>OU611787.1:0-2500000 GCA_914767645.1 Hydraecia micacea | reverse complement strand
GTATAACGAGATAAAAACACAGCAATAGTTATTTGTAGTACAAATGACCGTATTGTATGGAAATAAAAGCAAAAAAACATGTACTTCATACTTTATTGTTATGACCGCTCTCATTAGCGCAGGTTTGCAAACATTTTAACTGCCTATTAAAAAGCTCATGACCACTGATTCGATCTTTATGCATTTTATCTTTGATTAATGATAAAGCCTATGTTTAGGTGGCATTGTGAGTTATTTAGGGTCTTGGCCAACTGGTGATGCTGGCAGAAAAATACACAAAGCTTGGGCATTTTTTTCGAAAATGAAGGTACGAGTAACTTACATCTGTACATCACTGCAATTTCTCCTATAATTGTCCTGCCTAGGACTCAAATCGGCTGTAAAAACCACATTAGATTTTACACTGACGGGAAGGAAAAAACAACCTCGTCTATTCTAAAAATATCGTTCGTTATAGTAGAATTTCTTTGAGAAGATATAGACAGTCACCACGTAAAACCTTCGTTTATTGTGCAGGACAAAGTAATTAAAATCATCGAAGTAGGCTATAAAGTGTGCAAGTTGATCGATTCTTAGAACTCATCTAAGCTTTTTAGAAAGAAAAGCCGATAATGTTGTTCTATAACTCTTAATAACTGGTATATTAACAAATAACTCGGATCACACATCGGGACGGACCTTAATTTATAGAAATTCCCATCCCAAAGCGGATTTTTATTGCCGAATCAAAATCCGCTGGAAGCGAGTAGCACAGAACCGGTAGAAGTGGCGATGCTTGGGGGACGCTACGTCCAGCAGTGGACGTCTTTCGGCTGAAATGATGATGATGATGGAACACAATCCTTTAAAGCATATTTCTTATACGTAGTAAGAAAAGCTTCATAAGGCAAGCCAGTTTCTTAACTGCAGAAACGTCTTGAGTTACAAAATCGGAATTATTTCAAATCGATTTGATCCCAATTCGATGTATGCCAACATTGCGATAATTCGATTTTATAACATCATTAGAAGTGCCTTAACATTTAAAGAATTGTAATCGCCGCTCATTATTACTTAATAAAACGAAACTGTGTGGATGCAGCACTCCGGGCCCATGTAATAAAGATCTAAGGAACCTCCCATGAGCTGATCCGGCCAAGATAACACTCTTCAGATCATCACTACAGATAAGCGCAAAGATTTGAAAGTATAAAATGTTTGGACAGCTCTCGTATAAAATCTTTCACGTTCGTAGACGCACGAATATGACGTCATTACACACCAATCAGAAAACAACCTTCATTAATGATTATAAGGTTCCTTTTTGACTGTTCTGTCATCATACGCCGAGTAATGCCCTTAACTGAAGAACAATGAGAAATACATCTTAAATCTTCAGTTGGAAAGATGAGATTCCTGTGGGATATCTTTATCTGGCCCCATCGCTTGACTTTCGCACGATTGATCGATAGTATTTTTTGCGGTCGCCTTTATTTATAAAACAATCGAACGTTCGATAAATGCTCGCCCCTACCAGTGGTAATGGTTCCACGAGAGAAAATTACAAAAGGTAGAAAGATAACGTGCTAAATACTTGGTCGTAAACGATCTCTGGTGTCGTCAACCCACTTGGCATGTGTGGGGAATGAGACAATAGGCAATAGTTCTCCAAGAACTAAGATGTGCTAGTCTATAAAATAATTTGTAGATTTTCTCTTTCATGTAACCTAAACATTTAGGGATCCTGTGCAGCGTTTATGTAGTTAGTCTTAACGCTCTTCCAAACAGCTGGTGTATTCTGTAAAAAAGTCACCGTGAAAACTAGATGAAGTGAGCTTAAATAGAGCTGTCATTCCGCCTGGTGCTAAAGATTTACGGTGTTAACAGTTAGCCGCTGTTGTTGTTAACGGGGCAAATCTAATATTAATAATAGTAGGCAACCATCTCTTAACAAAAATCCTAATGTAAAGAAAGATCAAGCAGTTACAATGATTTCTATTGAATGATCTGGAAAACAAGACCACATTAAATCTCTTTTCATAGTACTAACTGGTTCAATCTAATCAACAATCATCCGCCCATTTATAACGATAATTCATCGAGAACAAATAGTAGCTCACATCGAGGATGCGTTCTCAGTTCAGTAACGTCGCAAGGAATCCGCTTGCTTGTCGTAGGTAATTGTCATTTCATTATAGAAGTATTCACTCTGGTTGTAACGTAGGTATTTGGGCCCAGTTTTTGGCTCGTAACGAAATTACCGATAATCGGACCAATCGATCCGTGATCGAGGTTGTATTGTATCGATTTTTGTGTACTATGGGCAGGACCGGTTGTTAATTTTGAGGGGACAGCTGATTGTAGTACGGAATATATTTGAAGGGAGAAATTGTTTTTGTCGGAATTGAACAAAAACTGTCAGGTGCTCGTTTTCTTTTTTGTAGTTTTACAAGAAAAAGCATTGATGTGGATTTCGTAAGCGATGAGTCATAACTTGGAACATTATATGTATGCAACTGATATACTGTATCCAATGTATGTATTTTAGTATTGTGATACCCAGTAACTGGGTTGTAGAGGTCAGATAGGCAGTCGCTCCATGTAAAATACTGGTATTCAGATGCATCTGGTTCTGGTTAGACTGGAAGCCGACCCCAACATAGTTGGGAAAAAGGCTAGGCAGATGATGATGTATATATTCTTAGTAGATACCTGATAGATACTTTCTATTCTGCGGTGCTATTCTGTAAAAAATATCACCGTGATAACTTAGGTGAAGTGAGCTACAAGTGAGCTGTCATTCCACCTGGTGCTAGCGATAGCTCACTTTAATCTCACTTCACCTAAGTTTTCACGGTGAGATTTTTACAGAATAGCAGTACTGCTTCTTTGTCAATTCAATTTTCTTCATTCGCAAATTCTTTGAGATATTGTCCATCGTTACCATTTTACATTTTTCAATTGCGACTCGATTTATTCAAATAGTTATTACTGAATTGCTAAGTTTCCAGTTCAGAAGGGAACTTACTGAAAAGCTTTCAAGAAAATTGTCTTTTTAAAATCTCTATGAAATTGAAGAAGTTTCTATGAGACATTGTTATTGGTTTTCCGTTGGTGCATTGCTTATATTTTTCTGAAATGGAAGGACCCTCGTAATGATTATAAATAAAAGGAGTATAGGAAAGCTGGCTTGGGGTTCCATTTTTATACAGGGTGTAATTTTAATCACCGTTTTCCTCTTATGGGGTCATTATACTCATCATTATGAACAACTTTTACTATGGGACAAAACCTGAAACCGTAAAAAAAAATCAGCTGTTCCCTACATTTTGACGAGTTATGCGAACATAAGTGTAGGGAACAGCTGATTTTTTTTTACGATTTCAAGTTTGGTCCCATAGTAAAAGTTGTTCATAATGATGAGTACAATGACCCCTTAAGAGGAAAACGGTGATTAAAATTACAACCTGTATATTATGTAGAACTTGATTTTCAAGCCGACCATCAAAGGACGATCGTGCTAAGTTGTAATGGCTTAAAGAATTGTTTTATTTTAACGTGATAACTTCATTTGCTTATTGACTTGAGACAGGTATGCTAAGTTGGTGATGATCGATGACCTTTACATTTACGTGGTTAAAGTGGATTTGCAAGAAGTACGCTCGACAACATATCAAGCTATACATTTCCAGTTTAAGCTGACTTCTCATTGTACAGACGCCAGCGCATCAAACTACCCGAAACTGTCAAATTTTTCCAATCAACTTTGAACCTTATGCTTTAGCGATAAAGTTGAAAATCTACTACAGAAATTTGACAGATTGTAGTAACTTGATGTGCTGGCGTCTGTACGATCAGCCTATACAATGCGAGGTCGACCTAGAAATGTGATACTTGATAAATCGTCGTGTGTACCTAAATTAAAATGAATAGCACTCAATATTGTGAAGTCAGCTGGGTCAGCATCAGCGCCAACATCTGAGAGTCGACCCTAACTCCAATATTTAGAAACGAAGACGATCGATCAAACTGTTTGCTTCCTCTCTTACTGCAACTGTCATTGGTTGGCAAAACGATCGCTATTTCTCTTAAGTTGATCGATTGAGCGGTACAGACGCCAGCACATCAAGCTACCCGAAACTGTCAAATTTTCCCAATCAACTTTGAACCTTATACTTTTGCGATAAAGTTGAAAATCTATTAAAGAAATTTGACAGATTGTAGTAGCTTGATGTGCTGGCGTCTGTACCTTCCTACTATGGAAGACACACTTGTAGTCCTCGACCAAAAATTAATGCAGATCTTGCCTGAGAACTTGGAGAAAAATATTTTTATAGTTTCGTAGAATGGAACGTCTTCAGATAGCAAAGCGCTCGCCGCTTCGTAATGTCTTATGGCCGCAAAAAGCTACCACAAGAACCCACAACTAATTTGAAGTATGACTTATTAAAATAACCAATAACAATATGTTACTGCCTCATCATATAATCCATAACATAATTTGAACATCGGCCGTAATTTGCAACCATGGACAATTTTTTTCGCGTCCCTTTCTTTCTATGTCGTAGAACTTAGTACGCGGGCAACGTCATTCAATCATTCAGCCAATAAATATTTCGCCTCATGTTTTCATAATAAACACACATTTCACTGTAATGTAACATTATGACATGGCGTAGTAATAAAAAGTTTAAATGATGTTCGTTGACTACTGAAGATACGGAATTAATGCGAACGCTATTCGTCTTACCGTTTGATGAAAGGGTTGGTCTCACATTTCTTGGATTGCCGATGAAAAGATGGAGCTACTTATACAAAATTTTGATAATTGTAACTTTTAGTTACTGGTAGTAATCGCCTCTGATTTCTCATCATCATCATCATTTCAGCCTAAAGACGTCCACCGCTGGACATAGGCTACCCCAAGTACTGCCACTTTGACCGGTTCTGTCCGCATCCAGCGGATTCCTGCGGCCTTCACAAGGTCATCGGTCCACTTTGTGGGAGGCCTTCCAACGCTACGTCTTCTGGTACACGGTCACCACTCGAGAACCTTTCGGCCCCATCGGCCATCTGTTCTGGGAGCAATGTGCCCTGTCCACTGCTACTTAAGTTTGGCAATTCTTCAGGCAGGCGAAGAATTGCCTGTGGTTTACCAGCAAGGAATTCTGGTGGTTATTAACAATGTATAGTAGACTTGTGATGAAAATTCTGAAAAGCTCTTAATTACTAAAATATATCAGACACACATCAGTGCCTCGTGTGGCAATAATTGTGCCTATAGAGATTTTAAATTACAATTGACTTAGCAATAAGTTTGCTAACGAGTCCGGTGTTTAAGGCGAGTAGGAAATTAAGTAATAATCCCGTCAAAACCCTCATCAAATTGACATCGAAAAAGTCGATACTTCTCGTATCTTAAAACTCAATTTTCGCCAGAAAATTCTTGAAGGGACATCCCTAAAGGACAGATTCATTTGTCAATGACACGAGTTTATTATGTAACTGGTTGTCAGTGAAGCAACTGACAACTGGCTGTCAGAGCACAAAGACAATCGCGATTTTGTCAGCAATCGTAAAAACATCAGGTTTGGTAAGTGTGTAGTTAGTACTAAAATGTTTTGATGGCCATTTTTCGTATTGTTGATTTCAATGTCCACCTTGAAGGAAAGGGATCGCTTAGAATTCTGATTTGTCTTTTTAATGGCAATAACTTATCAAAATAGGTAGTCTAATCTGGCTATGAGGTAGCCCAATTTCATATTTTAACACTGAAAGGGGGAAATAAAGACCATTATAAAATTGGATTGCTTAGAGAATGGTTAGGGCTTCCTAATTTTACATTATAAGTCTATTCTAATATAGTCTGTTCCAAAGTTATTTGATAAACGTGCCTATAAACCCTGTTCAGGGAAAATTCTTACGCAATCACTAACTAAAGAGAATATGCGACACATTTGTCTGTATGATTTCAACTTTATTTCACCACTTTTTCTGTCTAACCACCATTATTAAATTGTAACTAAATAATCACCGACAAAAATAAAGATTATAAAATAAAAAGATTATCAAATGAAAAATATTTTTTAGGTGATTTTAAATTAGAATTTGGGGTAAGTATCCAAATATTTAAATCAAAGCACTCCATTTGTAAGTAGCACTAGAAATGGTATAGTTTTATTTAGATTAGGATATTATATTATGTTTATTTTAATAATTTGTAGTAAGTACGTATATTTAGTATTAGAAGTTTGTACAGACGCCAGCACATCAAGCTACTACAATCTGTCAAATTTCTTAAATAGATTTTCAACTTTATCGCTAAGCTTATGGATCAAAGTTGATTGAGAAAATTTGAAAGTTTCGGGTAGCTTGTGTCTGTACATTTAGATAAATTGGCATCCACAGGTACGTTTTGTGATCCGATTACATTTTCATCAGATTTTTTTAGAACACCCTAGGCCTCAGTAGCTAACTGTATGTTGTTAGACGTTAACTCAATCAGTTTCAAACCATTCGTCAGTGCCAGTCATCAATCAGTACTTTGCAAAAATTAATATACAAAATGCGACAACTGTCATTAGACCAGCACAACTATGTAGTTTCCCTAATGACGTCATTTGTCACTTGTTTCAATTCCGTCATTGCGGTCCTGTTTGATGTATGAGCGTCATACAACTCATACGTAATTAGGAGAAATGCAAATTGAAACCTGTTTTAGGTCGTCACATTTCAAGGGTATTTGCACATTGTAATCTTCGATTTTATTATAAAAAAACTTTTGTAGCGACTCTATTGGGGTATAAGAATCATTATATTAGATTTTCGCTAAACGATAACAGTTTGATCTCTTACTCTTTTTTTTCTTCACGTTTCTTCACGTTCGAATAAATGAGCTTGCTGATTGCCCTCATAACAAAAACTCTAACCCCACGGAAAGAGTCGGTTTAGCCTATTCTAGCCGCATTCCTCGCTGCGAATAGCGTACCTATTAAGAAAAATATAGCCTTTCATTAACAGAACTAATTATTTTAGGACTTCGTTCCACCACTAAAGTACCTAACTCATTTAAACCGAACGGAATTCCAAAAATATTATAGATACCCTCATTTCATTAATAAATTATGTTAATTGAATATTATTAAATAATAACACGCTCGATAAAGACAAAACGCCAAAAGCAATTAACTGGGACTTAACAAAAGTGTTAATAACATAGGCTTTTTACAGCGGCGTCGCTCGCTTATTAAAATAAAGCTAATTTTACGCGAATTATAAAGCGCTTCAATGTGATCCAGCGTTTCGCTACATATCAATTACTTGTACCTAAGTTAGCATAAAATGCGTATTAGTTATTGTGGCAAGCGTGGAACCTAGTTCTACTCTTGATGACCACATTTTTTCTTGAAATTATAAAGGTGGTAAATGTAAAATATTGATTAATTCAGAAAAAAATATAACCTTTTAAGCTACCTTCTCCCATTTCTTTTTACATGGGTTTATGGCCAAGGTTTTTGAACCCACAAGCCGTTCACAATTCCGATACTAAGAGTTGTCTAACATAGAAATCCACTAAATCAAGCACAGGCAGTCAAGATCCCCTGGCATGTCGCAAGTCACCAGCCAGAACGATGAGTCAATTATAAAGCCTTTTTAGGTCCCAATGAACGCGCCTTATTGATTGAAACCCCACTTTCCTGCAGAATTTGAACCTACATAAAGTGCGTCAGCTGAGCAGGAAAACATATCACATCAAGCATCGATACAATGCCAATAAATCAAGTTATGACTTAGAGTCCAATTTAGCCAAAGAAAGTCTAATCCGAGCCGCCGTAACTCAGCTTTCTAGGACTCACTTATTCAATTTACGTTCTACGCCGGACAAGAGTTGGAACAATAAGCAGGAGCTACATGGGCGAGCACTACCGACCATTACGTATTCCGACCACGATCCTATCTCAACCTGAACGCGTAAGCTTACACGAACGATCCTACCCAACGAACAACTTACAACGATGCCTCGCTCCCCAACCAAGTTAAATCTACTGAGGTTCATGCAGCAACGGTTGGAGCACAACGCGATATTTGATTGCGCATTTTCGCTCAGCGGCCTCCGCGAAAACGCACCAAGCAAACGTCATTGGCTGATAATTGTCGCTCCCCGGCGCGGCGCCCTTATCGCCCTAGATAACCACGCTTCCATCTTATTGTCCATTTGTTAAGATACCACAATGCACTCGGAATATTACTAATTAGGCTCTGTTTATGAGCCTACCGGCCATTGTTGAAAGAATGAGATAGTTATCTGTTTGTTGTCTGCAAATGAGATTTGCGATGCCGCTTTGTCGGTTGGCAAAATTGTATGAGCTTTGTTTCATCTGAAATATTATCTGTAAACCAGTGTGGTGGACATTGTTTTTGTGGCAGTTAACAGAGGCCGTACATTCAGGTTGTGCTATCTGATGGCTTAAGCAAAGCTTCGTTATGTGCAGGCGTGGTGCAGTTACGTTTCGAGTTTTTCGGGATGTGACCCTTGCTCCGGGAATTGGCACCGGTATCGTACGTTGGAATGCAATGAAGTGCATTGTTTGTTGCAGTGCTTTTGTGTCTGCATAATGTCATCTTGCTTGTCAATGGGTCTGATCGCATGCAGTTCGAAACTGCACTGTTTTCCAGATTTTTATTAAGTATTTCTCTCAAACCCTTGTATAGTGTTTTTCACGTGATTATTTTTATTTATTTCTGACGTATCTTTCTTTTGATGTATTTATTATATCTCCACCCTCCACTCCAATTACTTTAACAATATTGGCGATGAAATAAGCCAATTTGGTTTAAGAATTTATTGCACTTCAGCCGCTATTTCTGCAGAAGATTTACAGCTTAACACTTCAAGTACCTGCAAATAAAAAAGTGCATAAAAATTTAATATACTCGTAATGACTATTGAAATATTCACACGGGGATCGTAAAATTCAATTGTGGGGGTGTAAATGTACAATGAAGTTGAAAACTTTAAAATACGCACCGTTTTATACTTCGGTTGAAATACGGACTTGTGATAGTAGCGTTTGTTGGCCCAACTTGTGCACACGTTTGGTCAAACTTAAGTTGTTTAGCGGTAGTCAAGTTCGAAGTTTGGCAGTACCTCCTATTGATAGATTTGCCGAAGGTTTTCGCGTTTGTTGTTTATTAACTTTATAGTTTTGTTTATCGTCTCATCGTTTTTTGAAGCCTTCGTGTCTTTCATCATTTAAATTTTCTTAGAATTATTTAAATTCATAAATTAAAAATCCTCGACTTGTTTTCTCTTTCTTCAAAATGTATTCTCTTTGGCCAACAGGATATTGTATCTCGAAGCGTTAAAATATAAAATCTATCATGTACGCAGAACAAAATCATAAATGTAAAGGCTCCGCAAACATTTGTTCAAACGCCCGAGCTCGAAGGGCTGGCGCAGACAAACCAATATTGGTTTTGTCGAAAAAACACGTCGCTGAATTTTACGTCGCCGTCTTGTCGCTAGATAAAATCGCATTTCGCGTTTATTGCACAATGAATTGTAGCGTTTTATGTTAATAACCAGTGCATGTGGGCCGAGAATGTCGAAATACTGACTAATCTGGCCGTGGGTTGCCAGCGGAAAAAAATGGCAATTTTAAATTATACACGCTACCCACATCGGCATGTACGATATAACTTCTTTATTAAACACTCCTAGATTTTTTAATTACTTAATTATTTATTTACTTTAGTCCTGTTCGTCGCCTACAGTTTTCTTAATTGTGTTTGTCTAAATAATGGTCGTGTTATATGTGTTGATGTATATTTGACCATAATTAGCTTCATTATTGGTAATCACCATTTACCAGTTTTGTAGCTATATCTCATATGACTGATTAAGTTGTTTTTGGACTCCTGAACCATTTGTCAAGAGTACGGTGGTCTTTATATGGGAGCTAACATGATCATCGATAGGTTGGTTTAACTTATGAGTATCATTTTTCTTACAAAAGTTACTGTCGCTTGTTTTATTTAAATTTTTAAATGTGAATAGAACATGTATCCTTTTAAATCTACGTTGTAGGTATAGCCTCACAGAGCTTGAAGATTCATTGAATAATAATCAACGAATCTGTGAGATTGTCTTTCAAACTGATGCGTATTTAAATGTTAACTAGCTTTCTTCGAAATTTTATGTTGCTTGAACCAATTGACTTCCTACGTTTTTTTACTGCATGACGTATTTCGAAGTAGTCACTTTTTATCTGTAATTATGTAAGCGTCGCTGGGTTGGTCAATGAACACAATGAAGATTCTGATTAGACTAAGTTTAATTTTAGGTTAAATCTATGACAGACAATCCTTAACTTTAATAGGTAAAATTACGAACGTTCCACAACTTTGGTTATGAATACAGTAGCATAATCAGCCTATAATGTTCCCACTGTTCGGACACCGGCCTTCTCTCTGTGAGAGGGAGTGGTCCATAATCCACCACGCGGGCCCAGTTCGGGTTGGTGGATGTCCTATTTTTTTGGTTCTAGGACATGTTGGTTTCTTCACAATGTTTCCTTCAACGTGTTGAGAGCAGTGGTGATTAAATTGAATATACAAAGTAAAGTGTCTGCCTGGGTTTGAACTCACGACCTACCGACTGGGCCACCACTGCTCCATACAATAATAATATTAAAAATGAGAAAAACAATGATTGAATTAAAAAGTTTTTATAGGATAGACTTTTGCCTAACCGATTCTTGACCGCTCTAAAATATCGATACTTACATCGAAAGTGATACGCGAATCAGAATCGATTACGGCCATCGAGGTGAAACCACTAGTGTCGAAAGCTTGGCCGCCACTACCCACGTTAACTTCATCCTCTTAATAAGACGTTATTTTGTTTACGAACCAATTGATGAAAGTTGTTTGTCCTGCGAATGTATGTTATTGGTGAGATGTCAATATGTTTGATAAGAGAGGATTTTCTGAATTGATCTGGTGAGTGAGTGAGAATATGACAAAAAATTACGACGTTATTTGTCTATATAGACGGGAATGAAATATCCTGAGGACTTAAAAAATACTTTGAATCAAAGGAGATTCATCTATGATGATGTTATTCATTCATTCAGATGCAGATGTTGCTTGACGACGTCATCTTCTATCTATCATCATCATTTCAGCATAAAGATAAAATATAGTTTTTGGAATTTTTGTCTGTTTTTCTGGATGTGTTATCGGATCGGTTTCCGGATTGGCGCAAAAAGGGCTGAACGGATTTGGATGAAATTTAGCACAGAGATAGTTTATGGTACTTTTAATCCCAGCAGTACGTTAACGTGGGATATTTTCTGACATCCATGCGGGAGAAGCAGTTGGCAAAACCTAGTCTTAAATAATTACGAATTCTCATCAAATAAAAACCGTAGATACCAAAAATCACGACTATTTTAGATGCCATTACCTATTTATTCATAATATTGCTCAAGATAGAAGAAGAAGAAAAACGACAACAAGCGACAACCCTCAATGAAAATCCTTTTATCACTGATAGCCATCTATTTAGTAGATACCTGCTTTCACAGTTAACTACAAATATCGGTTTATGTCGACACGCAACATACCCAGCGCGTATCGAAACCACATCCACTCTGGTGGGCAAATATTGAGTTTTACACCCCATACCGGTCCCCATAAAATTGTAAGTTAAAATTATTTGACGTTTACTGTATTGGTGACGTCAGTATATTTTTATTTCTTTTCGATTATTGAACGGGCTGTCGCCTTTCGGTCTGAAGGTAGCCAGTATAGCAGGCTTTGGGATTTGAGGTTTGATTTTTTTGGGAATACTTTGCCCAAAGGCGAAGCAAGTTGGGCGCTAAATTAATGTTACCCACTGGAGACCGAGCTATTTTTGAAGCATATCTGGCATAGATATATGTAGTCTTATGTTATTTTGTTGATCTTCTTCTTAGCATATAAAAGCGGCTTTAAAATATTCTTACAAAAAGCAGAGGTTTGTTTAAGATGGGTGATGTCTAATGATCAAGGACACAGTTTGAGAAAAACAAAATTTTGACTAGAACTCTAATCGATGGACGATGGGTTGCTAAAAATACTACAGATAACTTTTTTCATCTTACAAATTGGTGGGTTCACAATAACACAATTTGTAGATCCGAATAAACTTGAATAGTTTTTATTGTTCCCCTTTGAGCACCGCGGTAAAATATTGATTGGTGCTCAAATGGGAATACCTTTGGTGCTCCATGCATAGGTGCTCTAAAAATAGGTGCTCAATCGGGAGCGCTCCCATATTTCTGTGCCTATATAAAGCTATGCGGATATAGAGTAGTCATAATATCAACAGCATTACGTCATGATCTGTCTAAATTCATAGCCACATTCAATAACACCTAGAATTCTAGATCGTTGAGGCCAGGTAAATGTCTAGCTCGGAGCGGTAAGCATATCTCTATTTAAATGCTATCTGATGCGTACGCGAATGAAATGGCGTATTTAAATTTAATTTAGATCAAGTACCTACTTGTGGTTTCGCCGGATAGCTTACGATCGTAACTATATTCAAAATTATGTTTCAAATTAATATGATTTCAAGTTAAACAAATATCAATGTTATCTCTATGGTTATTAAATTGATTTCAGAGTTACAGCACTTTTGAAAAAGTTATAAAAATGTTTGAAGTTGTAGCGTAAACTGAACTTTATTGTGTAGGATTTAAAGTTATTTTTCCATAAACTCACATTTGTTTACATTTTTGGCAAATAAATCGCGAATGCAGATTAGATAGATGCCATTTAAACACATTCCTTAAGTTTATATTGTCTGGTTTCAAATGTCTGGTTCAGTGCCAAATATTTTTTTTATTTCTTCTCTGTGTTTTTGCAGGGTACCTACCTTTTCTTTTACACTCTTCTCAGTTTTTAGCTAGTGAGGAAAACATTTTTCTACAGAAGTCTTCTTAAGTATATAATCTTTACTCTGATCTGCGTCTGAACTCACTATTGCTAGAGGTTTTCCAAAACAGTCCCAGCAAATGAAAACAACTTATTACTTAAATCGAGCAGTTCGTGCAGTTATGGGATGCACAATATCGCTGTTAAAATATTTTAAAACTTAAAATATGTTTTAATTTTAATACAGCGTACAATATGATAAATAAATTGTGTATCGTACAAAATTAAACAAAAAGAAATATCAATAAAGCTACCTGTATGGGCGTCTCGCGGTTCCGATAAGTAGAAAGCTGCGCCGGCGCAGGTCGTGTCGATTGAATCAATCACAACGATATCTTCGCAGACTTGTGTTGACAAAACAATATGTCTTAATACGATATTATGTATGGTATTTCATGGTAATACGGTAATACATTACTTACTTTTATATTCAAAATATTGACGGAAAAGTTCCATCTTCTCCTAAGTACACTGATAGACAAAATCGCTAGTCAGCAAGGCAGTAGGTATTCTAACTCGTGAAGGCTCTTCAAAAGTGCCATAGAACCTTCCATGATCTCCATGGAACCTTTACCTCTCACTTTTATGAAATTAATGGAAAAAAAATCAGTTTTTAATCATTCTTTGCACCATGTGTCTTAGAACAACTCTTGTAGCTTCATTAAATTTAATCAAACAGCTGTTATATTAAACCGTGCCTTATGCACTTGTTAGTCGTATCTACCATATTCATAGTCACAAACTCCATTATAACCAGTTCCTCTTAGCTTCCACAATATGCACGTTCGAGTGACAGAATCCATGTTTTCCTATCTCATTACATATTTATGTACTTGTAAAGTCTCGTGCATACATTATTTTGTAATTATTTAATTGCCTTTAAGTGTTGTTCATTCATTATGCGTAGCGTAAACAACATGGTAGGTATTTGTAGAGCAGTTTCGGTGACCCGGAACTGGTGTAAATAGCAGGAGAATCTATCGTTTGTTTTGAGTGATTTTGACCCCGACATTGGGTCAACATTTTCGAGTAAAGGAATAGTGGTTTTTCTAAAATATTTATTGATAATAATAACATGAATTTAACTATGTAAAATTAATTGAGATGTTAGAACAATTTGTGTACTATTTTAAATATGGAACACACCGCGTCACCGCCGCGGGCCGTCCCGCTTAATAGGTATTTTTTTTAATTCACACTGGCTGTTTATACACTCGCAAGACCGCAACATTTTTCTTAATTATGTTAAAAATTTCGTAGCTGACTACCTAACCAATTTGGTTTAATTTTTAAAATTCATTCCCGCCCTAGAGAGGGAAGCAATTACTATGAGTCTTTCCCGCCCTAAGGTGGGAAGCAGCGTCTTCCACCCGCTATTCGGATCAAACAAACAATAGATGTCAGATTTGACAAACTGTGTTTCTCCAATAATGCTGGATTGCTGGCAGACAGGAAACATGCTAAAGATTTTGCTACGGCATCACAAATATAGACACTAGCTGCTAATATTCCTTCAAGAGTTACAAACACAGAGAGTATATGTATACCCGGAGTGTTTAAAAGGACCAACTCCATATTTCTAATTGTAATTTACTAATTACCAAGTAATCTAACGGTAAACAGGTCTTATCAGGTAGTTTAGGGTGTCCAGATTGTCATTCAGCACCTACATACAGTAATCGCTTATCGTTGATAATCATTTAGACAGATAGCGAACGAGCCTGGGTAGTCAGGTTGCACAACCAGATTTTAAACCAATCAGAAGCCTGCAATACGTCTGGTCAGCCAGTGTGACGTGCTTACTAAACGTTACGGTAACCTGAACGTATGTTCCTGGAGTGTATCTAGCGGTAATTAGGTTGTGAAGGTCAGATGGCAGTGGGTCTTTAGAAAATACTGCAACAGCGTCTGGTTAGACTGGATGCCAACCTTAGTAAAGTTTAGAAAAGGCTGTTAAGGGGATTACATGACCTAAAGCGCGGTCACTGTCGGACTGCATAGAAATGAAATAGAAGCGCGATGACACAACGCTGGTAGGTAATTTATTGCAAAATATGAAGTAATTATCTATTTACAAAAAATCTATTGTTTGGACTAAACATTAAAACACTGGTGCTTTAGTATGTTGCTTGTAGAATAATCTGACAAAAAAATCAGAATGATTGTATGTATATTAGTATGGTTTTTATTGTAAAAAGAAAGTTTTTAGAGGTATCTTCATTATTTTTTTCTATCATATCAAATTATCTGTATCATGTTTTCAACACACTATCTAACTAGCATATATCCTGAAGAATATCATATATTTTTCTGACTTCGTTTACTGTAATCGATCATATACTTTTAGGCATTAGAAAACTTGCGTTTTTTTGCGTTTAGGTCCTATAGTCCCCTTAAAGATAAAACCTAGCGTTAGGACGGCACTCATTATCTGCTGCAATCCTGCTGCTATCGAACTTGCTACTAGGGCAATAAGATAGTAGTGAGAGATTCTAAAAAAAGGAGTAGTAAGGCTGCATGTTTATTATGTAATTCAGGAAAAATTTGCTACGTCCTACATATCGATTACTGACCAGCACTTTATAGACACAAGACTCTTGACCACTTCCCTGAGTTTTGCATAATTTCGGCAAAATTACCTAGCTAAAGTGTCTATATTGGTCGACGGTCAAAGGCATTCACCACTATCCATGGCAGGCAGACTTCCTGTTTGTTAATAAAAAAAAACTAGTACTGCAACAAAACGGTTAAACAAACAACTTGGAAAAACAGACAGCTGTAAAGTTTTTCTCACAAATTACCATGAAAATGTATCAGGAATTTAATTACACAAATATTGCTTATTTTTTTACGAACTAACCTTTTGTTTGTTCGTCAGATGTTCAGTGGATGTATATTTTATTTATGGTGAAGTGGCAGGTCGACAGTATCAGCTGTGCCCCCTACAGGCCGAACGCAATAACTTAGGATAATTGTCATCGATCTTACAAACAACTGGCGGTAATGAATTTGTGTCGTCATTCGAATAGAAATTGTTGAGTACAAATTGACGATAGTAAAATAGTTTTAATTGGTTCTTGTATAGGATTAAAGTTTTAACTACTTTTGTCTCACTACATATTTATTTGGTCATTAACGTTATTTTATTAGTTTAATTTTTAATTTTAATTCTAGCTAGTGATTATATTGACAGACATAATATGCTTTATTTGATATAGTTTTAAAAATGTCAACGTTATTAACATTTCTCTTTGCAGACTAGAAACAAAAAGTTCAGCCGTTTTACGAGTATGTCCTAAATAAATCTTCACTTGAAACATTCACTAGACAACTCTATCTCATTATTTTCAAAACAAGGATCATCAAAGCTTCAACATTTTAAATCCGAAAACAGCCACTCAAATTAAAGTCAAAACCACTTCGAAAGCAGTTTGTTCCCCGGTACTCAACAGCATAAAAAATACGAGACTTTTTTTTCACCGTCCCATCCCTAGTCCTCATTTAATTAGTAGCTTACACAATCAACTTTCCACAGTTTCACGGAAATAAGATTTCATGGCTAATTATCACTTTTGTGCGTAATATTTTTCCCGCCGACACTATACGTGTCAACGCCATAACTCACAGGTTAATAACACGCCGGCGGTCGGTCCACATTATTCTTACGCGAAGATGCGCAAGAGTGCGATTTTTCAACGCGTGGTGCAAGTTTTGTAAAATGGCGGGTGACTACAGGGCTTTAATTCACCATGACCACACAATTCTTTACTCCGAAACTACGTCAATTCCTTAGCTAATCACGACAACCTCGCGTTCATTTCGCGCGGCTTCGTTCATTGTGTGATGGAGAATACGACCCCAGTTGCGGATAGGGTAGGAGGTTGTGTTGGGGGCTTTGAGGGATATGAAGCAAACCTTAAGTGTAGTAGGCTCGTTATTAAAAAGATGGGTAGACACAAAAAGGTCAACTAAATAAATCACACTTCATAATGGCTTGAGTCTTAGGCCTTAACAACACCTAGACTTTGACCCACTGCACTTCTTGGTGAGTGATAAATATCACTATTCTTTTTTTTTATTTGAAATGGACTTGCTCTTGACTCTAGTCTAGGTCAAAGGTGACAGAGACAAAGTCGACGATGGAGCGAGCTGATGAGATGATCATTAATATACCTATTGTGTAAAAAAACGCTGTTTCTTTTGGTTTATCTAAAGGTGGATCCACACATTGCGAGCATGCGCTCCGCACGGCGCACAACGCATGCCTTGCCAAGTGTGGACCTGTATATTCGTGGCGAGGCATGCGCTCCGCACGCGCGAGGGATCTTGAAGCATTTGCCGACATACGTTGGCTCGCCCTCGCGCGTGCGGAGCGCATGCCTCGCCACGAATATACAGGTCCACACTTGGCGAGGCATGCGTTGTGCGCCGTGCGGAGCGCATGCTCGCAATGTGTGGATCCACCTTAAAATATTTTTAAATAAACGTGTCTAAATAAAAATATTTTAATCAAATTTACTTAGTCCCAATCAGAATTAAGTTCTAATAAAGTTGCTTGAAGCAATTTTTTTCTAAATAATTGTAGTTTTAATAGAGGATCAGTCTCCGCTACAGGCCGTCGCTCACACCGAAGTGTAACGCAACCGTTCATTAACGTACGCGTTTCGGATAATTACGTACTGATAAACCAAGCAAATTGTTCGCGAATTATCTTCTCGGGGCGTGTGTGATGAATATCATCTTGTGTCCCAAAAAATGCTTTTTTACTGACAAACTGTCACTGTAATTGCGTAGTGTTAATTATACAGTTATTTTGAAAGTTTTATGATGTATTCAATTTGTGCATCATTACGATCGGAGCATGCGAACACCATGACATTAAACATATAATTGGTAGAAATTATTACCGAGTATTTATAGTATATATATATTACCGAGTATTTATAGCCTTTGTTAAGTTGTATTGAGGATTCGCTGCGGGCCTACACAATTTGAAAGCGCCATCGTACGCCATCGCTTCAGAGTAAATTAATACTTGTATGTAACTTTACGTTAAGTGTCTGTAAATAAAATCTTAAAATTATTCAATCTTTGATTTACCAGAAGGATGTCCGAATGATTTCAATCGGCAATTTAATTTAACACGACTGTTTTTACATTAATTTTTATTACGTTGATCGTCATGGTGAAGATAATAAATTCAATCTTCGTAATAACCGTACAATGTGACAGAAACTAAATAAAAATTTGTGATCGATACGTGTACCAATAAAATCTTTTTCGCGAAACTGCAAGTAATGGCGGCCCAGCGTCAAAATTACGCGTCAATCATCGACTACTCGTCTCGGAACCAATTATAGTGACACGTTAAAAATCAGGTCGAAAAATCTCTACATACTTAACAAGCATAAACATGACTTATTCCCTGAAATTAAAGTTGAAAATTACTTTAGCATTGTCCATAGCCTCGAGTTGTTTGCCCGAAAATCATGATCTGATGTTCTTTATGTCCTCTGTTTACTTTAAACCAGCCCACGTTAATTATCGCATCCAATTTAATTTTATGCACTCTCCTGCTTTTGTCTTGTTCTGTCGTAGTTAGTTAGAGTGAGAAAGGAATTGAGGTGATACGTTTAAATCGACAATGTAAAATTTTACGATATAATCGCAGTGCATTCGACGGGGTTCGCTACGGTGTGATACAAAGCGTGAACGGTTCGGTTCATGTGTAGGAGTAATTTTAGTTTTTTTTTCAGAACTTAGGGATGGCCCAAATCAGAAGGCCAATTCTCGTAATTTAAAATGTTCAAAATCTAGCCACAGTCTCATCTTGGCGACAAACAAATGTCAAAAACTTGTCAAAATCTAGAGAAATTAGAGGTATTTTTGACAGATTGAGACTGAGATCAGACTATGAACGTTCTTAAAATTACGAGAATTGCCCCTCAAATTTAATGTATTTCATTAAAGTTTCGTATACATTTTCGTAAACTTATTCAGTAGGTAACCGTATCCTTTCGTTGCGTCTTTTAAAAATTCGAAAGTTTAACACTTGAGCTTTTTCTCAACTGCAAATGTTAAAAGTTCTACAGGAAATGCTTTTGAAACATAAGAACTTGTAGTTATTATTATACTTGTAGGTAATATGTGCATCTAAATGCATCGGAAATCTTACCCCTCTGAATAGACCCCGGAATATGGCGTAGATATCTACCTCCGAAGCATACTAGCCAGTTGTTACCATTTTATCACAGACCAACTAAGTTTATAAATGAAATTGTTTATTCTGTAAATGTTTTTTTTTTGAGTCGAAAGTAGGTATAAAAGTAGGTATATTTAAATATCCAAATATTTACATAATTTAAAATGCTGTCTTAAAATAATAATATGTACAAGTATATAAAAAGGGAGGGGAAATAATCAAAGGGCATCAAAAAATTCGTCCGCATCGCTGTTAACAGGAAACGTGCCCAAAAGGCTGTAAATAGGATAATTGTCAGAATCATATTATAAAATTTTAAAAATGTGCTAGATGAGGTCGGCGTTTCCTACCTGACTAGTCTGAGACGAAAGGCCGAAATAAACTCAGAGGTAGACATAATCTTGGTCAGATCATGTGAAGGCCATGTAGATTGATGTCTTAAATGGTCTTTAGAGGCTTTCCTCAAAAGACCATTTCAGACATTAATCTTTTCATCTGTCACATCAATGTCTGTTGCATCAATCATTCTGAGGGATTCTCAAATCTGTGTGGTAGGTAGGTACTTTTACTACACAGATTTCAGAATCCCTCAGAATAGACCCGGAAAAGGGCCGCAGATACAGCTAGTTGCTACCATTTTATCACAGACCAACCAAGTTTCTATACCCAACTATTTAACTCTTTTAAGGCAACACAATTTAAACTAAAATTACTGCTACCCTATCTATTGTTACCACTACCCCAGATCCTTACAATCTATTATTCACCCAAGAATTATCCTCGTTGAAAATACTATTAAATCAGGCGTACAAGCGAATCCGTGTAAAATGGTAGTAATAAATAACAATACAATATTTAGGTGTAGTTACAAATCGTGTCGCTGTGTCGTCCGACGCTTTGTCGCGGTCGCGTCGTGTCGCGTCGCTTTGTTGCGGGTGTATAGCGGCACTTATGATGATAAATGTACGCGGACATATTGTGTGCGCGCTGTGTGGCGTACGTAGGTACTGTACGCATAGAAATTGTTTGGACGACTATTTAGTGTTCGCGGGTTTGGATGTGGGTATTTTGAGCTTTACTTTGCCAGGTGATGTACTGAGATATCTCGGATTTACTCAATTTTGTGAGAGATATGACTTGGCTTGATGGATACCTCCTTCTTTCCTGCTGCCCAAGCCTTAGGGCTCTTACAATTTAGACGTTTCGTGTCGGACCGCTGCAGTGCCGAAGCGGTGCGTTTGTCGTATGGTGCACGGACGGTCGTTTTCATACAAACCTCGCGGTGCGGGTTGTCGAGCGTTCGCGGTACTGACGCCGCACTGTTGCCGCACCACGCGCTTTGTATGAAAACAGACGAACGTCCGTGCGCAATACGACAAACGCACCGCTTCGCCACCGCAGCGGTCCGACACGAAACGTCTAAATTGAAAGAGCTCTTAGCTTCTATAAAATGCTCTGAATTTCAGTGAGATTCGTCAGAGGCATGACATTTGTATCACAGTCACAGTTTTGTGTGATAGTGGACTCATAAAACTGTTTCTGTCCTTGTCCAATGTAACTTGGGGTCGTCGCAAAATGTATTCCTCTCCCATTCCTCCCTGTTAGCTTTCACATTATATAGTGGACGGAGTGGACACGACTATCCTTCCTTAGTTCTATCTAAGATTACGCTAAGCGAAATAAAGTAAACAGACTTATAATGTATGGTTTAATTTATGGTTAATTTATGTTAAAGTTGTTTACTGACCACTAGCACGTGATAGGTTCATGAATGACATTCCTCGCTTTGCTAATGCCATCTACTTTATGAATGAGCGTAGAAACAAAGAATTCTTAGACAAAGGGAATTTGCAATTGCAATCATTTTAATTTATCACTATGTAATCTTGGTTACTTATGTACTTATTCTGTTTTTTAATTGGTAGTTCTGTCTCCATAATAAAAACCAGCACCCTAATTGCGTAACAAACTAACAATCGCAATCTGAATCATTTTGAAGACTATTGCTTATCCATTGCTTCATATGTTCGAAAAATATGTCTGCCAATAACGTAAATAACGCGATGAATATTGTTGAACTGTCAAAATGAAAGCCGTTGGTACTGATAGTGTGTTATGCAATTACCCCGCAGACTTGTAAGAAACCAAAAATAAAAATTAGCTTTGTTTTATTTAGTTTTTTTTTTCGAGATAATGTAACCTACATTTTAAAATGTTATAGATGTTTATGCGCACGGTACGCCACGTGTGAATGGTTATTTTTTTAAGCAACAGTGGACAATATGTTTTGAAGGTGACCAAACTTTGTCCGAGCAGCGTCCATCATTCGGCCTAAAGGATGGTGTTATGCAATAACACGACGATCATTTTATTTTCGGCTTTAAATGCAGAGCAGCTGTTTATTATGTCATAAGCTTCAAGTTCCGAGGTATACTTTTTAATCCGGCACTAATTACATTATTATTCCATTTATCGGAAACGGAAAAAGCTACTTTAATCATTCATCCCACTTAGAAGTGAATAAAGCAATTAATTTACAGTAAAATATGATGTATGTTATTTTTTATTACTTATGATATCCTGTATGAGTCTTATTACATAAGTAAGCTCGTTGAAGTTATGGCAGATAATTATATTAGAGCGTTAAGTAACCAAAGAATAACTTCGGAAGACGTTCTTTAGAATAGAATACTCTTTATTATGTACACCATATTTAAATTACAGATATGAGGGGCCCGTGGCTAAATAATAACTGCCGCACATGTCGATCGATCAGGTTAAGCTATGCTTGCCGCGGTTGGTCTCTGGATGGGTGACCATCTTTACATACCGAGACCCCTCCGTGCCTCGGAAAGCTCGTTAAACCGTTGTTCCCAGCTGTCATTCGTGGATCTTTGACAGTTATTACATAGTCAGAAGCCCGAAAGTCTGACAACCAGTCTTCAAGGGGTATCATATTACCCAGTAACTGGGTTGTGGAGGTCAGATAGGCTGTCGCTCCATGTAAAATACTGGTATTCAGCTGCACCCGGTTAGACTAGAAGTCGACCCCAACAAATTTGGGAAAAAGCTAGGCAGATGATGATAATCACAGATATAGATATTTTTTTTACAAAGGGTGACACCAATGGGCGTTTATAACCTTTGGATGGATTTAATTGTTCTTTGTCATTTCAATTCGCTTAAATCAGCTTGTATACTTCTAATAATTAATTAAATTTAAGACGTGTTCCACAGAGTACTTTATCTTACCATTGCACCTGTCTCCATAGTTTAACACACAAATATATACCGTAACAAAATTCTCCATGAATTAATAGATTTTATGCAGAAATATTCAAATTGGACGCAAGTGCTTGTTGCGACGTTTAACACATGTCCAGCGCTTGCGACTCTAAGCATTTTACGGTCACGCCCTTTTTACGATAAAAAATGCCGGTAAATTGCATGTTTTCATACTGTATGGATGTATAAATATTGATGAGTCAGTCCATGGTATTGCGATAAGGTGACGCACTAATATTTGGTTGTATTTGACATTCTATAATAACCAATAAACCATTTTTTTTTTAATTTGCTATCTTTCATCTTTATTTTATCGAAATTTTTCTGATTTTGCTTTCTCCTATAGTATTTTTAAATCGCTGCGAATATTCGCACGTGCCAGTCGTAAGTGTGCACATGCTCTTAGATTCCTACTTCGATATTCACTCGATGCTAATCGACGTTGTTAGGTACTTAATATCGATGGTATTACTATTCAATATACATGTGACCAGGAATTGGATCAATCAATGATTGGTTCATTATAAGATAGCATAATCCGATACCGATTAGTATAAAGAAATGAAATAATTGAAACTATGTTTCTGATTTTATTGAGTTTATGTGAGTCTAGTTAGCATGCATAACAAGGACTGTAGTTTACATAAATTGATATTTTTTCTTCGTTTTTCCTTCATCGTATTCTAGAACGCGCAGGAATATTAATTTGTCAGACATAATCATATACATAATCAGCCTATAATGTTTCCACTGCTGGGACACAGGCCTCCTCTCTGTGAGAGGGAGTGGGCCGTAATCCACTACACGGGCCCAGTGCGGGTTGGTAGATGTCACATGTCTTCGAATTTTTGGTTCTAGGACATGCCGGTTTCCTCACGATGTTTTCCTTCACCGTTTTTGAGAGCAATTTGTTAGACAATCTACTTTAAATCCTCGAGGCAAAGTAACAGCCTTACGGTTAGATGGATCAAGGTTATGCAAAACAACAAAAAAACACGTGACTTAGTTAACCGACTAAACGTAATACCAGTCTATTCAGTTGTCATGCTACGTCACAGTTGTACTCTTCAATTTAGCAATTTTTTTTAATAAATTATAACGTTGCTAAATTGAAGAGTACAACTGTGACGTAGCATGACAACTGAACTGAATAAGTCACGTGGTTTTGTTGTTTATCTTTATTTAACTACCTAAACCTATGGAGTATAGGTATGTTGAGACTTGTGATGGCCCCTATATCTACATCTGTGATAACACCTATGTACACCTTCTGTTTATTGATATGTATTTTATATTGTATTCTTATATTTTCAGGTCTGTATGCAACTTTAGTCGCCGTTAAAGGTCGGTTAGCATGAGTGTGCGCTATTTATTTGTGTGTTGTATTTCTCTGTTATTTAAAGCAGGATTAAAATTATAGGAAACCATGATAAATCTTCGTGCTGGCATTGTGAAGGAACTTTTCGTCTGAGCTAAAAGCTTATTAGGAATATATTTTTACGACCAAAAAATCTCATTTAGGATTTGATAACACTTTTATAATTTGACAAAAAGTATCTCTATGAAAATTGCTTTAGTATCAAAATACATAAGTACGAGTATATGATTCGTCTATACGAATCATATGAATTTTTATCATCCTACCTACGTATGGAAAAATAACATCAATAACCACGTTTTCTTGCATGAACTAATAATTAATTTATTTCAGGTAAATAACACCCAGACACGTATAAAATCAAATACAACATAAAATCAAATAAAATCAGCTACAATTCAAATTAAATAAAATCAATACAAATCAAATTAAATGGACACAGAATTAATGAAAGAAAATGAAATCAAAATAAATTAAATAATCAAAAGAAAGAAAGAAAAAATAATAAATAAGATATAATCAATACTCCCTCTCCGACACTGCTACAGCAACATGTCTGCTGCAACAATGCTGGATGAAGGGGCAGTTCAGCCTTTTAACTACCTACTTGGTTGGAACATTATCATTTTCAATATTAATATAATTAACATCGTGGTTCTGTACTGCATGCCGCGGTCAGCGTGACACAATTCCTCGGGCTCGGTTCACGATTCGCCCTCTTTTCACCCACACACTCCTGCCAGCACTCTTAACTGCTGTTTGAGGATTTTGGACATTCTCTGTCCAACATAAAGTTAATAAATAAAATTGCTCGAGCAAAAAAACAAGGCAAGTTGAATGAGATAGCACTACTTAAATCAATTAAAATAATTAAATATCTTGTGATAATAAGCTTGCTTTTCGATATTTTCCCACCCACATTTTCAAATAGATACCAACTTAAACTATGCTAACCGACCCTATTCCAAAAACAATGTCGCCAACATTCAAACAATGTGGTTGACTCACATAATTTCTACCAACAGTATCACACACACTATTTTCTCATGTCCCTCGGCCTATTTCCCTCCAATTAGGATAAAATGGCGGGTATTTAAAATGCGCCACTAATGGCGGCGCCTGCGCTTGCGCAGATCAAGGCTCAGCAATTACATCGTTATCTGGGTCGCGTCGGCGACGTGTGCCACAGTGATTTAGTACGTTTAAACTAAATGTGACTGGGTTTTGGAGAAATGGGTGGTCTTTGAAAGTGGATTATAATTATGGCAAAATTAATTGAGGGTAGTCGGAGAGGGGATTCGTCTTCTCTCCTGTCGACACGAACTATGTACAGACGGGGTACTAGATTGTTACTCAACCATCTAGTGCTCTAACTGTCCATACGAGTACATCGTCAATCGACGTAACAATCTGAGTAGATTGTCATAGCTATTACATATGACCGACAAAGAAGGCAGGTGGGATTTTAATTTAGATACACTTTAAGCTAATAGTTAATTTGGTAACCAATCAAGTTCCCTGACTTTACAAGATGGTTTTTGGTGATGAGCGGGTCATAAAACCTTGGTAGCGTAGCTAACGATCGAGGGTGTTTCGGAAGGTTCAAGTATTATCACTCATGGAGGCTCTTTTGATACACCGCGGAAATAAGTTATGTGTAAGGTTCTTGCTTGCGTTCAAAGTACTGTTGGTAATTTTACGGTTAACGCGAGATCGAGGAGAAAAGACCTAAGCTTAAGATAAGTAGCAGAGATTTAGATGAGTTCAAGTTTGAAAAGTGATAGAGTTTTGTTTATTCCATGTGGGGTCTAAGGAATATCTTTAGATTTATTGAGCTGTTTCGATCATTTTGTTCTATTTTCTAATTCCGAGCTCCAAAATATGATAACTCAACTGAAGATGAACTTTAGGTACCTATTCTTTTTTCGAAATACCTTTGGCCACTTAGCTTACACGATTAGTTTACACGATTAGATCATATTATGCAACGTAAAGAAACATGTCGATAAACCTTCTTACCAGAATTAAATAAGTATTAATAGGATTTTATGAGAACCAGGTTACAGATGACATCACACTACGACCAGTCAACTGCCTCCCATGCAATCTTAGCTAATTCATATTGATTATCACAAACATACTTCGCGTGTAGGCTGACATTGTTGGAAAACCTTATTTAACTTCATAATGGACCCTAATTTGTTCCCCCAAATCTTACTGGGTTCTGCCCATTATATCCGACACTTTGCTTAATTTTGCTCAGTAAATCCATACTTACTTACAACTGATAAAAATCATATGCGAACTACTTATATGTGTTCATCCGATATTGTCGTGACTGGCCACAATAAAACAAGCAATATACTGATTGAAGTTACTTTATTAACGCTATATGCCATATTTATCGTTGAAGGATACGATTAATTAATGGTATGGCCGAATTATTCATGGTATGAATTGGACTTTATAGCGCATGTAAAGTTTTATTGAAGCGATTTTTGTTCAAGTGATATATCGAGTTGATTTTGTCTTAAAGGATGGTAATATGAACGCTTTTGGTGGTAAATGGAAAGTCGTTGTGGTAGATCATGAGGGTAGGTTTATTGGAAACAAGGTGATGTAGCGTTATTGATTAAATGATTCTCCGGAACGTCGTTTTCAGCACTGCAGTTTGTCAAATTAGTTTGATCATTTTGAAATCAAGGGTAGAAAGGCTTTTTATTCGGTGATTTTAGATTTAGGTACGTCCGTCATGTATTACCTACCACATACAGTGTGTTTGTGTGTGTGAGTGTTTCCAATTCAGCTTTGATGCCATAAGTATTATGATTTAAAATAAAAAAAATAATCAGGTAATGCCTTAAGATTGATTTTAGATGATAAGTCTTAGGCACCTAATTGAATTAGGGCTGATTTTTCAATCGACATATAATTTTTATTCGTAGAATAAAATTGACGTTTGACAGATTTTGTATGGAACAACTGTTAAAAATTTAAAATTATTCCTCCGATAAAATTATCTGGCGTTGGAAAAATCAGCCCTAAGTCAATAAAATCGTTATAGAGTAGGTATAGTTCAAATATTTGAAATCAGATTTTTTAAAATCAAAATGTGGCGTCACATCTAAATTGGGAAATAGTACATTACTGCAGCGGCCAGCAAAAGAGGGATTGATGGACGAATGTGTAAATGTGCTTAAGTCCATTAATGCATAGTTGTGGCCAAGGCTTGTATAGTCCTTTTCTCAAAAAATGCGAGGAAATTAAAACTAAGTAGTACCTAGCCACAACTTTTTTGTCAAATACTTTTCAAAATCAATGACGAACAACGAACAACAATATGTTTTTCTGCGCTAAAGTGTTCGTTTGTTTTTTTTTTCAATAAACAGCTTTTTATTTGCAAGCCAGTTCGAAATTTAAATAAAACCTTTGATAAGTTACCTCCTTAATTGGTTGCCATGTTTCGGAATAAAAGATCGTTCCATTTTTAAATTACATGACAGATATAAGTTTACTATGCAATTTATTTGGCCGCTAAACACGACAGATATGGATTTTCATACAACTTTTGCCGACCGCTGCTCGCATGTATGTGGCCAGTACAGCAATTTCGATTTAACTCAAAGAAGGTTGTTAAAATAATACTCAAATTTTCAAGCATGTTTGAGAAAACATTGTATATTACCTACTTTAAAATCAACTCTATAGCTATAATAAACATGTTCAGGCTGTTTGACTTCCTCTACTCTGTAGTAATAAATATTTAAACAAACTGTGTTCTTGTTTTCTTCCTCCACTTCCCTTAAAACTATCCTGTAACTAGATTACTATTGCATGCGACTGTAAAATTTCTAATGAGTCTTCATAACAAATCATGTAAAATATTATCAGTTGTTATATTTTGACGTGTACTACGGCGTAGCACGAACGTAGACTATTGCTACGAAAGTTTTCATCTACGGCTTTCCTCTACGTTCTATACCGGGTTAGTCTTCAAAGACCAGCAAAATTCAAGGGTGTGGTTCAGACCATCAAACTGAACAACTTACTCCCTGGGACCAACATCGTAATCGCGAATAAAAATTCAGCCATCCCATACGTTTAGGTCGAGTATGTATTGAAGTTTTCTATGGGACAGTTGATAAATTTTTCGCGATTACGATATTGGTCCCATGGAGAAAGTTGTTCAGTTTGATGGTCTGTACCACACACTTAAATTTGGCTGGTCTATGAAAATAAACCCTGTATAAACTCACACAAAAGCCTAATAAAAGATTGATAAGCCTCTGCTCACTGCTGCACTTGACTAGAACCTCTGTTCTAGTCAAGTGATAATCGCTTATTTCGACAACGACTTTTAACAGGATTGACACAAGATTTTCGGTAGTTTATGTCAATCTAATACATTTATTAACTTTTCCATTATCGTTATCGAATCGAATCGAATGTCACTTTGTCTATGCCCTCAGCCGAGTCTGGTCAACTGGACCCACTCGAACTGGACCCGCGGGTCCAGTTCGTCAAAATATATACAACTGATATTTTGGTGATTCTACTGTGTGGCTCCGATACTCAATAACCAACGTTGGCTATATGTTGGACATACATTGATAGTACAGCTAAAACCCCGGGGCGCCACCGGTGCTGCGGCAGGACTTTGCAGTATTAGCGATCGAGCGTTCCCCCGGTGGTACATCCCGGGGTTTTAGCTAATACATACTCAATCACTATATCTATATTTGTTGCTATCTTTTGAGTAAGGGTAGTTCTTATATATAACCAACATTGGCTATTGGTACATGAGTCTCGACGAATGTTCTTCAATCTTGAATTCTAACTTTGGATGGATCGCAGTCTAACAATAACTCCTCTGTTTAACATAATAATGAAATAACAGGACTTTCTGACTTCTTTGCTTGCCTAACTAACATTACTGTCTATTTCTCCTACAGAAACTGGAATCTACGATAAAGAGGAAGATTGCTAAGGTAAGTACTTGATATCTGTCTATACGTACTTTTATTTTTACCCCCTTACCTACTAATTAACGTTGTATAGCGTCTGTATAGTTACACGACGCTTTGTCTTCTTCTTTCGAAAATCAAATTACTGACGACTGAAAGAGAGAAATGGGTGTGTAACTATTCATCTGATATAATACGTTTATTGCTAAGGTTAGTAAGTTAGGCTATATAAACTGTCAATTATTTCATTTTTTTAAGTGAAACTTCTTAGGCGGCTATTCGATAATTGAACGAGAATCGAGATTTAAATTTCAATGTCGCGTCACGTTTAGGCACATTTCGTTACATGAGAGAGAAGAAAGCTGGGTAGCGGGATTGTCCGAAAGGGTTACCGCTGCCCCGCAACATAAAGGGCTAAGGAAGGAACACGGGTGGGTTTTAGTCAGTAAGAGTCTGACACTCCCTTTCGCTCCACCCAGAGCGGGAGGAGTCATTAGATGATTTCACACCCATAAAAAAAAAAGTAAGAAGAAAGCTATAACTATATCTGTCTCTCACACTAAATCTCTGTTATCCATACTAATATTATAAATGCGAAAGTGTGTCAGTCTGTTACCTCTTCACGCTTAAACCGCTGAACCGTTTTAGATGAAATTTGGTATAGAGATAGTTTGAGTCCCGGGAAAAGACATATAGGATAGTTTTTATTGCGATATTCCCACAGGATCGACACTTATGCGGGTGAAACCGTGGGGCGCTGCTAGTTCTTTATATTTTAAGAAGTTTCACATACGTTACGTGTACGGTGCTGCACGAGCAATTTTGTTTCGTAGCAAATCCTTATGAAATAGACTAACGAAGAGATAATGTGGATGTTATTTACAAGTTAAATCTTGATTTTATCTCTTAATAAATATTCAGAAGAAATATTTTAATAATGTATAATGAAAATGATATCTTATTTTTTATCAGCATACCTACTTAATGTTGTAGGTACTATTACCGAGCCTAGTTTCTGAATCATACTTGTTTACATTCTGCCAGTACAAAATGACATCACGTTCGAGAAAAATTAAAGCATAATATTTTCTACGTACAGATGTGCACAAGTAAAAGCTCGCACAGACGAGGCGTTTTAAACGCGTTACTATCGGTAAAGATCTTGTCGTGTACTCATTTTTTTTTCCGTTTCGATGCTACCAATCTTTTTCCGTGGGTATCGTAGCATCTAACTGAGAAATTACGTTAGATAGTTCATAGGTGCTTCCGATTTGTTTATCAAGCTTGGTAGTCGTGGATTCGTGATTACCTATAGCAGTATTATCTCAAGAAAAAAATATTTTTATGATTTAAAAGTTCTGTAAACTAAATTATTTATGAAATTCCCTTGAAAATCCTTCGAACCGCTTATGTTTATCAGCGTCTCCACTAATATGATACTGACGAATTTTAAACATAAAAGGTAAATCAAGACAATGTTTTAGAAAAATCGCCGAAAAAAATCACCATAGTGCGTTTCTAAGTGCGTTTAATGCTTCAATATATGCCTACCCTTATTTCATGTCCTGTTCCTTTACTTACACATATATGTGCGATTCGACTGGCATGCCAGTAGCATCTTGCTGTGATTTATGAGGACTTGCATTTAATTATTATAACTTCACGTAATATAAGATGGAACTTGGTAGGAGTTGATATTAATTTATGTAGGCATGTCATGTGAAAGGCTGCATGGGCGATTCTTTAATTAATTGTATTGATTTAATACGATTTCAATTTAATTTAATTGTTACTGTTTACAATTAGTGGTATAAATATAACATATTTTTCAATCCCAATTCCGGAACCATTCATTGTGCGTGGTCACTTGGTTGGTTTTTATGTCAAAAATCACTAATATGCAGCTGTTAAGGTCTTGCCAAGAAAACCTCGACTAGCTAGTCTAAATAAATTTCAACCATCGTAGATTTTGTTGAAAGGGTAAATGACCTATTACCATAGCTTATCTGCTCTCGGAATTAGCCTGAACAAATAATCCGATAATAAACCAGTTTTGACCTAAGAAAACGGCCAGATTTTAGTGCAGTTTGAGAAATATTCACTTAAAACTTACGTAGCTAAAAAAGACTTTTTGTGTTTTGAAGGTTTTCAGAAGATAAGGGTTGTAGCCGATATGTAGAAACGTTATGTCATTCGGATTAAAAAAAAAACAGGAAAAATTCCATGTTAAGTTTTTCTTTAGTTTAGTTTGTTTACATAAAGAATTATGTTTTCCTAAACCTTGTGGTTACCTAATTAATTATTGTAATAATAATAGCGATAAGATAATCGATTGCACTGTTTTTATATAAATTTGTATTTGTTTATTTCCCTCTTCATATTTTTTCCATCACTCCACTATGTTGAGGTAGGCTTATCAAACTTCACAATATACTTAAAATAGTACAACGTCGTATGTGACGTCACAGTTATATGTCACGTCACGAGAAACAATCGACGCGCGCCGCTTTGATGTCGATAATTGAGAGTTATTGCGGCGCGCGTGCACGGTAGCCCTGTATCGCGCCGATTCGCGCCTATTTCGCTTTATAACGCGTGTTGGGGCCTTAAGTTAGCGATTTGAAGTGCACAGAACATAAACTCATAGTTCTAAAAAAGGATGGATGGATTGAGTGAGGGATGAAAAGGAAATGATAAGGTGACTGCTGACATGGGATGATATAAAGAGTAATAAAAGAGCACCGGCCTCAAGTAAGTCTTCATCCACTCTATATACTTCCACTGTCTTCAATTTTATGCCATTTTCTTTTAGGTAGATGAGTGCAAAGTTTTAGTTCAAGCAAAAATATAATTCTTTCTATAGTACTTACTGCCAAAAACTAAACAACACAAGAAGTCAGCTTAATTACTTGAGGCTTACCTACACGATTAAGCTTCATCCCCAAATTAATTTAGTGGATAGTTTATGCAATATCCTCGTGTGGCGATTATGCTGATTATGTAATCAGCCTAAAATGTTCCCACTGCTGGGATACACGCCTCCTTTCTGTGAGAGGGTGTGCGCCATAATCCACCACGAGTGCGTGTTGGTAGATATCACATGTCTTTAAATTTTTGGTTCTAGGACAAGTCGGTTTCCTTGCGATGTTTTCCTTCACAGTTTTGAGAGCAGTGGCGATGAAATAATTTACACAAAATAAACTGCCCGAGCCCACGACCTACAACTCGCGTGTGCCGTGGGGACATTTTAGTCTGATTATGCTATGCACCACTTCCCGCCGCTCCTCTAATCCCTCCGCTGTCTCTGCGGCCACACCCTCGTTCCTTCATCTCACTATACCTTGGAAGGATAGCGACGTTACGTCACTCCCACAATTTATGACAATGTTAATGTTGTTTACGACTGTTGACTGAACACAGGGATTTTGACTTATCGAGGCTTTGTGGCCCTTACAGGATTTGCATTTAGTTTTAGTAGTATTTATCGTTTGTTGCCGTTTGCTACTGTTTCTCTACAGTTTTGGGGATTATGAGGATTAGATATTGAGGTGGATGTAAATCAAGTTTAATCTGCCATTGATAGTTCCTTGTTTTGTTGCTAATGATAATTCTGTGGTCGTGTCTATGCTTTTAAGGGTGTGGTTTAAGTTAGTGTGGAGCTTTTGGTGCAATCAATTTTAGTCTTTGAATTAGTCATGGTCATTACTAGTATCCCTGATGATTATGATCCAATCTGTTTCTTCTATTTCTTGAGTTTGTGTTTCTCGGGGTATATAATCTGGGTGCATAATGAGTTCACCACCAACCCGCACTAGGCCCGCGTCACGGTAATATTATTATCTATAGGTACAGTATTGTGACTCGGCCATATTCTAGAAATAATTACCTGCAGGCGCGCGGTGCACGCAATAGGGTTGCCCGTCTACAGTATTTTAATTTAATCAAATAAACCAGAAACAGCACAATATAGTCTATAATTGCTCTTTGCCATATTAAGGAAGTACTTGTACTTATTTCAATGGATATTTGTCACAAATCGCACGCTTACTGCTTACAAAACCATCACACCGTCTGGCGTCAGTTCGTCATTGCGGAGCATTCAAGCCTGTTTGTTAACCGAGTGTAAACCGAACTCGAGGCGCGTAGCGTAGGTATGACTCGCGTTCCGACCGTTTGTATGAAGATAGATTACCGTGCCAGCGTGGTGGATTTTGGTCCATTCACTCTCACAGAGAGTAGGCCTGTGTCCCAGCTGTGGGAACATTATAGGCTGATAAAAAAAAAGTGTTCTCATAAGTTTTTAATTTATTCAATTCATCATCATCATCATCATCCACAGCCTCACTTCATCCGTAGACATAGGCCTCTCTTATCATGTGCCAGGTCTCACGCTCCTATACCAGCCACGAGGCTGGTAAAAAAAATCTGGCTGGTAAATTGTTGCTGTCACGGGCCAAACCAGTATGAACTGGTTTCGCCAGCGATGGCAACAATTTATTAGATTAAGAAATTCTAATTTTAGCATTTTTCAAAATCATATTATTCGCACTATATTATTATAGACTTCCTATCTCCTAATAGATCTTATATTTAAAATCCTTTAAAAATTATCCTTTAAAGTTAAGGTTCGTGAACACATTCGCAAGAAGCTGGCAGTATCACAACGGTAATAATTTCTCATTGTTTGTCTTATTTCTTTTTAGTAAGTATATTCGTGTATTTATGTATATTTATTTATGCTTATATTTATATGTAATTAGTATATATTATATTCATAGTTTTTATAAGTTTCTGCGTATCTTTATATTTAAAATATTTATTCCTCAATGTTCATGATTGCACCTACCACTGTTTGTCTCTGCATCACCCAAAGGTTGACTGGTAGAAAATGCCTATGGCATTAAGTCCGCCTCTGTACATTTTTGTGCTTAAAGTATTAAATAAATAAATAATCTAAAGAATCGACAAATCAACTACATCGTCAACTGCTAGATAAAAGCCAAATATATGTAGTAAATCAACATACATAAATTGGCAGTTTATTAAAAGCTGTGGAAGCATCCGGGCGTTTCCCCGCATGTCCGGCGCGCGACGAGATAATTGTCACCGTGGCGTGCCGTGCCGTGAGTCCTAACAATTTGTTGTCGCGTGTTGACACTCTGCGGGCTACACGGCACGCTCGAGCGAGGTTAGTTCGCATTTCATGAGACGGTACGTTTTTGATTGGCGGATAACTTGCAATAGTAATAAATGTGTTATTTCTTGTTTAAATGATACGTTAGTTAGTCAAAGGACCAGAGTCTTTTAGGCTTTCATGGTGCATTAGTGAAACTATGTTGTTATCAATGTAAACAGAATATTATTAATCTTGATAAAAAAAAATTCGTAGTTTAGGATATAGGTATATGTAGATAGAAATTATGATTTATTGTGCACCAAAATTATTAGTTAGTAACGGTTTAAACCTAATTAATTTTTCAGTAATAACGTCTAACTATTCCACCAGAACCAAGCGAAAAGTCGTTTTCACGTCAAACCATTCAACGACCTTCCTCTGATCAGATCCAAGAAGACCCTTACTATCGTTTGTGATATTATTTTAGTCTGGCATCTCAATAAGACCATGTCGTAACTAAAAGCCTAGTTTTCACAGGCCCAGTAGCTGGCGGACAGTGAAGGACAGTTACTGTCTGGCAGCTACTGGGTCCGTGAAAACAAAGTTGAGCCAGTACTGACCGGCCAGTTGCTGTCGGTCAGCTACTTCAACACATTTTTTGTTTCTACTGTCCATTGACCTTTCCCCACTCACATAAGGACAGCTACTTGGTCGTCACTCGCCCCATACGAACGCAACTTGTGGATCAGAAACACCAGGCCAGAACTAGTAACACAGTAGCGTAATGCTGTCTCCTATGCAGTAGTGAGAACACGTGGAGAAAGTCACATTACTGTATTGACAGCAGAATGTACAGTTGCTGACTACTGGGTGGTCAGAAACTGGGCCTGTGAAAGGATTCCTAGAAAATATCCACCTATCCTCTGCTTTATACTCTTTCGAAAAAGCACGTAAGAAATCTCGTGTCTCATCTAACAATGGACACACCCATCCTAGTTACCACCTGTACCAGTGTATAATTCTAAAATGACGCTTACAGCGGTCTGCGTCATCGTTTGTATGAGGAGCTAAGTTTATTACAGCCTTATTCGGCTTCCTTCCGGAAAATCATTGCTAAGGTAAATAAAGATATAGTTATTGAGATGGTCAGGCTGTCTGTTGGCAATTATCTATGTGGAGAGGAATTGTCGTAATTGTAGTTGTTCATTTGTTTTGTGTCTCAATCCAGCGGTGCTATTCTGTACAAAGATCACCGTGATAACTTAGGTGAAGTGAGATTAAAGTGAGCTATAATTCCACCTGATGCTAGGGATTGACATTGTTGACAGCTCACTTTAAGCTCACTTCACCTATGTTTTCACGGTGAGATTTTTACAGAATAACATTACTGACATACTTTTAATCAAGATTAAAACGACTTTTTGAACGTCAAAACAGCAACAAAGTGTCGAGTGTCGCAACAAAATCCTCGGCACCACAGCTGTTTTTTTAATAGATTTTGACTTTTCACAATTTACGCAGAAATAGAAAACCGGAACTTCTATTCTGTTACCTATGACACTTCGCAAACTGTTGAGAGCTTTCATTGTAGACTGGCCAAAAGGTATAATTGAAAACACGAAATAAGGAACTATAAGTTTTACTAAGTACATATCAGATCAGTCTTACCAAGGGGTATCGTGTTACCCAGTAACTGGGTTGTGGAGCTCAGATAGGCAGTCGCTCCATGTAAAATACTGGTATTCAGCTACATCTGGTAAGACTGGAAGCCGACCGCAACATAATTGGGAAAAGTCAAGGCAGATAATGATCAGTCTGTAAAATACGGTAAACATACATAACTTAAACATAATCAGCCTATAATGTCCCCACTGCTGGGACACAGGCCTCCTCTCTGTGAGAGGGAGTGGTCCGTAATCCACCACGCGGGCCCAGTGCGGGTTTGTAGATGTCACATGTCTTCGAATTTTTGGTTCTAAGACATGCCGGTTTCCTCACGATGTTTTCCTTCACCGTTATGAGAGCAGTGGTGATGAAATAATTTACACAAAGTAAAGCGCCTGTCTGGGTTCGAACCTACGACCTACAACTCGTAAGTCGCGGCCGATACCACTGGGCCACCACTGCTCCCCCGTACGGTAAACATTTATTAACAAGTTCACCAATTTGTAAGCCATTTTTATTGACAGAATTATACAGTTCATAATAATATAACTATATTTCTTTTATTACCACCTGGCTGTCATAAAAGACAAAAACTGGTAATATTTTATTAAATTATGTTAAAAACGACTTTTACATAGTTTTCTTGTATCTTCAAGATGGTTGTACTTTTAACGCTCTGAATAAAAACTGATGTTGAACGGGCTTGAAAGAAACGATGACAAGAACTGTAACATTTTTACGTGAATACGTTTTTAATGTTTTACGTTTTTTGGATGGGAAGAAAGAGAATAGGAAATTGTTGGACGTTTTATTTCACCTGCTTGTTGTTTTACATAGTTTTTTTTTTTATAAACAGGTACTCGTACTTACAAATACAAAATGTATCAAAATGTTTGTTAATTTACCCTAAAAACTTGTGCTATGTAAAATACAGCACCTAAACACTGTGGTGGAAGGTTTTTTTTTTTTTGTTTTTTGTTGCGCGGTGGAAATCCTCATGGACTTCCTCCATCGTGGGGGGGACACAAGTGGGAGCCTGGAGATGCGTAAACAGTTGCCCTAGCACAGACTCCAGTTTCTCGCAAAGGAGCTTTTGTCTTGTACAGACGCCAGCACATCAACCTACTACAATCTGTCAAATTTCTTTAATCAAATTTCAACTTTATTGCTAAAGCATAAGGTTCAAAATTGATTGGGAAAATTTGACAGTTTCGGATAGGTTGATGTGCTGGCGTCTGTACGTATGGTTTAAGGTGTTATTTTTAAGCTAACCTTTGTGGAGAAAAATAAAAATAAATAAACTTATTATAAATACAAAGTAACATGAAATTGTACAGTAGATTGAACTTACATATACAGAAATCTTGATATTTTGTCAAGTCGTTATAACCGTGCGAATCAGGGGCGGATCGTTAGTACTCATATAAATTATAAAAGCTAGTATCACTGTTTTGAAATCGTGAGAAAATTCGCCATAAAACATCCGCATTTCTAGAGCTTATTCCTAAAATCTTCCAACACAGAGCTACCGACCTACATTAAGTCTTAATGTGTTCATAGAAATTAATTAGTTGAAACATTTCTCGCTAAGCGTATTATTTCGCTTGTCACCGACCGTTATACGCAACCAGTCCGTAGATGCATCTTTATAATTAATCTCATCACTTTGCCACCAACTTAAACATACAGCTCATCAACAACAATCAAAAGAAAAATCAACTCTATGTCAATCAAAATAAAAGCCATCTTCAGAACGAATTCAGTTTTTGAATGGTTACAGTAAGTTGGAGATGACATTTACAATTTTATTCTTTGCATATCACGTCAATCTTAATATGAAAGTTGTAAGGTTGAAAATTATAGTGGTTTTAAAATGTTATTCTTGTTTAATTTTTATAGATTATAACGATAGAGGAGTCGTAACGTAAATTGTCTGGTTTTAAATATAAATATAGGTGTGTTACAGTAATGTTCGTAATTTAGACATTGCGTGAATGTCTGGATGAAGTAGTTTTATTATCGCTGTAAGTTTCCTATTAAGGAAATGACGACGTGTCTAGTATATCACTACGTCATTTATAAATATTACTAGTTATCCATTAATTGTACTATTAAATTACAACTAGACCTAGTGGCGTATGTCCTTCCACAGGAGTATCTCCTTGTCAGTATCGCCTTGCGTGAAAAAGTAATATACAAACAGTTACTTTCGAATTTATAACTAAGAAGAAGAAAGAAAGAAAATACGTTTACTTATTTGCGGTGAACATGACGCAAAAATTAACATAAACACAAAAATAAATTAAAAAAAGAAGGTAAGGGAAACATGCGTCACATCCACGCAAAATGGCTATCGCTCAGCATTCTGCTGCGACCCTATGCAAGACAGAGCCCCAGCGCTAGTATTCAGCGACAGCCTGCGCTGACGTGATGACGTCGTCTGATGCAGCACACAATTATTACAACACTGTGCTGGTGATAATATTATATTAAACAGAAAACAGACAAAAAAAGCAAAAACAAACAACAAAGCAACAACAATTAAAGCATCTCTAATAGACAAATCGTAATAACTGAGATACTTCTTCAAATAGTGTTATTTCAAGCAAGATTCCAGAAAAAGTTAAAAGTTGAGGCAGCATGGTTTAGATCCGTTGTATTTTAAAGATAAGATTTAGCCTTTAACCAACTCTCCCAATCCCCAACGTCCCCACAACACATCTAAACTCAACCTTTTTTAATTTCACACTTGCAGACGAGCAGATTTCGTCATAACGATACTTATCTCAAAAAGCATGCGACGCTACTTTCGCGAAACTATAATACATAAGTTAAGAGATAACGTGCTAAAATAAGTGACGTTAACGTGATGGTATCGGGGTGTAAACTGGTGTATTGTATTACATGTTGCCAACAATCAATATGGCAGGTGGTAATGTTTGCTGGACATGCCCGAGTGGTAAATCAAAAGTAAAGGGACGATTGGAGAGATATCAGGCACGGTATACTGTGTTGTGGTTTTATTGGGCTTTTTGTTAATGGCTCAAGTTTTTGGCTGGTTTGAACTTGCTAAGTTGCTGCATGGACAACGTAGCCTATCTAGCTCCGTGCCTCGGAAAGCACGTTAAGCCATTGGTCCCGACTGTCATTCCTGGATCGTTGACAGTCGTTGATGATGATGATGATGATGGGCTCCCTTTTCCGCACTTAGACTCCCATTTGGTCCGTTGTGCGTGGGGATTCTGGCTAAGAAAACCAGCCTAGTTGACAGTCGTTACGGGTCGCCAGAAGCCTGAAATTCTGACGAGTCTTACCAGGGGGTATCGTATTATCCAATAACTGGGTTTTGGAGGTGACGCCTGAGGAGGCGACTGCCTATCAGTATCTGCATCCAGTTAGACTGGAAGCCGACTCCAACATAGTTGGGGAAAGACTAGGCAGATGATGATGTGATTGGTTGCGTCGTGCGTTGAAATAATCTGTTTTGCCCTACATACAACCTATTCCTAAAGGAAGGCTACAGATAATTTGCAACGTAGGTTTTATCCTTAACGACACCTCGGTACGAAAATTTTAAAAGTTTTTGTTTAAATTGATCCTTTATGCAGATTTGTGACCGAAAATGTTAAGGAATGTCCTAGCAGCCCGCCCAGGTGTTTTAATTATTTTAGCTTTGCCCAAAACCTTTATAATATGTAGCACCTTCATAATTTTGTTGTCATGGAATTCCCAGCATTTGATACCCATCTGATTTGAGTTTAATGATTTTGCTGGCACTATTGAACTTACCTATTCTTGAGATTGCCGTAATAGTCTTCAGAATGGATTTTTTTATGTAGTTTGAATAGACAAACAAAGGCCTTGTAAACCTGTATAATAATTTAGTGGATCTAAATAATATACTAAAACCGAAGAATCAAGTACTGCGTTATTAATAGAATAAATATTGTACGTTAATAATTTATTCCTACTACAAAGTATGTAACTGTCAGACACTCGAACACGCTACCTCTATCCCACTAATATTAAAGAATTTAATTATTGACAACCATCTAATAGTGCACGCATTAGTCTCTATCACATACAGATCACTTAAATTATAAACAATTACAAGACACCTGTATGTAGGCATCATATTTAACAGAAAACCCTGGAGCAACAGGCTAGGGGCAGATGGACACCCTTATCTCAACCGTCATCAGGTATCATTACAACGGAGAGGCGTGTGAATTGTTACTACAGTATATGCAAAACTCGATTATTTTTAAAACAACGCCGTGTAATTGCCTGTTGAAAACTGTAGATCGATTCCCGATCCTAGGGATCGATAAAAGATCTTGATGTTTTTATTAATGCTCGTTTGTAGATTGATATGATTGATGTCTCTTGTTGGAGGTAGAGGATGTAAGGGGTGGATGTTAAAATGCGACCTTTGTCTTTGTCAGTTGATGTTGCGTGTGGTCGATAGGCTAAAGATGGAGGGTCTATTTGTGCCTATAATTATAAGTGTTTTTATATGGGTGAACTGTCAGGTGATAATAATTCTTATAATGTTAATAAACATACACTGTTACAATACAAGTATTTTGGCGCTCGAGTGATGTAGAAAGGGGGGCGCTGTTGGTAAACATTTCTACAGACGCCAGCACATCAAGCTACCCGAAAGTCCCGAAACTATACAATTTTCGTAATCAACTTTGAACCTTATACTTTAGCGATAAAATTGAAAATCTTTTAAATGAAATTCGACAGATTGTAGTAGCTTGATGTGCTGGCGTCTCGTCTGTACAATAATTATTATGCGAAATGCATTGAAAAAACAAGATGGCAGCGTGTTTCGATTTTGGCCATGCGCCCAAAGATCCTTGAAAGGTTTTCTACAAGATTTGATTAAATCAATTGTTGGTGAACTCAAAAAGTTGTATAATAACAAAGACAGATACTACTCTGTTTGAGTAGGTAAGCTTATATAGGTAAATATTTGCTAGGTGCAGAGACTTGTTTTGTTTATGAAAAATAAAATAATTTGCTTACATTTTCTATATATTTTGAAAGCACTATCTACTCGTACATGCGAAACCTCATCTATTTTAAGCAGAACATGTCAATAGTATAATTGCTCGTTGACAACACCAGATCGATAAGCGATCGTGTCGACTGATAGTGATGCTGATGGTTTTATTATCGATATAGTCGATACCTATGCGATATGTTGACAACTGTCTTTTGTAATCAGAATTAACATCTAGGAATTTACTGTTGATTAAAATGTTGGGAAATTAAGATGCATGATGCTGTTAATGCTGTCATTTTATATTATTTATGTGGTAGGTACAGGGTAGGTAATGATGATCTTTTTAAAGTCTTAGGGCGAACTTACGAAAACGACGTTCAAGAGCTGTCGGTTTCATCATTGTTGATGAATGCAGCTGACAGCTCTTAAACGCGGTTTAGATGTGCTGAACGCGTCCAGACTCATTGATGAAATTTGTCCTTAGCCGGTTTAAATGTAACTGTAGGTGACACATAAGCTACATGACTGACAGCACCAAGATTGTAAAACCAAGGCGCGAAACTCCACGTTTCCTACCATCATATCATCCACCTTATTTAGACAAGAACAATTATCCCCATTTCAATGCACCAATCATCATTAATACGATACCGTTCGCTTTCCTAAAACGCGAGGATGGGTTCGATAAACGTTTTTTTTTTAACTGACTGCGTGCGCGCCGCTCGCTAATTTGCGTCTATATCGTAAACTTCACGTAGCGTTTAACCCGCGCCGCGCGAGTGGCGACAGAAATGTCGACACATTACCGACGACCTAACGAGCCGACTTGCTACCAGTGACGTGACTTGTTATCGATAAAAAGTGCGCTATGAATATGAATTTATTTCGACGCTTCTGAAATATAATCGGCTGCTATCTTGATGTACAATGTGAATTATTAAACTGCACAGCATGGTTTCGCACGCTACATTTTTATGATTTGCTGTTTGTATGCTGTAGGTATGAGTACTTGTGCATTTTGTGAAGGAACAAAGAAAGTATGAAAGCATACAGAAGGATACAATGCATCCTTTATAGAATTTATTAAAAAAAAAAAAAAAAAAACAGAACGTCACACTGCATTTGAGTCACATTTTATTTATAACCCTTTTCAAATAAACAGCATTCTCTTGCAAAGATCATCATAAAAATGTGCTATGTTAACAGTCATAATATTCCTTGTTTTACGTTTAGATTCGTTTGACTTTATCGATATAGTTATAGCAGTACCTACCTATTACCCCGACTTCGTATCCAACAAGTACTAATTGCCAATCATAAACATATCCACTATAAATCATAAATCTCATAAAATAATTTTGAAATAAAAACATACTGAAATATTTTAAAATGACATACAACATAGACCGGTCCACCTATCGTTTCAAAGTTGTTAAAATAAACAAAACTTGGTGTACATCGGTCGCTAACAAATCGGCTTGTTATCAGCCGATCGGTGGCTATAATTCGTGGCGTCGTATCGATAAATATCGATATAAAGTATCGACACCAGTCGCTGACGACACGCGAACTCGCACAACACTAATTCACAGGTTGACACGCGACTGTCAGGGTGCACTCGCGATATCAGAGTATGTCTGTGTGTTGGTTAGTTCGGGAGCTAGGTAGATAGTATTTTATGCAAATAAAGCTTTGAGAAGCGCTCGTGGCTAAATGATAATAGCCGCACTAGTCGATCAAAGGTTAAGCTACGCTTGCCACGGTCGGTTCCTGGATGGGTGACCCTTCATTAGGTACATATCGAGACCCCTCCGTGCCTCGAAAACACGTTATGCCGTTGGTCCCGGCTGTCATTCGTTGATCTTTGACAGTAGTTAAATCAGAAGCCCAAAAGTCTGACATGCCACCTGTCTTACCCAGGGGTATCGACCTCCACTACCACTGGGTTCTGGAGGTACATGACCTCCGCTCCCACTGAGAGTGACCACTGGTGAACATTATAGGTTGATTATGGTAACAATAATCCACGAATTTGGCTCTTTTACTCCTAAATCTTTTAAATCAAGTTAAGCCTTTATAAATTATGACTAATATTGAATGGTAGTGGGCCTTGTCATCACATGCAAATGATTGCGGTTTATAACAAAACGTTATTACGATATTTTTAGCCAATCGATGGTCATTCTTTTGCAACAATAGTGGAACCTGATGAGTCACAAATTCTAAAAAATGTGGCCAACACAGTGACACATGACGGTCAAATGCTAATTTCTTAAACTTCAAACTGTCGTTTATGCTTTTTGAAACAAGAACAAAAGGGCAAAGCAAAAAAAAAAGCATATAAAATATTTTTCTTTCTTTAAGAGGTTGAAGAGTGCACTGTTTTTTTTTTCCAAAATGAATAACGTCAATCATGAATTGTTTTAGTGCTCCCATGTTGTATAGAAAGCAGTGGTGGCCAAGTGGTAACGGCCGCGACTTACGAGTTGTAGGTCGTAGATCCGAATCCAGACAGGCGCTTTAGTTTGTGTAAATTATTCCATCACCACTGCTCTCAAAACGGTGAAGGAAAACATCGTGAGGAAACCGGCATGTCCTAGAACCAAAAATTCGAAGACATGTGACATCTGCCAACCCGCACTGGGCCCGCGTGGTGATTTACGGTCCACTCTCTCTCACTGAGAGGTCGCCAGTGTCCCAGCAGTGGGAACATTATAGGCTGATTATGTTATGTTGTATAGAATCAAGTTTTTCTAACTGAACGGACAGCTGTGCTGCTGGGGAGTTTGTTGCGCCACTTCTTCCCAGCTAAAGCACTAGGAATTGGTGAAGAGGGGCCGTTTTGGGGGACTTTCTTATGTAATTTTGTCGAAAAGTGCTGATTCTCAGCCTAGTTTGAGTATGACTTTTGTTTTTAAGTTGCCTCTACTTACCGTTGGCGCGTGCCGCTCGTGTAAGTATATGAGCACTATCCCTTATTTGGTATCCTTGTTGCAAGGACGCTTTCTTTTACTTTCATGTTTTTCATCATAAGAGCAACCAACATAATAACTTTAAAAACTAGGCGTTTTTCCACAATTTGAGAGAAGTTTCTTCTTTTCTAACCGATAAAGAGGTTTTTATATATTTACTGGTTATAGAAAAATATAACCAGTAAATAATGCTCACAAATTTGGATCCATGATTACCAATAGGTACTAAAGCATATAACGCCTTAAACAAAGTAAGCCAACGATGTTTAAAACCTAGTAGTAGTTTCATTACAACAATAGGATACCTACTCCTGACCCCACGACCTCTCGATCGCCATTCAACGCCACATGATCACATTATATCACTGACAGAAGCCAAGAATTAAATGCTGCGTAGTCAAAAGTAAACGTGTACTTATTTTATATACAAACCCTTTGGACCGATCACGCTTGCCTCGGAGGTGTCTCGAAGATCCCCGTACTCGCAACTACCGTTCAGTGACGTCATCAGACAGAGACAGAAATACATCTTACACTCAAGAGAGAAAAGGACAGACACAAGATAAAAACTACATACCAAATACGGTGATCACATGTGACTAAATATCCCTATAAGTGACGATGCCAAGTAATTATTGGAACGAAATTTTCGCAGTTTTATCGTTTTATGTATAGAATTCATTTTACAGTGTGGCAGCGTTGATTTTTCGCAAGGCGTTGCGCAGGAGTGCATGTTTTCGACACATATGGTGTGCGCGTGTGTGCGTAAGAAGATGTACTGCGTATGTTGTTCTCCGTTAGAGGTTTTTTCGTGAAGAAAACCTACGGGTCGGGTTTTCTAGCGGTGGTTTTGTTATTGTCATAATCTAGCTTAGAGGTCTTCACACTTATCATTCATCTAGTGTACAATTCTTTAATTAAGAAACACCCTAGTTAGGACTACTTGAAGCCAAAGCGTCGATGAATTACATTATTAGATATATTATTATCTTCTCTATTGTCTTGTGACTCATTGTTCTTTAATGGCTTGCTTTTATATCAGGTTTTCTTTGGTCACCAACTTTCAGTCTAGCGAGTGGGGTGATCGTGATTCCCTTTTCCTCTTAGATCATTCAGGTGATTTATTGTAGTATTAATCTCAAGAAAGCTGAAGGTTACGAGAGTAGTTTAGTTATTAGGATATGTATCTGTGTTATCGTGACAAATCCTAATCAGTTCACCGTGAACCTTGGCACTGGTAGTGTCGTTACTCTGATCTTGTAGTTCATGTCATTTTACATTACTTATTACTGTTTTAAGAACATTTCGCATATTAACAGTTTATTGGACTTTCCTCTATCTAGGGTCTGCTGCATTTATGCTATTGGTTAGATTTTCACGTTCCGAGGCATGATTCGATCGAAGGTTAAGCCACGCTTGCCACGGTCGATTCGTGGATGGGTGACCATCTATTACATATCGAGACCCCTTCGTGCCTCGGAAAGCACGTTAAGCCGTTGGTCCCGGCTGTCATTCGTCATCAGACAACTTTGACAGTCGTTACGGTTAGCCAGAAGTCTGAGAACCAGTCTTACCAAGGGGTATCGTGTTACCCAGTAACTGGGTTGTGGAGATCAGATAGGCAGTCGCTCTATGTTAAATACTGGTATTTAGCTGCATCCAGTTAGACTGGAAGCCGACCCCAACATAGTTGGGAAAAGGCTAGGCAGATTGATGGTTAGATTTTCACGCTGATATTTAAAAAACTTATTTTAGGTCAATGAGCCTTAAATGATAAGGAAAATATACGCTTTATTTGACTGGTTACCGTTGTTGACCAGCTTATATAGGTAATATTATTTCTATGACTTCAACTTATTACTAGATTTGTGGCTTTCAATTAATAGACCAAATCAGGAACTTAACTTCCAAGCTTTCAAGTGTTTTTTGCAGATTTGAAACCCGTCTTTATTTTATTAAAATAAGCAGATGGTCGATCTATTTTCCTTAACATTTTCTTAAACTGCGTTCAGCTTAATAATCCTACTTAATATCTCAATTATAATCGAATATTGCTATGCAAAGTCAAACATCCGACCTTAAACGAACTTATCACGAACTTTACCAACACCTCTTATCTCAATAATCTAACTTTTGAACTGCTCAAACAAAGCCGTGAACATCTCAATAATGATCTTCGTATACGAGTTATAATTGCAGTAGTTCAGTAGTAACAAACAGACGGTTATCTGAAACTATTATCTTAGTTTATAGTCATAAATTAAGATTTTAAATGTTGGGCGGAAGGTACACTGGAGTGTTATGTTGGTGAAGTGACGTATTTGGTTGTGTTGGCAACACGGGAGGTGACACGGAAGTCTGATTTAATTAATTCAAGTTTATGTAGTTATTATTTGATATGTTCTCATCTGTAATAGTTTATGATCTAGAACATTTTCATACGAAAGCTGTAAGTAGTTTGCTGCACATCAAGCTACTACAATCTGTCAAATTTCTTTAATAGATTTTCAACTGTATCATTAAAGCATAAGGATCAATGTTGATTGGGAAAATTTTACAGTTTCGGGTAGCTTGATGTGCTGGCGTCTGTACATGACTTACAAATGGTAGATGTCTCATTTAGTTATCCAAAAATAGTAAAGTAAGTCTACTAACATACTTTGTTGTCGTTATCAGTTAAAAACCATCATACTACACACTCATGCTAATTAGGTTAATAAGTTCGGAAAACTAAAAGCAAATAAATAAAAATAAAAAATAAGTAAGTAAGTAAGTAAATAATCGCAATATATTAGTCAGCTGCTTCATATCCATATCAAACGGACAACATAAAAACCCAAACTTATTGTTATGTTGGCAACATAAAGTTGTAAGTGCACACCCGGCTTTATGCCCTAGGCGCCGTTGAGACCGTATCTTTTAGATCTACGCGCATGCGTACTAACATTAGCACTGTTTATTACTTAGCTCACCGATATCATACTTAGATTTCACTTAGCACTTTATTCTGACAAGCAAATATTTACCTTATACCCTAAAATGGTAGGTTAAAAATTCATTGGCATCGATTAAAACGTTTAAACATTTTGGTTATCACGTTGAAGCCTATTGATTTAAACAGATAGGATAAAATTGTTTTTGTCTCTTTTCAACGCATTAGTATCAGATACGTGTATCTCTTTCTTCTTAGGAAATCTATTTGCAATGTTTGGATATCTAGGCTCAAATCTTAGTGTCCAAATGTGATTTATTGGTACAAATATGTGAAGGCTGTCGTTTGAATTGCGTTAAAGATCTTTTCTGTTTCGCGGTAAATTGTTTTATTATCAGCTTTATGTCGACTGAATTTTACGTGGAAATATTTGTTTAAGCATTAGATACAATCATTACGCGATAAAATTGGAGTCTTTTAGGTAGTTACTTACATTCTTTTATAATCTATCTTCATATCGTTTGTAAGGAACTGAGTTTTAGTAAAACTAAGGCTACACAATCGATATCTCCATCATTGACTTATTTTTTAGACAAATTGAATAATGATACTGCTCATCTATACAAATAAATAAAATTGATGTGTCTGTTTGTAATGTTAAAATAACAGCTTTTTACTAAATGCATATGTAAGTAATACTTATAAAGCATACTTAATGCTTATTTGTTTATAATAAAAACTTATAATAAAAAATATTAAAAAATCTGTCTGTTTGTTCAGGGTAATCTTCGAAACCCCTGGACCGATTTTGACACATTTTCAGGTATAAGAAGTACTTATGCTACTTTTATTTTGAAAAAGAATTAAGTAGAGTTCCCCCCAAAAAATGAAAACCTATGAAATTTGTTTTTAGACATCCACGGGAACAAAGTCGCGAGAAGAGCTAGTATCAGTAGTATCATAATTCTCTGATTCCTAAAATCATACAGTGCTAAAATCTTCAAGATTCTTTTTCATCTTTTCCTTTATTTATAGGTAATTATTGTTCATCCGTCTCCACAGTCCATTGGCCTCCTACCCGTTTATCAGCTACCTTATCACAATCATCAAGTTCCAGATCAGAATCTTCCCCTTGCATCCCCCAATCAGCGTCAGAAAACGAAACCAGTCCAGTTATATCAATATTGATATTAATAACCAGTGAATAGGAACAGATTGACAGGCTACCAGACCCGTTCAGTTATCGCTCAATCGAAGGCAGGTGGCGAAGTGATCTTACAAGGAAACCGCCAGTAGACTGCGTTTATTTTGTACAGTAGTCAATACGACACAATTTAAAGGTACCTTCGATATTGTACCTAATTGAGGCACTATAGTCCGCGCGGAACTAGTTGGCCGCTGAGGTGGGGACAGGGGTGAGGCGGCGGTTCATAACGCACGTACTGAGTAATGCGCCCCCGCCTCTCCGTCCCACCGCTCACATACCTAAGGCGCGGCCAACTAGTTCCGCGCGGACTATAGTAATATAGTGTGGAACACGCTATGCTTGGAGTCTCTCTGAGGGATCGAATCCGCAACGAGGTGATCCGGCAGAGAACCAATGTTGTCGACATAGCTCACAGAATAAGCAAGCTGAAGTGGCAATGGGCCGGCCATATTAGCCGTAGAACCGATGACCGTTGTGGTAGGCGTGTTCATGAGTGGAGACCGCGAATCGGTAAACGTAAGGTGGATCGCCCTCAGGGTAGGTAGAGCGACGATCTTCGCAGGATGGCTGGTAGCAGCTGGATGAGAGTTGCCGAAAATCGAGTTGAATGGCGTGCATTAGTAGAGGCCTATGTCCAGCAGTAGACTGCTATAGGCTGATGATGATGATGTATATAGCAGTCGATTACCTATTTAGATGCTCCACATACGAGTGATTAAGTGTTCTTGACTCACTTAAAGCCTGCGTGATATAAACTGAAGGCTCACTAGTACGAAAATTATAAATATTTATTTATATAATCTGCCGATGGAACTTTTATGTTGTAGTCTTACTATACATACTGAATTATAATTAAACGGAATGAAAGTTTTGCTCTGATTGAGGTTTTTGGAGAAAGGGACAAAACGTCACTTGCTAAGAGTAGTGTCTTTCGAAATTCTGTCAATCATCCACCAACTCCGCGTATTACAGTTTCTTGTTGAGCCTTAGTAGTTACTAAGTTGTTATGATTATATTATTTGGGATGTATCAAAACATTGTCACCAAGTCCAGAAAATTATGATTATCAATAATCAATCTACAACTGGGATCTTTTTTTTCCGCCATATTTTATTACCTACATTCATCTCAGACATACTTTAAATTCATTTTGATACATAAACCAAGTTCGTAAGAGCCGTTAGCACTTTAATGTGTAACGTGCTGGGTCAGAGATCAACACTGCGAGAACAATTTTTCCCTATGGCCTACAAGGGCTATAAGATAAACAATTCGTAATAATAAAATGTAGTTCGCAAATGCAGACCCTGCTCATAATCTTTTTTGAAGGATTAATCTTTGAAAGCTGCAATATCCTTGATTCGAAACGTTTTCGCTGAAAACCAGCGCTGGCGCTGCGTGCTGGCGCTCTGTCTCTCATAGGGTCGTAGCATTATGCTGATTGATGGTCGTTTTGCGTGGATCTGACGCATATTAATCCCCAACTTGTTCTTTTTTGTGTTTGTGTTCTTTGTCTGCGTCATGTTTACCACAAATAAATGTTTTTTCTTTCTTTCTTTTCTTGTGGCCCCAATTCACTGACTCAAATCCAAACCTCCAATAAAGGCCAGTGGGTTACAAATGCATATCATATATTTGTTCAATTGTCATACTATTTCCACTGTGCATAACAGGGGAGTATTCCCGTGTCTCACTGAAAATCAAATAACAAAAACATATGTATTGGTCTATATGTTTATAATAGGGCAATTAAAACAATGTTGTAGAAATACAAACGTCTATCTATACCATACCCTATTTCTGCCGCCAAGCAGGTTTCAGGGCTGTAATTACAGGCACACACAGGATTTATTCTTCGTTCGTCCCGAAGTTTTGTTCCACATTCCAAAAAATTCTTAGTTTGTCCCATATCACTATTAAAGTGGTGTTTCGTCCCAAATTACAAGTTCTTCAAAGGTAGAGTCAACAAAATCTATAAATATAAAAGAAGAAACTAACTGACTGACATATCAACGTACAGCCGAAACTACTGGGTCTAGGAATGTGAAATTTTGCACACGGCTTCCTATTATAATGTAGGGGGGGAGCTTCAGCGTTGTCTCAGGGATGGCAACGCTTTTGCGCTGCCTCTGACAGGTATTGCAAGTGTCCGTGTTCCATCCAAAAACATAAAAGGTATCCTGCTGAAAAATTGCAACACCAAAAAAAATCTTGCATCACATCTCAAAATCTTTTACGCAACTTTTTAAAGACAGTCACGTACTAAAGTTGATATGTACGAATGTCCAGTGACCCCTTGGCGGAAAGATATCGATAAATGGGGCACGCGCGGCCGAGATAACGCGACGCGGCGGACGGGGCGCGCCGTGACGTCACTTCCTTGTCGGCGCGTGCGCCGCTCTACTAAATGTTAGGCCTAAGTTGTAGGAGATTGGGTTGAGATGGATGTGACTTTGTATTAGAAAAGTAATACAGGGTGATTGGAAGATGAGTGCAAAGCTTTAAAGTGAAGATAGTACAGACAATTTAGAACCATTTTAGCCACTGTTGTCTTAGACGAAGTCTTACCAATTTTTTTTACCAAATTTTAGTTTTTTTCCAAAACTTTTAGTAAACTGCTTATTTACGGACAAATTGAATGATAACTGAACTAATTTATAATTTATTTAATTAAAGTAAGGTGTAAACAATCTAGCAAAACATGTTTTAGGCCTCTGTGTCATTAGACATAAAAAACATAAAAAGTAGGTAAAAAAAATTGGTAAGACTTCGTTGAAGACAACCATGGCTTAAATGGTTCTAAATTGTCAGTACTATCTTCGCCTTAAAGCTTTGCACCCATCTTCCAATCACCCTGTATATCGTAATGTATGATGGAGAAGCAACAAAAATTGATCTGAAGCTTAAATCATATTTTTAAAAGGACCCTTTTTACGGTTTCCAATAATTTAGCAGTTTCTTATGATCTATGTGTTCAATCCATGTAGTTTTCGACAGTATTTGTCCCATTTTCATTTGAGCGTTTGAGCTTTCTCCATCAAGAAAAACTTACCCTCCTTTCGTTCTTCGTTCTTCTGTAGAGTTATCAAAGATAGGCAGCCCCACTTTGTTTCTTACTACTAGCAAACTAAATTACAAATCTTAAGAAATAGGTTTTCTCATAAATAACAAGACACAGCCTACTTCCTCAAAGCCTCATTTCTCCTCTCATGACTTGTACCAAACAACCAACGCGAGGCCGCACCGCTTCCGCCAAAACACCAAGCACTAGCACACCACCCTTCAATCCTATCACCTAGTAAATAAGGCTCACTATTGAATAGCAAAATAGCAAAAACATGTTTGTATAAGGTTTCTTGAGCGGCGTCGTTTAAAAGAGTTCAACAGGGTGCTTTGAGGATGTCCGTTTGGATCTTACACTAGAATCTGGGTAAACATAGCTGGGTTTAGGTATTACACATACAGTTTGTGTGTTTGTATTTGACTCATTAGATCGGATATAGGAGGTTTAGATTCTAACGCGGATGATTCAAAGAGTGCAAATTGCAAATAGTTGTGAAAAAGCTCTTTAAGTTTTTACTCGTATGCGGCGAAGCCCAACGAAGAGGGTAGTAGTAAAAAAGTTTTCTGTGTTGCTCCTTATTTAGAGACCTCGTTTATTCTACTAGTTTCAGATAATCATATTAGAAAAGTGGTGGCCCAGGGAGAGCAGTGGTGGCCCAGTGGTAACAGTAACAGACCAGTGGAATTACGAGTTGCAGGTCGCAGGTTCGAATCCAGACAGGCGCTTTATATTGTGTAAATTATTTCATCACCACTGCTCTCAAAACGGTGAAGGAAAACATCGTCAGGAAACCGGCGTGTCTTAGAACCCAAAATTTGAAGGCATGTGACATCTACCAACCCGCTCTGGGCCCTCGTGGTGAATTACGGCCCACTCCCTCTCATCGAAATTATTATATACAGTTACTTATTGGTGCCAGGATGTAGAAAAAACCCAGTACCTATTAAAGAAACTGATAGATGCTTATTACAGTTTCAAACTAAAGTTAACGTAAGTTCTTAAGCCCAAATTGTAGTTTTATCATAGTCGTAACGTAATAGGTATCTGCTATTTCAATTTGTCGTTGTAAAGCCTGAACTGCAATTGTAACCTGAAGTTTAATTCATCCATTTCCATCCGAAACGCTTTTGTTTCAGCCGGTTGTAGATTGGATTACATGTACAGACGCCAGCCAGCACATCAGGCTACCCAAAACTGTCAAATTTTCCCAATCAACTTTGAACCTTATGCTTTAGCGATAAAGTTGAAAATCTATTAAAGAAATTTGACAGATTGTAGTAGCATGATGTGCTGGCGTCTGTACAACGGAAAATTGCATATTGACCCAATATTGATGGATTGGAGTGCAGGCTGTTATATTTTGTCTATGCCCAAATAGTGTGTGTTGTTTGAAAAATTGGGAATTGGAGCTATTGTGTAATCCCTCTTGGATTAGGTAGGTACAAGTTTGCTATAACAGTTTTAGTTTTAATAAAGTTGTTTGAAGGGGATTGCAGGATTTGAGTACCAACGCATTTCGGTAACAACATATAGGTTTTTTTGTATAGGTTTGTCCTAACTTCTGACAGACACAGGGGATTAAAGTTCTTAATAGAACAGTAAAAAATTCATGGAGGTTTATCAAAAATTAAACTCGTTTATTTCAGACTAGGTATTAAATATTTTGTTAGTAATAAATAATATGCAATAGCAGAATACTTCTGGATCAGCGTCAGAGGAGGGCAAACGTTTTGGCCCTGTTTTTTATTGGTTTACATTCAGAAAGTAAATTAATTTTAACATTGATTAAAATACAATGTCAATTTTAATTCTACAACACTTAGTTAAATTATAACACTTTATTGCTTAGGGGTAGATTAATCCCAAGCCTTTTTGTCGTCCAAGTAATCTTTTACTTTATAGAAACCTTTTTGACAGAGTTAATGAATGAATAAATGATAATCATAATTTTCATCAGACGATACGATGACCACTGGCCCTGAATATTCTAGGATGATAATTACACGTGAAAGTATCTTCATGTTTTTCGCATCAACACTTGCAACAGAATCCATATTATTTACGTAGAGTTCATATTTATGTCTGACCGCCCAACGGTTGATGGTGCTTCAATTAAACCGTGGGATATACTGGCCAATTCGGCTGGTGCATTAAAAATCAATTATGGTGGACGCCCGCGGCCTTCTGTGTTCGTGATTAATATTGATACGAAAATATACTACTGTGACCTCCTTGACCGACGCGACGGCTTGCTGTCTAGCAGGCCAGGCAGGAATTTCAGGCCATGGTTTTTTAAACCGTCTGGTTTAAAAAACCATGGCCTGAAATTTCGTGCATAATAATACCAACTAGGTATGTCTTTGTGTTTCCATACCAGCAGTTTGCATTCGATGGAACTCATTTTTTTTTGACAGTATAGCAAATTCCTTAGGTTTTTCCCTAGCCAAGAACATTCTTGTTGAGAAAGGAAAGCGTTTCTCAAATAAACGCTTTCCGTTTCGTTCGATAACTAAAAAGCTTGAGATTTGGCTGATTAGAATATGTTTTCTTTTTCAGTTTATATCAAGGAGGAATAGTACCTACTTTCTTTATTTAAACAATCACTAAACGCAGCCTTACTTGAAAAATATGTCCACAAGGCCAGAAACTTTCCTCTTATTCTGTTTCGACTTGATTGTAGAATGAACAAAAGAGTTTGTCATAATCATTAAGTAGGTAATCCCTCTTTCATACTTAAACAGCAATATTATATGCTTTCGGCACGTGCATCAAATACCGCTAGGTAGACATTCAAGTCTTGCTTCATTGGGTTGCGATCTGTTTCTCAGAATCTTGATGACGCTCCAGATTTTAGAGATATATCATCGGCTTAGGGGTGCTCAACATTTTTCACATTTTTATTGTAAAAATAAATACTATCAATCGTCTTTCGCTACCCTGAAAAGATTGGACGTTAACTGAATATATATTTTTAAAGCCAGTAATAGGATTTATACGAGAATGTGTGTAGCGAAAGTATCAAATAGATAAACTTTTAATTACAGACACCACAATGAACTAATTAGGTATGTAGGTACTTATTTACTGCTTCGCAAGTTGCTAATAAATAGATTTTTTAGAATAATCTCTACGTGTTTACGATCGCGTACGGTAGATTTCAACAACCAGACATAATATAATATGAGCACACCTTTACAAGAGAAAACAGCACAACTTCTTCCTTACGTAAGAGGATTATCTCTGCAAAAAAAGCGTATAATTTAATCTCGTTTTATATAAGATTTAAATCTTTATAAAATGTTGGCATCCCCGCATGGATCCGCGCAAATCTGAGCCGTGTCCGATTGCATTACAATCAGTGATCATTATTTTAAACATTTCCATTGACAGGTCAAAGTACGGAGCGTCCATCTTGAATGATCTTGATACTTTCACTAGCGGGATGTGTGACTGTATCCTGAGCGTGTTTTGTTTATGAAGTACCTAGTCATGTTAACACGAAAACTTACATCTCTGAACATGGAATCTGTCATCTATTGGTCTTCAGATAACCTACCGTGTTGAGGGACAGATTATTTTTGTATCAACTTTACAGGGTGGCAGTGACATCGAAGAGCAATTTGTAACCATGAATTCAGCACAAAATTCTAGATGTAGACGCAAAAAAAATATCGTAGGTTACCATTAAAAATCTGCTGTTACATACAAAAGCGCGCGTGGGCATGCGGTCAAAATGTATGGAACAGCATTTTTTTTTAATAACCGACGAAAAATTTTACCTTAGGGTCCAGAATCATATTATTACTAAATCCATGGGAACAGGTTGCGCTTCGATGCCACATTGTTTTTTGTCGACATTTTTTTTTAATCTAGAATCGAAATAAAGACATAAAAAACGCCAGAAATTATGTAATTCATTTATGAATGAATAAAAATTCCGAAGCATGTAAGAAAACTCGCATTACACATCAAGTTTAAAGACACGTTATTGTCCAAAGACTTTTTATGACCACGCAAGTATAAAACGCTCTTCAAAGCAGCAAAAAAATAGACAAAGAAAACAAAAACAATATAAATAAATTACTGGATGTTCTTACTACGGTTTTTCATCGATAACAATTTACTACATGCAGTTGACATCTTGCGGGACAGGAGTATTCGTGCAAACTTCAAACTGTCATCGAATGTTTAGTTTTTAAAAGTCCAGTAAAAAGAGAATTGCGCTGCCATGCCAGTTCGAGCTATCGGTATTAAGTTTTGACAGGTGACACAATTCCCCACGTCCAATGCACATCGACTACCGACTTTCGAAATGGACACAGGCAGCATTTAAAACTGAATATCTTTATTTCAATAAAGAAATTTGCATTCATTCGTCTGCCTATCTTGTTTCACGCAATAGTCCATGTAATGAAATCTAATCAACTCTATGTAAATTTTATTCGCTTTGAGTCTGGAAGACATTTAATTATATCGCATTGGTGAATAAAAAAATGATTCGTCAAATCGAGTTTGGCGGCTGTGAGTGCCGGCTTTTTGCGGGGACTCAATGTTAATTTTATGAAGTTTAATTAAAATTGTATTAACAATTCATGAGTCCGCGGGGAGCCTTTCGTTAAACTTACTGGCTTTAATTTATCCGCGAGGCCGGTGTGAGATCCGAAGGCTTGCTGGCCGGGGATCAATTAGTCAGTTTGCAGGAGAATGGGAATGTCTAACTCTAACGAGGCTCGCATTTTTCTCAGTTTCTGAAGCAAACGCAGTATGAAAGGTTTTTACACCAGCGATATCTACAACGGTACGTGGAATGTTTGCGAGAATTCTTGGTCATTTCTGTAAGTCATATTTATCATTTTAATTGTTTTTTTTTTGTTTGATATTGTTTTAAAGAATGCCCCCGTAGTGTCAAGACTGACTGCTATGTCACAGTAGGACAGATGCCATTTATTTGCGATTTTTTGTGTCTTCAATACTTAAAGCAGTTATTGCTCCTGGGACGCATCATCATACTTGAATTCGCAAAAATAAAAAGAAATCTACTTAAAACAATTGCCGCATTGTTAAGCTCAATCAACAGAGTACATTATCGAAATTAAAATAATTACGGAAGTTTTTCTCTTTCTCGAAACAATGCCAATCGCAGGAACTTTTAACCATGACGTACTCCTTTATCGTTAAATTATTTTAACGGTTATTGCACTATGAATATTTATTCAAACTCGTATTTTTTCGTAATTCAATCGGATTAGATGCGAGAAAGGCCTAAAAGAAGGCAGGTGTCGTCAACATTTCGGGAAAATAAAATTTGAATTCAATGTGTCGTGATGATGTAAATTCTCCATTTTGAATTCAAATGCTACTTACTTAAATATTTATTTGGTAACGAGAAGAGGAGCTTTAATGCTTATTTCTTCTGTACACAATGCTTTATGATTATTTCAGACATTCGATGATGAATTAAAGCGTAATTTCTATACTTCCCACAGACTTTATAAGTCTGTGATACTTCCCAATAACATTTATACATTAAACCCCTTACCAATAAACGTATTATATCAGATGAATAGTTACACACCGATTTCTCTCTTTCAGTCGTCATAACTATGACATTGGAAAGAAGAAGACAAAGCGTTGTGTAACTATACAGACGCTATACAACGTTTATTACTAAGGGGGTAAGTACTTACATTATTTAGATGCATACCTTATACTATATATCTATTACATTCTTACAATACCTACCTTTTAATAAAACATAAATAAATAAAACTGCTCATATCGTGTAGATCGTATCTTCTCCCCATCGTGTTTAAACCTGACAATAATCGCTGACAGTTGCTGTCAAAAAATTATCGAACATCGTGACAGATTGTCAACTCATCGCCAATCTACTAGAGCCACAGGCTGATGACAACACTACGTCGAATCCAACTTCAGGTAATTAATTCTGTGTGTGACATGGTCCCCTACCTTGAACCGTATTGCTTTGGTATTGGTATCGCGTGTGTTAATAATGATAGACGCAACACGTTGCGCCAGATGGGCTGTAACTGATATACCATTGAAGTTGGGTTAGTAGGTTAGTGCTTAGAACTTGGAGATAGATTACTATCTTGTTTATGGTGTGTTGAGAGATGGACATAGATTTCGTGTTTTGTTTTTGTATGTGTCATTAATATTGACGTTTATTTATCAACGTTGCTTAAAGTTCCGTAAAGATTAACGTCTATTTAAATTGGGGTATTCCTCGAAACACCACTATTATGTAAATGACGTGAATATTATTCTATGAAAATGTTTAAGAAACTTTTCTATTTGTGTGTATAGTGAATTAGTTCTTATAGACGGATTGATGTGTTTTTAGAATAACTTTTTGAATGTAAAGTTTCTGTCATATCTGCCAACTGCTCTTCACATTTTATGACTATAATGGATATAAAAACAACTAGTGCGACGGACAGGGTCCACAATGATCATATATCTTTTTAAACCTATCACCTAGGTTCCTACTATAGAATGCAATTAATATATTACTGAGCATTCAGGATATGCACACTATTAAGATAAAGAAGAAAACTAAGAACTAAAAAAGCCATTGCATTCCACATTGATCCTGCTTATCATTCTCTCACCGCGTTAACTCAATCTTGGTTAACGACAGTGATTACCATAACACAGCATATGTACAGACGCCAGCACATCAAGCTACCCAAAACTGTCAAATTTTCCCAAATCAACTTTGAACCTTATGCTTTAGCGATAAAGTTGGAAATCTATTAAAGAAATTTTACAGATTGTAGTAGCTTGATGTACTGGCGTCTGTACAGTACAACCAGTATTTAGTACCTCCCTTCACATACCTAATGAGATTAACTTAACGTTCTACCAATTTGCAGACAATGCGCCAACTAGCAACATGGATATACTTGCTTATGCGCACACCATGCACCTGTTGTGTGGTTTAATAATGAAGTGTTTCAATCATGCGCACGTACTTAGCGCATCTAGCCAACAATGAGTTGTGATCACTGATGTATGAGATGATCATAATAAATTTTTGTAATGGCCAGCTGTTGGTCGTGGATTTGTAGGGACCCGTAGGGGTGAGGATGTTCTGTACCACAAGGTGAAAGACAGAGGGTTGTGAAGGAGATCGAAGACCTGTAAAATTACGACATAAATCTTCGCGTCTTTTTGGAACGAAGTTCTTTAACGCGGCTTGCGGTAGGAGTAAACTGAAAAGCGTTATGACCGCTGCTTTCTTTTTTTTTTTTAATTTTCAAATTTTTCGTCATGGGTGTCGTGTTCTTTGTTTACGAGGGCGCTAAAGCCGATAGTAAGGTCGAAATGAATATCCAAGATGGCGACAATTTTATGAGATCTTCTTAAAACTTATACTAGATGTCTTTGTAAAACACGCATGAAATTCACGCTTTCTCTCTCTCTCTCTTTGTCTCTTTCTATTATACATATACCTACGAGTGTATGTGTGTGCGAATAAGGAACTTTGTTCCTGAGGGGGTCCCCCGACCGTACACAATTTTTTGTTTCATGCGAGTACTGGTCTTCGCATGAAACAAAAAAGACGATGAAATGTATATATAAAGTAAAAGCTTGAAATGCTTCTGCGTTAAAACTTGGTATGGTTGATTAATTACGTCTGCCACTAAACTAGCATGCAATTTGATGTTATTGTCGTTCGTATAGCCACACTACTATTCTGTAAAAGGACCCTGGAACAGATCAATTTGTCGTTTGGATACGTTCTGGCTTCCAAAAGTAGATACGAAATAAAAGAAAAAATAAAGACCTGGAAATGCAATTATCTTTTAAAAGACTTGTGGCTAATAACAGCCACACGGTTGATTGAACAGGTTAAGGTACGCTTGCCGAGGCCATTAGTGGATGGAAGGTATGTTAAGCTGTTATTGGTCCCGGCTGTCATTCGTGGATTTTTGACAGTTGTGACGTGGCGAAGGGCTGACAACCACTGTTACCAAGGGGTGTCGTGTTACCCAGTGACATGGAGGTCAGATAAACCGTCGCTTCATGTAAAATACTGCTGCATATGCAGCTGCAACCGGTTAGACTGAAAACCAACCCCTCTTTGTGGAATGCGCGCCCTCAGGAAATCAGGATGGCAGCCAACCGATTATCCTTTAAAGTTCGCGAGCACATTCGCAAGAAACTGCCAATATCATCAGAACAGTAATGTTTTGTCATTGATTGTCTTATTTGTTTTTAGTATTATAGAGGTATGGGAAACAGGGTGTAAAGTTCAAAAGTTCACTCATACTCTATAGAAAAGGGAGGATCCTCCGACCAGACGGGTGTTGTGTCTGGCGGGCTACTGCCCGATGATTCATGTCGGGCCGTTGTATCTATGCTAGTTGCGCGGTAAACTCTGCTTGCGAGATGCAGGATTTCGTGACGTCAGTATGACGCGTTGTTCGCATGTGGCGTTGTAAATACCGCTACAGTATATATCCGTGTATTTATACATATTTATTTGTGCTTATATTTATATATAATTAGGTATATATATTATATTTTTAATAGGTTTTTGCGTCCCTTTATATTTAAAAATATTTATTCCTCAATTATTCGCAATAGCACCTACCACTGTTTGTCTCTGCATCACTCAAAGGTTGACTGGTAGAAAATGTCTGTGGCATTAAGTCCACCTCTGTACAAATGTGTGCTTAAAGTATGTATTAAATAAATAAATAAAAACCCCAACTCTTCTTCTTCCTCCTGCCTTTTTCCCAGTTTGCCAGGGGTTGGAAACCGGCCCCAACATGGTTGGAAAAAGCTAGTCAGATGATGAAGCACTTATCCCTTTACAAAAACTTAGCGCTTATCCTTACCAGAAAAGTCCGACTCACGCTTGGCCCTCACTAATAGTAATTTACGGTCACGTCCTTAGATACCTACATCATGACTATTAATTTTGACGTATACAACAACTGTATGGTTTTGCGATGCAGTTTTTGTTTTTAGTTAGCCAAACAATGAACGAATGTTTTGAGGGAAAAAAAAGGGTAATCGTGACACGTTTTGTATGTAAGTTTTTGCTTCATTGAATAAAAGTGATGAAGAAACAGTGCTGTGTGCATGTTGTTGTCATGCTATTTTTTTCTGTGGGTTGTGACTTTCATACTTATCTGCCGCTATAGAGAAAGCAACTACAACAGGAATTAATAAGGAATCCAAGGAAATGATATCTGTTTCTCTTTTCCTAATTGGTAATGTTCTCGTGGATCTTCATTTATCATCTGGATCATTGATGACTTAGATACAGACGCCAGCACATCAAGCTACTCGAAACTGTCAAATTTTCCCAATCAATCAATTTTGAACCTTATATACTTTAGCGATAAAGTTGAAAATCTATTACAGAAATTTCACAGATTGTAGTAGCTTGATGTGCTGGCGTCTGTACCTACTCCTAGACAATTAATCGCTTACAGCTTTGCGTGGGTCTTTCTTCTTCTTGTCGTGTCGATGGTACTCTTCTTCGATGTTTTATATAGTTTGAGCCCAGTAGGTAGGTACGTTGATTGCAGCATCAGTAGCATTCTCTAAGTTATTGTAGCTGTAAACCTTAAATAAAGTGCCAATGTAGAACGTCTCTTTTTGGTTTTACTTTCCAAATTGGCTGCCTTGCCTCAGAGTTTATCGACTACCAGCATAATGGAAGGAAAAGTTGTCGGACGTCGCTAGTGTAGCGTCTTATAATAATCTTATCGACTCCATTCGGGAGAGCGACCAGAATCAGTGTTACTTCCGAAATTCAAAGTTATTTGTAGGGCCACAGAGTATGTGTTTACAGTATGACATTTACGAATAGACATTACAAATAAGCCATCATTTAATAAAATTATAGGATAGTACCTACTTGATTAGGTTACTTAAATAAGAAGAAAAAATGGAGCGTTATTTTTATAACATTAGATACAACTATTCGACATCTAATAAATACTAAAGTAGACGTTTTTCCCAGTCTTTCTGATAATACCTGAAGGCCGTTTCACTTAATTAAAAACGTTCAAAATCTAGTCGCAATCTCATCTCAGCAACAATCAATGTCAAATTACTTGTCAGAAATGTAGGGAATTTGGGTATTTTTGACAGATTGAGACTGAGATCAGACTGTGAACGTTCTTAAAATTACGAGAATTGCAATCTCAATACGTAACCATTATATTGATGACGAAAAAGAACTTTCCTGTAATCCTATAGAAGACATTCATTTATTTATTTATAAATACTTTATTGTACACCAGAAAAAACGTAACAAAAAAAAACGATTATTAACATAAAACATACAATGTGCGGCCTTATCGCTTTCTGCGATCTCTTCCAGGCAACCTTGGAATGGACAGTGATTGCGTGGATATAAAAACATGGGATTGTCAATGGTGCAAAATAATATACTATTACTAATTACCTATTATTATTATTACTATATTCATAGCAAGTAGGTAGGTACACTATTACCAGAACTAACCCGAATAAAGAACTTTTCCATCCCGCAAACTTTAGAACTCGATACAAGATAGAAGCATCACCTCACGCGAAAGTTTACTTTTAATACACCGATATTTTTACTCTGTGGCGGGCTTCAGTTAATAAACTGTGCTGTCAGTGAGTGAAAGTCCTCAGATTTATACCGCGCGGGTCGTACTCATCCTTATACAACTTTAACAGTAGGTTGATGGAATTTATTAGCATACATCTCGCGCCTAGGGGCGTGCGGCTAGCTTTAATTTTCATGTTGGTACTTTTCATGTTATTATGTATGTAAATTAGGGTACTTAAAGGGTTTGAACTCCACATAAAGCCTGATTTACACTGCGCGATTTTGCCCGTGGCATACCATTAGGTTGTAGCAACAATAAAAGTTGCACCGTCTAAACAGTGCTTCTTCTTCATCGTATTGATAATTTCTTTTTATTAATTTTATATATAAGCTTCGACCAGATTTCGGCCAATTCGACAGCGTTAGCGTTGGCTTCGCAAAGATCTTATATAAGGTGTTTCAAAATTAACCCAACAAACTTTAAGTGGTGCTTTAGACCATCGAACTGAACAACTTTCACTATGGGACCAACTCTGAAATCACGAAAAAAAAAATCTGCTGTTTAATACAAAAATTCAATACCTACTTGACCAAAATGTATGAGACAGCTGATTTTTTTTTTTTTTTGTAATTTCAAAGTTGGTCCCATAGTGAAAGTTGTTCAATGCTTAAGCGATGAAGTTGAAAATCTATTAAAGAAATTTTACAGATTGTAGTAGCTTGTGCGGGTGTCTGTACCTGATCCCCGATTAATTAACTTTTTCGGACGGGCTTAACCGCACCGGGTGCAGGGGCAACTGTCAAATCGTTGTGCCATTAATTCTCTGGTCGGGCCCCAAACTCATCGTCATCATATGTCCGTAGGTGATACGGAGTAGGGTTTGCCCGTGACTTCGCCCGAAGCTATGGATTTCGAGCTTAGGAGGTAGAGAGGAGTGAAAAAATCTATGATTTTTTCATAGATTTTTTCACTCTCATCCATAGATATAATTACCCATCTCTCCACTAGTCCAATGCTTACTCTAGGATGCATATCCGGTAGGCTCTCTTAAATCCTTACCTATCCTTCGGGCACGTCTTCCCTACCATTACCGCGCCCCCCAGTCTATTCCTTGATATGCAATGGTCGCTGCAGCACCATGAACATGAGTCTACAGGAGCTAGTGCGAATCTTGGGGTTCATTCGATTAATCGAGTCTGGTTTAACCACGCTGGGATCGGTGCAATTCATTCATTCATTCATTCTATTTTACCTTTGAGTAATACAACCGGGTCAAACGCGGCTTTCTTCACTAATTAAACGAAACATACATATGCTAAGCTTAACAAACCTAACTGAATCCTTTAACAAAACCACCACCAAATACAGTCATCAATTGAGATAAAAACAAAATGTACAATGACGAAACAAAACATCTAGGTATGTACGTGCCGAGGATATAAACATCACGCTGAGTCAGCGGGTTCCCGGTAGAGATCCAAGTGTCCCGAGGTATTAGCGCGTCTGTCTTTGGCAAGGTTTCCATTGTGTGAAATGTAGTCAAGGTTCTGTTCTAGGTTGATGTTTCAGGGTGAAAGGTATCGATAACGGTGACACGTCATCTTAAGAGAATAGTTACCTGTTTTTTTTTTAGATATTATACTAGTTATTGTGCGATTATCAATTAGGGGTGTATTTTTATGTTAAAGACAGGCCAAGAAGATGAACTACTACACCTTTCCGTGTCTGTACAGGGTGACAGGGACATGAAACCATGAAATCAAGACATAATTCTAGAACACCTTTTTTGGTTTCGGAGGGAAACTTTCAAAAGGCACCCGACCTCCGGGGAGGGAGGTCGGGGAGTGGGATTTTTACATAGCTAAAACCACCCCGGTGATCACCATCAGCGCATAGGGGTGGTCCCGGTTCCTCTTAATCTACATGGCCTCCACATGATCTGACCAAGATTTTGTCTGGACTTTAAAAGAGACTGTGACCTCTGAGTTTGTTTCGGCCTTTCTTCTCAGAGTAGTCAGATAGGAAACGCCGACCTCATCTAGCTTAAAAAAAATATGATTGACGTGTAAAAGTGTTTGTACAAACCTACTTACAGAAATAAATCATTTATCATTTATCAACATCCAATTCCGAAACCCGTGCATTGCCTGTAAGGCACATCTCTGGGGAGACTGTAAAGGGGCCTCCCCTGAGTCTCGCTATACACGGCAGCACGCCACTGTGCCACCGTCTTCCCTGGGGTTACTTGGAGGGCGGACAGAGTCCCCACTCTGTGTGCCCGCGACTCCAAAGGTGCACCTACCTTGATTTTTTCATAGGAAAGTGCGCCTACGCGGGAAAAATGTATGGAACAGCAAAATTATTTTAAATTACCGACGAAAAATTTTAACGCATATGAAAAATGAACCCCCAAATCATGTACTGAATCCATATGGTAACAGATTGTTAACTTAGTTAACTTAGTACTTGTTAACTTAGTGGAAAGGCCTCTAAGTGGCCTACCATAACACTGGCAATATTCTCATTCGGTAATTGAAAATCCATAAAGAGCAGACTGATGATGATCAAGGATAAAGATATTTTCCGTTTGATCAGCCGGAATACTTTTCTTGCAATTCATCTCTTTATAATATGAAGGTGAAAAAGTATAGTTCTTTTATTTATCTTATGCTCAGCTAACATCTACAGGATTACAGATGGATAACTCCCACGGTATCGCTATCGTAAGATTGAAAGATGTATGGCGATAATCGCCCATCGGCGACGCCATTGACTTGCCATCAAAAGGTCGGGAGTTCAAATCTTAACCCGTAAAGTATGTCGTAGAATCATATTTATACCAGGAGCATTGGTTAACTAAGCTTGATAGTTTAGATTTGAATTAGTATAAGATTAGACCTAACTTAGTTTTTATTTTATTGTAATACTGTTTCATAATTTCCTGCTACCCACATTCCAATTTAGTTGCGGTCAGCGCAGTATCCTTAAATTTTCTTCAATACAGATGTATTGAAGAATATCAGCCGTGATTTTAGTATTCACTTCCTTCCTAGCCATATTTAATCTTACACACAATCCATATTTTCTTTAGTTTGTCTCTTATTCTCACCTAACTACAAACACTTTTCTTGGCATTTATATGCTCTTTATTATATTATCATTATAACCCTGTAAAACATCGTGAGGAAACCAACATGTCCTAGTACCAAAAATTCGAAGACATGTGACATCTACCAACCCGCACTGGGCCCGCGTGGAAAGAAAAAGTATTTATTGCGACTCGTATAGGACCGTGGCCCACTCCCTCTCACAGAGAGGAGGCCTGTGTCCCAGCAGTGGGATCATTATAGGCTGATTATTTATAACCCTGTGTTGTCCCACTGCAGGGCATAGGCTTCCCTTCTCTATATGCTCTTACGGTTTCTAATAATGATTATTCCTTGTCAAGATCAATCCTTCCAAATCATCATTATCACTATCATTGGCAACCTTGTTTCACCCACTGCTGAAGACCTCATGGGCTTCCTCTCTTTCAGAAAACTTTTGTGCCAAGCTTCTCTTGTCTGCGCTAGTTTTAACTACGTCTTACAGTTGATGATAACTCCAATGAAAGTGATACTGTTATAAAAGATTACTTATACGCTAGCTGCTAAACAAGTATTTTAATAGCCAGTATTGATTATAAATAAAGTCTATCTGATGACTGACTTCCTGTGGCTTGCGATGAGTTAATGTTTATGTTAACGATGTTATAGTATTATCTGCTATTGCAATCTGTGAGATGTGGGCCTACTGGATGACTGCAGGCGGTGACATACTTTGTTGGTTTAGTAGATAGATGGAGAACTATTGTTAAAGTAAAGGGCAGTTTTTGCTCAACGGTGTAAGTAATTAACTTATTTATTTATTCATTAAACAATTTATGTACACATATATATATACATGGTTATTGGAAAAACACCAACAACGTCTTAAGAGGTCATTGTACTCATCATTATGATCAACTTTTACTATGAGACCAAATCTGAAATTGCGAAAAAAAAATCGGCTTTTCCCTACATTTATGTTTGTATAACTCTTCAAAATGTAGGGAACAGCTGATTTTTTTTATATAAACAGACTGTATATACACAGACAAGAAAAAAAGAGCAGAAAAAGTAGGTACAAAGGTGATGCTTATATTTAAATAAATCTCTTCCAGCATGCCTTGCCATAGGAAAGAAGATAAAGAGATATATAGACTGCGTGTGTAAGAGTAAAAGAGAAACGAAAATAAATAAAATAAAAAACTAATAAAATAAAACAAATAATATAAGAATATACTTACATACATACAAATTTACATACTTACATACTTTTGAAATAAATATCATTAGAATGAAGTTAACTAGACTAGTCTAGTCTAGCTGACTATTAATGAAGTTTTTAAAACAACTTTAATCTTAAAATAATCAGTCTAGCATTAATTATTTCAGCCTTTTTGCCTTAATTTTCAAAACCTGAAAACGAGAAGCTTTTTGAAAAGCTCCCGAAAACATGAATTACCATAATCCATATCACTGTTTAGAAATAGGCAACTAGGTGCTCATAGCTCAAATGAAGCTGAAAAAGGGAGAATCCTGCTAATCCCAAAGATTTGTTGTTTCTAATTCGATAGGGTAATTCTATTCAGAAAAATGCTATCACAATAAATTCTGCTAATTTTACGCAACGATAAGATTAGGAGGCATCATAAAGAACCTCAAAATGTCCAAAACATCTGGCCCCTCACACAATATAATGCCAAACCTCACTCCACGACCTACATCCTCCATCTTGCATCTAAGACGATAATTTACCGGTGACGTCACTCGTATTGTGTGACAAAAGCTAACCGAAGGCGAACATGCTCCTACGTTAGATAAGTGTGTATCAAACGGACACAGTTTGACCTTTGATTCTGTGGCTCTGGGCCCAGTTGGAGTTAGCCGATGTATAATGTTACTGGCTTAGAGTATAAAGGTTATAGAGCGCGTTTATGAAAGTACGGTACCACATATTATTAGGACATATTGGACGCGTTGGAAAAATGGTAAAAGTAGGTAGGTTGGTAGTTTGGTTTATGGTAGTCGAAGGGCCAGTTTCTCGAATTGCTGTGATTGGCTGAATGTTTTAACAATAGCCAATAGCAGAAGTTTACGCGCGCTTGACAATTTGCCACAGATAATTTCCGTTTGAGAAACTGGTCGTTAGAATGTTAACCTAAACGGTGGTATAATAGTGTAAAAGATTAAAAATGTATGTCAAAGATCATTATCTCCTATGGATGTAAACTATAGGATTTGTAGACAAATAAAATGACTATCCTTAGCTATTATCCCAAGCCGTTTCTAACTTGATAATCACCTAGCTTAGAAAACGGCTTGGTGATCGCAGAACTTTGTTGCTAAGTTCATAGAAGGCTACTGCGTATAAACTTAAGTTGCACTTAACGTCACTCGAAGAGGCCAACTAAGATTTCATAAGAGGAAATGCGGGTGGGCGTTTCTCCATATAGAAACGCTCTCGCCTGTTTTCTTTTTGGTTAATGACCATAAAGCAATGATTTTTTACAGAATAATAAATATTAACTACTTGAATGTCCCTATGTTTTCCTTTTTGATGATACACTATTTTTATAAGCAGTAGAACCCTCAAAAAATGCAGATTTAAACCGCTGTCAACAGAGGCCTACTGTACAAATTTGTCAACATTAATGAAATAAGAAAAACATAGGGACACAGTATAATTATATCCTTTTTATTCAGTTTATGAAATATCATTTAAATTGGTCCAATATTGGAGGAGGAAATAGGCGAGAGCCAAACCTCGAATTATGACTTTTTACTTAGTCTTTTTCAAAAGTCACTCCGACCGCATTTCCTCTTAACTGTCTACACGACTTATTCATACCCTTATGTTGTGGTCTAAAATTATTTAACAAAGGTAAGTCGTGATGCGTAGGAGTTAAGTGGACTTAATGTATCTTTGTTTTACGTCAGTACGGTTAACTTGAGGTCAGGCCTGAAGTTACTCGTGTAACTTGAAATTAATGATTCATAGCGATAAAGATAGGTAAAAGTTTCAAATGAATCTTGTCCGGTACGAAAAAATATTGCAAGCATAGAATTCAGGAGTGATAGTCAACATATCCATGAATAATAGTTATTGGAACGAAGCTTTTTAACGCCACTTGTGGTAGGAGAAAACTGGTAGAAGTAGTCACGTCATGAAAAAGCGTTGTCTCTTTGTTCCATGCGACTTTGATATAGTTTTCATGGTTTTCGAGGGTGCTGAAGTCAATAGTGAGGTCAAAATTAAAATCCAACATGACGGCTGCGAACACTTTCAAACTTTTCGTTATGGGTGTCGTTTTCATGGCTTTTGAGGGTGCTAAAGCCGATAGCGAGGTCAAAATGAAATCCAAGATGGCGACAACTTTATGAGAGCTTCTAAAAACTTATACTAGATGGTTTGGTATTAAAAACGCGTATTAAATTCACACCTTTTCTCTCTCTCTTTCTCTGTTTCTATTATATTAGATTATGTGCGCATGCGAGTATCGCGTAACGAAATTCGTTCCTGACCGGGGTCCCCCAACAACACGTTTTTTTTTTTAAACTTCTATTAACTTTTTGTGTAAGTAGCGGATATAAGATAGCCTTTGCTCAGCTAAAGCTTTTTGCAGAATACTAGGTAATTATGATGAAAGCTTTTCTCTACAAACAATATAAAATCTTTACGAATAATGAACATTACCTACTTTATGTCAGTAAAAGCTATAGTTGCTTGGCCACTGATAATTGAGAACACAATGCAGTTAAAAAACTTATCCAACTAGCAACTAGAAAAAAACCATTATCAGAGTACCAACACTATTATTTTCCTACAAGTTAATTTTCCAAAGTATTAATGACTTAACTAGCCATCAGTATCATAATTAACTCACTCAATCAGACATTAAGTATTAAGATAACAATCTGACTGATTACTGATTAAGCAGAAGTAACAAACGGAGTCTTAATCAATTAATTAACGAATAAATCTCGCGGCCAAATAAGCTTAATTTCTTGTATTAAAAGTTTATCAGTGGATGCTGCGCTGCATCTTGCCCTTGCGCAGCGAATAATTGTCGGTGGCACGAGATACAAAAAGATCAAAAGGTCTGATTCATACAAAACTCAAATAGCTCAAGCATGAAGACTGTAGATTTAGACGTCGAAAATAACAAGAGAATGTCGGCAACTGTTGTGAAATGTTGTCCTTCAAATTATGTCTTATTTTAATCTGTGATCCAATAATGATGTCTTGTCACAGCTTGTATGAATAGTGTGATCTTGTCGATATTTCCAGTAATAGGATCGTGGCGTTCTATATATACCTAGTTTCTGCCTACCAAGGGAAGAAGGCTTGAGTTTAAGTATGAATGAAAGTATTTTAGTTCTTACTCATGTCTTAATTTGTTACTATGTACAGACGCCAGCAAATCAAGCTACTAAAATCTGTCAAATTTCTTTAATAGATTTCAACTTTATCGCTAAAGCACAAGGATCAAAGTTGATTGAGAAAATTTGACAGTTTTGGGAAGCTTGATGTGCTGGCGTCTGTACCTACGTGCCGATAGGAAAGAATAATACTTCTTCTTTTTAAGAAATGGGCTGTTTATTTTTGGGAATTTTCTCGCTATATTTATAAGTGGTTCTTTTGTCATACCTGCGCTTGCGCGTATGATTCATCGGTCGCCGGTCAAGGGTACGTCACTCCGCGTTAATTTTAACATTTTTACGCAAGAGGTTGCGCAAATCGCGCGAGTTTACTCCTTTTGTTGTAATCTTTTGTTTTTGAGGACATGTATTGTGTTCTAGATTTCTTATTTTTGTTGCTTTAAAGGACAGATGTACTGTTTAAGATTCTGTGGTTATGAGGGATAGGCATAATTATTATCAAACTCAAAAACAAAGCATTTATTTCAATTATACCATGTACAGGCACTTTTGAATTGTCAAAATTAAATATTCGGTCAGTCAGTCAGAAAGTTGAAGCTAGTTGCCCATTCCAAAACGTAGATCTCTATGGAGAAGAACGGGCAAGAAACTCCATGGATACTCTTTTAAATCAAGATATTCTCTCCTGTTGTATCTTGTGTGTGAGGAATACGTCAAGGCATATACGGTCAGTATACTTACGTCTCAAACTAGTCTTTCAGTGAAGAGCTTGGTACGAAAGGAAAGAAAAATAAATAGAGCTATCCGGAAAAACATTTTTTAATAAAGCTTTTCATAAGTTCAAATCCAGACTAAAAGAACCTGTCAAAGTCCATAACCATTTAGAAACAGTTTCTCTCTTCTATATTCTCTTTACTAACGAGTTTTGCAAAAATAACATTTAAAATACACGTGTAACTTCAACTTTGCCCGCACCGACACAAACTAACTAACACTTTGACCCTCTAGGCGGCACGTGCCAACCCACGGTAAATTGTACAAAAATACATTTTATTATTTGCAAGGAAGCGGAACTTCAGAGTTTTTGTAACCGCCACCGCCACAAAGGAATAAGGAACAAGTTTTCCTAACAAGGGGAATAATGTCTGAGGACCGGTTGCTAAGAAAAAGGGGTTTTCTATTTTCTTTTTTTCTGTGTTGTTTAGCGACGATGCTGAAATGTTACAGAATACAATTTAATAGGATATTTCCTGATTCTTTTTCTTTAAAATAGTGAAATGTTTTGTGATCTGTTTAATATTCGCCAGTTTAGGAAAAACTAATTATAATTTACTATTCGTTTCAACGCAGCATTTCTTCATCTTAGAAGAGTAATATAGGATGGCCAATTCGAAGGTTTAGGCACTTTAAATTGAGAATATTTTTATTACAAACAAAAATTTAAAGAAAATGGTGGCAAAAAAAATTAGAAAGTACACATTTGAATTAATCATCATCATCTGCCTAGCCTTTTCCCAACTATGTTGGTTTCGGCTTCCAGTCTCAGATGCCTCGATGCAGCTGAATACCAGTATTTTACATGGAGCGATTGCCTATCTGACCTTCACAACCTGCGACTGGGTAATATGATATCCCTTGGTATATAACTGGTTGTCAGACTTTCGGGCTTCAAACCCGTAACGACTGTCAAAGATCCACGAATAACAACCGGACCAACGTATACAGTATGCATGGCGAAACCAATTGGTTTAATTAGCCGTTTAGTTAACCGCCTAGTCTTGTAACTAAACGGCGACCGTTCAACCAACGGCCTGAATGATAAGTATTCAATTATAGTTTAGGTTGGAACTGTAAGATAACGCGAGAGCCGAATTGGTCGCAGTAACTAAGCCAGAGCACCCCGACCAAATGGGTTAGGTTAGAACTGTGATCAACCGCGTGCGAGCCCAGAGAGCGAAGCGAGGCGAGCACTACTTCCAAAGACCAGGCGGTTAACTAAACGGCTAATTTAAAAAGTTGGATGCGATATACACATTCGAATTGGCCACCTTACACCTTGATTTTCATCATCATTTCAGCTTAGAATCACCCACTGCTCGGTATACGCTTCCCCTTTCGTCTGCCATACTTCCTGGTTACATGCGTCTCTTGTCCAGGTGTTTCCCGCGACTTTGACGATATCGTCAACCCAACGCGCTTTTGGACGGCCCTGGTTTCTTTAGCCTAACCTTGCCCACCATTCGATCACAGCTTTCCTCCACATTGATTTTACATACAACAATATTATGGTACATAATCACTTACTATTCTTATGTCACTTAGTACCTTTTGCCCTATATCAACAATTGAAGTACCTTAAACTGCCCTTAGTTACTTTTCGTAGTGAACATGACTTTACCCCTCTCCTACCAATTACGTTCCCAGTAATATTAACACCAGAAAAAAGAGAATTACAGGTGCTAATACTAAAAACAATCATCTTAAAGCTCAAACAGGCTTACAGTGTAAAACAATTACTTCTCGTTTGCCACTTAAGTTGGTTTAACTTACAATTAGCGTATAACGCGGCAGCGTAGGCGCAAGTGAGGAGAGATGGAGGGTTGGCTCTGTGATTGGGGAAGGTTACTCTTATGTGCTGTAAAATCTTATAAATTATAGGAAATTGTAACCTTATTACTCTGTAATAAGATAAGTAATTACTCTCCTATCTTAAGAAAATAAAGCTAGATTATAAATCAGGAACATTTATTTTTGGAGCATTTCACACTAAAATTGGATAATTTTTAAAGCGTTCCAGAAACCTCATTGCGTCCTTTAGGGGCTTTGTTGACGAGGTGCGAAGGTATATGATAACGCACAAGTATCTGGAAAACGTCATATTTTATGACCATGCCTTATTTAGCAGTAAGATCTTAGGAATCTTCGAACTATATACTTATTACTAGCTGCGCCCCGCGGTTTTACCCGCATAAGTGTCGATCCCTTGGGAATATCGGGATAAAAAGTATCCTATGTATTAATCTTGGTTATAAACTATCTGTGTGCCAAATTTCATCCATATCCGTTCAGTAGTTTTTGCGTGAAGAAGTAACAAACATAGAAACACACTCACAAACTTTCGCCTTTATAATATTAGTGTGATTACTAGGAAACTACGACCTAGGAACCTAATCGAGAAGTTCGATTAAACAACTATCGTGTTATACAAATGACGTTCTTCAGACCTTTAGCGTATCCCATTTCTAATCGCCACTTCACCACTACCGCTGGTCTCTCCCAACTTACAGCCCCAGTAGTCACTAAGCAACTCAAACCTGGGTTGGTGGCTCTTGGTTCCCATGCCCCGCCCACCGCGTGGCGTTTAGTACTCTCCGCTTAATTAGTGATAACTGGGTAACAGCCAATAGCCACTAATGTTTGCACTTCACTTACTTTTCAGTCATATTGTACCTACTGATATGTATGTTCTGCTTTTACAAATACTACGACGCCTGTAATTTTTTACCTGCTTGTGGTAATTAAAAATGGCAGGATGTCCTGTGAGCTTCCATGAAATCTTTTTAGTAAAGTTAGCCTAAATGACAATCAATAACAAAGTAGGTATCTCTTGGAAACTTAACTACAATCACACTGGGCCCGCGCGGTGGATGACGGCCCACTCTCTTTCACAGATTGGAGGCTAGTGTCCTAGCAGTGGGAACATTATAGGCTGATTATACACCATAGTAGCAAATTATAGATGATGAGGATATGTAGACGATGAAAAGCTCATCTACTTTACGATGGTGTTATTAATTTGTATTTATTTGGAGAAACAGATAGAATTGCAAAAATTAATCAATTTGTCCTTTATATAGATCAGCGTGCTGATGTGCCAGGGTCTATCGCATTGCTTCTTACAGCCTCTGTAGACTTTATAAATTGTCTAATTCATAGAACTGAAAATCCCTGCGATCCTGTTTCGAGACCCGCAGTAGCCTCTGAAATCCTCCATGGTAACAAAAAAATGACCTATTACAAATACAAAGCGCAAAATTCAATTTATATATTTAATATTGCACAACACAACAATGACACTATATATAAGTCTCTAACTCAAACGACTTCCACTCACTAAAGTTCAGTCGCACTATAAATCTTCAAATGTTAAGCCGGTCTGATCTGTTCTATCAAGATTGATAAATGTATGGACACGCGAACAATGTGACGTATTGTATGAAGGAACAATTCCGTGTTTACTATGCTCATTAGATAGTGTATCAATTGAGAAATTAATGTAAGATGGCTACTGGTATTTTTTGACGTGATTATGATCGATTTGCATGTGAAAGGTCAAAGGTCGGAATTACTTATTAAATGATTAGATGTACATTTTTAAGTCACATCAATCAATCGGCCTAGCCTGTTCGTTCCCAACTATTAGCTCAACTGTCACTAATGAGACACGTACAATTACTCGTTTATTTTGTTTTGACTGTACTTACCTGTCAAAAAGAGTAAGACAAAGTTTAAAACAGACGACGAACTAGCAGAGGATCGAGGAGGGGGGACTCAGGGGATCAGACCGGAATAAATCACTTTTTCTATTTTTACCGATCTTTAGGAGATTTCGAGACATCGGAGCGGCTATGTTGGGTCGGCTTCCAGTCGAATACCAGTGTTTTACATAGAGCGACTGCCTATCTGACCTTCACAACCCAGTTACTGGGTAACACCCCTTGATCAACATCTGCCTAGGCCTTTTCCGTTAGGAAAAGGCCGTATATTGGGGTCTGGGGGGTTTGGGGGGTGGGTTGGTATATTGGGGTCGGCTTCCAGTCTAACCGGATGCAGCTGGGTAACACCCCTCAGCAATTTCTAAGTCAAATGTAGCCCCTAAAAACATAACATATGTAGTAAAATAACATTTCGCCTGTATTTCTTGAAGGGTTCTTTTGAGGGTGTCCCATTTAATAAGGAGCGAGGCTATTGCCACAAACAGGCACAAATCCAGGTTATCAAAAAATTCATACTGTGTAAATCCATTAACAGTTTGACACCATGTTCAGCAGTTGCGTTTGCGACCCACTGGACTAACGACGTAGTCAAGTCCAGCGGGGTAATTGCGAAACACACTATCAGTAGCAATGGCTTTCATTTTGACAGTTCAACAAAACTCATTGCGTTATCTACGTTGTTGAGCAGACAAATTTTTCGAACATATGAAGCAATGGATTAGCAAAATCCTTCGAAATGATTCAGAGTGTTACGTAATTAGGGTGCTGTTTATGACGCAGAAGAAGATCTGGCTGTCTGGTAACCTGTCACTAACCTTGCTCTCTCATGGTCTTTAACCCTACATTTACAATCCTCATTAGATGATATCGTACGTAAAATTAATGTTACCTCGTTCAACAGACATTGTTGAACGCGCAGGAGTTGCATGAGGGCGTTACTGATTGTTATCGAGTGGTATTGTTAATTTTTTATTCAGTTAAATACCTGCGTGTTTTATAAATGTAGTTGTAATTTTAATATTGATTAATAGGAATATACAAAGTGTAATAGAGACAAAAAAAAACAGCAGAAATAAATAAAAAGTTGCCGTCGAAAAGCTGTAAAAATTCAGCGCTCACATAAATTTAATGAAATCTGAATATGTCATTCACCTTTATAGCATAACAGACAACAATTTAAATAAACTGTTGTCTTAAGTTTCATCATTCAAAAATAACTTTCCAATAAATAATTCTCAAACATATTCTAACTACGTCATATGATCTACACATAACCTAGTTAAAACAGCACTAAAAACTAAGTAAAAACCTTGAGTCGAGTCCCGCCCACACGCTGTGGTTATAACCGACTCTAATATGACGTTATTTATTAAGCCACTGTAGGCCCTTATCTGGGTTACCCTTTGTTGCCATAGCAACGTATAAATATCAGACATGAATTAGTTAATATGAACGGGAAGATGGATTGGGGCAAAGTGAATGGACTTTGTGTATTGTGACTTGAGGCCGTTTGAGTGATTCTGTAGTTTGGTCGGTTTTAAGATGTTTTTTTTCTGAGAATTTCTGTTTAAAATAGAGCAATTATAAAGGGGAATATTTTATGCTTTTGCGTAATCTAGTGATTCATCATTTACCTAAGTGCGAAGACACAATAAGAACAGTTTTTTTAATACGATACTAACAATCCCAAAACTTCCTAAATATAAATAGAACAAGTCGGAAACGGCTATTTCCCCAAAAATCGAAAGCAAAATCAGTAAAATCTTAATTCATCTGATTCATTCTTATGTAAATAAGCAATTTGATGGTCAAACAAGAAAACAAACGGCGCAGTCGGGGTCAGGAGGCAGACTTTTGATTTATCACAAAAACAGCAATTTAAACTTGGGACCTTTTTGCGTGACACACCTACACTCCACCCACACCTCACTTTGTGTTATTAACTATGTCGGAAACCTGCTCGGAGATTTGAATTTGTTTTGCAGTTAGGTTGTTTAATTTTTTTCCTGTTTCGAGTGTGTTTTATTTCCGGCGTGCGGCTTTTTAGAAACAATTGTAACGTTTTATTTTAGGCAATGTCCTGTTCAGCCGTTGTGCGAGAAACGCAATGTCAACTTTCTAATGTTCTCATTAGATTATTTTTTTTGACATGTACTACTGCTAGTATGAGTTAGTTGATAGACATGTTCATCGTTCAAGATAATTTGCATTCATTTATTCTAAAGCAGAACTAAAGTAACTGAACTCGCACTATCCCCTCACCCCAATCACAAAGGTAAAAACCCCGCAACAACAAAAGCTACAGCATTCACCTCACATTTACATCTATTACAACTAAAACACAAGAAAAACATCAAAACGGCCGGCTCACAATAACAAACCAGATTAATACGATACAAAACGCTCATGCTCGATGCTATCACAGTTTGTCCCGCACTGCACAGTATTCGTTACAGGATGTAAACAGCTGTCTTGTCGTCGCCACAGCATTGTCCTGTCATAATAATTATGTATCGCAAAGCGTTAAATATCGCATCGGATTTTGCAGTTGCTACTTTCTGCGGGAGGAACGCGTTTGTTTGTTTTTGGGATTATGCGATTTGCGTTTTGCGAACTTTGATCTTGTATGACTTATTACTAAAAATTATATGGCTAAAAGAATACTCGTAGACGAAGACCAAAGAAATTATACTGAGATGGATTGTGAGAATGATGATACGGCTAGAAATGGGGTCAATACTGAGAGAACGGTTGATATAGTGAGATATGGTATGGAAGTAACCGACCAGCCAATCGATAAGATGGAGTGAAGTGGTGAGAGGTGAAGTGAGCTGTCTTTCCATCTGATGCTAGGGATTGACACTATTGACAGCTCACTTCACCTAAGTTTTCACGCTGAGATTTTTACAGAATCGACGGGATGGTGCCTCGATTCCATATAAATTAGGGTATGGCCAGGATGACGATGGTGACGAGTACTGTAACATTATACACGTGTTTGTATTGTTTTTCGAAAGACAATATATGTAATTAATGATTTCGACTAAGAAAAAATCAAAGCAATTGTTAGTTAGTTACGAAATTAGAGTAGTTTTATTATTAAAATGTATCTAAATTCACGGTTATTAAGACCTTGGAATCGAAGCGGAAAGAATCAAATGAAATCAATTAGGTTAGCGGTGGGTTTCAAATTAAATGAATGAAATCAATTATGTTATCTTTAGATTTGAATTTAATTATGTCAATTCATTTTATAAGCGGCGTTGATTATTTAATTTTAGTTTAGTTAAGTTGTAGTTTTATTTGTGTAATTATGTTGTTTAATGGAAACGAAATAACAGGTGATTAGATTGTGTATTTATATATACTTTATTGTACACCAGAAAATACATTTAACACGAAAAACATATGCAATGGTCGGCTAGCTTTCTGCGAACTTTCCAGGCCACCTTGGAATGGACAGTGATTGTATAATTATGATAGATTCTGATTTTAGTAGGTAAACAGCTGAGCCTGAGTATGACGTCTAGACCGGCTTTCGTCTTCCAAAGCCTTTTTTAGATTTGTTCTCTAGGTCAATCTCAAATGTATGCAAATAAAAGAGTGATGATTGTAAATGTTGATGGATGGAGAGGGAAAGGAAGGCCAAAAAAAATGTATTGATTGTGTGAGGAATGATATGAAAGAGAAAGACACTAAATGATGACGTGACGGAAGGATTAATAAATAGAATGGAAGAAGAAAACGTGTTGCACTGATCCCAAGTAACAAGGGTCAAGGACAGGAAGCTGATGATTGGGTCAGTCTGCTGCTATGATATATAACATAAACATTATCAGCCTATAATGTTCCCACTGCTGGGACACAGGCCTCCACTCTTCGAGAGGGAGTGGGCTGTAATCCACCACGCGGGTCCAGTGCGGGTTGGTAGGTGTCACATGTCTTCGAATTTGTAGTTCTAGGACATGGCGGTTTCCTCACGATGTTTTCCTTCATCATTTTGAGAGCAGTGGTGATTAAATAATTTACACAAAGTAAAGCGCCTGTCTGGGTTCGAACCTGCGACTGCTATGATAACTAACTTGATATACCTGAGAACTAAAACCAACAAACTTTGAACGTCCAAGAATATATAAATCGACTTTTTACTCCTTTTTATGCATATGTGATAATTATCGTATCAGTTGTTTATCTTTCTGCATTCCCGGTCTTGTAAACTAATTGAATCTGTTTAATTAACATAGATACAAGTTGAAAGGGTGGCCTTCGATTCTTTATTATCTTTTGTAACATCTTTAAGAATTATTTTGCTATTCTAGAATTCGTTTTTAACATTTGACCTTTTAGTCTTGTAAGTTTTTTGTTTTATTGTAGTACGTACAATTTGATAACTAATATCAAATTATGCTAAGAACTCATTGTCACTTACAACTTCATTATTTGCTGACAAATTCCTTTTTTTTTACAAGCATTATATTAACTGGCTTCGTTCGTATGTGTTTGTATTAGAAAAAATTTGGACCTGCTCTTGACCTCGATTTTGCCTTGTGGAAAGCGATGGATGAGGTCTACGATGGAACACAGCGCACCCCCAGAAGATACCTGTTCATTCTTGTTTTGAAGGCTGACGACGAGTTATCTGTTTTATCAAGACTTGTAAAGTCAAATTAAAAGCATTTATTTCAATTAGGCCCATAAGGCACTTTTGAACTTTAAAAATCACAATAAAATAGAATTGATTCTAGACGCCCATCCAAAGTTTATTTTCGTATGGAGAAGAATGGGAAAGAATCTGACGATGTATCTAGAATAAAATTACTATACCACACTATGCACACTTTGATGTCATCTTCTGGATTACATTTGCTTATTTGAGAATACCAAAAACTATAAATTTCGTGTCCATTATGCAATATCCTACTCTTGCTTGTAACGTTTTGTGATTTGTCATTTCTGTTACAGAAAAACCATTCCGTGTCTCCATTGACGCTTGTATCATTGAGTCAAGTCGCCGCCATGCCAGTTCATACAATATCTTAGTCAATATTTGACATCCGCGTCGTCTTCCCGCCACACATCCTTGGTTACTCATGTACCTACCATGGTATCTGTCACTATGTTTCATTTTAGCCTTCGGGGCTTTTTGGAACCTTGAACTTTTGAGGGTTATTCTCAGTTGTAGTACCTCTGTATATGTGCGTGGGATATGTGCAGGTGTCTGTGGATGTTTACTTGAATGATGTTTTGTTATCATTTGTGAATTGAAATTGACTTGTTTTAGATGAGCTTGCAAATATGGGTAGAGACTACTTAAAATCTATTGTAGATTTTAAGAGTTTTTGGTATATCTATGTGCGATTGCAGGTTTGGTTTGGCATCAGCATGCGGTAGAGCAGTGTTGCTTCTGTCCTCTGATATCATATCTTATCTTTATGGTTTCTCGTATCAGCTCAAGCTAATATAATATACCTAAGCTCATGTCAGGTAAAATATTAGCCAGTCTTCAAGATTGGTAGATCTTTTAATAATGCTTTTTCTAGAGATTCCTTAAGTAGCCATTTCAGACAGGGACTGCATGATGTATGGAGTGGCTTATTCACACTTGTAAAATTTGCTTTCTCCCAATCATCATTGCAGCCTTGTTCCACACACACCTAACAGTATAAGCTTTCTCTTTTTTGTGCTATGCTTACTTGGTTTAAGTGAGTCTCATCCAGATTTTACCCGCGTTCTTCTGAATGTCATCGTTCCACCTGGCTGTTGGTCTACCAACACTTCTACTACAGTCTCTACAGCCATTCCTTCTTCCAAATTCAATATATTTTTTAAACATATACATGTATTTCATTCTCCTAATTTCTCGGTCTTACGATACTCAACGCTATCAGCACCCGGTGAAAGCGCCTATCTTAGTATCGCGGTCGTGGCCGCGCGATCGTGCGATGCGCGGTAAAGGCGCCGCGCGTTTGTATGTACCGACGCGCCGCGTAGCATGAATATTGTTTGATGTTGTTAGTGATTATGGATTAAGATGAGAGTGGAATTTTGAGGAGATTTTTTGAATAGCTTAAAAAGAGGGAAAGGTTGTATGGAGGTTCACAGTGTGTAATTCAGATACTAGGTCGCATCTTAGGTTTAAAGCCTGGCAATAAAAGATCGGTTTACCATCATCATCATTTCAGCCGAAAGACCAATGTCCACCGCTGGACATAGGCCTCCCCTATCGCCTCTTCGACAGGTTCGGTGCTTCTCGCAACCAGCGGATTCCTGCGGCCTTCGCCAAGTCATCAGTCCACCTTGTGGGAGGTTTATAAATTAATATAAAATTTTAAATTATATAAATTGATTACTCCCTATTAAACCGTAAGGCATATCCAAATCAATGAGGCACATGATACTATGCTGCTGATAGGAAGGAACCCTGGGTTTAAAAGCTGAGAAATGAGCCTCCCCGAGCGACGTGTCTACTGAGCCACAATACGTCCGGCGCATCCTGGACAATCAGCGAGTTTCCACTCTGATTGGTTAATCCTTTCACCACGACACTAGGAAGAGGACACTGAAATCAGAAACACGTGAAGAACAAACTTGGTGCGTGGTCTTTATTTGTTTTAGGTATCAGAAGATGCTTTCGACCTGCAGTCAAATACGGTACCTATAAAAAAAATGTGAAAAAAATGTTTATAAAGGTCAAAAGGATAGGAAATTACGCATAGAGTTAAAGTGAGAAATGTAAAATATATATCTAGGAATTTAACATAATAAGCACCGCAGAACTGAGCTGCATTTTATTCGTAGGTTCTATTCAGATAAACCTTTATTACCGCGAGTAACTCAATAAGATAATGAACTTAGCTACTAAAGATAACTTACAAATCGAATCACAAATACAAATAGAGAGTATTGCCTACGATTCTTTACCATATACATGGTCATACACCATTCGCCACCCAGCGCAGCTACCGCGTGGACAATTTATAAAGCCTGCCACCGACCGCCCACCGATTCAACCGGGAATCGAACCCGCACCCCGCAATTAAACGACGCCTCAGGACCTCTCGGTCATCCGATACTATCTGTATGACCCGGCGCCGCCTGCAGAGATCTCCTTTACTTTTCATTTATTGGATGAAACATCCTTTCTCGAATGGTCTTACACTGTAATTCCAACCTTGATCCTCTTGTTTTAAAACTCAATTTTGTGCAGCTTCATTCGACATTGTAACATTTATCAAAATTATACTCTATGTCTCTTACTTCAAGGTTGTTATTTCCTTACTACTATGTACTAAGTGACGTTATTATGTAGTATATTTGTTTGGTAACTATCACGAGCGCTATGACCCCGTCCTGTGGTCATAGTTGAGGTCCACGCTGAAATATGGACTTTAGGAAATCCGTTCGGACCTATAAAGTTGGATTTTAGGACGCCTATCTGTTTCGTAAATTTATTAACGTCTTTAGGCTGAAAGTTGTTTAAGGACTACGTGAATTATAGATATTAGCTCTTAATTAGTTAGTTATAAAGGTTCTAATGGCTTGGTCGTCAGCTGAGGGGACTAAGGCTTCCCCATATTCTTCCTCTAGGTAATGTTGTACTCGTGTGAGATCAGTTTTGACTTTTGGGCAAGGGGTTCTGATCATGGGTAGCAGCGTCGACTATTCATTGATCTCCAAGCTAATAATATGTAACTCAAGCATGGTGAATGTCTACAATGTCCTTGTATGGAATTTTAGAATACGTATAGTATTCTAAAATTTGTATAGCACCATATCATCATCTGCCTAGCCTTTTCCCAACTGCTGCTGAATACCAGTATTTTACATGGAGCGACTGCCTATCTGAGGAGAAAAAACAATAAAAACCATTGAACTCGCGACACTGTTACCGAAACCGCGCTACGGATGTGTTCGGCTGGCCTCGGGATGTACTCGGTTGTAATGTATTTCCGATATTTCAGTGAGTGATGACAAAGTACGAGTATTCTGTTTTGTGTTTTGTTTATATGACGATTCAAAAAATACACACGTAATTGTTCAAGTTTTCACTTCTGTCGGCACTCCCGGAGTGCCACTTTTTTTTCTGCACAAGCTGTTAAAATTCTACTCTCGTCATAAGCAGCACTAACTAACATAGTTTAAGACTATTGTTACAAACCCAATGGATCTCTGTTATCTGAATAAATGTAATTAAATTGAAATTGATAAGCAACATGGACATAATTCCGATTAAATACTTAATCTCAATTACCTACCATTAATCCAGCACAGCACATTCCACAGTCGGCTTCAAATAAAGATATTATCCATTTCAAGGAACTGCGATGCAAATACAACCATCTTAATTTACAAAAACAACATCGCCCACCGACGCTAATCTCGTTCATAATAAAACAATAGATAGGTTTTCATAAGCATCCCATTTCTTACACAAAATGACTCATCCAGTCCGCTGGCTTTGCATAAATATGTCCTTTTAATTGTGTACTATCATATCAACGAAAATAACCAAAGAAAACTGAATCTTAATACTTCAAACACACGCTCGATTTTAAGTCAACAACACACGTTACGATACGTAATTTTTCATAACGTAGTAAATGCAAAATCTAAAGATCAATTTTCAACTTAAAAGTTTTACTGATAAAGTTGAAATTACAATGTGTGTAGGTGTCGTTTTTGTAAGTGCACTGATTCAAACAGCTAGTTTTGACTCCCGGGGTGGCTTGTACATTGTACGCGCGCGTGACACTGCTCTATTTACGACTGAGTTGGTCGCACGGACCCATAAAGGTGTACCACGGTTCATAGGATGAGGAATATTTAATGCATACTTAGAAATTATCACATCATAGACTTTATAGCAACGAATTACACTGTCCTTAGAGATTTTAGTTTGGTGTCAGTAAAACCTAAACGGATTTCAGGTAGCTATAACTTTTATTTATGCTAAAACCAGCAGCGCCCCGCGGTTTCACCCGCATAAGTTTCGATCCCGTGTGAATATTGGAATAAAAAAGCGTATTTGTTAATCCGGGGTGTCAGTAGCCTCCATAGCAAATTTTATCAAAATTGGTCCAGCTGTTTGTGCGTGAAGAAGTATCAAACATACAAACCCACTCAGAAACATTCGCCTTTATAATATTAGTGTGATGATAATTATTTGCTACACTGCTATTAAATAAAACCAAAAGTGTCATCCGTCTTTTTTCCGTTATGAAAAAGCAAGCATTTCACATAATAAACTTCATCGATATCAGCAAATATGACAGCGCGAAATTTTGTACAGTGTGACTACTACAATTTGCGGTTACCTTTCCAAGAAAACAGGTTGCTAGGACCCAGAGGCGATGCCAAGAATCTGTCACTACTTACACATTATTACGATGTCCCATGTCCAAAACGCAACTTGATTCAAGTATCCATACATTTTGGCGCACCTGGTAGTTTTATCTCTTTAGGGATGCGTTTAAAAACCAGAAGTAGGTAGGTACTCGTCGTAATCATAATAAAATCATGTTCCATGTTTATTGCCACCGCAAATCATCCATTACTGTTCATTCTTATTCGTAATCTGATGCAATGGCTTTATTGAATTGCATAATTAAAGTTTCTAGGTGTTGCTAAAGTTATGTGTGTATACTGTATAGGTTAAGCTTTAATATGTTCTCCAGAACCCTTTAATGGTCTATGAGTTTGTCATCCAGGGATAAGACTTTTGGTACTGCTTGTGTTTGCCACATTCCTGCGTCGAAAATTACAATGGTTTATGTCCAACCCGTCTTGAGGAAGAGCGGTGATCAATGCTCACGCCTTCTCTGTATGAGAAGAGGCCTTTGCCCAATAGTGGGACAGTAATAGGCCGGTATTATTTATGTTCAAGTTGCCCAACATTTTGTATAAAAATCCTACTTATATCAATAAGCAAACGATCTATTTTTCCTTACTTTATTTCGTGTACCGCGTCACACTTAAGTTTAGCTCATAGTAAGGGCAATGCAGTAGTATTGTGTGCCATGTCCACACTATTAACGGCCGATTTATATGCCCTTAGCAGTCGCCCTCGAAGATTTTGAATAATTACAAAAGATGCGCGCGCCACGGCGATTTATGTACATGTTGGCGCGCCGTCTTATTGGCTAATTCAAGTGTCCGTTACGTTTGAATTTTGAAATTGGTTTATAAAGATTTCAGATGGGTTTGTGATTGGTTGATTTATGGTTTATTCAAGGAGATAAAATGTACACAATATATTTTGAAATTTCGTAGTATTTTTGCCATAATGGGTCTCATCTCCCTAAGTACCTACATGCTTTCAGTTGCTAGCCCCCTACCTTAATATTCAATTATTCTACTTTTAAGCGGTCTTGGAAATTAATATATAAAACTTAAAGTAGCTATGAAATTGCAAATCATAGAATTCTTAGAGCAGAACTATTCTGACATTATGACTATTATAAAAACTTCTAGAGAAGCTAAAGCGAAGGCTTACCTACTTAGAGGCTGAAATGGGCTCGTAACGATGACGTTACGAGTCCATTTCAGCCTCACTCCAACCTTCGCCTACTTTAACCGGTCATTACCCATATTCAGGTCAGTGGCCGCTAGGAGACAACCAAATTACACATCTCAAAAAAAATCACTTACGTCTTAATTCTGCGGCACCGTTAATACGATTTTAATTTCAAGTAAAATATCGAATTAAATGCTCATCCATTTTAAACATTTTCCTCACAAAAAAGACTTAGTCATTGAAAAATTGTTCAAAGGAATGTCAACCTTACGTCGTCGGAAGAAGAGCCATGGAATGCGAAAACGGTCTTTTGTTTTAAGGGAGAAGTTTCGATGGTGGTCCAGCGGCAGGTTTGTGACGTAACAAGAAAGTTCACGTATTTGCGAATGCAATGGTTTACTTAATTACTATAAAAGAAAAAAAAAGATAAATGAAGTACTTACTTATTTTATCAAGCAAATGACTTAAGTATGGACTCTTAATACGTTCATCGTTAAACATTTAATTGTAATTGAATAATTTATAATTTTGCATATTTGGGAAATCATTAAATTATATGCAATTTCGATGTAATTGGTAGGTATGGTGCGGTCTTGTTACAATTTTGATTTACTGTTTAAGTATGTAGGGTCCGTATACCCAAAATACCCCGTTACTTATATGAAAACTTTCAGTATGGTACCTGTAATCTACTTTAATATGGGACCAACCCAAAATAACGATTCAAATAAAATTATTGGATCAACATTTTTTTTTTCCAAATTCGTTAAATATGGGTGTATGTTTCCACTAGGATACTTTTTCATCTAAGTATTCTATATTTATTTCTCACGTAATTCAGTTCAGCAGCTCTTTGCTAACATTTCCAGATATACAAATTGTTAAAAAATTAACCTTACAAACTTTAAGAGGTGCTTTAGACCATCGAACTGAACAACTTTCACTATGGGACCAACTCTGAAATCACGAAAAAAAATCAGCTGTTTCATACAAAAGTTCAATACCTACTTGACGAAAATGTATGAAACAGCAGATTTTTTTTTTCGTGATTTCAGAGTTGGTGCCATAGTGAAAGTTGTTCAATTCGATGGTCTAAAGCACCTCTTAAAGTTTGTAAGGTTAATTTTTAACACCTTATATAGAATGAAAAGAAAGAAAATACATACATTACATTTATTTGCACTAAATATGACGCATAAAAAATAAAACACACAAACACAGTAGGAACAAGTTAGGGAAAAATATGCGTCACATCCAAGCAAAACGGCCATCGCTCAGCATAATGCTGCGTTCCCCAACCCAACTCCATTACGATTAGATAAAACAGCAGTAACATCTGTGAATGCCACTCAATCCTCCAATTTACTTGCTTGCCAACCATTATCTCGCACTCTTGCGCAGCTCGCTTCCAGTAGCGAAAACACTTGCGTTTTACAGCATCGTATAGCCCCCGACAAAGTAATGCTATACTAATTTCGATTTAACGCGAACCAATCCACGATACGAGATGACTTCCGTACTTCAGTTTTTATTGCTTTTGGATTAGATTCTCCGGTTATAGGACCGTACCTGCTGTAAGTTTGAATTGTTGAATGTCTTAACTGATTTTGAGGGGCTGTGAGTAGTTTTTCATTGAGTTGGGCCTAGGGTTATCAGAGGACAGGAATTTTCCTGACATGTCCGGAATTTCAGTTGGTAAACAGGGAAAATTGGAAATTGTCACCTATTTAAAAAAAAGAGAAAAATATAAGAAATAAAATTATACTCAAAGAATAAAATCTAATAATTAACAATAAATTAATTGATTATTTATTAATTATTCATCTGAACCTCGGACTTTTCATTGCTGGATATATAACGCATAAAACGCATTTATTTCAATTAAACCAAGTACAGGCACTTTTGAATTGTCAAAATTAAATAGTCAGTCAGTTAGTCAGAACGTTGAAGCTAGTTGCCCATTCCAAAACGTAGATCTCTATGGAGAAAAACGGGCAAGAAACTCCAAGGACACTCTTTCAACCCTCTAAATTCCGAAGCCTACAAATACCTATAGTAAGTATTTGGTTAGGTGTCAATCATCATGTATTCAACCTCTCATCGATGCTTTGAAATCAAACTCGCTCAAGAAACAAAATCGGCCTAACCAATTTAAAATTCACAAAACGAACACTTTGCGGCATCCTCAATACACGTCCAAACCTTTCACAGAAGAAAATCCAATTAAAAGTAAGGGCAATTAGTAAATCAATGGCTCTTTTTGTCTCAGAGCTCAGCCGTTAAAATTCGCACCTCGGCGCTGTATACCTTTACCGAAAACTCTTGAAACTTAACGATCCATTGATTCGGATAAAGTTGTTGTCCAAAAAGCGCGTAAGTGGATCCTGCCACTATTGTGGGAGCCACAATGGGCTGTTACTTGTAACGTGGACTGTCCACTGGGTGTGGTTGAGGTGTGACGAAGAATTTATGGATTTCGTAGTTGCTACTGTACTGATTTTAACAAAGAAAGTTAAAGTATCGTCTTCTGAATCGTTATGTCGTGATTCAGTTTTCAGGACGTCGTCATTAAAAATCCTACCCACCTACACAAGATTTCAACAGTATTTACCTAGAGAAATTTGAAATAACTACCTACTAGTTAAACTTTATCAAAAAACACAGTACGCGAACCAGCGCCTGGCCTAGACCTGTATAAACCACAGAAAAATCCAACGTAAAAAATCCTACCAACAAAATCAAAAATAGACTATCAGCCAGTGTGCACGGCTCCCAACAAGCTCGATGGTTCGAAAATTGATTAGCCGACAAAAAGCAGGCGACAATCGACGTCGGCCGCACGTGTATGTAGCCGCGACAAAAAAAACGCGACGCGGCACTACGCGCGGATTTCCGAAACGGATTGCAAAAAAACGCAGACCGGAAAAAAATTACGATTGAAAATTTTCCAAAGAATTTATAAGCGCAAAAAGCGTGGATTGTTTGTTCTATGGTTGGTTTGACTTGAAATATGTTTTACGATTGCTTTTTCTGGCATCACGAAATGTTGACACTGAAGGGTTTGTCTTGTGAAGCTGTGATACTTCGAGTAGGTTTATGTTCCGAGAGAGTTGGCTTCGCCACTTAGATATCAAGTGTTTGAGCTTGCAAGGACCAGCTTAAAAACTAGAAATGTGCCTACATATTCGCGATCTGTGTATTATTTTCTTGGCGTTCAAAACATTACCACTTGTTTAAAATTAGAGTTTTGGTTTTAAGTCTATGTCTTCACCATCATCCACATACTAATGGAGGGCCTTATGGCTGCAGTAGCAAATGGTATTCGCGTTACTGAATTTTAGCCAAACCATTTTTTTTTTTTGTTATTTTTGCCATCGACACGTTAAGAAGATCAGGCTTCTCTTTTGTTATGTCAATCCCCACGCTCCTGAACCAGCCTCATCCAGCTTTTAAATCTAGGTATACAAAGTTAATTAGGGAATCCCAAAATAAGCTCAAAAAAAAATTGGGAACTATTCTGCCGTTTTAATTAAAAAGGGCACAACTACAATTTTTCATGTAATTGAGTTATATATTATTATGTACTAATCCATTCCATTCCCTGCATTAATCTATCCATATCTAAGTTCCCATTTCTCATACTATTTCAGTTCTTTGCTAATCGTATAACTCCTGCAAAGTAATGAAATAAGCAGTCTATGTGTTAAAACAATTAAACTCAAAATGGATCAGACGAAGCCAGTGCCTTTTACGCTGAGGTCCCGAGTTCGAGCCCCGTATCGGGAGAAATATTTGACCTACAGATTTGTAGCGAGCCCGGATGTTTGTGTACGTGATTTGTATGGACTATTATGTAGGGCTGTGACTGCTGTGAAGTATTTTCTGTTCAACTAGCACTTTTTCCTGGATCGCCATTGTGCAATGATTTTAATTAAATGCAATATATTCTCTATGCCCAACATTGTCAAGTTCCAGATATCAGTGTGAACTTAATTCCAAATCCATCTTCTTGCTTACTTTATTATTTCTCTTAGCTATAGCAGCTGCTTTATTACTATGCTGTTTTAGTAAACAAATAAAAGCGACTCGAAAGGTATCTTTGATACTGAAACCATTTTTTGCCAATCCGATTTGTCTACAACTTCTTCATTACCTTAAAAAGAAAGTCGTGTGACTTAATGCTACACAGGCTGAAATTGAAAACATGCGACAAATCGAAACGGGACATTGCACTCATCATTATGAACAACTTTTACTACGGGACCTAACCAGAAATCGCGAAAACATAATCAGCTGTTCCCTACATTTTGACGAGTTATACGAACATACCTAATTTTTTTTCGTTTCGATTTGTCGCATGTTTTCAATTTCAATCTGTATTTAACTATGCACTGATATTGCTCAAACAGGACACAAACCCCTCCTGTGAACGAGGATATTCCTACTAATCTTAAGTCCTAACGGTATTCAGACCTACATACAATCCTTATCACCGAGCTGCAGCATCGTTTCGGATCGCGTGTAGTGAAACGTGTTGAGATTACGAAACACCAGTCTGCATAATTAGATCGGTTAACCTGCTTGTCGCTTAGGATAATCGCAGTCAGACTATACGCTCAGGTGGCCTACCATGATCTAATTAAAAACGATTCAAAAACAAGACATTTCAGTTTAGGTTCCTAAACTGCATCGCTTGAGCTGCTCTATGGACGTCATGGTACCAAAAAAGTATGAATGAAACCAAAACTTGCGACTCAGTTTGCGACAATCGCTGTCAGCAGATGGCACGGCCTAAACTGAATCGTTAAGCTGACGTCATGGTACGAATTAGCAGAACAGTTCAGTTTAGGTCCTAAAATGGATCGCGTTAAGAGCTTGTGGTAGGCCTCCAGTTGAGTCGATTGAAATGCGAGGAGGGGTAGGTAATCTCTGTTCATAGTGATAATTTCATTGGGCTCGTGTTAAGAAATTATCATGATTATTTTTTGTTGATGTCATAAGAGGGTTTGTGACTATAGCCTGATTCTGATATTGTTTAATTTATACAGGGTGAAATTAAACTATTTAGCGAAACTCCGCAGACGTGATGGGAATCGATATCTGATGACGAAAAAACAAAAAAATCTAAACCCTTAATTTTACGTCACTACATTTGTCACCGGGTCAACAGTCGTTGGTTGAGTAGTTATTTGTTTTTAGAAATCATCTATCACATCTTCGGAGTTCCGCTAGCTAATTTGATTTGTCCCTGTAAGAGAATCTTTCACCATAATACAGAGTTTGCGTAACTTATACATTATTTTAAAAGCCTGGTTAGTTTATTTGACATCCCAACGGGAACTGACCATCATATTCACAACGGGATCAGTCAAGTTCCAAGTAAGGGCCTAGGAAACCGCTTATGTCAATCGTTCCGGTAGACAGTCAAGCAACATAGTAGCACATTTGTACGTGTTAGAAATCAAATAGATACAAACAGAAACAAAAAGCAATCGCCGAGTAACGCTCAACGTAAAGGCGAGTGCACACTCGCGTGATATCGATCATCAGGCGACGCTCCCACGCTGTCGCGCGACAAAAACCCGCCCTCATTAGAATGCAGCGCGCGACAGACGCGCGTCGCCGCGGCCCTGCAGACAATTGCGCTTTTTGACCGCGCACCGCCATCGCGTATACGAAATTCGAATTATTTTTAAATGAATTGTTTTCAAAAATGTACGTACTGCGGTTTTTGTGGGAGAATAATGATATTGTGGTCGAATAGTTGTGGAGGTGAGGTGAGGTGACAATGGGCAGTTAGTACCTACTTGAAGAACTGGAGTATTGGCAGCCGATAAGGTATAAAATGTTCTCGATAGACGAGTTGACACCGGAAGACGCATTCTAGATCGAGACGATCTGAGGGGCAATTCTCGTAATTTTGAGAACATTCGCATTCTGATCTCAGCTTCAATCTGTCAAAAATACCTCTAATTTCCCTAAATTTTTGATAAGTTTTGACATTGATTGTGTTGATGAGATTGCGACTAGATTTTGAACGTTTTTAAATACGGGAATTGATTGGTCTTCTAGTAAAAGTCTTGGGAAGTATTTTTGATGAAAATGTACAGACGCCAGCACATCAACCTCCCCGAAACTGTCAAATTTCCCCAATCAATTTTGAATCTTATGATTCAGCAATAAAGTTGATAATTTATTAAAGAAATTTGACAGATTGTAGTAGGTTGATGTGCTGGCGTCTGTACCTAGTAGTACGTATGCTAGTTCCGGATCATATGATGAGTTATTTAATTAGGAGAATTAGGGCTGCTCAATCAAGGGTATCAAAGTTTACCGTCGGCAGCTTGGATAGATCACGGATCCGTCACGGACACTTTAATTATCAATATGAAAATCTTAGGAACCAACGAAGAGAAATACCTGACAAATTGTGTACTATTAAATTATTACAAGATTTTTTATCTTATTACAGAAAAATTTTTGTAGTCCCTTCAACTCAAACCAGGAAACATAAACCTAATTACACAATCTGCATCTTCAGCAAATACAGTCGCAAAAAAAAAAATGTTTCCTATATCTCCGATCAAGGTGCTGGTAATAGGTGAATCCGGCACGCGTACCGGTATGCTACTGGTCCATCCGGCAATGTAATGGCTCAGACCGGGGGGCGCCGCCGTTCGCAGAATCGTACGGGAGACATCCTATTAGAAATTAATATGGATGACTGTACTTGCGTATACGCTGGGCTCAAGCAATGTCGGAATAATGGATTAATTAGTTTCTAGGATATCGTAATTGGTTATGAATTTGGTGTGTAAATTATTGACGGTTTTGTGTAAATTTTTGTACGTAATTAAGAGGGAACTTATTCAGTAAAGCAACTCGGAAATCGATTCCTGAAACCACTTTTCCTAGTTCCTAGAGCCGGCATTAATTATATTGATGCAATAATCTCACTGACTACTTTTCCAGTCAAGGGCCGGCCCGGTTTTACTCTTCATAGGCCTGTTCATAATGCCTGTTCCCGAGTAGCTCTGATTAAGTGGCTTTGAAATTAGTAAAAATATTTTTCTTTTTGTACAGACGCCAGCACATCAAGTTACTACAATCTGTCAAATTTCTCTAATAGATTTTCAACTTTATCGCTAAAGCATAAGGTTCAAAGTTGATTGGGAAAATTTGACAGTTTCGGGTAGCTTGATGTGCTGGCGTCTGTACAAAGCCCTCTCTCTGCCATATTAGTATCGAACTATCTCTTTATTACTATACCGTGAAGACATCACAAAAAGAACACATCGAACACATATTTAAACGGATAGACAATGAGTCCACTATTAGTCTATTCGTTAAAATATTGGCGGTACACTCAAACGGCGGAACGGAATTAAAATGCAATAAACGTATTAGTGTAACCTTTCACCGTGAGAACAACATCGATCCCGTTAATTTCCAAGCATCTCATACTTCAAGTTTAATTACCAGAGCCCGATGCCAATAATTTGAAATGTTCACTTTTATGTGACGACAGATAACAGCCTCATATGGTCATAGATCAGTTAGGTGCACTTTACGACGGGTTGATGGAGGTGTCTCGAGTTATATGACATTGCTTGTTCGGTTTACAACAATTCCTTGAAATGTTAGGTGGATTGATTGATCAAGAATTTGTATTAGAGGCTCGACTGGTTTAGTGTCGACGGTTTAGGGAATGGCTGAGTTGCTTTATGAGAGCTTGGTCTAAGATTGAGTAGTTAAGGACGAAATGGCTGGAATGTATTTATGAACACTCAGGTACGTTTTTATTAAAAACGTGCCTGACCTGACAGTTCGCCTTTCCCCAAGGGTTAAGCAGAGGTATTTGCCTAGCACACTCGGGTGCTTATTGCCATCAATCGGGAATAAATTAATCTAAACTGGATGCTTGGAAATTCCTGATTGGCACTACCTTCTTCGATAGTTACAATTTCAAAAATCTGACCAACTAAAAAGGCAGTTTTATAATAAAAGTAACCAATCTTTTTCATATTTTGTTAAATATGTATCCTTCCAAGAAGCTATACCTACTACAGAAGGCCAATTCCCGTAATAAAAAACGTTCAAAATCTAGTCGCAATCTCATCTCAGCGACAATCAATGTCAAAAATGTAGGGGAATTAGAGGTATTTTTGACAGATTGAGACTGAGATCAGACCGGGAACGTTCTTAAAATTACGAGAATTGCCCGTCTGGACACAATCTCAACCGACCATCCCGTCTGTAAATACCTCAGCACAGCGCTCTTTTCTCCAAGTCAGCTGACATTCCCGCTCGTGCAAGTTTTTGTACCGAGCGAACGATGAGTCAAATCATTTCGTTAGTACCGATACATCACTTACCTCATCACTCAGGTATAGACACATTAAAATTGTTAGCGTAAGGAGGTTCTGTTGCAGTGTAGGTAAGGTATACCTAGGCTGAGATTTTTTCTGAAGAGATGACATTCCGATGTGTGCAGGTTTAAGTTTAAAGAGAGTTGATAGAGGCAATCAGTGAAATATTTTAAAATGGTGTATTTTCTTTCTTATACTTTGACGAGGCAAATTGGAATTTTCTTTAAAGAAAGAAAGTATGAAAAAGTATGTATTGTGACTGGCACAGGACCATAAAATAAGTCAAAGTTATCTGATTCAAACTGCTAGTAATTTTTCTATATAAATGCATCCATTTGTTCAGCACTCATTTAGCACCTTATAATACTAGACATACTTGATAATTCCTGAATCACATCTTACATTCGTGAATTGCGGGGACACTATCTTTCAATACTAAAATCTCCGCTCTTGGAATTTTGATGCAAAAATCTGCACTTGCCAAAAAACCTTGACCCTTCATATGAACGTGGATCTGCTCGAGATACAATGACTTTTCAATTATTTCTGTAATTACAGCATTCAACCTGTTAATAGAGTCCTTTCTACAGTGATAATACTCATTACGAATGTCCTTAATTCAACAAGTACCCTCGCAGAAAAAAGTAAGTAAACTGAAACAATAAAATAAATAATCAGTTGTGGTCGCCGGTCGCGCGTGGTCGTCTGTGGTCGTGCCCTTTGTTATGATCGCTTTTATTCGACCACATCTTTTTGTTATCTGCGATGCACCTACTGTGTAATGATTATGTACGGGTACTGGTTGCAGAATAAGTAGAAATTGAATGAATAAAGTTGTAAAAAGGATGTGTTTTGTTCGCATTATTTACAAACATCTTATATTATATATTCGTGTTAGGTATAGCGTAATGTTGTATAGCATATTGCCCTCTGAATTAATTGAATTTTCAATAACAGAAACCTCTTAGTGTTATAAAGCATTTATGAATGTTAAGTTTTAATTAATGAAAGACACACAATAACTTCGCAATTCTAAGTAAATAAGAGATATAAAAAATAACATAACAGCATAAAACGAACTGAAAATGTATGAACTATTCGCATGACATCTAGCGTCCGCCATATTGAATTTCCTTTGACATTAGCTGGCCTACTTTCATAACCCTTTTTTTTAGCTTTAGCCGGGTAACAAAGAAAATACAGAACATTTTAATTTTGGTGCTCTTCTGTGCAGTATGTTTCCGAATACTACTCGTATTTCGACTAAGTATCGTATTAGGTATAGTTAGAAAGGCTTAGCATATACATAATTAGCCGATAATGTTCCCACTGCTGGGACACAGGCCTCCTCTCTTCGAGAGGGAGTGGGAAATTTCGGGGGGAAACCTTCAAAAGGCACCCGACTTCCGGGGAGGGAGGTCGGGGGGTGTGAGATTTTTAGCTCACTAAAACCACCCCGGTCATCACCATCAGCACATAGGGGTGGTCCCGGTTCCTCTTAAAATACTAATTCCGGAACCCCCCCGTGCATTGTCTGTAAGGCACATCCCTGGGGAGACTGTAAAGGGGCCTCCCCTGAGCCTCGCTATGCACGGCAACACGTGACCACTGTGCCACCGTCTTCCCTAGGGTCACTAGGTGGGCGGACTGAGTCCTAATTGCCTAATTGTACCTAAATCTAAAATTCACAGAAGACACATAAAATCAACTATCAAAAACATTAAACAAAAAAAAAAAAAAATCCGCTTTCATATTAAAATAAACAGCTTTCCACACGAGTTAATTAAATTGTTAAAATATGTTCATCGTACAAAGTAAATTGTCGACACCCGTCACATGTTTACATTATTCCGTGAACGTGAAGCCTTTTATTTATGAAAAGTTCGTTTTCAGCTTATTTGCTGAAATTAACTCTGAATAAATATTAACGTTTTGTGTAGGCACTTTTAATATCAGGTGGTTCGTCATTATTTTCTGTCTGTGTGGATTTTTTACTGGCATGTGTACAGTTAGGTGTTGTTTCTTTGAGACTGACGCAGAAGGTGGTGTCCACATGCAAAGAGAGGTCTATTTCTGTTTGTGAAGTCGAAGAAAGAAAGAGATCTTGTTTATTCTGCACAAACATAACGCACATTACAAATAAGAAAAGACATAAAATATACACATACAACGTAGTCAGGAGCCTCGTACTCAAACATATTGAACATATTGATAAAGATAAAGATGATGATGAAGATAATGATAATCGTTTCGCGATATTTTCTTTGCTCTGTTCCAGTAAACATTCGTGAGACATCATTTTCATAAGCTAAAAAGCTGTAAGTAGGTACTCAGCTCACGATTCAAAATAACAGTTTCTTGAAACAAGCTTAACTTGTGAAAATTTTCCTCGTGTTAAAAACAAAAACAGTCGATAGGTGTCGTGGGCCACCCGGTTAGAACGAAGTCCCTGTCGGTTTTGGACACTTGGCGAATGTGTACCATTTTGACCGTCCCAACCACAACGCTTTTGTTACATAAAAGAAGTGTCTTGCCGGTCAAAATCACGACGGTCACTTTTCGGTCTAACTCTCATTCGCCAAGTGTGCAAAGTAATAATGCGCGATAAGGAACTTCATTCCAAAAACTTACAAGCAATGTTAATCATTATGCATGGAGCATACTGAGGCTCTCAACTAACTAAATTAAATTAGTTATCACTCCCGAAACTTCCTTAACCAATAACCCTCCCTATCTTAACGAGACACATTAGTTTGCTGTCTGTACAAATTAATTAATACAGTATTTACGTGAGTCCCTTTGTCGTGTTTAAAGGCAACCCGCCCCGCAGATCATGCCTTAAGGCTAACATTGTTACCATAATTCCATTTTGTTATTATCGTTACATAGTGGAAGATTATTTTCCACTGTGTGTTTTGTGTAACGAAGTGGAATATGGCGTTGCTTTTGATGGTGCTGTGTTATGTTTCAGGCTGCTAATTAGTAGGTGTCACTGACTGTTTTTCTGTCACGATGAGTTTTGATTGTAATGTTTTGGAAACCAAAGTTTGGCTGTGGAAATTGTTAAGAGGTTGTAGATTGGTAGTGAAATTTTTTACCTCAAGTGTATAAAGCAAAAGATCTTTTAGGTCTGAACCAGTCACCCTGTTTAGAGTTTCATTAGGAAACACGGTTCAAAGTGCTCAAGGGATTATTGAAAAAAAAATACAGACATTTTTTTTTTTTCACTACAATCTACTCATCATCATCATTCTCCTACCCTTATCCCAATTTATTTGGTGTCGGCGCAACATGTATATTTCTTCCATACTTCTCTATTTGTCGTCATCTCGGTAGTCACCCCCTTTCTAACCATATCATCATCACCAACCACTCTATGACTAATAAAAACTATTCCAAGAATTTGTGTCATTTTTCTTACTATTTATATTTAATATTTCCTCAAAGTAAACTGTTCCTTAACAAGTATCAAAAACGTTATCTCTATCTGCACACGAGTTATCTGCTGAATATTAATAATGAGCTTCATTGTATTATTCCGGTTCGATCTGTACTTTCGGCTATCCTTCGATTTCGCTTCGGTTATTGGGGCTACTTGTTTCATTATGATTACTATTCGGGGATCTCTTACGTCTTGTATTATGTATGATTGTATCATGTTTTTAAGGCTGATTATATCATTTTTAATGTTGGAATCAGATGATATATCTGATATTGTATCTGAAGCTTATAGTCGGCGAGCAGTGGTAACGGCCAAGACTTACGTGTCGTGTCGTCTTTATACAATTAAATATTATAGTACCTAATTGAAGAAAAGCTTCTGAAGTTGTGAGGATATCTTAATTTAAATAAAATTAAAAATAGGTACAAGAATAAAAACATGGTACTATGTATATCGAGTGAATCAACGCTGTTGCTTTTTCCTATGAGTTAGGAGCACAGATATGGATAGACCTAGATAACGCAAGTATCACGATCTGTATGAAAACCAAGCGTGCCATTTTTTGACTACCTACTATGACGTCACAAGCACTATTTAGTGATGGGAAAATCAAATCGAAGACGCCGCCGCGTGCGACACCCGTCTCGCCCCACCCCCGGGGTCTAGCGCCAGCGCTCACGCTCACCCAGCCAGCAGTACACAGGACTAAGCGCGAAAGTGGCGGCTTACGATTTTTGTAAGGAAGCTGGTGCGATTTTTGGCACGCGAAGTAGTTGCTCTTGCGTTATTTAGGTGTATCTATATCTGTGGTTAGGAGTTTAGAAGAATCTTTTTACCTATGTGAATAATATCTATGAAAGACCCAATGGCTGACGAGGGCTACTTTCAAAACTATCAGACTATTCCTTGATACGGTTTCTACCACCATTTACGTACACAGTTTTTCGCGGAAGGTTTGATGTATTCATTCAAAGCGTGCGAGCCGCTGGCGGGTTACATAAAGAGGCTAGTTTTACATAAATCTTGCTTACAAAGTGAACCCAGAGGTTCTGTTGATAGCCGGTCTAGAATGTAGGCAGGACGCTTGGGGCATTACAAGAAATTGGTGTTACGGGGAATGGGTGTGATGGTGTTAGGAATATTATCATCTGCCTTTATGATTTCATAAAGTGTCAGGAGGCTTTCGTCTTTCACGATATTTGTACTACATTGATGCTTAATATGAAGTGAAGTTAAACTCAAACGCAAGCGAAGAAAAATCAACGCTTCGTTGGCATATGGATGATCGTGACGATATGTCTTTTGCTACAAATGTCCTTTGCCAATCCTTTATCTCACTTTATGGCCTATGGGCAATACTCCAGGCTCTCACGACAATTATAAAACCACAAGAAATATGTAAAAAATGCTTCGATTGACTAAGAGGCAATGTTTATAGCTTGCGTGTCACAAAGTAGAGCAAATAAATATCAATTACTGCGTTTAATTTGGTGGTTTTTGTTTTTGCGTTGGCGTGTTGGTGGAAGTTATGGGAATAACGCGACTCAAGGGACTTCACTAATACGTTTAAAAATGCTGAAAACTACATTGCATGTGTATAATTAATTGTAATTGTTAGTGCAGAAATGTACTCCAAACTTAATAAAGTCATTCAGACCGAATTTCGGCAATGCGACCAATCTCAGCGGAGATCAGCATTCGGCGCGGGAGTTATTATAGTGCACCAGTGTGTGCGCAGACACAGGTGCACTCTCTCTTCCCTCACTCTCAAAACGAATCGACTACGGAACTAATCACTCACCGAAACTACGCTTTTTATAATAGGTACTTTATTCTATAATTATCTCTAAAAAGGCTTTCTTAAATTAGCGTATTGTGCCTTCTTCTGTTCAAAGATTGCTTTGTTATTTCTTTCCACACTAAAACCCTAAATACAGTAGGTTTGTTCCGCATTGTACAGACGCCAGCACATCAAGCTATCCGAAACTGTCAAATTTTCCCAATCAACATTGAACCTTATGCTTTAGCGATAAAGTTGAAAATCTATTAAAGACATTTGACAGATTGTAGTAGCTTGATGTGCTGGCGCCTGTACATAGGCGCCGCATCTGTAAAAGAAAAACATAACTACTTTTTGAAAATAAAATCGCTACAACTCCCACATTGGGCCAACGTAAGCCGGCGCAATGGTCAGTCGAAAGCAGTTTTGTTAACAATTAATGCCCTTTAATTAACAAAAAAACGTACATTTAAACTGTATCAAAATCTCGGCTAATGATATTGAGAGGCGTGTTACCGCCACTGTTGGATGCGTGTAACTTATTGTGAAGGAGCGAAGCAGAAGGTCAGGTCTGTAGGGTTCCTTAGATGAGACCGTCCATTCCCGTTGTCCCCATTAACGCTGTCCCCATTGAATGGGGACAGCGGAACTCAATAAAAAAATTAAAATTTATTCCTGTTGTCCCCATTGACGATATTCCTGTTAATGGGGACAACGGAACTCAATAAAAAAATTAAAATTTATTCCTGTTGTCCCCATTGACGATATCCTGTTAATGGGGACAACGGAACTCAATAAAAATAATTACATTTTATTCCTGCTGTCCCCATTGACGAAGATGTTGCTCGAGCAGTCCGTCCGTTGCCTAACTGGAAATCTCCAGGGCCGCACGGGCTGCACAACTTTTGGATAAAATGGTTCAAACGGTCGCACGTCCGCTTGGCATCCCAGTTCCAGTCAGCCTTAGAGTCAGGGTCGCTACCCCAATTCCTAACGACAGGAATAACCCACCTGCTCCATAAATCAGGTAGCACCGCGGATCCCAAAAATTATAGACCGATCACTTGTCTACCGACGGTCTATAAAGTTCTTACATCCATTTTGAGAGCTAAAATTAACAAACATAATTATAGACACCAACTCCATCATGTCTGTCTCTCAAAATGGATGTAAAAATGGGTCCCGGGGTACTAAGGAGCTGCTCCTCATTGATATGACCATTAACCAACAGGTTCGTCGTTCCCGAAAGGATCTGTCGGCACGTTGGATATATTATAAGAAGGCCTATGACTCGGTCCCACATACATGGTTCATGAGGGTGTTGGAGTTGTATAAAGTAGATACAACTCTGTGCACCTTCCTGATGTCGTGTTTGGGGCAATGGAGGACGGTCCTTTGCTATCCAGGATGTCGAAATATCCAGAGGAATAGCGAGCCGATAAGGATCGAGCGAGGCATATTCCAGGGCGACAGTTTGAGTCCGCTTTGGTTCTGCTTGGTCTTGAATCCTCTATGCACACTGCTGGAGGATTCAGGTCTAGGCTATCGGCTGAGGAGAGGTGGTCAGGTTATATCTCACCTCCTTTACATGGATGACCTAAAACTCTTTGCCCTCAACAATTTGCAACTGATGGAGCTACTGAAAATTACTGAAACTTTCAGTAGCGCCATCAGGATGGAATTTGGTGTGGACAAATGTGCGGTCATGCATGTTAAGCGAGGGGAGATTGTGGAATCCGTGGGAACCCAACTCTCGGATTCCACAAACCTTAAGGCCCTCTCCGCATCCGATACCTATAAGTATTTGGGTATGTCAGAAGCGTTGGGCATCAATGTTACTGACATGAAGCAATCGTTAAAGGAGCGCTTCTTTGGTCGCCTGAAAAAAGTATTTAATAGTCTTCTTTCAGGCGGAAACAAGGTGCGTGCCTTCAACAATTGGGTCATGCCGGTTTTGATGTACTCTTTTGGCATACTCAAATGGACTCAGACCGAACTCGACGCCCTGGATAGGAAGGTCCGTACGCTGCTGACTTCAAATCGAATGCATCACCCTCGGTCATAGGTAATGGGCTGTATATTCCGCGAAAGTGTGGAGGTCGAGGCTTTTTAAACGCTACGACTCTCCACAATCGCGAGATATGCAGTCTCAGGGAATATTTCCTTGAATCCGACGTGGGGATGCACCGGGATGTAGTCATGGTGGACAATGGCCTGACCCCGCTCTCCTTAGGTAAAGAGAACTGGCGCAAACCAGTAGTGCTTGACACTAATGATCGCATGGAGGTATGGCAGAGTAAGGAGCTTCACGGACGCTTTTTCCGGGCCCTACATGGACCCGATGTAGATTTACTAGCGTCCGTAGCCTGGCTGCGTTTCGGTGATCTTTTTGGAAAAACCGAAGGTTTTGTCTGTGCAATTATAGACGAAGTTATGATGACGAACAATTACCGGAGATTTATTGTGAAAGACGGCACGGTTGACATCTGTCGGGCATGCCACTGGCCGGGGGAATCAATCAGGCATATTATCTCCGGGTGTTCTCGTCTAGCTAACGGGGAGTACTTGCATAGACACAACCTTGTAGCCAGGATAATCCATCAGCAACTTGCTCTGAAATACAGCCTTTTGGAATCGGAGGTGCCGTACTATAGGTATGTGCCCGACCCAGTTCTCGAAAATGGAAATATCACATTGTACTGGGATCGATCCATCATCACTGACAGGACTATTGTTGCCAATAAGCCTGATATAGTGGTGATGAATCGATTAGAGCGGCGCTCAATGATTGTTGACATAACCGTCCCGCATGATGAGAACCTCATGAAAGCCGAGAAAGATAAACAAATCAAGTATCTTGACTTGGCTCGCGAGGTTGTCGACATGTGGGATGATGACTCAGCAATCATTGTGCCAATAGTCGTTACAGCCAATGGATTGGTAGCCAAGAGCCTCGACCAGCACCTGAGGAGGCTCTCGTTGGCCAGCTGGATCAAGGGCTTGATTCAGAAAGCAGTACTTCTGGACACGGCTCGCATTGTCAGGAGGATCTTCTCTCTGGAGCCCTGACCGCCGGTAGCTTGGACCCTGTTCCCGATCCAAGTGGGCTACTATTTTTTATATTTTTAAATGTTTTTATATACTTATTTTTTTATATTCTAATATTTAAAAAGTAAGTATTTTATAAGTAACATTTAATCGAGATAACGCTAGACTATGATGATGATAGGAAATTATATTTGTTTTGTTTTTTAATGTTCATTTAACTTAACTTTACATTATTAATTTAACTTTTAATTGTCGAGTTTCTTGCCCATTCTTCTCCATACGAAAACTACCTTTAGGAAGGGGCGACTAGAATCAATTTCGTTTTATTGTAATTTTTGACGTTCAAAAGTGCCTTTAGTGTGCCTATTTGAAATAAATGATTTGACTTTGACTTTGAATTGTTTATTTATGTTATGTGTTTTCTTTTAGGTATATCTTGATTCTGTGATATAATTAATACAATACAAAATATGTAGTTGTGTTTTTGTAAGTTCGTTAAATCAAAATTATAAAATTATAAGGAAGAACCTACCTACCTAGAACCAAAAATTCGAAGAAATGTGACATCTACTATGGCAATAGTCTCGCCCCCTATTACATGGGATTTAAACATAACACATAAGTCATATTTTGTTTATGTTATGTTTATAAGAAAATAAAATATAATATATATATATATATATATATATATATATTGTATTTTTCTTCTAGGTACAATGCTGGTTGTGTGATATAAATTAATTATTGTGATATGTTTTTGTAAATATACAACGGTGATTCTATGATCCAAACAAATGTTTGTGTTATTTTTAATCTTTTATAACGTTAAGGTTGTGTTATTTGTGTTTTTTTTAAATTAGATGTTTTCACGTTTAATTAAAAAACCTATTATGTTTAAATAATTTGTTTCATTTGTATCTATGTAAACTATGCCTACGTCAATGGGGACAACGGGAAGGATATTTTATGACTTCCCGTTGTCCCCATAACGTGAAAGCATCAATGGGGACAACGGGAAGGGTATTTTATGACTTCCCGTTGTCCCCATAACGTGAAATCATCAATGGGGACAACAGGAAGGATATTTTATGACTTCCCGTTGTCCCCATAATGGGGACAGCGTTAATGGGGACAACGGGAATGGACGGATGAGACTTCGACCAAGAATCTAATCAAAGGTACTCTTGGTACTTCTTGATCTTCTTCTTTTCGAGTCGATGGTATTTTTTAGATTAGTTGTGCCAAGTAGATAGCCACGTTAATAGCAGCGTCACTGGCGTTCATGAGATCGTCAAAAGTGCTGGTGTATGGACACTTGGGACAGTCATGCTGGGGAGTTTGTTGCGCCACTTCTTCTTTCCAGCTAAAGCACTAGGAAGTGGTTAAGGGCGGACGTTTTGGGGGACTGTCTTATGTAATTTTGACGTTCTAAAAGTGCTGATTCTCAGCCTAATTTGAATGGTTTGATTTTGATTCCAGCAATTGGGTCATGTTTTGGACAGCACCGCACTCGTATTGTGTGTCGGACGCGTCTTTAAGCCCCCATTTTGCCAAGTTGTATTTGCAGCGGTCTTCGTAGGTACGCAATCTTTTGAGTCTCTCTTTTTGATCGAAGGCTGCAGATTGGAAAAGATTACCATACATAAACTCAATTATTGCCTTCATCCCACAGGGGTAGGCAGAAACCATAGAACGCCACCTGCTCCGATCCTTACATACTCATATTGCGTACACGCACGCCGGTTGCGAGTACCTACTACGCACCTGGCCCTTCTGAAGAACTTTACCAATAACCATAGTGACGTTGGTGCTTCTAGGACGTTGCCTCTTGGGACGGGATTATCTTCTTTGTTAAGAGACGGAGTTTGTAAGATCCTCTCGGGACTAGTGCCAATTCATTTCAGGTCTACTGCCCGCGTAGGATTGTAACACGGGACTTCATCTGCGATTTTAAATTGTTTGGCTAGATTGTTGATCTTTGAGTTGTGATCGTTGATTGAGATTAATTAACGAGTAAATAAATCGATTAGTAACAATTTGGAATAAACGGACCACTAAATTGTTTTGTTGTTGTATGGTGCACATGTTGTTAGAGCAAACTTTCAGTGTCCTCCAAAAGTTAGTTGACATTCTTCCGATACAGATGGGATGGCACATTATGATTTAAAATTAAAAAATAATCATGTACTGTACTAGTTTAGGTACAGCCAGCACATCAAGCTACTACAATCTGTCAAATTCCTTTAATAGATTTTCAACTTTATCGCTAAAGTATAAGATTTAAAGTTGATTGGGAAAATTTAACAGTTTCGGGTAGCTTGATATGCTGGCGTCTGTACTATGGGATTACTTGATTATTTTTTTATGATAAGTCAAAGGTAGTCGATTTAGTCAATAAAAACATTTCAAACATTTGGATCACTAGAATTTTAAATCATAATGTGGTGTGTCCACATCTGAAGTGGACAAATTTCAACTAACTTTTGGAGACCACTGTATGATCAAATATAGAAGAATAAACTTAGGTATTCCAAAATAGATATCAATTCGAAAACTTGCTCAAAGCTCAGCTGCTTCAAAACGGTGAACGTTTTCGCTATACCTATAAGTGTAGTTTTAGTAGGCGAAAAGAGAAAATCATCCAAATATGTGTGCAAACTGAACCTACTGATATTCTTCTGTAGTTTTCAAAGTGGACAGTCGATTTTGATCTCAGAGATTGATAAATAAATTGTGACAGATATTACAGATACTTTAAACAGGCAACAAGTAACCTTTATGACAATCATTTTAGTTACTTTCGAAATGACGAAAATTTACATATTTAAAACATAATTAATTAAAAGTAAAAAAAAAAAAACTGCGTGACTTGCAAACTACGTAACGGTATTTGGCACTATGTTTTCTTAAATTATTTGACTTGTTATCAAGATAAAGTGAAAAGTTTCCCCTAAAATTAATTATCTCACTATGTTATCATAATTCTCTTCTTTATTCCATAAAAAGAAAACATAAGAGCTTAAATCTACTATAGGCCGACCGCTTAACTGAGACGTTGCATGAGGTAGCAGCGCGGTGCGGGAGGGGTGTGGTGACGTTATGCGAGAGCTCAGTGATTCGTCAATTTGTGACAACTATCACCCCTCTTGTACCGCGCAGCTACCTCAGGCAACATCTCAGTTAAGCGGTCGGCCTATAAATGCCAATGCCCGTAAGACGTTCAAAATCTAGTCGCAATCTCATCTCAGCAACCATCAATGTCAAAAATTATGGTAAATTATAGGTATTTTTGACAGATTGAGTAATGTAAACGTTCTTTTAAAAATACGATTTGTCCCTCAGCCTTCATGCCAGAATTTTATATCTATTCATTTTATCTTTCACACAATACTTACCTTTTGTTTTACAATTTTGGTGCTACGAAAATCTTGTGGAACATAAAACAAACAAAAAAATCTTTCGCCAGCTCTATTTACTAAAATAAAACCTACTTTACCTTTATAATTCACCTTAAACAAATATGTCTCAACGGTTTCCAATTAAACGAAAAGCACTTAGCATAATTGGCATAGAAGTTCATCACGCGGTTCACCGTCAGATGTGGAGGTCAGATTTGAACTCCCGACCTCAACGATTGGACGACGAGTGACTGGCGAGTGATCGTAAGTTAACTGACCACGGTTGACCGTAAGGGAATCTAAATCCTTAATGATGACATGTAAGGTCGGTAACCCTTTGGTATATTTGCAATTAAATAGTCTGTATATTTGTTTGTCTAAGTAATTTGGGTTAATCGCGAAATTCTTTATAGTTAACCCTTTGGTAGGTATATTTGCAATTAAATAGTCTGTATATTTATTTGTCTCAGTGATTTGGGTGAATCACGCAATTCTTTATACATTTTGAAAGGACTTTTATGAGATTTTTTTCCAGTTTACTTAAGTAATTAAACTAAATCTATCTCACTATTCTATTTTTCACGTAGTTACTTACCTTGGTTGGTTTCGAATTTTATCCTAACATCTTTGATGTTATTTAGGTCTTTTATGCATAAGCACTATTACTAAGCAATATTCGGATAAATTCTAATGATTAATGACTTGCCTAATTTTTTATATCCTTGAAGCTCCACATGTCAAACTCATACTTTAATGACGTAACCAATATTTTTTTATTTAAGAGTGTCCATGAAGTTTCTTGCCCATTCTTTCGCCATGGCAACCTAGCTTTATCTTTCGGGCTGACCGACTCCTTTGACAATTCATATTATGTGCCTGCAAATGGTTTAATTGAAATAAATGCAATTTGAGTTGATTTTTTTCAGATGTGATTGTCATTTCGGTACTTATGTAACATATAATAAGAATATGTGACGTCAACAATCTGATTGAGTATTTGAGGACACCATCATTCTCCTGCCCTTATCCCAATTTATTTGGGGTCGGCGCAACATAGGTATCTTTTTCTTCCATACTTCTCTATTAGACGTCATCTCGGTAGTCACCCCCTTTCTAATCATATCATCATTCACACATTCCATCCATCGTTTTTTTGGTCTTCCCCTACGCTTATAGCCATCGACATTCATACTCAAAACTCTCCTCACGACATTTTCCTCATTCCTCCGCATCACATGCCCATACCATGACAACCGATTTCCACACAACTTTTCCGTTACCGGCGCCACTTTCAAACTTCCTCTTATGTACTCATTTCTTATTCTATCCATTCGTGTAACACCACACATCCCTCTTAGCATCCTCATCTCTGCTGCATGCAGTTGCCTTTCATTCATTCCTTTTGTGGCCCAACATTCTGATCCATACAAAACAGCAGGTCTAATCATTGTTTTATATATCTTCCCCTTAAGCTTAAGGGGAATGCGGGAGTCGCAGATTGTTCCCGTGACCTGCCGCCATTTCATCCATCCAGTGTTAATTCTGTGCTTAACCTTAAATATTTGAGGACACCATCCTTAAATAAAAGTCCGCCGTGTGAGTTCATATTCATCGTTTTACATTCGGTTTTTCTGAATAAAATACATAAACGCTAACTGCAAGATACGTTAGTTTCTTTTTCCCACAGCCATTTACATAGTCCCGTTATGAAATATTTATTCATTGACAAATAGTTTTCGATATCTGACCGTCAATTCTGGATCGGAGCGGGAATCGAACCCGCTATCTGTGAGTTAGGAGCGAGAATAATTTGGTTAGTGTCGGGGGTCACGGTACATTTTTAGCGGAGCGATAACGCGCGTGGTTGCCTACGGCGGCATAGTGTTGTGCGCAAGTCCGATAGAATTATCGATAGAGTGAGTATGTGTTTTAATTTGATTACTTACTAAGTTTTTTGTATCACAATATACCTACTCTATAATGCAATCGTTTCTTAGTGTCAGACTAGAATAACATCTGATGCATAGTCATCGGAACTTCTGAAAAAAATGTTTATGAAGCACATAGCAACCTTCTTAGCAAAATTATTCAGCGGCTATATCAGCAAGTTTTCACAAAATTAAGACATATCTTGACTCTATCTATGCTTGTCATCGACACGTAAATCCACGCCATGTCTTCAGAAAATTTCCCATCCAGCCTCTCAAGATTTTTCATCCGATGGCACCTGCAAAAAATCAAAACAACAATATAAACCACAGCACCTTACAACATCCTCCCTCAATATTTATCGATATGACTGCGCACATCACTGGCACAACTATGACGCGCGTAAATCGACGCGCGTGCGCGCCGCTGGGCGACGCTAGCTCGTAATTCGCGCCGCCCCCTCCTCGTTGCGCAGGATTCGAGCCCGACTACTTATCTATACACTTTACAGTGTTACTATGAGAAATTGGAACTGACAACTATGATTGTTTACGAAATTGTGAACTGTTTTCGGTTCATATTTCATATACCTAACACAAACAATTTTAATGATCATAATATTATCAAATATGATCATTGAAATTGTTTGGTTGTAAGGGTCAATCAACTCTCAGCCTATGTTTTCTGAAAGGAAATTAAGTGATGTGTAAATGTGTTGCATTATCGTTTTACCTACTGTAATCTATAGGCGGTGTACAGACTATCGCATCGCAAATGGCCTGTACTCTTTTAGAACATCCAAGTTAGGTACTTGAACAACTTTCTATATGAACTGTGCGGCTTTAGCTACATTTTTATCAGAAAACTTAGGAATTAACCTTTCATAAATACCGCTACAAAACGTTTTCTCCAATTTTCAAAAGTAAAAAGCATAAAATTAAAACTAAAAACCCTTTTAATCCGCATACTCTTTAAGTTAGCTTAAGCAACAATATAGCATTATATTTTCAAGCACGTCTCATTGTCCAGCACGCCTCGACTACGCCCTTAAGAAAAAAACAAAGAAAAAATACAAAAAAGTCCGCATATGATTATAGCGAGCAATATCCGAAAAGATTACGATCTTATCTCGAGATCGAGACATGAAGCGCATCTTGGGACGTTTTCACCTTACGACTCTTTCAGCAAGTAACAAAATGCTAATAAAAATGTCGCTTTCACTCATATTGATGTGAATTAAGACTAGCAAATGTAGGTCAGACACAAAAAAAATAAAGTTTTTTTTTTTATCAATTGGCAACTTTCTCACCTGTTGCTTTATAATAATATAAAGTTATGCTTTTTATATAAAATATAATGTTCGTTTATGGGTTTCTTATAATTCCCTACTGAATAAATATTTTGATATGTTGTTTACGCGGTCTGCGTAAACATTTGCCTTTGCACAACACCTGTTGGTCTGAAGCTGTTAAAAATAATATTGTCACAGTGCCGAAATTAAGTCAAATCTTGAGGGATCAGAAGGAATGTCACTCAGTTTTCAAGGGATAGTCTCTCCAATTCCCGTTAAAAGAGTCGTGTCGGATGCAAATCGAATCACGCTGTATAAACGGCACCTTATTAATGCGCCCCTCTGTAATCTGTCTTGTGAAATCCCGCATTGTGTCCACTTTCTTCTGGCCGTTTGCGAAACACCAGCTCGGGCCAACGACCATCTTTTACAAAACAACAAAAAATCCTGACGAAAAATTCTTCGCCGACACTTAAAGCCATCAAGAAAATTTAATTAACGCATTCGTTTGTTCCAAACTCAGTTACAAAATTAGATTCCAAAGTTTCTGAATAAAGTAAAATAACTTTTTTATTGTCTACGCTTAAGGCTGCATAAAAACTTTAACAATATTGTCTTCTTTCAATTAAGGCGGTTTCAGAAAGAGGTTCTGTCGAAGAATTTCGCGCGAGCCGCTGCGTCGGGCCGCGGTCCCCCGTCTTGTCAATAAACTCCATATAAATTGCCTTCCGAAGTCAATTTGAATATAATAGCCTCTATCCTACGAGTCCTTTTTACCCCCTTTCCTTGAAGTCGCAATCTTTGTACGATTATATTGTAAGCAAATTATCTGTTCGGATCTGGCAAGCGGATTGAAGTTGCAAAAAGTTTTTCGTTGATATTTTATTTCGTTTATTAATATTTGTTTATTGGATGGGTATTATTTCAATCGATGTTTGTGTTTGTTTGTATGTTTAAAGGCTCCTACAGACAGGCGCAATACGACGGTACGACGCGATTCTGTTAGAACAAATTCCTCGAAGTTTTCATAGAAATTGTTCTACTAGTGTCACGTCGCGCTGTCGCATCTTGCCTGTCTGCGGGAGCCTCAAAGATGGGCTGTCAACCCAAATCTTGAGAACAGCACGCCAAGTAATAATAATGTCTTTTTTATCAAGATTAGTTTATGAAACAATCCAGGAGTGCCGACAGAAGTGAAAACTTGAACAATTACGTGTGTATTTTTTGAATTGTCATATAAACAAAACACAAACAGAATACTCACTGACATATCGGAAATACATTAAAACCGAGTACATCCCGAGGACAGCCGAACATATCCGAATGTAGCGCGGTGTCGGTAACAGTGTCGCGAGTTCAATGGTTTTTTCTCATCTCAAAAAATGCCCAACGCGCCTAAAAACGTTTTCACTTCAATAATCATCCAGTTACTTCTTATAATTTTATATGAAGTGCAGTTCTCATCGTCTCCATTATGCTGTCAAAACAGCTAGATCTCTTTGCGTTTTATCAATTTTATTCGCAGTCATTAAATGTATTGAGCTCATTGTGTAGTGGCGGATTATGTTAATTTGTGTTAATGATTATAATTATGTCGTTAAGAATATTGAGATTGGTAATTAAATAAATATAGCTACAAGAGCAGATGGAAGATCTCGTGGGTCGTAATGGGTTTTTGCATCACTATGGTCCTGGCAAGTGCCTAGTTTTATGTGTAGCTTTTCTCACAAACAGATGGTACACTATCTGTCTAGCCTTTTCCCAAGTATGTTGGGGTCGGTTTCCAGTCTTACAAGGTCGAGAGCGTCTGCCTATCTGACCTCCACAACCTAGTTACTGGGTAACACGATACCCCTTGGGTAAGACTGGTAAACTGATGGGACCTACCTATTGTAATAGACCATAAAGTGCAGAATATGCTGTTATCAATATAGAGGTACACACTGTCCACAAATCCGCTTTCAATATACACAAATGCGCTTCCAAAAACAGTTTAAATTCAAAAACCCTTTTTTATTACAATTTGCTACCCGATAAACACCGACAAGTTGGCAAACCGCGACAACGTTGTACGTGTCACTTGCGAACATGTCACGTTCCCGCCACGCATCGGCGGCCATTTTCGAAATGGAAACAAAATTGCAATAGCGCGAAATTAAGAGGAAATTATTTTCGACGGGACGAGTCGCGGGTGACGTATGACGCGTAACGCGCGGGTAAACGTTTAATTTGTTTATTGACATTGATGTATGGGTGACCATTGTTGGAACCTTCTATTTGATTTATTGGTCCCCGTTTTGTTAGTTCCTATATAGTTCAGTGTTGAAGCGTTATTAGAAAAAGAGCTCTAAGTATGAGGGCTAAGAGTCATTTATACTGTTACATCTACTTAAGGTCGGACTCATTAGTTCGTCTTAGCATTTTCTCGAGCTTGTATGTATTGCAAGGGTCTACTTGGAGCTGACTTGGAAAGACTACGGAATGAGGTAATTAGTATTCAATTCACAAGTATAGACTAATCTACATACTTCTGGTTTACCTAAGCCAAACACAGTTATGAAGAATAACGGTGTTTGAATTTCTCCGTAGAGGCACGGAGTGTCTCATCATAATCATCCTATAATGTTCCCACTGCTGGGACACAGGCCTCCTCTCGGTGAGAGGGAGTGGGCCGTAATCCACCACGCGGGTCCAGTGCGGGTTGGCAGATGTCACATGTCTTCGAATTTTTGGTTCTAGGACATGCCGGTTTCGTCACGATGTTTTCCTTCACCGTTTTGAGATCAGTGGTGATGTAAATAATTTACACAAAGTAAAGCGCCTGTCTGGGTTCGAACCTACGACCTACAACTCGTAAGTCGCGGCCGTTACTACTCGGCCACCACTGCTCACGGAGTGTCTAAATGTGTTAAAATCTTTAATTTTTTTATAACATACTGCTTCTGCCCCCGATTTCGCCCACGTGAACTTTTGTGTACCTACCCCCGACCCACCCCGTCGCATCGCATCACCTGCCTGCGCTGTCACTTCATTTTCGCTTAGCGTTCTTCCTGACTTTTTTGCTTGGCTCCTAAGGGTCATAGCGTGATGTTAAATAGCCTATAACCTTCCTCAAGAATAGGGCTATTAAATGCAAACATAATTTCAATTTAAAAAATAATAAAAAATAAAAAATTCAATTTAAAAACAAATCCCACTGGTAGTTTCAGAGATTACTTCATACAAACTAACTAACAAATTTTACCTCTTTATAATATTAGTATTTTTATAACACACTAGCTTTTGCCCGCGACTTCGTCCGCGTATATGTCGGTTATCGCGGACGCAGACGAAGTCGAAGTCGAATAAAAAGTAGCCTATGTCCTTTGTTGGGGTTCACACTTACCCTGTACCAAATTTCACACAAATCGGTTCAGTAGTTTAGGCGTGAAGAAAAGACAGACAGACAGACAGACAGAGTTACTTTCGCATTTATAATATTAGTTAGGATAACATAACATCACGCCTGCATACCCCGAAGGGTAAGGCAGAAGTGAATTTTCTAAGTGGACTCCTATTAATGAATCAGTTAGTTGATTCTCAGAAGGTTATTTAATGGATAAGATTTACGGTCTTCGCCAACCAGTGTGCTACCAAGCTTCGCTTCAGGTAGCGTGTCGCGAAATTTGCTCTCATTAATTACTTTTGCAATTAAATGTTTTAATGCCCAATAAAATAACATTCTTTAATGTCAAATAAAATTTTTACATATTTCCCAACGCCGTAAATTATTTTTATCGTTAACTAAATTTTAATTTTAAATGCTCTGCGTTGCATATGATTGGACATTTTGTTGCCTGATAAAAGCTAACTGTTCGTTGATTTTACTGCTGAAAGTTATTAATCGAATAATTACTATATTATCGGCACTTTAAAAGGGATTGTTCCTGCTATGTTTTGGTACTGGGTTTGCCTTCTGTTTTACAAAAAATTGTTATTTTCAAAATATAGGTTCGGCAATATGCAGTTGAAATGAGTTTGTGCTTTCAGAGATGGTTAAAGTGTGGTTTAATGGACATATTAAGATTTATTAGCAGGGTAGATTATACTAACAAACCATGAATGATGAATGACGAATGAAAAGTAGCATTTAAACTGAATGAGTAAATATTATGTAAAGGAGGTTGCCAAGATCTTCCTAAATGCTCTAATTCCCCCTAGCTCGTAAGATTATTTGCACATCTTTTCAATTTCAATGATTTTTATAAAACAGTTTCTCACATAAAACAGCAGTATAGACTCTTTTATTGTACAACAAACTCCTACTTCAACATTCTTATTTATAAACACATCGATTTTTAAAAACATCATAAAATCGGCGATTTACGATAAACGAAAGTAACTCCAGTCTGATTTACTCGCGGCGTTCGGAAAAATTAAATTCGCAGTAGGAACCAATTAAAGTTTTTTTTTTTAAGTTCAATTAAAACGGTAGCATTTTAGTGTTGCGTAAGGAATCGCGTAATTAACCGACAAATTTACGCAATACGATCGCGTCTGATAACAGACGGGTTTGTGGTGCAAGCTGGGGATTATAGCGAGTCTCATAAAATATGTTGGCTGAACGAGTAACCGTGGAGTTTCTTGGCGGTTCTTCTCCATAGGAAACGACCAATTGGAAACGTGCACCTAGCTTCTGACGTTTCATAAGTGCCCATGTCGGTTTATGTGAAATAAAATATTTTGATTTTGATTTTGAGTGATTTTAGTAGACAGTTGTTTTGAGTATGAATGTCGATGGCTATAAGAGTAGGGGAAGACCAAAGAAACGATGGATGGACTGTGGTGAATGATGACACGGTTAGAAAGGGTGTGACTACCGAGATGACGACTAATAGAGAAGTATGGAAGAAAAAGACATGTTGCGCCAACCACAAATAAATTGGGATAAGAGCAAAAGGAGGAAAGTTTTGGTTCTAAAGAGCTGTAGATCAACTTGTTATAGAACTTCATGTTGAATTAACTCGGTATGGGAGGAAGGTCTCAATGAAAAAGCAAGTTTTTTGCAATTTTACGTGTATGTTTTTAAAAGATGATATTTTTAAAACATTTTTGAAAGTTTTAAAAGGAGTCATTTTTCTCCTTGTTTTCAATAAAGCTCTTCGTTTTTAAGGTCGCTATCGCTTACGTTTTGGCCTCATCACTTCCCTGTTACCAATACCTAATTATTTTTTTAATTTATACCCTTCCTCGTAATCTATCATCTTTAAGTATTATATAAAGACCCTTCGTTATTGGAAACTGCAATTACAATTGTAGATCACAGTATCTTGTTTTGATTCAAATTCAAAGAATATGGCTTTTTTTTTTAGGGTGGGCAATCATCAAATGACTCCTCCCGCTCTGGGTGGAGCAGAAGGGAGTGTCAGACTCTTACTGACTAAAGCCACCCATGTTCCTTCCTTAGCCCTTTATGTTCCGGGGTAGCGGTAACCCTTTCGGACAATCCCGTTGACCCGGCAGGCTTCGGTCCTAACGGGCCCCTTCACTTGTGCTGACATCTCTTTGAGGCGCGCGTCGAACACATATGCACCAGCAGGAATAGGCCTTAGATAAGATTTTTCTTCGAATAGTGAGTAATATATTATTTTAATCAAAAATCACTAATGTCGTTAAAGTAATCAGTAAGCTTTAATCCAATAAGGGTAGAGGCGATAATCGCTGAAAGCATAAAGTATACTGTCACTGCTAAGTACACAGTCTGGTATTAAAAAGACAAAAACAGACATCATAATATTTTGTTTGTATCACATGGGGTTCTTTAGAGCCAATACCCATACAAAAACCAGCGTAGATCGCCTATTACGATATCTAACACTAGGAAGTGATGAAGGGCGGACGTTTTGGGGACTGTCTTTTATCAATTTTGACGTTCAAGAAGTGCTGATTCTCACCGCTCCAGCCTTCTTCTTGTCTTCGTATCGGTTTCTACCTACTGAAATTTTGTCCAACCAGTATCTGGACAGCTTAACATAATCCTGAAAGATGCATTCTCAGCCTAATTTGATTAAAACAATTATTTAAATCTTAAAAATCCCATTCCCTTCCACAAATCCCAAAACCCAATTCCCACATGTACAAAGTCGTGCAAACAACATCGATTAGCGAACATCCCGGGTGTCCTAGATGCGTGGCTGTGTGGTCCAGGGTACGGAGTGCGCCCCGTGGCGTCCCATTCATCCACACTCATGCTGCACTTTATCTTGCTATTTCCACCCAGCACATGATTTAGAAACTTAGCTCTAGATGTAATGTATCGATGTTGGGAATTGGAGTGGTTCTTGATTTTATTTATTTATTTATCCATTTTATTCAGGCATCAAGGCCCATATAAAACACATACAATACAATATTGATATAACTTAAAAATACTATAAATACATACAACAATATAATTACACTAAAAACTAACTAAACACGAAGTGTCTTCGTCGTGTTTCGCTGACTGGTGTCATGTAGCCTTTAGTAGATCTGTTGGATTTGGTGACATTCTGCTAATCTTCAACCTATAGAAACGACTGTCCTTTTTAACCGACTTCAAAAAAGGAGGTTCTGTATTCGACCCGTATGTATGTATGTATGTATGTTTGTTTGTCCGCGATTTTCTCAAAAACTAATGAACCGATTTTGATAATTCTTTCACTAATGTGATCTACATACTTTCAGGAAGGTTTTAGTATATAATACATTATATAATTATTCTTATGTACGATGTTATATGCATAAATGTACTGCATCTCCGGCATTTCTATGCGAATTTTGATGATTCTTCTAGTCGGTGTCTTCAATTCCTCAATGCACTAGTGATATTTAAATTTGTGTGGAGTAGGTACAACTAAAAAGTGAAAAATAAAAACTTTTTTACAAAAAAAACAACCGACTTCAAAAAAAACTACAAAGTGATAAATAACTTTAATTTCGGAAGTCGGTGTCAAAAAACGAAAATGCGGAACCAACGACACCGACTTCCGAAATTAAAGTTATTTATCACTTTGTAGTTTTTTTTGAAGTCGGTTGTTTTTTTTGTAAAAAAGTTTTTATTTTTTTCTAATTCTGAAAACTGGGCCCTTGCGCGCAGGGCTCCTCCTATCTTAAACTTTTCTAATACATTTTCGGCCGTCATTCTCTCATCAGGCCACACCTAAGTCCTCGGTTATTTAGTTTTCATGCTGAACATGCTTGCAGAAAAAACCCTCTGGGCTCCCTACCAACGAGAAAGCGTGTTCATTATTCAATAACAATTCATAGATGCTAACAGTTAGGTGATCCAAAAATCACAATTCATTCCGTCAACCTTTTTAGTTGTTAAACTATGGAAGAAGAAATCGTCGACGTTCTGCAGTGAACGGCTTTCGTCTGAATGGTGATGCTGGAAAAGACAATGTTTTGCTCCTGAAGCCACTCGAATGTTCATTTGTTTCCACGCATGTCTTTGATTGAGTTGTCCTAGATGTTCTTACCATTTAACTTAGTACTAGTAAGTCCTGTATCTTCTTAGCACAATACTGCGCTTCCCAAAACTTTTACCAGGGTATTATCTGAATTTACCTTTGTAGATTAATCGGGCCACCATTAATAAAAAAAAAATTAAAAAATTTCAGGCAAGTTTTTTACACATACACCCATAGTATAAAAAAAAGAAAAAAAAAATGAAAATGAAATTAAATATGAAATAGATATTAAATTTAATTATTGTTAAGTATAGATTCAGATAAATTATAGTTTTCTTACAAATGTCAGGTAACTTAGATATCGTTTTAAATTCAAACATTCATACTAAAATGAAATGCTTAATAGGTCCTGCATTGTGTATTAGGAATAAACATCTGAGCTAATTTCAATAATATACGAGTTAATTCTTACGTCGTAATTCAAACGAAACGCCTCTACTCCCCGAGGGAATAAGATACCAACAGTCGCACACCCACTATTTGCCGATTACTCTACAATATGAATACTATAGATAGACCTAAAGCGTATGGAGATCTAGGCTCTTAACGAGGATACCACGCTGTACTTTTTTGATAGGAAACTTTACTGCCATAACATTGGACGATTCATATTTTTTAAACCAGTTAGGTACACGTTACACCTACTATTTATCTCGCCATTAATATATTGTGGTATTTAACTGCATCCGGTTAGACTGGAAGCCGACCCCAACATATTTGGGAAAAAGCTAGGCAGATGATGATGATGGCTTTACAATATACCTCTCTCCCTCTGTAGTCGGTCCCTCATGTCTGATGATCGTGGTTAGCTTCGGAGTTGCATCTGGAGCGGATGATCCGCCTCCACCGGATTCTGTCCAGCGCATCCCTTACCACCGTGTAGAATTTAGAGGACGATGATTCCTTCACTTGATCGGTCCATCGTGTTGGTGAACGACCGCGCGATCGTTTGCCTTCGGTGTTCCCAACCACAGTTTTTCCAAACTTTCATCTCCTCACAATATACCTACAGAGATCTAAATTTTATAGCCATATTATTCATAATGACATAACGTCACGTATTTTTCCCCCAAAGGCTTGGTCAGAGGTGCACGTATAGCAGTGGCGTGCATTGGTTTTCAGAATAGGTACGCACTAGGCCGGGTCTAGTCTAGGCAGACGCGGTCACTAATCAGAAAAAAAAAGTGTGTTCGGGGGACCCCCGGCAGGAACGAAGTTCAAAATGAAAATCCAATATGGCGGCTGTATTTTTTTTTTCGTCATGGTGTCGTTTTAATGGTTTTCAAGGGTGCTAAAGCCGATAGTGAGGTCAAAATGAATGTTCTATACGTCGTATAGAACATCTACATTTCTCCAGTAATGTTGAAGTCTCAATGATACTACTTAAGTAACACTTTTCGTAATAAGAAACTTAATTATTCTATGTTTCAGACCATGCTACAAAATTGCAAAAAATATCATCTTCGCACCATTTATATCAGCCTTTTTATCTCCTCTCAAGAAGTGTTGACATTTACCAAACAAAATATTCATATGTACAAGTGATGTGTCGACTTGTCGAGGTGCCGAAACTCAAAGTTGCCGGCGACTTTTTAATTTCACCACACAATCAGTGTTAAAGTAAATTAACCAATAAATCAACGAGCACCAGTACAGAGTAATTGGTTATTTAAATTCGTATCTGCCTTTAGGCGAGCGCTCTTCAAAGTAAGCGCTTTTGGTTTTATTGTGATGTATTGTTGATTTTCAGTTGTTGTAAGAAGATAACTGAAGTTTTGAGAGGTACAGTCAACGTAGATTTAGCACATTCGGTACATGGGAAATAAAATTGGTTGTTGTGGAAAAGACTAGGAAGTGAGCGTAGGGCATCAAACACATGCAGAAACTGCATTAAATTCAGAAGACCAATTCTCGTAATTAAAAACGTTCAAAATCTAGTCGCAATCCCATCTCAGCGACAATTAATGTCAGCAACTTGTAAAAATATAAGAAAACTAGAGGTATTTTTGACTGATTGAGAGTGAGATCAGACTGTAAACGTTTTTAAAATGGTCCATTCCCGTTGTCCCGGGAATTGCCCCTCTGGGATCATAATGCTGTGTTTGCGCAAATATCTCACAGGTCTTTGCCAGCACATTCCATCCACTCGTACCTCTGTGTTATTTAGTCATTCCACCGAAAGCAGAGCACAATTGCATAAGTAATTAGAGGCACGTATCATAACAATCTAAGTTCTACGATTACAGCTCTCCCGCGCAATCTGGATCAATTTAGTGTGACGTCAGCTGCGCGTGCGATTACCGTGTGTCACAATACGCTTAGTCATGTAATTGTTTCAGGTCACCGCTGTTTTAGTAATCTGCGCTTTTAGTTAGACTAGAGGACACCTGCGACTTTCGTCATCGAGTTTTTAGATGTTGGGTTGGCGAGGATACAGGAATATGTGCATAGACGATAATTAAATTTTGCTGCAGATACGTATTTCATAGGTAAAGTTATGCATAAGCATAGCATAATCAGCCTATAATGTTCCCACTGCAGGGACACAGGCCTCCTCTCTCTGTGAGAGGGGGGAATAGGCTATAATCCACCACGCGGGCCCAGTTCGGGTTGGTGTCGCATATCTTTGAATTTTTGGTTCTAGGACATGCTGGTTTCTTGACAATGTTTTCCTTCACCGTTTTGAGAGCAGTAGTGAAGAAATAATTTACACAAAGTAAAGCGCCTGCTTGGGTTCGAACTCACGACCTATTACTCGGTAATGCGAGGTCGATACCACTGAGCCACTACTGCTCCCGGTAAAGTTACGGTTATTCGCAAATTAATCAGTTTTCGTCCGATCCAATTGGATGTTTTCACTCCTGCAAAGTCGCCCCTTTGTTTCATTGCCACAATCGACCGACAAGGATGATACGCATACTGATAAAGTGTAATTTACGAACACAGATAAAGAGACCTGTACTAAAGTTAACTCTGACAGACACACTAACTTTATAAGCCAATATTGTAATGATAGTGATCTTATTGTGGCGTGGGCAGATCTAACTTGTTGATTTCAATATTTACTACTAAAACATTAAGTAGGTGACCCGAGAATGGTTACGACGCAATATTTATCGATTGTTAGAGGACCTTCTTTTTATTTAAATTGGAGGCAGGTGATCTTTGTAGGACAAAGCAATTTGAAATACAAAAGCTGTGTTGACGCATAGTTTGAGGGAAGCAAACTTCAATGGTCTGTTTAGTTGAGAACTTTTAATAAGTTGTAAGTAATTGAAACTATTTAAATGTTTCCTTTTACTTCAACTAGGCCCTTTGTACAGACGCCTGCACATCAAGCTACTACAATCTGTAAAATTTCTTTAATATATTTTCAACTTTATCGCTAAAGCATAAGGTCCAAAGTTGATTGGGAAAATTTGACAGTTTCGGGTAGCTTGATGTGCTGGCGTCTGTACACACATTTTTCTTGCCGTGAAAAACTACGGTTTATTTGCCGTGTATAGGCACGGTCGTCAGTGTTGTAAGGGTCACTATGGAAGCTTGTTGACCAATACGTTTTTCTCCGACGGGGTTTATACGCAGTATCGTAATTAAGGGACTTACTCTTTAGTAGATAATCGCAGTTATGCCCTAAGTATCTATAATCCAACGTCGTCGTACCAAAATTAACAATATTGTTATAGGCTTTGCAAAAAGATCATCATCAATTCAGCCGAAAGACGTCCACTGCCGGACATAGGCCTCCCCCAAGCACCTCCACTTTGACCGATTCTGTGCTTCTAGTGCTTGTCATTCTTGGGGGGTTTTTGCCATAATCGCCACGCTTGGCAGGCGGGTTGACGATCGCAGTATGGTGGTGAAATGCATGCAGAAAGAACGCTTCTGCCGATTCTCCGGCACGACCCTTAGTCGCCTTTTACGACACCCACGGGAAGTATGGGCAAATAGATACTTATTTGAAACTTACAACTGGAGAACTGGACAGCCCTCTTATCCCAAATGTAATCATCATATATTTTATCTCTTTTTATCTGATGATGGTAATATAATACATTTTATAGTATGCCGAATACTTTGTATGTAACAAATCTCCCACTTAACTAAAGTCCGCCTCCCTTCCAATTTGTTTTCAGATAAATGGCTCACTGTATTTGAAAAAACTCAGGTTATATACCTCTGTTTATTTGTTATTGACATGTTTCATAGTGTTTTATGATAATTATACTAGGTATATCTATGAGTTATTATATCATCATCTGAGTCTTCCAAACCGTCGTGTATAATTTTCAAACTGCTATCAGGCTGACAACTGACCAACTCTTGACAGATCCTCAGATCCTTTATCTCCACAACATGAATGTTCTCAAGTCAAGTGTTGTGCTGCTTTAGGAAGTCATTTGTGACGTATCTCATGTTATTGGCCGGCACACGCTTGTAGAATTCTGTTTAGCGACCACCAGGGGAGAACTCGCGTATTCTGGACATGTGAAACTATGGCGAAGCGATATTTACGTCGTTCCGGGATTTTATATAAGCTTTCTTATGATTATAGATTACTTCCTTGAAGATCTCCTGAAACTTCGAGCATTTTTTTTTAAAACCTCTCCACCTTTCTATACAGGGTGAAATTTTGATCACCGTTTTCCTCTTAAGGGGTCATTGTACTCATCATTATGAACAACTGTTACTATGGGAACAAACATGACATCGCGAAAAAAAAATCAGCTGTTCCTTACATTTTGACGAGTTATTCGAACACAACAACAACATGTAGGGAACAGCTGTTTTTTTTTCACGATTTCAGATTTGATCCCATAGTAAAAGTTGTTCATAATGATGAGTACAATGACCCCTTAGGAGGAAAACGGTGATTAAAATTTCACCCTGTATTGTTTATAGGCTATCGTTCTAGCCTGTATTATCCTTGTAATTAGAATTACTGAAACGAAATTACTCGAACAAATAACAAACTATTTCTTTTTGCAATCTAATTTCAAAGTTCAAACAAAATTACAAACTCACATTCTAAAAGAAAATGAGTCAAACAGAAAATATCTTCAATATCGCAGCGATACAGCATCGGTGCTACAGAATAGTTCGTCAGCCACAATCTGCCACAGCAGGGGCTCGAACCAGCGCTATGCGTAATGCATGCGATATTTTTTATATAAATATGGTATTAAACATGAGCCCGCAGTTTTTCTTCGCGATTCCATTAGTTACTTGGTTGCTAATATAAATCTGTTTTGTGATGAAACGTCGGTACTTGAAAGAAGTCAAGAATTATCTGACTTGGTGGCTGGTCAAACTGGTAACATGATTTGGAAGTGATGATTAAATATGTAGTAATATTACCTATGAATCCCGAAATGGTGCATACGGTACAACGGGAATATTTCGTAGTTTTTTACCGACTTCAAACAAAAAGGAGGTTATCAATTCGACACGTATGTATGTAATATTATTGGAAATGCATTATATTCACATATGACAATCTATTAGGTCTTCCAAACAAATATACAAAACTATTAATCGGATCGTGTCCATTTTTTTATTGGCTTACATTTACTTCAACTTAAGGAACAGTGCAAGTTTCATCAACATCGATTCAGTATTTTCAAGATATGGACTAATACGTGTTTAGTGTGACGGCCTGGCTTATTGATACGAGCTACGGGTGTAGTGTCAAAGGGAAAACATCTCAAAACCTTGGTTAAATTCTAGAGCAATATTTACAACTAAACTATTATCCTACATATAACCTACTTACTTATTACAAACAAATATTCCAGTTTTTACTTAAAACTAAAAATTACGAAATAAAAGAGAAATTTAAAAAATTAAATTGACTTCAAAAAGAAATTAACTCCCTCCCCTCCTTTTTCCTTCCAAACCTTCTTGTCTTGTCTGATCTCTGGCCATGTTGGCCCTGCAAACGTTACCGGATCGCCACACCACCTTCGCCGTGGTCTACCCCGACGGCGATGTCCTCACCCTTGTATAAAATCACACAAACTGTGATAGTGTCTTGTGTCTAAGTACTAGGAACCGCACGGATCGATCTTTGCCGCGGTTGGTCCCTCCGTACCTCAAAAACACGTTAAACCGTTGGTCCCGGATGTCATTTGTGGAACTTTGGCAGTCGTTACAGCTCGTCAGAAGCCCGAAAGTATGACAATCAGTCTTACCAAGGGGTTATAGTATTACCCAGTAACTGGGTTATGGAGGTCAGATAGGTAGTAGCTTGGGTAACTGGGTTATGGAGGTGAGACTAGAAGCAAACTCCAATATAGTTGGCAAAAGGCTAGGCAGATAATATGTGTTAATTTCTGGTAAAAACAAATTTAAATTGGTGTTGTCATTACAATTATAAGTTTTTTCAAATATTTCTACCAAATATTCTCTCAGACTAAAAAGAAACAGAAAATCGATCGCTACAATTAAATTAACAGCTCATCATCGATTTACTACGAACATAATAACATGTAAGACAGGTTTCAAAAACAAACAATAGCCCAGCCAAGTTTACATACACAAACTGAAATTCTACATAATTTCAAATTGAATCAGTCGCTATCAACTAATCTAATTTAGACGAAAATCGCGTAACGCGGTAGCATTAAATCGATACCGCACGAATAATCGATTAATTTAATTTCGATACAATCGGATCGGGCTGGCGAGATATTTCGCTAATCGAAATCAATTAATCTAGACACTGCATCGTCTCGGCTCGGGTAATAGTTGTAATTATTAACAGTTTTGATACGCAGTGAGATTATCTATATCGCGGTATTTCGATTTTTAGCCCATTTCGAGTTTGAGAGAGGTGTTGAGCAACTAACTGAGAGTTCTCTGGAATGCTTTAGTGCAATATTGGAGCCTGTTCTAATAAATCACTGTAATCGAATAAGCTATTAAACTTTACATAATTTCCTATAACACAGTATTTTAGTTACCAAGTACAGCCCCAAATTGCATAACACACGATCACAATCTGAATAATTTTGAAGGATATTGCTAATGCATTGCTTCTTATGTTCGAAAAATTTGTCTGCTCATCAACGTAAATAACGCAATGGATGTTGTTGTACTGTCAAAATGAAAGCCATTGCTACTGTTAGTATGTTACGCAATTACCCCGCTGGTATAAGTACATATAAAATTACAATACAGTACTATTAAACAAGACAATGCAAACGTACCGTCCAAGAAAAAAAAAACTTTAATAAAAATCCCTTTGAATATAACCACAATCGATTTGCGTTCAAAGGTAGGGATGTACGTCTCTTATAAATTATTAAATTATATATTATTGCACAATAAATATTACGAGGTTTTATCTAATTGTACACTAGTGGAGCCACAAAAACGGCTAACTAAAATCAAAATAATTATAGACCCCTACTCACTATATTTCGCGCACGTATGGTTGTATCCTTAGTTCATCCATTAGTCCAGTAATGGATGCTGCTTCGAACCAAATTATGCAAATTAATGAGTACGCATCTGGATTGGTACTCAGAGTGAATTAATAGAGCTTCCAAAGGCGATAATGCAGCCCTGTTATCAACCTTGCTCAATGGCTAACCGTTTAATCACCATAAAAGCAATTTTTGCTATTGTAGGTCTGACTGACGCCTGAAAAAGTATTTTTCATTCGCCCAAACTACAGGGCCATATACTCTCTGTAAGCGGGACTGCGGGGCTTAATCCACAACGCGGGCTCAGTGCGATTTGGTGGAAGTCAAATGTTTCGAATTTTTGGTTCTAGAACACCCACCTTTCCATTTCCTTTGCCCATCTCCGACCAATATGCTACGGTTAATTCAACAAAAATTAAAATCCTTATTAATATTTTCTCTACGACAAGCAAAACATTAGAAGTGGCATATTTTTTGACTAACTTCGATCAATATTCTAAACATCATTTGCCATTCACGCATCATATATACAACCTCTATTTTTACGGCCCCACCAGATGATATACTCGACTATTACCTCGTCAAAATGCAAGCTCTCGGCGACGTGAAAATGACACGATTTACGAGCTTTAACACGGGGACAAGCGTAAAAAATGGAATTGCACGCGCGTGACACCTCTGACACTTGTGACACTTTGCTAGTGCTTGTAAACGAATGTACTGCGTGTCGGAGCTCGGTATTTGTGCGAAGCTAGCTGTAAATTGATACTATCGAGTTTTCTATATTTGTGTTTATTTTTAAAAGACTACTAGCACTTGGGGTTCTTGGTAAGGACAATTCTTATTATTTTGTCGGAGCTTTTATTACTATCCTTTATTTATCCTCACACTGGAACGCCATACAGCAATTACACCAACGGAGTAAAAAATCACTTCATCTGCTGCTTTCCATCCATGCTGTGCGCGGTGGACATCGAATGAGTGGCAATGGATCACGCACGCTTACTCAGCGTCATTTCTCCATAACCCCATCACTCCTTCCATAAATTGCACACATTCATTGCGAATTTTTGAAACACAATGATTTTTCAAAGTAAATACATTAAAATTGAAAAAACGGAAAATGTTGATGTGTCATCCTGTCAGTCTATCAAAAAGTACTCTGTGATCCTGTCTGACAGATGACAGAAAAAAAACCAATAACTATTTGAGCTGAGCTAAATGCATGTGCCTCAATATTACGATACAATGGGTGAGGTTCGAACTCACGATCTGAAATCTAGGTGGTCAGTATGAGCTATTGCCTCCTTTGCTTGTAATCACATGTAGATATGCATGTCTTTATATATGCAGAACTTTTTGTAACACGTGCATTTGAACAGCGTAAGTACTCGGATTGGGTTACAGAGTGACACCGCCGGACACTTTCTATTTTAAGCTAAGTAAGCAGCTTAGAAGAGAAAATACATATCATATTGCAAACTAGCTGTGCCCACAATTTCGTTCGTGAGCATGACGGAAATCAAATGGGATTTGATGGGTTTTAATGATTTCTGCGCGGAACCCTACTTCTTTTTCTAAAATAAAAGTAGCCTAAATTACTCCCTACAATATTAGCTATCTGCCAGTTAAAGTCGTCAATATCGGTCCAGCCGTTTCATAGATTAGACGGAACAACAGTCAGACAAAAAAATTAAAAACGTTTTTTTATGTATGAGTACCGTATAAATACTTTCATATGCATATTTAAAAAGCTGTTGTTTTGACATTACAAATAGACACTCCAAATTTATTTATTTTTATAGGTAGATTCATTACCTACCTACGAGTACGTATACCTACTGGAGTGACCTTTTGCATGTATCCAGCTGCATTTCTAAAGACTTGGGCGAATATGTACGCCATACCCCCCACATGCAAAAATAAGATCAAAGAAATGGAACTTACCTTCCTTACCCAGCGTGAATAATTTAATGACTAACCAACAATTAACCCCTTAATTACCGCCTCTAAGTAATGACAACCGCCTTTTAAAACTAAACCAAAATAACCTACCTTCGAGTTTTTCATTCATTCATTGAGAGATCACATCCTCTACTTAAATATTCATCGTATCGATTAACGGAACGAATAAAACGAAATCGATAATTGCAGGAGATATCGATCATTCGTCACAAATAGTTCAGATCGATGTATAGTTCGAATCAATTACTTATTAATGATCGTTCGCTGTGTAATCATCTTTTCTTATTTGTCATTCAACGAAATTGTTGTATGTGTGGTGTGAGATATAGGCAGAGCGATTTCCAAAAAAGCAAACAATAGAAATGTTATAAGTAAAAGAAAGAAAGAATATAAATTTATTTGACCCAAGGCACACAATATATTTACAAACGATTAAAAAATCATATAAAAAAGAAATATAGGTAGTATTATGTACCCCACGACTACGCCAAATAGGCCCAGTCCAGCATAAATGCCAAACTGCTGCCTGAAGTTGGTGTGAAGTGTCGATCGAGAGCTGGGATGAGTTTTCATTTATCTATTTTACAATTAACTTTTTCATCAATATGAGAACTTGAAAAAGTCAAAGAAATAAAAATAAAAAATTCGGCTTTACTCCTTGACGGTACTAATGATGAAATTTGGCAGTGAGTCCAGTCAACCTATTCAAAATAAGATTTAGTCGACTGGACCCGCGGGTTCAGTTCGTGTGGGTCCAGTTGACCAAATACTCGTACAGTCTGAAATCGTGAATGAATTTAGCGTTTTTTTTTTCAATACCAAAGTACATTGGCCATTCATAATTTAAATCGACTTACATAAATCAACATAAAAATGATCTAACAAATTGCCAACTTGTACCCGTAAACTATTGTGATTCGTTGACTGAATTATCCACAGCCAATCAGATCACTTGCTTTTAATTTTGACACGGAGGAACCACACCACACCCAATGTCAAAAGCTCATGTAGATGTTTTGACACTGCGTGTTAAAACCTTTACATCATCAGTCAGACGCAGATCTGACTGAGAAACGCTTGCTTAATGAGTACCGCTTTCTCCCATCACTTGGCCCACACCAACCACATATTGAATCCGTAATAGATTTAAACAAACATTCCTATTACGACCGTCTCTAGAGCTAGACAGGACAAAAAATATCATTACACGATATAAAGAGCAGGTGATCATTTTAGTAATAACTGTGTTTAGCACCTCCGGTGATGATAGGTGATTTGAGATTAGGGTTCCGAGGGATAGAGTTAGATGATGTAGGACCCAATTTTTTTTTTTGTGGAGAATCAATGAAGAATATTAATTAATACAGGGTGGCTGGGACATCAACGCGCAACCTGCTACCATGGATTCAGTGTCTACATGATTTTGGACACCCCCTGCGTTGAAATTTGACAACGGTTATTTAAAAAAAAAAAATATTCCATACATTTTGAGCAGGCACCCAGGAAACCGGCACGTCCTAGAACCAAAAATTCGAAGACATGTGACATCTGCCAACCTTCAGTGGGCCCGCGTGGTCGATTATGGCCCACTCCCTTTCACCGAGAGGAGGCCTGTGTCCCAGCAGTGTGAACATTATAGGCTGATTATGATATATTTTGACCGCGTACGTATTACACTTTTCTATGAAACAGCAGATTTTTTTTTGATAACAGACGAAATATTTCTACTCTAGGGGATCTAGAATCATGTGCTGAATTCATAGCTTCAGTTAGCGCGTCGACGCCCTGCCACCCTGTATACTTAGACGCCTAAGTATCCCATTGTTTTCGTATTTATTTGTATAGTTAGTCATTTAATTAAGTACCTAGTGTAAATAGTTAGTTGTATTATATTATTATACTACCTGCGCCCCGCGGTTTCACCCGCGTAAATGTCGATCCCGTGAGAATATCGGGATAAAAAGTATCCTATGTGTTATTCTGATGTATAAGCTATATTACTATAAAGTTTCATCAAAATCTGTTCATAAGTTTTTGCGTGAAAGAGTAACAAACTTCCTCACAAACTTTCGCATTTATAATATTAAGTACGATAGGGTTAGTACGATTGTACCATAAGCATTTTAATGTATATGAAATAAATAACTCCCATACTATTAATTGTTATTTATTGAGTACTGTTAGTAAATAATATTTAAAGATTTACATATTATGTAAAGAGTTTCAGGGTGGCTGGCTAACAGTATTTTTTTTTTGGGATCCGCTATGATTTTGCATAATAAATCAGGAATATTGAGACTTTTTCTGGATGTCAGGTGAAGTTGAAATAAATAAATAAAACCTTTCTTAATTTAATTTAAGAATAAAGAAAAAAAAAACTTGTCATATAAAAAATTCAAGTTTTGGATGTTTAAAAAAGTTTATTCAGTGAAATAAAACTTTTTAAATTACATAGTTATCAGTAAATATCTACTTCGCTTTCGTCTAAAAATATCAATATAAACTTTTTAAATTAAACAGACACTTTGCTCTTCAGAGGTTTAACAGTTTTTCTTGAATCCCTTTACATTACAAATAAGGACATAAATGTATAGACATGATATGATAGATAGGACGTGTTGCCAGCTTTTCTTGCTACTTCTTAGTCCCAACTGTAACACGTTGCTATGCGATATCAGTGAGCCTATTAAAAGTATTGGATAGAGAGACAGTTTCACTCATGGTCCCTTATTTATAGGTAGGTACACTGCTAAAGTAGACTTCTAAAAAAACAATAAATAAATATAACTGTTGTAATTGTAACAGAATATTTTTACAATAATCCGGACTACTGGATAAATGATCAAAGTAATGTAGTCATGAGCAAAAAACGAATGACTAAATTGCCATAAAAAATCACTCATTGTAACATCAAGGATGTACAGTTATTTATTTTTTTACCATACTTTTCTTATTTTTTTCTTATTGGTTATTGTGTACTGAACCCACCGCTCATTCCAGTGGTCACGCTTGACTAACTTTTTGTTGCTCACTTTCAAGAAGACGCTCCTAAAAAGAAAGTATACCCGAGTGAAAAAAGACAAGTTATAAGATCGCCGCGGGCGCACGGCGGGACTCGGAAACAAAATGTTCCATTCATAATTATCGACCTCTGTTGTAGTGTTGTCATTATATCGATAACGACAGTTATAAACTTAATGCGTGTCATCAGGTTGAATGACTTTTTTTGAATACTGATGTAGGGAACTGGGTGAGTGATCATATGAATGAGTTGTCAGATTTATTTCTTGTTTTTTAAAAGCTACAAAAGAAATAAAAAATATCGAAAGAGATTGCGAGTAGCGACTTACATATTGTTTTCTCAAAAGGGAGAAGAGGATTTCTTACGTATCTGAAGTAAACTGTCCTACTGTAAATATTGGTTTATAGTTACTTTATTCTGATTATTAATATTAGCTCCTTTATGTATTAATTCTTTTTTGCCTCTTTTGGTCTTTTGGATTACCTATACCAATTTGGTTTTGAACACCAGCTTTAATACTTTCTATGTAAACACGCATCCTCATTTAATGTATCTATCGACACATTCGCATCCCTATTCGCAATTATGGCTGGCGAGCGTGACGTTTACTTAGCGCTCACATCAAACGCGCCGCACCGACCGCCGCCACTCGCCAAAATTTACTTAATCGAACACAATTCTGGCGCACTTAGCACGCGACGCGAATAGTGTGCATTTTTCGGCTAAATTCGGGGAATTTTCGAATTGTTCGGGTTTTCGGTAATGTGTTATCGCGATTAAATCAGTTTTAATGAAGGCATGAGGTTGGAAACAATTGAAGCGTTGTGCTGTTATTTTTTAATTTATGTAGAATTTTAGATACCTACTAGGTATTCTTTGAAAATTCGATGTTCGGTCGTGATGCTAGTTTTGTGGTGTAGGAAGTAACTGATTCTAAGTAAACCTTAGGAGTAAGAGCAGTCTAATGATAATTGAAACTATTTTTTTTGAGGTCCGGAAAAACTAAACTGTTCATCATGCTTATTAAAAGCTCAGTCAATAGTATAGCTTGGTAAAGGCTAAACTAAACTGCTTTACTGAACATAATTGTCAAAATTTATACTTTTTTACTAACGTGCAATGTGTTTATTTACAGGTAAGTCAACAACACAGTACTACCATCTTACATCGCACAGGTAAGGCAATTCTTTTCCATATAAACAATTATCGTAACTTTTACATAAAAGCCATTAATATCGCATACAAAGCGAAATGTAATCGAAACGGTTAATGAAAGGCTCGTGCGCCGTTCGTTAGTACGCATGCGCGTCGACATCATGCGATTTATCGACTCGCAGCGCCGCGACAAAGTAATCGATATCGACATGCTAAATCATAACCGTATGGTGCGCAACACTAGTGAGCGAATTTGGCGAATATTATTTCAAGGTTTTATTTTAATGTGATAATTATATTGATGAAGCTTCTATAATTTATGATTTGTGTTTGTAAATAAATTGAGTGTTGGTTAGAGGTTAATATTGTACGTTATTTGCTTGTTATAATCATGTTGACGTTGTGTAAACCTAGGATTTCCTAGGAAAACGTTATAATAAAACCGTAATGCCCCTAGGAAAACGTTATAATAAAACCGTAATGCCCTAGGAAAACGTCATAATAAAACCGTAATGCCCTAGAAAAACGTCATAATAAAACAGTAATGCCCTAGGAAAACGTCATAATAAAAGCTGAATAAAATAATGAAAAATTGTCACCAGTATTTGACATTAAGCTGTCAAAAAAAACAACACTATTTATTATACTACACTATTTATATTTGGACAACTGTTATTGTGTGACCGTTCACCGTTTTCTTAGGGAAACCAAAGCTTTAGTGAATGTGTAGTGAAGGGCATTTCACTACACATTATTATGTTTATTGTCTTAGATACCCAAAGCAGCTGCTCTGGGTATCTAAGACAATAAACAGGGTAACTAAAATAACTTTATCCTCTATTTGGGCTCCGCCACAGTCGAGTAAAAAGGAAAGGATTTATCCGAAATTAAAATGGAAATAAAAAATATATTATTGTCCAGGTGTTCACATGTTAACAGCATGTTGATAGCTTCAAATACTACCTGCAGCTAGGTTATACAATACTTATATTATTTGCAAGTGAGCCCCAAACAATCAACGTTTATGAATAAAGGGGTATTCCATTTATTCATAAACTTTGATTAAAGTTTAGTGACGTTCAAACGTCAAACATGTATGGTTAATAAACTCGTACAAGTCGCTAATCACTTCATAACTATAAACAACGTTTATGGATAAAGGGGTATGTCTGTAAAGAGGAAGGTCACGTTTATCTTAATAATTATTATCATAATGTTCCCACTGCTGGGACACAGGCCTCCTCTTAGTAAGAGGGAGTGGGCCGTAATCCACCACGCGGGCCGCAGTGCGGGTTGGTGGATGTCACATGTCTTCGAATGTTTGGTTCTAGGAGAATTATTATGACATACTCAATTCCAATGTTCAGTGTCCAATAGGTTTGAAGTGAAGTTGTTTCAAGCTAGTTTTAAGTCACCTTTTTTTTTAAATATGTTACTTCTTCATAACAATCTATACCTAATCTTTTTATTTTATCTCGTTACCGTATTCACCTACGTTAGCCGTTCATTCAGCAGTTTCCAAATTAAACAACATACCTGATCGTTTCGTCTGACCATACTAGCGATCTTTATGACTGTTTCACATATGCGTAGGCGCCGCTTTTTAAACCATCATCACTTCAAAAAATACTCTACGAACTTAAAAATAAAGCTGATTTTCGAATAAAGCGTTTATTATGACGACAAAAGTAAGAGTTAAAGACTTTTATGTATTGTAATGAATGACACTTGTTTACAAAGGCATGTAAATATGATGGAAATTATATTATATTTTGTCGTGTTTTCTTTAAGTATCTGTAAGACTGCATATAATTGGGAGATAAAATGTCTTGGACCCTAATAACAAGATCATTTAACATTATACACGAGAAGTTTTGGTTTATGATGTGCCTGTTAATAACCTAGAATTTCTTGACTTAAGGGATAAGGGATTATCAACCTTATTTTTTTTATTTGGCTTTGTCGCTTAGCGACCACATCGCCCTTATCAACCTTTAGGTAATACTACATTTAAACTTTAAGTGCTTCGTGATCGTATGTATATATTTGCGAAAGAACACAACTTTTTAGGAGTCCAAGCTCTAACGTAACCTTTCAGAATGAAAGAGTTAAAAGTAACCACAAATAACATCCCACAAAACCAAACCTCCGAGATTCATAATAGCAGAGATACGATACGCAATCTCCAGCGTTCTTTACCGTCCGGAAAACGGTTACTCAGCCACTTAACTGCACAATTAAAACGCACTAAGTTATCACCACCTAGCACCACGCAAGATAATGGCGAATAGAAAGCAAATAGAAATATTGCATAGCGTTTAATCGCACGAGTGCGGAGCGGCGAGCTTCTGCATCTTAGTTCGCAAAGGTGCCGCGAGATGCCGCCACCAACGCCGATTAGATGCGTACGCGCACGATTTACTGCCGGGGTGTGTACTATCGCGCACAATAAATTAGAAATTCGTTAGATAGAGACGTTCCGCGTTGCGAATTCCAATTATTCTGTGCTTCGGTTTAACTATATCTGTACTTCTTTTAATGCCTCGCATTGTTGATGAAGTTTGTGATGTAGAATAATAGATTTGCTTTTTATTAAAAAAAAATAGCCTCAGTTCGATTTGAACTATCTCAGGTCGATATCTATTGACTCCATTGTATCAATAAGGAATAAGATGTTATCATTGTTTTTCCATAAAAGTGAATTATAATTATACGGAAACAATTTATTATTAATTGTTAGCAACTTCCTATTGAACCGCATCGTCTTTTAGTGCTAGAAAGGATATTTCTAGATTGTATTGATCCAGTGTTTCAAGAGAGCTCAGCTTAATAGAAGTTTTTCTTCTATATAATGGAAAAATGTTCTTTCATAATGGAAATAGTTCTATTTCCAATCAACCTTATGCTTTAGCGATAAAATTGAAAATCTATTAAAGAAATTTGACAGATTGTAGTAGCTTGATGTGCTGGCGTCTGTACATTGATACAGTACAGAGACAGTGATACAGTAGCATCATCAGCGTATAAGGTTCCCACTGCTGGGACACAGGCTCTCTTCGAGAGGGAGTGGGCTGTAATCTACCACGCGGTCCCAGTGCGGGTTGGCGGGTTCAGTGATACAGTAGGTACAATACCTAAATGAAAATGATCGAATTCGTTCAGGTTGATACCCGCCTCAACCAATAATCCATACTAATATTATAAATGCAAAAGTGTGTCTGTCTGTTACCTCTTCACGCTTAAACCGCTGAACCGATTTAGATGGAATTTGGTATAGAGATAAGTAGTTTCATCATAGGATAGTTTTTATCCCGATATTCCCACGGGATCGAACCTTATGCGGGTGAAACCGTGGAAACCGGTAAACTTCCTACATAACATCACACAATATCATCCCTATATTCCCAGAAGGTTTAGGCAGACATGTACCTATAGCACCCTCATTTCATCACTTATTTCCCAATGCTCAATGCTCGCTCTGGACCAACAAACCTGCATACACGAAATATCTTACGTTTTATTTTTTTGTTAAATTATAGTCCCAAGTAACAGGCGAGTCTATTGCCATCAACCAGGCACAAATCCAGACAGGTATTGCTACTGAGAAAATATACCACCCAATAACACTGCCCGACCTGGGAATCGAACCCAGGTCCTCATTCTCAATAGTAGGGTAGTTTTAGTTCATGGCTGATGTTTAAAGTTCATTTCACAGAACAACATAATTGGAAAACTTAAATTAATTAGACAGTTGTGTACAATAACAAAGTCTACTTCAATTTAGCTAAGTACTTATTCACGCTCAGAATACTTTCTGTTCCTTCAGAATTTTATTGGTGTCGTTAAAAAGAAAAGGAGGAAAAACAACTTTCTGTTTTAGTTTAGGGAGCAGATTCTGAAGTCTTATTAGATAGGTACTCTAGTTATTAGATAAGTTTATTTTTCAAAGTGATTAGGAAGACATAATTATATGCGCGTTTCAGTACTAGTCATTTAGAAAAAGAAAAGTTTTGTATTAATAAAAGGTATACTTTATCAAAGTACCTATAGCTTATCGTATCTATGAAATTAATTAGAAAACGAAAAAAAAAGGAATATAGGATTATTTGTCACAGGAAGAAGTACAAAACGATAATTCACTCGAATAAAAGACAAAAACAAAATAGATCTATAATCACGCGGCAGGCCCAGATTGAGATGGCGGGACGAACTCGACTCTTTCCACAAGTATTGGCGTACAACAGCACTGGATAGGGATAAGTGGAAGGAGGGAAGGTCTTTGCCCTGTAGTGGGACAGAAATGGCTGATAATAATAAATAATAATAATAACTTGCAGCACTGAAGAAATTGTTGGCAGCTGCATGTCGAGACTGCGACAACAAGCAATGCTATAGCCACAGAACTGATTTTGAACTGATTTTCAGAGGTTACCCGAAATTGACTGTTGACATTATGGTTTAACTAGCAGCGCCCCGATAAGTGTCGATCTCGTGGGAATATCGGGATAACAAGTATCCTATGTGTTATTCTGATGTATAAGCTATATTACTGTAAAGTTTCATCAAAATCCGTTCAGTAGTTTTTGAGTGAAAGAGTAACAAACATCCATCCATCCTCACAAACTTTCACTTTTATTTTGCATACCTACCTCATATGCTCTTAATAAATCTTAATATTCATGATACCTTAAAGTCCTGCACTCTATGTGACTTTGACGCTTAGTTTCTTACGCCAATTTCATTCAGTCCAGCGGCAAGCGTAATATTTCAACAATAACATCCAAAACAAACACCTTCCCGCTAAGAAAACTTCAAGCATTTACAGATAGTTTAAACTTTTAATAAACTACTGACATTGAATTCTACTAGCACCCACTTATTAATTTACTAAAACTTCTCAATTTGGGACTTGACTACTGCTTATCGTAAAATAAATTATTAGCAGCGGACTCTTATTTGCTGTAGGAAGTAATTACCCATCAAAGCAAAGAACTTTGGAGTAAAATAAACAAAAGTTAAGTTTAATTGGGGAACTTTGATTGGGATAACTTGAACTCTCGTTTGATGGTTCTGCTTATATTTTCGTTCCTATTCCCGAAATTATGAGTAGAGAATGAGTTTAATTCAGTGTTTTGATAAGTTAATTTGCAAATAGTTAAGTAATAAGTTTAAGCCTATTTTCAGCAGTGGACTGATGTAGGCTGATGATGGATGGATGAAGTAATAAGTTCAGTACGTTTTGAGTTGGTTCTTTACAGCCATAATTTACTGTTTTCAAGTGTTTTAGGTTGTAAGATGAAGCATTGCTGCATAATCCCTTACAACATAATTTTTATCTACTAGTTTGTTCGCGGCTTAGCCCGCGTGGATGCCGGGACAAAAAGTACCCTATGTCCTTCCCCAGGATGCCATCTATCTCCTTGCCAAATTTGATCGAAATCCGTTCAGCGGTTTAGGTGTGAAAAGGTAACATACAGACAGAGTTACTTTCGAATTTATAATATTATATTAAAATCGATTAGAATGGATGTCTGCCAATTCTGTCATGTAATAACATTCTAATCATCTAATTATATTTTTAATATTAAATATTGAACGCGTTCCAAAAAATTCGTAGATTTTATCACCAACGGAAAAACATGAAAAAAAAATTGTAATTTACGTATTTTAATGATGTCCCGTTGAATGGCAAATATCACTTTTCATTCCGAACTTATGAAGTTATGACCCATTCCAAAATAAACGGCATTATTTCAACAGACCACATAAATAGAGCAAAATTTCCTTTCTTTCAACAAAATCTCACCTCGAAGCTAACCCAAAGTTTATGATAGCAATAACGTCAGCCATAAACACACAAACATAAGTCGATTTATCACACAATTTACGAAGCAAAGGATACTGCGACGTGCAGGGGGCAGGTTAGACTCGCTGAAAGGTAACTTTGTAACTTAGTTACAGATAGTTTAAACTACTAAGTTTATACATTAACTTTATAATTGTCTGCTTCCTTGCTCATCTGGGAGTTAGGTAAATTTTAGAGTGTTTGAGGTTTAATATGCTGTGCAAACTGGTCAATTAGAGCTGATGGAGGTTTCCGAAATCTTTTCAAGTTGAAGTGAGATTGTGGTGACGAAAAATGTACAGACGTAAATTAAGGTTTTAAAAATCCGCTAGATAACAATTTCAGCTATTTTCCTTGAACGATGTACAGAACAGATAAAGTTACATAAATTATTGTAAACTCCTCGTAAACATACTTTAAATTCAAGATCAATGTTCAAACAAAAAATAAAAACTGCAGCGATAATTCGCTGAAAAAGAAAAATCTCCAGGAATCCAGTATAATCATAGTATCGGCCATAATAATTTATACCAAGTTTTCTTACAATCTGACCATAAAATGGAACCATAGTTATGGAAAACGAGAAATTAATTTCTCAAGAAAAACTACAGCTCGTATCATTTATCAAAGTGGCATGAATTTCAAACAATCGCAGCGTCCAAGCTCAAAAACACAGTTCATCATTATCCCTAATTGACGTTCTCTCGAACAATGTCGCCTGGACTAGTGAGGTGACCAGCAAAAACTGTAATCTATCGATTCTTTCGTCGCACGTAGCCGCTTTTTATTTCCGAACGCATGCCGATCTCCGTCGAGCTCAAATTGCGTACCAATTATAATATCGACCTTATGTACACCACTACAGTTTCTCAAAAAAAAGTCCACCTCCCTCAGTCCCACGCCATAGGGTCGCTAATACTTCGTTTTATTTTCTGTAATAGTTTTATACGCACTTTACTGCAAAAACCTATAAAAGAGTCATGAATTAATCATGAGCAGCGACAAATAGTGTGTGCAAAGGTCAGTAGCTTTATTATACATGCGTGCGGCTCACCTGTTTGATTGGCTATAGAGGTGATCATTCAAGTGTCGGAACATGCAATCTCGGGTATGAGAGGTTGGTAAAGTTTGGTCGTGTGTTTTGGTGGCAGGCGAGCGCTGGAAAGCGCGCGGCGGAGTGACATGTAGACGTGGTCGCGGGCGATTGCCGCGCGGTGAGCGTCACACCCCGCTCCGCCTCCGCCCCGCCCACCGCTGTGTTGCCAACTTCATGGCGGTCCGGGAAAGTGGGAAACTCGGAGGCTAGTGGGGCGAAGGTGCTATGGATGCCGTGGTGGGGTGCCGACGTGTTAGCGCATTTGTCAATGCCCAACATTTTGATCGATCACGCTCCATCGACGTGCTTCGAAACAAACGTTTTTCTGCCTCGTAATGTATTAATTTTTTGCGCGTGATGAAGCCTGATGAAATTGTTTGTGTTAATTTCCACGCATAATGTATATTTTTGCAATAACAGAAACTATTGACGCTAATTAAATCGTCATTTAGCTATGGATGTCTAGTCATAAAAATACAACAGCTTACCCAATAACGAAATGTGATTGTGACTTAAACATGGTATAAATCTCAAATCTCTTCAAAGTGAGAGTGAACAGGCTTCTTCTGGATAAGCTCGCTCCATCGTCGACTTTGTCTCTGTCACCTTTGACCTAGACTAGAGTCAAGAGCAAGTCCATTTAAAAAAAAAAAAGAAAAAAAAAAAACTAAACAATAGAATATTGAATCGCGAATTCTTAAATATCCATCGAACCAGGTGCTTTATCGTTTAAATAGGTACGTGATCTCCTTTATTAAATCTTGAATCATTAAACAAATCATCAAAAAAAAACAGAAGAAGCCTTTGTACAGCTAAAGAAAACATTTAACACGAAGACTCGCGGTCTGTAATTTGAATTGCTTCATATACCAAAATTAAACCCAAAGTTCTCAATATCCTTTCAATTCTAACACATTTTCTTACATTACCAAAAGCCACTCCCGATTATACAAATAATAGAAGTTCAACTATCTGTCTCCATACATTGATGTTAACGTTTCAAAATAAAATTATGTAGAAGTTGAGCGACTGCACACGAATATGATGGATGTGGTCCCCTGCTGTCTCTGTCATGTTTCCGGACTAATATTACAGTATATTTGCATGTTCTATGGATGGTATAGACATGGAAATATCGAGCCCTGACCACCGACTTACCGTAAGCGATTTTTATCCTAAAGAAAGATTTAAAACTATATCGTTCAAGATAAAAGTCGCATTTTCATTATCATCCCAGAATTAAGTACGGCGAAGCTAAATTACATGATCCTTTTAGATGATCGTAGAGGTAATTTGGCGGAACGCTTCTAAATGCTGTAAAGTTAGGAAACTTATGAGAACTTACGCTTTACAAAAAGCCAAGATAATATGACCATGTATGAAAATACGCACACGTAACATCACGTCTGAAAGGTTAGGCTGAGGTTCACCCACATTTCGCCAAAGTGCTCTGAGTGGAATATCTCGTCATGTGTAAGACCCGTTGGCGATCAAACCTAGATTAGTCTAGTTCTAATCCAGACTCGATTAGTAATATCTTTCTCTTTTAATCTTAGCGAAACAAAAAAAAACCTTTACCATGAAATTATCCATACTAATATTATAAATGCGAAAGTGTGTCTGTCTATTACCTTTTCACGCTTAAACCGCTGAACCGATTTAAATGAAATTTGGTATAGAGATAGTTTAAGTCCCGGGAAAGGACATAGCATACTTTTTATACCGATATTCTCACGGGATCGAAAGTTACGCGGGTGAAACCGCGGGGCGCTACGTCTTTCATATTTCACAAGTTGTATATATTTTCGCAAGTTTCATAGGGCATACTAGAGACTTCTAGGCGTCAGTATTGTAACGAAAACATAGAACCTTCTTCCAATTAAGACCTTCTATAGGCATACCTACTTAATAAATACCGACTGTAATGAATAAGGAGTTTGATAGATTGTTGCATAGCGTGCATAATAGAATTACCTACAAAGGAATTTGCAATTAGGAAAAAACTGTCAGTAAATGCAATGCAAGTAACTTTTAAAATATAAAGTATGTTGGGGTAAGATCGGCACTGGTATAAGACCGTATGAATCAAATTCCCACCTAATGTGGCAATGTTTTTAATGCAGTAATAAACATTGGTGTTCTCCATCATTATTTTTATTCTGCTCCGACGAAGATCAGAACAAAATTTATTTTTGCAGGCAAAGAATTTGATTCCTACGGTCTTACCCCAGCAACGATCTTACCCCAACATACCTTAGTAGGTACAAGTCTATTATTGTCCCGCTGTATAGTAAAGGCCTCGTCTCGAGAAGGCACCAGCATTGATCACCTCGCTTACTCAAGACGGGTCCAGGTTTCCTCACCATGTTATTACTTCACAGATGTCAGTAATAAATGTAATAATAATATTGAGTTGGCTCGCGAGGTTGTCGACATGTAAAATATTGACTCAGCAACCATTGTGCCGATAGTCGTGACAGCCAATGGGCTAATAATGGGCTAAAACACCTGAAGAGGCTCTCGTTGGGCAGCTGGATCAAGAGCTTGATTCAGAAAGCAGTACTTTTGGAGACGGCTCGCATTGTCAGGAGGTTCTTCTCTCTGGAGCCCTGACCGCCTGGTAGCTTTTAATATTCTTAAATGTTTTTATATATTTTTTTATATTCTAATATTTAAAAATATAATTTATATGTATTTACTGAAATAACGGAGATAATAATGTCCTAGATAAACTCCGAAAGTACCTAGGTACATGTGAATCGAAAAAGTTACAATGGTACTTGCCCAGATTTGAACCCTCGACCTCCTGAATGTAAAGCCATAAACGCTGGGCCACCACGACTTAGCATAATCAGCCTATAATATTCATACTGCTGGGACACGGGCCAGAGGGAGTGGGCCGTAATCCACCACGCGGGCCCAGTGCGGGTTGGTAGATGTCATATGTCTTCGAATATTTGGTTCTAGGACATGCCGGTTTCCTCACGATGTTTGCCTTCACCGTTTTGAGAGCAGAGGTGATAAAATAATTTACACAAAGTAAAACGCCTGTCAGGGTTCGAACCTACGACCTATATCTCGTAAGTCGCGGTCGTTACTACTGGGCCACCACTGCTCCACGGGCATCACGACTTAAAATATAATATTATAGAAATATAATAATTCCTCCGCTTCTTGGACAATTTTCCATCGACTTTCTAAAATGCAAGCGAAAAATTATTACTCCTCCACATGTTCCATATATTTTCATAACCATATTTCAATATCCTTGCCTCGCATGAATTTCAAACGTTATTATGTAAAGATGTGTCTATCTGGCGTCGCATCGGCAAGATTTCCCGGGAGTCTGGAAAGCATGTTTCCCTGTACGTCGTGGAATATCATAATGCTTGTAATGTCTTTGGGGTGGACGGGGGTAGTTAATGTCGGACGTGGTCATAAAAGTTAGTAGGTGAGGCTACACGGTGCGTTTTTTGGCAAAGAATCGACCACGAATAGGAAAGCTTTTGGGAGTACCGTTACTTTATCACAAAATATGTCAGTTAGTTATATTTTCCAGTTTTCACCTACCAGCAGTTTTTCTCAAAATTAAGGTAAATTGTGGAAAAGAGCACATTGCTTTTAGATTTGCCCTAAAATGTATCCTTTCATTCTTCATCCTCTCCAATCTACATAGTCTTCACATGATCTGACCAAGATTATGTCTGGACTTTAAAAGAAACTGTGACCTTTTAGTTTGTTTCGACCTTTCCTCTCAGAGTAGTCAGATGGGAACGCTGACCTATACAATCAGCCTATAATGTTCCCTCTGCTGGGATACGGGCCTCCTCTCTTTTTTGAGAGGGAGAGGGCCATAATTCACCACGCGGGCCCAATGCGGGTTGGTAGATGTCACATGTCTTCAAAATTTTGTTCTAGGACATGCCGGTTTCCTCACGATATTTTCCTTCACCGTTTTGAGAGCAGTGGTGATGAAATAAATTACAAAAAGTAACGCGCCTGACTGGGTTCGAACTCACGACCTACTCGTAAGATGGGGCCGTTACCTCTGAGTCACCACTGCTCTTACGCCGACCTAATTAAAAAAATGATTGACGTGTAAAAGTGTTCGTATAAACCTACTTACAGAAATAAAACCATTTATCATTTATCCATCGATGCAAATAGTAATTGTAGCGTAATTTTTTTTTTCACAAAGCATGAAGCTCAAAATAGATAAAATCAGTTATGATTTTAATTAAAACTGAGCCATTAACGTTTTACCAGTTTTATCTTGTATTTCAGTATTATTTTAACAATATCGGATCACAAGTAATGTACCAGGACAACATAAAATCGAAGGAGTGCACATCATAAATCGCTAACAAAACTGCAAGGCTACTAATTATTCCTTAGCAACCGGACTTCCTAGCCAGGATAATGGATCGTGGGTGGGCGAACTCTTTGTTAGAGTTATCATAATAATTCCCGTCGTCCCCAGAGGGACATGATTGGAAAGCTTTAGATCTATTTGTTTGTAGTGGAATATTAGAGAATGTAGGATTGAATTTTGATTCAGTCATCGAGTAGTTTAAGTTTGCATGGATTTACGCAGAATTGATTTGTCGGTTAATGGTTTTAGGCTCACGTTAGTTTAGGTTTTAATGTGAATTATAGTTTTGTTAATTGGGTGTGTACCGAAGGACCAATTTTACCAAACTAAGTTATGTCATCATTCTAAATTAGGTCATTATACCCAAAAGTTGCTCAGCATATTACATAATTTTAATTTAATATAATTTGTTATTAAATATGATGTGCATGCACATATGCAGATCTTTTTTTATCAGAATTTTTTGAAGATGCTTTAAGTAAGCTTTGTTGTTGAACAATGCCTTTTTCTGTATGGTACAGATATTTTCTCAGCAATAGGATATTAAGTTTTATCCCGTACCTGCGTAAGTTTAGCAGTTTTATTTGATTACTAGCTGCCGCCCGCGACTTCGTTTGATTACCTTTCTTTTTCTTTTTCTAAAATAAAAGTAGCTAAGTTATTAAATATGATGTGCATGCACATTCGTAGATCATGGAGAACTATATCATGAAAACATCTACCTATGTAACAATTTATACCCATGTTTCAATCAACGCAGCCTATCGTAGTCCACTGCTGGACATAGGCCTCTCCCAGACTGCTCCACAGCACCCTGTTCTCTGCCTTCCGCATCCAGTCTACTCCAGCCACCTTCTTTAGGCCGTCGGTCCGTCTAGCTGGGGGACGTCCCACACTACGCTTGCCGATACGCGGTCTCCACTCAGGACTCGTCTGCTCCACCGGCCATCGGTCCTTCATCCCCATGTTTGCAACGTAAATGTGCGATATTTGATTTGAGCATATATCTGTGTAATAAACATCCTCTAAAACAGCCGTTTATTCATCAAAATCCAACTCTTCATTTCAAAGAACAGATAACTATCTAAACAGTAGTAAGTACTAACAACACAATATATTAACAGTCTAACGCGAGCTCTTAACTGCCGTATCAAAGAGAAAGTATCCTCCAAAAATGGCTAACAATTAATCTAAACATCATTTATACGAAGCATTGTAATTTGTAAGTGGTCCTTTGAAACACAGTAGCTCCCATAAAAGGTGACATCGTGATGATTTGGACAAAAACCTCAGATTTAATTGTTGTTTACTTTTTATGGGGCTAGGAGACGAAAATGTCCTTTTTGGGGGGCATGAGTCAATCGCCCACACGGACTGTGATTTTGTGCGATTGAATGGAGTTACGATTTAGATATCGCTGAGATGTCGCTTTGTTTACGTTTTATGTGTGTGGTACCATTGTTGGGGATTGGCAGCTGTATTTCTAAGCGTAGTTGTCGTAAGAAGAAAGGGTTATAGTGCAAGCAACAATGACATTGCGGACTGGTAATGGAGAGGTCATGCGTTTGATCCCCACATATTTCACTATTGGCGTACACAATACGCCTTTTTTATGGATGGGAAATCATCTAATGACTCCTCCCGCTCTGGGTGGAGCGGAAGGGAGTGTCAGACTCTTACTGACTAAAACCCACCCGTGTTCCATCCTTAACCCTTTATGTTCCAGGCAGCGGTACCCCTTTCGGACAATCCCGCTACCACACAATACGCCTTGCATAAACATTTAGCTAATACTAGTAATGATTGTGATATTAAAAAGTATCAGAAACAGAACTAGATTTTTTGTCAGAATGTAGTTTTACATAGTATTTTGTTGTTGGTTGATAGTTTGATATGTTGCAGAGAGCAGGGACCTTTCGCTAAAAACAATAAATCTATCTCTTTATACAGGGTTATTGGAAAAATACCAACAACTCTTAAGAGGTCATTGTACTCATCATTATGAACAACTTTTAATATGGGACCAAAACTTACATCGAGAAAAAAAATCAGCTGTTCCCTACATTTTGATGAGTTATACGTACATAAATGAGGTTGTTAGTGTTTTTCCAATAACCCTGTATATAAAAAAAGATTATTCTTCGTTGGTAAGCGCATCACGTGAGAACTTGACCGATTTGTTTTTTTTGTTGTTTAAAGATTTTTAATATTTCGAATAAATTTTTTAGGGAAAGAAAAATTTAAAAAGTTACCAGCAAAATTAGGGAAAAACTAAAAGTGTTTTTTTTTCTATGGTATTTTTGTTGGACAGCACAACGTCTGTCGGGTAGTGTATTATAATTATAAACACGTAACTGGGTAGATTAGTGATTGCCAAACCTTTATCGTTACCCTTCTAAGGCATACGGGTGATAATATTTGTCGTGGTATGCGTATTGCTAAATAACTCCTTGATATCAATCTGGGAGGATGTATACGATACAGTTCTAATAAATATTGCATCTATAAACTAACCAGTTCTAATTACTCTAATTAGTTGACTATTCCAAACTAAAAATCTTTAATATCCATTAAAGGGAATCCTACATTCACATCCTTACCTACTCTATTTACAAGACGACCATAGAGAACTAAGAATGAAGTTGTTAACTCTATAAATCGATTTTATTATTTATTAACATATTATATACACCTGTGATATCAATTTACTCGATAAAAACAATTCATAATCGCCACGCGTCAATCAGACTTGTTTTTAATCGTTCATTAATACCATGTTTAGACATTGAAACTAAATCACTTAAAATACTCATCGATTCACCATTCGATTATAAATCTTAATCGATCAGCTTAAAGATTATAATCGTGTAGAATCGATATTTGATTATTAGGACTTTGAAAGGCAATTTGAAAATGGAATCTGCTTATAAGGTAGTAAGGTTGGTATTGGTTGGTGGGTGGGTGACGTCATCGGCGCCCGCGCATCCCACACAGACCCTCATTCACAATCTGGTTAATACAGATGATTTATTCATCACGACATGTGATAACAGTCGTGATCCAGATTGCTAAATGGTGGCCTTTGATTGTGCAGAGCTTTAGTTACTGAATTTCCTATTTATACATAGATTATAGTTTGAGGTTGAATTACTATTTCGTAATCCCTGAGTAGGTACAATTTACAATCTGTTCAAGCTTACCGAGAAAGGATGTTAATTTATCTTTATTTGATACTAGCTGACCCGGCGAATTTCGTACCGCCTTTTTTTTATGTATAGGAAATCATCTAATGACTCCTCCCGCTCTGGGTGGAGCGGAAGGGAGTGTCAGACTCTTACTGACTAAAACCCACCCGTGTTCCTTCCTTAGACCTTTATGTTCCGGGCAGCGGTAACCCTTTCGGACGATCCCGCTACCACTTCGTACCGCCTCAGAATTAAATATGTGACAAAGTTCAATAGACACGTGGCGCCATCTATTATCATAATAACGTTATTTTTGTTTTCCTCGGGTACAGCACTTTTTTTCGGGATGAAAGGCACCCTATGTCCGTTTCTGTACACCTGACAACGTATAATATGCAAAATTTCAGAATGATCGGTTAGTGGTTCAGGCGTGAAAAGGTAACAAACAAACTTACTTTCGCATTTATAATATTAGTTAGGAAATAGACGTAGGTATATCACTTTCCAAGTCAATCCAAGATTTTAACACGATTTTTCAAAGATCGTGAAGAAACTTGAACTTTTTCAACGTGCTTTTGGGGAAGCGCCAGGCAACCCGCGAAATTCAAATTTTCTTACGTTTTTTGCAATTAGCAGGTCAGTGACAGGTTGTATGTTGAACTAAATATGATTCGCGATCGTAACAAGTATTTATTTACAGTATTATAATCATTACAATCATCAATACAACCCTCTTAAGTTCATATAACCCTATTGAATGACTATTTTCATGAAATATAAATCAATAGGGTTAATGAACTTAGATATGTATAGATAATTTTAGAGATATTTGCTCAGCAATGGGATCTTAAAATTTATCTACATAAGTTTACCAGTTTTATTTAAGTTAAAAAAAAAGTTACTAAAAATTCCTACCAACCAGCCCGTCATAATTTCCTCCTTTTAATACCAGAGACCTAAGAAAATAAAGACTCATGTACCTCAGGTGTTGCCTTCCGCGTAGGTCGTGAGTTCGTTCCCGACCTTACTGAACCGTTGTGAACCTGCTCTAAGCACGGTAACATTTATCTTAGTTCAGTAACAGGGATATTATTATTTATGCTTCGTGATTTGCTTCATTCTTTGGAAGGAAAAAAATAGATTTATGATAATGATAGAGGAATTGAGTTGTGTGTTGTCATGCTGGTCTGAGCTTGAGATGGTCTTGATGATGATTACTTGATTTAAATTTTAATTGTGATTATTTGATGGATTGCGCTATGGATCCAAGGACCGATTTATGTGCAGTACAAATATGTATATTGATGTTGGGTCTGGATGTATATTTCGTTAACGAAAGATTCTTATGTAGTTAAGAGATTTTACTAAAATATGCGAATTTAACCTTTAAATTCGAAATCATAAATAGTGAATTTCGCGAAAAACTACGTATCGTATCGTAACGAGTAGGGCAGGGCAATGTTTTTATAAATGAGTACAAACAATCTGCCCTAAGTACCTATATCTGGATATATTTAAGCGAGATTGCTGCTGAAGTTATTCGGCTCATACTTACTAATCGATCTTGCACTTACCTACTTGGGCAAGTCATGTACCGCTACAATTTTACTCTTAGTTATTATAAAATTCCCAATAATATTGGAACTTTTTCATAATTCAAGTCTCTAAGGACCAAAAAAATATCGTCAAAGACCCCACGTCACTATGGCGCTAAGTCATAAAACTTAATCGGTGTCAATGTACTCCAAGAAAAACGTAATATCCTGCGAATCGAAATAGCTTTTAAAAAAATGCACAATGAGTACTTCCCGGTTTCCGTGCAGACACTTCCGTCTAAAACGGGGCATTGACATCAAGTTAAAAAAATAAATTAGAAATGCAGGACCATCGCCGAATTACGATTTTTCAAACAGCTGTAGGATGGGTCCCGTTTGACGACTTTTTAGGATAAATGGGACGGTATGGACATTGACATTGGAGCGATAAAATTCATTTTGGACGTCAAGTGTGTCGATGAATTTAATTTCTTGGTATACTTTTTTTTAATGTTTGTGAATATGTGTGCAGCTTGTGGTGTTTTCAGTTTTAGAAGTTTGTTTAGAGACAATGAGTTTTTGTAAAATGTAATTATCATTTACCTCTATCAATTGTGTTTGATTCCCTCTCATCGGGAGGAGGCCTGTGTCCCAGCAGTGGGAACGTTTTGATTGACAAAGGTTCATCTAACACACATCACACATGCATTGCGTCTTGGCATTATTTGTTTTGAAAAGAAGAAACTCGAAATTCATTTGTTTTTACAGCCTTGCGCTCATTCTTTGCCAGAAATAAATCCACTGTAGTACCTACATATTATTTACAAGCTTCGCATCAGAATTAATCTATCTAAGGACTGATTTTTCAATCGTCATATAAGTTTTATATGAGGAATGAATATGACAGTGTGACAGTTTTTGTCAAGAAGTTATGTGAAACGCCATTTTTATTCTTCAAATAAAAGTTATCTGGCGATTGAAATCAGCCCTTTCCTACGTAAAGAAATGTAATAATCAGATAGTCCCGTAAAAAAACTAAATCATGGACACTCGAATGTCACCGAATCTTGGCGGAAATGACCGAACGTGCGGCGAACGCTTCCACACATCACATTTTCATAAACATCATTCATTTAATTTGTATTGTGGTCACTGTAGTTTTTGTCATCTAAGATAACACTAAGACTACCGTAATTAGATTATTGTTATCCAATAGGAAAGTACTAGCAGGAAATGGACAGGAAATTCATCATTCTAATCTCCCTAAGCCCATAAAAGTAATTGCTAAATTATTTTAAGTTTTAAGGAAAATTCCCGAATAAAACCTTATTTGGTATTTTGGTCGGATTATTCCAGAACAGGTATAGTGGATATGAAAGGTTTGAGTGGGGATTACCTATAATATACCTTATCATTATTTAAATAACTTTGGATTTCCGATTTACCCTGCTAACTATACATGGAAACATGGTGTAGATCCCAGGGTAGATAAAATCCATCATGGATTGTTTTAAATACATTAGGTACATTATTTTGCACTTTTTGAAGAACAAGCGAAACCTTGTCTTCGCGTGGGCTGGTAAAGTTCCCTTGTAAATAATAAAATTGATAAATATCTCTGCCAGAGTTGGTCTTCCACATATTATAACCCGTCATCCTTTAAAGCAAGAGTGAACAGGCATCATGTCGGCTAGGTCCTTCTATCGGTGATCATATCCAGCGCTTTCTATAAGACGAGATCGAGGCCAAGAGCTCGCCCAATTTACAAAAAAATACAAAATAGAAAAATCTGTTAGTTGAATCCGTTCCAAAGCCTAGTTTCCTATGAAGAAAAACAGGATAAATCTCTATATTCACTCTTTTATATGAAGTTTCTACAATATTACTGGCATTTAATAGTATAATGTCCTTAAGATCCCACATCACGTGCGCAAGAGCATCGTCACCACGTCACGTCCGTGTCCTAATTGCCTCGGTGCACTGTGCATAGGGAATGCCCTCCCTAAAGTTATGACAGTTTTATTTCCTGGCGCCAGACATCTGGTCCTTTTGGTAATTTAAAGAAAATCAAAAGGTGAAGGAAAACATCGTGAGGAAACCTGCATGTCCTAGAACCAAAAATTCGAAGACATGTGACATCAACAAACCCGCACTGGGCCTGCGTGGTGGATTACGCCCCACTCCCTCTCACCGAGAGGAGACCTGTGTCCCAGCAGTGGGAACATTATAGGCTGATTATGTTTAAGATTATTTTTTTACGTAAAACAATTATTTCCCTTCAAAATTATACCCACGTGTTGATGAGCATGAAGATAAGATCATCAAAATGCATGAAGCAGAGGTTGCCAGCCACAAATTTTCGCCTTCCGTCAATGCATAAAAGAATGCTTACCATAAATAATGCATTATCCTATATTCCTAACTTGAACCATGCCGCCGACTCGTAAAAAAATATTTTGCAGACTGGCCATTGTCTAAACTAGCTTATAACTATGCTAGAGTCGTTCGGATCTATTACATGTACCGAAATGAAACCATTGACAATGTGGGACACGTCTCGAAACTATTATGTCATCAATGTAGACTCACTGCTTCCTTTACACGAAAAAGTTAGAAAACAAAACATAAATCACCACTTCGACACAATATTTTAAAAATAAATAAACCTTATTGTCTTAATAATAAGGGTGAAAATAGTATTGTGGATGGTTTTCTGAAGTGTAAGTTTAAAATTGCCATTTGGAAAGTTCACACAACGCGTCCGGTGTGATTTTGTATGCTGAGGACATTGGCAACGAGGAAGTCAAGGTGTCTGCACTTTTGACAACTTTGTGCTTTGAAATCACATATTATCCAACTGTTCTTATTGTTTTATTAACCCATACATTCATACATATCTATATCCGTACGACAATGCAATGTGCCAGTGGGTACGGTCAGCAGTACGGGGTGGTTTTAGTGAGCTATGAATCCCACATTCCCTGAACTTTTTCCCCAAAGTCCAGGCGTCGTTTGAACAAAAAAAAAAAAAGAAAAAAAGTACGGTCAGCAACAAAAGTCGATACAGTGGTAAGTGCTTTTACATAACATCACGCCTGTTGTCCGCGAAGGGTTACTCAGAGGTGTACCTATAAGACACATTTTTATAGTCATGTTTACATAATTAGCCTATAATGTTCCCACTGCTGGGACACAGGCCTCCTCTCAGTGAGAGGGAGTGAGCCTTCCCGGTTCCGTGCGTCCCTCATCCAGGTGTTTCCCGCGACTTTGACGATATGGTTAACACAACGCGCTTTTGAATGGCCCTAATTTCTTTGGCCTAACATTGCCCACCACTCGGTCACAGCTTTACTCCATCGGCCATCTCCTCGTCTAATAAGATGTCCTGCCCAACTGCACTTGAAGCGTATCACCCTGCTCCCGACTTCGTAGACTTTCAACCGACGACGATATTCGGTGTTACGCACTCGGTCTAGTTGGGTTATGCCAACTTGCAACGACTGCTATCTTAACACTTTTGTCTCCACCCCCTTTTCATAGAGCTCATATGCCATACTGCATAATATTGTAAGTGGACCGTCCAGGAGGAATGATAGGATATCAGAACCACTTACACGTCATATTGTAAAAAAAAAAATAAGCTAGATGGAGTCGACATTTCCTATCTGCCTACCTCTGAGCAATGGCGAAACAAACTCAAGGGTCTCTCAAAGTCTATTTTAAAGTCCAGACCAAATCTTGGTCAGATCATGTGAGGACAATGTAGATTAGAGCCTGGAATGGTCTTTTGAGGAGAGAACCACACAGATTTGAGTGGATCAGTCCTGTCAGTGCAAGCATTTGTCAGTAATCGTGTAGCTAACTCAGAACTTGAGGAGCTCAAGGGTCGGCATTATGTTTGCTAGGAGCGCTCCCAGCACTGACAGTGTTAACAAACCATACACTGGGCAATATCGATAGCCAAAAAGTCCTACAAAGTCCCATGAAAAATAATACCAAAAAATATGGATCAATATTCGAGACATGGCGCGTCTCTATAACTTCCGGTGCGAACGTCCCAATCGGAAGTGACGTTCGTCCGAAGATTAACACCCGCCAAATATCGCGTTTACAAAGTTCAATCACATTGGATGTGTCGTAAATGTGCAATTTGAATTGAACACACTGTATGAATGGCAAGTAGGATACTTTGTATCCATGCTGGATTTCGTGGTATTAATCCTGGTAGACAGAAAATCTGAGAATCTTTCCATCTAATAAATACTCGTCTAGTCATTGGCGTTACTGCAACCACGTCATAAGCATAATCACTCTATACTGTTCCCAATGCTAGGACACTGGCCTCCTCATTGTGAGAGAGAGTATAATCCACACGTGGGCGCCCAGTGCGGGTATATGGATGTCTGCGAATTTTTGGTTCTAGGACATGCCGGTTTCCTCAAGATGTTTTCCTTCACTGTTTTGAAAGCAGTGTTGATGAAATAAATACACAAAGTAAAGTGCCTTCCTCGGTAAGTCGGGCCATCGCCGCTAGTCAATTAAGAAAAACGTATGATAGTTTTACTGTCTTCCGTTAAAATACTTAAACACTTAATTAAACAATTCCGTTTACCATTATCAACATGCTAAATAAGGGCATTCTCCAGCGATAATAATCGTTTATCTATTATTATATTTTTAATCACCCGCTAAGGTCTTTCGACATTTCGCGCCTCGTATATGTAATTGGGCGCCAAAACTGCAGACGATTGCGAAGCAGGTGTCATGTCGTTCAAAACTTATTGTGAAGTGGTGTCTGACAGGATATGGGCCATTGCATCGGGGGTCCAATCTACCCCCTGTCGACACCGAACGGGTTAAAAGCCAAAATTAACATAAAACGTTACGTAAGACATTTATTAAAACAAAATTTTATTATTTCACAGGACGAAGTTGACTAATTATTGTTAATTGATTTTTTAATTCGTACGGCTCGGATGTTAAAAGGAATTTTTAAAGGCTTGCCTAATGACGGATGACCTAATTGAGAAACTGTGGAATGCTGTGGTGTCGATCGAGTTGTATGGTACCTTCGCCACTGCTGTACTGCTACTTTTTTCGTACATTTGATTAAAAAATCATAACTTTGCGAAACACTTGAGGCACGGTTTCTGCAAGCCTTTAAATAAGCTATTAAATATGTATGTATAACTAATAACAGCCGCACGGTTCGATCGATTAGGTTAAGCTACGTTTGTCGAGGTCGGTCCGTGGATGGCCGACCATCTTTACATACCGAGACCCCTCAGTGCCTCGGAAAGCCCGTTAAGCCGTTGGTCCTGGCTGTAATTCGCGGATCTTTGACAGTCGTTACGCAGTCAGAAACCCGAAAGTCTAACAACCAGTGTTACCAAGGGGTTTCGTATTACCTAGTAACTGGGTTGTAGAAGCCAGGTAGGCAGTCGCTCCATGTAAATTACTGGTATTCAGCTGCATCCGGTTAGACTGGTAGCCGACCCCAACATAGCTGGGAAAAGGCTGGGTAGATGATGACATAGAGGAAACTTTATAATTAACTGCTGACAATGTAGATACTTATATAAATGGTATTACACCTGTAGGTGTCTTCATCATCATCATCAGCCTATAGCAGTCCCCTGCTTTACATAGGCCTCTCCTATTGCACGCCATTCAACTCGATTTTCGGCAACTCTCATCCAGCTGCTAGGTACCAGCTATCCTGCGAAGATCGTCACTCCACCTCGCCTGAGGGCGTCCCACCTAACCTTTACCGATAGAGTAGGGGTAGGTAGGTGGCTTATTAAAATGTAAATCAGCCCAATTTTGACTGAAAAATGACCTATTTATAATTGACCACAAAACTAATCCGAATGACTTAAACATTTGTGATTTTACACGTCTCTGCTGGTCCAGATTTTACCCGACATAATCTTTGCATTTTGTAATAGTAGGTAAGTACCTATATTTACGTAATAATAATTTGGGTGTTGATAATGAATGTTCCTACCTCATACTGATTTTATTGAAGAAAAAAAAAATTAAGTCTTTTTTTTTTTTCATTTTCCTCAACTGTCTTCTGGGCATGTTTCCGGATGACAGCGATGCGACGAGTACTTCGACATTTATATAGTATATTTATTAATTTAATACCTAGTGTAAATAGTTGTGTTAAATATTGTAAAAGTTATGTAAGTAAACCAATAAACATTCTTTACTCAATAAAATTACTTAATTCGCAACGAAGCATTTCGCATTCGCAAATGAAGAGATGAATTATTTAAAGTCGACATGTGGAAGTCACAGTGGGGATCCGTAACGAAATAAAATAACACTTTCCTAAAGCCGCATCTATTTTTTTCTCTCTAATGAAGACTCCTCATGTTTACAAACATATGACATTTGTGTGGCGGTGTCATTGTGTCCTATACCATACTTTTTGACATTTATAACTTTTTGTATACATCTAGCGGTGTCGTGTCAGTCTGTCTGCGACAATTGTCCGTCACTAAATAATTGTTACATCTAACTGCATCGTACCATCCTATATGGCACCGCTTTTCTATATAAAAAGTGTCGCGACACAAAAAAATTACCACTAGCCCTTTTTGTTTAGGTACTCATTAGTTTGTTAATGACTTATTACCATTTTAGATCAATTTATGCATTTGTAACAGAGTTAATTTTATGCTTGACATTTTGTTTTAACTAATGGCTTGCCCGTCGGCTTCGCTTTTGGTGACAAAGTGTACAGTTGACCGTCCTTAAAAGGTCTTAAGTTTGATGCAAAGGGTAAATATCAGAAGAGGCGGTTGAAACCGAGTTTGAAAAATAACCGTGCTATTTGACTTTACTTTTAGGTTCTATCTACACACGAAAAATGCTATGGAGATCAAGTTCTATCTACATGAATAATTTATTCTGAAAACCATGGTTTTCATACATACATACTAGGTATATAAAGTCAAATCTTCTTCCCATGGGAGTAGGGAGAAACTACAGAACCCCACCTGCTACGATCCTTACAAACTCCTTTTAAATATCAAACAATTAGTATGTTCGAATCCAAACAAAACCTGTTATTGAGAAAAACCCAGTCAAATGTTCCTCAGATTTCATTACTTAAAGTAAAACAAAAAAAAGCTTTAACCTAAGAAAAAAAAAACCATTACAAATAATTCACGATACAATTTCCATTTCAGCAATTTCTGGAACGATTTTCCAATCCCCACATGAGTGAACTAAAGAACGATGCACGAAACTTTGCTCATATTTCAGCGGTAACTTTACAACTCGCATTAAAATGACGAACGATCACATTAAGGTGTTTCCTTTCGTCTTTTCTCCATACTAAATTATAATTTGTCAAGTCTAGAATAATTTTTATCATTTTTAAAGAAAGAAAATAAGAAAGAAAAATTGTTTATTCTGCACAAACAAAACTCACATTGCAAAAAAAAATATATATACACATACAACGTAGTCAAAAGCCTCGTACTCAATCATATAAAAACTTGACAATTTTGTCCATTGTTGTGTTGAAAAATACCTAGGTAGTTACTGTAGGTATTATTGTACAAGCTTACAAAATATTAAATAAAAACTAAATCGATACAATAAAAACGAGAGGTATTAGAACGTTTAACACAATATATGCTGTTTTTTTATCCTAAATTTTCTTATTATATTAGTGTCCGTTTCTATAACTTTGGTTTTACAAAATTATATGACTAGGCAATATTTTTAACAGGTAGCATAAAATTATCTTTTGTCATTTAATTTAGTATCTAGTGTAAATAGTTAGTTAAAAATAAAATGAATAATTTAATACCAATATCTTTTGCCAGTTTTTACCGGAAATTATATGAAAAATTATTATGAATACTTACTGTTTTATCTAAACCAATATTATAAAGACAAAATTATAGATTTTTTCATATGTTTGCTTGTCACGCTTTCACGCTAAAACGGCTGACCGGATTTGGATGAAATTCGGCATGTGGCTAGATTGATTAGGACACGGGATACGTTTTTATCCTGATATTCCCACGGGATCGAGACTTATGCCGGTGAAACCGTGGGGCACAGTCAACTAAAAAAATATTTATGATGTTCATCGATTTAATTTTATTCTGATATGAAACAGTCCCCTTAAACACAAAACTACATAAAAATCATAACATGCTAACTACACCCGACACATCAAATTGTTCCTCCGTCCCCCTTTATTTATCGCTTTGATTAAGTAATTAAGAGACATCGTATGTACACTTTATTCGCTTGACATAATGCCGCCGTCAATTATTTTATTTGGGGAAATACTCGAAATGTCTTCCTGTTTCGACTGAAGAACGTGAGATATCCGTTTAATTGTTTATTAAAATAACTCTGAGCTTGCCGGATTTATCGCCGGTTCAAAAGAGTTTAACTGTGTATTTGAACTGTTGGGATCTTGACGGGTTGATTGCGTGTTTGAAGTTAAGGGTTCATCATTTTAAAAATTCGATGCTATTTTGAACTGAACTTACATTTTAAATTATGTTAAAGTCACAAAAATATTAAGTATAGTCATCGCGTTTTAGCATAGTAATAGCGGTCATTGCCTTTTCCCAAATATTTATCTGTAGGAACCCAAACAATAAACTTTGTATGGATTTTCGTTATTGGAACATGTTGAAGATAATGATAGATATTAATTCAGTACGCTAACGGACTTTATTTCAGTTTTATTGAAATAATAAAAGCTAGAAAATGTAGATGGGTCAATGACTTCTATGCTAACACGTGACAAGGCGTGTACGGTGCACTGGTCATCGCCTAATACTTAATATGTATTAAAAAGGTAAATATTTAATTTAAAATAGAATATCCGCACACTATAAAGAGCCTTCGCCGAATATCCTGCCAATTTTATTTGTTGCCAAAACAATAGGCAAACGTTATCATCCTCCAATCTACACGGAAATTATTTAATATTCATAGGTCATCAATTTTACATTATGTACTGGCTGGCATATTAATTTGTTTAGTTCTAAAAAAACTCATGTGGCTCTGTTAATTTTTTATTTTCAAATTAAAAAAAATATAGGTACTAAGTCTGATGATCGAGCTGGAAGACAATATTACTGGGTGACTCCAAAAAAAAACATCACTACCTAAGTATCACCACACTAATATAAATAAAAAAGGCGAAAGTTTGTGAGTGTGTGTTTGTGTGTGTGAGGATGTATTTATATGTTTGTTACTTCGTCACGCTCAAACGGCTGGACCAATTTCGATAAAATTTTGCATGGAGGTAGATGACACCCTGGATTGACATATAGGCTACTTTTTATCCCGATATTCCCACGGGATCGACATTTACGCGGGTGAAACCGCGGGGCGCAACTAGTTGCCTATAAATCCTAGTGAACTTTAATGATTTTCAACACAAGACACATGGTTTTCGAGCAAGAGCTCGAAAAGTGGCTCTTATTGCACCGCACCGCACAGCGAAAAAATAATCGCGAGCTCATCTGACGTGTGATAAAGAAAGAAAGAAGAAAGAAAATACATTTATTTAGCCATCAGATAAAAATAAAGATCAAATGAAATGTGTTAAGTTAGATGTAAGAAATTTGCAGGAAAGTGTGCCTCACGGATGGGCCAAAAAGGCCCAGTTCAGCAAAAATGCCATACAACTAGTGCCTGACGCTGGTTTTCAATTAGACCCTGATGTGTGAGGTGACGGATGTAAATCAGTTTTATACTGCAACGTGATACAAATATTTCTTACTAAATTAAATAATGTTTATGAAATTTTATTCATTATTCCTTAGCAAATGTGTCGGAAATCGTCGTTTCATCTGCATAAGCGCTTGCATCACAATTTACTATTTTCGTCTGCGCCACTGTCGAACAGTAGCTAGCAGACGCGCTTTGACAGCTACGAACCACAGACGTCAATATAACATCTTAATATGCAAGCACCATTGATTAGTGGATAATGCAACATAAATGTCATTGTTATACCACTTTGTATGCGAACGTGATCGCCATGGCAAAACCTTGGCGAAACATTAGCACACTGATGTTAGTCACACAATCAAGGACAAACTGCATACTTTTGTATTGTTATCATGGCAATTTCTTGGAAATATGTAGGTTTATAGCGTTGATTCGACGTACCTATGGGATATATTCGGGGAATGTTCGATAGGCATAGTAAAAGTGTTTGTATGTTTGTCGATGAAAGTGATAGTGAATTAGGATGTGTCTACACTGTCAACAGTGATGGATAGTGGTGCGTGTATTTCGATGTAAAATGTAATTGATATTTACTGTTTTTTTTTTCTTTTTTTCACTAGGATACTGGCTGGGTTTTTTCCCTGTAATAGGTGTTGATGGAAAATGGAGGGGCTTGTGGCTAAGTAATAACCGCCGTCGCGGTTAAGCTACGCTTGCCGCGGTTGGTCCGTGGATGGGCGACCATCTTTACATACCAAGACCCCTCCGTGCCTCGGAAAGCACGTCAAGCCGTTGGTCCCGACTGTTATTCGTGGATCTTTGACAGTCGTTACGGGTCGTAAGAGAAGCCCGTACTTCTGACAACCAGTCTTACCAAGGGGTTTCGTATTACCCAGTGACTGGGTTGTGGAGGTCAGATAGGCAGTCGCTCCATGTAAAATACTGGTATTCAGCTGCATCCGGTTAGACTGGAAGCCGACCCCAACATAGTTGGGAAAAGGCTAGGCAGATGATGACATCATTAATGTTGAATTTATAATTATTATGTGAGAACGATGTAAAAAAAAGACGTAATGATAAATAAATCGGTAGCCCTAACCAATAATCCAACTAAATTAATGTCTTTTAACTGGCTGGTAGTACCGAAGACAAGTAAACAAGGTGATTTCGAAACCCACACACTAATTAATTATTCAAATAAGATCTAGCTGTTAAATGTTGGCATGAAATATCGCCCGATTGTCATCATGATTACATAGAGAACATTTATCTAAAAATAACATTATAATACGATATTAAAACTGACCTATAACTACCGATGGCTATTATAGTAGAGGAAGACCAAAGAATCGATGGATGGACTGTGTGAATGATTATATATGGTTAGAAAGGGGATGACAACTAATAGAAATGAGGAAAATGATGTGAGGAGAGTTTTGTGTATGAATAAATATATTATTATTTTCTTTCAAGTACATGCTGTACATTACTGTAAACAAGCAAGTTATCGTTAACTTTCGCACGATCACTATCGATACATAAAGACATCATAATGTTAATACATTAAAATGTGTTTTTAAGGTTTTAAAGTTGGTTAATACCAACTTTAAAACCTTAAAAACACATTTTAACCATTTGAAACCGCTTTATTACTATAATTTACTTGTCATAATCAGCGTCGGCGGCTGCACACGGTACGATTGTTTATCAACCAGTTGATATTCAACCTTATTTACTTTAGCTTACGTATGGAATTAGATTGAAATCTTTTAGAATAAAATCATTTCTGTCCAGTCCTTAAAAGGCCACAATAAAATTGAGGTTACATTTTACATCTATTTTCATTCTCGCTCTATCGCTAGCGTTTTTATATTGCTGTCTCGTTTTGTCATATCTATTATTGTATACTATCAATTTGTATGCCTAGGTATGTCCATTGATAAAAATATATCGAGTTTTATATTGATATTGTTTTCATACACTACTTTTGCGTTGTTGAGGCCTAGATAAGGGTTTATTTAGTAAATATCTTTATTTATACCGATTTAGAACTTTTTGCAAAGAATTAGCTCTACTTGTACACCTGGAAGGCGCTGCATCGAAGGAGCGTAGACATATAGCCACCTAGAAGAGACCCTTTTGTTTTTTTTTTTTTATGGATGGGAAATCATCTAATGACTCCTGCTCTGGGTGGAGCGGAAGGGAGTGTCAGACTCTTACTGACTAAAACTCACCCGTTTTCTTGGCGAAACCCTCACGAATACCCTCCGTCTAGAGAGAACGGAGGGTTTTGTTGGACTTCTACCAAATAATACCTACAATAATAATTGTTCTTTGATCGATCTTATTGTGGTTAAGAGCTAGTGATTCATTTCAAATAGATACAACATACTAATTTGCGGTTTCTAATACGAATATAAATTAAGTTATTCATTGTATATTTACCATTATTCGCTTATTATATATATGTTGAATGATTCATTTAAATATGGATATTGCAATTACATATAACTCGTTATATAAAAAATAATAAGTTAAAATGAACATTTATTAATACCTAAATGAAACCTCAAATAGTTGCTGGTTGAGGTTAATTTAATCTATAAGGAGGTAAATTGTTTCTATGTGTAATTTAATTATTAATATTATAAAAAGCCGGGACTGGGATCTTTTTGCGATTAGTTTTACCGCAAAATTAGGCCACGGACAAACTAATTATTTCATCGAAACCTAATACTTTATACATTATTAATTAATGTAGGTACCATCGCGGCCTTTTCCGCCAGATCACTTAAAAAATATTTTCGCCTACTAGGAAAGCGATAACGCAATTTGACCTATTCCCTCTTTTTCATCATCTGCCTAGCCTTTTCCCAATTATGTTGGGGTTGGTTTCCAGTCTAACCAGATGAAGCTGAATACCAGTATTTTACATGGAGCGACTGTAATACGAGACTGGTAAGACTGGTTGTCAGACATTCGGGCTTCTGATTACCCGTAACGATTGTCAAAGATCTATGAATGACAGCCGGGACCAAAGGCTTAACGTGCTTTCCGAGGCACGGAGGAGTCTCGATATGTAATGGATGGTCACCCATCCACGGACTGACCTCGGCAAGTGTAGCTTAACCTATCGACGCGTGCGGCTTTATTAGTCTTGAGCTTCTCTCTTACATCAACTTAATAAAAATACGGTGATAAGTAATAGAGAGATTCCTTTCAACAAAAACTGACAGGCACTTAACTACTTACTTAACACCTAGAGCAAACAAAAATACAGCTATCCGATTACTGGCAGCTTTCATCATAATTACTATTTTACTATCACCACTCCCGCGCAAGCAGGACGTGTGAAATTATTATAATGAGACGAGTTACTCATCTGATGTAGGGCGACCATGAAACATGAATAACGCGGGCTAAGAAATAGAAGAGAAAGAAATAGTCCGTACCTGCAGTACGTGCCGGTACGGACTATCGTTCCTGTGTTCTTTATTATGCTAAGGAAATAAACTTTGTGGAGTCCTGACACAGCTAGAAGGGATCGCGATAGACCTCGTCGCAGATGGCGCGACAAGCTAGAGAAAACAAACGACCAGTGGTTCACATTAGCCCTGGATCGTAAGAGCTGGAAGTCATGGGGAGAGGCATTTGCCCAGCAATCGTAGAAAGAGTCGTAGAATAAGCTAAAAGTAACAGAACCGTATTAATGAACAGTTCTCAATAATAGTAAACTTTGAAAGAACTGTCAAAATGTTAACGTCGTGACAATTTCACGAACTCGTTTTTTTTTTACTCCGGTCAAGCTCCGCGCGTCGACTATTGGTGACGAAACAATAGAAAATCAATTGTGTTTCATTAGCGGAGCTTGACAGATTAATTAAGTATTCAAGCTACTATAAAAACCTACCTATAAAATAAAATTATGTATACACGTGTTATTTAATAATACACAGGAAAAGTATACAAATATTGAGCTCATAAGCAGCAATCATTCCAAGATATACCTAATTAAAACAAAACTTTTGGATTCACTTTGGTTGAAATTAGGTAACCTAATAACATTATTATTCATATGACTAGTTCCAACATGGTGATTCATTCATAATATTCCCCAACTAAGTAAATTCCTATTAAAGATACTGCTCCTGGTTTAAATCAAAATTCATTCAACTTTAAATTGGGATTGCCATACAACAAATTGAAAATATTATTAAGTAGGTATTTAATTGTTATTGTAACAAAAAATCATTAAATTTAATATTATAATATAACAAATAACATGATATTATAACTTGCTTGAAACACAACTCCTACGGTGTCATGAAAATGATGACGTTTGACTTTAAGGTGTCAAACAACGCTCTCTACGAAAACAAACCAACTTAATTTTACAGATAACGTTTCAGTGACGTCCTTCGCGGACGCTATTTGGCGACCGCCACAGTCATAACAAACCGAAGCTTATAGAATACATACATAATCAGCCTATAATGTTCCCACTGCTGGGGCACATATCTCCTCTCCGTGAGAGGCAGTGCGACGTAATCCACCACGCGGGCCCAGTGCGAAGAATACTAACTTTGAAATTTGATCCATCGAAGGCACATGCTTAAAATAACTCCTGTATTATATTAAAACCCAGGACATGTCCTTTGAAAGCTGAGAGTGTGGATATCGGAACATCAGTCACTCTCTCGGTTATTAGTTCCCAGTTAATGAACGGTTTTAAGATGGCGCGATACGCAATCAGTGAGAATCATGTATTTTTGTTTTTTTTTTTATCTAGCCACTGTTGCTTTTTTATTTGATGAAAGTTATTAATATTTTTAATTGTGGTGAAAGACTTTTATCTATTGTGGGTTTTGTTCAGACGTTCGTTGGAGTGAATGCGTAAATGTTATTAATTTATTATTTACAAATATGACTAATAATTATGTTTGTTTTAGCTATACTTAACTTATGTAATCAATTAAAAATACGTCAAACAAAAGTAGTAAAATAGCAATCGTTGAAAGCTTAGATTTGTGGGCGCCAAAGGGCCTAGAGGAAACCGGTATGTCCTAGAACCAAAAAATCGAAGCCGTGTGACCGTGTGACATCCGTCAACCCGCACTGGACCCGCGTGGCGGAATATGGCCCCACTCCCTCTCACAGAGAGGAGGCCTGTGTCCCAGCAGTGGGAACATTATAGGCTGATTATTCTATGCTTATGCTAAAGGCCCTAGACAATTGAAAATCGCTTTCAAAGCGTTTCGTATTTTTACAAGGACTTTCAATTGTACAGACATTTCGGTAATGTGTGTCAAACCAATACATTTTTGACTTTCCATCATTGTCATCGCTGATATAATATCGCTTTGTCTAGGCCCTCTGTAACTACGTTTAAAAGATATTTAAGAAGCAGAAGAATTAATAAACATAAAAAATAAAAAAAAATACACAAATTCAGGTAGCAGTCGATCTGATTGTGAAAACACTACCACAGAAGCAGTAAAGAAATTGTACAGGAAGCCTAACACAACACGAAAGACTAAAAACAAATAATACAAAAATCCCCAAACATGAGAACTTAAGGCCATTAATACAGGCATTGTCAAATGGAAGTCGCAAAAAGGACATTTAAGAGCATCACATTATACAAAGTTTGGGAGTATCCAGAGTTTGTATACTGCGCCCATGTCCGAAATTCGAATTGTATTAATTCGATTTAAAGGGACCCATTTGTTGTGTTACTCGATATTTGGATCTCAGTGAGGCGTTTTATTGCGTTGACTTCGTTGTATGGAAAAGTAATTTCAAGCTTAATGAAAAGTCAATCGGAATTGTAGAAAGAGCGATTTTATTATTTACAAATATTGTGTTGCGCTGAAATGTATTGTTCATAATGGACGTTATTTTTGTTTTGCTGTTTTCTCGTGATGAAAGTTCATGTTGCTTTCTTCAAAAAGAACATTTAATTCTTAAGCGCGCTATAAACATTATCGAGAGCTAGAGTTATTAATACCTTGGTCTTGCGAGAACAACCACAATAGTGTTTTGTTGAGTGTTGTAATTCCAATTCGTAGATTAATGTCTAAAGAGCCCATCAATTTCCAGAACTCGAAGATTACCGGGAACATTTTACAAAACACTTGAAAGTGTTTCTGGAAATTAATCGAAAACTTTTTAAGCATGGCTGTACCATTCTTCGACCAATTCATTCAATTCCAACGGCTACAAAATCCCTTCACAAACACTAATAGAAATTCGGTCCAATTTTTATCGAAATAAATCGATTTTCTTTCCGCTCCCGTTTCGAGAATCGCAGCATCGGCCCGTCATTTCGGATTCGTGCATAAGTAGACAAGTTTGGACATGTCAACAAAAACCCGGGACATGCTATGGACCGTGTTAGAACCGTGTTCGGGACATTTGCTGTGCAGTTTTTGTGCATATTGTAAACCTGTGTTTCGCTTGTTAGATTTGCTCTGGCATTTTTGGGCCATTTTGTGGTAACCGCTTGAATTAAATTATCTATTTTTACTTGGATATTTTCGTAAGGCTGTTCGGTGTGCGTCTGACTTGAGTACCAATGGTTTCATTAGCGCGCATAAAAGTATAATTCAGGGGTTTCAGGGTTTAATTCCAATGTCGGTATGTGCGGTTTTTAGTGGTAACAAAAGGTGGGGCATACGTTTTGGAGTATTTACGAACATAAATATTTACCAGATGATCTGAATTGCAGAGGCTTTTGTGCAAGAGTTTGTCCACTGTGACATGAGCCCTGTTCTTAGCAACTATTGTGCTGAATTAATCGAATTATTTACCGGTAATACAAACGTTATAATATTGCTTGATGTTAAACTTACTAGACGGGTCGGTCGACCACACCCACCCACGAGCGGTCATAAGGAACATATTACACTGTGGTCCGACGAAGACCCTGCAACTCAGGTGCCATTAACAAACTGTCCCAACGACAACATTGAGAAAACAACTCGTAATTCACTGCAATTTTCACCAAGCATCCATTTTTCAAGCGTCAGCAAAAAAATCAATCAATCACATTTACCTCCTTGGAATCCACAAAGTAACGGTTTATGGCTTGACTATTTATCTTTAAAAGAAAATACAGTTATTACAGCCATTTATCACCTACAAACTATCTTCCTTAAATAGGCAGTTAATAGGCATCAATGCGTGCTTCTGTGAGCCCGGCCCGCTCGTTTGTACACGCCCTTATAGAGCCCGGCCGTCATTACTCGGCAAATTACTTTAATTTAATATTATATTAATGGTGTTTACTTTATAATACTCTAAAATTGTAGGTAAGAATGGTGTGTTTCGTATTTTCACTACTTTGTAAGTTTTTTTTTTACTGTCCCTCTCCTGGGCAAAGGCCCCCTCCACTCCTTCCATCTTTCGCGAGCTCGGGCGTCCTCCTTCCCATTTTGACGAAACGTATCCAGCTCGTCCCGCCATCTCCTCCGTGGTCTGCCGCGACCCCGCCTCATTATCTCAGGGCAGCAGTTCTATGCTATTTGGGTCTTTAATTTATTTTTAAAGCACATAATTTTTGTAGATGCGGACTTACAGTCTACTAAATGTCTCTGGCATTTTCTACCAATCGAACTTTAAGATCTTTTTTTTTTACTAGATGATATTGAGTAATGCTCTTTTTCAAGTGAACTGTGTAATTACTGCCTCGGTGGTGTAGTGGTCGCAAGCTCTACTGCTGAACATGAGGTCCTTCTCAGGAATTTCTCAGTAGCAGCCCGGTGTCTGGATTTGTGCTCGGTTGATGGCACTATACGATATATATGTCGCAGCCAACTGGTTAAATTAGCCGTTGAGTTAACCGCCAGGCCTTTGGAAGTAGTGCTCGCCTCGCTCCGCTCTCTCGGCTCGCACGCGGTTGATCACAGTTCTAACCTTTTTTTTTTTTTTTTTTTCGCTGAGAAATGCATTACGCATCCCCGCTCGCGGGGGTCGAGACAGGGTATGTGGGACTCCTGTCGGAATGGCACCGACAGTATACCCACTAAAACTCAGCGGTGTACCCACATCACCGTGATGGGAGGGCCATGGGAAACCGGCTCAGCCTTTACTTCCACAACCCTCCCGGCGCATGCTCCGCATGCCCCCCATGTTGGGGGGCTACGGGAATGGCCGGGGACACCTGGCCATTCCCGTCCGACACTGGTGGAGGCCTGTGCAATACAGTTAAGGGTGCCCCCGCACCCGTTGCCTGCTGGCCTCCATCTGGGAGGTGTCGGAGATGACTGTCAAACTGACGTCTTCTTCGACCCCTCCTCCGCCTTTGGAGCAGCGCTGCGTGAGGATCTTCCTCCCGCGCACGCTCCGCCGCCTCCTTCTGGGACATGACATGTTCGCAGAAGGAGGCGACTGCCGCCCAGGACCTCTCATCTCTCAGCATGGCGTTAACCAAACCGGGGAGTGATAGGTCCGGTCCGATCACCGCGATGAGACTGCGGACAGTTCTAACCTAACCTAACCCATTTGGTGGGGGTGTTAGCTTACTGCGACCAATTCGGCTCGCGCGTGGTTGGTTACAGACTTCCAACCTAAACTATAATTGAATATCATTCAGGCCGTTAGTTGAACGGCCGCCATTTAGTTAAAAGGCTAGGCGGTTAACTAAACGGCTAATTAAACCAGTTGTCTGCGACATATGTATATATTATATGCACATGTAACTTGAATGTAACTGATGCAATGTTATGTGTAATTATAATTTTATGTGATAGCTAAGTTTTGAATAAGTATTAAGTGATGCCGTAAAACAAAATGGCATTTGATTCGTGCGAAACAGAATTTCAATGATGAAGAAACTTGAGAAAGAAATTAAGTTATCAAACTTCTGAGTTGGCTTCATTCATTAGGTATGTAAAATTAAATCGAAATGAGGTACCAGCAAACCGAGAGCAGCACCCAAATTGCGTAACACACTATCAATCTCAATCTGAATCATTTCCAATCCATTGCTTCATATGTTCGAAAAAATAGTCTGCTCAACAACCTAGTTAACGCGATGAATGTTGTTGAACTGTCAAAATGAAAGCCATTGCTACTGATAGTGTGTTACGCAATTATCGGGGCTGTTCTAATTACGATGAAAATAACAAAACACTACCACAATACACCTATATGACAAAGTTTAAAACAGAAGGCGAACTAGCAGGTGATCAAGGGGGGTGGAGGGGGATCAGATCGGAATAAATCATTGAATGTAACAAGAAAGAAGATTTTCAATGTAATAATAAAGGCAGAAATATAACCTTAAAAATACATGCTTAAAGGTAATTTTACAACAAACTCCGTTTTTCCGTCCCCACTAAATGAGTTCACTGTTTGCGGGCAAAAACTTTGTTATACCCGTTTTAATAAATCTGATTATAAAACAGCAAGTGCAAGAAATCTTATAAAGAACCCTGCACTTTATTTTGTTTTAATTTGATGAGGAAGCTGAGAAATTGAGAGAAACAAGTCTCAGCCTTGGAGACAAAGAAGTGGTTCAGGAAGAACTGTATTTCATTTGATTTTTCAATTAGTAAAGTATCGTTTTTCAAAATGGTATCTTAAAGGCCTATTTAATATTCCCATAAATACTGATTGTAACTATTTATCGAGTTATTTCAGAGGGGCAATTCTCGTAATTTTATTTCACAGTTTGATCTCTGTCTCAATACTTATATAAAAAAAAATTATAATTTCCCTAAATTTTTGACAAGTTTTTGACATTGATAGTCGTGGAGATGAGATTGCGACTAGATTTTGAACGTTTTAATTCCGGGAATTGGCCTTCTATTGTTAGATATTAAACCCTTTATAAAATCACATAACCAAATACGTTTGCAGTGCATAGGTACCTCACAGAACAGTAAAAGAGGTTTACTGTTCTGTGGTATACCTAACTCTCTTCATGCTCTGCTAAAAAGTTAATTCAAAACTTAGCGAATGGATTACCGGGACCACCAAAGTTTCCCTAAAACGTCCAACTTTTATCCAATTTCCGTACAAAAACCGGCTAAAATCGCTTATAACTTTTTGTTTATTCATCGAAAATTGATTAAACAATACGAAAGTTCTCCATTTGTCGTCACAGCGTCACCCCCACTGTGATCGACGAGGGAGGTCGCGAATAAGAAAAAAAAACGAAAATTTATTTGTACAAAATCCTTTTATTTCCAACAATTAATTGGAGATATCGGTCGCGACGAAATCATTTCGCTTTGACAGGTCCTAAGCCAATTATTTGGAATTTTTTTTTAGCAAACATATTGTTACTTGCTCCCGTTTCTTATCACGTCGGGGTAAGGTTCAGTTTGGGTGATAATTCTTTATGGGTAAATGCAGTTGTAATTTTGTTTTATAAAAAGCGAATCGGTAGGTTTTTGCGGTGAAATGAGTAGGACGAGACCACACAAGATGAGTTCAAAATGTCCGGTGAATCTGTCACGCGTCTTAACTTTCCAACTACAGCACGATACAATATAAAAGTGTCACCAATAAAAGTCCACATTGACAAACAAGAATAATTTATTTCATCATTATTTTAATTTGTATTCCGATCTAGAAATGTAGACAATTAGACTAACATTCAACCATTTATCACCATAGAAAAAAAGAACAATAATCACTGTACTATCTTTAACTCTAACAAGAAACACTTCACACAAAATGTCGCAATGCCGACCCCCAAGGTATTGGCAAATGCCTAATTTGAGGATCTGTTCTTATACAATCGGATTATTAATAAATAAACAAACGAGAAAAAAAAAAGATTTGTATTATGTATGCTGCCAGCCTTATAGGCCTGTTCCCTGTTGACAGCGATGCGGACGAATTTTATTATGCACTTTGATTATTTCCTCTCCTTTTTATATACCTGTACATATTATTATTATTATTTTAAGACTGTTAGCTTTTTGATTTGTACGAGTATATAAGTAACACAGTGTAGCAAGTAGATCTAATAACCGAGACTCTAAAACTCAAAATTTTACAAATGACAAATGTTACATAACTTTTGCAACCTCTGCCTTATGTCAACGTGCCAACATGGGAGAAATGTATGTATAATTAATATTTTTTGTGTCGCCGGCGATCATGAAAGCTCGGAAGAAAATACTAAATACGTCACAATTGACGGCAATACGCCTTTTCTCTTGTTTGTGGGAACAAAAAGTATTGTTGAGCAAAAGATGTATGGATTGAATCAGTCAATCAACTGTGTTTATGCAAAATAAAGGTAGGTACATAAATACAGTACCTGGTCGTAAATATAATACAGTCACCTAAAGAGATAAGTAACCAGAGTCGTCGGATATATTTGAAGCTTAGTAAGACCCCAATGGATAATTTCAAATGTTTAATTTGATAAATGAACTGTTTGTTTTCTATAAATTAAATTAAATTTTATTCGAAAACATGACTTGTTCGTCAACTGGCGAGTGTCAAACTCGCGTCGGCGCGCGAGTTGACACCTTCCGATTTTACCTATTTTTTTTGTCGGCAACTCGCTCGATTGTGTAAATCTGACGTATTTATTTACATTCAGTTACAAAAACGTCTTATAAAATGTATAATATAGGTACCCACTTTAAATGTAGCTATAAGACATTTTTACACCACCTGCTCGACAATCCATCGGATTCTTACTAAACTTCAACTATACTGACGACCCTGGTAACTTATCTCCTTTGGTGATCGTACATTGAGTGATATTCCCATGGGATCGAAACGTATGCGGGTGAAATCGAGGGGCGCAGCTAGTTATTTTATAAAACTGCTAGAAGTTGGGTGGGTAGCTGCTTCTGATTATACTTACCAATCTTCCGCCAATGAAAGTTGTTTATGGCAATATTTTTTGAGGAACACTCTCCTCTTGTCTTCTCCGCAGTGCCAGGTTGTGCGAGAGGTCCTCATGATCTGGTAGTCTCAAGCAATCTATGGTGAGTGTTTTTGTCTTAAGGTAGTGCATTTCAGATAGTATTATCCAATAACTGGGTTGTGGAGGTCAGATAAGCAGTCGCTCCATGTAAAATACCGGTATTCAGTTGCATCCGGTTAGACATAGTTGGGAAAAGGTTAGGCATATCATGAGCTATTTATTTGTCAGAAAGAGCTAAAGAATAATATATATATTTTTTCCTTCAAAGAAAACGAAACTCTCTAACAACTGGAACAGCAAGACTCAAGATAAAGCCCACAAAAACTTTCAGTGAATTCCGCCCAGAATTCGTAATGTAACAACAAAAACATTTTCCCGTATAATTGATATTGTCCCTTTCCATCTCTCAATAGTTCATAACATCACAATACAATTTAATTCAATTAAAACCATTTTCTGTCCAGTTCTCCGTAACTCATAACTGTCGCTTATTTACAACATACGATATTTCCTCACGTAACATAAATTATTATTAAAAAAAAACCCTATACAATCTCAGACAGCACAATGAAGCTTTCCCTCATAAGTTTTTTAGTTTCCAAATAACGTCTTAATGAGACAGGATGATGTGTGACCCAACGTTTGGTTATGATTGAATTCTGTATAAAACTGAGAAAAAATAATCATATTGTATACGGTGGTATAAATCAATATGATTCGGTGACGTCTGCTATGATTCATTGGTTTAATGTTTTAATAGGGGTTGGTAATACGCGACTGTGGCGATTCTCAATTGAATGATACTTTGTTGTTACATCCATCCATACCAGATACAATAAGTAGGTATAATATAGTCTATGCAGGATGAACTGGAGAAAACAAACGACCAGTAGTCCACTTTAGTCCTGGATCGAAAGTGCTGGAGTCATGGGCAGAGGCTTTTGCCCAGCAGTGGGATGATGCAGGCTAACAGTAACAGTATTATCTCTAGTATCCCATTATCAATTTTGATAACGAGGACTATACAGGATGTCCGGTAATTAATGGATAACCTCTTCAGGGGTCATTGTACTTATCATTATGAACAACCAATACCTAGGGGACCAAACCTGAAATCGCGAAAAAAGAATCAGCAGTTTCCTACACTTTGACGAGTACAAAAACATAAATATAGAGAGCAGCTGATTTTTTTTCGAGATTTCATGTTTGTTCCCATAGTAAAGTTGTTCATAATAATAAGTACAATGACCCCTTAACAGGTTATCCATTAATTATTTACCGGACAACCTGTATATACCTACTACTCCTTTGAAATGAGACAACCACTGTAACATATTCACACACTCATTCACAACTCCTCACGCACACTCCTACACACTCATTCACAATGTACACTTAGCAATGCTCAGATGGCGCTAGCAGTTCACTTCATTCTGTATCTTTGTTTCTGCTGCATGTGTTGTATAGCTATTAAATTGTAAATCCGTAATTGACTGTAAGACTAACTTATTATATATATTTTAAGATACAATTTCAAAGAGCTGCTAATTTTGTGAATAATAAATAAATTATAATTTCCTAGCGTGTAATCTAATATGACTTTGAATTTAGTTTAAAATACTTGGTCACAACTAGCCAGTATCATCATCAATAATCGGTCAGATACAAATCATATTTGCATGCGACCTTCATACAGTAAACAAAAGAAACTCTTTTCTGTAAGCCGGCTAAGTAGTTGAGCTATAATATCATGAAAAACCAGTGACTTCTTACTATTCAAAACTACCGATGAAACAATACTTTGTTAAATATAAACAAGAAATCGAAGCCTACATAAAAATAACACAAATAACATTATCTATTTACAGAAAGAAATTACAAGTTCTCAGCTCATAACTCGAGAAAAGGACATTCTAAATGTAAGTAACAAGTGCATAGAGAATACAAACCCATGACAGCACGCGAAAAAATACGACTACACACTTTATTGAACAAATATCCCGTAACAACATCCATTGAACGTTTTCTAAAGAAATACTTAAAATAGATCAGTGTAAAACTGTCAATGGATACTGTGGACTGCGAAGATAGCTGTGGGACATTTGATCCTAAGTTTATGATTGCGCTTTTGCTCTGCAGGACACAAAAGCTGGCATTCGAAAAACAAGAGCTAGATATGGGGTGGCCATGTATTTTGTGGGACAGGCTTTCATCAAAATGGATGTATGGGCTAATTGTCGAAATACGAAGCTATAGTGCCTTGTCGTGAAGAAATGTTTAAGTATCAATGTGGAGGGGGGGGGGGGGGCTTTAAGAGTAGGGGAAGACCAAAGAAACGATGGATGGACTGTGTGACAGATGATTGACTAGAAAGGCGGTGACTACCGAGATGACGATGAATAAAGAATTCTGGAAGAAAAAGATCACAAATAAATTGGGATAAGAGCAAGGGAATTATGATGATGAGTGCTCACTTAATAATAACCAAATATTGACTATAACGTGCTTCTTACGCTATTATCTAGTTAGGTGTCTATGACTGTTATGCTCGTTTAAGCTTAAACAAAAGTGACGGGCACTTAGTTAGGACAATCCAGCAAGTGGGGCGTGGTCTGTTCAGAAGCACTGCACTCGCACTGGGTGTTGGATGTGTCAGCAATCCTCCACTTCGAGAACTTGTGTAAATTTGTGTGATAGTATCGGGTCAGGGAACAGGGTGTAAATGATGATATAACCCTATCCTATACACGTATAGAGGTATGAGGAACAGGGTGTAGAGTTCACTCATACTCTATAGAAAAGGGAGGATCCTCCGACCAGACGGGTGTTGTGTCTGGCGGGCAACTGCCCGATGATTCATGTCGGGCCGTTGTATCTATGCCAGTAGCGCGGTAAACTCTGCTTGCGAGATGCAGGATTTACGTGACGTCAGTATGACGCTTTGTTCGCATGTGGCGTTGTAGATACCGCTACACACGTATCTTTCGATTCGACATAAAATCAATCAACTGCCCAAATCCTCGCTCTCCCTACTTTACTACTTTATGGAAATCTTATTCCCGTTCATGACTTAAAGACTATATGCCATATATCCCTTGTACTTCAAAATGTCTTGTCACAGTCGAGGTCAGGAGGTGAAGTCGGTAGCAGAGATGATACGATCCGATACGCCATGGTAAAGGTCACGGCTCCCGTATTGAGGAGTATTGTCTGATATGTGGCCGTTTGGCCTGGCGTGGCCACCATTTTTAATGGCCGAGTCAAGAATGTTGTAATGCGTGTTCGATAGTTTGATAGAATGTTTGCAAGGGGTATTTGACATGCGACTGTCTATGGGAGGTTGACAGTACTCTAAGTTGATCTTGGCTTGGTTTACAGTGAGCTCTGCTCCTTTTAGATGAAAATCAATATCTAAAATTATCTCCTTTTCAGAGTCAAAGCATTTATTTCAAATAGGCACATAAAAGGCATTTTTGAACATCAAAATTAACAATAAAATAGAATTGATTCTAGTCGCCCCTTCCAAAAGGTAGTTTCGTATGGAGAAGAATGAGCAAGAAACTCCACTGTTACTCTTTTTTTTTATTGTAAAAGAGAGAGACTTTCGCATTTATAATATTAGATTATATAATCCTAACTAATATTATAAATGCGAAAGTATAAAGTTTGTTTGTTACCTTTTCACGCCAAACCACTGAACCGATCATCCTAAAATTTTGCATATTCGTTGTCAGGTGTACAGAAATGGACATAACCTTTCATCCCGAAAAAAAAGTGCTGTTCCCGAGGAAAACAACAATAACGTTATTATGATAATATATGGCGCCACGTGTCTTTCGAATCATAATTGAATTATATTAGCAACTCGAAACTTACGCGGGTGAAACCGTGGGGCGTAGCTAGTTATATCGCACCCTTAGAACATAAATGGGACTATACGAAAATGTTTATTTTACGGTATGGCCGTTTTAAGTTTTTTTTTTTTAAGTATTGTATGGCTGATATGGAACTAAAAAAAAATTAAATAAAGATTTGTGATCGGCTTAAAAAAACAGTTTAACTAACGCTGTTTCAGTATCCAGTGGCATACAATAAATTATTATGTGTGTGTGGCATACCTACAATATAATAATGTCATTTTTGTAAGTAGGTATAGTGCCACTTATGTTTTAAGGGTGCGAAATATAATGACGATGCACCTAGAATGAAATTACTGTACCACAATAGGTAAAATAATTAAAATAGAAGCAATGACAGATAAATTAATCATGTGATAGATACATGGTGCTCATATATTGACAAACATAGTTTCTGCGAAGGAATCAAAAAAATACTTAACAACCTTAAATATACAAATAAGTATTTCTTAATTTCAAGAGTAACAGCAAAAAAATACAGGCTTACCAAATTTATCAAGAAGATTGATCCCATTATTTTCCTATTTGTAGATACAAAATCACATAAAAAAAGCTTTGAATAAACCCAATCTCATTATACCATCTAGTTCAAATTCAATTATGTAACGAAACGAAACCAAGATGGCTGCCATGAAACATGAAAAACGCGAAAGTGAAGAAAAAAATGTCAGAAACTCAAACATTAAAATTCAAAGCAAAGAGGAAGGTTATCATAACAAAATCTCGAATAAAGAATTCTTTGGGAACATGGGTCATCAAAAATTTATGACAGAAGACGATTTTTGCCGGCGCTATAAAGATGGCTACGGTAATAATAGCATTAGGTTCGTTTTATGTCTGTCTGTTGTCAACTATTTAAATGATACTTATGATAGACTTTCATCTATTTTAGTATCTTATTAGATACCAGCGGGGTAATTGCGTAACACACTATCAATAGCAATGGCTTTCATTTTGACAGTTCAACAACATTCATTGCGTTATATACGTTGTTGAGCTGACACATTTTTCGAACATATGAAGCAATGGATTAGCAATATCCTTCAAAACGATTTATAGTGTTTTACGCAATTAGGGTGCTGAAATTAAAAGAAAATTTTGCAAATGTATTTGCCTCGTTTTAAGTCTAAAAAATATTAACATTTCCTGCCATGTGTCAGGCTAATTCGGATGGTAGGTAAGGTGGTGTAGGTATTTACCTACCAAGTTTTTTGGTAACACTAATAAAAATGAACATGACAGAAGTGAGTTTTTGTCACCTAGAGCTTTACCATAGCACTTTTTTTCTTTGTTAAACTGATGGCGTTTGGTAAAATCAGACGGGTTTATGAATTCATGATCAATGATATAATAACGCCCTCTCGTGTCAAACACAAGGAAAAGCGCACAATTCAGAAAAGAATTAAAAGCATAAGCATAATCAGCCTATAACGTTCCCACTGCTTGGACACATGCCTCCGCTCTGTGAGAGGAAAAAGGATTAAATATTAAAAGGATTTAAAAAAAAACAACATTGTTTTTATACCATTTCGAGTGTTTTATGAAATTAAATACTGAAAAAGGTGAAACCTGGACTTGATCCTAGTCTAACATTATCTTTCTTCTAAAACCCAGAAATGTCGTAACAAAAATCTTATCGGGCAACATCAACAATGTTAAAAGACTTCCATTCACTCAAAAATAAATAAATATCAAATCGAATCGATTCACGTATTAATTCGAATATTTAATATCGGTCATCAATCATAACCCTCATGCTCGGAAGACATTATCACAAAAGTGCATCGCCGAAGAATCGAACCCCATACCTTTGTGTTTCTTGTCAACTCCGAACAACAATTAACTATTGTTTATTGTATTTCAATACGAATTGTATTGAATTGGAATCGCAAAAAGGGTATTTTATACGATACTTAAATAAATTTATTTCTGTGGGAGTAGATAAATTTTTCGTTTACCGAAGGGCCTGGCTACACGGCCTATTTTATCGTTCATAAAACGTATAAAGTGATCATCGTTATTTTACTTGAGAATCTTGTACACGTAATTATGAGAATGAGTGCTGTTAAAAATCAGTCTTAATGCTTAAGTACGCCCACACTTAAAATCACGTACAGACGACAGCACATCAAACTACCCGAAACTGTCCAATTTTCCCAATCAACTTTGAACCTTATGCTTTAGCGATAAAGATGAAAATCTATTAAAGAAATTTGACAGATTGTAGTAGCTTGATGTGCTGGCGTCTGTACTACTGCATACCTATACGAAACCAAAACAGAAAAATTATTTCTACGAGTACACTCGTAGACACTCTTTTTGTTTTTTCGTTTCGCATTTTTTTTCCATACAAGCTTCACTTCATACTCGTATGAACTATACATGTTATATGTAGATAGGGACTTATTCCATTTTGTATTTCATTACAAATAAGTTTTGCTTATTCTTTGAAAGAGTTCATTTTTACAATTACTTACTATTGAAAACTCTAATATTTTTACAAGAGTTCAATCAAAGTAGTCATACTTAAATAAGCCTCTTTAACTACAGACATAAACATACCAATAAGTTATAAGAAATGAAGCCAGTACAATCATATTATTTCAATTGACAATAGGAAATTATGTATACAATATTACTATCCCTAATAGGCGATGCTTAAGTGACATGATTTCTATCCAACAGTATGGAAAATGATTGCACAAACACAAATTAAGCCTGTACCAGAATCTTCAGTACAAAAAAAAACGAGTGTGCTTATGACCACACGACTGAAGTGAAACTTCTTCTTAGATATACGGAACGTATTTGGCTATGAGTGGAAGAGAGAAAGAAAATGTGCGCGCGCACTGCTGTCTCTTGCTTATATCCCCCACTCAACTCCCGTTCGCCTGGCCCGATCACACTTTTCGTAACGCTTACGTCACGCGTTCGCCAGCTTACTCCCCAAGTCAAGCGTGCGTAAAGAAGTTTCACTTCAAAAATTTAGAACAGAGCAAATGTGCGTATAAAATGTATAGTATATGCAACATAACCCAATAAAATACCGAGTCCATTCAATTCATACTCAAATAAGCTCAAATAAACCTAAATACATTCACTCTGTCACATTAAGGGGTATAATAAACACAAAAATATACAATCAGATGCCACCGCCGCAAAACCTTGAGTTTGTTATAACAAATAAATTCTTCTATGCGTCCTCTGTATAGATCATTATACAATTCTGGTATGTCCGCTGAATCATATTTAGTTTTTTGTGGACGCCAAATGATACTTGTTATATCTTTTGGCGCTTTGTTCGATTTGTAGTATATGTGAGTTTGTGAGATCAATTCTGAATACATTTTTGCAGGTTTCTAGATTTCTTAGCAGGTATGTTGATTTAAAATTGATAGGAAATAAAAATATCCGTGTACTTAGTTTAAGTTATATTTTCAAACCATTTAAATATCTTTACTGGCATTCTAGTGCACAAAAATAAGTCATCAGAAGGATTAATATTACCTACGTATTTTTTTTAGGTCGATATGAAAATACATAAATCAACTGAAGGATAAGGAAAAAATATAGAGAAGTATAAGTAGCTAAAAGATTTTCTTAGTATTAGAAAATAAATTGCTCCCCGCACTTAAGTTTTGGATGGATGCTATGAATTTGAATTTAATCCCATCAATAGGTAGGTACGGCATCCACATGATTTTTTAAAATAGTATGCAGGAATGAGGAACATGCAGGAATACTCCTGCATGTTTATAAAAATTAAAAACCAATAATTTATTCATAAATCGTTTATTCATAAAAATAAATCATTTATTTGATTTTAATCTAAGTTGGTATACAGATAAGATAGTATTTTTATAAAAAGTCCCGATACATTTTTAACTTACGACATGCAGCACAAGTTACAACTAGATATTTTGATGCACTACTCAAGAACCTTCTGAAGAAATCCCATATACTGCACAAACATTCTCAAGTCCATCGTATCTAAGGTGCATTTATGATATGAGTTTTTGCGCTATACACGGACTCAGGCGCCGGCTGTTATGGCACCGTGTTATTCGCCCGCTAGTTCAATAACAATTTATTAATAATCCCGTTTTTGCCCCAAGCCTGAGACATAAATATGTCATTATTCGCACTGCTCAATTAGAACCTTTAAATTTTTTTTCAGTCCAAATATTTTTTTCCAAAAGATGAATTTGAAATGTTATAAATATTACATTGATTTGAGCTTGAATTTGTGGTCAGTTTTGATATTATTTTTGTAGGTTACGTTCGTTGATATCTTTTGTTTGGGTGAGCTTGCCTTAATGTATGGCGCAGCAAAATAAAATAAGTTTAGTAATAGTGATTATTTTGGCATAACGCTATTTTTGTTTCGTCTGTGATGTGGTAAAAGAGGACTGGGATTTATCACACTAATATTATAAAGGCGAAAGTTTGTGAGTGTGTGAGGGTATGTGTGTATATGTTTGTTAATTCTTCACGCTCAAACGGCTGGAACAATTTTGATAAAATTTTCTGTGGAGGTAGCTGACACCCTGGATTAAAATATAGGCTACTTTTTATCCCGATATTCCCACGGGATCGAAACGTATGCGGGTGAAACCGCGGGGCGTAGCTAGTTATTTACTAATTCATATTTTTAATGACTATATCTATGCTAATAATAAAGATGAAGAGTTTGTTTGTTTGAACGCGCTAACCTCTGGAGCTAAAAGTCGGATATAAAAAATTATTTTGCATTTGATAGCACAATTCTTGAGGAGAAGGCTAGGCTATTTATTTAAACATCACGCTAGGGAGCCGAAACGAAACCGGTGCAGGAAACCGGCATGTCGTAGAACCAAAAATTCGAAGAAATGGGATATCTACCAACCCGTACTGGGCCCGCGTGGTAGATTACGGCCCACTCCCTCTCACCAAGAGGAGGCCTGTGTCCCAGCAGTGGGAATATTATAGGCTGATTATGCTAGGGAGCCGAGCAAAAAGAACGAAAGTCAGATAAAACGCTAAGCAAACACAAAGTAATGGCGCGGACGGGCTATGCGATGCGACGGGGCGGATCGGGGTACCAAGAAATTTCACGCGAACGAAGTCGCGGGCAACAACTAGTTGGGAATACTTTACTAATGTAATCCTTAATTTTGTTACAGGTAAGGCATTATGAGCATGCAGCAACTGGTTCGTTGATTGAAGATAAGGTATATTTAAATAGTTTTTTTTTCCGACGCGGCTAGTTTAATTCTCATAATACTCGTAAGTCGTAATCTCTTCACCAAAATCTCTGACACAGTCCTTTTGCATAACCGACAGTTTCGGGTTCTACAGCAGTCAGTGAACTTAAAAATCACCGCAGTTTATAAAGCTTCAACAATATTCATCCAATTTACAACAAAAAGTTCCCTTAATCTGCTATCCAATATTTCAGTTTCACATCTACCAACATTCATCGCGCGTCCGCGTTTCACACCGACCGGCCGCCCATTACACCGCACAGAACATTACGAAAATTATCATTTGTGATAACGCGAGACATCCTCTCTTTAATAGCCACAAGCCAAACAGTTAATTTTTAAAAGCCGACGATACTTATAACTCATTCGTAAGGCGTTATTTTTCGTGCGTTTATCTGTGAATCTGCGTTGTAACAAGCGTGATTAATTCACCGTGTGATCTGTAGTACCGACCCATCTGCCTTCGGGCGGCGGCCATTTAAAATTTACCGTTTTCCTTTGCGAATGTTTATTTGCCGCGTTTTTGAGAGAGGTTTAAGTACGATGTAACAGTTTCCATTTAATGGTTACAATTATTATTGATATACCTGCTGAAGATGTACATGTACTGCTTTTAGTGAGGATGTTGCATTTTTTAGTTTTGTTGCCAGTAATTTGTTTCAATGTAATTACTAATTAGTACGTTTCATGATGGCTAATTGAAACTTCGGATAGTTGAGTAATTTTATTCGCTTATAATTTTATCGTTGAGTATCAGTCTACAAATGTCATTGGATGAAAAAAAATGGGTCATTTTGCAAAAACTGTCCCACTTAATAATAAACCTTAGGTGGATAACATTTAATTTTTAATTAAATTTTTCCTAAAAAGGAACCGCAGACCAAAAGCGGTGATCCAATTCTCATGTTTTATTTTAACTTGTAATTTGCTGAAAACGTATAAAATTCAAAGAAGTGACAAACCCGCTGAGTTTGCACCAAAATCTTATGATTATAAAGAAAAAAATAAGTAGAACAGACATCCCTCTGTCATGAAAGTCAGATTGCCCAAAGAAATGTTCCACTCCGCCAATCCTTAGAATATATTCATTTTATGCATAGATTTATTTTTAAAGGTAAAAACGAAACACTACTCCTTCGGGAATATATTGATCTTTATTTGATTTTAATCAGTCTTAAATAATACGGAACATTATTTGGAACCAACACTGGCTGAAAAAGTATAAGCCATCCATCAGCATCCGATAATGACTACTTTTTGGTCAGTTATCTCTTTAGCAATTTCATGTTTCGAAAACAAGTTCTAGAAATCCTAAAAAGAGTAGGTATGTTGCAAAAATTTTGCGAATTTTAAGCCTTGGTTTCCTTAGAAAGTGGTGAACGGTCACACAATAACAACTATCTAAATACAAAGCGTTTTTTGATACCATAATGTTAAATACTGGTAACCTAAGCTCTAGCAAGCCGGTTAAAAATTATGAAGTAGCTAGATATTGATTGCAACAATTCATTTGTTAATTTAATATTACGTAAGTTATAGGTCTAATAACCAAAACTATCTTCAAAATGAACAGTATTATAAAATAGGGTATCAATAATAGGTTTCACAATTTTGATGTAATTAATGATGATTGCAGTTTCACAGGGAAACTGATATCTGCCGAAAATAAACACAAAGAAATGTGATAATTACTTTATTATACGAGTAAGCAACGTAAACCTTTATCAACTAACAAATCACTACAACCTAAGGATTAATTTGTCACTTCATTTTCTTATCCCAATCTTCAAAAATAAAAGCACACAAACTCGAGCCAACACTACAGGCTATGCAAATCGCTCGATATCGCAACAGTCAACAATAATTAAGCCTGCAAACCGCCTCGATACATATAATCGATTAAACACACACGATTATAATCGACGAATCGATCATCGTACGATTTGAGTTCGGCGCGAGTGGGCTGTCAGAGAATTGCACCTTCATTACTATACAGGAGCGGGTAGCAAATCAAGTAGACAGACAGACGGACAGACGAGCTCTGGATACAATAAGATATTTACAAGCGGTTGCGAACGAGTCGATATACGAGTATGCATTGTTGCAATGTTGATCGAAATGTGTGCGGGATTGTAGGGTAATTTTTGTTTTGACAATACAAATGCGTTTTGTATCGTTATATCGGTTTGTTGGCGGTTTATGCGTATTTTGTTGTGGTGTTTCGTAAATTTTAATTTGATTTCTTTGTATTTATGATGTAATAAGAGCTAAGGAGCTTAGTTACATACACTTCTTCGACTTTGGGTACTCCAAGTGTCACTTTCCAAACAAATATCAGTGACGTTCTTGTGGCTATTTTGAATCATAGGATTTAAAAAAAAAACAATGCTATTTTCTCTCTCTTTTCAAATGATCTCAACAAGGCAGCGTTAGACTTTGTGTTATTCTACTTTTATTGACCACCCGAACGTCCAAATATCATGACATCAATGTCAAAGATCAGGCTTCAATCAAGTCCGACATGCGACAGTGTCATGCGACACACAAAGTGTCCACTGAACTCCACAGTCGATATCATTAGGAATCATTAAAATCAATTCACGTGTAACATGGACCACTTTTTTGAGTCACGATTGCGCTTAATGATGCACTATTTTCAAATAAATCGTGTTAGCTACGCTTAGAATCTGTCGCGAGGCCTCCCGTGTTGGCCAGGCCTTTTATACACAGTGATAAACTTAGGTTTTATTTCTGTTAAAGGCCTTTTTTATATCGCTGTCTTAGCCTGTTTCTTTAGAACAGTATTAGATTTTTTCTGCCATGTTTCTAGCAGTCTTTAAATTTTCAAGCGTCTTCATAATAACATTTCAATTGAAATTCTCGTGTTTCAAAACGAACTAGTTTATAATAATTATCTTTCATCTGTTTATTAGTAATGTAGTTTAATAACATCGTATTAGTAAGCCAGCTCATAATGCAGCAAATATGATGACATTAATTAGACTATCACTATTATTGCAACTGTCATTTAACTTACCGCCTGCTTAAAGGTGAACAATATTACAATTGAATTTATATCATTAAGTTCTTCTCTCATTTCGAATATCAACTCTACTCCTCCGATTTTAGGTACTGAATTGTTTGTTAAAAAGGTGACATTTAGGTTGTTATAGTATTGTTCGCAAATAACCGTAGCATAGCAGGGTGATCCGAAGTGCGTTGTCCATATAGGGGAGTCGCGCGCCGAGCGCGTGGCAACGAAACTTCTTCAAACTTTTTAAAAGGTTAATTGCACGCGAAAAACTGACTGCACCACTGTTGGAATCCCACTCTGTAAGGCCACCACCAAGGTTTTCTGTATACCCATGAATATTGATAGGAGCCAAAATTGTTTAGATTTTTATGTTTTTCCTTCGAAATCTGGTTAGTCCGTGGGTGTTCACATTTTTTGGTGCGATGTGTTTATTGGTGTAAAAAGTGGAGTGGAGTCGTTGGCAGTTTTATTTTCTACCGGAGCGCTTTTGTTCTGTGCGGTAATTGAATTATATCTGTTTCTGGAAAAGATTTAAGTCGGGAGTCCGCAGTTTTTATTGGCGTTTTAAAGAGTACTGCTTCGTAATCGTAATGATACATTGAAACTGTCCCATCTCAGCTTCATTCGCAAGCTATGAATAATTTCGGATATATAAGTTCAGAAGCTCAAACGTAAATGTGTTAAACTTAAACTTGCTCCTATCACTTGCAAGTGCTTAGTTGAGAGAGTTAGCATGAATACTGAAGCAATGACCCGTACTGTGTATTTATGATGTACGGTTGTAAAGATGGTTTCTTGGTCACTTATCTAGGTATACCTACATCTTGCTAGGAATTCTGATAATAAAGCTTATTCTTTTATCTAAGATATTTTAAATCTAAAGGCAATAAAGCTTTTGTTTCCTAAGAAAGCGGTGTACGATCACATAATAACAACTTTCCAAATACAGAGCGTTTTTTGACAGCTTAATGTCAAATACTGGTGAAAATGACAGATTTTTATAACTGCTGTTATAATTTTACAGATCCGCTTTCCTATTGATTCCTATGATTTCCATCAAAGCTAGATATTGTTAAGGATAGATCTTGTCGTAATCTTTTCTTATGTAAAATGACAGTTTTATTAGCTGTAGGTTCTTCATTTTATTCATTACTAGCAGCGCCCCGCGGTTTCACCAATCGGAATATCGGTATATAACATATTATATGTGTTAATCCTGGTTATTAACTATCAGTTTGCCAAATTCCATCCTCACAAACTTTCGTGTTTATAACATTAGTAGGATTTTTTATCACGCTGAGTGATTCAAAAAAATCTATCATTAAAGAAAAAAGAACGCTGAATTTTCTAAACAATGCAATTCTTTATTTACAACACCGACTAGGAATAAACACCCAACCCATAAATCAGTACAAAAATAACGACCTATAACAATTTACTGAAACAGTTCCTGATTTTTTATCAACATCTGATATGATTTCCATAAAGCCAGGAGTGCACAATTAAGCTCGACTAACAAGTGGACAATCAATGAGTTTTTTATTCAACGATGACCATATTAGACCGTCTGACCAGGAAGGTCTGATGTAAACATAGCGCTTAAAATATGTAGCGTCAATCGAGGGTATAAAAATATCGAGTTAGGCATGATTCATACTTAATTGTGTGACCACAATATAACTGCATTTGTGGTCTTCAGGAAGATTTGATTGTGGTGGGATTTGTGCTGAAATGCTGTTTGAGAGTCTTCCGATTTGTTTTAGTTTATTTACTAAGTTGAAGTGGGGCTGGGCTGGCCTCGTATGTCGAGTATGTTTCGTTAAACATTGTTTTATCTGAATAAGAGTCGATAAATTCAGTATCATCATGATGAGGGCGGGGCGGGCATATTTGATTTCTAGGCCTATACTTTAGTAGGTATTCCCTTTGTTTTCATAACCCTCAAACAAACACTCAAATCTACTTTGGAGGGAAATATCTCCAAAACAATGATTCCTTCACCTAAGATAATATAGCGAATCTCTTTTACTAAAAGTAAACTGCTGCTGAGCTGTTTCAAATCTCCAACCACAAATTCCTTATCTCACTACAAATTACCTGTAGGTACTATCTACTCATAATGTGGTCTACAACCCGTACAGTGTAGCCCAACCTTGGAATTGCATAATTAAATCAGTGTTAGGCCGGTGCACACTAGCAGACCTTGTTAGTTAGCGCCTCGTCTTTTAGAGCGTAATATATGTCCCCTCTTGTCGACACTTGGCAGGTGTTAGATTAATTGCGATTTGAATTGTTAAGGCTTTATTGTTGTTATTTGCCTTTTGAGTTGAATTCTTTGCATTGAATTGCTGTTAAGACTTTCATTAGGCAATTGATAGATTGATTTACGTGCTTGTAAAGGGAGTCTAACACTACTTAATAGAAGGATTTTTTCTTATTATATTTATTTCAGAAATTTGGGGACTACATGACCTAAAGCGTGGTCACTGTCGGACTGCATAGAAAAGAAAGAAAATCGCGATGACATAACGTTGAATTTATTATTCAAAAAATCTATTGTTAGGACTAAAAACTTAAAACAGTAGTGCTTTAGTATGTTGCTTGTAGAATTATCTGACAAAAAATCAGAATGATTTTATATACGAGTATATTAGTATGGTATTTATTGTAAAAATAATGTTTTATGAGGTATCTTCATGATTTTTTTCTATCGTATAGAATTAGTTGTATTATGTTTTCATCACTATCTAAGTAGCATATATCCTGAAGAATATCATATATTTTTCTGATTTTGTTTACTGTAGTCGATCATATACTTTTAGGCATTATAAAACTTGTGTTTTTTGCGTTTAGGTCCTGTAGTCCCCTTAAATCAGTTCTATGGTAGGTACGGACAGCAACGAGAACTTTACCGATACGATTAACATCGTGAGGTTTACAGAACATTTGAAATGTCATAAAAGTATTCAATATTTACGATTTTTACCGTTTCAGTTACTTACCTATTTAGTAGTTAAGAGTTTGGTTTAAAAATAATGAGTTTAAAAACTGAAGTATTCATTGAATTTCGTTGCTGGCTGTACCACAGCAGAAAATTTGATTTTCCTACGTTAAAGAGAATTTATTCATCACCTACGGTTTACTTAAAATGAGATACAAAGTGCTTACATTTAAAGAATAATATCATATTTGGCTCCTGGGGTGTTGGCGAGCGATGTCACAGGGTACATACATGTTTATTTTTATTTTTTATAATATGTTTATACTACTATACTTCTTAACAAACATAACCAGCTTGTCCATCCATTAACTGTGATATCAGACAGACCCAATAACATTAATAACGTAAATAAAATATTTATTTACAATATGGAATGTCATGAAATATATTAAATCCAATGAGTTCTGGCGACGTTAGTGATTTACAGGTAATTCTTGCAGCGAAATTCGTCTGATCTCAATTAGCGTAAATTTTAATTGAATTCACTTTGGCATTTCACGTTCTGTGATGTGCATCGAATTGTGATATTCAATTTTCTGAGGCTCAATTCAACAAAGCTCTGTTGATATCACTTTAGTTTCAATTAATCTACAGTGAAATGGCTTTTGCTCATTTATTGTAAAGATTGCATCAAATAAAATAAATTAATTAAAGGATTTGAATGAAAGCTATTGACTTCTCTCGTCTTGACAGACGGACAACAAAGTGTTTCTATATTTTTATTTTATTATCAGCCATTTCTGTCCCACTGCAGGACAAAGGCCTTACTTCCTTCCTACTGTCTATAAGGGTTCCATTTTATCCTTTTGAGGTACCGAACCCAAAAAAAGGGGGATTCAGAATCATAGTACTGAATCCATAGTTGACTATGGGTTGCGCATCGATGTGCCTGCCACCCTGTATATCTCCTTAATAGCTTAAATACACTATACTGCGTTTGTCCGTAAGATAGACAGTAATGGCGACAAAGTGTTCTTAAAAGCTCCCTTTTTCAGTCCAACGAAATCATTTCCAGGCATCTCCCGTCAGTATGTACTAGCTATATTATAAGGCTGCCTTTCCACCAGAGATGTGCTAAGCTGCATTGCGATGGGTGTATATGATATCCACCAATAGGATCGTTTGATTCTTATAGCGTTGCTTGTCTTCGCTCTAGTGGAAGAGGGTTCAATGAAGTTCTTTGCGTACCCGGAAAGCGCATCTTCATAGCATATCTTAACCACTTCGCTACATCATTTATGTCTAGTGAAAATAGACACAAAGACCGAGATCTATAAACGTTACTTAGCACGCACCTACTTAGACGAAGCGTTATTCCTGTCAATGTCGCACAACTGTCTAACTTAAAGCACGGGCTAAGTACAGAATTTTAATCTCAGGAAGCGACGCGCGCTTTACTGTTATAACCAAGGGTACAAACACGCTGTGAATGTGTGCATGGTTAGCATCAGCACATAATACACATGCAGTCACGGACAGAGAGCTCCTGCGCTTACACACGCTTGTACAGACGCCAGCACATCAACCTACCCGAAACTGTCAAATTTTCCCAATCAACTTTGAACCTTATGCTTTAGTGATAAAGTTGAAAATCTGTTAAAGAAATTTGACAGATTGTAGTAGGTTGATGTGCTGTCGTCTGTACTTCTGGTAACCACAAATAAAGTGCGTGACGCTTCGTAAGATAAAAATACTATAACGATTATATAGATTTCGGCCATAGTTTCGTAGCTTAGCTTCACCGCATAGTTATCTCTTCTACATGCTGGAAAGGCAGTCTTATATCGGTAATTTTAAGCGATAAATTTATTTTTTCTCCCTCCGCAGGGTGCCTGCACACTGAGCTTATAACCGTCATCATTGAATTGTAGATAGAAGCTAATCATTAGTAACTGTTTGTTTTTATAATTTTCACCCGGTGTCAGGCGGACAAAGGAACGCTTCGGATCGTTGGAATGTCCATGCTGAGAACATTCTTGATATTATGTTGGAGGGGATTAATTGGGCCTTAGTAATGTAGTTCCTCAACTACATTAAAAACAGGTTTTAATAATTTATAGGAAAGGAAATTGGAAAATAATAGTGCCTTGCCCCAGTCACAATGTCTTCAGGAAATAGAGTAGGTGCTAATTTACTTGAAGTACTAATTACTTTACTGAAGGGTAGCTAATTGCTAGACAAAGACCCTATGATTTCCAAGCCTGCTATTTCAGAAAAAATCATTTGAAATTCCTTGTCAAAAACTTGAATACACTGAACAACCTAGAACTTCAACAATGTAACATTCGATATCAACTGTTCATTACTTTTATCTCCTGCCATCTTTATCACAGCATCTGCATGTTCCCAAAGAGAATATAATCACGGATTGGTAAAATTCCAAATGAATACATTCCAGCACGTGCCGAAACTGCTCTTGCGATACGTTACGTGGGCTGCGCTGGCGCATAAACCTGACGAGCGCACGTCAGCGTTCAGTATCTGAACTGTATATCTATGTTCGAGGTGCACGGGCTTATTCTGGAGGTAAGATGGAAGGAGAGATTGGTTTTAAAGGTGGTTAAAATGTTCCGAAATTGATAAAAGTGACTATCTTCTTCTTCGTGATGGCAAAGTTTCCATTTCCACGGTGACATTGGTAGCAGCGCAGCGGTCACTATTTTGGTTAGTCAACTTTTATCAACATCGTTTTAGCTGCAAGAAACCAGGCAGGTAGGCTGGACAAAAACCTCATACAAGAATAACCTTGCGTATCTTATATCTTCGTTATTTCCTGAAGATCTTATTTTTATAAATGCCGAAAAGTGTCATTAGCTTTACCGAAGTCGAATTTTGATTTATGGCAAAAAAAATCTGATCTATATAGGCATTTGACTCCCTTCCTATATCATGTTTTAAACAGAAACAATTCTCAAAGCTCCAGTATTTCTGGATCACTTCTCAATGACTTCACTCATTCCGTCCGTCGATCTCCAGAATAAGTCCATCGTGATTGGTGAACAAATATTTCAGCTGGACATATTTGTGCCGCCGAAACAATTTGTTCTCGTTTTTAGTTCAAACCGAATTGTTTGCAGAACTTATAAATTGTACTTTTTAGTACTCTGATAACGCAACTATTGTTGGGTAGTCCGATCTTACTCTCATCTCGGAACAAATCACTATTCTGATGAATATTTCGTCTATACTTTTTTGAAGTGATACTTCTTAGGCTGCAATTCGATAATTGAACGACATTTCAAGGACGCGTCAAGTTTAGACACATTTCGTTACATGAGAGAGAAGAAAAATATGACTCTCTCTGTCTCTCACACTAAATCTTTCTTATTTGTTATTTCTTAATAATTTTTTACACGCGCCATTTTTTTTTGTTGTATATCCAATGTTAATCCGTAAGGAAAATGGGCTTTTCTAAATTCTAAGAAATGTGTTATATTGAAGGGATTCGTGACCTTTTGCCCGCTTCAGTACCAACACAAAGCTTGGTTAAACGCGATACTTTTTCTAAGGAAAATTGTCTCCGGAGGAATCTAGTTTGTATTTCATCCGATACATTTTAATCCAGTTCTAGGAGTGAAGCTCAACGCTTCTTATATCCTCGGAGTAATACTGAGATTTGAAATTGCAAATTCTATTCTTGGCTAGATTGCATTATATTATTTTGTCTCGTGAACTTTCTGTATTTCGATCGTAAAATTGAAAGTCTCGCTTTTCACCACTGTTTCATCTGATGGTAAGCGATCATGAGTCAGACAATGGTGTACACTTGACTAGAAGTATCCTATTCACTGGAGATTTGACGTCTCCCAGGTTATGGCGACCGGGCAAGCGAGTTCCACTCTTACTATCTGCTTAGCTTTTTCCCAACTATGTTGAGGTCGGCTTCCAGTCTAGCTGGATGCAGCTGAGTGTATTTTACATGAAGCGCCTGCTATCTCACCTCTGCAACCTAGTTACTGGGGAACGTAGACTTTCAGGCTTCTGACGACCTGTAACGACTGTCAGAGAGTTCCACACTACAGTGGTATTTTTTTTAAACCTTAAACCATTGAATTCGCGCCACTGTTACCGTAACCGACACCGCTTCGGATGTGTTCGGCTGTCCTCGGGATGTACTCGGTTTCAATGTATATCCGATATGAATCAGTGAGTGATGGCAAAGTATTCTGTTTGTGTTTTGTTTTCACTTCTGTCTGCACTCCCGGAGTGTTTTTTTTTTAATTATTTATGTACACACAGTAAAATAGATATAGATACGACATATTAGTACCTGCCTATTGGGTACAAAGGTAGGTACTGTTTATTTCTTAAGAAATTTTTTCCAGCAGACCTGCGAGAGGAGAAATGAGAAAGAAATGTAGACAATAGTGTGTGAGAACAAGAAGAGAAGAGTTTTATATGACAGTCAGTTTTAAAAACGAGTGTTTTGAACTCCAGCAGCACATCCTTGACCGGCCTGCGCACACGCTCGCGGACAGCCCTCATCCTGGCATCCCCGTACGATGCGTACGCACTCGTAGCGTAGATTTTTTGTTGCGCGCGCGACTCGACTCGAATATAAAGCCGATGCGAACTTCCCCCGCCTTTTAAGGCCAGGCCCTTAGTCCGGATTCCATCGGGGGACGTGTCCGCACAATAAAAAGATTTATATTTATTTATCGGATAAATAAGAGGACGATCGGGCCGCGCGTTCCTTGAAAGTGTTTTAAATTAGTATTTCTTCCGTGCCGCGTGCTATGCGCGGTAAATTGGGCAGTTTTTTTGGTGGTGTGTTTAGCGTCAGTGTAGTACTGACACTCAAAGTGGTACTAAGGTAATTGCGTAACACACTATCAGTAGCAATGGCTTTCATTTTGACAGTTCAACAACATTCATTGCGTTATTTACCATATTGAGCAGACAAGTTTTTCGAACATTTGAATCAATGGATCAGCAATATCTTTCAAAATGATTCAGATTATTATTGATAGTGTATTATGCAATTAGGGTGCTGCTTTGGGACCTTGTCCTAAGATAACGACTAGCATTGCATTGTATGGCATTGCAGCATATATATGCGTATCTCATGCTCATTTGTCAGTGCCTCACTATATATAGAGAGATACAACTAGAAAAAGTATGAAACGCGTAACCATCTAACCATATAGTTACATTGGAAGCTTTTCTTCAGCTAACGTCATAGAAAACAATGTTGGAAAAATTGTGCAGCCTCCAAAGCAGATCAGTTCGAAATGTCACGGATGCTACGCTCCATATTTCTTCGAAACAAGACCACATTCAAGCACGTTTTTTTAAATTAAAATTAACAATTAAATTCACGAGAAATATAATTGATTAAATTAATTTGTAGTAGTTTACTTCTCATTAAGGCAGCTCCCTATTTGGGCACTCCATATTTTTCTTACACTTGCCACAGGTAATTATAAAAACTCAACATCTTATCATTTTTAATATTCCACATCACTTTATAGATCATACTATCCGATATCGATAAAATCATAAATTCTGTAAAAACGATTATCGATTATTATGACACGCTAGTTCTTCATAATTTAATATCGATTATAGACGTATCCACGATCTATGTATAGAAATGCGTAGCTCTAACATACCACTGTTTTATAGTACGGCTATCCTAGTAGGGAGAGGGTGGAATAGTTGAGAGTATCGATAGAATATCGATATTGTCTTATCGAAAAAGAACGCAGCTCAAAAAACAGCATCACTAAAGTAAGGGTACCTGGGTCTGAATTTGTACTTTGCTTAAAGCCAGGGACCGCTAAAGTTCCGTCTGCAAAAAATAAAGCTGTTATAACGGTTTCGTTTTTAGTGTCATTAAGAGGAAATCAGCAGAAATTACATTTTAGTTAATAATATTGATGCTTCACACTATCATGTTAGAAATTAATGCCTTTAAAAATGTCCCTATTATTTCTCTAAACTATTTTCAAAACGTTCAACAACCACGCGACCTGTCGCATCCCTACGCATCCAAGAAAAACTGCCTCGCGGCTCGTAGCGTATAGTTCCCAGCCAGTGTTCCGGGTTTTATTCCTCGTAGCACGTGGGAAAATCGTGTCTATAAATCAACGCCTATATTTTTTACTTGAAACTCCTTTAAAATCATCCAGTGGACACGCAGAGTTATTAGTTGTTGACGTTTTTTTTCGGTTGCGATCGTCCAGCCGGTTGCGGGTACAGCGATACGCGATAGTATTAATTACTGGTGGTAGTTTGTTCGGTATGTTTCGTTTGTTTGTTGTCTGCGTTTTGCATTGTATAAGATTCTTTGTTAGTTAGGAGTATTCTTCTGATATTTTTTTAATGGAGCCTAGGAGTTCACAGCAGAGCTTTCAAGTTTAAGTTTGAATAGTAAGTTAACCGATTTGCGTACCTATTCACAACCTTTCGTCTGGTTGTCGTACTGAAAATCTATCAATTACCGACTACAGCAAATAGCTGTCGGAAGCATAGCGGTCGTGTATTTGACTTTCGAAGTTTTCGGGTTTTGAATTTGTGAACAGCCTTTGGAGGACTTTTTTGAAAACATTGATTGATGTTCGATTTTCCTTGTCACCAATTCGGCACGGAAAGCCGGGTCGGCACAGATTCAGTGCGGAAGCTTATCGAACCACTGTGAATGCTGATGTAATCTATATTTCCATTTATTTATTAAATATTAAATTCGATCAGACGAAAACAGTTTCCTATTTGATGATGCTATTGATAAGCTAGGTTGATACCATCATTTTGTAACTTTTAAATGTAAAGGAAAATTTGTATTGCTCGAAATTGAATTTTCATAATTTGCGTAAAAATAACTTTTCGTTTCATTCGTTTTTAAATAGTTTATAGGTCAAATTCAGTTATTGATGGGTAGGCGGATTTTATAGCCTGATAAAAGGTACTACTCGCTTTTTTACATAAAAAATCATTTAAACTTCAGTTTCATAAACTTTTTTCCAGTATTTTTTGTTCATTATCAGTGTTTTACTACCGGGTTTAATAATAAAAAGGTTATCAAACTGAAGTCCCAAATATTTTTATGCAAAAACGCGCGTGATGATATCTTTTATCAGTCTATAAAATAGAGTACAGACATCAGCACATCAAGCTACCCGAAACTGTCAAATTTTTCCAATCAACCTTGAACCTAATGCTAATAGCCATAAAGTTGAAATTCTATTAAAGAAATTTGGCAGATTTTAGTAGCTTGATATGCTCCATTCTGTACATATACTTAGGACATATAGTGACCTTATTTGTGACGATCTTCAGGAAGGTCAGAAATAGGCGCAACCGGCGTGCGTGCATGACCTGAAGACCAATTCTCATAATTAAAAACGTTCAAAATCTAGTCGCAATCTCATCGATAATCAATGTCAAAAACTTGTCAAGAATGTAGGGAAATTAAAGGTATTTTTGACAGATTGAGACTGAGATCAGACTGTGAACGTTCTTAAAATTACAAGAATTGCCCCTCAGATGTATGAACGTAAACGAGGCAAAAGGAGAATGATAGGTAGCAGGTGGCGTTCTGTGGTTTCTGCCTAACTCCATGGGAAGACGGCGTGAGCTTATGTATGTAAAATAGAGTACGTCTACCCATAAATAACTGAATTTAGAAAGAAAGAAAGAAAAATTGTTTATTCTGCACAAACAAAACTCATATTACAAATAAAAAAAAATAAAAAATGACATAAAATATACACATACAACGTAGTCAAAAGTTAGTTAATATTATTTATTTATTTTAGGAAAACTTACAGCTGAACAGATACAGTAAGTAATAGTTTATCCGTACTAATCCATACTAATATTATAAATGCGAAAGTGTGTCGGTCTGTCTTTTATCTCTTCACGTTTAAACCGCTGAACCGATTTAGATGAAATTTGGTAGGTATAGAGATAGTTTGAGCCCCGATAAAGGACATAGGATAGTTTTTATCCCGATATTCCCACGGGATCGACACTTATGCGGGTGAAACCGCGGGGCGCTGCTAGTATAAAATAATGCCAATTACAAGTTTCCACATGTAGTATATAAATCATATGAAACAGTTAATTGATAATAGACTCGTATATAACACAAAACAGAAAAATGACTATTTACGCACGAAGAAGCAATTTGATAAAATTTTCTTCAATTTAGCAACACTAGTATTGAACATGTCGATATCAGCTTCCTATCAGGTTGCGCTCGCGCTGTACAGACGCCAGCACATCAAGCTACTACAATCTGTCAAATTTCATTAATAGATTTTCAACTTTATCGCTACAGCATAAGGTTCAAGGTTGATTGAGAAAATTTGACAGTTTCGAGTAGCTTGATGTGCTAACTTCATTAACATAAGACTCATTCGACTTATTTAAAAACAACAATGTAAGTAGCTATCTAAAGTTAGGAATACACTTTACTAACGCATTTATTGTTCATTAAAAGCACACATTAATCAAGTGAATACAACTTAATTAATTATACATACACAACTTTTTATCCTGATTTACATAAAAATGACGTCAGAAAGCTCATATCCTTTGTCTCAAAATGTAAACAAACCCGATGACGTGACATGTTATGTATGTCCATCTAAGAAATCAACATTCAGAGTGACCATAGCGTTCCCAGAGACCAGAGGTTACGACGACATTTTTTTTAACTGCACCTTCTAAGTAATGTCACATTGACAGATGACGTTTAGTGTCATAGTGTGATTGATTTTTCTTGCCGTGGATTTTCAATTTTCAACCTTATATTTGAAAAAGTAAGGTTTAAATTCAATTTGATTAGATTCTAGCCAATTGTAGGTATGATCCATTTTTGAACATGAATGCATCATAATTTGATACTATTTTGGAAATGGTTCGTTTGACGAATGGTGATCGCTTACATACGTAGATTGCGTTAGTGAGTGCATTGGAGTTTGAATTGATTGAGGTGGGTCGTTTCTGAAGTTTATTCACATCCTAGTTAGATCATGAATTGTTGTTTTTGTGATTGTTGGGTTGATTTTACCTGCGTAAGTTTTGCTCATAGTCAAAAAAACAAGGAGTAATTTGGTGCTCAAAAGCTAAGGTACAGACCCCAGCACATCAAGCTACTACAATTTGTCAAATTTATTTAATAGATTTTCAACTTTATCGCTGAAGCTTAAGGGTTCAAAGTTGATTGGGAAACTTTGATAGTTTCGGGTAGCTTGATGTGCTGGCGTCTGTACCTTAAAAGTTTTGGTGACTTAAAAATACAGGGTGTATGGGACATCGTTAACAATTTGCGCGTCAGTGTTCCTTACAACGTGTATTATATTTTTTACTTTAGATTTTGAAGGGCTTTTGCCGCTCAAGCCGGCCATATTGGAAAAATGGCGCCCAAAATCATACCATACCAGCCATCTCTCTAGGACTTTATCAAAAGTTTTAATGTAAAAAAAAGTGGATATGTTTCTCTCAAAAGATTGGCGTCACCAAGTAATGACTTTCCTTGCAATGGCAAACTTATTCCTGTTTTGCATAATTCTTGCGATGAGAAACCCTGGAGACAGTCATGTAGTACTTGCACAAAAAGTTAGTTGTGAACTGAAAACAATTAATAAGCCGCGGGACTTGGAATCATGCTCCGTGTCAAAACCTTTCGCGTGCCATTTAGGATGGAGCCACGAATACAGCGGGCGAGGATATCAAGCAGTGGATACCCGTTGTACCGTTTGCTGACCAAAGTATTCTCAGAAAATTATGGTATTAAACAATATTTTTTTATCTTGTTGGATTCAAATTTCATAGTAACTAAAATTTCAAATTCGAAAGTAACTCTGTCTGTCTGTATGTTACCTTTTCACACCTAAACCATTGAACGGATTTCGTTAAAATTTGGCAGAGAGATAGATTGCATCCCGGGGAAGGACATAGGATAGTTTTTACCCCGATATTCCCACGGGATTGACACTTATGCGGGTGAAACCGCGGGGCGCAGCTAGTAAAATATAAAAAAGAAAGACAGTAACAAACTCTTCCTTTCTTTTATTTTATTGGTTTAAAGTTTATAACTCAGTAAGTACGTACTAGATAACATGCAAATTACAAATGATGAAATAAAGTATTTACTCGTAAAACGCCCCTTTTCTCGTAGTATGTTTCCAATAATATATGACGGTTTTTAAGTTTCCAATATTTAATCAAAAGCTCGTAAAATATTTTCACAAACTTACGTAACTGGTTGGAGTTCGACAAACATTAAGTAAAAAAAAAAAAATGCTTTTGTAGCTTCCTGTTAAAAATGTTAGAATGGAATGTTTGGTCACCATAAAACTAAACTTCCTACTATAGCATCCAGAAAAATACACACGACAACTACCAGTTATTATTTCTATTCCGCGAGTTACCGATAACTTTTTTTTTTACTACAACCAACCTTTTTTCTGCCTGACCAGCCATCATCATGCACAACAAGCCGTACATTCCCGACATTCATCCATCGCTGCTCTCGTGGCCTGGCCGTTAATGTTTACTCTGGGGCGGGGCGGCCCTCCCCCCTCATCTATATGCTAATGCTGCAATAACCGCTGCAGCCTCGATGACGCCTCGCCAACTATTTACAACCTATATTCGAGAGATATAATCGATTCTGATTTTTAAGATGCCGACTGTTTAGGTATGATGTTAGGATCTTCAAGCATTTAAGCTGTAGCTGACCCACAGCTTCTTTTACCATATAAACACCTGAAGGCCAGTTCCCGTAATTAAAAACGTTCAATATCTAGTCGCAAGTTGTCAAAAATTTAGAGAATTTAGAGGTAGGTATTTTTGAGAGATTGAGACTGAGGTCAGACTGCGAACGTTCTTAATATTCCGAGAATTGCTCCTCTGGTTTAATAAACTATAACTTGGTAGCATGTGAAAAAAAATGAGATAACAGGGCTTCTCCATGATTTCTTCCACGGCTGTCAATTTACCTAGTAGAATATAGAAGTGTCCTCAAACAGGTGGGGATTAGGACACAATTTATATTGCTGTTTTAAGTTTTCACAGCCTGAAAATATTCCCTCTACCTTCTTGCTCCAAATTCTAAAGAAGCTAACCGCGAGCTTCAACGTTTACAAGCAAAATATTCCTGATAAGCATTAACCTTAAAAGCCTTTAGAATATTTCATAGGCAACACTAAGCACCGCTTACTTACGTACATATTACAGTAGCCGGGCTAAAGTTCCTATTTTATCTGTGGCAGGCCCTGTTGCTACTAGCGCCACGCCTCTATGAAAATTAAATAATCAGAGCGGACGGCTCGCGTACTAAGTTAGTGATATTAAAATGTAATGTTTACTAGTGATTGCGTGCGGTTTCGTACGCGTTATTATGAACATTGTAGGGGCAGTTTGGAATGTGTTATTAATTGGATGAACACCGCCTAATGGAGTTTGGCTGGAATTGTAACTACTGAGAAATGGTTCTGTTATTGTTGCATATGAAATCTTCTCTAGAGGAGTTTGGGTAAAGAACAATGAGCGGAGAGATTTGACAAAAAATTATTATACCTACTGGTAATTGTAGAAGTGAACGGTTCTTGAGTGTTCCACATAAGAGGTCGTACTTTTTTAACAAATCTACAGCCACGCTGCATGGATATTTCCATTCAATGATGTAGTAGAGTACCACTGCTCAAATTGTAACTTATTTTGAGTTTAAGCTTTTATTAAATTAAATTCATTTATTTCAGAAACATAACATACATAACATAATCAGCCTACAATGTTCCCACTGTTGGGACACAGGCCTCCTCTCAGTGAGAGGGAGTCAGACTTATTATTTGTCCATAATTGTTAGTTACACACGTCTTAAAACTATGTTATTTTGTATTTATGTATAAGAGATTTTTTTTTAATTCATCTATGACAGCCTTGAAGGATTAAACTCTTAATTGCTAATGAAAAATCAATGATACATAACTACAAACATAGAACCTCATTGACCATTGTATAGTCCAAGAGATGTACACGTAGATGCAGTTCATCGGATAATGCGATCCATTAAAACAACACGCAGCGGCTGGACCGATATTGATTTACATCAGCGTGCACACTAAGGATACTGTAACGATACAGTTTTAATTATGTAGGGCTGGTGATGGAATTGAAGCCTGTGTATAAATAGGTGGACTAATTAAATCTACATCTAAGAGAGTTCAGATATCTGCTAACTTACTTCAAAACCAAGACCTAAAGACGAGCCCAGAGGACACGGTGGAGCATACGGTGGAGGTCTGCCCCGCTTGGGCGGAGCACCGCCGTGTCCTCGTAGAGGCGATCGGCAACGGCGGCGACCTCTCGCGTCCGGCCCTGGTTCAAGCCATGGTCCGGGGCGAGAGGGAGTGGGAGGCGGTCACCTCCTTCTGCGAAGCAGTCATGCTAGCGAAGGAGGTGGCGGGACGGCTCAGGGAGAGAGCCGCACGCCTCAGCCGCCGCGGGAGACGATACGGGCGTCGGGAGCCGCGTGACGACTCCCGGCCACCGTAGGCGCGGGCCTGCGGACGGAGAGTAATGGGTAGCTCTCCGTCCGATCAGGACCAGGCCCGTGCCGGACGGCGCGTATGTGTTCCACGCGCGCCTCAAAGAGATGTCAGCATAAAGGAAGGGGCCCGCCAGGGCCGAAGCCTGCCGGGGTAGCGGGATCGTCCGAAAGGGTTACCGCTGCCCCGGAACATAAAGGGCTAAGGAAGGAACACGGGTGGGTTTTAGTCAGTAAGAGTCTGACACTCCCTTCCGCTCCACCCAGAGCGGGAGGAGTCATTAGATGATTTCCCATCCAAAAAAAAAAAAAAAAAAAAGACCTAAAGACGACATAAAATTCCTGAAGAATGTTGTGTTGTCTTTAGAAATCACACTTCATCACTAATATTATAAAGGCGAAAGTTTGTGAGTGTGTTTGAATGTTTGTTACTTCTTCACGCAAAAACTACTGAACGGATTTTGATGTAACTTTACAGTAATATAGCTTATACATCAGAATAACACAGGATACTGTTTATCCCGATATTCTCACGGGATCAAAACTTATGCGGGTGAAACCGCGAGGCGCTGCTAGTTTATTCATATGTTGGTCTCTCAAATCTGTTTTTTCACGTGAATTATCAATTTGAACTTTCGCATTTTTTTTAATAGTCTACGCTGTCTCGCTGCTCAGCAAGGGCCTCCCCCAAACCCTTCCAGGCATCCTTCTGTAGGACCACCTCGATCCAACCCTTGTGGTACGCGGGTCGTAACTTCCGCATAGTCAACCTATAATGTTCCCACTGCTTGCCTTCTCTCTGTGTGAGGGAATGGGTCGTAATTCACCACGCTGGGCAAGTGCGCGTTGCTGGGCATCAGTTTTCTTTGATTTTTTAAGTGAAAACTTCTTTAGGCGCGTTGGGCATTTTTTGAGATGGGAAAACACCATTGTATTTGCGCCACTGTTACCGTAACCGACACCGCTTCGGATGTGTTTGGCTGTCCTCGGGATGTACTCAGCTTTAATGTATATCCGATATGTCAGTGAGTGATGGCAAAGTATTCTGTTTGTGTTTTGTTTTCACTTCTGTCGGCACTCCCGGAGTGCCACTGTTTTTTTTTAGTTCAAGGATTATGCTAGGTACTTCGCGATCATTAATCCAAGCTTACTCTGAACGACAAACTGTACGGTCTGAGAAAACAGTAGGACCATTAAAAAAAACTTGTAATTTTGGTTGCTGACGATCCATCCGTGTATTTCATTTGATTTGATGCTTATGAATTCGATGCATCCGAAGTCGACCAAGCCAATGTCATCAAATGTTAAGACCGTCAAAGTTCGAAGTCAACAATTCGCATCAAGTTCTTCGCGTCAATGATTTAGCATTAGAAGTGTGGGTCGCGGGCCGCCGGCCTATCACGACTGCGCCTATCTGACACCCGGCAGACACGAGCGAGATCCAGACTCGTATTTAAATGTACAGGACAAGTATGAGATCAGTGTTTGAATGGTGTTCCGTACAGGCAAAACGGAATAATTCCAATATCTTAAAAGGGACGCTCTTATAACGTAAGTTATCAAAGGCCCCGTACAGAAGAAAGGGCCTTAAGGTCTTCCTTCTTTGCCGAAAAAGAAATATTTAAAATAACAATGAGCATATTGTATTTTGTCATAATATTGTTTCAAAATTACTTTAGCCAGATCTTTTGTATTCAGGACGGCAGGGATATCAACCATGGATTCAGCACAGGATTCTAGACTTCTGTTAAGAAAGAACAACTGAAAAAAGAAATACCTACGCGGTGAAAATGTATGAAACAGCATCTTTTAGGGTTCTGTACCTCAAAAAGAAAAACGGAACCCTTATAAAATCACTTCGTTGTTCGTCTGTCTGACCATCCGTCAAGACCCTTTTTCTCAGGAACGCGTGGAGTTATCAAGTTGAAATTAATATCAAATACTCAGCTGCAGTCCCTTGAAGCAGTGAAAAAATCTAACTTCTAAGTCAACGCAATAAAAAAAATACGGGCGTTTATATTCCGGAATCAAAACCTATAGGGTACTTCCCGTTGACCTAGAATCATGAAATTTGGCAAAAAGCAATGTCATGCAGCACAAGTAAAGGAAAAAATTCGAAATCCGTAAATTTTTTGTTACATACCTACAAATTTGTAGTGAACTCTCGGTGCGCGAGTCCGACTCGCACTTGGCCGATTTTTTTTAAATGATCTGATGAAAAATTTTAACGCTTCTGGGTTTCGGAATCATGTACTGAATCCACAGTAACAGTTAGCGCGTCGATATCCTTGCCACCCTCTATATTCCTATTCCTAACTGGGTCATTATTTTCCAAACCAAGTATTACCTTGCCGACTAGAACATTCTTGGTAACAACAGACAGTTTGTCATTCACCCGCTATAGTTTCCGTTCCTTCCATAAATTTCCGTTTTGCTTACGGAACTCCAAAAGCAATTTGTTTACACTATCTCGCGAAAATAATTTATGAGCTAAAGCAATCAGATCTAGGAAATAAAATATAGTTCTAGCTGCGTATCATCAACTATAGTTTTTAAAGTCAGCGTAATTTTTTGATTCTGGTGTGTCATCTTTATGAACACGCGGCTTCAGGGTCAAAATCAAAGCATTTATTTCAAATAAACCAGGCACTTGAATTTCAAGAGTCGTCAAGAGGTCGGTCGGTCAGAAAGATGAAGCTAGTTGCCCATTCCACAGCGTAGTAAGTACCTATGAAGAAGAACGGGCAAGAAACTCCACGTACACTCTTTTTCATCAACGTGTTCAATTTAATGTTCTGATCTATAATCGAAGGAACGTTTCTTTTTAGCCTAACTTATGCCTGACATTCAGCTTACCTAAACACCAGAGATGTCACTGAAGTCTAATTAAAATTAATAACCTGCACCCTAATTGCGTAACACACTATCAATCGGAATCTGAATCATTTTGAAGCAAATTATTAATCCATTGCTTCATAAGTTCGAAAAATTTGTCTGCTCAACACGTAAATAACGCAATGAATGTTGTTGAACTGTCAAAATGAAACCGATTCCGATTGATAGTGTGTTACGCAATTAGGGTGCTGGTTTAAGCTGTGTGCCATTTTTGTCATCCCAACCGGCTACCGTTTCAACAGAAATCCAATTTTAGTTTCACCGCTCGAGTGCACGCTAAATTTCTAGCTATCTGTGACACCCAGAATGATTTCAAAGACCCCAATCATAATACATTACTTCATATGCTTAAAAAAACTGGCACTCCGGGAGTGCCGACAGAAGTGAAAACTTGAACAATTACGTGTGTATTTTTTGAATCGTCATTATATACTATAATACTATAATACACAAATGCGTAGTACATTATAAATACTAACATAGTTTTTTAAGATAAATTGTTACTAACAAATAATGGACATTAATTGGTCTGAATTAAACGAATTTTATTTTTATTTTTTATTTTATTATAAACAAAACACAAACAGAATACTTTACCATCACTCATTGACATTTCGGAAATACATTAAAACCGAGTACATCCCGAGAACAGCCGAACACATCCGAATGTAGCGCGGTGTCGGTTACGGGTAACAGTGTCGCGAGTTCAATAGAATTTTCCAATTTCGAAAAATGCCCAACTCGCCTAAAGAAGTTTTCACTTCAAAAATTGGTCTGCACGATAACGCAATGAATATTGTTGAACTGTCAAAATGAATGGCATTGGGATTATGTGTTTTTTACGCAATTACCCCGCTGTTCACCACCGGGCGGGTTGCAAAAGTGATCTTTGAAAAACAAATCTTAACTAGTCCGTAAATGTTAGAGACACACTATTGACACCATTCCAAGCACTGGCCATTACAAAACAAAAACAACACATTAAAATGTACGAAAACAGCTGTTAAAAGAACAAGATTAATTATTTCTCAGTTCCAAGTGGTTCCGTTACGTTTCCTACAAGCGGGCGGTGACACACGTGACCGTTTTCTTAAACCCGTGACCTGGCGCCGTGTGTGGTCCAATCGTTGATCTTACGCTTCTCAGTATTATGGGTGATTGGTGGGTGAGCGTTCAATGTGAGGGGTACCTACTTGAGAAGCGACCTATGGGGTAATTACGTAACGCACTAACAGTTGCTGTTTAGAATAATCTAAATATAGAAAAAAGAAACTAAGATATTGCTAGTGTGAATGTAACTTAATGGTTTTTTTTTTAACCGACTTCAAAAAAGGAGGTTCTGTATTCGAGCCGTATGTATGTTTGTATTTCCGCGATTTTCTCAAAAACTAATGAACCGATTTTGATAGTTCTTTCATTAATGTAATCTACATACTTTCAGGAAGGTTTTAGTATATAATACATTAGGTAATTATTCTTATGTACGAAGTTATATGCATAAATGTACTTTATCCGGCATTTCTATGCGAATCTAGACGGTGTCGTTGGTTCCGCATTTTCGTTTTTTGACACCGACTACCGAAATTTAAGTTATTTACCACGTTGTAGTGTTTTTTTTTTTGAAGTCGGTTGTTTTTTTGTAAAAAAGTATACTTATATATTTATACTTAAACTTGCAACACTAGACGGAAATTTGTATTTTTAACCCCCGACGCAAAAACGACGGGGTGTTATAAGTTTGACGTGTCTGTGTGTGTGTGTGTGTGTGTGTCTGTCTGTGGCATCGTAGCTCCCAAACGGATGAACCGATTTTGATTTTGTTTTTTTTGTTTGAAAGGTAAATTAGTCGGGAGTGTTCTTAGCTATGTTTGATGAAAATCGGTCCAAGATGGCCGCTGCCACAAAATGGCGGATTACATAATTTTTCACAACTCCCTCAATATGGGTATCAAATGAAAGGGCTTGACTAGTAGAATACTATACAATATTACAAATTTCAAATCCAAGATGGCCGCCACCACAAAATGGCGAATTACGTTTTTTTTTCACAACTCCTTTAATATGGGTATCAAATGAAAGGGCTTGACAAGCAGAATAATGTACACTATATTGAAAGGGAATGAGGAAGGGAGAAAACAGAGGAATACGTTAATATGGAATGAACGCCAACGACCACGAGTACGTAACTAGCTTCACTGTGGTAAAAATACGTACAGCTTCACAGATTTCGGCGAGTCACGTGCCGATCGTATAGCATGTTTACTAGTAATATAATATTATAAAGTTTAAAAAGCAAGAAATAAAAGTTAAATTAAAAATTTAAAAAACCCCCGACTCAAACAAAAACCTCTAAAAACTAAAAAATAATATATATTGGCCCTTTAAGTTTAATATAAGTTGCAGTAAATATTTTGATCCAAGCATACTCACGTCGGGGGACGGCTAATGAAAACGCCAAACAGATGAGGCTTAAACCCAGCAATAATGAATGCATGCTATTGTAGAAAACATAGCTGCGGTTAACTTCCAATTTTCATTAGCCGTCCCCCGACGTGAGTATGCTTGGATCAAAATATTTACTGCAACTTATATTAAACTTAAAGGGCCAATATATATTATTTTTTAGTTTTTAGAGGTTTTTGTTTGAGTCGGGGGTTTTTTAAATTTTTAATTTAACTTTTTTTGTGGCGTGTCTATGCTACGTCTCTTCCTGTTAAAAGGATTGTTATGAGCGGCTGTGTTATCGGACTGTAAAAATAATATACAAAGTTTTCCAACGTTTCCACGCATTTTTATTCCATACAGTAGCAATGGCTTTCATTTTGACAGTTCAACAACATTCATTGCATTGTTTACGTTGTTAAGCAGACAAATTTTTCGAACATATGAAGCGATTAGTTAGCAATGTCTTTCAAAATTATTCAGATTGTAATGGCGTTCTATAGATTCTGCCTACCCACATACGAGGAAGGCGTGAATTTATGTTTATGTAGATAGAGAGAATTATGGCGTTTGATAATAAAATATCATTGTTCAACTCGTCTTGCTACGTACAGAAATGGTTTTTAAGATGGTATATCAAGTCGACGAATTAAAAATATGCTCAAAAAGGCCTGGAAATTGTGGAGTAATTTTCTAAGCTTTTCATTTCTATGTGAGTCACGTAGCTAATCAACAGAATAATGCTCGGTATCTGTGGGTTTTTATTTACAAGTAGAAGTGTTTTGTTATTATTTCTGATTTTACTTAAAATTCACGGATATTTGGGTACCTATATCTTCAAGATCATCTTCGAATCTCCATTCTAATCTGATCTACGGCAGATCAAAACAACAACAAATTGATGACCGTAACGTCTGCGATGGTGTTCGTACGGAGATCGCGAGACGCCCGCGGGTTGCGCTGGCGCAGCTCCCACGTGCCGCGATGCAATAATGTAGGTTACTGGCAGGAAAATTGTAACTTTTCTTAAAAATTTTTTATGAAACGCTGGCTGAGTAGCTGCAATATCAATGTTTTAATCCCTTTAATACGGACATGACGCACGATTATATATATTTTATTAATCATTGATATGACGTCTGATCTTTATCGTCCTTTATTATAATATAAAATAAGTCCATTTCCAATAAATTGCTGGTCACGCTCTTATGCTCAATGTTCGACAACCCATCGTACTGCCAGTTGCGATGGTTAAAGTCCGGCCGTCGAGAGGAAGCGTTCCTTACACCTGTGCCAGTGCGACAGTTCTATTTAGTAGCTAATAAAGATCAAATTCGCAAAACTCGTAATCATTTGTATGAAACTGACAGGTGTCAACGCATTCTCTCGTCGGCCGCACTATAGTTCTAAACTAACCGTTTGGAACTCAACCTTGCTCGTTGACCTTAATCCCTTTTTTTTTACTTATCGTTTTATGCACATTAGTCTAATAAGGCATTATCTACCAGCCAGTCTTCTCTTCTTATTCTTTTTAATCTAACGCTTCCCAACTACCTACCACACGTCGTCCAAGTGTGAACTGTTTATCCGGAGCGTGCTTTATCGCTCCAACGTTTCATTGGTTCGTCGTGTCTGACACAGACTCCGGCATAACACTCTATCATTAACCTTTTTATCCGACAAATTGAAAAATATTCACAGAAGTTTTGCTTTTTTTTTTGTTGTTGTTGTATCTGGACTAAGATTCAGGACCTCATCCTATTTTTGGCCCTGTCTAAAACACGTTAGCAGCAATATCCTATGGGAAAGTTTGAGCTGGGTCCATTTTTGACCTTCTGCACAACTTTTCTTTCGTCAAGTCATGCTCAGCTAGAAAGGGGGTAACTACTGAGATGACTCATGGGTAATAGGTAGAGATTTATGGAAGACTAGCTACGTCCCGCGGTTTCACCCACGTAAATGTCGATCCCGTGAGAATATCGGGATAAAAAGTAGCCTATATGTTAATCCAGGGTGTCAGCTACCTCCATACAAAATTGGTCCAGCCGTTTGAGCGTGAAGAAGTAACAAACATTAACACACACACACACTCACAAACTTTCGCCTTTTATAATATTAGTGTGATAAAGACATACTGCCCCGACCCTGATAAATTGGGATAAGGGTTGAACGATGATGAAAATGTTGAGAGGGGAGAGAGATGCAAACAGTTTCCGTATGACTGGCCTCTGACAAAAAGCCGAAATCGAGAACGAGACGAGGATAGCTATTCACAACTATTCGACAGGCTTCGGAGTCGAAAATGACACATTTTCGGTTATCTGATTTGCCTATTCCCCGACCGCGAATAGCCGTCGCAAGAATATCGGTCGTCGATTTGGTTTAAACTGTCAAGATTTTCGGGTTTCGGATTTGTGAACAGTGTTTAGAGGGCTCCTTAGATAACATTGATTTATGTTCGATTCGGCACGGAAACGTGTCGAATAGTTGTGAATAGCTATGCTGATATAGGAAGATATGGAACAGTAGTCCAAAACTCAACAAAAAAAAAATCATGGATCTATTTTTTTTTTTTTCAAATACCCATGCACACGGTGCGTTCACCGTCAGCATCGGCCATCGCCCGCGGCGAACACGACACGCCGATCCGATCGCCTTCGCCCGTCATTTGCGTTAGACGATGTTTGCAGCATCGATTTGAATTCGTCACGTTCGAACGCAATATCGACGTGGTGCAAATTTTCGAGGCGGAGCCCGAAACGTTTCGGTGTGAAGCCTGTGTGAACTGTGTGTTGGGGCTTTATGCTTATACAGCGGGATTTTTTTATTAGAACTATAACAAAATCAGCAACCTGTTGGGGTTTTCTCGTCGTTGACGGATACCCCGGTAGTAGTTGTAGGTAGCAAGTTAAGTTGCACCAAATCACTGTTAAGTTTAATAGTTTATTTATGGAAACAATTTAAAGCGTTCGCTCAGTAATCTGAGCCGCACTTAATGTATGGTTATTAGGTAGTTATCGACCCGCAGATTAGCGCGTGACGGAGTATTAGTGACGACTGACTTGACTGATTTGTCATTAAGGTACGCGTAAACGTACTTTTGTTGTATGAGCATTATTGACTCGTACACACCCAGTAGTGCCTCGCAGCTTGTATTAAGGGAACGCTAGACTTGGGCCAAGTAAGACTTGAAGTAAGCTTTGAGGAATAAGCTGCAGCTTGGAACTGCGCACATTACAATATTCTAAGTTAGCAGGTGTAGCTACATCTATTATTCTTAAGTACCTCTGTGGTATATCCTTGCAGTAGAAATTATGGTCGTTTATTTTTATCACTGGTTCAGTTACAGTATTACAAACCTTACTTGACAAGACTGATGGGGCTTGTGGCTAAGTAATAACAGCCACACGGATCGATCGATCAGGTTAAGATACGTTTGCCGCGGTTGGTATGTGGATGGGTGGCCATCTTTACATACCAAGAACCCTCTGTGCCTTGGAAAGCAGGTTAAGCCGTTGGTCCCGGCTGTCAGTCGTGGATCTTTGATAGTCGTTACGGTACGTCAGAAGCCCGAAAGTCTGACAACCAGTCTTACCAAGGGGTTTCGTATTACCCAGTAACTGGGTTGTGGAGGTCAGATAGGTAGTCGCTCCATGTAAAATACTGGTACTCAGCTGCATCCGGTTAGACTGGAAGCCGACCCCAACATAGTTGGGAAAAGGCTAGGCAGATGATGAGTTACAGTATTACTAACAGTACCAGTAGTTTGATACTTTACTGAACTTGTTTAGCTAATTAAGTAGACACGATCCTATCTTTCCTCTCTTTTTTATTTTTTTTATTCAATCAATCAACTCAGCCTATCACAGTCCACTGCTGGACATAGGCCCCTCCCAAGCTGCGCAACAACACCCTGACCTTCATCTTCTGCAACCAGTTCGTCCCAGCCACCAGTCCCAGTCATCGGTCCATCTAGCTTGGGGCGTCTCACACTACGCTTGCCGATACGCGGTCTCCACTCAAGGACTCGTCTGCTCTACCGGCCATCGGTCCTTCGACAAACATGGCCAGCCCACTGCCACTTCAGTGTGCTGATTTTTTTATTGGTGGCTCCAAATTATGTTTTATAAGGATCTTGTGGCGCGTGGCCCATATTGGAACTCACCACGCTATCGCCATCTTGTTTTTTCAATACAATTTTAGAAAACATTATCACAATTTTTTACCAATAGCGTCTCCCTGTCAATGTCATTCAAGCGCCAAAAGATCGTTGTAGCTCTGTACTTACTTAAATGGATTTATTTTTCCTTTTCTATTTATTTTTTCGAATGATAAAAAAAAATTGATGACACGAAGCGTACTAAAACTGGTTTAATTTAGCTAACTGTACTCCGCAATTATTATGTAAATGGTTTCTTGTGATACATAAAGGACAAGCTTTTATAAATTAATAGGCTAATATCTCTGTGTTATCTTTAATCGAGTAGATTACGTTAATTTGCTGATTGCTACTAGAGGACAACTATGATAATAGACTTTGCAATGACATATGAGACTTTTTTTGTCCAAAGTGATTATATCAGTACATCATATCCGAAGCAGGTGGGAGCTAAGTAATTAGGGCTTAGCATGAGTACCGATTAAGTTTACGGGCAAATAATTAAGCAATCGTTGTGCTGAAAAGTTAAGTAGTCTTGGCTACACCTATCGGCACTAAATTACATACTTAAGTATTTTTTATGGATCTCAAAGTTTTTTTTTTTTGTTTAACCTATACTGTTCCACAAAGGCCTCCCCAAATCCGTCCAGGAAATCTTTTCCCGCGGTACCTCGAACCAGGCCTCACGGTGCGCGTCCAGGTCATCTCACCACCGCAATCTGGAGGGAGGTGGGCTGATGGAATAACCACCGACGGCCGCTATGGCCCACGCACAATGGTTCATTTGAGGGACTAAGTGCGGAAACCAAACCCATAACATAGAACATAGAACATCTCACCACCGCTTTCTGAGTCGACCTTGGTGGCGCCGTCCATCTTCAGACACCCATTGTGTGGAGACTTTTGCCAAGCGATCATCCTGAATGCAGCTGATATGACCCGGTCAATCCCGTTTGAGCTTGGAAAAGAAAGTCTAATATAAATCTAAACTAAAAATCTTCACTAAACTAATCTTCTTCTCCCCAGCGAAAGCACTAGGAAGTGGCGAAGGGCGGGCGTTTTGGGGGACTGTCTTTTGTAATTTTGACGTTCGAAAAGTGCTGATTCTCCGCCTAGTTTGAAGAAATGACTTTTGATTTTGAAGTATTATAAAGAGGTAAAATTGTTTGTTTGTTAAGAGGTAATCTCTGGCAGAACAGATCCGATTACAAAACTTCTTTCACGGATAGAATTCTACAGTATTGCCGGGTGATTTAGGATATATTTTATGGCATAGATATTTTTCTAGTCAATAACATTTGGAAAAACAAAAATATTTACTAAAAATACTTCCGGGGTTATTACAAACACCCTGTATGTAATGTGGGCGTTGTGGTGATAGGTCCGAAAGTACCGCACTGGTGCACAAATATCGCTCCGATGTAGATGTACCAGTGAGCTGTATCGCGCTATTGTTCCAACTGAAAATATAATGATGTACAGACGCCAGCACATCAACCTACACCTAACTGTCAAATTTTCCCAATCAACATTGAACCTTATGCTTTAGCGATAAAGTTGAAAATCTATTACAGAAATCTGACAGATTGTAGTAGGTTGATGTGCTGGCGTCTATACCTTACGAGAGCTTTGATCACTATTGTCAAATTTTTTTTTTTTGACAGGCCTGGTGGTCTAGTGGTTAGTGACCCTGACTGCTATGCCGGAGGTCGTGGGTTCGATTCCCACCCAGGACAAAGGTTTGTGTGATGAGCACGATCATTTGTTCTGTGTCTGGTTGTAATTTATCTATAATATATATGTATTTAGAAATATATAAGTATGTTTATCAGTTGTCTAGTACCCATAACACAAGCTCTGCTTAGCTTGGGACTAGATGGCGTTGTGTGATAGTTGTGGAATATTATTATTATTATATTATTAATTAAACTCGTTCGTTGAAGCGTCACATATTTGACGTCGGCGTTTGTTTCGTAAGGGGCCATGACTAAATAAAAACAGCCGCACAGGCCAATCCATCAGGTTAAGCTACGCTTGCCGCGGTTTTCTGTGGATGGGTGATCATCTTTATATTCCGAGAGGGGTTTAGTAAGTTTAGTAAGGAACCGATGCATGCTGCCGACTGAAATTTAATTTGATAAATGAGCTGTTTGCTTTCTATTAATAAAATAAAATGTTATTCGAGAACTTCCATCGGTTTCTTACTAAACTTCAACTATATCTGACGATCCTGCATATTTATCTCTTTTTTTGACTGTACGTACTCAAGCATAGGCAGTAATGTAGGTAACCGGTTTAGTAGTTAGCTTAGAACAACCATCCATTGTTTACCTTCACTTAATTAATAAAACAATTGCCAACTTAACGAAGTTCTAAAGTCTTACCTCTCTTTCTTTACCTTAGTAAAGTAAACCTATTTATAGTCCTACACGGAAATACCCCGGAGTGGTCCTCAAACATCCTCCAGTCCAAATTCAAAATCATTGTTCACCGTCGGGGTAATTGCGTAACACACTATCAGTAGTTAGACTGTTCAACAACATTCATTGCGTTATATACGTTGTTGAGCAGACGAATTTTTCGAACTTAATATGAAGCAATGGATATTATAGCTTTTTTTTTGGATGGGAAATCATCTAATGACTCCTCCCGCTCTGGATGGAGCGGAAGGGAGTGTCAGACTCTTACTGACTAAAACCCACCCGTGTTCCTTCCTTAGCCCTTTATGTTCCGGGGCAGCGGTAATCCTTTCGGACGATCCCGCTACCCCGGTTTTATCCTTCAAAATCATTCAGAAAAAAAGAAAACAATTTTTTTTTTGTTTAATTGAGAAAAGTATTATAGTTTTCCATAATTATTGAAACAATTGCCAACTTAACGAAGATCTAAAGTCTGTGGCCCCTCTTTCCTTACCTTAGGAAGTGGCGGTATAGTCCACACACGATATGCCACACGGATATACTCCGGTGTGGTCTACAAACACAATACCCACATCCGCAATAATGGAAAAAGATCGGCAAATCTCGATGGTGTGCGATAAGGAGACAACAATGACCAGCGGCCACCATTAGCAGCCATTACGTATCGCATATTAAGTGCGCTTTCATCTCGCCGCCTATTGTGCACTGTGACCGTCGCGACTTCCGTGTGCCTTGTACGAAACAGCTGGCTTGGGGAATGGGGTAAGTCGGGAATCGGGATTTTTGAGATGAAGATCGAATTTACATTTCAAACTCAAAGCATTTATTTCAATTAAACCATTTACAGGCACTTTTGAATTGTCAAGAAGTCGGTCAGTCAGAAAATATGAAGCTAGTTGCCCATTCCAAAGCGTAGGTACCTATGGAGAAGAACGGGCAAGAAACTCCATGGACACTCTTTTAAATTATATTTTTACAATAATATTAGTTACATAATGTTGAATTTATAATTATATGTGAGAACGATAAAAGGGACACATTTTACAATGAATATCCTAACAATTAATCGATTGGAAACATAACCGCACCATGACATAAAGTTAATGCAGTTGTAAATATTGTATCTACAGGTACCCAAATTACCAAAGCCAATAAAGACTGTATCAATAGATCAACAGTAACGAAACAACCTCAATAAAAAACAAACACCTCAGCAACTTTTAACCCTAACGTGCTATAAAATAAAACAAAATGCAGACCCGAAATAAAATAACCATATAAACGAAATAACGATCGGAAGAGCCAATAACATTGAAGAAGTGAACCACACTTACTTTTATGCCAATCCCCGGAGTTTGGCATAAAGCTGGGAACCACTGGGGCGGAAGGGCGTAAAGTTGAGCAGTAAAAACGTCGGTTTCCACAGGATTAAGGCAATTTAGTCAATAATTGGGGCTATGATGGTAAATAAAAGTAGGTGTTTACAGGCGTTAACGTTAGGTTTACTGTGTAAGCATTACCAGAAGATTAGCAGTACAGTCCATGGATATCTTCATTGATTCTTATTACTCCCAGAATGGTGGGACGCCCTCAGGCTAGGTGAAGCGACGATGGCTGGTAGCAGCTAGATGAGAGTTGCCGAAAATCGAGTTGAATGGCGTGCAATAGGAGAGGCATATGTCAGCAGTGGACTGCTATAGGCTGATGATGATGATCATGGCTCCCAGAATGCCAAGCATAGTGGTAGTTTCTGTCTATAGTTCGATGTGTCATAATAATATATTAACGCTATGACGGGGAATTCCCGTATTTTTAAGAATTTTTCGCATTCAGATCTGCACTTTAACAGCGTAACACATTATCAATCACAATCTGAATAATTTTGAACGATATTGCTAATCCATTGCTTTATATGTTCGAAAAATTTGTCTGCTCAACAACGTTAATAAAGCAATGAATGTCGTTGAACTGTCAAAACGAGAGCTACTGATAGTGTGGTATGCAATTACGCCGCTATCTGAATCTGTCAAAAATTGTATAACGGTTACCTAAATTTTTGACATTTACTTGTCGCTGTCATGAGATTCGCACTAGATTTTGAATGTTTTTAATTAGGCACAGGATTTGGCTTTCAGGTGCTGTAAATACATAATTGTCTCATAATTCTCTCAAGATCCTTTTTAATCGTGGTATATGGGGTTGCGTATGTTTACTAGTGGACGTCTTCTACGAGAATTTACCTTTAAAGACGAAACTAATAATTCTTTCCTACATTCCTTGCATTTTCTATATGGCAGGGTTCATTATGTAAATTCAGATGTTTTGTTTGTTACTTTGCACGATCTTAATCTCTTATTCAATAGAAATAATGGTGATTTTGCTTTAACCTATCTAACAAACAAAAAACCAGACAAATAAATAAAACATAAAGATCCAGAATTTCAAATAAATGTTTCCTATTTCACCGAACTCATCAATTAAGCGGGGGTACTCAACCCTAACACTCTGACCAACGAGGTGTTGAAACAAGCGCGAGCACAAAACAAACAAGTATCCATTGCTCGTTGTTCATTCCATAAAGGAGTTCCCATTGTAACGTAAGCGTCAACGGTCTGTAACACGTCAAAAACATCGCCCCTTTTTTATCGCAGTTTCCATTGTTTTGTAAAATTTTAATGATTTGTGGGAATTGCAGGGGTTTTACAACAAAGTCGCTGTTATAATTTTATTTATATTTTTTAGGGAATGAATTTATGTATTAGACTGTAATCCCTTTTTTCTGTGCTTATAAGATGCGATTAAATAACTAGCGTATCACTAATTGCAGAGAAAAAAGAATGTTGTACACGTCTGGGAACGGTCGATGCATGATAGTTCATCTACCTTTAGCACCACTATATATTTATTTTGTGACGTTAAATTGATATTCATGTCTTTTGTAGAGTGAAAGTGGCGCTAGATTTATTGAATAGTTAGCCAAAAGTACCACTGTTTCCATAGTAGGTATTATTTTTCACTTCTAAGTATTGCAGCATTTCGGAAGTTCATATTCAGCAATCGAGTTTTAAATATGCTAGTCTCATTTTATCCGTTTCCAATTAATTAACAATATACACGCACATTTTTTCTTTTGAAAAAAAAAATATAATTATTACTCCCATCACACTAATATTATAAAGGCGAAAGTGTGTGAGTGTGTGTGAGGGTGTTTTATATGTTTGTTACTTCTTCACGCTCAAACGGCTAGCCCAATTTTGATAAAATTTTGTACGGAGGTAGCTGACACCCTGGATTAACATATGGGCTACTTTTTATCCCGATATTCCCACGGGATCGAAACTTATGCGGGTAAAACCGCGGGGCGCAGCTAGTAAATTATAAAACCGTACATAACCCACTTTGCCTTCCACCGTACGCTCCCGTTCTGTTACAATTTCAATCCTAAATAGGTTCTAGCTTGTTATTATGTTATTAACATTAGAAATTACGACATCTCATTGTACTGTAATCGGTACAGCTTGCCTTTGTATCAGCTACACAGCACACAGCATGTTACTTCACTTGATTCACATTATTTCTATGCTAATTTAGAAATAGGGTACTTTCGTGTATCGGTATTTTTGTAGTATGATTGTACTTTAGGTGAGAATAATAAATCATAGGGAAATTAAATCATTAAAAGCAATTAGATTTCAAAGTATAAAGGTTTTTTCGGTTGCATGAAGAAGCCTCCTCGTGTAGCGCAGTTTGTTCCGCCAGTTACTTAACTGAACCGAGCGCTCGGCGCACCCTGGACAGTCACACCCAACACCTTATTTGACTGGCCAATTCTTTCCTTGCGGTGGTAGGGCTAACGCCCGGCTGGTTTGCGACCACCCTCCCACCGGAGTCCGGCGTCAAGCAGCCTGTTGTGTTTCGTCGATGCGTGGAGGTTCCAGTGCCTTAGGCATCTTCTGGGCATGCTCGTTCCATCGTAGACCTCACCCATCGCTTTCCATCAGGCGTGATCGTGATCAAGAGCGGGGCAACTTTTTTCCTTTCTTTCTTTTCTTTTCTTTCTTTCTTTCCATTCAGCAAAAAAAAACATACACATAAACATACATGTAAACATGAATTTAACACTTGATTCTGCTCCCGAGTAGAAATTCGTCGGTTCTCAAAAAAAAACATCTGTTTTATAGAAAAGTACAATAGGTACCCTACAGATTTATTCCAAAAATCGCCACCACCAAAAATCTTCACTAGTTAAATAAACTCAGCCTAGTGGGGATTTTTGAAAAAATAAGTAACAATCCTCAACAGGTGTTGTTGTTTCTAAATTATTAAACAAAAAATGTTTATTATAATAAAAGCGGCTTACAATGAGAACCCGACCTTATTACGTGAGGATCAATAAACTTAATGTATGGAACAGCAATTTTTTTTAATAACCTTCCAAAAATTTTTACTCGAGGGTGGTCTAGAGTCATGTACTCAATAAATGGTAACAGGTTACGTGTCGATGTGGCTGCCACCCTGTTTACTTTACCGAAAATGGGAAAGATATTACTCTATCCAAATAATATTGCACCTTATCCTGCCTGTATCATCCTGTAAAAGTTCCATTATACAAGACGGGCCTCGCTTGACAATACCGATGCACGACCATTGCAAATGTTATTGCCATAATCATCATTTAGAAACCATGCATTGACAACCATGGTTTCGATATTTTTAAGGCATTTACATATAAGTAATTTTATTCTAGGTGCATCGGCTTTACATATAATTATATAATTAATGTATACAAAACATTGTAAAACATTCTAAAAGAGTAACGGTGGAATTTCTTACCCATTATTCTCCAAATGAAACTACCTTTTGTAAGAGGCGACTAGAATCAATTCTACTTTATTGTAAATTTTGACGTTTTAAGTGCCTTTTATGTATCTATCCTACTTCCTACTAATATTATAAATGCGAAAGTTTGTTTGGATGTTTGTTATTCCTTCACGCAAAAACTACTGAACGGATTTTGATGAAACTTCACAGTAATATAGCTTATACATCAGAATAACACATAGGCTACAATTTATAAAGATTTTGTATGATTTGGCCATAATATAACGATAAGTATCAAGTAAGTCGGAAAAATTCCTGCCCTCTGAGAGCTATCTTGGCGTGCGCTGCCTAAACCGTTAGAGTTACATGAAGATAATGTATCGTGGAACTGTTTGTCTTATAAAGTTCTAAATAAAAGTCCGCGACAGCATATATCTATCTTTTTTGTGGAAGCCATTATATCCAAAATAGTGATCCATAAATACATTTAAATTGGGTACTTTTTTTACAATGCATATTTCAGAGTACTTTGTTAATTCTTATCAAAATCAATACATTTATCGCTTTCGGTATTTCATGTAGATAAACTTTGTCTTTTACACTAAGCAATTTGGTCAATCTTATCGTGATAACTTTTAAAGTATTCGTCCTACTTTAAAAGTTATCACGATAAGATTGACCTGGCGCGCAGAGCGGAGGTGGAGGGGCGGTCCAGGCAATGAAATCCTGAACGCGGGCAGGCAGACCTGTGGTAGAACACCAAAAGGAAAAACCGTTCCAAGGATTTCAATAATAAGTTTATTATCCTTTTATTTATATATTGGAAGGTGTGTCTACTAATATTATGTGCGTGAGGCACAGGACCGGATATCTATGCACAGGACACTTTTATACTGCTGGGCGTGAGGGCAGACCGGCAGACGTCGTTGACGGTTGTGCTCATTTTGAGTTTTTTTTACAGCTTTAAATTCGTTTCGATGCGATTTATTACTAAGTAATAGTAGGCATTATAATGTTTGGGTAGTATATTTTAAGTACAAATATAGATTCGTTTTAAATTCAATTATTAGTCATATTAGAATTGTTTTCTTTGTTTGTTTAATTACTTACAGGTAGGATTGTATTTTTAGTTAGTTAGGTCACGGGTTAGGTATAGGTTGTATTTGTAAGTATTAAATACCTAAATAGATTCGTTATTATTTTCATTAGGTACCTACTTAGATTATTACAATTGTTTTTTTTTTTTGTTAGTTTAAGATTAACGTATAGTTTTAGGTTGTGTTGTAAGTAGTAAGAAGTTAGATTCGTTTTCCTCCTAATTAGCTATTGGAATTGTTTTAGTTAGTTTGAAAATTACCACCGATTTGGTGATTTTTTATATAGTACTTACAATAATGACTCGAAAGCGTAAGTCTAATACACACATCAAAAGTGTCTAGGGATCAAGCATTTTTATGCGGATTTCTTGAGATTGAGATGTGGCTTTGTAATAAATTTATGATTTTATAAATTTATATGGATCCTTTTTGGTGCATTTCATAATTTGAATCAGGAACTGTGAATCAAATTCGAGTAAAAGATGAAAATCAGCTGTCAATATTTTCCCTATAAAAACATACAACGCATTGAAGACATTATTAGTGCTACTGTTTCCCTACTACTGATTAAAACCAACGTTATTATGGAGCGGCGACGTCATTTAAGCAGGGAAGAAATGCTCAGAGCCGTGGGAATGATAGAAACTGGTTCCCGGCAACGTACTGTGGCTTTAGCTCTGAATACAAGTCAGAGTGTTATCAGTCGACTTTGGACACGTTACCGAAGCACTGGTACCGTGGCTGAGCGCCATGGAGGACGGTATCGCTGCACCACACGGAGACAAGACCGATACATTCAAATCTTAACTCGAAGAGCTCCAACAATAACCGCCATGATGTTAGCCGTGAGGCTTCATCACTCTTCAGGGAACTTAATTAGCGACCAAACAGTCAGAAACCGCTTGCATGAAGTGAACCTTCATTCCCGAAGACCGCTACGGGTACCACCTATAGCAATGCACAATCGTAGGATTCGATATCAATGGGCTCTTGAACACAGAAATTGGGCAGAAGAACAATGGCGTTTCGTGTGCTTTTCTGATGAGTCTCGTTTTGGTATGAGACCGGATACAAGACGTATACGACACTGGAGAACCCCTGGACGCCAACAGCGATTAAAATCCTGCCAGGAAGTCCATCCTTATAGTGGTGGAACCATCATGGTATGGGCGGGTATTTGGATCGGCGGAAGAACTGAGTTGATTTGGATCAGAGGCAACCTCAACGCTCAAATTTATGCTGAGACGATTGTATCAGACGTCATCGTTCCTCTACAAGTGCAAATCAGTCCCTTATTTCAGTTAATGCATGATAATGCACGACCGCACACCGCAAGAGTTGTAAGACAGACTCTCGCCGCAGCTAACATCAATGTCCTGCCCTGGCCTGCTCAGTCGCCAGACTTGAACCCGATTGAGCATGCATGGGATATGCTACAGAGAAGAGCTCTGCCGAATATGGAGGGTATCCAGTCGCAAGAAGACCTTTTTTTGTTGTTGCAACGAACATGGGCTGCCATTCCACAGCGTGATTTGGATGAACTCATTTTGAGTATGCCAAACCGATGTTCTTGTGTTGTTAGTGTTCGCGGTAGAAACACGGATTATTAATTGTTTAAGTTACCCAATAAAATTTTAAAGAAAACTGTTATTTCAGTCTTTTTTTCGAACTTTTGTGTTAGTGGTTCAAATGTCAAAAATCCCTTTATTAGGAAAATGCCAAATTTCTTTATTAATGCAAAGGTGACTTGGTTTATCGTTACTGTGACAAACGAAAACACTTTATTTGATGAATCCTTAAAGAAAATTTTAATTAATATCAATCAGGAGAAAAGTTATTGCAAAAATATATGTTGATCCCTAGACACTTTTGATGTGTGTATTTCATAAAGCTCTAATAAAAATAGCTCGACTTAGAATAACGAGACGTCTCAACAAACTGATCTGCGAAGATTTGAGCAAGCGGTGCGTGAGGCGGCACACCAGCCAAGATCGACGTCAACAACACGCTGAGTATCTGGCATTTCAACAACTGGTGAAACTCCAGAACAGTCTCAACCTCGACGTCAACGGCATGCTGAGTACCTATCTGATGTCTCAACGGGCCCAAGATCGGCGTCAACAGCATGCTGAGTATCTGGTGTCTCAACGGGCTGCTGGAACACCGGAACAGTCCCAAGATCGGCGTCAACAGCATGACGAGTATAGTGGTGTCTCAACGGGCTGCGAAGACACCAGAAGAGTCACAAGCTCGACGTCAGCAGCAGGCGACTTACATGGCGTCCCAAAGAGCCACAGAAACCTCTACAACAGCTGAATCTCGCAGAAGCGCTGTTGTTACACGAATATAACGTATCATGGGACTGTTTGTCTTAAACAGTTCTAAATAAATGTCCGCGACAGAATATATTATCTACCTTTTATGTGGAAGCCCAAAATAGTGAACCATATCGAAAGTACCTCTTTCTGTGTGTTACCTTTTCACACCTAAACCACTGAACGGATTTCGATATTTGGCAAGGAGATAGATAGCACCCTAGGGAAGGACATAATATGCGCTACTTCACCGGTACTGTCCTCTGGGATAATTTCCGACATCCACGCTGGCGAAGCCGCGGGCGGAAGCTAGTTTGATATAAACGCTTTGACTTTAGTACTTTCTAAAATTATGACTTTAATCAGGGAGCGTCAACCCTCAACATGTCCCATTTAACACCCTCGATATCCACCCCCTAATTCCAACACCACAACGAAAATAAACTCGAAAGTTATTTTCCTATATTATTTACGTTTTCAACCCAAATATGAGAAGTACACGTATAAAAAAATATAATCTAAAAGGGACAACGGATGACAGCGACAGGTTATGTGAAGGAAGCCCGTGTCACTGAAAGTAACACGAGAAGTTTATCACCCCTGCTGGGGTCGAAAATGACAGTAAAATAATATACGTGTTATTTTTTTTTTCGTTCATCGGGCAGGTGTCACGTTTGAAATACTTCAATCTATTAATGGATTCTTTATTTGATAGTTTTTTCTTTTCGGTAAGGTACCTATTGCTATGATTCGAGATTAGCAGATGGATTGGTATTCGCTGTAAGTTGTTATTGGTAGATGGGGGAAAGAAATCGCTGGCCATTCTTTTTTTTTTTTTTTGTAAGCCTTAAATATTGTGTCCCACTGCTGGGCAAAGGACTTCGCTTTTTCCTTCGAAACCATGTCTTGTGCGATCTCTGAACGCGTTGGCCCTGCAAGCGTTATGACATCATCATACCACCTTCGCCGTGGTCTACCTCGACGGCGATCTCTTCTCTCAGGCGTCCAGTGAGCGACGATCTTTGAAAAAAAAATCTCATCGCATACGAAATCAAATTAAAAAAAAAACAAATCAAATTCTGTCAATCCGTAGCATCAGGTGGAATGACAGGTCGCTTCACCTAAGTTTTTACTGTGAGAATTTTACAAAATAGATCGTCTGGTAGTTGTTGGACTGTAATAATAAATTCATATAGTCTTACTGGTGAAGGTAAAGCTAAATAATAAAGTATTAACAAAAGTTAAAATAGCTGTTAGGGGTAGGTTTCGATGCCAAACCCACTCTGTTTCCAGTTTCTTACAATTCCATTGACTTTAATCCTTCTAAACTAGACTCGGTACATCTGATAGGCTACAATGAAACCCATGTAATCGTGTGTGTCAATGTACAACATTTTCAGGCAGATGCAAGCAGCATGTTTTCGTATACTAATTAGAAAAAATATCTTCAAAAAATATAAAACTCAAAAAACTTGCCTCTCATCTAAAAATAACCAAATCTCAATAAAAAAAAAAACCAAAAACCCAAGTAATTGGCACCTCAGCTCGTTTAAAATTCAGGTGTGTCCCGTCAGCCGTTATCTGCGCCGGCCGGGATCGAACCCCGTACAATGGACATGCGTCAACACCTCTGCGACAGACACGCTTCGACGGTTTGCTCCTATTTGTCTTTTAGTTACACTTTATGTACTTTATAATACTCGTCTGTGTGGGTTTCTTTGAAGAGATAGATTAAAAAGTAAAGACGTAGAGCTACGAAATTCATGAAGATGTTAGAATTTTCTCTCTTCCTGCAATCTGATTGGCTCTGCTTTATTTTAAATTGTTGGTGCATTGAAAAAGGCACCTCAAGTGAAGTAGTATATTATGTTTGATACACCTTGCCTCGGTTGCGTCCTTGTTTCATCATCATCATCATTTCAGCCGAAAGACGTCCACTGCTGGACATAGGCCTCCCCCAAGCACCTCCACTTCGACCGGTTCTGTGCATCTCGCATCCAACGGTTTCTGCGGCCTTCACAAGGTCGTCCGTAGCCAAGGGTAGGCGGGCCGCCGGGTGCTAGGGGCCATGTGTTTTTTGTGCTTTTCATTCTTGAGGGAGGGGGGGGGGGTGTTTGCCATAATCGCCACGCTTGGCAGGCGGGTTGGCGATCGCAGTATGGTGGTGAAATGCATGCAGGAAGAACGCTGCTGCCCATTCTCCGGTACGATCCTTAGTCGCCTTTTACGACACCCACGGGAAGTATAGGGTGGTGCTATTCTTTAATTCCGGCACCACACAGACGTCCTTGTTTAGTATACTTACTCTATTCTAGAGCAGCCATTTTCGGCGCCATCTTTGCTAATTGACTACTCGTATGTTTTCGCTATAAAAAACCTATTTTTATTGCGTTTTTGTTGTTGTACGTAACAGTAGCGTATTGAGTCACTAAGATTTAATCTATGATGAACCAACTCGAGAAAATTCTCGCAAATATAAGTAATCTAACCAAAACTCGTCAGCAAATAAATTGTCCATACGTAATTAGTTTATTCAACAAAATCCCACATTTTCCTTGCCCAGTACTACTCAAGGTCCTCTAAAGCACAAATCCTCACCTCGTTACTCAGATCCGTATCAGTGCTACAGTTCAGACACAAGCTGGACACTGTACCTAAGTTAATTTCAAGTTAGTACGGAACCAAGTCTGAATGCTGCGGATTAGACTAGTTCTGACTTAGTTAGTGTTGTCGCTCGGATGTACGTTTTGTGGGTTAATCAGACTATTTGTCGTCAGGTGTACCGTGTAGGAAGATAAAATGTGTTACAATTAATTTAGAGGGACTGGTTTATTTAGCTAGACTGAGTTGACGACAACTATCTATCTGTTCGACAGAGCGCTATCTTTGTAAGACACCAATACCAAACTACCTACTTGACTGGACAGGTCCACTCAATCTGTATGGTTCTTTCCTCAAAAGACCATCTCGGACATCGATCTACATGGTCTTCATATAACCTGACCAAGATTATGTCTGGACTTTAAAAGAGACTGTGACATCTGAGTTTGTTTCGGCCTTTCTTCTCAGAGTAGTCAGATAAGAAACGCCGACCTCATCTAGTTTTTAAAATATGATTGACGTGTAAAAGTGTTTGTGCAAACCTACTTACAGAAATAAAATCATTTATCATTTACTCCCCGCTCAAAACATCTACATACTAACATCAGGCATAACAGCAGGCAGGCTAACATCATCATGAAAGAAAATTTAAAACTCATATTAAAAGTACACTTTGTAAACAAGGATATTACAAATTAGAAGATTACATCCAAGATAAGAATGCTTGGAAACATGCTGGTCCTGCTCCATAGGACAATCTAGAGTCTAGACAAAATCAAACTGGTCGCTAATTTAATTTATATATTTTTTTATGACATTAGTTTTACTTTTTGTGGCTACAGTAACTCACACACTTGTTAAAATTATATAAAAATAATCTACTTTAACAATAGTTGTAAATATGTGAGCACCATGTATCTATCACATAATTGATTTTCCTGTCATTGCTTTATTTTTAATTCTTTTTACCTTTTGTTGGCAGACTAATTTTTATTCTAGATGCATCGTCTTCACATATAATTATATAATTAATGTACCTATACAGAACTTGTAAAACATTTTAAAAGAGTAACGGTGGAGTTTCTTGCCCATTCTTCTCCATACGAAAACTACCTTTTGGAATGGGCGACTAGAATCAATTGTTTTTACTATAATTTTTGACGTTCAAAAGTGCCTTTACTGTGCCTAATTGAAATAAATGATTTGACTTTGACTTTGACTTTGACCAACACCACCAATAACTTCAGGCCCGTCTTCCCGACGTGCTGGTGTGTATGGCAGTAACACATACATGCACTTTACCAATTGTGCCTCGGCGGCAACATTAGCGCGATTGACATGAACACGGTGCTTGTTACTGGACTATCGAGATGCGTATCAAACGCCTTTAGGCTACTGTTTTCGTATCTTCGTTGTGGAGTTAAAGTTTTGATGGAAGAGGCTACATTTAGTGATGTACAGACGCCAGCACATCAACCTACCCGAAACTGTCAGATTTCCCCAATCAATTTTGAACCTTAGCCTTCGGCAATAAAGTTGAAAATTTATTAAAGAAATTTGACAGATTGTAGTAAGTTGATGTGCTGGCGTCTGTACCATCTTATACCTGTACCTACATTGTTGGCAAATAAATCTGAATCTGAATCTGAGGCTGACAAGAAGTTGAGCGTCGGGAATCAATAGCCGATTCCCGGCCACCGTAGGCGCGGGCTTGCGGACGGCGAGCAATGGGCAGCTCGCCGTCTGGTAAAGACCAGGCCCGGGTCGACGGCGCGTTGTGTTCCACGCGCGCCTCAAAGAGATGTCAGCACTAACTGACGGGGTCCGCTAGGGCCGATGCCTGCCGGGGTCGCGGGTTGTTCGAAAGAGATACCGTGGCCCCTGGCACAGGCAACTGAAGGAAGCTGGAAAGAAGGCTTGATGGATTTTAATCAGTAAGAGTCTGACACGCCCTCTTGCTCCACCCAGAGCGGGAGAAGCTATCTGATAATTTCCCTTCCAAAAAAAAAAAGGCTGACAAGAAGTTATATGTGCTTTTTGGGGCGTTGGGTCAAGCTGGGTAAACGTGATCTTGAAGTTTCTAGATATGGGGTGGGGCCATTTATTGGGTGGTCGTTAAACCTCGTGTTGATAACATTATACTACAATAAACTGCCTAAGATTAAATTCTCATAATAATAAACACTTGGAAGACTTAGACATTAGACTGGAAGCCGACCCCAACATAGTTGGGAAAAAGCTAGACAGTTGATGATGATGAATCAACACTTGGCAGACGGATTGATAAGCGCAATTTGTTGTTATTACCAGAAAAGAGGACAATGCTGTTGGGCAAGTTTCTTATTGCCAGCATTCTCTTTCTGTTTTTATAGTCAAAGGAAAAATTACTTCAAGAAAATTCTATTATATAGTATATTTTTAGTGATCGATAATTATTTTTGTTATGTATTTTTGTGGTGTACAATAAAGTATATATTATTATATAAATAATTCTTACGTCACCCATAGGTGGGGGAATTGACATTTTCTTTAAATTAACCAGTCCGTTTAAAAAAAAATTAACACCCGAAAAATCAAAACCAAAAAAACAATGAATCACGATCCTGTCCCATCCAGCACAGGAACATCTCTGTGTCCGCTTCTCGGGTGTAAATGGGTGCATAATAAGCGACCATTCAAAATCAACCAGACGCATTCCGCCCAGTATAATAGGAATTCTTTACTATACACATGTTTGTTAGGTCGTATGTGTGTCCGACATTTGTATGGGGGCCTTGAATAATGATTTACAATGTATTCGGTGGAAATAACGCAGAGCTTTTCGTTGTTATCCGAAGATTTTTATCGGTTCAGTCCTGTTTGTGGTATGAAAATCTGGTTTCGGGTCTTTTTTTGGGTAAAAAGTTGTGTATGTTGGGTCTAATTGGTTTATTGTAGGGCTATGAACAGACTATCACTAGGTTTATGTAAATATTGTGTACTTTGCGTGTCGTGTTGGATTTCGCCTTCGCAAGTACTTATAATATTGTCAGGTTCCGGCATCGATATCCGTGATTTTGACCGTTGTCTATGGTCAAAGTGGTTTGTTAACTCTTATTAAAGTGTAGTAAAATTGAAAGAGTTCACCATGAAACTTTTTTATTTTTAACTTTGTTTAGTTTAGTTTGTGATCCTCCTGTAGGTACGAGTCGCAATAAATACTTTTTCTTTCTTTCTTTCTTAAACTGGATTCAAACGTGATCACTATAGCAATTATTTTGTCACCGTGATAACAAAAACTATTGGTAAAGTAAAATGAAGGGTGGTCTTTAGTGTACCTATATACTCCATTAATTATAAAATAACATTAGAAAAGAAACTGCCAAATAACGGTGGTTTTTGTGTAATATTGTTGAAAAGAGCTGCATTTTAGAGTTATTTTCTAATGTAAATGGTAAAAGGATTACATTGCTTTATAGATATCGTGAAATAACGGAGTTTATTATATGTTTATATCGTAATAACGAAAGGGTGATACTGGATAACCGATATTTTTCTCATGTTATAATGAAAGGAGTATAGATAAGACAGACCTAACAATAATTTAGTATCGTTTCGACCAAAAACCGTAAAGCCAACAGTTTCTTTGATCACTTAAATTAAGAGCTTTTTTTTTTTTTTTTTTTTTTTTGGATGGGAAATCATCTAATGACTCCTCCCGCTCTGGGTGGAGCGGAAGGGAGTGTCAGACTCTTACTGACTAAAACCCACCCGTGTTCCTTCCTTAGCCCTTTATGTTCCGGGGCAGCGGTAACCCTTTCGGACGATCCCGCTACCCCGGCAGGCTTCAGCCCTGGCGGGCCCCTTCCTTAATGCTGACATCTCTTTGAGGCGCGCGTGGAACACATACGCGCCGTCCGGCACGGGCCTGGTCCTGATCGGACAGAGAGCTACCCATTACTCTCCGTCCGCAGGCCCGCGCCTACGGTGGCCGGGAGTCGTCACGCGGCTCCCGACGCCCGTAGCGTCTCCCGCGGCGGCTGAGGCGTGCGGCTCTCTCCCTGAGCCGTCCCGCCACCTCCTTCGCTAGCATGACTGCTTCGCAGAAGGAGGTGACCGCCTCCCACTCCCTCTCGCCCCGGACCATGGCTTGAACCAGGGCCGGACGCGAGAGGTCGCCGCCGTTGCCGATCGCCTCTACGAGGACACGGCGGTGCTCCGCCCAAGCGGGGCAGACCTCCACCGTATGCTCCGCCGTGTCCTCTGGGCGATCCTCGCAGTGGTGACACCCGGGCGTCTCCTCCCGCCTGATGATGTGCAGGAACCTCCCGAAACATCCGTGTCCGGTGAGGACCTGCGTCAGGCGGTAGGTGAGAACGCCGTGACGCCTCTCTAGCCACTCCTCAAAGAGGGGTCTTATCGCCACTATCGTGGCGTGCCCTGCGCTGGGTTGCGATAGTCGCTCTCTCCATGCCCCCATGAGATCACGCCGGAGGTCTGTCCGCTCCGCCGCTATTTGCCGCGGAAGCGGAGTTTCCCCCCGGCGTAGTGCCTCCGCGCGCCACTCGTACAGGCGCGTAAATTAAGAGCTTACAGTAAAGCTTAATCTAATATTTCACAGAAAATAATCATTATTACCAAATTATCTGAAGTAAACCACAAATTATTCCATTCATCCGTGAAATAATAAACATTTTACCATACAAACTTTTCCAATAATTATCTCGAAGACTATAAATTAAGAAGGTTTTAAAGTGACACAAAAATCATGGTGTAGTACAAATTCATCTTATTACGAGCATCTGTATCGTATCGTGCGATCGACGATATATCGAACACGATCGACGGCGATACCATCGACCGATTGTGTCTGTACGGTGTGTTCTTGTTTCGACTGTTTTGTATTTCGTCACCAGGTGTTAATAATAAAATAAACAACTGTGTCAAAAGATCTTCGCTGACTATTCAGAAGAGTTGTCAAATCAATCAATCAACTCAGCCTATCGCAGCCCACTGCTGGGCCTTTCCCATGCTGCGACACAACACTTTGTCCTCCGCTTTTCGCATCCAGTCTGTCCCATGTCTGTTTGACAAAGAAACGATGACCGGTAGAGCAGACGAGTCCTGGAGTGGAGTCCGCGTATCAGTAAGCGTAGTGTAAGGCCCAGCTAAATGGACCGACGACCTCAAGAAGGTGATTGGGACAGACTGGAGAAGAGTTGTAGAATATAAATAATTTATATTAAATACCACTGCCCATGAAAGCTCCTCATTATACCCCCAATTTTCAAATAATAGTTGGTCTGCCTACAAATCCCTTCATTTACTTAGACAATTGTACTATGAACTTAGTCAGGTATCACCAAATGATTAATAGGTAGTTGAAAATTATTAGTAGGTAATAATCGACGTGAGACTTACTCGAAAATTTAAAACTGTTCCTACTTATTAGCAGTGACGTATTACATCTTCCTAGAATTCGCCCAGTAGACTTATACACAGCTGCTTTGAAAAACATCGATTGTCTCAATAGACTCTTACGATTTGCGTAGGCGCGACAGACTGGCTCTGTTTTTCATTCTCAATTACACCCAATTTAGTATGACGACTGACGACTCTCCGGCTTCTAAGAAACCTATAATTGGAATTTAGTGGGAGAGGAAACGTCGAACTGACGATTGATACGAACTGATATTTTTTTTTCAAAATTAGGAATAAAGCAATAAGCAAACACTTCTTGTTGAATATAGTTTTAAATGGCTAATATTAACTTAGGATTATCTTTATTATCCCACTGATCGTACAGAGTACGGTTCGTAGCTCAGAATGTTCTTTTCATAATTAGGTACCAACAAATATGGTGGAGGTCAGAAATGAACGCTAATCGGATACCTTCCGTTCACTTTAACCAATCAATATCCATTGAGGCTTCACTAATCATCATTATAATCTAATTGATTTGGACCGCTATCAGAGAGGCTTGTGGCTAAGTAATAACAGCCGCACGGGTCGGTTGATCAGGTTAAGCTACGCTTGCCGCGGTTGGTCCGTGGATGGATGACCATCTTTACATACCAAGACCCCTCCGTGTCTCGGAAAGCACGTTAAGCCGTTGGTCCCGGCTGTCATTCGTAGATCTTTGACAGTCGTTACGGGACGTCAGAAGCCCGAAAGTCTGACAACCAGTCATACCAAGGGGTATCGTATTACCCAGTAACTGGGTTGTGGAGGTCAGATAGGCAGTCGCTCCTTGTAAAATACTGGTATTCAGCTGCATCTGGTTAGTCTAGAAGCCGACCCTAACTTAGTTGGGAAAAGGCTCGGCAGATGAATTGGATCGCTATCCATTTAACCTAACTGTACGAGTCACGTATCGTACATGGCACGCGCGCATTGCATAGATCAGCACTTTTCCGTTGCCTTGCACAAATTATAGTGTAACGCGACAGTACACGATCAGCGTTCATAGTCAGCTGTACTCATTCACGCATTCATATAGCATTAGTTACGTGGTAGTTAAATATATTCAATAAACCATCATCTTTCACTATCCGTGGCTTATCATTCAAGCTAACATACAAGGTGTGTGCGACCCAATCAGCAGCGCATACATCTTTTTGGTCCTTCGAGCCTCAAGATTATAAGTATTCCGCGTTCTTTTGTGCGGTAGCGATTCAGTTGGACTGGCAGACCAGAAGCAGCATCTGACTAGCTCAACAGAGGAAGCATCACCTGGACAAGAGGATACGGGCTGCGGAGATCATTACACCAGCAGCAGCGCATACAAGAGATCACCGAAGCACATCAGCAGTATCGTCAGAAACAGATTTGGTGACTCAAGGTAGTTATCACAATTTTTCCAATCATGGAGGGAGTTATTCAAACTCAATATCAAGTCATGGAGGCAATGCATAAACTTCTGATCAATTTCAAAAAAGACGGAGGAAGCCGTAAGACTCCCGACAGTGTGCAGAAGAAAATAGACCTTCTCGACAAGTATTGGGCAGAATTTCAAAATAACCACGAGAAGATTCGCGAACGCGAAGATCCTTCTCATCAATACTTTGTGCAGGATTCCCATGAACAGACAAGACAATTTTACAGAAGCACAAGGGAATTTTTTGTCAAGTATTTAACTCAAGAACAAAACCCAGCATCACCCGTATTGAAGCCGTCAGCCTTTACTTTCGAGCAGGCCCGGTCGCCCTCGCAGTCATCGGAGCCAAAACTCCTTCAAGAGCAAGGTGCAGGTGGAGCTGGGCTAGGGAACCAATTACCCCTTTCAATAAAAGTGCCTGAAATAGCTGAGATTGCGAGTAACAGCAAAATAGACGAGATGCTACGCAAACAAAGGAGCAATATCAAAGCGTTCCAAAGAACCGCATCAAATATCAATGTGGACCTCCTCAAAGAAAATTGGCAGTTTGAAGACGCCTTAAAGGTGTTAGAGTCAAGGTGGAAAGCAGTTGATTCACTTTATTGGGACCTTGACAGTTTACCCAATGAAGCCGGCGTACAATATGAGATGTCTTACAATACGTGCGAACTCGTTTACAACCAAATGAAAGCAACCATCAACTCCAAAATGTGGTCAGTTACTCACCGAGAAAGGTCGACGCCGAAGATCGAAATTCCAGTGTTTAGCGGTAGCTACGAGCACTGGACAGCATTCAAAGATTTATTTGTTGAGACCATCCATTCAAGTCCGTCTCTTTCTAACGCACAGAGGATGCAGTTTCTCAAAAGCAAAGTGAAAGGTGAAGCCGAGAAACTTATTCAGCATCTATCAATCAGCTCGGAGAATTATGAGACTGCATGGGAGATCCTTAACCGCAGATACAACAACAGAAAACTGATCTTCACGTCACATCTCAATTCACTGCTCGGTGTTCCTATCACTCAACATTTATCAGCAGCATCAGTCAAAAAACTCCACGACACGGCGAAAGAATGCATCAATGCAATCAAGAACCTTAGTGTAGACACTTCATCGTGGGACCCAATATTAGTACATTTGCTCTCACAAAAGTTGGATACGGTGACTCATAACGACTACTTAGAGTCACTGGTGGAGCCGCGTGAGCTACCCAACATAGCAGACTTTCTCGATTTTCTAGAAGGAAAATTTACATCATGGGAATCATCTCGTCGTAAGCCAGAAACAGCAAAACCATCTCAGTCAGAGCCTGCACAGAATAACAAGAAATTTCATTCGTATAAAGCGTTCAGCGCTAATCAGAACAAAAACAATAAGTATAAATCAAACTCATTGACAAAAGACAACGAAAGTGCAGCAAACTGCCCACATTGCAATCAAGAGCATAAGTTGTTTTCGTGCAAAACATTCCTCGAATTACAACCTGACGCAAAACGGAAAGCAGTTGCGAAATACAATTTATGCAAAAACTGCCTAAATGTGCATACGAATGGCAAGGAATGTGCGTCAAGAAAAACATGCCGCGTCTGTAACTCGGATCATAATACACTGCTTCACGACGCTTACGGCAAATGGGGTGGACAGAAATCAAACAGCAACTCAGTGCAACAAACGACAGCTGCCACTGATAGTAAGAAAACAACAGGCGACAGCAGCAACCACGTGTCTCAAGAAGATGTAACAGAAACTCTGCTTACCACAGCATTAATCAAAGTGCAAGCATATGATGGGTCCCTGATAACTTTAAGAGCCCTTCTTGATCAGGGTTCACAAACATCCCTGATAACGGAAAAAGCAGCACAAAAACTACGATTACCGCGTGGCCGCTGCAAAGGTGTCATATTCGGTGTCGGGGCGAAAGAAAATAATTGCAAAGGTGTCATACGAATCACGTGCAGTGCCATTCACGGTGATTATACATTTGACACCGATGTTTTGATTATGCGCAATTTAATCAACAATTTGCCTAACAAATCATTCACAAAACCAAAATCATGGACATTTATAAAAGATATCCCATTGGCTGATCCAGATTTTCATGAGAGTCGTCCTGTAGACGTTTTACTCGGGGCTGAGATATACTCAAACATAATCCAAGAAGGTATCATCAGGCACAACAAATCACAACCAGTCGCACAGCAAACACGTTTGGGCTGGATTCTATGCGGAACCGTGCAAACAACATTTCAATGCAATGTCGTGATGAATAATATCGAAGACATTCAACAGTTTTGGACAGTAGAAGACATAGCAGAAAACTCAGGAATGTCGCAGGATGATCTAGACTGTTTGCAGCACTACAGGAACACAACAACTCGCGACAAAGAAGGTCGTTACATTGTTGAGCTACCCTTCGAACCAAACTTTCAAGAAAAGCTAGGAGCTACGAAACCGATGGCTTTGGCACAATTCAGGCAACTTGAGAGAAAATTTTGCAAACAGCCACAATTAGCAGAAGCATACAGACAGTTCATTCATGAATATCAAGCACAGAATCATATGGTCGAGTGTACTAGTAACGTGACACCGACTTGCTACTTACCTCACCATTGTGTTCATCGCGCCGATTCCACGACTACGGCGTTAAGAGTAGTATTCAACGCATCGGCGAAAACATCCACGGGCCATACTTTGAACGACCTCATGAAGCGTGGCCCAAATTTACAGCAAGACCTCATGTCATTGATCTCGCGATGGAGGCAATATCAGTTCGCATATACGGCGGACATAGAAAAAATGTATAGACAGATACTTTGCAACCCTGAACATCAAGCCTATCAGAAGATACTATGGAGAAATTGTCCTGACCAACGTTTACGTGAATATCAGCTCACGACAGTCACTTACGGCATGAAAGCAGCTCCATTCTTAGCTATGATGACTTTGAAACAGTTGGCAGCTGATGAAGGCTACAAGTATCAGCAAAGCAGGGCAGCACAAGCGTTGCAAGAAGAATTCTATATGGATGACCTTGTAAGTGGAAGCTTCACGTTATCGTCAGCCAAACAACTGCAAGGCGATTTGATCCGGTTACTACGGTCGGGAGGTTTCAACTTACGTAAATGGTCAGCTAACAACGAAGAATTACTCCAAAACGTCAGCAGAGCGTCCTCAAGTCAACCATCATTCGATTTCAAGCAAGCAGAATCAACAAAGACGCTCGGGTTGAAATGGAACCCCAATGAAGATACATTCTCGTTCGAGTTAAAACTAAGCAAAACAAAACCAACAGAACAACATACAAAACGTTCATTACTATCAGATATTTCAAAGATATTTGATCCACTCGGTTGGTTAGCTCCGATTACAACCAAACTAAAACTTTTATTCAAGCGAGTTTGGCTTTCCAATATCCAGTGGGATGACCAGCTTCCGGTTGAAATAAGCACCGAGTGGGAAAAAATTAAAGCAGAGCTACAAAACATCAACCAGTTTAGAATACAAAGATGGTATCAGATAGAAGAGCAAGACACGATTCAACTGCACGGCTTCTGCGATGCTTCAATAAAAGCATATGCGTGTGTTGTGTATTGTAAAATTGGTACCAACATTTCACTCGTCGCTGCAAAAACAAGACTTGTACCAGATAACAAAAAGCTCACTTTACCACGTCTAGAGCTGAGTGGGGCGCATTTACTTACAACACTTATGCGAAAAGTACAGCAAGCCCTCAACGGACGCAAAATCGGAGTTTTCGGTTGGAGTGACTCCACTGCAGTTCTCGGCTGGATTCAAGGCAACATCAATCGCTGGACACCATTCGTAGCGAACAGAGTCAAACAAATTAAAGACGTAATACCAGCAGACAATTGGCATTACGTAAAATCAGCCGACAACCCAGCCGATTGTGCCAGCCGTGGCATCACAACAGAGCAACTGAAGCAACATAATCAGTGGTGGAGCGGCCCGCAATTTCTACCTGGATTCAATGAGTTATCAGTTGCAGAGAAGTGCGTCTACGTCACGGATGAAGAGGAACGAAAATCAAAACAAAGCAACGTCACTATTCGTCAACCTCATAGCGATGATGTCATACAATCCACACTACAAAGAAACAGTAATTTGACACGTGCCGTGCGGGTGCTTGCATGGGTGCTACGTATCACACGACGTCACAGCGAGCGCACTGCTTACTTGAACGGAAATGAATTGGAAACCGCAAAACATATGATTATAAAATATGTACAAGAATCAGAATTTTCAGAAGAAATCAGCATGTTGCGAAAACAGGAACAAGTACATAACAAAAGTAAAACTTTATGCCTCAACCCGTTCTTGGACAAGGATGGACTTTTGAGAGTGGGAGGCAGACTCAAGCATGCGAATATTGACGAAAATATGAAGCATCCACTAATCATACCACACAGCAGCCACCTTACTGACCTCATTATCGACCAAGCCCACCGCCACATGTTTCATGCGGGGGCTCGGACGACGCTCGCGAATATCAGACAAAACTACTGGATATTAGGCGGAAACAGAGCTGTAAAGAAGCGCTTACATGCATGCATTACTTGTAAGAAGCATAAAGCTGTCATACAAAAGCAAATGATGGGGGACTTACCTGAATCTAGGAGCAATCCATCCCGTCCTTTTCAGCACACCGGCGTTGACTTCACAGGATATGTTGACGTGAAGATCAATAAAGGACGAGGAGTCAAGACAAGCAAGGGGTACATCGCAGTCTTCGTGTGCATGGTGACAAAAGCTGTGCACCTCGAACTGGTATCAGACTTGACCTCATCCGCATTCTTAGCTGCTCTAAAACGCATGTCTTCACGTCGGGGTAAACCACATCATGTCTACAGTGACAATGGTACCAATTTTGTTGGGGCCAATAAAGCACTGCAGCAAGAACTGGCAGAAATACGCAAGACATTCAACGACGAGTTTTATACAGAGATCAATGAGTTGGGAATACATTGGCATTTTAATGCCCCCGCCTGGCCAAGCGCAGGGGGCCTTTGGGAAGCAGCAGTAAAAAGTCTGAAGCATCATCTTCGACGTGTTGTTGGCGAGCAAAAACTCACGTTCGAGGAATACAGTACTTTACTGGCTCAACTCGAAGCATGTCTCAACAGTCGGCCGCTGTGCGCACTTACAGAGGACCCAGATGATTTGAATTATCTGACTCCTTCACACTTCTTGAGCAGCGGACCCATACTGACTATTTTAGACACCGAACAAGATGAAAGGACAAGGTGGAAGCGAACACAGAAAATTTTCGAAGACATTTGGAAAAGGTGGCAATCCGAATATCTTGCGATACTCTCAACAAGGAGTAAATGGAAGAGACCTCACAAAAACGTTCGAGTAGATGACGTTGTCATTATTCACGAGCCTAACCTCCCCGCGGGAAGATGGGCTCTGGGCAGAGTCACTGAGCTACATCCCGGTAGCGATGGACTGGTCAGGGTTGTTACCCTGAAAACAAAAAATGGGTACCTCAAGCGCCCAGTGATAAAACTGTCAGTGTTGGTATCTGAACTCGAATCAACTGTAGGAGACGAGCAGAAAAGGAAAATGTCAAACAGCCAAAATGTCAAAACCAAGGACAACCAATCAAAAAGGCGACCTGGAATGACGTCTAATCTGATAGCAACTCTCGTCACACTATTTCTCTTCATGACATCCGTCTTTGGCCACGAACAGTTAGCACCTCCGTATACTTTGACAACGATACACAAAGCACTCTATTTTGACCGAATATCAAACATGCAGTTCATTCGCGACGAATGGAAACTCATCGTGTATTACGACATGAGCCCTTATTGGGACGGTTCGGCAACTTTCGACAAATACCTCAAACAAATAAACAGCGTATGTGAAAGAGAAACAAACAAAGTTCTCTGTGACATCATCCTACTGCAGCTACGTCACTCGCATGACGAACTGATGTACTACAATGGAATGTTACTGAATCAGCATTTCGAAGAACGCACACGACGGCGGCGAGGCCTCATCGACGGTGTGGGTTATGCCGCCAACAGTTTATTTGGAGTTCTAGATCAACGCTTCGCCGATCAATACAAGCAGGACATTTCTCTTATACAAGAAAATGAAAATCACTTGGCACTCTTGTGGAAAAACCAGACCTCAGTAGTAGAAGCAGAATATAATCTACTCAAGAGAACTGAAGAGTCAACTAATCGGCAACACAAGGCCATCAATCAACATCTAAACAATCTAACAAAGGCCACCAATACGTTGAACAAAAACTTGCAAGAACAAGAAGTGATGAACGAGCTAGCACTGTCCGCCATCATAGCTACAAATATGCTCACGAAGCTAAAATCTATACAAGATACAATAATCGACACAATAACAGACGTCCATCATGGAATGTTCAGCGTCCATTTGCTATCGCCGAAACAATTACGAGATCAACTCAGCATAATCTCAGGACAATTATCGCGAGAGTTATCCTTACCGATACAAAACATACAGACTGAACTACCAAAAATTTACCACCTTTTGAAGGTCAAAACAAGGGTAACTCAGCAATACCTCATATTTGAAATTAAAATACCACTGGTCAACAGAGAGAGTTATGACCTATATCAACTCATATCAGTACCACAACAACAACAGGGTAACATTACAGTCGCCGTCGTGCCGATATCAGATTACATCGCGATTAATTTACGCAAAGACACCTATCTGACAATGACGGCGAGGGACATACAACAATGTGTGCAGTACGACGGGTCTACTCGCCTCTGTCACTCCCGAAAACCCATTTTCCAGTTTAAGTCAGAAGACAGCATGTGCATCAAAGATATGAGCACAAACAGATGTCTTACAAACATAGCAGCATGCCGCAATAATTGGATGGAATTGAACAAAATAAATACCTACCTTTATTATTGTTGCGGACAGTGTACACTTCGTGTCATATGCGAGTATCACATTACCGCAATACAAATCGCTAAGGCCGGGGTCATAGCACTGGGTTCAGATTGCGTAATTAAAGGACAAGACTTTACCGTTTTTCCACACAAACTGGGACACTCAGAAATTAAGACTAAGGCTGACTTGGAATCACAGCAAATCGCACCTATCAACCACATCATCAACGTCACCTTGCCACAAGTTGAATTCAACATCACTGATCACGAAACCTCATTGCGACACATCAAAGAACAGATCGAGCAGATGAAATCAGAACACGCCTTGAACTCGGGAATTTCAAGCCATGATATCTATCAATATTCCGCAATCTACGTGTTGTTGCTAGGCGCTGTACTAGTAGCCGCAATTTATGTGTGTCGGTGCATTTGTCGTCGTCGCCAGAGGAGCGCCAACTTACAGTCGGACTCCGAGCCGCAGCCTCCGGCGCCGCAGGCGCGAAGACAGAACGCGGTCCCCGTCGTCGATCCGAAGCTACGCACTAGAGACTCGAAACAGCCACGAGAAGAGGCGGTTGAATTAAAAAACTTTTCTAGCTTACTCAACAGCATCAAGCGCCATAAGAGGACACCTCCTACATTCGTCACACCGGTGTCTGGTGACAGTGAATAATTCAAGTTATGGCTAAGAATAGATTTAATTTATGTAATGTAACTTGGGTGAAATTTATAAGTTTAGCATTTAAGCACTCTGTAAACTCATTCTCATCATCCACTCACATCTCTCTCGCCCGGGAATATGTACGAGTCACGTATCGTACATGGCACGCGCGCATTGCATAGATCAGCACTTTTCCGTTGCCTTGCACAAATTATAGTGTAACGCGACAGTACACGATCAGCGTTCATAGTCAGCTGTACTCATTCACGCATTCATATAGCATTAGTTACGTGGTAGTTAAATATATTCAATAAACCATCATCTTTCACTATCCGTGGCTTATCATTCAAGCTAACATACAAGGTGTGTGCGACCCAATCAGCAGCGCATACACTAACCATATATGTAGGTGTATTATGTACACATATAGAATAGAATAGAATAGAATACTCTTTATTATGTACACCATATAAATTACAGACATAAATATAGAAATTTTACAATGGGTGACACAATGGGCGGTCTTATCGCTAAAAGCGATCTTTTAAAGACAACCTTTGGATGGATTAAAAAGAGGAAGGACAGACAAGTACTGCAGGTAGTCTGTGGTGTACCATTTACACAATACCATAAATACATACATAAAGTATATTATACTAATCTAAATAAATATATACATATATATATATATATATATATATACAATATAATAGTAAACATGAACAAAGAAAAATATAATGATGAAGTTTAAGGAGAGAGAAAGTGCTTTTTTATCATAATTTTAAAAGTGGACAAGGATTGAGCACGCCTTACCGACACGGGCAAGTCATTCCATAACCGTACTGCTTGAACAGTAAAAGATTTGTCATAGAAACTGGTGGAATGCACCGGCATCTCTAGTCTCAGGTTTTCCGATGACCTCAGATATCTATTATGTGTGTCATGAAGGAACTTGAAACGTTCTTTAAGATAAGTGGGGGTTCTAGGATTAAACATGATACTGTAGAGCTGAAACAAGATATGAGAATTCCGGCGAAGACGTATGGGAAGCCACTTGAGCTTTGAACGAAATTCAGAAATGTGATCATATTTGCACAGGTCAAATATAAATCTAATGCAAAAGTTTTGAAGTCGCTCAAGCTTATCTAGTTGTGCCTCAGTAAGATCTGGATAACTGACATCAGCATAGTCAAGGATGGGAAGTAAAAGGGATTGTGCAAGCGCAGTTTTAGTGGCAGTTGGAAGAAAGTTCCGCAATCGTCTCAGTGACTTACCAGCTGCAAAAATTTTGCGACTTACGTCCTGTAGCTGAGGACCCCAAGAAAGATTTTTGTCGATCCAAACCCCAAGGTTCTTAACCTTTTCACTGAAAGGAATAGCAGTTCCGTTAAATTGAACCTGGGGAAGCTGAGACCAGTTTATCTTGGGGATCATCCTTGAGCTGCCAACAACAATGACCTGAGTCTTCGATGGATTAACTTGCAACCCATGCGCCTCACTCCATTCGCAGATTGAAACCAAATCCTTGTTGATAATATGAACCGCATCAGCCAAATTCGAGTAGTCAGCTTGCTTATAAATTTGCAAATCGTCCGCATAAAGGTGGTAGGAAGAAAGAAGTTTTTTGGTAATGGAGTTTATAAATATTGCGAAAAGTAAAGGAGATAAAACGCCACCCTGAGGTACACCGGCAGAAGTATAACACCACGAAGAGCAAGACTCTTCTATGCATATACGTTGCCGGCGGCCATACAGGTAACTACGAAACCAGTCAATCGCCGTTGGAGATATGTTAAGCGAGCGAAGCATGCCAAGCAGGATATCGAAATCTACAGTATTGAAAGCATTACTAAAATCTAGTAAGCAAAGAACTGTCAGGTTTCCTTCCTCCATGCCTAACCGTATGTCATCAGTGACGTTAACTAAGGCTGTAGTGGTGCTGTGACCTGCACCCTAATTGCGTAACACACTATTACTGTCAATTTGAATCATTTTGAAGTTTATTGCTAATCCATTGCTTCAAATGTTCGAAAAATGTGTTTGCTTAGCAACGTAAATAACGCAATGAATGTTGTTAAACTGTCAAAATGAAACCCATTGCTACTGATAGTGTGTTACGCAATTGCCCTGCAGGACGAAAACCGGATTGGAAAGGATTCAGCAGACTATTCTTACAAAGAAAAGTACTAAGCTGATTGTGGACAAGGCGTTCTAGGACTTTGGAGAGGAAAGGCAAGATGGAGATAGGACGGTATTCTGAAAAGGAAGTAGGATTGGATTTTTTGGGTAAAGGAATGACTTTGGCCTCTTTCCACATAGATGGAAAGGCACCATAGGATATAGAGTAGTTCAGGATATAGCATAGGATAGGAAGGATTTCGTCAAGAATAGGGAGTATCATTTTTCGGCTCACACAATCACTACCAACTGCGTTGGACGTGATTGAAACTATGCTCCTCTTAACATCACAATCAGCGAATTGACTAAAAATAAACGGTGGATGGTCGGGAGTTGGAAGGTTTGAAAGATAGTTAACAGTAGCTGCCTTCATGGTCCCATTACTGTGAGACGAAGATGAGAAGTGTTGATTCAGTAGATCAATATCTAAGTCTTTAGGAATCGATTCTTGGCGTGATTTTCCAACTCCCATGGACCTGAGAAATTTCCAGACTTGCTGGATCTCCGTTTTCAACTGACGTGTGAATATGGCGGCGTTGGGCATCTCTACACACCTTATTGCAGCGATTGCGAGCATCAACAAGGATCTCCCGGTTCGACGGCGAGGGACGACACTTATATTTAGTTTTTGTTACAGCCTTTCTGTGCATGATCGTCCTAATATCGTCTGTAAGCCATGGTGCCGGAAGATGTTTGATTTTCACTGCACGAATGGGAGCGTGAATATCGTACAGCTGCACAAGGTTATCTGTCAGCAGATTGACTTTATCATCTATCGACTCAACATTGACTAAAGGAGCCCAGTCAATATATACTCTTTTACCAAATGTACACGACGTCTTATCAAGCTATTCTTTCCAGTTCTAGCTGACCTCGCATTGTATAAGCTTTTCGTACAATGAACAGTCAGCTTATACTGGAAAAGTATAGCTTGATAATATCGCTCATTTGGCTAAACATCGACGTAAATGTATGTTTTCCCAAAGATGAGTTAAATATGACAAAGCACTTAGAAAAGCGTATTTACGCTAGGAAAGCAATGACGTAAAAAAAGTAGCAGTTACATACGTCGATGTTTTTCCAAATGAGCGATGTCGTCGTGCGAAGGTACTGCTTACATCTGCCTCACTGATAAATAAAACACATGGAAGATAACAGCCGACATTGTTTTTTCCTATTCGTATTCTATACTTCTGCATCTGCATACCAAGTCCAAAAACCGCTAAATCACAGTACGTCACAATGACGTAAGTTCATGATCAAAATATTTACGTAACCCAAATAAAAAAGTCACGTGACGGGAGTATACCACGTATCACTTGCGCGTACGCACCTGTGCATTCAATATGGCGGTAATGGCGATTTTTGTTCGTACTGTAATATACTTGGGGTGATTTATTACATGTTTCCTGCTTATGGCCACAGTAAGTAGTTATTCTTTGAAAAATTTGGTTGGACTTTCTTCTGAAAGAGGTTTTTATTGATACGTGTTTTATTTAACAAATTATTTGAAGGGGCGTAAGACCATGTTTTTGCTTAACATAAGCATAGCATAGGTCAGCCTATAATGGCCCAACTGCTGGGACACAGGCCTCCTCTCTGAGTTAGGGAGTGGGCCATAATCCAACACGCGGGCCCAGTGCGGGTTAGTAGATGTCACAAGCCTTTGTCCACTTTGTCCCACCAGTGAGGCGGCCGGTGGGGCAAAGTGGAATAATTCAGCCAAAGTACTATCAGTCAGCTTCCAACATATTTCTGTCTCCAAAATCCAAAATTCTATACCAAAGGCGACATTATTTGCTGAACTGTACTAGGACGTAAATCGATCGTCGTTGCAACTGGCTTCCTCGCAAATATTGGTCTTCCTCCTTTATTTGATCCTATGTTCAAATATCACGCCCAGACCTTTGTAGGCAGCTTGCGTTGAGGACTTGAGAGTCTTGAGACACTATTTCCGCAAAATATTTCAATTATTTTCTATACAACTATTGTATGAGAACTGTTTCTTAAAAAGGTGAAGTGAAACTGCAAAATAATAATTATTATTTTTGCGGTACTTTGTATCCGTCAAGAAACATGATTATTCGGAATACCGTGCCTATAAAAAGTACATAATAATAATGTCGTACATAAAAATCCGTATTTTTTAAAACGATCGCATGCTTCTCTCAATCCAATCTGTCGCCTGTCTAAATTACACGTAGACGGAATAAAATATAGGACGAAGCGGGAATAAATAATAAAAATTATATTTTGGGACGAAGGAAGCATATTGTTTGGGACGAACCAGGATTATTTGGAATGTGGGAGGAAACTTTGGAACGAACGAAGAATAAATCGTATTTTATTATCGTATGCGCCAAAATTTTTGATAATTCCTTGAAATTGATTGTCGCTGAGATGACATTGCGAATAGATATTGAACGTTATTAATTACGGGATTTGGACTTCTTATGTCTTTTGCAGAAGAATAAGCGTTTCCTTTCTATTATTTCTGGAGTTTTCAGTCTGCTATGAAAATAAGTCAAGCTTGGTAATAATACCTAGGTAGTAACGTCATCTTGACTGTTCCTCATATTGTAAGGCCAATTTTCATCGTCGGTGGTTCGAAAGGCCGCACTTGTGCTGTACCATTGCAAGAATACCAACATAATTCATCAGTTTAATTACCAATGCATCGATTTTAGGCGTTAATTATAATTACATTTAACTGTAATTATTTGATACAGATCTCATTCGTACTTAAGAACGTGAATGTATTTTCTTTCTTTCTTCTTAAGTAATCCCTATCATTCATGGCCGAGTTTCGGTGATTTATGATAATTTGGTGCCAATATCTGATCTTGTCAGATGTTTCTAAGAATCGGAAGAAATCTGCAAAGGTTCAAGCAAATGGTATGCTGCAGTTTTTTTTTTCTTATTATTCCAAGCACTTGAGGTTCCACTTGGGCAACTAGCTTCAATTTTCTGACTAACTGACCGACTATTTAATTTTGACAATTCAAAAGTGCCTGTACAGTCACGAGCATAAGTATGTATACACTTGGCTTTATTCAAAGACGATTTTCTCCCTTATGTTTGAATGAAAATGTATGTTATTACGAACATAGTATTTTCGAACCCATAGGTTTATGTAAAGTGTCGTATTTCAACGTTGCATTCGTTATTTCACAAAAAAATCGCAATTGAAAGTTGCCAAGTGTTGACATATTAGTGCTCGTGACTGTACATAGTTTAATTGAAATACATGCTTTAAGTTTGAGTTTGACTTACAATCATTAACATCACGTTAGTGCCGTAGGTACAAGTCTACTGTTAAACACTCCATATTATTGAGCTAGCTTCTGCCCGCGACTTCGCCTGCGTTTCCACCCCAACCCGTCGCGTCGCATCGCATCGCTCGTCCGTGCAGCCCGTGCTACTACTTCGTTGTCGCTTAGGGTTATTTCTTTATTTTCATTTTGCCTGGCCCCAAAGGGTCATAGAGTGATGTTAAATTGCCTATACCCTTCTTCAAGGATTGTGCTATCAAATGCAAATGGATTTTTCAAATCCGAATGGCAGTTCCGGAGATTACCCCCCTTTTTTTGGATGGGAAATCATGTAATGACTCCTCCCGCTCTGGGTGGAGCGGAAGGGAGTGTCAGACTCTTACTGACTAAAACCCACCCGTGTTCCTTCCTTAGCCCTTAAATTTATGTTCCGGGGCAGCGGTAACCCTTTCGGACGATCCCGTTACCCCGGGTCGTTACCCCCCTACATACAAACAAAGAAACAAAACTTTATTAGTATTATTCAATAAACCTTATAACCCTTGAATACTGTTGTACTCATAACTGCCTTTGCCATAAAAAAATAAAAGAAAAATACTGCTATAGTTAACTAGGTACCATAGAGTTTCCATAGAGCAAGTCTCCATTCTACCACTTAACAAAACAACATCTAAGTGAACAACACAGTTTAATACTTAATTTACAGTTAGCACAATAATGAGGTAACTGTAGCATTGTGACGTCACAAGTTGGTAAACAAACTGTAGCGTCCAAAAGCGGCGCAGGCGCACCGACCGATTGTAACAGCGGACACTTAATGCCACCCTGCTGTACCGTGCGCAGAATGATGCCGGATAATAATAGATCTTGATTTTAATATCTGTTAAATTATTATTTCTACTTAAGAACTTTGATTTTCAGGATATACTGATATTCAGCTATGTTTAGTTAGAAAACAAGTTCAGTACCAACAGTTACACAGTTTCATACATAAAACCAGTTTTAAGTATAAAAAGAATCAAAATTACAGTAACGATGAATTCGCACTTCAATATGAATTCTGAATCATACAAAATTCAAAAGCGAAAAACCTATTAAATGAAGTTTAAATTGCTTTCAAAACGGTGAAGGAAAACATCGTGAGGAAACCGGCATGTCCTAGAGACAAAACTTCGAAGACATGTGACGTCCACCAACCCGCACTGGGTGCGCGAGATGGATTACGGCCCACTCCCTCTCACAGAGAGGAGCCCTGTGTCCCAGGAGTGGGAACGTTATAGGCTGATTATGCAAGTTTAAATTGATGATGAGAAATTTGGGATACCCAATGCCTGCTAGACTCTCTACTGCTCCTGCTTTATAATATCCCAGCACAGAGACAATCAGGATTTTATTCAGGGCCTAGGTAATAAAAGAATAATGTAACTTTAATCGATATCTCTAACAATATAAATAAAACAACCTGAACCTAACAACACACATGAAAAAAAAAACTTCCATTCCACAATCAATAAGTCCTTTTTTTCTGACTATACTAGCCAAGTTATCAGATGCACAGAAGAAAGCCGAATGCGTTAAACGGTTGTTAGTTAACCACAATTATTATTATTTAGTGCGTCGGCGAATAAAGGCAACGCCCACGCAAGGTAGCGCAGGCAGAATTGTGTGGATACGCCCCTTATTGTTAGAATAGAAGGTACTGTATTTAGACTCCATTAAATTATTATTTTTGTTCTATACTTGAAGCAAAACAGAACCATCTAAGGATTGTTAGAAGATAAGTAGCTATTCGTGTTATGAAGAACGCATGCTGAGTTTGAATCAAGATTTTTGACCCTAATTCAGAAAACACGACACACGTTCGATATGTATGTTTTTTCTTTTGTTTTTATATCGGCACCTGGTTTTTATATGTTCATGTGGGTAATTGGTTATCATCTAATATTGTACTTTTGTGTGTTGTGCTGTCTTTTTGTCAGCGCCAAATAAATGGTTTATCTATCTATACAAAGTGTTAAAAAATTAACCTTACAAACTTTAAGAGGTGCTTTAGACCATCGAACTGAACAACTTTCACTATGGGACCAACTCTAAAATCACGAAAAAAAAATCAGCTGTTTCATACAATAGTTCAATACCTACTTGACCAAAATGTAGGAAACAGCTGATTTTTTACATAGTGAAAGTTGTTCAGTTCGATAGTCTAAAACACCTCTTAAAGTTTGTAAGGTTAATTTTTTAATACCTTATATAAGTAAGATAGAATTTATCCAGTAACCAATAATTCAGCACATGATTCTGAACTGAAAAAATCTGCCGTTTCATAGAAAAGTGCAATACTTACGCAGTCAAAATGTATGGAACAGCATTTTTTTTCTAGAATAATGTGCTGAATTCAGTTACAGTATATGCGTCGATCTCCTTGCTACCGTGAATATTCACTTATTTTGACGTGGTTTTAATTCAATTAATTTTAATTTCAATAAAATTTACATACGAAGTACATACATAACCTACCTGAACCTTCATCCTCCTCAGTCATCATGCTTCCTAGTAGAAAGGCAGAATTAACAGCACCTCAAGAGCGAATCAGTCTAATTTATTGGCTAATCATTTCATCTGCCTAGCCTTTTCCCAACTATGTTGGGGTCGGTTTCCAGTCTAACCGGATGCAGCTGAATACCAGTATTTTACATAGAGCGACTGCCTATCTGACCTCCACAACCCAGGTACTGGGTATTGGGTAATACGATACCCCTTGGTAAGACTGGTTGTCAGACTTTCGGGCTTCTGACTACCCGTAACGACAGTCAAAGATCCACGAATGACAACCGGGACCAACGGCTTAACGTGCTTTCCGAGGCACGGAGGGGTCTCAGTATGTAAAGATGGTCACCCATCCACAGACCAACCGCGGCAAGCGTAGCTTAATCTGATCGATCGACCTGTGCGGCTGTTATTATTTAGCCACGGACCCCATGGACCGGCTAATCATTTAACCGTAATAAATAAATCATCATCATTATTTTTCATTGAACTTACCTCATGAACATGGGTAATATTTTCCGTCGTATCCCCACTAACTTAACAGCAACAGTAACGACGATGCTATCGGCGCCCGCGTCCCTGGTAATCATCCTATGTAGGTATTTATTAACAATTGTGCTGCTTTGATGCGCACGATACCAACTAATTACTGCCGTGATTTATCTGTGTGACGTCATAAAGCCTTATATGTTTGTGTGTGCGTACGCGCAGGGTAACAATGGCCAATAGTTGGGTCCGTTGTGTTGTTCGAATTTTGAATGAGTATTGATGACTAGACAGAAGTGGTTAGGTTTTTTTACAGGATCTTATTACAGAATAGTTTGATATTGTTTTCGAAGAGCCCGTTAGCACTTTCTGAACGTCGATATTTTATTGACGAGTGCTTTTCATCAATAAAAAACCACACACACGTCGACGCGTCGACTTGAGAACCTCCTATTTTTCGTCGGTCAAAAAGAAAGCGATGCCAGACTACTTTAACTTTTATTAAAGTACCGGCTAAACGTTTTTGCAATTTCACTTTTGTTGGTACCTATTCAAAACTCTTCAAAATTGATATTCTGAAAGCCTCAAACACATTTTCCTTCACTTTAAGCCCCATTCCACTTAAGTTCTATAGTCTGACACGCGATATAACGCGGTAACTAGCTCCAGCAGACGTTTTTACACGTCCGCGCTAAAACGCGGTAAGTGCACAGTTTCAGTAACACCTGTGCTGGATTTAGAGTGCGCCTTGTAACGTGGAAAGTTAAATAAAGGTGAGGTTTCACGTTAAAAACATAAGATTTTTAAACTGTTGACTTGGATGAGTGTAGACTAAGTACCTGTTCCCTCTTGATAGGCCTACAACGTCCTCCAATACCTATTAATACTTTAATTTGAACACACTGTAAAAGCCATTGGCATTGTAATTTTTAAAAGAGTAACCATGGAGTTTCGTGCTCCATGCTCTTCTCCATAGGAAACAACCAATTGGAACCGTGCACCTAGCTTCTGACGTTTCATAAGTGCACATGTAGGTTTATGCGAAATAAAATATTTTGCATTAATTTCAAAGAGGCTCCTGATTAAATTGCAAAATGAAGAGAATCAGAGAATCGAGAATTTGAATGCCTAGCATCTAGTCACTAATCAAATGGTTATTGCCATCAATATTTCTTTGCAATCTCTACTGAAGTGATGATGAATCTGAATATTGTTCTTGGGATGTCAAGATGCAGTGAACTGTATGTCAGTAACACTTGAAGTATGAAAACGGCTCTTAAGCTGATCAGATGTTTCACTTGAGTGAATGGTTCACTCGACTGAATGTTCATTTTGTTGTTTCATTCCACGTTCACAAGGCACTAAATTACATAGAAATGAACGTTTATCTGCTCTTTTCATTTAATTTTTCGATCATTCGGTCGGCGAGTGAGAGTTGCCACATGCCGAAATCCGACATCGTTGGAAATTATACACTTTTTATTAAGTTTGTGTTTAGACGGTTCTCTTAGAGTGATAGATGAACAAAAAGGGAAACGTCTGACATTTGCCTCATTACTAGTTACTATGATTACGATTGGCGTGCGATTGACTGTACATAGCAATATTATTACTGGTATTTTGTGTACGCAAAAGATATTCCAGTAAGTGGTATACCTACAATTTGTCAAGTGAAATTTTCCCGCGATCAATCTCGTGATAAGAAACTGTGACTTTCTTTTATTCGGGAACCGAACAGCAGACAGCTAATTCAGTAATCAATATGCAGATTAAACTGTTAAACAATAATAGCACTTCGACAGGTACTTGCCATATGATAAATGTCTGATAATCGTTTGAGAAGGCAAAAAAAAAAGAAAAGAGGGAAGCAGAATGATGTCTTACAGTAGGACGAAGAAGCCTCGAATTTTAGATTTCCATCATTATGCTAGAAGAAGCTAACCCGCAGCCTAAACGAATCCATAGGAACGTGTCCGGTCTACGACGAGCTGGAAAATATGCTATGTTTCGCGACTTGTACTGACCCGTATTCTTTCTTTCATTTTAGTTACGTCAAAAAAAACCCTGGCTCATCGACATTCGAATTGTGCGCCACGTGAAAAATAATGTGCAGTATTATTTTTGAACTGTTTTTTTAACTCAACGGAAAGATTCATGAACTATCAATAACTATTAACTATACAACTACCATCGACAACATCGTTGCCTGTAAGACCCTAACTAACTTAACAATTCTTCTTCGTAGGATGAACCAGCATCATCAGGCGACAGCGGTGACGAGAGCGGCAGTGAACCGGAGTCGCCCAGTGAGAAGCTGATGCAGGTCCACAAACAAGAGTGGACGTGCGATAATAATGAGCGAGATAGCAAACAAAGGTATGACTTGACCTTCCACATCAGTCTTTACTTGTCTTAATACAGGGAAGAGACCTATCAGTGGCGAAGGTACCATACAACACAATTCCCACCGATTGACTGAACCCTTCGAACCCTTCGAAAATTCAGAACATAACCACTCTATAGTCAATTCATCATTGAACATTTTTTTTGGCATTTTTTTTGCTCCGGCCTACCTCTGTCATAAATTCACTCTTTGCCACTGAGACCTATACAGGGTTATTTTGGATAGGCTAGCTAAATTCCACAGACGCGATGTACTTACATCGATATCGAGAAACATGATTAATCAAAAAATTAATTAATGTGTTGTCTTCTTTGGCTTTGGTTTGAGTTTCCGCTGCCACAAACAAAAACCGGACAAAATAATTATAATTTCTCACAATCGTAAACCACAAAAATATTTTACATTTTCAGAGAATCCCACAATGAACCACATGCCTCAACATCCTCAACTACTCAAGAAGCGGACAGCAGCAAGCCAAGTCCTTCCCTGCCCAAACTTCTGCCTAAGCTCGAGATGCCTGGAGGGGCCATGCTGTATCACTCGGGAGTTCTCGCTGGGCTGGACGGCATCGGCAGTAACCTTGGACTGGGGAACCTGGCTATGGGATATCCTCATGGTTTTATATTGGGTCTTGCTAATCAGGGTCAGGAAGGCGGTAAGTTGTTTTATGCTACTGCTGTGCTAAGTAATCTTTTGCTTTTATAGTACTTAATTGATAATTTGATCAACACAATTTGGAACATTAACTCAATAACGTAATTGAAAAAAAACGTAGATCATGAGTTTTGATCCATTCCCGTTGTTCCCATTGACGCTGTCCCCATTGTGGGGACAACGGGTTTTTAGTAAATATCCGTAAGAGTAATGTGCTGACCGGCTACCGTGAGGCCGTGGTTTGGATAGGAGCACCAAGCAACATGCTCCTTATATTATTATGTGTAATATTATACCTAGTAAACTATTTTCGTCAACAACATACTACTGTTACTGTTAGCCTGCATCATCCCAATGCTGGGCAAAGGCCTCTCCCCATGACTTCCAGTTCTTTCGATCCAAGGCTAAAGAGTGGACTACTGGTCGTTTGTTTTGTCCAGCTCGTCCCGCCATCTTCTACGGGTTCTGCCGCGACGCCTTCTACCTGTGTCAGGGCTCCACGTGGTGGTTATTTTGGCCCACAGCTTATTGGGCATACGGCAGACGTGGCCAGCCCAGTCCCACTTCAGCTTCGCGGCTTTTTGACCAACGTCAGTAATCTGTGTTTTGGAACGCAGTGTGGTGTTGCGAATATGGTCTGTCAATTTGACGCCTAGAATACTGCGCTCCATTGCACGTTGGCAAACCTTGAGTTTGGACTTTTGAATGTTTGTCAAAGACCAAGTCTTGGATCCATAGGTCAGAATGGGAAGGATGCACATGTCCATAATTTTTCGCTTCAGTGTCAAAGGCAGATTTCCTTTCATAAGCTCATTTTTAATTTCCTCAGCATCATCATCAAACCAACCCCAGTTCATCACCATACCGCTATCAATGGCCATGGCGGCGGCGGCCGGTGGACCCTCGTCTACCGTCACCAATGGCTGCGGAGCCAGCGCCTCTAGCGACGACAGCAGCGAACTACAAGACTTGAGCACCGGCAGAAAGTGACGCGGGAACAACGGTAAGCATTATACATGGTCTAGTTGCTGACAATCCAGGGCCATAATTCTATATGACACAATGATCGAAACCGCGGGAAATCAACGCGAGGTTTGCGGGATTAGCTAAGGAATTGACGTGGTTTCGAAGTTAGGAATCGTTATATTTTTTTCTGTAAGTAGTTTTGTACAAACACTTTTACACATCAATCATATTTTTTTTAACTAGATGATATTCTGAGAAGAAAGGCCGAAACAAACTCAGAGGTCACAGTCTCTTTTAAAGTCCATACAAAATCTTGGTCAGATCATGTGAAGACCATGTAGATTGATGTCTGAAATGGTCTTTCGAGGAAAGAACCACACAGATTGAGTGGACCTGTCCAGTCCGTGCACGCATTTGTCAGTAATCGTGCAGCTCAACACAAAACGTAAAAAGCTCAAAACAAACTTTATCTACGAAACTTTTAAAACATGTTTTTTTTTTACTAATATATAATTCTTTTGTTTCAGAATCAGCCCGCAAATGCTGGAGATCGTTATGTATCAATATAATCTTATGATAAATAAAAAAAAAGTTAAAAAATTATGTACCAAAGTTAATATTTGGACTTCTAGTAATAACAAGCTATCTAGATTTGTTTGTAGGTAGGTAGACTTAATCAAAAATATATCACATTGTATTTTTCATACATGTCATTAATTTTGTTCCATCGTAAGGCCTTGTTCAGATTGTAAGCGAGTAGCGATTTTGTTCCGAATTTGTGAAAGCAGTTCCATACATTGTAATTTATTATGCTTTATGTGATCAGCATATTTAAAAAGCTATGTCTTGATTATCTACTATACTTTAAAAACACTATTTTTTAAATTATTAATAAATATTTTGCTCTAAATATTTAGCTAAGAGGTAGATAATGATAAACAACCCAATTCGTACGAGTATCAGCATCAAGTTGGTTCAGTCAGTGAGTAGTGATTTTATAGATATCTTGCGATAGCAGTATCTACACGTATACTTGCTATTATTTACATATCTCTTATTATTCTGATATCGGAAATTAATCACACGAGAACATGCTACCGGGACAAAAAGTAGCCTATGACCTTTCCCGGGATGCCATCTATCTTCTTGCCAAATTTTATCAAAATCCATTCAGTGGTTTAGGCGTGAAAAGGTAACATACATACAGAGTTACTTTCGAATTTATAATATTAAGTATGGAGGATGATTAGCTTAAACGCTATGTCGTGATTGTATAAAAATATTCTGTTATAATTGCCAATATATTTTGCTCGAATAATCATTAGCTTTCGTGGTGCAATGAACGGAGAAGAAGAGCCAAGTAAAGTAACAAATCTGACATAAAATTTCCTAATTTAGTCATGGACTTTAACAAACATTAAATAGTCAGAGCTGAGAAAATATGTGAAAAACCTGGCTGAATTCGCGACACGAACTCCACAGAACAATTTTGTAAGTGCCTCACCTTTATTTACAGCGACATTTTTCGTTCCTACTATCTTATTTAGTTCACGAGTTCTGCAAAACAAGTTTACTTAACTTGATGAGGTTCCTGTCATATGGAATAGCACTGTTTACTCTATATTTCGGCACTCGCTTGCCTTTTAACTTGGTCTAGTTTTAAAATAAAATGGTGATGGAAATTTTAAAAGTACGTATCAGCCTTACAATGCATATCCTTGCCAATCAAACGTCAGTTGCAGTTTTTCTTAAATAAAATATGGTATGAATAGTCACTATGAGTAAAAATTGTATCGTATTCAAATCAAAAACCTTAATTTATTATATTTAAGTATGTAGATATTAATATTGTTTGTATAAAAAATAACATAACACTTGCGTATTTTTGTACCAAACATTAATACTTCTTATTAAACTGATAACTCGAGGTTTTAGAGTAACATTGATACACTCGTTTAAAACGCATTTTAAATATAATGTGAGTTCTACCGTATTTTAGTTTTATTTTCATTTTTCTAGCACTTTGTTTAATTTTTAATTTTAATTAAATTTAAACGGAAGCGGGTAGATTGAATTTAGTTCATTGAGATTTGTTTCAAGAGTAAAAAGCTAGAAAAACCTGTGAGCTTACCTAGATATTATGTAACGCAATTATAAAACAATTTGCTTTTTTATTCGATTGATATAATCAACAGGTTGTAAGTATATTATGTATAAAATGCTTAAGTAATTGTATCCAATATAAATACTACAATCTCGTAAAAATTAATATACAAAAATTAGTTAGGTATAATTTACCCGCTCCCGCTACGTCTTAAGCGCCCGCTGTCGGTGGGACGGGGGCCCTATCGTCGTCACTATCATTGAAGCATTTATTATTCTTTTGTTTATTTTACAGTATTTTTAGTTTTCCCGTCAATGAGATCACAGGCAAACTTAATTTTCACAATTTTTTTTGTTTTTTTTTTTCATAAGTTAATGCAAGAATACTTGTGCAAGATATAGTGAGACTGCCAAAAATTGTCCTAAAACAATTAGTATTATACATGATCACAGTATTCAAGCTAGTCAAGTTAAATGAACCACTAAACTTGCACTTATTTTCTTGCATAATCTCGCCAAATGTGAAAAATCATTTTTTTTTTGTATATTCTAGCTGCGTAAGCTTGTACAGTATTTATAATTATTATTTGACGAAGCGACGCGCGCTTTACTTGTGGTATAAACACGCTGTGAATGTGTGCCCAGTGTCGCCGATATCACCCGTGTCTCAGACGGTAGGTACCGAGAGCTCCTGCGCTTACACACACATTCACAGCGTGTTTGTAGTCTTGGTAAACACAAGTAAACCTCGCGTCGCTTCGTAAGATAAAACATGGTGTATCCTTTGAATTTTACCATGGTAAGTACATATATCACTGTAGTACTTTACTTATGTACCTAAGTTTCCTCCATTTTGAATATTTTCGTGTATAAGCCTGTGGTCTTAAAAACTTTGTGCATCGATCAAGTCAATAACAATGGTGTAACTGATTTTTCTCTTATTGTCATAAATGTTCTTTTCGTTTCGAATTTTTTGTAATAAACGTAATTAAAATTTAATGTTTGGTTTTGTTATCACCTTCTTATTATATAGTCCATATTAAGACCTTCTTTAGTGTATCTTCAAGTACCTCGATATACCCAAAACCATCTACCTACCTACAGTCCGGCCATCGAGAGTTCGAGTTCTTGACACCCAGTTTCATTTATAAACGAACTAGCTGCGCCCCGCGGTTTCACACGCGTAAATGTCGATCCCGTTGGAATATCAGGATAAAAAGTAGCCTATATGTTAATCCAGAGTGTCAGCTACCTCCATACAATTTTTTTTCTAAATTGATCCAGCCGTTTGAGCGTAAAGAAGTTACAAACATAACATATAAACACACCCGAACATATACACATACACACACTCTCAAAACTTTCGCCTTTATAATATTAGTGTGATAGTGTGATGTGATAAGTACGTGCTTGGCGAATTTGGTCTTTATTTGTTACTAGAATTGTCGCACTGACAGGTGTCAGGCACTCATCGTTTCGACGGCCGGACTATAGACATAAAAACGCGTTTCCGCGAAGGCATTTTGGCTCCTATTCCCGCTCCCCGTCGCGTGGCGCGTTGTAGTGTGATATAACCGCCTTAGGCTATCTTCTAGACATATCTAGTAATATAAGTGGCAATATATTAATCTACCTTGTATCTTAAAATCAGCATAACATGTAATAATGTAGGTAAGTGATTAATTACTAACCAGATCTCAGGGAACACGATTAAATACTACTAACGATTTAATACTTTCCTAATTTGACTAAGACAACTTACACGAGAAGTTAATTTACACATACAAGAAAATATCAACTCATACAGAATCAGTTTGAATGAAACCATAAACATTATCCGCCATGACACCGATCGAAAAGTTTGTCCATTTAAACAATCTAAATCTAAATATATAAAACTCAAAGGTGACTGACTGACATAGTGATCTATCAACGCACAGCCCAAACTACTGGAGGGATCGGGCTGAAATTTGGCATGCAGGTAGATGTTATGACGTAGGCATCCGCTAAGAAAGGATTTGGATTAATTCTACCCCCAAGGGGATAAAATAGGGGATGAAAGTTTGTATGAAACTTTGTCAATTTTAAACCGATCGGGCTGAGACTTTGCATGCATATAGCTACTATGACGTAGGCATCCCCTAAGAAAGGATTTGGATAAATTCTACCCCCAAGGGGATAAAATAGGGGATGAAAGTTTGTATGAAACTTTGTCAATATTAACCGATCGGGCTGAGACTTTGCATGCATATAGCTACTATGACGTAGGCATCCCCTGAGAAAGGATTTTGATAAATTCTACTCCCAAGGGGATAGAATAGGGGATGAAACTTTGTATGAAACTTTGTCAATTTTAAACCGATCGGGCTGAGACTTTGCATGCATATAGCTAATATGACGTAGTCGTAGGCATCCCCTAAGAAAGGCTTTTGATAAATTCTACCCCCAAGGGGATGAAAGTTTGTATAAATCTTCTTAGATTTTCGACTGATTGAACTGCAATTAAAGATTGAAGCTACTATGATGAAGACGTCCGCTTAAATAGGATTTTGATCAATTCAACCCCCATGGGGATAAAATAAGGGCTGATGGACGATGTAAACGTATTAATTTGAACTATCAGTATAAATTAAGAGTAAAGCCGCAAAAAATATACCTAATTAATAATAATACTTAACGCGAGCGAAGCCGCGGGCATAAGCTAGTACAATATAATTGAAACGCAATTAACTTTGGATCCGCAAAAAACGCTTAATCATAGCCAATCCACCATTACAGATAAAAAATTCGAACATAAAATATAATAGCGAATCGACTCGCAAAAACTTACGAGGTATGAAAAAACTTAGCAAAACCAGTTTTAAAAGACCTCTGGATGAGTATTGGAATTTCGAAATTCTTTAACAATGACAATACAGATTGAAACTCGGGGTTCAAGTAATATTGGTAATGATATTTGGTGTAGTTATATAGCATCAACAATTATTATTCGGTATTTAATAACATATCGAGTGAATGCTGATTGGCTGTCAGCCAACCAATCGGCTCGTCCGATTTGTAATGAATATGCTGTTCGATACTATGAAATAGTGGAGACGCGAAAAAAGTGCAAACGCCTATTTTATTATGTATTTTATTGTTGGCAACCCGTTCTTGAGATGACAGTCGCACGGTAGCAAAAGGTTTATTTTATGAATATTTCTAGGCATTCGTTAATGTTGTGAATTAATAATTTTAATGGCATACTTGTACTACTTTTTGTCTGCAGCCTTAGATTTATAATTTTTTAAAATATTGATTGTTTTAACAATGGACTATTGATAGGTAGTAACGACACTCGATACAGTCGCCGGCACGTAACTTGGCAAGGTTTTGGCGTATTGGGAGTAAGTTAGCGCATGTACACTTAGTGCAACAAGAAAATGGTCACTTTTATTGTTTGTCATTATACTATGGTTATTGCCATAGATTATTTTTAAACATCCCTATGTCCAGCAGTGGACGTCTTTGGGCCGAAATGAGGATGATGATTTTTAAACATGTCTGTTTACGAGATAGATAAAGAAAGGAAAAACACATCTAACGACTCTTGCGAAGTTGCGTGCCGGGGACTGCAGTACTCGTAGGTACCTATATACCTAGATACGCTCTGGTTGGTCCAAAATCCAAAAGCCAAAATACTACATTATTTAATTTATCCAAAATAATAAAAATATCATCCATCATAGGACGAATTAGTTAAAAACTCATATCTTTCTTCGTTCAGTGGTGACCCTGAGGTAACGGCCGCGACTTACGAGTTGTAGGTCGTAGGTTCGAATTCTGATAGGTGCTTTACTTTGTGTCAATTATTTCGTCGGTAAAGAAAAACATCGTGAGGAAACCGGCATGTCCTAGAACCAAAAAACGAAGACATGTGACGTCTCGCGGTGGATTACGGCCCACTCCCTCTCACAGAGAGGAGGCCTGTGTCCCAGCAGTAGGAACATTAAGTATAGGCTGATTGTGTTCATATTTTTCCGAAGTGCACATTTAGTGAGCTCTCTAGGAATCGCTTTAATTATGTAGTTACCTACCCTAATATCAAAGTAGTTTCAGTAAACAGCAATCCTACAAACCCACACCTGATTTTTCGATGTAAATTCAGACAAATCTATACTTCGATCTAAAACTTAACGAATATAAGAACACGTCTCCTCGCCATTTCTGTGCGCATTTGACAAGCTCCCAATATGGCGGGCATTACATATTCAAGTGTAGACCATGGCGGGCCACTGCGCACATGTATGCACTTGTTAATCACTGTACGACCAATGAACTGGCCTGTTTACTTAGTGAAGTATTAAAATGTTACTTTGTCACTAATTGTAATTGTGGACGTAATAGATTTAGGTTGGTTAATAAGCATACAGCGCACTATTTCAATATAGTGGCACTAAAAAGAGTAAGGCCTTTTGTACACGGCATGGTTTCTTTACGGTTCGCCGCGCCGCAGAAAAACCGTGTCTGTCAAAAAGCTTCCATACTGATCCATGCAACAATGACGACCGTGCCTACATACGGCGAAAAAACCGTAGATTTTTACAGCAAGAAAAACGTGTGTGTAGAAAGGGCCTCAATGTGCAAATTCACAATATCGTTTAATGAAAATAGAGTGATATCATGTATAATAATGGAACCAGTCGAATGCAGAATTGATCCCAGGAAAGGAAAAGTTTCGATTCTGTATTTTAAGCTAATGAAAAACCAGGTGTAAACACGATAAAAATAATTTATTTTCTCTATTTTTATCATGGTTACACCTAGTTATATGTGCATGCTGTGTTTTGGTTTGTGGTAACCTTTTTTATTATTGTAAACTATTGTATATGTGTATCCTTTGTTGGAAATCCTCAATAAATAAAACATTTCGACACTGTAGCTCATGAAAGAGGTTGTCTAATGCTCGGTTTCTATAAACAGAAACGTATCCTTTTGCTTACCAATGGTAGTATTTTTTACTGCCAAACTGGCCATATATAAATATAGATTCGTAAGCTAATTTTACCCGTGATAGCTGCTTCCTTAATGGAGATTTTACTATGCAAAGCTATGAGGTCTTTGCTTCATTATTGGTAAAGATACAATAGTCTTAATTTTAATCAATTATGGTCCGTAAATTATAGGAATCGGCCAAAAATCGACAAGGCAGTTGGTTCACCGTATTTGACGGTGAAAAAATCTACTTTGTAGTTGCATAAACTTTACACAAAGTAATTAAGAGGCTTACAGGACCTAAACGCAAAAAACGCAAGTTTTAGAAAAAATAAAAGTATATGATCGAAAACAGTAAACAAAATAATAAAAAAATATGATATTCTTCAGGATATATGCTAGGTAGATAGTGTGCTGAAAACATGATACAACTTATTTGGTACGATAGAAAAAAATCATGAAGATACCTCTAAAAACTTTCTTTTTACAATAAAAACCATACTAATATACTCGTACATACAATCATTATGATTTTTTGTCAGATTATTCTACAAGCAACATACTAAAACTATAGTGTTTTAATTTTTTTTTGTACGGCTTTGGAATGGGCAACTAGCTACATTTTATTTTTGACTGACCGACTTCTTGACAATTCAAAAGTGCCTGTAAATGGTTTAATTGAAATAAATGCTTTGAGTTTGAGTTTGAGTTAGTCCAAACAATAGATTTTTTGTAAATAAAATAATTTTGCAATAAATTACCAGTGTTGTGTCATCGCGCTTCTCTTTCTTTTCTATGCAGTCCGACAAAGACCGCGCTTTAGGTCATGTAGTCCTCTAGAAAGTAACTAAAGCCTCGGTCACACACAGCGAATACTCGCTGCGAGTGCATTCGCAGAGAGTAAAATTGAACGTGCTCAATTCAAACCGCGGCGAATTTTCGCAGCGAATAGCCTGTCACATACACCGAATACTTGAGGCGAGCAGGCATTCGCAGCGAGTATTCGCTGTGTAAGACAGAAGCTTTAACAAACTTAATGGGTATCGGACTTACTAATTTCCATTCAATTCTTAACCCCAACTAAAAAACGGACACGTATTCCTTTCCATTTGCAAATTATTCCACAAACAGACAAAATAAATTGCAAATAGGTACACAAAGAATAGCAAATAAACGTCGTCTTCAACTAACCACTAATTGAATACGCCGAACAGGACCATTGTCATTAGTAACTTCGACGTTAGAGTTTAGTGTCGGTATTTTTAAATGGGCAAACGGTTCGAGAGAAAAATGTACCTACAGAGAAACATCGCTTCCACGTTCCACAGAAAAGGGAAATAAAAAATGTTTCAGCTGCCAGAACACTTCAGAGTCGGGTGGAAAAAGTAATGAACAGAAGTGAAATATTCGCTTTGGGTGAAACCAGCCATAAGACAAACCAATAGACTAGTTTATGAGCCAAAAAATCCGTGTAAAAGAAGTCTACTATGGCGGGAGACGACATTTTCCTGTAACTGTTGGTACTCGTATCGGAGCAATAAAATTCGTGTGAAAGAATTCTAAAAATGGTTGAAAATTAAATATTTTCTCTGAATTTGAAATATACTCGTATAGCATACGAGTTGCAAGTGGGGCAATCCGTTCCACGGCGGATATTCCAGGAATTGGATGGAATTTTCATTACTAAAGTCTTTTCCTATATCGTACACACGTTTCATGAAGTTCCTGGAAAATTAAGTTTGTCGTAAAATGCAAGTACACATTCATGGAAACTAGAGCAAAATTCTCAATGATAAATCTGGTTTCGATTCTCATGTTAGGTTTTGCGATTGGTTGATCAAAATAATATCCCTAAGACCCATTTGTACCACAAACCACTAAATATGTTTAGCGCTGAATATATTTAGGATATCATTCTATCTAAAGAAAGCAAGAAAGAAAATATTTTATTTGGGACACAGGAAACACAAACAATAAAAAAGGAATATTTAAACACAACATTCATTTCATTTTACATCTGTCGCTGTCATCTTGAAACGGTTCATAGAAAATCAGCCTATAATGTTACTACAGCTGGGACACAGGCCACGTCCCTTCGAGAGGGAGTGGGCTGTAATATACCACGCGGGCCCAGTGCGGGTTGGTAGATGTCACATATCTTCCATTTTTTTGTTCTAGGACATGCAGGTTTTCTTCACGATGTTTTCCTTTACAGTTTTGAGAGCAGTGATGATGAAATTATTAACACAAAGTAAATCACCTGCCTGGGGTTCGAACCCACGACCTACAACTCATAAATCCACGTCTGTTTCCACTGGGACACCACTGCTCTACCACAGGAAAAATTGTCTGTATCTTTCCTCGAGTATCCTGAACGATTACTCACGACTACAAGTACTTATTTTTCTCCTTACACAGAACACAGATCAGAACACAGGTGAAAACTCGCAAGACGGGGTCGATTCCTTACTCCACCACCTGTTTGCTAGCGACAAACTGATAAATTCTGAATGCATCTGAATCCACAGGCTGATTTAGTGATAAGAGGATAATGGTTGCAGCCTCCAAGCAACAAACTCATTCTATTATCAACAGAAAAACCGGGATTTCAGCTTCTCCCATCCACATTCCACTCAAATATAACATGTAACCCATCTAGCAGCCATCAACATAGGAGTATGCCGATGTAAACCCGTGTATGTATCGTATTACTAATGTATTACCGACAACTGTCCGTTCCTCACACGGCTATCGCCTATCTACTGGCCGTCACTCTAGTTTGCAAACCTAATTCCTGTATGTAATACATATAAATAAGTGTTACGGCGGTCGGTAGACTGTGATGGGGTGTAATTGGAAAAGTGGCCTTTGTGGGGTCTATTTTGAATCTAATAAGTTATAATCATAATGTGGTATGAGCCTATAATTGCCTCTATGCAAGACAAAGGCCTCGAGAAACGAGGATTGACCACCACGTCAGCTAAGTGCGAGTAGGCACAAAACAATTTAGTCCGGCGAGGCAATTGCGTAACATCCTAATCCCAATGCTATTCATTTTGACAATTCAAATTATTCACTGCGTTATTTACGTTGTTGAACAGATGAATTACTCAAACATATGATGCAAAAGATTACGAACTTCCTTCAAAATTCTTCGGTTTGTGGTAAAAAGTGTGCAGCAGAATGTCTGCCTAGCCTTTTCCCAACTATGTTGGGGTCGGCTTCCAGTCTAACCGGATGCAGCTGAATACCAGTATTTTACATGGAGCGACTGCCTATCTGACCTCCACAACCCAGTGTGGAGCAGATAGGGTGCAGATTTCCTCATAATGTTTTACTGCGTTTAAGACCAAGTGCCTAGTAAGTTTAGTGTAAAAAGGATTGGACTTTTACCTCTCCTTTTTTTTCATACGAATGTATCAGTGTTGATATTACGCATAGGTCTACATCATTATCTGCAGTAAAAAGCTCTCAATCTAACGGAGCAAGAAAGCATTGTTCTCGCCAGTACAATAATTTCAGCTCCTTTTAGAAACATGACTTACAAATACAAACAAACCAAAGTAATACATATTCAGCTCAGTTGAAACCAATCACATCTCGACTTCAGAGCAACTACAACCTCTGAAGTTGTGTACAGAACACTGGATCCAAACCATAAAGTTATGACAAGTTGCTAGTCCGACGTTCACAAACATAATTACACGTTGCCCTGCGCTTTGCAAGTTTCGCTTCTAACTAGAAGGCGTGAACAGACAAGAAGACATTTTAACAGGTTATCTTGGGATTGGTGATGTGTTGAAAATGTTATCTTATCATATGTGTGTGCTTTCATGAGTGTCCAAATTGTCCATGCACAAAATGTCCGTACGTCCGCACAAACCCGCCACGTACAAACCCCACCAATGCCGTGATTGGAGTGGCCACACTGAAAGAAATAAGCAGTAATGTGTTGCATTATGGCCCATTCCCTCTTACAGAAAGGTATATGCCCAGCAGTGGGAACGTTATAGGCTGATTATTTTACTTTTACCATCAATATACTTAAATAACTCGAATATAGGAAGCAAAAGCCTTCATAAAGGCAAAACTTCTTTAGTTTTTCGAATTTTCCGACTATTTTAGGAGTCAATCGGAGGTAGGCAGACAAGTGGAAAACCTCCTTCATGCGTATCATTCTTCAATGGTCTCACCTTCGTATAATTGCATCAAAGTAAGTATAAATAGAAAACTAGTAAGTAATTATTATAAACAAAGAACATCAACAATCCCAGCACATTGTCAAGACATCTACCGCAAGGATATCAGCTTCAAGACAGCAAGGTTTGTTGAAATTAAAATATTTTTCCTGTACGCAGCCATCTTGAATAGTTCCTACAAGTCTTTGTTTACGGAAAATTATTATAAACTTATGCGCCCTGTATGGCGATTTCTTTTTTTTTCTATGAATTAATAACCATGTAATCAAATTAGTAGTGTTTTGCATCTTAGCTTTTGAGGCTGCTGAAGAAGTTTTAATTTAGCAGAATAAGTTCGTTCCAAATGTAAAATTACAGATAGGAAACATAACTCGAATCGTGGACTGTAGACAGGTAATTTCAATAACGATTATTTCAATATTTCGCGAGCGTGTGAAAGCAATATCAAAATCATAAAGTTTATTTTTTCATTTTCTTTGACCTAACACAACTATATAGGTAAATAGGTATACATCTATGGATTCCCATATGTAAGCAATCATAAGATATTTGAAGTAAACAACCAGATTTACAGCCGAACTTGGTCGTACGGTGGACGTAAAGCGTAATATCCTATCTTTACGATTTTGTTTGTCACCTACTAACGTAATTACGTGGGACGTTACAGAAGTAGGCGAAAATATTTTCTATGTACGTTACAAGGGAGAAACAGACAGGTTTGTGTACGCTGGCAATCTACCGCTTTCTGCCTCGCTGTGTTTACAGAAACCTATTTATTTGAATTTACTATCAAATCTAGTCTGTGTCCAACACCCTAATTGTGTAACACACTATAAATCTCAATCTGAATCATTTTGAAAGATATTGCTAATCCATTGGATACCTACTTCATGATAATGTTCGCAAAAATTGTCTGCTCAACAACGTAAATAACGGAATGAATTTTGTTGAACTGTCAAAATGAAAGCCATTGCTACTGAAAGTGTGTTAGCCTCAGCTTAATTGCTAACTTATAAAACTGCAGATTTTCCGCTCAGAAACCTGATCAAGAAAACCGGGGTACTATCCACCACAGACATACCTGCTACTCGTATATCGTGGAATATCAACAGAAACTTATCATTTCACTTACCACATATTTTATCTTTCACAAAAAGAGGGAAACAGATTTTCCTCAACCGAAAACTGCCCAAATTGTAGGACTTCCTGCTTATGCAGGAAGTCCTACAATTTGGGCAGTTTTCTTATACTTTGTGTACTTATGTACATAACTGCACATAACATAACGAAAATCTTCCTCTTAACAACAGACAAAAAACTCGTTATATTAAAGATTCAATGTTGCCAGCGCATGAATATTTTGCTAATGCTCATTATTCTAATAAATGTAACCCGTAATTGGGAATCGCACGTCATTTTTGGTTAGGGTAACCATAATAAAAAACAAACGACTGTTGTATTTGCATTGTCCACAGAGTAAATAGATTTTCATGCAAATCTAATGATTAATGAAAATCTGTTAGTTCTTAAAGTGTCGGCCATTTATAATTTTGATTGGCAAATTAACATATTTAGAACGTCAATCTTTTCTGAAATAAATATTTATATGGCGTGCATTTGTTAGTGTTCCTAATGAAGTTGGAGCAGGATCATTAGTAATTTTGCAATTGAGCAACTTGAGCAATGATCGGTCCATGAATCTATGTCGTGACGAAAGTTTTGAGTATGAATGTCGATGGCTATAAGAGTAGGGGAAGATCAAAGAAACGATGGATGGTCTGTGTGAATGATGATATGGTTAGAAAGGGGTTGACTACCGAGATGACGACTAATAGAGGAGTATGGAAGGAAAAGACATGTTGCGCTGACCACAAGTAGATTGGGATAAGGGCAGGAGAATGATGATGAAGAATCTATGAAAAAGCAAAGACAACTTCTGTCCATATCAAAACAGACGAAAACGAGTAAAAATATTGCGGCATAATCAGCATATAATGTTCCCACTGCTGGGACACAGGCCTCCTCTCTATGAGAGGGAGTGGGCCATCCATCCATCACGCGGGCCCAGTGCGGGTTGGTGGATGTCACATGTCTTTGAATTTTTAGTTCTAAGACATGCCGGTTTCCTCACGATGTTTTCCTTCACCATTTTTGAGAGCAGTGGTGATGAAATTAAATACACAAAGTAAAGTGCCTATCTGGGTTCGAACTCACGACCTAGGACTCGTAAGTCGGGGCGATACCACAGGTCCACCTCTGCTCTCAAAATATTGTGCAATTTCAATAAAAAAAGAATATGGTATAACAATTTTTCTTAGTCGAAAGTCAAAATCGTGAATAAAAGTAATTCTTATTTAAGTACGGTACTGAAATGAAATACAGCTGACTCTGTAGTCGACGCATGTCGCTCGAGGTGTATGAGCACTTAGTCAGCATCGCCATAAAAATAATGCTTGATGCGATAATCTCTTTTTCAAAACAGCAAAAATACAATAACTTCCAAAATAATGGTCACATCAATAACCAATCGCTGTGTCCAAGCACGCGCCCGCCTAAATCGTCCGTCCGGTCTCAATATGGGCGGCCCATCGGCGTTCAACTCACGCGCAGCACCGCGCACCGCCTGAAGGACGGTTTTCACGTGGAAATATCATTGTTTGTACGTTTTAATGTGTGAGTCGATGTTTGTGGATGTGTGTGTGAGAAGAACAAAGAATATATCTATGTAGATGTTTGTATGTTTGAGAATTTTCATGAGGAAGGACTTTGAAAGAGTTTGAAGTATAGAAGTATTTTCAAGGAATTTAGGTCATTGTTCAACTTTATGGCTATTGACCCACTTATATGTTAATTTACGCGTGAAAATAGTATTTTTTTTCTGTATCAGTGGAGTGTTGACTGCGGTGTAAATAAAACAAGGAATATAGTAGGTAAAGTGCTTGTTGCATAAAGAATTTTCATCTAGAAAGTGTCTAAAATTGTATGCGCTAGTTAAAGTTTGTTTAAGTAGGTACAGGTAACATGCACAGTACAAGTTAAGTGCAATACCAAAAGAAGTAAACTCATGAAATAAGTCATCTGTTTTCGTGTTGCTATGACAACAGTTGCGTTATAACATTAAAACGTTGCAAAGTGTTACCGTTGCATTATTCTGACTTCAAAATGTGGTCACGTTTTATCCCATCGTACGATCCTCAAGAGATTAGCTTGTGTCGTAGTAAAAAGATAGCGAGTCTGCTAATTGATAACAGCTTAGGGTAACCCAGACATTATTTAATTATCTTCACTAATTGATGATGGCCTTATAAAGCACCCTAACGTTCTATAATTTTAAAATTATAATTTTCACTTTCTTTGTTGGTTCTCTGCATCAAAGGATGGGCCATTATTAATAAAGGACCACACGTCCTGACGGCTAATTAGCAAATACAGCCTAAAAAGTTTATCAAGTACTAATTAATACTTACATTGAGTACCACCTAAAAACACAATTAATACGGAAGCGACACCTGGCACATATTTCTACACATAAAACCTTAATTATAATTCCGCAACTATGCTACGTTTTTTTTTTCAGAGGCTGAAAAATGAGTGCCTTTGCCGCACACACCCGGCTTTTGAGCACAAAGTAAACTTTAATTATGCATCATGTTCTGTTTTTTTGTGTCAGCCATTTTGAACTCGCGTATGGTTTTGAATTTTGAATTTTATAGAATCCGTAGTAGATTTAGAAAGAGAGCAGTGGTGGCACAGTGGTAACGGCTCCGACTTATTGTAGATATTTATTAGGTAGGTTCGAACGGCTATAAAAATTAAAATTAAGTAAAATAATAAAATTTTATTTCAAAGGTCCATAACCGCAGTCGCAGTGGCTTTTCTTTGTGTTATTTTATTTCATCATCGCTTCTCACAAGAACGGTGAAGGAAAACATTGTGAAGAAACGAAAGTCTTAGAACCAAAAATTCGAAGACATGTGGCGACTACCAACCCCCACTTGGGCCGTGTGGTGGATTGCGGCCTACTTCCTCTCTCATAGAGGAGGCTGAGTCCCAGCAGTAGGAACGATTATACTTATGCTAGTTTTAGAAAAATCCATAGACGCGCATATGAAAGATTTTGTGTTTTTTAGGACAGTGGATATGATATACAATTTCCTAACCGAAAGTAGACCACTAAATTCGTATACCTAGCTTTTCACCAGAATATCTCATCTTTTTAAAATACATTGTTTTTATTAAGGAGCCCTGTCCCCGTTCTACGAGTAGATTGATAAATTTTGTTTTAGCTACGCCTCCTATATAGGTTATTTATATATAGGTAATAGGTAATAGGTAATACGGGCTGGTATCCGCAACTCCACGTCAATGCGCGTATTTTGATTACGACAATATTTACTCTCTCATTAACATGTATAAGGATACTTTACTGCACATTAGCATAACTACGTGGTGTGCAAGAGCAACACATACACATATAGACAAAGAAATCAGCTGTTTCATACATTTTGGTCAAGTAGGTATTGAACTTTTGTATTAAACAGCTGATTTTTTTTTCGTGGAATCAGAGTTGGTCCCATAGTGAAAGTTGTTCAGTTCGATGGTCTAAAGCAAATCTTAAAGTTTGTAATTTAAATTTTTTAACACCTTATATAATTAATTGCCGTCAGAATTGCAACCTTTGCTTGTAAAAATTGCTCTTAAAAATCCAAATTAATTTGCAGATATCTGAATTAAATGCAATTTCTAATAAATCCATGTTTTTATCTGATTATACCACTAGTATGCATTTTCATGTCCGCAACAATTGGTTTTTTCCTGTAATTTATGTTACAGGATATCGGGAAAAATAATTTGCGTATGTAATAACGTCTCTCTCGTCCCTCTCACCGAGAGGAGGCCTGTGTCCCAGCAGTGGGAACATAATAGGCTGATTATGTTATGTTGTATATTAACGTCTAGAACTGGAATTCCTGTCGGATAGTTTTAAATATTTTTAGTCCTAAACAAAAATTGGTTTATACTTTCACAAAAAGTTCAAGCATCACGGACGTTCAAGACTCGAGGGGATTGTTACAGTGGTTTTCAGCTCAACCTCTGAACTAAACTTCACAACAAAATTTCGACTCTACGATAAAAATAAAATAGTACCTTTTATGGTACCTATACAAAATGGCGTAGATTTAGAACATGATTCTACAAAATTCTGCGTTGAAATTTTGCGACGGTTATTATGGGGACTACATGACCTAAAGCGCGGCCACTGTCGGACCGCATAGAAAAGAAAGAGAAGCGCGATGACACAACGCTGGTAATTTATTGCAAAATATGAAGCAATTATCTATTTACAAAGAATCTATTTGTTTGGACTATAAAATTAAAATACTAGTGCTTTAGTATGTTGCTTGTAGAATAATCTGACAAAAAATCTGAATGATTGTATGTATATTATTATGGTTTTTATTGTGAAAATAAAGTTTTTAGAGGTATCTTCATGATTTTTTTCTATCGTATCATATTAGTTGTATTATGTTTTCAAAACACTATCTAACTGGCATATATCCTGAAGAATATCATATATTTTTCTGATTCTGTTTACTGTAGTCGATCATATACTTTTAGGCATTATAAAATTTGCGGTTTTTGCATTAAGGTCCTGTAGTCCCCTTAAAAAAAATGCTGTTCAGTACATTTTGACCGCGTTGGCATTGCGCTCTTGTATGAAACAGTAGATTTTATTTTTTTTTATAACCGACGATAAATTTCTACTCTATCTAGAATTAAGTGCTGAATTCATGGTTACATTTAGCGCCTCGATGTCCCTGCTAACCTTTACAAATGTAGACATGGGTATGTTATCTATTCAAAATAAAAATCAAGTAAAGGCAACTTAGAAATTGTTTACAGTAATTTGATGCAACGCAATTTTAGTCATGCTGTCATTGACTCTTGCTTATAACTTGCTATAGTCTGCCAAGTGTGTCTAAATTAGTTTCAGATGAAACGACACACTATAAAACATGAGTACACACGAGTACAGGATTGCTATTTGTAGTATGTTGACGAGACTGTGTGCACTCTGCAGTTATGACGCTAGTACCGCTAACTAATGCTACGTTTAAATGCTATCTATCTAAGTACGTATTACGTGTAGCAATTTTTATTGCTGGCTAAGACAAGACGGGATTGTATTAAGTAGATGGAAAGTCGAAACATGAAAAATGTTTTAAGCAGTATTGTATTCTTTAAAGTCTCTTCACTTTCTTTCAGTAGTTAGGCTATATAGAAACTTAGACATTCGGAAGTTTCAGGTTAGTCAAATAGTAGAACAAGAAATATTTCATTTTGAATCATGACATCATATTTATGGGTAAATTATATTAGAAAATCCTGAAAGAACAATGTCTATTGTAACCATAACCAACCTTCAATACTGATAGCAATAGCAACTGTCAATCACCAACGGCTATCGAACGTAATAGAGCATCTTCCTTAATAAGGCCAGTACAGGACTGAGGGTAAAAAAGTCTAAAATTATGAGATGGGACGATCGTGTTACGAGTGGGGACAAAAAGTGCGGCCGGCGCACACGCATCGTACGAGACGAAAGGACCGGGTTGTAGGGAGCCCGGCTTTTAGTCGGCACGAGGTAATGTCGGGTCGGAGACGTGTCGTCGCGGCTTGAAAGATTGAAGAATAGCTAGAAACGAAAATGGCGCGGGTAGACAATTTTGCAAAATGTCAAGTTGAACAACCTAAACATTTTACTATAAAGTTTGCAATTTCTTCGGCTTGTATGCGATATTAATAACTGAACATTGTATGCCTAAAAAGGCACGGGACGTTTTTTTTGTAAAATGTTAAATCAACATTCGATAAATTCTGAAAATGTAATTCTGTTAATTGTTGTTTGTTTCTAATTATATGAGAAACCGTGTCGTGAGTATAAAGGGAGGTTATCAATTGTCGATAAGTAGCAGTGAGTAGCAGGTATAGAGGGCGTAGCTCTGTCTCCCGTCGACATCGACCGCTGCACACGGGGCGATGTTTGGAAAATACTGAAAATTCCTTTTGAATTGTTTCCATTTTGTCTTGGTTTTGGATGAGTTACGGAAGTTGAAAGAGCCTGTATGCTATTAGAATCTGTATTTTCTGTTGGGAAATCTCAAGATAATTTTAAATGAAATATTAAAATTTTAACCACCAACGCCAATGCTAATGCTATGCAAACTTTAATTACTGAACAAACTGGAGCTCAAAGCCGTTTTTGTCAGTATCAGATACAGAACAAAACCCAAGACCAAAACAATTCAACGAAAAATGCCCCCGTGTGCGCCTGACCACGCACGTAGCTTATGATATTCAGCGTACGCGCACAGCACAAAAAGCGGACGCAGCCATTTTAGTGGCGCGCGCGCACAACGCGGTTATTACGGGAAATCTTATGTTAATTACAATTATGTACTCCCAGTCCAGCGTCACATACGATACTGCGCAAAAACTCAGATCCTATACAATTTTAATGCGCTCACAGGAATTTACGGGAGATTCCACGTGGGGCGGCGAAAAAACCATGTGTTGTGCGGCGTGTGCGTCGAATTTTGATTCTGTTTGGTTCCAGCGACGCGCGCACTTGTACAGAGTTTCAGTCTTACAGGTTATGTAGATAAGGGGGGACACTAATTGGTTATTTCGGGTGATGAGGAAGTTTTCGGGTTTATGCACGTAAAAAGATTGTTGATGGTATTCTTATTTAAGGTTTTTCCGAGGTCGGGTATCCTGGTGCGTTTTGTACCTCTAGTTAAAGGTGTTAGACTTAAGCAGTTTTTCTTTTAATTTCAGATATTTGTATGCAGAGTTACTTTACAAGTCCATTTGAGGATAGGTTAATTAGACATTACATATTCTTTGAATTAATTTCATCGCTTAGACACGTCGTTAGACGAAACAGCGCAGCGTATTAATTATCATTAGAAAATTGTCGTGCCAATAAAAAGTCCATTAGCATATTTTATTATAGTAAGTTCTTAAAGGCTTGCAACTTCGCAAAACCAGTTGCTCTAAAGGGGTGGAGACAACATCCCACCTGCCCTATTTTTGTCCCACCCCACACGATTTGTCCTCACTGTAAATATTTATCTTATGTACTATGTAAGAATTATCCTAGCTTGAATACTGGCACAAAAACACGCATTCTCGCTTGTTGTATCGATGTTATCGTGGACTCTAATGAACAGAATTCTTTACGTTTATTTTTAAAGTTTAAGTGTATGATAGTAATCGTTTCGACATTCGTTGAAAGTCAGCGAAATATTAATTGAAATATTTTGATGATTATATAAAGGGTAGGTACAGCTGTATTATTTTCTCAGTAAACTGTCACACTGTATTGATGGTTTCATTAAAAGAGCTATATTTTAGGTCCGTTGAAGTAATTATTAATTATTATCACATTCATATCAAGCCTTTCTCCTTCTGGGGGGTCTATTTCTCTGTAATTCGAACCCCGATACAATTAGGTATCACATGTCATTCCAGTAAGAATTTACCGTAAAATTAGCTTTTTGTTTACATAAAATAGCAATTTAACACATCTTCAAATTAGCTTGCCTTTGGGGATAGAAAGCGGTTGACACAAGGGAGTTTAGTTCCTTTGAAGTCAGATGTCAAGTAAAAGACAAAAGTCGTTTTAATTAAAGGGTGAAAGGAACTTATAAGGTTGTTAATACTTAGTAATTATGAGGTTATAATACTTATTTGCAACGGTCGCGTTTGTATTCCCGGCGGGGTTTTATTGCAGCGAATTTCTAAAACTCTACTCCTTTCATCCCAATAAGTCTTTCTACCCTGCAGTAGGTACCAATGACTGCCTATAATCAGTCTTTTTAGTTAGTCATTTTATACATACCTCCTCATAATAAATGATAAATGATTTTATTTTTGTAAGTAGGTTTGCACAAACACACACACGTCAATCACATCGTCGTTTTACACGTCAATCATATTTTTAAAAACTAGATGAGGTCGGCGTTTCCTATCTGACTACTCTGAGAAGAAAGGCCGAAACAAACTCAGTCCCTTTTAAAGTGCAGACATAATCTTGGTCAGGTTATATGAAGACCATATAGATCGATGTCTGAGATGGTCTTTTGAGGAAAGAACCATACAGATTGAGTGGACCTGTCCAGTTAGTGCACGCATTTGTCAGAAATCGTGCAGCTCAACTCAAAACTTAAGGAGCTCAACGATTTGACGAACAATACCAAAGAAAGGACATTTGGGTAGGCCACATAAATTACTCAAACTGCCAGACCATGACAAAAACTAACAGAACAAACAAAATAATTAAAATAAAAAAAAGTAAAAATAAAATGACCCACATTGTCTTCACATTCACAATAATTAAAATAATTTAACTAATAAAATAACTAATGTAAACATTAACCCCAAAAAATATGTTCAGATCAGTCATCATTACTATCGAAATTATCTTTCAACCAACTCTAAACCGTTCAGCTGAACATGATCTTACCTCCAATCCTCGTGAAAAAATACTGTCATCATGCTTGACCAACTGATACTTGGTCAATCAACACAAAGGTTTATACCAAAATTCTTCCTTGAATGCTTGCTCTGATATTTATTTTTGACTGACTGGCATTTATTAAAAAGTAGCGTTTTATTTTTACCACACCAAACTCCTTCAGATGGATACGTCGCAGGCAACTGGTTAAATTAGCCGTTTAGTTAACCGCCTCACCTTTGGACGTAGTACTCGCTTCACTTCGCTCTCTTTGCTCGCACGCGGTTGATCACAGTTCTAACCTAACCCATTTGGTCGGGGTGCCCTGGCTTAGTTACTGCGACCAATTCGGCTCTCGCTTGATTGGTTACAGTTCCAACCTAAACTATAATATTGATTATCATTCAGGCCGTTAGTTGAACGGCCGCCGTGTGGTTAAAAGGCTAGGCGTTTAAGTAAACGGCTAATTTAACCAGTTGCTTGCGACAGATATATCTTGATATTTCCCCATGCCCAGTATCTGTGTCATACCGCCATATTGTCTGCTACTCTCCGACTGGCGACAACATCCGACCAGCTGCCCGTCCGATTAGCAGGCGCCGCACACGGCCCGTGCGTCCCCGTATGGCGAAAGGGGCGATCAGCTTAGTTTACTTTCGTCGCCTGCGTCCGCCGGATGCGAACCGTTCGATGCACGCGTATGGTTGTGACTTGTTTGATTGTTTGTGTGTTGGGGATAGGTTCATTCATAATTTAGAATTTTTATTCGAGAAGTTTTCTTGTCCGTTATTTTAAATTACACTCGTGACGCTAGCCAAAAATGTACTATGCCCGATTGCTCGGTTAAATCAGAAAAAAGTCGTAACAAGGACTGGTAGATAAGATCGCTTTGGACGTGTGTCTAACTGGATTGCTAGTAATGTTGACGTTATGGAAAATGCGACTAAAACCTTTGTATAAATCTGATACATACTTATTATTACTTTAGAAACGTAGAAAATATGAAAGTGATTAGAAATGGGCGTAGACCCTTAGATTTTTCGTTGGATCCCAATTTTGAATCCCAGTTTAATATTTAAAGTTATGAAAATATCACACCTAACCATGTATGCAACTAGTGGTTGTTTTGGGGGTTATTTTTTGTAACATTTAAGGTAAAAAAAATTATAACTCTCAGCCTTATTTTAAGTAGTAAACAAATGAATTCGATCTGAAATTACCCAATAAAAAACCGACCAAATAGAACGAACCTTCGGCAGCGCGTGCTCAAATCAAGATGGCGATATTGTTATGCAATTGACGCGAAAGTAACTGTCAACTACCTTCCTGTGGCACCGGATATTGAAATAAATAAGTTTTAGTGCCATTATAGTGCCAATCACGTGTCCCTACGTGTGCATGAATATATGATTGACATTGAAAATTTATAACATTTGTTATTTGGTATGAAAGTACTATTAGGTGGTGATAGGTTTTTAAATAGGCTCTTTCTTTGTTGATTAGTGTGTTGATAAGCTAGGGTACTATGAGCATGACCTGAAAAGACTTAACGATGTCTTTATTTGCCAGCTGGAATAAATACTGAGGAGGAACAGAACTCCCATCTCTTTCATGCCTTTATTGGCCGACTTCAGTGGAGATTCGCAAGAGCAAACGTGCTCAGATTAAGGAAGTATTCCAGTAAGATGCTGGTATCCCTACCAATCCCAGAAGTACGGTCAAGATACGGTTATTGATTTCTTTGCTGTATTGGCTTAGAGTAGCATAGACTCTTATGAACCATTTACTTTACAGGTTGAATTGCATGCAGTCTTTCCAGAAAACCATTCTCTTTACTAACTCACACAATCCGTTTTAAAATAAGGAACCGTACAATAACTTCTTTTTGAAGTGAAAACTTCTTGAAACGCGTTTGGGCATTTTTGATATGGGCAAAACCATTGGACTCGCGACACTGTTACCGACACCGCGCTACATTCGGATCTGTTCGGCTGTCCTCGGGATGTACTCGGTTTTAATGTATTTCCGATATGTCAGTGAGTGATGGCAAAGTATTCTGTTTGTGTTTATTTTGTGCGAACCTGAAGTTTTCCGGAGTTTCCACACACTACATACATTTAGATAAATTAACAGATTTTTCTTACACAGTGTTTGTTCTAACATTTCTTACCTTCAACGTTCTTTGGAGAAGTTTCTACGAGAGTACAGAAAATCAATAAGGCAAATCAAGAAAAGGGTGTAACAACAATTTACATATTTTGAGAACTCATTTGTTCACAATGAACTCTCTTCGAAGAGTACTATGAACTCATTTCTCAGTTAAAGAAACATTTTCCATTCAAAGTGAATCATTTACATATTTACTGTTTCATGGAAACTTCATAGCATATGGCTTTTTCTATTTCCAAGTAATTTGGAGTCTACAGAGAGAAGTTTACTGTATTCATATTTCTAGGTATCTAAGCACATTAGTTGTGTAATAATAATTTATCGACATTAACATTTTTTTTTTACTTTCATTGTATTCATGTAACTTTGTGTTGGAGAAAAATAAAAACAATAATTATTATTTATTTATTCATCAGACAACAAATAAGGTCCAATATGTTAGTAACAATATTATTTAGCCTATGTTAGTACTTAATAAGTAAAACTGATCCGGTTTGATCGCCCAACAAAAAAAAAACAACAAAATAAATATTATTTACTAATATTATTTCTTTTTTTTATCCTCGGCGTGCCCTATCAGATTACCAGAGCTGCGGTATTTATTTCTTAAATATCGCAGCATTATGCTGAGATAGGAGCCTCTTTTTAGCCTCGCACAAGTCTATTTTTCTTTGTTGTTTTTAATAATATATTTTTTTTAGTTTTAAATGCTCTTTTTTTACTGTTTGTATTTCCTGAGCTTATCTTTTATTATTCCGATATATAATAGACGGTCACCCATCTACGGCCTGACCACGGCAAGTGTAGCTTAACCTTCGACCAACTCGTGCGGCTATTTTATTTTAGTATGTAAAATATATGTCACACTGTCACCTACCGTCGGCGAGTTTCCTAATTAGGCCTACTATATTTATTTGAATCAATCAAATGTAGTTTCAACTCAACCATACGTGATTATTGATTGATTGATGATTTATATTACGCCACCAATGTTGGAGATTCCCAGCTATGCAAAATCATTCAGGAAATGGGCTTTTCAGGGGCTCTATTTTGTAACGTTTAACGTTCAAATCGGGAAATTCTCAGTCTAACATGAATAATTGTCCAAACATTTTTTTTTTTAAGTTAGTAGTTTTTTAAACTTTTATTTCTGAGTTTAATTCGATGCTCAGGCTAAAGTGGATACATAGTTCGAGAATATCCTTACATAACCACAAATGATATTACCAAAGCGTATTGCGATTTGGGATATTCCCCATTAGTCATTAAAAATGAGATAAGTGGATGAGGTTTTGCCAATCATTCGACTGAAAAATTGTCATTCAACTGAATAGACCACACACTCTCTGTAAACAAGTTAATTTCGTGTCATTAATATAAGTCGATATAAATAAAAAAAATGGCTGTTATTTTTCAGCAATCAACGCTATAAATATGTTTTACTTTCAACGTAGTATTTTATTTAGGTAGGTAATACTTGGCTTTTTTTCATTGGCTATTTATCTTTATTATTGACCAAAGTTCAGAATGACACGTCAAAAGCGCAAATCAAATTGATATTGAAAATTGTTAACTGCTAAGTGTGAAGTGTTTTTATCAACAAACTGAATAATCAGTCGTAAATATGACAAATTTTTAAGGACAAGGTGACTTGTATCTAAATAAAAATTATTAAAGCTTCAGCTTTGGGCAGTTAGAGCATTCAAACAGTGTCCTTTATATTGAACATAAAATAAACCCTTAAAGGCTTATTCCCAGGAGCTCCAAATCTATTGTTCTCCAAACAATTTCATTCCATACATTGATTCCCAAGAGCTTTTTTATTACAAGAGCAATTTTATTAGTTAAAATAATATAATAGGTACTAAAATTGTTCCCATTGGTTTTTGAATTTGGAGCCGCCGGGAAAAAATGATGGAGTGCCTGGGAATAAGCCCTTTTAAGTTTGGTCTAAAATATTTTACCCCTAATTACAAAAAAGTTATAATGGCAAAAAAATCAAAAGAAAAGGTGATGACTTGATGACAGACAGTAATTTTACATAATGACAGTTAAGTTTGTACATCACAATTTTTGGTTTGACTGTTGACCCGCAAACTAAGCAGGGCTTGTATCTCGGGGCTCGGAGTGTGAGCAGAAAAAAATATGTCGGTTTACAAGGCTACAATTATAAAAAAAAAAAAAACATTATGGCAAACTTGCTCTGCAAAACTTTACCCCTGACATTATATCTGGCAACTTAAAGTAAGTACAGGAACTTTGCCTATCTCTTCAGCAAATTATCAGCAAGGTCTACTACACTTCTACAACGGCCAACCACTTAACTAGAACCCAAAACAAACAAACTTTCTCATAGGAACATTTGGACAGGCCCATATCCACCACACTTAGCGCTCGCCATAAAAATCCAAAGACAAAAAAACGTGTTTGAACCCGTTCAGTTCAGTTCATTCATAATATATTATTACGTAACAAAACCTTCCATTGGAGACCGCAGACCAAAAAGAAACCCGCGGCGCTAAAAAGAGCATCTTTAGCGAACACTTTAGGTCCCTGCCTTAGCGAGATGGATGGCTAAATATGCTGCGCTAGTGTTGGGCAAGTGTGCGGTTTTCGATTGTTTTTTTTTCGTTGAATTGGTGCGAATTTTGCACGAAAGACGAAAATTAAAATCAGATGGACAAAGTATAAACAGTAGTTTAAAAAAAACTTGGGTAAAATTAAAATTGCACATGAATTGAAACCTACAGGATAATCATTCATTTTGGAACTTCAATGTACGATTGCACTCACGCAAATCAATTCCAATTACGCGAGTAAAGTTCGTAAAGTTGGTTTAACACGATTATTTGGTATGAATTAATAAACCGTCGCTTGGACTGTGAAATACTAGATTACTGTTGTTTAAATCAACTGAATATTCAAGAAGCATATATATGTAGGTGCAACTAAATTTGAATTTTGGATTGCCTTAAAATAAACATGAATTCATATGCTTCTAAATATGTCCCGATATTATTGATTGTCGTCGATCGACTGCAGTCTGGTTACATGTCTACAAAGGTTGTTGTGCAAACAAAATTTTCGCACGCACGCACTCGAATCGGCCCACCTTCGCTCATCGCCCAACACTAGTCGTTACTCAGTAACTGGAGTAAGTCAGCGACTCCGTTCCCTTGGTTATGGATTGGATCCAAAATTATGGTCAGTTACTAGTATGGAAATGCACGTGGTGTCTCTTGGGTATGTCTGGTCTTTTCTCACATTGTCTGTCGCTAGGACCTGACTCACATGGAGCGCGAAATTAAAAGTACTTCCCTTAATAGTATTGAGTATGTTTGGAGATGTTTACATGTCGCATTTGGATCGGACTTCCTTTAGTTGTGCCGTTTTTATATGGCGATCTGGATGGGTACTTTCGATCGTAGTAGTAGTGGACCTAAATTGGGTTAATGCAAGTGTCTGGCTGACTAACTGGTTTTTATGACTTTGGTAAAAGAGTGTATGGTAAGTTTGCGATAGGTCATTGTTACCTATAATTACTTACCTGCATTGACACGCATAATCAGCCTATAATGTTCCCACTGCTGGGACACAGGCCTCCTCTCTGTGAGAGGGAGTGGGCCTTAATCTACCACGCGGACCCTATGCGGGTTGGTATATTTTTCCGAATTTTTGGTTCTAGGATATTTTAGGATAGTTTTCCAACGATGTTTTTCTTCACCTTTTGAAAGCAGTGGTGGTGAAAAAATGCACACAAAGTAAAGCGTCCGTCTGGGTTCGAACCTACTATTAAAAACTCGTAAGTCGCAACTGTTACCACTGGGCCACCACTGCTCTCTACTGTACTACGTGTTGACCTACACATCATTCTGAAGTCAGCTTGAGGACAGCGTGGAGTACGTGCGCCAGAAGACGAAATAAACGCCAAGGGTGCAGTTACTGGAATCGCACCGCAACGCCAATTTCAAGGCGTTCGTGGTGCGCGTGCCGAATTGCTACCTGCCCGTCGTCATGGATGAAGACTTCTGGCCGCAGGACGTGGTGTTCCGTCGCTTCCGCGGACAAGCACAAGCGTTAGATAGTGAAGTGCTGTTTTTTTAATAAAAAATATGTATGTTTAGGTCAAGGTATTTATGTATGGGCTAGCGTCGCCTGAAATAAATAAATAATGTTTTCATTTCCTTCTAGTAGATGTGATCCGCCCTTTCTGTTTTTAGGTAACACTGCGACCATCAGTCTATGAAGGATGAAGACGATAAAGAGATTGGATAGGATGATATGGATATGATCATAGTTGTAAGAGCTACACGGTAGAAAGTTCTTCATCCTCCCAGACACGTGTTATGTTTGTTGGGCTACTGCCCAGCGGTTATTGTAGATCCCACCACAAATTGCAAAGTATTTTTGAAAATCATAGGTAATTTTTGGACGATTATTGTAACACATGTTAAGCAATGATGTCTGAATGACTGGATTTTCATTGTCAACAGCCAATGGACAAATGTAACCTTTACACCCACGTCATCACTACTATTAGAAAAAAATTATTACAGTGTTCAAGAATATTTAGAGGATAAGTCGTTAATAATATAAAAAATAAAAGGTAGCCTTTATTCTACCTCATGCAACAATTACATAATTAATTATTACTACAATTTCAATCTTTATTAATTAACTATTATAGATTCATATTCTATTTTCATAATATTATTAATAGGCTAGTAATATAATCCTAGTTTTTTTCTTTTTTTTTTGTAATAAATATATTTGTACGCCATATTATGGCAGGATATGCTGGAACCAATATTGTAACGTCTATTGTACCATATTCTAGCAAATAAACATTTTTGATTTGATTTGATCAAATGTTGCTAATAAATTGGCATTGATATTCCTAGGAATTTTACACCGGGATAAAAATGATCCTATGTGCTAACCCAGGTCACAATCTATCCGTTTGCCATTTCATCCAAATCCGTTCAGGCGTTAAGGCATGAAAAGGGAACGGACAGAGTTTCGTATTTATAATACTACTAGCTTCTGCCCGCGACTTCGTGCGCGTATCGTAAATATCTTGTTCCCTCGACCCACCCCGTCGTATCGCCTGCCCGGGCTATTACTTCACTTTCGCTTAGCGTTCTTTTTTACTTTTCTTTTTGCTCGGTTCCTTAGTGTCCTAGCGTGATGTTAAATAACCTATAATCATACTCAACAATAGAGCTATCAAATGCAAAAAGAATGTTTCAAATCCGACTGCTAGAATTAGAGATTAGCACGTTCAAACAAAAAAACAAGCAAACACTTTAGCTTTAATGATATAGGTATAGACACTAGTTGACCAGGCGAACTTTGTACCGCCTCAGAATCAATAGGTAAATGAAAACGTATGAAAAAATTAATTATCTTAATTTTTTTTCCTGAATTTTTCACATGTTGTGTATGAACTATTAAAATAGTTATTCTGCTATTCGGGGCACAGACACATCCAACAAATCAAAGATCGTAAAAATCGGTTCAGCCGCTCTAGAGTTATAAATGGTGTTATTAACCCGATTTTGATGTAGGTATATAAATAGATAGATAGATAGAAGATTATAGATTTCAATGTATGTATGTGTTTCTATTGTTATGTCTATTCTAGTGGAGTTTGTTATTAAAGTGCATGTGACATTTACCTATATCGCGTGTTCCATGCCTATAAATACGAGTAAAGCATTGAATCAATACAATGACTAACGCGAACGCTTCATGAAAACTTTTATGTTTTTACTTGGAAATGTGACAATACAGTGTTTGTTTGTATTTTATGCCCACGTGTTGACAACATCAACTTCATATATTATAACGCCTGTATCTCCCAACACGTTGGGCAAAGTTGTACTCAAACTCAAAGCATTTATCTAGTCTAGGTATATAAATAAAAATGAATCGCCGAAATGTATGTACGCGCATAACTTCCGAACGACTGCACCAAATTGGATAATTCTTTTTTTGTTGTGTTCGATATTGCCAGGACAAGGTTTGTATGAAAGAAAATTTCGGAAATTGAAAAAAAGAATTGCACCCGTGCTAAGCTGGGGCCGCTAGTTTCAATTAAACCAATTGGGGATTTGAAGGGCCCGTGGCTAAATAATAACAGCGGCACAGGTCGATCGATCCGATTAAGCTACGCTGGCCGCGGTTGGTTTATGGATGGGTGACCATCTTTACATACCGAGATCCCTCCGTGTCTCGGAAAGCACGTTATTCCGTTGGTTTCGGCTGTCATTTGTGCATCTTTGCCAGTCGTTACGGGTAGTCAGAAGCCCGAAAGTCTGACAACGAGTCTTACCAAGGGGTATCTTTTTATCCAGTAACTGGGTTGTGGAAGTCAGATAGGCACTCGCTCCATGTAAAATACTGGTATTCAGCTGCATCCGGTTAGACTGAAAGTCGACCCCAACATAGTTAGGAAAAGGCTAGGCAGATGATGAAACCAATTACTTAGGTACAGGCACTTTTGAATTGTCAAAGGCTCAGTCCATAGAAATATAAAAAAAACGGCGAGTCAGAAAGATAAAGCTAGTTACCTATTCCAAAGCGTAGTAGCTACCTATGGAGAAGAAGGGACAAGAACCTCCACGGACACTCTTTTAAATCAAAATAAAAATACCAACACTACACCTTCATTTCGCCATCTTGAAATACTAGTCTCATATAATACCGGGCAAGCCTAATGCAATCTACCGCGCAGAAATCCAGATACCGGGCTACTACTGAGAAACTCCAGATGGAAGAACCCAATAACTCTTTGCCTGTTGGGAATCGAATCCAACACCATACTATCAGCTGCGACTCTTTTAACAACTAGACCAACGAAGCAGTTAAAACTCATAAACAAATTTTCCATAAACTGACAAAACATCCTTGGCATTACATAACATGTTTAAATTTAAAACTTTAGTTAACATTTGGTCACCAATTCGCGTCACCAAATACGTCATAGTGTATTTGAGTACACAATTTGTATGTACCCTGTGGTACCATACATGGGAGGGTACCTTTTTGAGCAACATCACTAATTTCACTTACAATAATTATGTCTAGTTTTGGTATATGTTTGTTTGTTGTGTGGTTGACATGGGGTATTTAAGTTATATGTTTGAATAGGTAGGTACGTAATGTTTGTATTGTTGTGGTAGTATCTACCTATTGTGTCGTAGGTGTCATTTTTGTTGAGCTTGTTTCAATCGTGAACATAAGCGTCTAGAAAATATTTAAAGTAAACCACAATATCCACGAGTTTTATTTAGAAAAGATCCTGAATTTGGGCAAAATGTTGTTGGATTTTTCCATCTAGAATATCTCAGTGGCAGCCCAGAAAATATAAAAATCAAAAGTCATTTATTCAAATTAGGCTGAGAATCAGCACTTTTCGAACGTCACCACTTCCTGGTGCTTTCGCTGGGAAGAAGAAGTGGCGCAACAAACTCCCCAGCAGCACAGCTGTCTGTTCAGTTAGAAAAAAAAAAACCTGCTTCTATACCATAGTAGAGTCTGGATTTATACCCGGCGTAATGTGGACATTAACATTTCGCCCTATAAGCCCTGTTGCCATCTGTTGTTTCGTCCTATTTTTGTACCTATAAGTAGGTAAGTACCTATAATAGGTGCACCTCTGCCTAAGCTTTCGGGAAATATAGGCGTTATGTTATGAAGGTACCTATATCTTCATAAGCTCGCCATGACTTGTACAGTTAAAGTTAGAGAAACTTGACCAAACTGACTGACTGCGATTTAGGAAAATCCATTATTTAAAAAAAAAAAAAAATCTAGAGATATTGAAAGTTAACTTGACTAAGGGCTGATTTTTCAATAGTCAGATAACTTATGTGTATCTGAAGAATAAATATGAGAGATTGACATATTTTCTATACAAAAACTGCAATATTTATTCCTCAAATAAAAATTATCTCGCTATTGAAAAATCAGGCCTAATAAATAAAATTCTTCGTTTATATCAATTTAAGTTAACAAAAAAGAGCGAAGTGAAAAGGCAACAAAATTAATTTAAGAAAATCCTTACTTCCAATAAATTAGTGAAACTCACAAAAAAGAAAAAAGCCGTTAGTCTGATCTCATTTTGGTGTCAAAAACCGATATCTGATCAAAACCGTTACTTACCGATCTAATTTTCCTAAAAAAGCGATTTTCTCCTGCCATACTATGTAGAAAACAATCGTAAATTACCGAAAAAGGGTATCCGCGGCCATTGTTGGAAGTCCAATCAGTAAATGACTACATAGTAATACTGTTTTGGTTATTTTAACGGGTTCTATAAGAAAGTTTGTGAGGTAGAGCGCACAGTTGTTGGTTTGCAAACATTTGTAAATATCTATTATAGAATTTACATCAGATATCATTTAAAAGGGGGTTGGCTTCGTAGAGGGCTTAAAACAGGATAAACGCTACACGAGACTAATACTAGGTGCCTATTGTGCTTTTGGAAATCTCACCACCCTTAACTGGGACGGTTTTTTACAGAAGTCGGCCTTGCATAAGTACCTCTACAGTTGTAGAGGCGGCAAGGCCGACTTCTGTAAAAAACCGTCCGTCGTATTAAAGAAATTTGACAGATTATAGTAGCTTGATGTGCTGGCGTCTGCACATTACTATGTTCTTTCAAGTTCTTTTTCCCAAAGGCTCTGACTTGACCAGCTATCATGAATGTCATTGTGAATGATACATGAAGTCTTTGAGTTTGGTTAGTACTTGTACTTATATAAATAATTATTTTTTTCCTGGAATCTATCCTATATGTTATTTAATTTAAGATAACATATAAACTATAATAATATGTACATTTATATAAAAAAAAATAAGTAAAATAATCATAGGGCATCAAAGAATTCGTCCGCATCGCTGTCAACAGGAACAGTGCCCAAAAGGCTGGCAGTTATAAATAATTGGTTTTCGTTACAGTAATTTTGTGTCATGCATTTGTGCGGAAACATTTGTGCGGAATAAACAATTTTCTTTCTTTCTTACTTGCCTACTTATCTGTTTTGTAGTTTGATTAGATCCTAATCAATTATACCTCTGTATATTCTATTATACTTAAGCACTTCTGAGAGCTTCTATAGCCTCTTCTATCTCTGATATGCTTATGAGTGTCGAGAGTAAACAATTAGGTACATAAAAAGATTAACATATTTAGTTAATTTTAGATTAAGAATCTGCCCGATGCCCTTCAGCAATGCCAGAATACTTTGTTTTAAGCCTGAATATCCACATCAAATGTTCTCACATTTATCCACTAACTAAATATTAAAACAGATAATTCGTGACTTCACCCTATTATTGTCGCCGATTCACCGTTTTACATTAGTATTAATAGGCCGTTGACCTCTCGTTTATGCCCACAATCGGGTACTTTACCCCAATCTCTTCCTTTTTCGAAAACGCGTGGTACGCTGTTTGCGAATCCGATTTAGCGAATCGAATAACCGAGTTTGGATTGGAATCGATTAGATCGGATCGAAAACACTATCGGTTTGCGTTATCCCAGTTTTAGTTTTAGAATCCTTTTTGTGAAGCAATTCTTTAATATCTGGCGACGACGACGTGTTCAACTTTGGAAGATTTTTTTACTAGGAACATACAGGGTGGCTAAATGATGAAATAATTTACACAAATTAAAGTGCCTGCTTGGGTTCGAACCCCCGACCTACATTTCGCAAGTCGCGGCCGTTACCACTGGGCCACCACTGCTCTACAAGCATATTATATTTTTATCTACATGATATTTTATAAAGAGAAAGACATCCCTAATAGGGATGACGACTAACTTTTTTTTCTTCGTCTGTCAGGTAGATTATTAAAAAGTATTGGGCACGTATTTTTTCTTTTTTCACATAATCAAAACATTACAGAGATATATTGATTTGAAATGTCGCATGACGTCACGTTTTGGTACAATTTTTACCTAAACGTGACGTCACGAGCCCCACTCCCAAACTTTGACAAGCTTTATCTTTGTAATTTTTTGGTTGATTGACACAAGAAAAAATATGTGTCCATTATTTTTTGATAATCTAACTGACGGACTAAATAGAATTTCGTTTACTTTACCCCGTCGTCATCCCTATTATCAAGAGACTTAGGCCATTTGTATACGACACGATTTCTTTACGGTACAGCGAATAAACCGCGCCGTAGAAAAAACGTGTCTGTAATCAAGATTCCATAGTGATCCATACAACAGTGACGACCGAGCCACACGGTGAATATATATAAAAAGTCCCATTAAAATAGATGGACAAACTTTTTGAAATCATTCAGACCACTAAAATAAGGACGATGGTAAAAAAATATATAAGAAAAACGCATTAGATACTTGTTGAAAGAATAAGCTTAAAATGTAGAAATAATAAGCTTAATAAAAAGAAAAGTATTGAATTTTATTTGAACCAAAGCTTTTATATAAAGAAGTAATGAAGTGACAAGAATAGAGTAAAGAGTACAAAACCATAACTTTTTGTAACACAACTAAATAAGTATGAATATACAACATGCTCCCTCAAAAAGTTAACTACATTGCACTCATAACACAGACATTTTAAAAAAGAAAACCAATGCAATAGACTAGGATATACCAATCATTTGCAAACAACTGCGATGCTTTGTTGGACCCAATGGTTTCGTCAAAACATCTGCAGGTAACCTGTCGGTGGGCATATACCTAAGTTCAACGGTTTTATCATTCACTTTTTCTCTGACAAAATGGAACTTAACATCAATATGTTTTGTCCTGTTGTGGTGAACCGGATTCATGGCTATTTTTTGTGCACTCTGACTATCCGTATACAAAACTATGTTAAATGATTTACCTGTAATATCGGATATCAGTCTTTTTAAGAAACACGCATCCTTTACTGCTGTAGCCAATGCCATATACTCAGCTTCAGCGGACGACAAAGCCACTGTGGGCTGTTTTTTAGCTTCCCACGAAATAGGGCCGCCTGCAAGTTCATAGTAGAACCCAGTGTAGGACCGTCTATCAATTGGACAATTTGCCCCGTCTGCATCTGAAAAACCCGTCAAAGTAGTAGTTTTACCTTTTTCTTTCTTGTACGTAATACCACTATCTTTTGTCGCTTTTAGATAACGTAGACATCGTTTAGCAATATTCCAATGTGACTGATCAAATTTGGAGTTAAACTGACTCAAGTAACTCACAGTGTAGGCTATATCTGGTCTGGTATTTACAGCCAAAAACATTAGACAGCCAATTAACTCTCTGTAAGGGTACTCACACTCACCTATACCAGGCTCAAGTTTTTTGCTGACCAGTGGGGTAGAAACACCCTTACAATCTTGCATGTTAAATCTTTTCAGCATCTTTTCAATATACGTACCCTGAGATAGCTTCATTCCATAACTATCATGCTGAATATTTATTCCCGTAAAGAAATGAATTTTTCCAAGATCTTTTGAAGTAAAGTATTTTACAAATTGACACTTGAAATTGTCAAACGTAGTTTCATTTTTATACAAGATTACTAGATCGTCGACGTATACGGCCAGAACCAAAGAGTCTAAGTTCGCATTGTTTTTAAAAATACACGGCTCAGATGTTTGCATAAAACCGAGAACTGACAAAGTCTGTTTTAACTTTGTATTCCAGGCTCTTGGTGCCTGCTTCAACCCATAAAGTGACCGTTTCAAAAGACACACTTTCGACTCTTCCCCTTCCCTTACAAAACCTTCTGGCTGTGTCATGTAGATTTCCTCTTCTAAACTGCCATTCAGAAAAGCAGTATCCACATCCATATGCCGGACATAATAATCTTCCTGCACTGCAAGAGCTAACAGGGTTCGCAACGACGAGTTGCGTACAACCGGAGAAAAAGTTTCGTGGTAGTCGACACCTTCTTTTTGTCGAAAACCTTTTGCTACTAGGCGCGCTTTATACCTAACAACGCCACCATTTGCATCTCGCTTTAATTTGAAGACCCACTTGCTAGGAATACACGTTTTAAGAAGTGGCTTGTCTACCAAAACCCATGTGCCCTTTCTGACTAAGGCATTGTACTCATCTTTCATTGCTAAGATCCAGTTATCTTTCTCATCGCTGTTAACCGCAGCCAGATAATTATTAGGATCATCAAACCCATCGTCTAGCAGGGTATTATATGAGAAGTAATCCGGTGGTTTGCGAACTCTTGAAGGATATCGACTAGATTCATTTGAGGAATCTGTAGCCTCACTAGACTGCTGATCATCAACATTGTTGACCTCTAAATTGACTGCTTCATCATTTTCAAAATCAGCATCCTCAGCATCCATGAAAGAAGTATCTATGCTAGGAGCATCTACCTCACATCTCCCAGATGAAGAGGAGGGTAAAACTTCTTGTCTTAAAACTGCTGGCGATGGTGACTGTGAGAGCAAATTGACAATATTTGAGTTCACAGTATCTATAGGCTTAATATTTTCCTTCAGTCCATTAAAGCTATTTTCAAAAAATGTAACATCTCTTGACTTTAGTAAGCGTCTAGGACTTGCCGCATTCCGGAAATAATAAGTACGAGGATCATCTGAATATCCTACAAAAATCTGTTCCTTAGCTTTCATTTCCAATTTACATCTCTGACTTGATGGAACATGAACAAGTGCTCTGCATCCAAAAACCTTCAGATGAGACAGGTCAGGTTTTTTATTAAACCACATTTCAAATGGTGTTTTACCGCAAAGCGCGCGGTGTGGTGATCGATTTTTCAAGTAGATGCTCGTCTCTACTGCATCTTGCCAAAAAGCTTTTGAGAGAGAGCCATGTGACAATAGTGACCGAGCCTTTTCTACTATGCTACGATTACACCGTTCACTAACCCCATTTTGCTGAGGGCTGTAAGGTGCTGTCGTCTGCCAATCGATACCCAGTGACTGAACATAATCCATCAATTCCTTATTGATGAACTCAGTTCCATTATCAGACCGCAAAATCTTTATTTTTCCACCAAACTGTCTCTCGACATGAGAATGAAAAGAACAAAACTTAGTTTTGACTTCAGTTTTAGAAGACATAAAATACACAAAAATAAAACGTGTAAAGTCATCTACAAAAATAATAAAATATCTATTACCTGTAAACGAATTTGTAGAAAAAGGTCCACAAACATCAGTATGAAACAATTGAAGCGGCGATGTAGCCTTCCTGTATTTTAAGCTTTTAAAGGGCTTTCTAGACTGCTTACCCTCTATGCAAGGTATGCATGGTTCCTTGTCAACCTCAGTGTACTCCACGCCGATAGCCTGACCTTTTCTAAGTAGATCCATTCCAATTCGACATAGATGTCCTAACCTCTTATGCCAAAGCTGGAAGTTGGAACAATCAGAGTGCACAAGTTTAGCTGAAACATTATTGAACATTTTAACTGAACAATCGACAGTATACAGCCCATTACATAAAGAACCATACGCTAAAACATTTTTACTATTTACTACATCACACTTTGAGTCATAAATAGTGCAGCCTTCTTTATTGAAAACTACAGAGAAACCCTTCTCTACTACTTTCTTCACTGAAAGTAAACTGCAGTTCAAATCGGGAACATGAACTACATTCTCTATTCTGTTCGCCAAAGTATCCGTATCAATGGATACATCACCAATACCGACAGCCGTCATTTTTTGTCCATTAGCCACAGTAATCGTTCCACCTTGTACTGGCCGATAACTGCTGAACCACTCAAAATGCGGAGTCATGTGAATGGTTGCACCGGAATCAATGATCCATTTCCCATCATTTGCATCTGGCGCAGAGAGAGCCAATTCCTTCACAACAGCCTGTTCCACCTTTTCATTGTGATGGCAATCTGTACCTTTAAAAACCTTTCCCGACACACTCATAGCCGTCTTATCCTTCTTATTGGGACATTCGGGACTTTTGTGTCCTGGTTGTCTACACTTAAAGCAGATTATAGGCTTCTTCTTTTTGCTTGTAGAACCTGTTGAACGTAACGCAGCCACCTCGTTCTGGTGAGGGTCCTTCGAAAACTCGTTTAATAGCTTTGCCTTAACCAACTCACTGGTTACATCAACATTCGAGTTCTCTAAAGCCATTATAAGCGGTTCGTACCGTGATGTCAATCCTCCGAGAATAATCGCAGCCAGAGATCCATCGTCGATCTTCTTACCAATATCTTCAAGATCTTGAGCAGTACTCATAACGGCGTTGATATAAGATTCTATGTCTTGGAAATCGGTCAAGGTATATTTGTATAGTCTACGCTCTAGAGAGAGCCTTCGACCCATACCTTTATCCTCGTATGCCTTTTGTAAAGCACTCCAAGCCTCCTTAGCGTTTTTCGCATTTCGTACGTGCGAAATTGCACTTCCGTCTACCGTAAGGCATATTTTTGACAACGCCTTCTGGTCATTACGAGAGCGCACATGCTCCGCCGTTTTATCTGAATCATCGTACCCAATGATGGACGTCCACAGCTCCTCGTGAATGAGAAGCATCCTCATTTTGAACTTCCAGGTTGGGTATCCGTCTCGGTTTATTAACATCTGAATACCTTGAAAATTCATACTATTCCCTGACATTATCTACTTTTTACGAAGAATGAGCTTCGTGCTGATAACGTGTTGAAAGAATAAGCTTAAAATGTAGAAATAATAAGCTTAATAAAAAGAAAAGTATTGAATTTTATTTGAACCAAAGCTTTTATATAAAGAAGTAAATGAAGTGACAAGAATAGAGTAAAGAGTACAAAACCATAACTTTTTGTAACACAACTAAATAAGTATGAATATACAACAATACTTACAAGAAAAATAATCAGCTAACGAAAATACACTAATGTGCCGGCAATTTATTATTTTAGGTCAAAATTAAATCACTTTAATCAGTTTTCTTTTTTCTTAGATATCTTTGGTTAGACGTACTGAGTGCTGTGTTAAAATTTGTCCATCTATTTTAATGGGACCCTGTATATTTTTAATGAAAGAAAAACGTATGTAGGTAGGTATACAAAGGGCCTGAAGAGCTCGTATGATAAATTACTTGAAAAAATACAGTAAAATGTTTTTCTACCTCTACAGTTGAAAAGACCTAAAACTTAACATACCTACTTCCACACATACCCAAGTAGCTGAAAAACCTAAATTTTCCTAGATAGGCATTGATACCGTGTTCAGGTCGTGACAGTTCAGTTCAGTTCATCGGCCTGAGCTATTGTAGGCTGAAAAGCTTTCAGAAGTCTAGTGTTATTGTAAGTAAACATTTAAAAATTGATCGTAACTTTTTGTCCTAGTTCAGGTTTCTAGGTTTATTTTTTTATTTACAGAAGTAGGTTAGGTCGTACTGGTTAATTTAATAACCTTCCAATGAGTATAAGGCGTATTAAGGTGATATGTTGAATAAAAATTTGGTTTTTCCATTTCGTGTAGCTTGTTAAGTTTGTGGAAAAGGGATTTAACATTTTGGTATATGTTTTTGACTCTTGGGTCTAATATCAGGTAAAAGGAATAGGTACACGATTCAATGAATTTTTCTCGATACAAAAAAATTGCTAAGTTATATCTATTTTTTTACTTTTTTCGACATCACGGTGTAACGCTTAAGAGTTATTCAATGGAATTTTCTTTCAAACATAGAGAATTATCATATCAAAGTTTACTCCAAATAGTTTTACATTTATTTCATTTATTTTGTTAAAAAAGGAGTAAATTCGTTTTGGCACATACGTCGTTTTATTCCGAGCGCACGCACACTGTAGCCATCACACTTCTTTTGCGTTTCAAAAGTAATTGCATCACTTTTGCTCGCTTAGTAGGTTTTCGAGGATTTTAGTATCTCCGATCTAACTAGACGAAAACAAACATGTTCTTGTATATCGGTTTTATTTAATTTCGAGCGGCCATTGTTGTTTACATCTTTGGCAAATTTAGCGCGGCCGGACCTTATAGTATGTATATATATGGAAAATTAAAATCTCAAGGATCATAAATGTTGGTATTAATTAAGTAGGTAGGTACCGTTTCTACTTGTAACTTTGGGAAATTAATGAAATCGTGGATAAAACGTGGACTAGATATTAATCAGTTTTTTTTAATGATTTTAATATTTTTAAATGCATAATCAGAACTGCCTTCAACTTAATTTCTTTTATTAAAACGTCTATCTACAGAAACTTTAAAAGTGTTTAATAAACTTTCCCGACATTGATACAAGTAGCGCCATCTATCGACATAATAAAATAATGAAGCTGGATCAATCGATGAGCGTTCGCAGTCAAACGGCCGATTTGTACGGTTCAAACAGTAGCCTGTATGTGTATAATTCTTACTGCTTTGTATAGATGGCAGTGTCCACAAGTATCCGTTTTAAACCATGAAAACTCTATTTTAACATTGAGATTAAGTATACATCTATATTCATGATACTACTTAACCAGCTAACAGTTCATAAGAGTTTTTAAATTACTGGGAAGTCTTTGCCACACTTTTTTATTTTTATTTATTTGCTAACATGTAAAACACTGGTTAGTAGGCTAGGCATGCATTCAAATTTCGTGACACAGTATTAAAACATGTACCCTGTAAGGGCACTGCGAATTTCATACTTATATCAAATTATATAATAGATATTATAATATAGATTCTAATTATTACAATTTACATTAAACTAAACATTAACAATTAAACATAATTACAAAAATTATTACATTTTTTTTTAAATTAATCATTAGGTAGGTACTATAAATTCGTTCATTCATTTTAATCATATAGGTAAATTAGTATAGTCATTTATTATTTCACATTTACGACAAGCATATTAACAAGGTCGATTGATTCACAATTTGTCAGTTACCTTTCTTTATTAGCAGAGACTTCAACTGTTTCGAAAAAAATGAGTAATTTTGTAGGGATTTTAAGCTTTCCGGTAGGTTATTCCCCTATTTAATATTTAATTTTTAGAGACTCAATGTTTAGGGACACTCCCTATTTAATTTTTAGGGACTGAACATCTGGAATGAATTTTGTCGTATGTACTAAGGGGCCGCCTCCACGAGCGAGAGAATCGCGGCGATATCATCGTCGTGCCACGAATTTCTATACACTCTCTTAGAACGTGTCTCCACACGGCGATATCATCGCCGCGAAAATTTGATGGCACGGCGAGACTATCGCCGCGATTCTCTCGCTCGTGGAGGCGGCCCCTAAATGTTTTCCTTTGAGTTTTGATTAAGTAATTCTTCTAAACTATTAATAATCGCTGAACATACACGGGCCGAGGTCGGTCCGTGGAAGCGTATTGACCTACCATTCATTACTTATCAAGACCCACCCTTCCGTGCCTCGGAAAACACGTCAAACAATTGGTCCCGGCTGTCATTTGTAAATCTTTGACAGTCGTTACAGGTAGAAGCCCGAAAGGCTGACAAACTGACAAGCAGTGTTACCAATGGGTATCATATTACCAAGTAACTGGGTTTGCAGGTCAGTTATGCAGTGAGTCTGTGGAAAATACTGGTATACAGCTGCATACGGCGACTGAAACGACGACGACGGCATGCTCAAAGCAAGCCGACCCCATCGTTTCGGCTTCCAGTCTAACCGGTAAACGTATAAAAAATAAAATAGTTGGAAAAAAACAAGTAAGACATGTAAACATGGGAGTACTTCGGAAAGCCTTTGGAGAGACGCTTCTAAAACATCGTTTTTAACTACTGCAAACTTGCCATTCAATATATCCTACCTCCAAATGTTACGAATAGGTACCTAATTATTTACTGTATCTGTCTAGCTGTAAGTTTTCCTAAAAAACAAAATATAAACTATAAATTCCGCTATTCATAAAACCTTCATTCCCTAAGGCCAATAACATTTTTCAAACTACAAAAAACAATTTCTGTACTAAACGTTACGAGTACTTATATTCATACTAGGCTTTGACGTCCATTCCGGTTCAAACTGGGTCAGAACTGGAAAATTCCGGATCAAACCAGATTGAATCCAGATAAAAGTGGGCTATGCGCATATTGGATAAAACGCATACCATTTTCTAACAGATTAGGTATGGAGGGTTATGGATTTTTAGAACGGGTGGCGAATATTTCAAGCAAGAATCTTCGGTCCGAGAATAATCGTCTGCTTCGTTGTCCTTCTCATCGCTCTGGTTTTATAAAGTCTTCTTTCTTTGTCCAGGCGGTTTTCCTTTGGAATGCGCTCCCTCAGAATATCAGGACGGTAACCAATCGGTTCACATTTAAAGTGAAAGCTCGAGAACACATACACAAGAAGTTGGCAGATTCGTCTCAGAATTGAGTTGTCGTAGGGTTTCTTGTTTATGTCTCATAACTTTTGACCCGACTTATGTGTAGGTCGTGAGTTCGAACCCAGGCAGGAACTTTACTTTGTGTATTTAATTTCGTCACCACTGCTCTCAAAACGGTGAAGGAAAACATCGTGAGGAAACCGGCATCGGCATATACTAGAACCAAAAACTTCGAAAATATGATATTCACCAACCCGAACTTAGCCCGCGTGGTGGATTAGGGCCCAAACTCTCATAGAGAGGAGGTCTTGACAATTCAAAAGTAAATGTAAATGGTTGAAATAAATGCCTTGAGTTTGAGTTTGAGGAGGCCTGTGTCCCAGCAGTCACACTATAGGCTGATTATGCTAAGTACTCATTAATATGGATTAGTTTTATTGTAAAATCAACGTAAAATTCAGCAAATCATCTTGAAAAATCAGAACCTGCCCCTGCAATTCGTAAAAAAACACTCAAGTTGAATCGCGACACACCCACGAGTCCTGACAAGCATGTAATTATTAAAATCGATTGGAAATTATCGACATGCATACCACGACCGCCATATCTTGATCCTTGGCTACACCATTATTCGGTTACTGACGGATTTGTATTTCGAGCTTCAGGGCTCACAGTCATTGGTCGATAAGAATAATTTGAGGCCACAGGGGGTGGGAGTGGGTTGTCTATGCATTATGTAGGGGCAATCAATGGTAGGTGTTGGTGATTGTTCACCCCGATGAGTGACGAACCTTCTCTGTTGGCGTGGAGTCGATGTTGGGACTACAAAAAATATTTTGCTTTTGAAGAGTTGGTGGGATTATCGCATTGTTTCTTTTAAAGTTTCTTAGTGAATATTTGTAAAAAAATAATACTTTTCTAATCGCAGTTATTTAAATGGGTTAGCTGAATTACTGATTGTTAAAAAAAATTGAAATCTAGCGCCTGCTCCCTGGTGTTAGCAGTAAATGGAATCTATACGTTGCTCATAAAAAACGAACAGGCGGCCGGCCATCAACTGATGACTGTTGTTATGACTACATAAGCTATATGTGTTTTATTTATTTATACTTTTTCGCATGTTTTAGACCGCCTTTTCTCTATATTTTTATAAAGCTATATAAATCTGTCACTCATTTCTTGCTACAAGCCTCTTAATGAAATTGAAATCATTACGGAGCCTTAACAAATGGCAACAGCAATTCAACGCCCGGCGCATATTACTAACCCAATACTTTCAGTTAGCTACCAAGTTCTATGCTCTAGAGAAATACAACATAAATTCGCTTCTTGTCAGTAATCAGCTTAAATAAATTCAGTGCATTTGAATTAATTATTGTACGTTCCGAATTCCTACCACAAACAACATCGGTTTGATTAATATTTTATTCAGAGAAAAGTTTGCAATAATACACAGTATCTAGCTAACTTCTGCCCGTGATTTCGTCCGTGTGAAATTTCTTGCTCCCCGGATCCACCCTGTCGCATCGCATCGCCTGACTGCGCTATTAATTCATTTTCGATTAGTGTTCCTTCTGAATTGTTTCTTAGTACTCTGTTCCTGAACGTCCTAGAGTGATTTTTAATAGCCTATAGCCTTCCTCAAGAATTGGGCTATCAAATGCAAGAATAATTTTTCAAATGTGACTGGTAGCCCTAGATATTAGCGCGTTCAAACAAACAAAACAGACTCTTCAGCTTTATTATTAGTATATAATATACTATTTTTAATCATTGATGAAAATCAGCCTCAGTAGGTATATTGACGACTTTTACATAATAATATGTTTTAATTATTTTACCGAAACAAACAACAGCGGTTTAATAAATTAATGTTTTATTCAAACTAGTCTTCAGTTACTTTTGCCAATATAATATTTATGGATCGGATTACCTATGTAAATTTTTACGTTTTGAAAACCGGGACAATGCACTCTATTTGGTAGCAGGTACCTGCAGGTGCCCAGCAATCTTCTGTATTCTTATTTATTGCAAACTAGCTGTACCCGTGACTTTTTTCGCGTGCACATTGAATTCCATGGGTTTTATTGTTTTTGCGCGGAACCCTAATTCTGTTTCTAAAATAAAAGCCTAAGTTACTTGTTATAATATCAGCTATCTGCCTGTAAAAATCCTGTCAAAACGAGTCCAGCCGTTTCGGAGATTAGCCGGAACAAACAGACAGACAGACAAAAATTTCAAAAATGTTTTTATTGTCGTAAGTAGGTATCGTATGGGCAGCGGGATCGTCCGAAAGGGTTACCGCTGCCCCGGAACATAAAGGGCTAAGGAAGGAACACGGGTGGGTTTTAGTCAATAAGAGTCTGACACTCCCTTCCGCTCCACCCAGAGCGGGAGGAGTCATTAGATGATTTCCCATCCAAAAAAAAAAAAAAAAAAAGGTATCGTATATACTTTCATATGCATTTAGTAAAAAACTGATATTTTGACATTAGAAATAGACACTTAAATTTTATTTATTTGTATAGATTGCAATCACCAAACGCCGTATGAAGTCCTTTTAAGCCAACGATCTAAAACGTCTAAAACATGACCTAGGTATATCATCGTATTCTCAAAAACTCGACTCCATAGTTTCCTATATCTAAAACGTAAAAGGGGTTCGATGCGAGCGGCAGTGGCGATGGTAATTTCTATGTAAGCATTGTTACAGTCCTGAAACTGAGTCTAACAACAGTGCTTGATACTTGACACACATAACATAGGCTTGTTACTGTGATTTGTTTGCGTTATTGTCCGGTTTTGATTAGTTAACGTTGTTTGTTGGTTTAGGCGTAATTGTCCTAATTAGTAAACGCAGTTTTGGGAATTAGGGCCCGTTTGTGCTCCAATTTTTATTTTAGATTCGATGTGAATAAAACATGGCAAGCTGATGTTTGTAGCCAAGTATTAGTAGTTTTTTAAATTCCATTATAATAATATAATATTGCAATACAAAACTATAATCAACTTGGTTATTGCAACCACGTAATAAAGCTAGTTTTAGTTAGTTCGACAAAAAATCTGCTATATTATTATTTTCTAAACACCAAAGTATCAAGACATTTCAGTCGTAGTATCTAACTACGTATGTTGGAAAAAGTGTAGTAGTGAGAATAAAATTTGTATTAATCGTGTCTGATAGTAGTGTCGACGATGCGGTCGCGATCGCACGGGTCGCCCGTTCGAGTCCCGGTTGACGAGTACATCGAAATTAGGTTATTATGTTCTTTATAGTCAAAATAGAAAAGTGATAGATATTTTATGAAATTAAATAAATAATATAGTTTTGTGTATTAAAGTTGGATTTTTATAGCAATAACAACAGTGGAACTTGAAATTAACTTTGATACTTAAAGTAAGTATTTATTTATAGTAAAAGCACTTCGCGGTGCTGTAAAACAAATATCAATTCTGCTGCTTGCAGCTAGATTGGCCTTAAGTTAAACAAATATCAAACTGCTTAACCGGGCTTGCCTGTGGATGCCTCAATAAATTAAGGCCCCTAGCCAAGACTTAAAAACTAAGCGACTATACGCTAAGGGTACCCCCTGTGGGGTACGGACCTCGGATTAGGGCGTCGCTGGGAGAGGGCAGCAAGGGACAGGCTGGATCGGAATTATTTAGGGACAAATTTAAAACTACAGGCTCAGCGGCGCGGGCTGGCCCGAGCAAGGGTCCGGGCGGACATGGTATGGGGCGTCGCGAAAGGCCTCGGCAGCGAGGATGTCCCTGCCAGCCTGTATAGGATGCACCACGCAGGTCCATTGAGGGTTGGTGGACAATTTACTTCGTCATGGACACATTGTTACAACTAACTCATTAAGTTATTTAAGATTGTTAAAATGATGATGTATGTATGTACATAGGTAGGTACAGACGCCAGCACATCAAGCTACTACAATCTTTCAAACATTAATAGATTTTCAATGTTATCGCTAAAGCATAAGGTTCAAAGTTGATTGGGAAAATTTGACAGTTTCGGGTAGCTTGATGTGCTGGCGTCTGTACCTAGATATTGTAACAAATATGAAAATGACCGGCGAATTCCGAAGAGTTGCGGATACGCAACAGTAAACTTTACATTTTTGTCAACACAATTTCATGTGGATTTTGTGAACGGACAGTCAAAACTTCCAATATTTTTCAATATCATTACTGTCCGACTCGCTCTAACATTGCTAATTTTAACAAAAAGCGAAAACTATCCAAATTCATACGAATGAAAAAGGAAACACACAAGTGGCCACAGATTGAGCAAAAAAAAATCTCCTCAATTTTTTAAATGCAAACGTAACGAGGTCATACAGCCGTTTATGCCTCGAGGCAACAACCGGCGGGATATAATCAGGAAATATTGCCGGCAATCCATCGCATTTCCCCTATCCCTGTCGCGATCGGGGTAAATAGCAACACCGGAGCAACGGTGTTACCAGATTGAAAAATTGCTAAGCATCTGTTGAACGTCGGCCATATTGATTTATTTTGTTTTTTTTTTCACTTAACGGATGAGTTGAGATTAATGTTTTTTTACACTTTTCGGGCTTACTGGACGTCCGGTAATACTTGAGGTTGAAACAACACGACACTCTTTTTCAGGCTGGTGTCTCATTTCAAGTCCCGGGTTTGGAAGGTTTATTTGAAGTTTCAGTATTGGTACAAGGGATTTGGAAATCGAAACAAATATTACTAGAGCTGTTCTTCTTTGTATTTTCAATGACAGAGCTTTAAATTCAATGTGATTTTGTGATCTTTTCTTGGGTGGAAAACTCAACGATTCGGTTTGGACAATAGGCATATATGTAGAATTGCAGACACCGGCCTGCTTCGTTCACACATTCATAATTAATAACATAATTTTACCCACGTATTAGAAAAAAAACCTTTATCACAACCTTTGATATTTCAATAATATTTCAATAAAATCAATAAGTTCAATAGAAGAAATTAAAGCCCTACAGGCAGTTCTCAATGTCAACTGATGCATAATCGTGGGAAAGCAGCAGGTTGCCAATCCATACCATACCTATTTCGAAAAGGTATGACGTGAGTTTGCGACAGTTTTATTGGTGCGTGAAGTGGTATGACGTGATATTGTGACGTTCTGATTGGTGCACGGACTAAGCGATTGATTTCTGCAAAAGTCGTGGTGGTTCTAGTACGGTACTAATATTTCGTCAGGACTATATGCAGGTAGTCGTGCGACTGTGTTTTGTTTAGGTGAGGTCCTGCCTGTAGTTGCACTGGGTGAGTTTAAATGATAAATGATTTTATTTCTGTAAGTGAGTATGTACAAATACTTTTACACGTCAATCACATTTTAAAAACTAGATGAGGTCGCTGTTTCCTATACTATTATCTGAGAAGAAAAGCCGAAACAAACTCAGAGGTCACAGTCTCTTTTAAAGTCCAGTGTCAGTGGCTCGTCTTAGGGGCAGACATAATCGTGGCCGAATCATGTGAAGAACATGTAGATTGGTTTCTGAAATTATCATTTGAGGAAAGAACTACACAGATTCAATTCAATTCAAAATATTTTTGTTTCACATAAACCAACATGGGCACTCTTATGAAACGTCAGAAGCTAGGTGCACGGTTCCAATTGGTCGTTTCCTATGGAGAAGAACCGGCAAGAAACTCCACGGTTACTCTTTTAAAAATAATTGGCTTTTACAATGTTTTCAAGTTACAGTAGGTATGGGACAGCGTAGGCCTGTCAACAAGTACCAGGTACTTGATACAATAAAAAATGGTCTACAGATCTAAAGTCTACAAGGCTTACAAAGTCCTCACATTTACAAAATAAGAATGTATCAAAAGGATAAATAAAATATAAAAATCTACTAAAACCAAGAGATATGATTGCCATTTCAACTAATAAAGAGGTGAAAAATTAAAATTGTCTGTATACAGGTTGTGTCGTAAATAGTGGTCCACCGTTTAGGATTCGGTACACCAGATTTACTATAACGTATTATAATTTTAACCATTTTAGTAGGACATTTTTTTTTTACAATATCGCTCCTGAATTTGCATGATTATGGTAAAAATTAGGGTTAAAATAGAGAAGAGCTAACTTTTTCTTCAAAAACTCTAAATTTACATAAAAAAATATAATTTTACACGATAGCTCTAGTATTCAACAGTAATTAACAGAAATCAAAACGAAAAAATAATGGTTTTTGTTGAAACTACAACCAAATTTGTAACAAAAGGTTGAAATTTCGTAAATAAAAAACAAAAAAAAATGTTTTTGGAACCCTTGGGTAAAAATTGTTAAAATTGTAATATGTTATAGTAAATTATCTGTTATATCGAATTCTTAACGGTGGACCACTATTTACGAAACAACCTGTATAATGTCAAATAATAAAAAGATTATGTCAAATTGAGATTGGGGGGCCCTGTCCAGTCAGTGCACGCATTTGTTAATTATTGTTAATTATTATAGTACAGTTCAACGTTTGGAACAGCCATTAGCTTGCATGGGTAAAAAACGTCCGAAAAAAACTGTCTGGAATTTTGTGTTGCAAGGATCACAGGATGAAATGATGTGCCAGACGAGATTTTCAATTCATTTTTTAAATTGAATACTTTTTGTAGAATATTTTTAGCACTTTTTTATTCAATTTTTCTTTTCTTTTGAAATAAGGTACGAGTATTTACTCCGCCTTTGTAACTTTTATGTTATTTATAGTTTAATAAATAACAGTCAAGTACCGATAAAAATTCATCCATCATTCATTCATCAAATAGTCCAATTGATGTCCAATGTTCCAATTCCTTCGTAAATAACCAAAATATTAATAACACTATGTGCTAGCAACCGTTTTCGGGGGCCCATTATTGAGTGTGCAAGTCACCCCCTGCCATTTCATCTGTGTAATTTATAGAAAACATTGGTCAGGCAGGGGCTACAGTATTTCCATAGTCCTAAATAACCAGTTCACTTTAGTCACCCAAACCCATAATCTTAATCTTAGTTTTTATATCCTGCAATAGTTCTACACCAGCCGGGCGTTGTCCTTGGGTGCACTTGCATAGTGCGAACAGGGATAATTGTCAGTTGGTGCCTCATTTAATTAAAAACGCCAAACGGGCCTCTGCGAGTTGGCTGCAGCCCCTCGTACGCCTTCCAAAGGTCCGGGACCCGAGGGCCCCGAGAAATGTCAAGAGACGTAAAAATAATAAATAATCCCCTTCTTCTTTGACGTGAAATGATTACAATGGATTTGTTTAAAGGAGATTCTGTTCTGAGAACAAGGAATGCGAAAGATATTAAATTAATTTAAATATTTCGCGATCAATTAATTCCCATGAAACGCTCTTTTGGGACAGTCTAATTCCCATCCTATTCAGAATTCGTTCTGTAATAATAATCAATCCACAAGATTACATTCACTCGGTAACAATCTCTGGGAATGGCTTCAATCCGAATACAAACGGTTTACGAGAAACTAATGAGGGCGCATTTAATTCTAAGCTTCAAATCGGATTAGTGTTTCGACCTCAGCCACGGTAGAAATAGAGAAATTTAAAAAGGTTCACTTGAAAATACTGCGAAAATACTTCTAACAATATTAGACTAGCTGCACCCTGCGGTTTAACCCTCATAAGTCTCGATCCTGTGGGAATATCGGGATATTAAGTATTCTCGTCCTAATCCAGGTCAAGGTCTACCCATTTGCCAAATTTCATCCAAATCCGTTTAGACGTTTTAGCGTGAAAGCGTTACAAACAAACATATTATATACACATTGACATTTATTCATTTTATATATACAATGACATGAATATTTACTTTGTAAAGTATATTTTATTTTATTTAATTATTGTGAATGTGAGGACTATGTGGGTCATTTCTTTTTTCTGTTTTCCTTCTTAGTTAGTTTTAATCATGATCTGGCAGTTTGAGTAATTTACGCGGCCTACCCAAATGTCCTTTCTTTGGTATTGTTCGTCGAATCGTTGAGCTCCTCAAGTTCTGAGTTGAGCTGCACGATTTTTGACAAATGCGTGCACTGACTGGACAGGTCCGCTCAATCTGTGTGGTTCTTTCCTCAAAAGACCATTTCAGACACCAATCTACATGGTCTTCACATGATCTGACCAAGATTTTGTCTCGACTTTAAAAGAGACTGTGACCTCTGAGTTTGTTTCGGCCTTTCTTCTCAGAGTAGTCAGATAGGAAACGCCGACCTCATCTAGCTTTAAAAAAATATGATTGACGTGTAAAAGTGTTTGTACAAACCTACTTACAGAAATAAAATCATTTATCATACAAATAAATCAAATCTTTATAATATTATAAGTTTACGTAGATTATAGCGGAATTAATTTTCCTGAAATCGAGTGGAAAACGAAATCCCCTTTTATGTTCTTTGGCGACTGTCTCTTAAGTATTTTAATGAACACAGAGTGTATCTTAGGCAATATTATTCTGTAATATTCTTGAGCTCATTCCTGTATAAATCATTAAAGTAACAAAGAAACTTAGGCCAATTTTACTGATAAAAGAGCCTTCAAAGTGAGTTTTTTTACAGCATATACATGGGCACATCGCGGGATATGATAAACTGGGGTGTGACTTCAGTATATAAACAAACTAGCTGTTACCCGCGACTTCGTCCGCGTGGATTTTTTCGTGGAACACCATTTTTTTTTTCTAAAATAAAAGTAGTTTAAGTTACTCCTTATTACATCAGCTATCTGTCAGTGAAAGTCCCTTTAAAATCGGTGCAGCCGTTTCAGAGATTAGCCGGAACAAACAGACAGACAGACAGACAAAAATTGAAAAAAAAAATATTTTGGTATATGTACATCCATATGCATTTAGTAAAAAGCGGTTATTTTAATATTACAAACAGACACTCCAATTTTATTTATTTGTATAGAAGATAATTATAAACAAATAAACTGAAAATAACGAAGCATTTTTTAAAAACCTTCCGAAGCTACGCCGACTACGGGATCGTAGCACTTGCTACGCCGTAGCGCTTAAAGCTACAACGCACCAAACCTTTTGCTCCTACCTACTTCATGTCTCACCCGTAACTTTTAAGCAGCCGGTCTTTTAAATGATAAATGACCACCTTTTATCAAGCCAGACAGTGTGGCGTTGTTCAAAAACCCCTTTAAATGCCAGAGGGAGGAATCTAATTTGATTACTATGTTAGGCTAATGGAATCGATTTAAATGGCAATGAGGTTATTAGGTGATCTTTGGATAACAATTATTTAGTATGTGGAAATGTCGGGTCGTTGGACGAGGTTAGTTTGTCAGGATGTAGAATAGTTAATATGTTTGGGCTTACCAAACTAACAAAGAACCAAAACAAGAGATAATTGTTTTCTTCATATTCTTGACATTTTAGTAAAAGAATGTTCTTCTGTTTTTTTTTTGCCATTAATGTCCTATGTATTTAATATTTTCTGTAGCTAATTTTCTCGTCACTGACCAGTTAATGGGTTGTGGATGTGATCTCACATGAAAAAAACTGTTATTTTGCTTCAACCAAATAGACTGGAAGTCGACCCCAAAATAGTTGGGAATAAGCTAGGCAAAGCCAGCACAAATACTAACTAAACTATCACCAACACAATTCATACTATCAACGATACACTCTCACAGAAAATGAAACTTTGCAGCCTTAACATAAAAGCTCAAAATGGGCTGCGGGTCCTCGAGCACAGCGGTCCCGGTGGCCGAGGAGTCTACCAATGGTGCAGTGAAGACATCAAATGGTGCTGGAGTGAAGGGCCACCACAATAATGACCCTGATGACTTGCCGACTGTGGTGCTGCCGGATACACCCGTCATACCAAAACCACGTAAGTTGAAGTTTTTACCTTAAACACTGGAAAATACTGTGAAAATACTGAGGGGCTTGTGGCTAAGTAATGATAGCCGCACAGGTTGATCGATCAGGTTAAGCTACGCTTGCTGCGGTGGGATGGGTGATCATCTGTACATATCAGTACCCCTCCGCGCCTCGGAAAGCACGTTAAGCCGGTGGTCCCGGCTGTCATTCGTGGATCTCTGGCAGTTGTTACGGTTGGTCAGAAGCCCGAAAGTATCTTACCAAGAGGTATCTTATTACCCAGTAACTGGGTTGTAGAGGTCAGGTAGGCAGTTGCTTCATGTAAAATATTGGTATTCAGCTGCATCCGGTGAGACTGGAAGACGACCCCAACATTGTTAGGAAAAGGCTAGGTTGATAATGATTATAGCATTTACTAGCAGCACATGAAATATTTTTTTGCTGTAATTGCTGTATAACGTTCCAGTAGGAGGATAAATAAATAAATGACGATAACCTGAAAATACTGTCTTAGTGATGTAGCTGTCGTTAAATTTGATTGGATGCAGCAGTCGAGTGATATTTTTAGGGTTCCGTACCTCAAAAGGAAAAAACGAAACTTGGAAGGAACACGTAGAAGTATCGAGTTGAAATTAAAACCATATACTCAGGTCTACAGTACCTTGAAGCTATGAAAAAATCAAACTTCTAAGTTAATGTGAAAAAAAGATACGGCCGTCTATGCCGCAAAAAACGTATATTTCGAAACTCTGAAAGGAATTAAAATGTATAGGGTACTTCCTGTTGACCTAGAATCATGAAATTTGGCAAGAAGCAAAGTCATGTAGCACAAGTAAAGGAATAAATCCGAAAACCGTAAATTTGTAGTTACATACCTACAAATTTGTACGGAACCCTCGGTGCGCGAGTTCGACACGCACTTGACCGGTTTTTTTTTTAATTAATTTTGGTTTAGGATATTGCACCATGAGCTTAGCCTAAGAAAGATAAACTGAACATTTCCAAGACGGTCTTGGACATGTTTCTTCTGAATGATCATTACCTAAAGCTCATAACGCCAACAGTGTCCTACTGCAAATGTGACTCATGAAATTGGTCTTCAAAAATACTTATTTTGATTTATAGAACAAGAGGGCCCAGACAAAGTGACATTACGAGTATATCAGTGATAACGATGTGTTGGTATGTGGTTGATATACTATCGAAAAGCTTACGTCACTCCTTTTAGATGTCGTTGTAGAAATACGAAACGCTTTGAAAGCGATTGCCATTTGTCTAGAGGCCCTCAGGATAATTGAAATACTTGATCATCTTATAATCTTCACGTCCCGAACGACAAGGTTACTGAACTTATTCTTTTATTCTTCCTCGTCAGCAGTAGCCTTCGAGATTCCAGTGGAAGAGTTCGACGGTACCAAGCGGCCGTCTACCCCACCCGCTCACCTGCAGAGACTGCTGCAACCAGTCCAGCCTGACATCAGTCTGCCCGATATTGAGGAGAAACTGGCTGAGGCGGAGCAGAGGCGACTATCTGTAAGTTTATTTTCATATGGCATATTTTCTCTGACATACATACAACTGCCACGCTACCTGAAACTAATCAGCAGCAGGTGTTCCAAACCTTACCTCTGTGCCTATAAAAATGAGAATTTAATAACTGTTTTTAACCTTCTAGAGGGGCTCGATAATAATAGCCGCACGGGTCGATCTTCAAGGTTAAACAACGCTTACCAAGGTCGGTCCGTGAATAGCTGACCGTTCCGGGACCCCCACGTGCCTCGGAATTGGAACGCACGTTAACCCGTTGGTCCCAGCTGTCATTTGTAGATCTTTGACAGTCGTCACGGGTTGCCAGAAGCCCGAAAGTCTGACAACCAGTCTTACCAAGGGGTATCGTGTGGCCCAGTAACTGGGTTGTGGAGGTCGCATAGGCAGTCGCTCCATGTAAAATATTGGTATTGAGCTGCACCTGGTGCTGCAGTCTGGTCTGGAAAAGGACCCCAACATAATTGGGTAAAGGCTAGACAGGTACTGCCGCACACCTCGGACTAGCTAGGCAATTTTTTTTTCTGTGGTTCTTGCTAACTGTTGCTAGTAGTCTCAAGTGTATCTCTGCTGATAGGACCTACTCTAAAAGCAACGGTTGTTAATTTAAAATCATTGTTGGTTTGTTCTCTTGTCATTTGAATACTAAGTAATACTAAGGGGGAAATAATGAGTATTAACTATTATACACCTTACAGATACTGCAGGCGAGAGCGGCATCAGCGCAGAAGAGGGCGCAGAAGGTTGTAAAGAATATGCAGGAAATGGGCAGGCTTGACACAGAACATGTGAGTGTCAACAACCATTCATGTAGTAGCAGAAAAATAAAGATATTTCTATTTGATTAATCAGAGAGAGCAGTGACTTACGAGTTGTAGGTGGTTCGAACCCATAGAGGCGCTTTACTTAGTGTAAATTATTTTATCTCTCAAAACAGTGAAGGAAAACATCGTTAGGAAACCGGCATGTCCTAGAACCAAAAATTCGAAGACATGTGACATCTACCTACCCGCACTGGGCCCGCGTGGTGGATTACGGCCCACTCCCTCTCACAGAGAGGAGGCCTGTGTCCAGCAGTGGGAACATTATAGGCTGATTATGTTATGTATTTGATTAATCATAATATTTCCAAGATTTTGTAACTGATATGACTGCCCCGTTGAAATAATTGTCGCAAGTGTGGTCGTGGTTTCAATCCTCGGGCTCGATAGCATTTCTCCATTGAGAAATGCTCAGTAACAGGACCATCCTGCTGTTGCTGTTGTCTGCTGTTTGTGAGATAAATCACTACTAAAAGAAACCGAGCCAAGGTTAGGAAAAGTCTTCAAACTCATACCTTTATAATTTCCATTTTCAGGAACATGCAGAGCCTATGAAGCACGTAACGAACAGCCTGACAATTCCTCCAGAACCAGGCGTGTGTGAAGATAAGAATATTTGATAGACTACTTTCTAAGTCCTAAGTCAACCGATAGCTATGTTTTACGAATAGGAATTGGACTAAACGCAGTGCTTTTATTAGAAAAACAAACTTTTAAACTGGAAGCCTATTTTGTTTTTGCCTGTACTTTCTGGAAATTGGAACAGTAGTTTTTGTATATTCAATAACTTCCTTAGGATCAGAAATAAACGAGAAAAGGCTTAAACGTTTCATTTCGGAGCCTTTTTAGTTGTGTATACTGAGACAAAAAGTATCGAAACTAATTTTTGCCAGAATTTTTATCACAAGTTTAGTGTAATTCTCTTCGTAAAACATAGATGTCGCTAAAACATACACTTTTCTCCGTCAATTTGCATAAAAGCTCTCATCGTTCAAAGAGAGAGCAATTTGCATCTGCGAAATGTTTTCTGCAAATGGTATTGTTTTTGTCTATCTTCAATATCTTTAGTTAGATAAATAATTTATTTGGTGTTATACATAAATGTAATATTAATAAAGTATACGACTGTTTGTATGTTAGATAGAAATAAATTAGATGCTTAGTGAATTTTGTAAGAGCTATAATATTGTTCTACGTTTCGTTTTGTATAATTTTAACGCTTGGAAGTTTTATCGATATTAAAAAAAAAATAAGTTAAGAAAATATTTGTGATAGATTTCGTTCCTACGCTTTTCTTAAATAAATAGCATACGTTATTGTATTTTTTCATCACCATAATCCATTAAATTAAATTAAAACGAATCCACCATTTCACTTTAAAAGTTTTAAATAAAACTTACGGTTCATATCAGCAGCAATAACGCTAGAATAGGTAATATTCAAAAGTAATAAAGAATATTCATAGACATTTTAGCGATAACTAGAAATGTAACGATCTCTTATTTTATACGAGCAATTTCATCCTAATAGCCTTTAAAAAGTGCATAAAAATCATCTAGGAGCGTTATTTTGCTGAACGCGAAGTGCTACTGGTTAGGGTTGTCACAGACTTACATATCGACTCATCACCGTTATCTACTCGATATAGCCTTATCAAATCTTCGCATGTGAGATTGTTTTTTTTCAAACTCAAACTCAAAGCATTTATTTCAATTAAACCATTTACAGGCACTTTTGAATTGTCAAGAAGTCGGTCAGTCAAAAATAAAATGAAGCTAGTTGCCCATTCCAAAGCGTAGGTACCTATGGAGAAGAACGGGCAAGAAACTCCATGGACACTCTTTTAAATTATATTTTTACAAAAATATTAGTTACATCATTAATGTTGAATTTATAATAATATGTGAGAACGATGTAAAAAAAGACGTATGGGTTAAAAGCGTCCAGAGTACAGCAAATAGTAAATAATAAAAAAAAAAACAATCCAAAAATAAAATAATTAAAAATAAAAATAAGCCGAGGCAGCCGAGTGATGACCAGCCCCAACTGACGGCGCCCGTTCACGAACATGACGCATAGATCAGCACCATTCAGCTCAACCATTTTGAAGGGAGCTAAATTTGAAGTGAAAAGTTCTTTAGGCGCGTTGGGCATTTTTTGAGATGGGAAAAAACCATTGAATTCGCGCCACTGTTACCGTAACCGACACCGCTTCGGTTGTGTTCGGCTGTACTCGGGATGTACTCGGTTTTAATGTATATCCGATATGTCAGAGAGTGATGGCAAAGTATTCTGTTTGTGTTTTGTTTTTACTTCTGTCGGTACTCCCGGAGTGTTTTTTTTTACGGTATAAGTACCACACCGCAACTCAGTGGGTTTTGCATTACAAAAATGATATCTTCTTCTTTTCGTATCGACTCTTAGTTGTTGTTTTTTTTTTATATAGTTTGAGCCCAATATGTGGCCACGTTGATCGCGGTATCAGTGGCATTATTTAGGTCTATATGTATCTACAACGCCACATGCGTACAACGCGTCATACTGACGTCACGCAAAATCCTGCATGTCGCAAGCGGAGTTTACCGCGCAACTAGCATAGATACAACGGTCCGACATGAATCATCGGGCAGTTGCCCGCCAGACACAACACCCGTTTGGTCGAAGGATCCTCCCTTTTCTATGGAGGTTGAGTGAACTTTACACCCTGTTCCTCATACCTCTATAGGTCATGCAAGGTGCAAGTGAACGAGACCTTTGCACACTAAAAAGCGCGCCGTCGACGCACGTTTCTAAAACGAGCATCAACGGCGCGTTTAAAAAACGTGGTGTGCACAGGCCCTTAGAGTCAGGCCTATAATTTTTAGGCAAATTGATTACCAACTGAAATGGTCCGTATGTTCTAATTAGAACTGTCATTCTTTGGCTATTGTATGAAATCACACGGCAAATTGCCGTAGGGTGTTAATTTTCTTAACAATTGATTTCCCTTAGTCTACAATCATTTAATTTAATTAGTCTGTAAATTGGACTCCAAAATACTATTAACGATAAGAGGTTAATTGATTTACGGCTCGAGTTGTGGTGTAGCTCTTTGGTGGCGAAGCATTGAATCGACAATCACTCTAAATTTTCAGCAGATATTTTGTAATATAAGTAACTTTTTTCATCGCCAGATAACTTTTATTCGAGGAATAAAATTGACGTTCGACAGTCTTAGTATGAAATAGGTAATCAAATAAGTGTCAAAATGTCAAAATTATTCCTCGAATAAAGCTTTCAGATGATTGAAAAATCAGCCCTAAAATATATTGCCTTTATTTATAAGTTAAACATTAATATTCATGCAATATGTCAACTTTCACGTGATACTTTGTGATTTTCAATTAAAAACTTTTTTAATACCTGTACCTAGTTTCAATCTTGCTGCTATAAATGTGGATAAAACCTACATTTTAATAATACATTAAAAATTAGTCTCTATTGAAAAACAAATTTTATGATTGCTATGAGACTTGTATCAATAAGAGCAAAATTGGTATGTCATGAGAATCACAACCCATAAAGGTACTGGACGTAACTATTATGACATAAAACTTAAATCAAGTATGCATTCAAAAAGGTAAGATACTTTTCCTAATCCTTCCCGACTTGACCCCCGTTTGCGCTCAACATTTCGACCCCAAACCTAGCGTAATGAATTATAAATTCAACCCTCACGTGAAAACAATTTACCCCGTGCATGCATATCCCCGGACAAAAGCACTTACATAAACTTTATTACTTGCACGTTTTTGCTGCGAATGGGGGTGAAATGGATTGCTATTCCTCGCTTAGATACTTTTAGGTGAACTTTGTGCTCAATAGTTGAGGTTTACGGGGTGATGATGATAATACCCGTTACCCGAAACTAGGGGTGAAATTGAAAAGAAATTCGCACTTTATTTCAACTCATAAACGTCTACTGGTTGGATTAGAGGATTCCCAATATGTGATTGCTACAACGAACGGGTTAAAAGATATTTTGTCATCCCAGTATTAGACATTCGTGATTATAGTTGATTTTTGTGTCGATGATATTTTTAACAATCACCTTGTAATTCTGGACTCAAATTAAAATAACGCTGAACAAAGTCAAATTCAAAAAATTGACTTTCAGTATCCGTAAAAATTACAACCCCTATGGTGAAGGTAATCTTGATGGTACTTCCATTTATGGGTTTATTTGTAACACTCGCATAACAAAATGATTACAGGGTAACAAAGTTTTTAAAATAGGAACTAAAAGCAAACTTATTTCTAATTTCCCTCAACTTGACTAGCATTGTCATATCAACTAAATACTTAACTACTCTAAAACATTATAACACGTCCGTGTATAGCCAACTCTGCTGAGATATATCTCTTAGTTACCGCACATGACAGGCGGGTGAGGTTGCAGCCTCAGAATACAGAACAAACCAGAAGGCGCATACGAGCATAATTCTATGCCGCGCACTGTGTCTAAAACAAAACATAAATCGGGGTACCTGCCTCTCTTCATCGAGTAAGAGTGTAACCAGACCGCGGTCGAGCGACGTCGTCAAAATGTCACGTCCTCATATATCAACATGTCTCAAAATACTCGTATGTCAAAATGTCGCCGATTGGCCGCGACACCCTAATATGGCTAGCTTGGATACACATCAAGCTACTACAATCTGTCAAATTTATTTAATAGATTTTCTTACCTTTATCGCTAAAGCATAAGGTTCAAAGTTGATTGGGAAAATTTGACAGTTTCGGGTAGCTTGATGTGCTGGCATCTGTACTTAAGAAAAAAGGGTCTAAATTTCAAACTTCACTTTTAAGAGTAGCTTTTGACGTTTCTGTTGCCTCAGTTCTTTGCGCCTTCTGTTTTGTTCTATGCTCTGAGGTTGCAGCATGTAGTAATTAGTTCCCAGGGAGTGCTGCCATCCCTTGGTGCTACTGTAACGACTTAATTGCTTACTACCCTCGTGGGATTTATGTGGCGATGACTTGAGGAAGTATCTTATGCGCCGTTGCAAATCTGACTTAGTTTTCTTGTCCATATAAACAGCTAATAGGAATTAAATACATATAATGCTGGTACTAAGAATAGGTTATTGCCTCCAGCACAACGGACGACTTACCTACGAATACACATAATCAGAATATACTGTTCCCACTACTGGGACACAGGCCTCCTCCCGGTGAGAGGGAGTGGGGGACCCAGTGCGGGTTAGACGTCACATGTCTTGGATTTTTTTATTCTAGGACATGCCGATTTCCTCACGATGTTTTTCTCCACCACTTTGAGAGCTGTGGTGACAAAATAATTTACACAAAGTAGCGCCTGTCTAGGTTCGAACCTACGACCAACAACTCGTAAGTCGCGGCCGTTACCACTGGGCCACATTGCTCTCAAATAATGAATGCAGCAGGGAAGATTAATTGCGAGTACCTGAGAATCAGTCGTGTTTTTGTGGAAGAGTCCTTTGTCCAGCAGTGGACGATGAAAAGCTGTATTGATTCTACATGCTACATCTAAAAGATTAACTCCAATCCTTTAGCTTGCGAACATACTACGTTTGTAAATAAATAATTAAGTTACACAAAGCCCCGATGACCATGTAAACTAGTGAACTACACACGTAGTAACGGTGATTCCAGTGTTTCCAAGTACCTCTGTGTATAAACAATTCAGAGATCAACCCACTAAGGAAATTCAAGGTAATTTCTTTGTCTTGTTGTGTATATAGATATGCTTCCATGACTATTCGCACATACGATTGGTATTGTAGAACGCCACATGCGAACTACGCATTCATACTGACTTCACACAGCCAGCCAGCACACACGGCTTCAACGGGTATCCTGACCACCAGCATGCAGCGACCGCGCATACCTGGTCATCACCCTCAGCCCTTAAAAACTCTCTCCTGGTCGACGCCAGCAGTCCGCCTCAACACAGTGCTGTACGAAATCCGACGCACTGGAGCATGACGCAGCGCCAGCCCGACTCACAGGGGGCATGTTCGCAGACAGTTCCGACTCACCGTGAACTATGCGGCAACCGGTTCCGTCTCACTGGAATCTCACGTGGCCTGGCAAGCATCGCAAGATACAAGACTCAGCCCACTATCGACCTCCGGTCTCCGGAGGGGAGTTATGTAGCGGTTTTTACAAACGCCACATGCGAACTACGTCACACAAAAGCAGAGTTTTCCGCGCAACTAGCATATATAAAGCGTCCCACAAATTGTTCTATCTTAACTAATTACCACAGTACAATCGCATGAAAGACCATGTCTCCACCTGCAAGAGTTCCACGCCTCAAATAATATCAATTTTATCAAAATTCCTTTTAAAATCAATTTTATTTGCTTTTCCTTGGTAATCATGCGAAATGGAGGCGACAAAGGAATGTTCTCACTGAACGTGGTTCCGTACCAAATTAATAGTTAACGTGTTACGAGCTCGCTCGGAAATGAGAAGTATTTGGTACTGCAATATTGTAGGATGATTGTCGAATATATTATGTATCGCATGTTGTGTAAATAAGGGCGTTGGCGAGGTTGTTTTGTTGATAGAAAACAGGGATCAGCTAATTGATTTGTTGGCATTAAGAATCATTACTGCTGAAATTCTGATAATGCTGAAATTAACCTTTTTGGCGCAGCCGTGTGGTACATACTATTGTAGTTATTTTTTTATTTTATACTAGCAGCACCCCGCGGTTTCACCCGAATAAGTCTCGATCCCGTGGGAATATCGGGATAAAATGTTGCCGCCAGTAGAATATCTCTCTATGTTCCACTAAATGTCCCGGCATTTTCTAACTTAGGCATTTGGATAAAAATAAAAAGAGTTTCTCAATAGAAGAACGGAGCCTTGATTTATGCCCGGTTGATGGCAATAGGCTCGCCCCCTATTATATGGGACTTAAACAAAACTGGCCAAATGTGGGTGTAAAGTATGTTGGGGTAAGATCGGCACTGGCATAAGACCGTATGAATCAAATTCCCACCTACTGTGGCAATATTTTTAATGCAGTAATAAACATTGGTGTTCTCCATCATTATTTTTATTCTGCTACGACGAAGATCAGAACAAAATTCATTTTTGTAGGCAAATAATTTGATTCCTACGGTCTTACCCCAGCATACCTTACTATGTACCCCATATGCCTAACTCTCCGGGAAAACGGCATGATGTAATGTGTTATGTTTGAATAAAAAGCAATTTAAGAAAATGCGACATATTTCCATAAGACTCATACTTAGAAACGTGGTTTCGCAAATAAGTACTTACTGACAGAGATGACATTGTAGTTAGGTAACTCAACAAGCTCGAGAAGTGCCCTGGTCGCCACGATCAGGCGAGATTTGTCGCTGCCAGCAGTAGTTAGGTCTATGCTGGCGGAACCGGAGAACTGGAAGGAAATGGCCTCATTCTATGAGACTGTGATGGATGGTCCAGGAGGCTGCCGAGCGGGATCGTGCGAGGGCTGATCCCGCTCGCAGAAGAAGGCGCCGGGGAAGCAATCGTCTTGGCGCCTAACCTGGGTTCGCGGGCGATTAGAGTGGGGTCTCTGTCGGCTCACAGAGTCACCTCAGGGAAGACGGCGCACAGTGGTTACGTGCTGCCTTGCACTCTTGCACAGCTAGGTTTTGGGGAGACCCGTCTACAGTATCCCCAGAGATGTGCCCTAACTGGCGTTGCACAGAGGGGCTCCGGATTGGTCTTTTGAGAGGTAGCGGTGCCCCTTCCATGAGCAGCTGGTGATCACTGGGGTGGTTTTAGTGCGGTAAAAGTCCCACACTCCCTGGTTTTATCCCCAAAAAACGAGCGCCTATTGAAGTATTCCACCCGAAAAAAAAAAGTTGAGACGAGAGTACCTATTAAGGTATTGTCAAAAGTTGAGACGAAAATGTAGGTACAAACTACGACATATCAAGCTATACATTTCCAGTTTTAGCTGACCTCGCATTGTGTAGGCTTTACGTACAATGAGAAGTAAGCTTATACTGGAAATGTACAGCTTGATATGTCGTTGTGAGTACTTACAAAATTCAACAAAGAACCAGTTTTGTCTGACTAGGTACAGTCAACAAAAGAGATAAGTATGCAGGATCGTCGGATATAGTTGAAGTTTAGTAAGAAACCGATGGATGGTCTCGAGTAAAATTTAATTGTATTAATAGAAAACAATCAGCTCTTTTATCAAATTAAATTTCAGTCGACAACATCCATCGGTTTTTTACTAAACTTCAACTATATCCAACGATCATGCATACTTATCTCTTTTGTTGACTGTACTTAATTGTTTAACCTAAAAACGAAAACTGTTAACAATATATACTAACATGATCTAAAAACTGCATTATCAACGTAGTATACCATCATTATCCCCTAAGCAGCTTATAAGAGCCTCCTGATTGTATCATGTGTCCGGTAATACGCCACTGGGGATAAACTATTGGCTAGGATCCACCGACGGGGCTAACGATCTCATCATGGCATTATGGAACATACTCGCCGCACTCAGTTTATCATTTTATGGAAGTTATGGGACGTTCATTTGGGTAACTGAATTTGTAGCCGTGTTGGAAGGGGTCCGTGGCTAAATAATAATAGCCGCACAGGTCGATCGATCAGGTTAAGCTACGTTTGCCGCGGTTGGTCTGTGGATGGGTGACCATCTTTACATACTGAGACCCCTCCGTGCCTCGGAAAGCACGTTATGCCGTTGGTGCCGGCTGTCATTCGTGGATCTTTGACAGTCGTTACGGATAGTCAGAAGCCCGAAAGTCTGACAACCAGTCTTACCAAGGGGTATCGTATTACCCAGTAACTGGGTTGTGGAGGTAAGATAGGCAGTCGCTCCATGTAAAATATTGGTATTCAGCTGCATCCGGTTAGACTGGAAGCCGTCCCCAACATAGTTGGGAAAAGGCTAGGCAGGCAGATGATGAATGCCGTGTTGACAATGGTTGGACGATGAAATTGTGTGAGTGGTTTCAGTTTTTTCTTGTAGTAAACAGGATTAGAACTCGAATTTCCTCACCTGAGTTGATATACACGATTACTGACAAAAGCTTGCACTGACTGGACAGGTCAACACAAATTTGTGTGGTTCTTTCCTCAAAAGACCATTTAAGGCACTAATCTACATTGTCTGACCAAGATTATGTCTGGACTTTAAAGGAGACTTTGATCCTTGAGTTTGTTTCGTTCGCCATTTTTCTTTTCATGGGTAGTCAGATAGGAAATGTAGACTGCATCTAGCTATTTTTTAACAACATGACGTGTAAAAGTGAATCCGATATCCTATTTACTAAATAAGCAATTTCATCTTAATTAATGATCACAATTTGGTCAATGCTTTTAGGAGAGAAATTGACAGATATTTATTAAAAGGGGAATCCCCCTCTTGACATAAAATTTTAAGGCATAATATTGTTTGGCACAACGTTTTCGCATAACTTTTATTAGCATAATAATACTGTGGCATAATGCAAATAATGTTGAATTTCATTATGCCAATGTAAATTATGACCATATATTTTATGCTTATCATTAGTAAACCTATCAAAAGGATCATGTCTCAAGCAATATCATGATTTGAGATTGTTTATTTATATAGAGCAAGTAAATAATAAGGTGTGCACCTAAGTAAATGGATTTTCGAATCATCAGTGATTTAGGTGGGATGTTAATCCAGTCATGGCAGGTACCTGCCACCACAGTATACGTCAAATTGTACTCGTATCAACCTAAAAAGGACAGCATTTTTGTCTCAAAAACATAACTGTAGGAAAAACAAGACACCCAAAATCGATGTCATGAACCGAGACAAGGAGTCCTCTGGCAACAGGCTCCACTGTAATTAAAACTTTCCGGGACCAATCTCAATTTATTTTGTAAACGAAAAATAACGTTGGGTTTAAAAATTTCCTGAAATACCCGTCAATGGAACAGAGAGGAAATAATTAAAATGTTACACTGGTAATGGTAATAAATCAGCTGCCTAAAGGTTTAATTTTAAAAGAAAATCTTTCAATAATTAGAAACGTGTCGGAATTGATTCTGATTAATACAAAAAAAGAAATAACGAATAATAACGAGTAAGTATTCGTCAGGCTAGTCAATTTAGATTTCAACATAGCCAACGAACTTTTAAAATTTTTATGACGAATTTCCTGAAATTGTTCTACTATTGAAACAAAGTGTAAAGAAAAATAAAAAGCAAGAAAGAAAAATGTGTGAGAAAAACAAAACAAAAGCAGTAGCAGTCAGGATCCATTTGCGAAAACAAAGGAAGAAGGAGCGACTGCGCACAAAGCGAATGTTTTATAGCGATGCGGATCTGGTTGGCTCCGGTCACAACCGGTTATAACTAGAATTTACTGGATATTGCATTTGATGAAACTATTCGTTTGTAGGATTAGCCGGGCACGTTGTTGGAGATCATTTGGTGGTTGTTTTGAGTGGTTTCGGTTTATTCTGTTGCTAAATTCAAACCGACTGGAAAGGGAGAAATTGTGCATAGACATTTATCGACTAAAATAGCAAGTAATGAGCAAAATACCACCATATTGAAACGATGAATGCGATGCCTACAACAGAAAAGTCCCTAGTGTAAAAATGTTGCTTTAGGAACTCAAATTCATAGGAACAGCGTGAATTTATAATAACGAAAAGACTGTAAAACGATACACAGCGCAACAGAAAATGTTTTCCGAACCGTTTGCATAAACAAAACGAATGTAGTTTTAAATTCGAGCGGAATCCAGTTACGTACGGTTATGAATGGTTATAACCGAATATATCCGGATATTTAAATGGCAATGTTATGTTAATCTAGTTAGCGGTACATGGAGAGTTTAAATATTATTGTTTGATTGTTGCAATTTGTCACGGGCGCTGTGGAATTTATTGTTTTAATTTATGACAATTTTATTATAGGGGCTCGTGGCTAAACTACGCTTGCCGCGGTTGGTTCGTGACCATCCATTACATATCGAGATCCCTCCTTGCCTTGGAAAGCACCTTAAGCCGTCGGTCCCGAGAGGAGACGCCCGGGTGTCACCATTGTGAGGATCGCCCAGAGGACACGGTGGAGCATACGGTGGAGGTCTGCCCCGCTTGGGCGGAGCACCACCGTGTCCTCGTAGAGGCGATCGGCAGCAGCGGCGACCTCTCGCGTCCAGCCCTGGTTCAAGCCATGGTCCCGGGGCGAGAGGGAGTGGGAGTCACCTCCTTCTGCGAAGCAGTCATCTAGCGAAGGAGGTGGCGGGAAGGCTGAGGGAGGGTACCTCACGTTCCAGCCGCCGCAGGAGACGCTCCGGGCGTCGGGAGCCGCGGAACGACTCCCGGCCACCGTAGGCGCGGGCCTGCGGACGGAGAGTAATGGGTAGCTCACCGTCCGATCAGGACCAGCAGGGCAATTGCGTAACACACTATCAGTAGCAATGGGTATCATTTTGACAGTTTAACAACATTCATTGCGTTATTTACGTTGCTAAGCAAACACATTTTTCGAACATTTGAAGCAATGGATTAGCAATAAACTTCTAAATGATTCAAATTGACAGTAATAGTGTGTTACGCAATTAGGGTGCAGGCCCGTGCCGGACGGAGCGTATGTGTTCCACGCGCGTCTCAAAGAGAGGAAAAAAAAAGAGCCGTTGGTCCCGGCTAACATTTGTTGGTCTTTTGACAGTCGTGACGGATAGTCAGAAGCCCGAACAAGTCTGACAACCAGTCTTACCAAGGGGTACCGTGTTACCCAGTAACTGGGTTGTGGAGATTTTATTTAAAAAAAAACATTGGTGGTTCGTTTTATTGATGAGCACAGGAGGAGGTTTTGTAGTCCATTTTTTGAGAAACCAAACATAGTGAATTCAGTAATACCTAAGTAGGATGTAAAACCGAGGTTGTTAAACAAAGAATCCATATGTAAATTAATGTATTTAAACGCCAATATGAAAATTAATTGTTCTATAATTATCTAATTATAGTTAGTTCAGTGGCACACTAAATATTTCGTGAACTTAGAATAACTTTCATGCTTCACCGGACAATGTTCACGTTTTCCAACAGCACATGTTTTTTACACTGTGTCTTTAATAGCGGTAGAAATTTCAAGTGTCAATTACACATTTTTTTTGCGAGTACAAATTCGTTGGTACAGATTGCAGCAAATTAGTCGGCCATAAAAAAAACTGACCAAATTAGTCAAAGAATATGTCGATTGGTAGGTATGTACTTCCTCTCTCCTTAAACATCATCATTATATTTTCTTTGCTCCTGTTCATGTTTACTATTATACTATATATATATATATATATTTATTTAGATTAGTATAAAATATTTTATGTATGTATTTATTGTATTGTGTAAATGGTACTCCACAGACTACCTACAGTATTTGTCTGTCCTTCCTCATTTTAATCCATCCAAAGGTTGTCTTTAAAATAAGACCACCCATTGTGTCACCCATTGTAAAGTTTCTATATTTATGTCTGTAATTTATATGGTGTACATAATAAAGAGTATTCTATTTTATTCTATGTATTGTTAAAAAAGATCATCGAACCACTGCTACGAACTTGGTTTTGTATGTAAGACATTTTCGCTACTTGAGCATTTCCTCCACAATGCATGAGTGCATTAATGAACCCTCACAGTCACTAGACTCTTTAGAGATCTATTAAATTTATTCAACACGCCTAGCATGACCGCCGTAGAAACAGGTTTTGTCGACGGAAGAACAGACAAAATGACAGATTGTAGAAATATTTGTACGCATTCTACGCGTCTAAGCATGGCAATGTGTCATTTTGTCTATTCTCCCGTCGACAAAACGTCGTCTTGCTACGCGTGCAGGTCGTGCTTTGTCTCTATCTTGCACTTGTAGTTTGTCAATTGTGCGACAGTGAGAGGAATAACGCTTAGTCAATGTACGAGCTAAGTAGCGTTTATAGATATCGGCCTAAGAGTTCTGTTGGTAGCTACACAAGGCACGCCAAGTCAAGCCAAGCTACTAAGTGATCTTCCTTATTAGCTAATGTTTTCTTTCTGGGGTGTTCTCATGTAGCCTGCGTCGACACGAGATAAGAGACTAACTTGAGGCAATTTATTACTATCTTAATGTTCCATAGGGGCATAAAATCAATAGGTAGTGAACGAATCGAACTGATGAATGATACAATCTGTTAAGTCTTTACTAATGAATGAGACACATACCCGGTTTTTGAATTGAGAATCTGAAGTTGCGAACTTATCAAACTCTACTTTAGCATTGAATCTTTCAATGCAGCCCGCGTTTACTTACGTTGATGGCAAAGGAATTTTGCGGGCTTTTCCCATACCTGAACAATGATTAAGAACGTAGACTGACCAGTTCTCAACTAATACTACAACTATAATCCTAACGGGCGGAACGTAATACCGGTATCCTATGTATTAATCCTGAGGGGCAATTCTCGTAAGTTTAAGAACTTTCACAGTCTGATCTCAGTCTCAATTGATCAAAAATACCTGTAATTTTCCTACGTTTTAAATTACGAGAATTGGCCTTCAGGTTATAAACTATCCGTGCGCCACATCCAAAACCGTTCAGCCGTTTCTGCGTGATTAAGTGGCAAACAACCAAACATACAAAAACTTTCACATTTATAATATTAGTAGGATTATTCTCGCATAAAAACATTACTTACATCCTAGTTATCCACTCACACGTTTGCCCGCCTACCTGTCGAAACACCCCACGCGTCGGAGTAGTTGAATGGGCGCAGTATAGTCATTGTTTTAACAATGACAATAGAACAATGACACTGTTGTGTACACTAGGTGTACCGTTGACGTTCCGAGCACTCTCTCTTATGTACACTTGGTGTACACTTGACGCTGAGGGGTTATTTTGTAAGTTGATTACAAATAACACTTTCAAACGTCAAATCGTAGTATAAACATCCATTTTTTAACTTTCCCGCGATTTACAGCCTTGATTCATGATGACAGTGACTTGAAGTTAACTACAAAAAACATGCGCAAGGTGTGAACACAAAATTGCATGATTTATTGGCTCGCAACCTTCAACCAAACACGATAATGTTTTAATTGTGTTTTAAACAAATATGTGAGGAACGCGTTAATACTTATTAGCAAGACTTAAGTACAGCTGATTTTCAATTGCTGGAGGAAATAATAAAGTTAAGTGTGTGTGATACGATATGCATATTGTAACGTTATTTGCGCACGCGATGTTTTGTTCTGCCTCTGAATTTACATGATTTATTTAAATAGCTCGTGATTCTTCTTTGTAATGTCTGTGGAGGTTGAAAACGATATTTAGTGAATGATGGATTACCTAATGACTTTGTAAAGCCTGTTGCGATTTACCGGTCATAAATCTACATTCAAACCTGCAGCCAATGTCTTTTGTTACACTTAAATAGACAACTTTGCGAATGAGTCACTATTGAGAGTTTATCTGAGGACTCTGAAAACGGATTGAAGACTGGGTTTCATTCTGGTAAGATAGAATTCAAGCTTAGCTTGATGTTGCGGAGCAGTGGTTGCCCAGTGGCCCCCGACTTACGAGTTGTAGGTCGTAGGTTCGAACCCACGCAGGCGTTTTACTTTGTGTAAATAATTTCATCACAACTGCTCTCAAAACGGTGAACCAAAAATTCGAAGACATTTGACATCTAGCAACCTGCACTGGGCCCGCGTAGTGGATTACAGCCATCCCAAGGAGATTAGGCCTGTGTCCCAACAGCGGGAACATTATAGGCTGATTACTCTTGATGTCAACAACAGTTGCATAAAATCATTCCTTTCTAGACTTGCAACCATAATCTTACATTATCAGACGCAGAAACTCGTTAACAGGCATCCGACCAGTTTCTGGATAGCCCGCCCTGGCAACTAGCCAGAAAACCGTTACATACATAGATATAGAAGGAATTACATTAACTTAGGATATTAAAGCTGCATGCAGTTCCGTAAATGGCACTTAACACCTATTTAGAGAACATTAATGCTCTTTGATTTAAGAACAAGATTAGAAGATGGACGACGTCGTCGAACCCAGAAAGTGGTGGCGAGATGAATGACGTGTACCGCAAGGTTTGTGCTGGTAAAGAGTAGGTGCATGGTCTTTGGGGAGGCCTATTCACAGCAGTGTGAATTAAGTGGGAATCAACAATATTGATCCGCCAAGCATGGTTATCAAACACGAAAATGTTTTTCCTGAAAAATTATGAGATTTTTAACAGTATCCCTGTTCACGCATCATGTATGAAACACCTGATTTTGTGCTAAAACATATGCCTAATACATCTGTAAAAAAATATTAGAAAACGAGGTCCTACATCTTATAACATTGCATCACGAGACTAACCTGAAAAGTGTAATGTGTCTGAAACTTCATCTTATACCGTTCAAACTTAAACTCAAAGCATTTATTTCAAATAAACTAATTACAGGTACTTTTGGATGGATTGTCAAGGGATCGGTTAGTCAGAAAGATAAAGGTAGACGCCCATTCCCAAGCGGTTCCTCATCATAATTTCAGCCGAAAGACGTCCACTGCTGGACATAGGCCTCCCGCAAGCACTTCCACTTCGACCGGTTTTGTGCTTCTCGTATCCAACGAGTTCCTGCGGCCTTCACAAGGTCGTCGGTCCACCTTGTGGGAGGCCTTCCAACACTATACGTCTTTCGGTACGCGGTCGCCACTCCAGAACCATTCGGCCCCATCGGCCATCTGCCTCGGCCTATGGAGAATAATGAGCAAGAAACTCCACGGACACTCATTCAATGTATAACAGCAATTTTGCTTCGTTGGTTAAACATTACCAGTATCAAGAAGCTTCCCTGGAATAACTCTTACACGAGTTACTGAGTCCGCATATCACTGGTCAGTTTCCCTCAGTCGTCAGTTTAGTTAATTCGCCAGTTTCGTTGATTAGCCAGTTTCACTGATTCGTCAGTTTTACCGATTAGACAGTTGCGTTAACTCGACAGTTTTCAGCGTTTGCCAGTTTTCGCCGATTCGTCAGTTTTGCACAATCTAGGAAAAAATATTTACGTGTTGAAAAAAATATATTGTGGATAATTTATCCTGCTGTAAGGAATATCTAACCTTGTTAATATCACACTATAGCTATAGCCTTTAAGTAACGATCTAAATGTCATAGTGATGAATCGGTCGCCCTTTGTGCCGAGTGCTTCGATTCCCGCACCAGTACAAATATTTGTATTGCCCCCAGGTATTTGTTGAGTCCGGGTGTTAGCTCAGTGCAAGTGGTTTGTGTAAGTAATGCCACCTACGACACATGCTGTCCTGGTATCTCGGTGCAGGGTGTGAATTGTTTTTCTCTTTGATTTACCTGAGAATATTGAATAAATTGAGACAACTAACCAGAGTTTATATGTTTCAGCTACCCGATGATATGAGTTTCAGAGTAGTTTTTCTTTAATTTAGCTGATACATAATACTATTATAATAGTCCTCCAGACCGTATTTCGGCCATGGCAGTCAATCTCAACGAAGACTAGCCTTCGGCCATTCCCGATAACAATGATATACTGCCGCGACGGACACTAAGAAGTACCTATGAATACAAAAACAAAAACCTGATAAAACTTACCTTCCAAGCATTCGTAATCAATATGTAGGTTCCATTATTCCCCTGTCTATTTGTAGGAAGCATAAACAACCGCAGACCCAACAAACAATCGAAAACCCTTTCAATAAGGATAAAGGATAATGAATTCATCGTCCCCAATCAAGCAAGGATGCCCGATGCTAATGCCTGACGAAACGCAATGAGTGCGTGCCAAGACAAGCGGCATCCGGCTGTATTTCAGTGGCCAACGGATACCCGGTCACTAGTATAAAACGCTGCCCTACTGCATAAGCAGTTACACTTCGTCTGAGGTAACCAACCACGATGAACACCTACATAGCTGTAAGTTAATTTGTATATCTTAAATGAGTGACTTGACCAGCGCCCTAGTTGCGAAACACACTATCGATCTCAATCTGAATAATTTTGAAGCATATTGCTAATCCATTGCTTCATATGTTCGAAAAATGTGTCTGCTCAACAACCTAAAAAACGCAATGAACGTTGTTGAACTGTCAAAATGAAACCCATTGATACTGATAGTGTGTTACGCAATTACCCCGCAGGGCAGTGGTGGCCCAGTGGTATCGGTCACGACTTACGAGTTTGTAGGTCGTGAGTTCGAACCCAGGCCGGTACTTTACTTTGTGTATTTAATTTCATCACCACTGCTCTTAAAACGGTGAAGAAAAAAATAATCAAAAATTCGAAGACATGTGACATCCAAAAACCCGCATTGGTCCCGCCTAGTGGATTATGGAGTAGGCCTGTATCCCAGCAGTGGGAACACTATAGGCTGAATATTCTGAAATGAGTATTTTTTTTGTGGATATTAACCACGCATATTTCGAGGATCACCGACCAATTTTGGACTTGACTAAAACCTTATTAAGTGTCATCACTTGATAAGGTTTGTTGCCTCAATACAAATTAAGTAGCCCGTGAATACGGACTTCTCAGGTCCTGTCAATAACTAGTCGAGTAAACCCGAAATATGATACACGTCCAGTTTGATTCGTGTTTGATGAACCAAGTCAAAAGTGACTTACATTCAGTTAATATTTCTATTATACGTTATACGAGTTTTAGTAAAAAGTATGCGCTCGTCCATCGTTTATCATTAGCAAAATTATTGTTTTGTAAAAATTTTGGTAGTTGTACTTAATTTTAACTAATAGTGTCTTCATCTACAGTTGGCTTGCCTTCTGGCAGTCGCTCATGGCAGCGCCATTGGCGGAATTGGCGGAATTGGCGGCTTATATGGCAGCGGAATTGGTAAGAGAACTTATCTCTTTCATTTTTGTGCTCTTCACATTAATCTTCTTCTTCGCAAACTGTGTGTCTTTAACATCATGAACGAAGCAGGCCTTAATTGTAATTTCGACTTTATTCAGCATATAACCTACTAGCTCCTGTCCGTGAGTTAACGTCCACGTGAAGTTTCTAGTTTCCCCGACCCACTCCGTATCATCACCGCATCGTCTGCCCGCGCTATTACTACGTTTTCGCTTAGCGTGCTTCCTGACTTTTGTCTTTACTGCTAAGGGTCCTAGTGTGAAATTAAATTATCATTCATAACCTTTCTCAAGCCCAATTGGGATATCAAACGCCAAATTTTTTTTTAAATCTGATTGTTAGTTCCAAAGTTTAGCGTGTTAAAACAAACGAACTCTTTAGTTTATTAGTATAGACATATTGTTCATTTGGAGAAACATCAACGTAACTGCTACTATACCTCTTTTTAGTCTTTGTGTCCCAGCAGTGGGAACATTGTAGGCTGATTATGATGATGTTTCTCCTAATGTAAATACTCTTTCTAAGTGCTTTGTCATATTTAACTAATTTTTGGGAAAAAATACATTTACGTCGCGATATGTAGATTACCAATCCATTACGTAATGATCTTTTCTATGCTCCAATTCAAGTGAGGTTAGAATTGCAACCAAAGAAACACTAAAAGATATAAATCCTTATATTTTTCAGGTCTGGGATACGGGCACGGCGCTATCCTGGCACCTGCAGCGATATCCACAGCGAACGTCATCAAGGCTGCTCCGATCCCCATCATTAGGACTGCCGTCGCTCCCGTCATTTCTGCTCCTATCCTCCGCTCTGTACCCGTAGTCTCCCCCATCAATGTCGGACTTGGTGGCCTCGGGCTCGGACTCGGAGGCGGTCTCGGCTACGGCATTGGCCTTGGCGGCCCTGGACTCGGCTATGGCGGCCTTGGCGGTTTGGGTGGTTATGGCGTCGGTCTTGGCGGCAAACTTTACGGCTAAGCCTGAGTCGTATTTAGACGAAGTGGTAGTCTCATTCTTAAAATAAACTCTTCTCTAATTGGCTTTGCACAGTAATAAAGCATTCACTCTTAAAAGTTTTATTGTTTTATTGATTGGTTTTTGTGACATTATTCTTAAGGCTGACTTCATGACTTGCAACGTTTTTTTTTTTTACAGACGACAGCACATCATGCTACTTTAATCTGTCAAATTTCTTTAATAGATTTCAACTTTATCGCTAAAGCATAAGGTTCAAAGTTGATTGGGAAAAATTTACAGTTTCGGGAAGCTTGATGTGCTGGCGTCTGTACAAACGTTGCAGGTCAGTCTCCGCCTTAAGAACGTATCATTCGAGGCGAGCTTGGTTACAAAGTGGCGATACACAAGACGCAGTGAACGCTCGCTTCGAGCACTTGACTCAAGCGTGCTCCATTTTTATTCAGAATGGCGAAAATAGAGGTTGTGTGTGCTTCATTCATTTTATTTAGTTATTGCCATTGGATGAAGAAGAAAAAAACAAAACGATGTTGGAAGACCTGCACTGACTTGTTTGTAAACATGCGCTCGCGATCTCGCACCGAGCGGCTCGGCTCGCTGCACTGACTACTGACGCGTTACAAAAAACTCGATGAATTACAAACGAACGTTGCAAGTAAGTACCAACCTTTAAGGTTTACTTACCAAAGCGGTTTACTTTTGCATGCTTCTGTTCTTATCTCAATTTATTTGGGATCGGCCCAGTACTACATCTCTTTCAACTTCTCTATCCATCATCTCGGTAACAACAACTATACCACACCACACCAAGTATTAAAATTAAGGTCACCATCATAACAAATTAACAACCAATTGTTTCCTCCTATACTAATCTCTACTAATAACAAAACATTGACATGAAACGTGCTGCGCTCCGTATTAATGAGAACACGCAAATAATAGTCTGTAATCTCCCCGTGCTCCGACGAATGGGCAATCCGTTTGCTCATTAGTTAGTGCAAGTTAACATACCAAGGGGTATGTTCTACTTACTTCACAGTCGGTATCGCGTTCAGTAGAGCAAAATTATTATAACAAGACTTGTAGAAATTCACTTTTACAAAGTACAACATGATAGGTGACGAAAGATCTTGAAAACGAAGACTATTTTGCTCTCCATTGTTAAAAAGGCCATGGTTTTTTTTAAGAGTCGGATTTTATCGTCATTTTTAGCAGTATTTGTATAATTTCCAGTGACATAGTTAAAACATTATAAAATGAGAAATAACTTATATTTAATTGCCGAGATACTGATACATAAATCATGTTTTTTTTTCATAGACAAATTGAGTAGTGCTAGAGATGTACTAATCTGTAAATGATACATATCATTAAAAGGCTACAAAAATCTATATAAAATCCTGTCTCTTAAACTAGGAGGCTTGAGTGATACTGTTCTGTAGAATTTTCTTCTTATACTCGTATGTTGAAACACTTGCAAAACAGTACAAGACAAGGAAGTACTCTCAAGGAAAGAGCTTTTGAGCAATCCGAGCTTAAAGTCTTGGAAGAAAATCCTATCATAATCTATGGGTAAGCTTCACTCTAACTGTTAATTCCACTGCAAAGTGATTGCTAATTCAACTTCAAAATCATCGCTAATTCCACTTCAAAATCATCGCTAATTCCACTTCAAATTCCGTACCGTGCCGTTCCGTGTTTGAACGGTAAGTGCTATTAAAGTTGCTAACGTATTAGACGAAACTTAGACGCTTTGTGCAAAGTCGCAAACTATATTCTGAACCTTTAATAGTCGGGGATTAAGTGTGTTAGAAATTATGGCTTTAGAATGCTTGTAACTTGGCAGGATCATGTAAGGATTACAATGCAGAGCAAACAAGTACGAGATCAAAATACAATCCTAGGAAAACAGGTGGCCTGGTAAAATGCGGTGATCCGTATTTTTATAATGAGTACTTGATGGGACCGGTAGGTACTACCGAGCTACCATACATTGCATTACCATTCACGTGGAATGCATCCTAAGGGTCATTATCTGGTAGCGGGATTGTCCGAAAGGGTTACCGCTACCCCGGAACATAAAGGGCTAAGGAAGGAACACGGGTGGGTTTTAGTCAGTAGTAAGAGTCTGACACTCCCTCCCGCTCCACCCAGAGCAGGAGGAGTCATTTGATGATTTCCAATCCACAAAAAAAAGGGTCATTATCTGCGTAGTTGTAAAGTTTTCATACTTTCAGACGTAATACACTATCAAACGGAAGCGAAGCAATGCTGACTGGTACTTAGTTCACCGGTTGAACTCTTTATCATGGTCCAATAACAACAACATGTATCTACAATAATTTTAGCAAACGTGAGGTTTAAAAATACAGTTACTAATTTAAAATCTATAGAGACGAAGCAAAAGGAGTATGGATGGCAACAAGTGGCGTTCTACAGTTTTGCATCAACCATCAACCAATTTCAAGAGTGATTTTTTTTAAATTGCCTGTTTATGTCCACATTCATGAGAAAAGTCGTAAGTTGTGAATGTGACCTGAGGGACAGCAGTTTCAGTATTTTGATGAACGTTCGCATTCGAATCTCAGTCTCAATTTGTCAAAACTCTATAATTTCCCTTAATTTTTGACATTGATTGTCGCTAAGTAATAGAATAGAATAGAATAATTTTTATTCATAAGTTCACATATAAATTACATAGAAGTTACATATTAATATTATGAAGGAAATATTAAACTATGCCTAAAATAAAATAAATCTAGTATATAACTTATATATAACTAGCTGCCCGGTGCGACTTCGTTCGCGTGGTGTTCTACTAATACCCCCTACCCTACTCCTACCAATCCTACCCCTGCCCTTCTCCTATCTTACTCCTACCCCTTCCCTACCCCTTACTCCTACCCTACTCCTACCCTAACCCTTCCCTACTCCTACTGTACCCCTACCCCTACCCTACTCCTACCGTACCCCTACCCTACTCCTACCCCTTCCCTACCCCTTACTCCTACCCTACTCCTACCCTAACCCTTCCCTACTCCTACTGTACCCCTACCCCTACCCTACTCCTACCGTACCCCTACCCTACTCCTACCCTAACCCTTCCCTACTCCTACCGTACCCCTACCCTACTCCTACCCTAACCCTTCCCTACTCCTACTGTACCCCTACCCCTACCCTACTCCTACCGTACCCCTACCCTACTCCTACCCTACCCCTACTCCTACTCTACCCCTACTCCTACCCTACTCCTGCCCTACCCCGAGCCAACTCCTAGCCCTGTCATTTGCGTTTTGTTATTCCAAGTCTGATTCTTTTTTTTTTTCTGATTTTTTTTAGTATCTTATGTCCGTCTCCTGGCTCTAAGCTACCTCCCTACCAATTTTCACCCAAATCTGTTCTGCCGTTCTTGAGTTATAAGTGGTGTAACTAACACGACTTTCTTTTATATATAGTATAGATATAGATATATTGGTTACAGGCCTAATGAATGATGATGATGATTGCGACTTGAATTTAAACGTATTTTTAAGTTCGAGAATTGGCCATCTGTCAGTAGTGCTTAGATATTTTTCAAGCAACCATTCTAAAACCAACACAATAGCTTTCTCTGAAATACAAAATGGAGAACAATCTCTCAATCCGTACAACGTTAACAGTGAGTAAGTACAAGTAAGTACGTCCGCTAGTCGCGACTCAGTCGCAAATGGAATTATAGACGTCTGAGTGTCGGCGGTGCAGGACTTTGTGTTGAGCAGATTGTGGGCAGACGGGCGGGTAGGTAGAAACCCATATGAACTACATAATTCTCCATCTTGTTTCGTATCGGCGCGAACTCTCGCACTTATATAAAGTATTGCCTTGGTAAAAAAATGCCGACAGCAAGGTGCAAATCTTTAGTAAATATGAGGCTTCTCAACAAGACCTGAGTAGCCGCATGCAGGAGGCTAATGAGCTGGCGGACCTGGTCAAGTATAATGCGAAGAGGTATGAGTCTCTGACAAATAACCTCTCTTTTAGCTGTACCTGCTCCCAGGGACCGCAGCCTCAACCTATTACACCCACACTCTCAGTGGATCCACCAGTAGGTAGCTGTATTAATGATGATAGTAATAGTATTTTGATTAACACTACTTACGTATTTTCTGACAAATTTGGTCAAGGTTTTGGTAGGATATTTAATCAGTGTTCACAACAATATGTAATTAATCATTGTTTACCCGGTGCCAGTATTAGCCAATTAATTAGTAATATCAGATTGACAAAAATAAACCCTAGTTCAACTGTTATATTATTATATGGGGATAGTTTAAATGTAAGAAAAAAGGACATAATTGAATGTGTCCATTTGATGTTACATCTTAATGAAACCAATAATTGTAAATTTATTTTTTGTGCCTTGCCTTATTCCTATTATTTATCTCAAGAGCAAAATAGGCATATATATAATTTAAATATGTTCATTTATAATAGGACTTGTCGTCACAGTGACGCTATTTTATATTTTGATTGTAATCAATTCATTACTGATTACAAACTGACAAATTATACTATGTATTTGCCACCTAGTTGTAGGAGACAAATTGCTAATCTTTTAGCATACAATATACCCAGTGACTCTGGTACTTGTAGTGTACCATCGATTACTGTTAGTAGTGGTACTAACACTGCTTTTGATACGCCTTGTAGTTTAAACTATTAGGTGCGACAACGGGTCAGGCGCATATGTTGAATGTTGTACATCAAAATATGCAGGGTCTGTCCGGCAAAGAGCTAGAATTAAGTTTGTTTATGGAGAACTATGATGTTCAGGTGTTATGTTTGACTGAACACTGGTTGAAAGAACATGAAGTTGTGTTTATCAATGATGATAACTTTACCGTACAGAGTGCATTTGTGAGAAAAAGTGCTATTCGCGGTGGCTCTTTAGTTCTTGTTTCAAACAAGTTGAAATGTAAACAACGTTTAGATTTAGTTAATCTTTCAATCGAGCGCACTATAGAGTTGTCCTGTGTTGAACTTGAGCGATATGTTATAATTTGCGTTTATCGACCCCCCTCTGGGGATTTTATTAGTTTTGAATCGGTAATGGAGGATTCTCTCAATAGGTTGAAATCAAGTAACAAAATTATTATTTTATGTGGTGATTTTAATATTAATATTTTAGATGTTACTCCATTAAGTATTAGACTTCTCAATCTGTTTAGGTCTTATAATTTAATTAATTTGTTTTTTGAACCTACTAGGATCACAGCATCTTCGTCAACTTGTCTTGATAATATATTTAGTGATTGTGATGCCAAAAATAAATTAGTGTTAACTGACTTAACGTCCGACCACTGTGGTTTATTAGCTAGCTTCCCCATGCCATTAAATAAAAAGCCGCATACACTTGAATGCAGGCCTTATACAGCTAGTCGTTGCAAGATATTTAAAAATAATATAGCTCATAGAATCACACCATCTATAGTAGAACACGAGAATCCGAATGAAATTTATGGTGCCCTTTTTGATGTTGTGCAAAAAGAGTACCAATCTACTTTCAAGACCAAAACCATTAACATTAATGGATCCTCCGTTGGCTTTAACCAATGGGCTACTCCAGGTATTTATAAAAGTAGAGCGAGACTATACGAGTTATATGGTTTGAAAAAATACAGGTTTGATACTCCTTTCCTAGAGTATGTCAAAAATTATTCAAAATTATTCAAAAAGATTAGTGCTTTTGCTAAATCAAAATTTTTAAGTGAAACAATTAAAAATTCTAATAATAAAGTAAAAACCACTTGGAAAATTATTAAAAATGAAACTGGTAAATCGGTTAAACAAGAAAAACAACTTGAGATTATGGTCGACAACAAATTAGTTAGCACAGCAGCTGACGTAGCTGAGGCATTTAATGAGTTTTTTGCCAACATACCTACAACTACGACTCGCTCCTTAAATTCGTCCCCGTCTAAAGCTGAAAACCTTTTGTATAGTAGTGTACCTAAATGTAGTCGCTTATTTAGCTTCGAACATGTAACCCCGCGTGATGTAGTTAATGTTTTTAACACACTTAAGTCTAAAAACACCGGTGATTACTGGGGCATCTCCGTTAAACTTTTAAGTAATATAATAGACATCGTAGCCCCCTATCTAGCTGTTACTTTTAATAAATGTGTTGATTTAGGAACTTTTCCTGACCTCATGAAGAGTAGTAAAGTCATACCATTATTTAAATCAGGTAACAAAAACGACGTTGGCAATTTCAGACCTATTTCTATTTTACCTGCATTTAGCAAAATATTTGAAAAATTAATACTCAAGCAGTTGCTAAGACATTTTAATTTAAATAGCCTCCTTCATAATGAACAATATGGCTTTACAAAAGGTCGTTCAACTACAGATGCGGGTGTTGCTTTGCTGAAACACATATTTAATGCATGGGAGAACTCGCAAAATGCTATTGGAGTTTTCTGTGATCTCTCCAAAGCCTTTGATTGCGTGCACCATGACACGCTTTTACGTAAACTACGTCATTACGGTGTCCAAAACGAAGCTCTCAACGTAATAAATTCTTATTTACATAATAGGTTCCAATGTGTAGATGTTAATGGTGTAAAATCTTCCGGGCTACCAGTTCAGCTAGGTGTACCGCAAGGCTCAATACTGGGTCCATTCTTGTTCTTAGTATATATCAATGATTTACCATTCCATTTAAAGAGCATCTGTGACGTTGTACTGTTTGCAGATGATACCTCTCTTATTTTTAAAGTAGACAGGAATAGACAAGATTTTGACGACGTAAACAGTGCACTATCAATAGTTACGGATTGGTTTACGTCAAATAACCTAGTTCTCAACGCCAAGAAAACGAAATGTGTAAAGTTCGCCTTACCGAATGTTAGAAATCTAGGACCCAACATCGTCTTAGATAAAGAGGTGCTTGAAACTCTGGGCTCGGCAGTTTTTCTGGGAATAACAGTAGATGCCAAACTTCAGTGGGGACCACATATATCAAGCCTAGCAGGAAGGCTAAGTTCGGCTGCCTACGCCGTCAGGAAAGTAAGACAATACACTGACGTTGATACAGCTCGTTTAGTCTATTTTAGTTATTTTCACAGCGTTATGTCCTACGGTATTCTGCTGTGGGGTAAAGCCGCTGATATACAAAATATATTTGTCCTGCAAAAACGAGCTGTTCGAGCAATTTACCAGCTAGGTGCCAGATTTTCTCTAAGAGATTTTTTTAAAGATATTGGTATTCTCACGGTTGCATCACAGTTCATCTTTGCCAACATCTTATATATTAGGCAAAATATACACTTGTACACTAAAAACAGTGATATTCACAATGTTAACACTAGAAATAAGGACAAACTACGTGCTCCCTTTCACCGGCTTCATAAGGTTCATAACTCATTTGTTGGGCTTGGTATAACCTTTTATAACAAGCTACCTTCTTCTTTGCTAGATTTGCCTTTTAATACGTTTAAATCTCAAGTAAAATCCAACCTTTGTTCAAAAGCATACTATTCCATCAACGACTACTTAAACGATAAGAATAGTTGGTCGCCCTGATCAAATCAAGACAATTTTTATGTTCTTTCTCCAGAATTAGCTTACTGACAGGTTATATGAGTTCATATAATTGTTTTTTTTTTTTTTTATTAGACAGTTTTAGTCAATTCAGTTTAATTTTATTTTAATTTATTATTGACATAATCTACTCATTTCAATGTTTTTTAATGAGTTGATTGCAATATGTGGTTAGCTAGCGACCTCTACGATTGATAATATTATTCTTGCTTGAGCAACCGGCAGCAAGTTCGTCATGCTCCCTTAGATGTCACTGCTTGCGGTAGCGTCGGGGGTCGGGTTGCCTCCTTCCCTCAAATATGGCGAGGGGGGTAATGGCTGATCTTTGCGTTATGCTCGTGAACGGGTGCTGCTTGTGGTGACTGGTCGTCTTGCTGACCATGGTTTTATTGTTGTTATTAGTAATAACTTGTTTATTTATTTTATTTATTTTGCTTAGATGGTCCTAGTTTATCATTTGTGACTTCAAGTGACAGCTATGTAAACACAACCCAGCATTGCATAAATATGTAAGCTGTCACGCCCTTTATACCTGGAGGCTATTATTTAGGTAGTACCTAAGTTTTTTTTTTTCTTGTTTACATTTTTAATTATTATTAGGTATTTTTATTTTTATTTTTTTTGCTTGAGTACATATAGTGTTTATTGTATTTGTTGGTATATTGGCGTGGCTAGCTAACCTATGGCAAATAATGTAATTTAATGTCCTGTGTTAACGTTAATTACTTTTCATACATAGTGTTGTATAAAATCAAATTATTTTCTAACTGAACAGACAGCTGTGCTGCTGGGGAGTTTGTTCCGCCATTTCTTCTTCCCAGCGAAAGCACTAGGAAGTGGCGAAGGGCGGGCGTTTTGGGGGACTGTCTTATGTAATTTTGACGTTCGAAAAGTGCTGATTCTCAGCCTAGTTTGAATAAATGACTTTTGATTTTGATTGATTTTGATTTTCAAAGCCCACAGTATACCTAGCGTAAATCTTTATGTCTCAATACTCGTGGAGACTATATTGATGCGCAAGTAAATATAGTTTATGAAGAAACCTAACTTGAGAAGACGTACGTGTGCTGGTGTCTGTACTACACATGAAGCTACTACAATCTGTCAAATTGCTTTAATAGATTTTCAACTTTATTGCTAAAGTATAAGGTTCAAAGTTGATTGGGAAAATTTGACAGTTTCGGGTAGGTTGATGTGCTAGCGTCTGTACCATAAATAGAGTATTATGTACAAACAACACTATTAAATAGTTCAGTAGGTATGAGGAGTCGAAGGTATGTCATATGCTCCGTCAACATCTCAATCTCTAATTAAAAGGAATACTTATAGATCTGTCTCATATAAGTACCTAAGTCAGAATGTAGAAACGTAGGTCAACGGGAAGTATCCTATAAATTTTGTTTGACGTCGTTTTTGAGTGTCGAAATATAGATACCTACGTTTTTGCGGCATAAACGGCCGTATCTTTATTTTACGTTAACTTAGAAGTTTTTTTTTTCACAGCTTCAAGGGACTGTATACCTGAGTATACGGTTTTAATTTCAACTCGAACTTCCACGCGTTCCTGAGATAAAGGGTCTTAACAGACAGACAGACGGACAACAAACTGATCCTATAAGGGTTCCGTTTTTTCCTTTTGTGGTACGGAACCCTAAAAAAGGCTATTAAGTAGCCATAGATTTTTATTACCCTTCAACTATCACCCGTAGAAACCGTTTCATTTGTAAAGAGAAGACAATCAGTGTTTAAAACCAAATCAACAACAGTTTTGAACAACATCGAGATTTCCAAGTCACCAATAAAAAAACTGTCCTATCTATCCCAACTCTTCTTTGAACAGTCCATTACGCCTTCACGAATAGGATCCCAAGAGACCCTCCGTTGGCGTTAATTGAAAAAGCAATTAAAACCTCCCCCGCCCCCTCACACCCTGGCACTTCCAAACATCAGCAACTATTCGCCAGATATTTGCCAATCATATTCACCCACTTTAAAATGAGATTCCACAACTTTACCTGAAGATTGTCTTCAAGTATTTTAATTATTTTTACTTGACTTGACTTTTGATTTTACTGATTTAATTTGGTTCTGAATTCGATTTCCAGGTTTTTCGTTTCTCTGTAACATTCCAGATTAGAATTGGACTGTGTAAAGGGTTGCTCTCGTTCAACTTACCAGGGATTAAAAACCGTTCCGATAAAAAATTAGTAGAGAACCGCTTTTCTACTTTTACTTATAGTTTCAGGAATGCTGTGTTGTCTATTGTCTAATAAGTCAACAGCCCCACGCTGGGCGCCAATCTAATTCATATTATCATTTTGATATCTTTAACATGGCCATCATGGGCATGTCTGTCGAAGGACCGATAGCCGGTGGAGCAGACGAGTCCTGGAGAGGAGACCGCGTATCGGCAAGCGTAGTGTGTGACGTCTCCCAGCTAGATGGACGGACGATCTAAAGAAGGTGGCTGGGGTAGACTGGATGCGGAAGGCGGAGGACAGGGTGCTGTGGCGCAGTCTGGGAGAGGCCTATGCCCAGCAGCGGACTGCGATAGGCTGGGTTGATTGATCTTTAACATAACTTACTGTTACGGGTACTTTGTTCTTGCAAGTAGTTAAAAATATTGTGTTCGAAAAGTGTTATTTTTTATGTGCGACGAAATACTATGTTCTATTAACCTTTTCATCAATCAATAATTTTGTGGTCCCACGTTGGGCGCCAACGATTTTCGCCGGCATTTTGTATTTTACAATAACGTGATGAAAGCGTAGGAGAACATTATTATAACATAGTTTCCAAATTTATGTATCCACATTCAAAATTAATTGTAGTTCCAATATTTATATATATATTCCGCAGCAGTTTCATCAGCGTATTTGTTAGCTAGTAAAAGCTCCGTGAATTTTCCAATGTTAATAGATTTTGCACCAAAATAGTAATCTTTGCAAATAATAGTCCAACAGGTTAACCGGGTAAACACATATTAAGTATTTGATTGACAAATGTCATTAATAGAAGCGGTAGTTTTAATGGTATACGAAAAATAAATGCTGGGCAGATGAAGATGAGCTGCACCCTAATTGCGTAACACACTATCAATCGGAATCTGAATCATTTTGAAGCAAATTGCTAATCCATTGCTTCATAAGTTCGAAAAATGTGTCTGCTCAACACGAAATTAACGCAATGAATGTTGTTGAACTGTCAAAATGAAACCGATTTCGATTGATAATGTTTTATGCAATTACCCTGCAGGTCCACTTATCGGAGGTGGATTTGCTCATCATCATCTATCAACTATCTTCCAGTCTAACCGGGTGATGTTGAATACCAGTATTTTACATGAAGCTACTGCTTATCTGACTTCCACAGCTCAGTTACTGGATAGCACAATAATTTGCTTTTAATAAGCCAAACGCAAGTCATAAGTTGCGATTGGTGTACTGTAATAACTTGGCAGAGTAAGCAAGCTGAAGCGGCAGTGAGCCGGCCATGTTTGTCGAAGGACCGATGGCCGGTGGAGCACATGAGTCCTGGAATGGAGGCCACGTATCGGCAAGCGTAGTGTGGGAAGCCCCCCAACTACATTTTAGGACTTAAATTAAAATGAAAAAATAATCGAGAGGTTAAATTTTTAATAAAGGAAGTCTTTTTAATCAAAATAGTTACAAAATTAAAGAGTTATTAACTAAGTGAACAATATGGGGAATTAATAGTAAAGCGCGCGCCGCCGGGTTCGGGGGAATGAGCCCGTGGTCCACAATACGCATCGTCTTATAAGGACTCGATCACGTCACTCCGGGCTGGCCGGAGGGGTACAGGTTGGGGATGCAGCTAACACGGCCTCTCCTGACGTGCGGGCTAGATGGACCGACCACTTTATGAAGGTCGGTGACAGACTGGATGCGGAAGGCGGAGGACAGGGTATTGTGGAGCAGCTTGGCACAGGTCTATAACTAGTAGTGGACTGCGATAGGTTTAGTTGATTGATTAACATTACATACGAACATTAAAGGTAGGTACACAAGTATGAGATTTGACAGCAAATAAGTAGACAAAATTATAAAAAAAAAAACAGAAACTGACGCCATAGTTTCAGACGTGTCCATTAGAAAGTATTTAATTTCAGTGTCATTAAAATCAGCATCAATCATAAATCCATAAACCATTAAGAATCCCAAAAAAAAAAATTAAAATTGAAACCCAATCTTCCGGGATCGGTATCAATCACTCTCAAAGTTTAGGTAAGGTGCGCGCCTCAATTGTCGTCGGTGACAAATTGCACCAGATTGCGATCGACACTTGCTAGGTAAGTTAATTACTGCCGCGGTGAGGCGCGCCAGATAATCCGGGATTGGCAGGATCGTTTCTGATTATAGAAAACCATCACTTCGGTATCTGTGCCAGACATACATTTCTAGGATATTCTTTTTTATTTAGACACGGCTATAACACTTCCATCTGCCTAGCCTTATCCCATGTTGGAGTCGGCTTCCAGTCTAACCGAATGAAGCTGAATACCAGTATTTTACATGGAGCGACTGCCTATCTGACCTCTATAACTCAGTTACTGGGTAATACGATACACCTTGGTAAGACTGGTTGCCAGACTTTCGGGCTTTTGACTACCCGTAATGACTGTCAAAGATCCATGAATGACAGCCGGGCCCAACGGCTTTACGTGATTTCCAAGGCACGGTCTCAGTATATAAAGATGGTCACCCATCCACAGACTAACCGCGGCAAGAGCAGCTTAACCTGATCGATTGACCTGTGCGGCTGTTATCCTTTAGCCACGGGCCCCTCTCACACGGCTATAACACTTGTCATAAAAATAACCTTACTTTTAAAAGGAATTCTGTAGTTTCCACACCATCATCATCATCCCCACTGTTTCACCACTGTTGGGCAGACCTCTCTTTTCTTGTGTCACTCCCCATGCTCCTGTGCCAGCCTCGTCCAGGTTTTGAACGCGATGGCAACAATGTCGTCTGCCCATCTCGCCAACACGGACGACCGGTATCTCGTCTTCCACATACAGTAAATAAAATAAAAACTAATTTTGAGTTGGTTCATAATCACGTTCTTTTTTTTTAATTTAACATTGTGTTGGTACCATTACTTGATTTACTTTTCTAAAAAAAAAACTCGAAAGCATTTATTTCAAATAAAACAATTACAGGCACTTTTGAATTGTCAAGGGGTCGGTCGGTAAGAAAGATGAAGCTAGTTACCCATTCCATGCTTATCTCGAAAATCTAAAATCCTCGAAAACCTACTAAGCGAGCGAAAGTGATGCAATTACTTTTGAAACGCAAAAGAAGAGTGACGGCTATAATGTGCGTGCGCTCGGAATAAAACGACGTATGTGCCAAAACCAATTTACTCCTTTTTTTTTTACAAAATAAATGAATTAAATTTAAAACTACTTTAAGTAAACTTTAATAAATGATAATTCTTTATGTTTTAAAGTAAATTCCAATGAATAACTCTTAAGCGTTACGCCGTGATGTCGAAAAAAGTAAAAAAAATTATATAAGTACTTAACTGCAATTTTTTTGTATCGAGAAAAATTCATTGTGTATTAATTTTACATTATAAGTACTAAACCAAAGAGTCAAAAAACATATACCAAAATGTTAAATACCTATTCCACATACTTAAAAAGTTACACGAAATAGAAAAACCACATTATTTTCAATATAATATCACCTTAATACATATTCCCAGCTAGTCTTTGCGTTTTGATAAGCGTATTAAAATTACCGCCGGTAGGTATATTATGAGAAGTGCCGGCGAATTTGTCGCAACTTACTTATGTAGTAGTATCATAACTGAGACACCGTTGTTAGCTTCAAAAGCAACAAAACAACCCTCTATACATATTAAAGGCACCTTCCTAATACTTTGACAATCTTGTTAACAAGTTTTGTCTGATTACATAGGCCTACCTAAATAGAATGGAGCGCAAATACTAATGTTTAGTTAATATAGATCTATTCTATGCATGTGATCATGTCAAGCCTTTTCAGGAAGAAGATCGTAACCGCCATTTTGCATATTTTACAGGAGAAGGTGATGCAAAATGCAAAATCAGTTGATCTGGCGATTAATATTAAAACAGTTTTTTGGGATTTTTGGCGCTTACGATGTTCTTCCTGAAAAGGCTCGATGTGTGTTTGTGTTCAATTTACATTAATTGCATATAGATACTACAAGTTCAGATTTATCGTGCAATACGAAACCGTCTAATTGTTCATTAATTTAGCCTAGTATAATTAAACTGTCTGTGAGCTACGAGTCTATTTAAAACTATTAACATATTTACCATATAATTCGGTTAAAGAGTTCATAATCAGCCTTTAATGTTCCCACTACCAGCTGAGACACAGGCCTCCCCTCGATTCTCATCGAGGGGAGGCCTGTGTCTCCCTCTCGGGACTGGGCCGTAATCCACCACGCGGGTCCAGTGCGGGTTGCATGACAGTTTCCTCAAGATATTTTCCTTCACCTTTGTGATAGCAGTGGTGATGGAATAATTTACACAAAGTAAAGCGCCTTTCTGGCTTCGAACCTACAACCTACAACTCGTAAGTCGCGGCTCGTAACACTGGGCCATCACTGCCCTCAAAAAAAAGAAAATGAGTTATTAACTGCTATTTCAGGGTATGTATCATTCATGAAATGCTAAAACACCACCATAAAACACCTTAAACACCTTAAACTTATAAAAAAATTCCATTAAATTAATTTTCAAAGAAAACACTTGGTTCAAAAAACATAATTCGAGCATTAAAAAAAAAATAAGAAGCGGTACGCCCCAAACAGCGGGAAGTGGGGCGTTGAGTTGAGTAGAGTAGAGAGCCCATGACGGTAAACGTGAAACCTGGAGGACGATAATTGTGGCTCGAACCTTAGTCGAATTTTACGTTTTAAAAACACATTTTTATTTAAACGCCATTCTGCTGTTTGTTTTTGAAACTCACTTCTGCATTTTCCGTAAAGACTGTTCTGTTATTGACTGGCAACGTGAAAATAGGCTTCTAGGGAAGGCCCATCCCAAACAAAATAGTAGAATGACATTATATTACAGTCACGCTTTTCTGTGACTTAATTAGTCATTTACTACACAGAAAAGCGTGTCTTATGTGCACGTTTATGTCTAGCGAGCTATAAAATGGTATACGATACGTGTGACTTAGGCGATTGGCACACTGCACCGCATTACGCAGCGGGGTGCGTGAAACGGAGCCAAATTCCCCGCACGGAAGCGCGTTTTATTGAATTTGTATGTAAAAAATCACGCGCGCATCTGCGTCCCGCTGCGTACCTAATGCGGTGACGTGTGCCAATCGCCTTAAGTTGTCTATTAATGCACGGCGGCGGCGTTTAGCACCCGAACGCAACTACTTAAGTCACACGTATCGTAATGTGCTATTTGCTATACTTTTTGAGCGTATAAAATCTACAATCTCCAAATACAGGCAACCGATAACAAAAGAGCGACATTTTTCACAAACACGCGACCACCCGATGTGAAACACCACGTAAATGGTGTTTAAAAATAAAACATGGGCCACTCCAGCTCGCCCGACATATTGCAACGTAAAGGACTTTCAGGGGACGTTCCATCGGGAATTAAATGTTTTGCTTCAAATGCAGACGGGCTGCGGCAGTGCCACTTTTAGGCGATTATTAGTTGCTGATTTTGGAACAAAATAGAATAGGATATAGGTATTTATTTGCTTTAAAACATGGTAGGTACATTAAGGTCTTATTAATATAGTTAATAGTTATGATCTTACATGTTTCGCCATGGACTGGCATACAAATGGATAGGAGTTAATAGAGAATAATAAAGCAATAATAATAAATAAAATTATTTTATTTCGGACAACTATGAGATCCATAAATTGTTAGTAACAGTTTTGCACTTAAAATACTATTGGTAGTAGCTTAAAGTAAAGACGATGTAGGTAATGATCATAATTATACATCGTTTTCAAGAACATTATATTGCAATATTTTGTTCGGAGCCTACTCAAGTCCATAGTTAATATAAGCAATACTTAGGTGTACCCAATTAATTAAATTGAATTCGTTTTAGAAATTACCCAAATCGGTGCCATTAATGGAACCGCCAGTGACGAAGTGAAAAGTAAGATCATTATCCTTATAATCTTAAAAATTTAAAAACAAACATAAAATCTACGTTCCTAAACTGGCATACTGAATGTAGAAAAGAAGGCTTGGCAGCCTGGCGGCTCAAATGGGATTGGGCGGGTTATGTCAGCCGCATGTAGGGTAACCGCTGGGCAAAATTCTCCAAACGATGGCCTGAAGATAGACGGGACCGCCGAGGCCGGCCTAGAACGAAATGGCGAGATGACCTGGACGCATACCGCGAGGGCTGGTTCGAGGTGGCGCGGGAAATGAGTTCCAGGAAGGATTTGGGAGAGGCCTTTGCTTAGCAGTATAGGCTAACGAAAAAAAAAACAGTTGCTCGTCTACATCCTTCCATCTCTTAATATCCTGCCATTCTCATATGAAGTACTTTTCAAACTTTCGACTCCAATTTCAAAGAGACGGAAGCAGGTGATTGTGGAAAAGGCCTTGATGTCTTCAATGGATTACCACCTTTAAAAGAAAATTGTCAGATGTGAGCGAGAAACTCCAACTTTGGGAGAAAGTAACGTAAGAAGTAAATTACTTTTGTTTTAGATACCGGTAAAGGATTGATTAACCTATTATACGTTTAGGTAGATATAAAAAGACTTTTCTCACTCATTCGCTTTGCGCGTCTACCCACTCTCATTCGAGAATCTACAAGTTAATTAAAAATAAATAAAAATACAGAAAACAACATTGAATTTTCCAATGGCTGTCAAAAAAAAAATCGACTAGCCACAGATAAACACATATAAAGGAAATACAATAGGCAAAAGTCAGATTCCATACAGCCTTTATATCCGCAATGTAACAGAACAATTTGCGAATATGTTCGAAAATCAAACACGTAGTGGAACGTGTCTCTCATAGCAATAACACGAATTCCACTCTCTGTTTATTTTATCAACATTTTCTATTTAACATATCGTCAACTCAACGTTTTGTGAAACGGCACAATATTGTTTTAATTTTTGTCCCGATCCTCGTATAGGCTGAATATACATTACTTTTGCCATTTGTATTTTTTATCTGTGTAATTTCGTATGCAGTCTGTATTTTGATTGTTCTCGTGGGGAATAACATTGAATTTTCAATTCTTTACGTACAAAAAAGATTTTTAACTGCTTTTCATTTGAATAATTAAATCACAACATACATATTTTTCATTGTGTTAGGTATAATAATATGTGCATGCTGTCGCTCCATGTAAAATAGTGGTATTCAGCTGCATCGGGTTAGACTGGAAGCCGACCACAACATAGTTGGGAAAAGGCTAGGCAGATGATGATGACGATCAGTAGGTATTTGTAATTATGCTAGATTATTGAGAACATTGCTACCTTGTGATTACTGGCAATCAATAAGCAACCCCTGTATGTTTCGTAAAACAAATATACGTACCTACTGCCATGCCAATCCATCTGCCAAGCATGATAATTATCACTCAGTATACAGTATGGAAACCAGATAATATATGCAATAAATTATACCACATACTTGTTATCGCCTTTTCTGACAATATACAAAAAATTAACGAAATCGGTCGCGTCAAAAATCAACAGTTCCCAAAATCACAGCTGATTTTGAAAAAAAAAATTGCGACCGTTACCTTTCATTTTTGAGGAGCTTGTGGATAAGAAATAACAACCGCATGGGTCGATTGATCAGGTTAAGCTACGCTTGCCGCGGTTGGTCCGTGGATGGGTGACCATCTTTACATACCAATACCCCTCCGTGCCTCGGAAAGCACGTTAAGCTGTTGGTCCCGGCTGTCATCTTTGACAGTCGTTACAGGTCGTCAGAAGCCCGAAAGTCTGACAACCAGTCATATCAAGGGGTTTTGTATTACCCAGTAACTGGGTTGTGGAGTTCAGATAGGCAGTCGCTCCATGTAAAATACTGGTATTCAGCTGCATCCGGTTAGACTGGAAGCCGACCCTAACATGGTTGGGAAAAGGCTAGGCAGATGATGATGATGATGTGGGTCCCATATTGTATAAGTGTGCATACCTCCACATGAAATACCGCCGCCGCCGACATTGGTCGACGTCTGCAGTTACCTCTGTTGTTGACGCATGTCACTCGCATGTAAGAGGACTTAGACTGGACTTTTTTAAGCTATTGCATAGCTTTTATCTTGGGCTTTGAGCGCGGCGACCGAATGAAGAAATTCCGTAACGAAAATAAACCTAAGCATCGTCTAACATCGTATCAGTTCGGCAGACTTCGGCACGGTGTTTGTGTGCGTTGCTATGCAATAGCTTTACCGCGGCAGTCCCCGAGTGCCACACGTATTTTTTTATGGATGCGAAATCATCTAATGACTCCTCTCGCTCTGGGTGGAGCGGAAGGGAGTGTCAGACTCTTACTGACTAAAACCCACCCGTGTTCCTTCCTTAGCCCTTTATGTTCCGGGCAGCGGTAACCCTTTCGGACCATCCCGCTGCCCACTTAGACTGGACTGTGTTGGCAATTATACTTACCAATCACTTAAAAACAAGCCTATTTACTTACCCAGTTAATTACGAAACTCTCACATTCTCGTATCATTCCGCTCCAAAGGATGTTCCCCTTTACCGGCAGACATAGGCACCTAACTTCGACATGTAAGGAGCCGAGTTTGAGCCGTAAATATCCCGGCTCCATAGATTTATCCCGCGCACACCTCTGGAGGCCTATTCCGAGTTCGGAGTAAATTAGTTTTTTTAAAGTAGCCTTTGTTATTTGGGTGAGGAATCGAAATTACGTAAGGGAAAAATGTGTCGGTTTTTTCGTAAGAAAATAGTCTGACTCTGGATAAAATACGGCTTGTATCAGATCATCTATTATAATAACGATAGTGTTGTCTCATAAACCGTTTTATCAGATGAATCAATCAATCAGCCTTTCGCAGTCCACAGCTGAACATAGGCCTCTGCCGGGCTACGCCACAACATCCTGTCCTCCACCTTCCGCATCCAGTCTGTCGTTAGGTCGCTGGGGGAGCCCCACACTACGCTTGCCGATATGCGGTCTCCACACAAGGACTCGTCTGCTCCACCGGCCATCTGTCCTTCGACAAACTTGGCCAGCCCTCTGCCATCAAATGAATAATCGATCCCTACTGTAATTTAAATTTCAGATCATCAAGGAAGTCGTAGCAGCTTCTCTTAGAAAATTCTCCGTTATCGTTTTGCTGTCACAGCCTTTTAAATGTACTAAATGACATCACTATTTTCAGAAGAAGATCTGCTCTACAACACACTTTGGGCACAATTGGGTGTAGAGGAAAATTCTTTTTATGCAAACAAAAGAGCATCGCAAGCCGTACTGCAGTCTGTTCACAGTAATTTTTACCTCGGATTTTGCATCAGTGTCAATATCACAGACGAACTTTATTGTCGTGGCAATAAGGTTGCTATTAGGTTGCTGCCATTGCCAAGTCTGTCAAAATCACAAGGATCTTTATTTTCGTTGCTATTCGGTCGCTGCTGTCAGAGGTAAAATAACTGTGAATGGACTGTAATTTACCCTTGATAATTTGAATTTGGTTTGTAAGTATAGACGTCAGCACATCAAGCTACCCGAAACTGTCAAATTTTCCCAATCAACTTTGAACCTTATGCTTTTTGCTTTTTATGTTGAAAATCTATTAAAGAAATTTGACAGATTATAGTAGCTTGATGTGCTGGCGTCTGTACTATTTTAATGGATCTATCATACAGACAGTCAAACATTTCTTTATAACCCAAAGATATACCCTATAATCTATAAATATTATTAGTTTTTATTTCTTATTGTGTTATTTATATCTCATAATATACTGCACCGGTTGACGTCATCACGTCAACGCCGGCTGTCGCTGAAAACCAGCGCTGGGGCTCTGTCTCGCATAGGGTCTTAGCATTATGCTGAGCGACGGCCGTTTTGCGTGGATATGCATATTTTCACCCAACTTATTCTTTTTGTGTGTGTTCTTTCTCTACGTCATATTTACCGTAAATAAACATAATATTATTTTCTTTCACTTGTTTAGGGCCCCATTAAAATAGATGGACAAATTTTAACACAGCCCTCAGTACGTCTAACCAAAGATATCCAAGCAAAAAAAACACTGATTAAAGTGATTTTATTTTGACCTAAAATAATAAATTGCCGGCACAAAGTATTTTCGTTAGCTGATTATTTTTCTTGTAAGTATCTAATACCTACTTTTTTCTTATATATTTTTTTTACTATCGTCCTTATTTTGGTGGTCTGAATGATTTCTAAAAGTTTGTCCATCTATTTTAATGGGACCTTATAGATACAGGAAAAATATTTAACCAGTGCGAAAACTGTAACCATGAACTTCAGCATTATGATTCTGAATCCCATGCGATGGATTTTTTCGTTGATTTAAAAAAATAATATTTGTTGTTCCATACATTTTGACCGCAAAGGTTGCACTTTTCTATAAAACTACAGATTTTTTTTTAAATAACTGAAGAATAATTTCTCCGCTGAATTCATGGTTTCAGTTTATGTTCATAAATAGTACAACTTTCTCGCATATCTACCTACCTAGAACAACATAATTTACAGCCATGAAGTTTCACCAAGCCACGCACCGCCTCACCGAGATACGGGCAATCTTGATCATATTCCCGGGTGATCACATCCGCGCAGTCCTCGTACGGATTCGATCCAATAACGGTATGATTAAATTTTCATACTAAATGTAATTTAGAGGAATAATCTCAACATATAGGTACGTTTATATGTATATAGCATACATAATATATTGCTTTAACACGTGTCTTCGATTACACAATTATTATCGAAGTTAGTATTGCTATATTTGCTATGTAGGTATACCGGGAGGCAGGGCAAGGACGCAGAATCAGTTACCGTGGATTCAGTACATGATTCTGTATCAATACCCGTTGACTTACTTTTTGAATTATTGAAATCCGACATTCCATTCAAAAGATATTACGAAATTAAAATTATCTACAAGTATATATAAAATTCAAAGTCCTGACTGACTGATATATCAACGCACAGCCTAAACCGCAGGTCCTAGAGACATGAAATTTGGAAGGTGTGTTCGTTGCGAAGAGTAGATATCCACTAGGAAAGGGTTTTTCGAAATTCCACCCCTAAGAGGGGAGGGTGAAATTTCACGCGGACGAAGTCGCGAGCAGAAGCTAGTCTATTATAAAATCAATACTGTAAGGGAAACAAGTTAACGTGAAGGCAACGTTGTTCGACGTGAAACTGGAGAACAGTGCATTTGTCTTCACTAATCTCTGTAAACCTAGTAAAGTCTATTGGATATATAAGGTTCTAGGCGAACCTCAGTTATAGTACAGTCAGCAACAAAAATATATGCACGGACACATAATTTAAAATTATCAAATCAACAGGCTAACGGCCGAACCCAATATTCTATTTCCAGTTAAAGACAGATCGATTTTGAGATGCATGAAGAAGCCTCCTCGTGTAGCGCAATTTGTTCCGCCAGTTACTCAACTGAACCGAGCGCTCGGCGCATCCTGGACAGTCTCACCCAACACCTTATTTGACTGGTCAATTCTTCTCTTGCGGTGGTAGGGCTAACGCCCGCCTGGTTTGCGACGACCCTCCCACCGGAGACCGGCGTCAAGCAGCCTGCTGTCTTTCGTCGATGCGTGGGAGTTCCAGTGCCTTAGGCATCTTTTGGGTACGCTCGGTCCATCACAGACCTTATCCATCGCTTTCCATCAGGCGTGATCGAAGTCAAGAGCGGGCTCATTCAGCAATAAAAAATATAAAAAAAAAAAAAAAAGATCGCTACTGATGGTAGATAGCCAGTATAATCATTACTGCCAGTATAATACAGATCGCTACTGATATAGATTATTGGGACGTTAAAACCAGAGATAGATACTTTAGGTCTACCAGTATCCCAAAACTAGTGATATTATAATTATAGGTATTCGGCCGTAAGAAAATTAAACTAACTCAATTGGATACAAACCATGTTTTAATAACGATTGCCATTTACTGTGTTCATTACGAAACACCCATTGTCATTGACAGTTTAAATTACAGTTTAATTTAGTTGATATGCAAACTAAATGCGTAACACACGAAAGTTTGAATGTGGGTCCAGTTGACCAAAGAAAAATACAGAAAATCAATGATTTGGTCAACTGGACCGGCGGGTCCAGTTCGAGTGGGTCCAGTTGACTAAAGACTCCAATCACAATCACTATCTGATCGATTTCGAAGGATATTGCTAATCCATTGCTTCATATATTATGTTTGAAAAATGTGTCTGCTAAACAACGTAAATAATGCTATGAATGTTGATGCTGTATTCTGAGTGTTATTCGTAATGTTATTGTATTCGCAATTACCCCGCTAATCATTTTGAACTGTCTGTTTGTCCCTATGGGTAGTTTAAAGGCTGTCTGTACCTACAGTCTATTGGATACTGGATACCTATAGGTAGGCACTAAGACTCGGCAACCCAATCGGTTTGATGGTCTGCTAACTCATGACCAATTACAATTTAATCTGTATTTGGAGTTGGCTAGGCGTGCAGGCCAATATTCAATTTAAGCCAGTTTAGACGAAATGTAGTTTGCAGATCGAATTCATAGATAGGTACTTACATGTTATGCTAATTAACTAGTAGTACTAATAGGAATAAAAACAACGTATATAATATTTAAAAATACAAAAAAAACTAGTTATTAATTCAGTAAGCAAATAAAATATTTAACATTTTAATATTTTAGTTTGAAATATTTAATTAAGTAAACTAAAAAAATATATAAAACAAAACCCACACATACAAAATAACAAACACAACATTTTTTTAGTTAAATTTTTATTGTCTTTGGTTATACAAAAACATTGATTAATTTTTAAAATAACTTACAAAAAACCACATTTATTTATTTCTTTATTAATAAATACATCGTGAATGACTAAACTTGTACATTGATAATAATAAATCCTAAATTTTTAAATTGCAATGTTTTGATTTCGTTCGTCACTCACACAAAATCTCTGTCAAACATTTCCATAGACACATGAACGACGAAGAGTATTTTGGTCGGGTTATAAAAACAACGTGTCTTAAAGACAAAATAACACTTAAATTACTAAAAAATAATAATATTGCACTCCTGGTACAGCTCGATTCAAACTTTGTGGTGGCTCGGAACATGAGGCGAGTCGCTGCGCAGTAACAAATTCACGTATCAGCGGGGGTGAGGGGCGAGGTACTGCGCAGTAGCACACTTCAGAGCCGCCATAAACTTTGAATCGGGCTATACATAATGAACGAGCCAGTTAACTTTGAAATTGAAGCATTACAAATATTAATGGAACTACACAAATAATAATTGGATTCGACTGCGGAATATTTGAACAAAGTCCTCGCGTCGCTGTTCGCGTCACACGCCCATTAAACTTCGTAATTATTGTCATCTAACTCCATACTACAAATTGGAAACTTGTTAATTTGTTTGGTTAAAATAAGGTGTCAATAATTACGTGGAACCATTAGCGTGTGAAATTTCAAACACCAGTAATTAGTACTTTAGTTAATTGAAATGTTGCAAATGAAATATATTTATAGCACTGTGTGTGACCAACCCGCACCTAAGTGTCGCGTTTCTGTGTCTTATGTAGTTCATTATTTTTACACAGACAAACGTGACTTAAATGCGGGTTTAGGTCACATGAGTTATAAAATAGTACATTAATGCTCGGCGTTTAGGAGGCTAATTTGACGCCATGCAATAATGGACTACTTAAGTCACACGTATCGTTATCATCTATTTATTAGTTCAATACCGTTATTACGGTTCAAATATTTTCATTTTGAAAACAAAAACTTTGAATTGGATCACGATTGGTTTAATCGAGGAGAAGATAACAAAAATGGATCCACATTTTCCGCGTTGAGAGCACTTACAAGTTCGAAGTTTGATAAAGATATTGTAGACCAGGAGCGATTCTAACTGTGTTGAACCTTCAGATTATATTGGTTCACGGAACAAAGGAAGATCCCGCTCAAGTTGTAAGTTTTAGGAACACGTCCATCGATAGTTCAAACCTTGGTTATGAACTAGGACCTAGTGCGGCTTCACTGTTGCCAATACCCACGGTAGTGCGTCAAACAAAGTTCGGATCAAGTTTAACTGACAAACGTCATAAGTTTTCATCTGGCAAATAACATGATCTTTGACATTTAATAAGACTTAAGCAGGATACAGTTGAATTACCTAGATTGATATCTTGTATAGAAATGCAGTGTCCTATTATATTTTCTTTTAGTTGTTTTTTTTATCATATTTAGTTAAACTTAAGGAGGGGCTTGTAGCTAAATAATAACAGCCTCACGGATCGACCGATCAGGTTAACCTACACATGCCGCGGTTGGTCCATGTAAAATACTGGTAATCAACTGCGGTTAGACTGGAAGCCGACCCCAACATAGTTGGGAATAGGCTAGGCAGATGATTTAGTTCTACTTAAGGGGCTTGTCAGTAAGTAAGAGCTGGTTGGTTTAAAAAATACGATAATTGGCTTGGTTCATATTAAACCTACAAGATATTTATCAAGAACCAAAATACCACCAAACCAGAACCAGAACCAAAATATTTTGTCATATTCAACTGCCTTTTAGTTATGGGCGCTGGACGCCGTAAAACACACAAATTGAGCGGGACAGTTAAATCCCTTAAAAAATTAAAGTATTAAAAATTCTGCCATTTCAAAGCTCTGGCTCATTCAGAGTTAAAATAATTTGTAAATACAATAAAGGGTAAATAATAATAGATCCACCAGCAATCGGTTTAACAAATTATATATTTCCACTTTTTCGTAATTTTTTTAATGTTTCAATACTGTTCTATCTTATTTCATGCAAAATCCCATCGAATCTATCATTCTTATTTGCTGAGTTTATTTTCCATTAGTTTTTATTTTATTTTACAACACTACAAATATTACATGACAATACTTTTAATTAAATATTTCAGTTCGTTTTAATCCCTTGTCATTATTTTAATGATTTTACAAAATCGACATCTAAAAATGTTTTATAATAAACACCGGATTCGTTAAAATATAGATACCTCAAATATTTTATAAGAAATAAAACTGAAAATACTTTTATTAGTTTCGAAGAAAATACAAAAGGGGTACGACTACATTGAGTTATAGATTTACTCAATCAAGTTATATCATTTTTATTTTTTTAGAAATTAAAATATTAATATACTCATAGTTTAGTCAAATGGCAGTTTAATTTATTTTATTGCGAAACAATCATTATGATTACCAGAATAACCAACTTTAGTTAAGATTTACATATTTTCTTTTATCACCAGCAGTTTAATTTCATTTTCTCTTTAATTAAGCGACTCCTGCAAAACTTATTAAATGTATTTATTAAAACACACAAACTATATTCCCTCTCCAAAATATTTGAGTTACCTATCGCAGCTTATATTACAAAAAACATGATGAATATTTAGATAAAATACGATTTACATGACATCCATTAAATAAATTAATCATAAAATAACATTCTCATATAATTTATTCACAGCAGGCGACGTACTGAGTCCGGGAAAATATCAAACGTACGTACTGTATATTAAAACTATTAATTTTACTAGCTAGATATTCGTATTAATCATTTGGTTGCGCAAAATCATTTGGTTGCGCAAAATCATTTGGTTGCGCAAAATCATTTGGTTGCGCAAAACGATCTTTCGCAACGTGAAAAGAATACGCTACTTGTCTGTTACTAAGTACGCAGGTTTAGCACATCTTGAGCTCGCTTCTTAATACTGTAAAACACTGACGCTATGGTACATGTTACTAACTTAATTTAAGGTCACATCCGATTTCACATTTAAATATTTTATGATTTTTTTTTGTTCGTATCTGTAATACAAAATAGGCAAAAAATTTAGAATCTTGTAATTCACTATCTAGATTTTATTAAGGTACTACTACCTCAATAATTATATTTGATACTTATATGTATGACAGGGTGTTAAATATGAAGAGTTCAAAATAAGTGTTAATCGCAAAGCAAGGTTGTAAAACTATTATGATTCGAGATATAAAAATTATTAACATCGAGATGTAGTACTTAACTATCTAGTAATATACAAGAAGTCTTTAAGACTCTCCTATGATAGCTGAATATGCATTTATTTAAAAACATCATGCAGCAAAAAAAATTACTACCATAGATAATGTAGAGCGACATCATACAAACAGGTTCATACCAACATTACAAAAACAAAACTTGAAAAACTCTCTGGAAAGATTTTATAATACTGATTGTTTAACATTTTTGAAAGACTAAATCACTCAACTTAAATGAAGTTCTAATTAAAATAGTAAAAAATAAAAGATCTCGACAAGATAAAGAAAAATAAATCTTACGTGCCAGACATTTTTGCAATCCACACTTTCTTTCATAGTATGTTGTCGCTCTATAGAGGGAATGTATAGAAAATGTAGGGACACCAAGTTAAAGACGTGATGTGGTAGAATGTTTGGGCTACCAGGGGCGCCCACCTTTGTACTGTCAACTATTATAATTTACACAGGGGAGTAAAACAAAAAGGTGCAATAATAAAAATTACAACTATTTTTTTATGATGACAGTTATGTACTGTCAGCAAAATAGATTGTGTTACGCCATCCATCAAAGTCAGCTTCTTAGTATTTTCATAACTTCATACTTTTTTCGTATGAATTATTTTCCTCGAATATAATTTTATTTTTGTAAGAAGATAGTTATTGTTTGTATCATCAAAAATATTTTTGTTCTTTTTTTTATGGACATTTTAATATTGCACCTTTTTCGGAATTATAAAGTGTTAACTACTAGATAACCTACAAAACAATTCGGCCTAAAAATCTAAGTTAAGGGACATCCACAAAAAATAAGATTTAACTAATTTTACTGTGCGCATTGACAATACGTTTAGGAATTAGAATTACTACCTACCAAGTGATTACAAATACAATTTATTTATTTAGTCAATTTAACAAAAGTAAGGGACTCAATTTTTAGTAATTCTATGATTTATTTTAAAACCATCTAATCATATCTCACTGAAAAGTTGCATAAAATATGTTTTATAAAATTAATATGCCAGCAATTAATGTTTCTATTCAGAATATTGGAATATTTATCATTTTGACAAAAACGGCTAACCGTTTAAAAAAAAAAAAAAAGAAATAATACCTAAGCTAACTTAGGTATTATTTCTTTATTTTTTTAATCAACAACATTGTCCTAGCTACAATCTGTCGCAAAACCTGCAAGCTTTTTCTATTGTCTGAATATTTTCTTTTCGGCTAGCAAGATCGAAAAGAAACCATAAATAATAAAATAAATTGCAAAAAATAATTACAACTCTTTGGAGCAAATAATAATTACAACTCTTATGAATAAACAGATTTAAATTAAATACAACAATGTTTCGCTCAAGTTAATGTGGTCAGTGGAAATGATTGTGTTGCAATTGTATTTGTAAGTCAAATAGTGTTGTCAGGTACAATGGCAGAATTACGCATTCTGATATACTTACTTTGTGTGTTTTAAATCAGTAGAATAATTTAACGTCTTACAACAATATTAGTGTTATGCTGATCTATGCGTCATGTTCGTGAACGGGCGCCGTCAGTTGGGGCTGGTCATCACTTAGCTGCCTCGGCTTATTTTGAATTATTTTATTTTGGATTATTGTTTTGTTACTATTTGCTGTACTCTGGACGCTTTTAACGCGTAAGTCTATTTTTTTACACCGTTCTCACATATGATTATAAATTCAAAATAAATGATGTAACTAATATTTTTGTAAAAACATAATTTAAAAGAGTGTCCATGGAGTTTCTTGCCCGTTCTTCTCCATAGGTACCTACGCTTTGAAATGGGCAACTAGCTTCATTTTTTCTGACTGACCGACTTCTTGACAATTCAAAAGTGCCTGTAAATAGTTTAATTGAAATAAATGCTTTGAGTTTGAGTTAAATACCATATGCAAAATACGCGCATTGACTTGGAGTTGCGGACACCAGCCCGTATAATCTATAGGTGTTAAATATTTTTGGGGGTAAATCTAGTTTCCTAAGACTGACGGTCGTCATATAGCGTCCGCAATTTACCTGCGAATGACGCCACTAAAACGATATTTATGAAAGTAAGTAGGTGTGTTTTCTTAGAGAGCGTCTTTTGACACCGTAAAGACTAACCCCGCTGCCTTCATTTTCATTACAGCGGCCGTTAAGTGGCGGCCACCGCTCCTCTAAGAAACTGCAGTTTAAGAGTACCTACTCATAAATATGTTTATGTGTTTTGTGCTGGGACCAACTCTTAAAATTTAGATAAACGTCTTATCCATACTTTTTTGAATGTGCAGTACTTATTGCATTTTATGAAATAGCAGCTATATTCGATATTGTAGAGTTAGTTCCTTAGGAAAAGTTCTTTTCATGAGTACTCTCGACTTTTTAAAGTATTTTACTGTATTACTTTAGAAAAAGTTTTACATATAAATTATATTGTAATGTACGAAGTAAATGCATTGTGTTTTTGTGTCTGTAGGCTATGAAATTGGTAATATTTTTAAATGTTATTTGAAACATGTTGTGTGTTGTTTGTTTGAAATTGTTTTTGTTGTTTATTTTAGCCCCATCCCCACTCTTTTACCATGTTTTTTTTGTGAATTATGTATCTATTTTAATACGTATTTTAATATTTTCAGTAAAAATCACATTCGATTTTTGGCACATTTTTGGCAACTGTTTCTTTCGTCATTTATTATTTAAAAGACAATGGAACTGTACGCTGTTACAATTGTTTTCGTTCACGCAGCACTTAAACAATTTGGAAACTTTTAATAAGAAAAATGCGTAATTCTCCTCCATTTTGTATAAAATTTGGTTTTATTCAAATCTAGGACTTAAATGTAAATTGCGTTGATATATAATAGATTTTCTATTTCTACACATACATATAATTAATAATTAGGTTAATAAAACCTCATTCACAACAAAGGAACGTTGTACAACACTCATAGATTTGATGTATATTTTACATAACCTTATGTTGGTACTTACTTACACACATTAATTGTATAATACATACATATTCCTATTCATAGTAATATTGCCGATACAAATGTCATAGACTTAATATATCGAATGTTGTATGTACAATTACGATTTATATATTTTAAAATCCATACATATATTTAGAATTCAATGAATAAGTATATCCCATTTTATCTACGTTAACTGACACATATTTAAATATATTATAGTTAGACGTTGTCGGGTAAGATTAGCGATGAATTAAAATTGGATTATCATTTTAGCTCACTATTCTTTTCTCACAACTTGTATCACAATAGTGATAGTAATTACGACATTAAAAGGAATAATAGATTCCGTAATATCCATAAAATTTTCGTAGGTAGAAGAGTGAGGTAAAATAATACAATTAGAAAGGGTCACATTTATGGTAAAGATCGTTGTATGAGTTTTTATAGTAAATCGAAATATGATCATATCTCACGTTGATCTTGAACAAAATCACAGAGTAGGTAGGTACTCACGACAAAGAAAAACAAATCTTAACAATTTTTTTTAAATGGTCATCTTTGAAATCTTAAAATTATCATATAATAAACATTTAGTATTCTCACAAGAAATAGATTTGAGTATTGCTCAGAATTTCTATAATTATAAAACTTACTTTAAATAAAATACTTTACGAAACACACAGTAAATATTTTGAAAAAAGGCTCAGGACTCTCTCTTAATACTGTTCGACATACATTGATGCACAAAGTTGATACATTCTAACTTACAAGTGCTACAAATCACTCCTTACAACTCTTTTACATCTAAAACAAACACATGGAACATTTTAAAGCAATAACGTTAGCGTTAGAAGCTAAAAACGAAAAGGAATGTTCACAGCTAAAACTTTCATAAAAGCGCAGGAAAAAATTAAAAAGGCCCAAAACAAGTTGTTTCAATGGACAAAAATTTCAAAGATTTGAAGCCCTCGACGAAAAAGAAAGATGAAAATGAAATAAGTTACCTTTAAAAGATTGCAAACGAAATTATTCTTCATCTAAATTCGTCGATATTAATCCTAGAAGCTCAAACCTTATCCAGAACAATGTAGAGAAATATCTGACTAGAGTTACATCTTCAAAGCGGTCCGATACGAAAATATGAGATCCGACAGTCCATTTTCAATTCACCTCACTAGTTTTGCATACGTAGTTAAGTCATACAGCACTATTCGAATTCACATTTGAATACTGATGGACACAATTTAATTTCCAAACAACGGATATTCGAAAATTGAAATTCAATGTCGCGTAATGTACCTACTGTCAATAAAATATATAGGTGTGCATGCGGCTTACTATAACTCCTTTCAAACCATATTGGGTAGTTAAATCCATGACATTATCTGTATTATGTTTGAAAGTTAAATCTGTACACCAAACATATTTATTGAGTGTACAAACGCAAGAAAAAGAAAATGTATTTTTGAATAATCGAATACCTATAAAGGCTCATTTACACGGTGCATAATAAAATGGCGTTCTCACATTTTCACATCGATCCTCTGACTAGATTTTTTGACAACCTAACAGTTTTTTTTAATACAGCTATAATCAGCTCTGTTGCTCTAACACTAATCACTCTTAATATACTCTTGGCATTTAATCTTTGCTCTTAAGTTTTGATTTAAAATTAAATAATTCTTCTTCTTATAACAGGAGAAGAGTCGGACGTTTTTTGTGGCGTGCTTCTTCGTCAATAAACTAAGTAAATTAAATTGCAGTAAATATATATAGCGACTCATTTTTTTCTTTCAAAATTTTGTTAAGCCATTTTTAGACTTAAAAAATAATACTTATGAATAATATGCCAGATTTTTTAAATATTTAAAACTATTATTTTTATCTCCCACGTGTTGCAAAACAGTTTTCTGTTTGTGACTGGAAACGCCAGTCAAAACCAATTCAATGGTTTTTCTTTCAACCTTTATTTTAACGAAGCATATTTGGCACGTCACAAAAAACGAACTAAATAAAACTTCCATAATCAACAAAATTAAAATTAAATAAAATGTATCTAAGTCTACAAATAATATACTATGTATGGACGGGACGGTCAACTCACTAATCAAAATCAAAATTCACAACTAATTGTTTCAATGGACAAAATAAACTTTACTTTCACACACTAAAAATATGGATGATACCACGTTTTATTAGCAGTCCATTTTATTTCACTTTTTAGGAAGAATATTATGAAATTAGGTTCCTTTTAGTTCAAATGCGCCAATGCTGATAATGGAAATATATCTTGAAAAATTTGGCACATTCTTCCTATCTTCACAATCTATAATAGTTCTTTAATTCGTTACAAATCTATGAAATTGCAACACGATGTCTGATCCAATTACCAGCATTGTTTCACACTTCAACAACAAATAAAACAAAACGGTCACCAAAATTGGGCAATTTACATTTTGGCACCGTCGCAAGACATCATCATTCAACCAAACCAAGCTCATCACAATTCAATTGTACACACCCCTAGTCATCGCTTCCCTATTCCTATTGTGCCACTTGCACGTCAGAATCCGCACATACGTTCTTCTAAAGGTGGCGTTACACAGGGCGTAACACACAGGGTTTATCGTAGAGTTAATGTAACATAGAGCATAAAAGAAGGACCACAACTCGGTAGGGATGCACTTCGTACACGCTGTGAGGGGCTTCAACAACACCAGAATGTTGTAAGGCGTCCAAGTGATTATAAAAGAAAGAAGGATGGCCGATAACGTTTTTGCCGCTTTCGTCTCCTGCTTTTTTTCTTGTGTTTTCTTCTTTGGTTTTGGCTGTTTCGCTAGTCCTTTCCCTGCCAACTGCTTTGGAATTATCTTGGCGTTCAAAGGGATCCTAACATCTTGTATGTGGGATGTTCTTCTAGTCAACGCTTGGTGTCCTGCGGGGTGGAGGTTTAGTTCTGAATCCCCTCTGGTTGGTCGGAAGTGTGGTCTAGCGTTAGAGGGTGGAGACTCTTCTGTGATCATTTTGATCGTTGGTCTTTCGGTGTCGGCATCTGGTAGTCTAATTAGGATTGTGTATACTGAGTCTGCGGATGCAGATTTAGGTGCTGGTGAGGTAGTAGCGTTGATTCTAGTGTTGGGAGGTAAGGAGCGACTGTCGCGGGCTTGCGGCATGTTGGAGGGTGGCTCATAGGTCCTTCGGAGGGGAGAGGTTCCTCCGTCACCCCCTGAGCCGCTGGAACCACCGCCGCGAGATGCGTAGGGGTCCCTGATGACGTTTAGTGATGTGCATCTGAGAAAAAAAGATAAACGCATAAATATACTGCACGTAGCTAGCTTTTTACACCTTTGTATCCTGCTTATGCGTACGAAGTTTAATTAAAATCGGTTCATTTATTTCGAACAACAAGGGTTTGAAAGTTTGTATGAAAGGCCGTACGTCGTAAACGCTCTTAAAGTCAAAATTTTACCACTGACGCACGGTCGACTTTGCAAACAATTATTTCTACATTATTCTTAACTTCTTGACCTCTTACCTAGACACGGAGCTCTGCAGCGGCGTCTCCACGGACACGGGGGTGGCGTACCCCGGGTCTGAAGGCTCCTCCTCAGGCTCTGTGTCCTCCACATCCTCGCGACCGGAGTGCCACCACGCCACGCACCATGCCCGTACCGCAGCCCAGCCGCGTAGCGCTCGACGTGCGTTTGCAGCCTGGTTGAAACAAAATGGAGGTTTAGTACAAATACACATACTACAGACAGAACTCCACAAGTACTCCTTTTGATTCGTTTACGTTCATATATCTGATCATACACGCACTCATGTTGTCTGTTCTGCGAACCTGACCTTTCTCAAGAACATCACCAATAAGGTATCTATAGGTATGTCCTTCCCCTCCCAGCGCGGGCGTTTCCATTCACATCTGCTTTGCCACAAATACCTTTTGTTAGTCGCATTTCATTCACCCTCTCAACATGACGATACTACTTTTTTAATTTTATGGAAAAATGCAGGTCAAAGGTCTCCGGCATCTACTGACAGCAATGCCAGAAGCTTCACATGTGTATCTTATATCTTTAGATCCGTATTATCCGCGTTCCGGGTGTTGATGGGGCTGTTTCGCTTCTGTAGCGCTTCAGGGACGTTTGCTGAAGCTCGTGTCGATTGCGTCTACTCTACGATGCGAAAAAGATGCGCCTCCCTGGTGCGCCGGGTGCGGGCCAGCCCCAACATTATATTGCGGTGTATCGCGAGCAGACTGGACTGCTTGTATGTGAATTGCTGCTGCAAGCTTTCCACATCGGTGTTGAACTTGTAGCAGGGATTTGCATGAACAATATTGAAGTGTTAGGTGAAGTGCGTAGGTTAATTTTACTAACGTAGTTGTTAAGAAATATTGTTACTAACACATTTGAGTCCTTTGTTACTTGTAATTAAATAAAAATTAAATAAATTACAGAACCTAATTCAATACTCAAGCATTACTTTAAACTTAACCAATGAAATGGCTTAAAACTAGTTTTAAGTAGCGCTTGAATCTTCAATGAGGTTCTGTAATACGGGCCTTAGAGACCAAAGCTGAAATGTCTCAAGTGGTTTATATTATACAGGCACTCATATTCATCAGTATTCATCAAACCGAAACAAGAAGGCTGCTTAGGGACAGGATTATGTATCCCCGAAATGAGCTTCTTAACATAAATACTACATTTATAGTTATCTTCTTAGAAACGAAACTGCGCAGCATAATCAGCCTATAATGTTCCCACTGCTGGGACACAGACCTCCTCTCTTCGAGAGGGAGTGGGCTGTAACCACACGGGCCCAGTGCACATTGGTAGATGTCACATGTCCTCGAAGTTTTGGTTCTAGGACATGCCAGTTTCCTCCGTCTATTCCCGCCTCACGATGTTTTCCTTCATCATTTTCAGAGCAATCGTGAGGAAATTATTTACACAAAGTCAAGCGCCTCGAACCCACAACCTACCACTCCACTGCTCAAAAAACGAAAATGCATAAAAATACAAAATAACAGGTATATATTTTATTTGATAAGGAACTTCTGGGTGTGAAACATCTAAGTTTATTATGTCGCTTTATTTCAGGTTTAACCAGTATGGCTGCTAATAGCTTGGCAAAATGTATTCAAGCAAATATACTCTGTGGTTTTCCCAAATGGGTTTAACCACAACGTCGGTATAACTTATTTAAATTGTATTAATGAAATTTCCGAACACACTAATAGCTATCACTATGCCGGCTTTGATCGTTGTTCAGTGAATTAAAAGACGAGAGATTCCAGCTCGTGAAATTTATTACTAAACCAAGTGAAACTTCTGTTGAAAATCTTTTGAAATTAAGTCGGACTGCATTCTAAACGACCGTAATTTAGTTCTTCATAGCAGCTTGGCAGCCCATCGCTGTGAAAAGCTGTAATAATGCTCCCTCGTCTTATAACACCGGTTCTCTTAAATACCGCTACTGCTCCGGCTACAGTTTGCTCTGCAGCCATTTCATGATCAACAAGGAAATGAAAAATATAAGTAACGGAAATGAAAACCCTTGTAAAACTGTTTTTTGTATTGCTTTGTGAAGGCCTCAAAGGGATTTTTAAGCCGCTCTTCCAGAGATTTCATTTTGACGAGCCGGAATCTTTTATTTTGATGTAAACAAATCTTATTTTTGGTAAGGTGTGAAGTTTTCTGTGGGGCTGGAATTTTTACAAAGAGGTTTTTTTCGCGCAATGGGAAATGTTTCAACGAGCATTTTACTGTTAATTCTTTAAATGCTTTTGTATCGGCGTTTTTAAAATCGTTCAACTGACATATTATTAACTAGCTACGCCTCGCAGTTTCACCTACATAAGTCTCGATCTCGTGGGAATATCGGAATAAAAAATATCCTATGTCCTAATCCAGCTACGTGCCAAATTTCATGCAAATCGGTTCAGCCGTTTTAGCGTGAAAGCGCAGTAAAGAAACATACAAAAAATCTAATCATTTCGCTTTTTTCGCTTAGACTAACTGACCCGACAGACGATGTCCTGTCCAAATTTCAATAGTTCATACAAAATCGCATAGAAAAAAGGAAGTTCAGTTTTACGTAATTTTCACAAAAACCTAATTCGGACTATTACGAACATTTAAAAACAAAAGAAGTCAAATCGGTCCAGCGTTCTCAAGTGATGCCTTTACCAACAAACAGCGTTTCATTTTTATTAATATAGACAGATAAATGGAAATTGTGATTGTCATCTACATAATTATCATCATCTGCCTAGCCTTTTCCCAACTATGTTGGGGTCGGCTTCCAGTCTAACCGGATGCAGCTGAATACTAGCATTTTACATGGAGCGACTGCCTATCTGACCAAGGGGTATCGTATTACGATACCCCTTGGTAAGACTGGTTGTCAGACTTTCGGGCTTCTGACGACCCGTAACGACTGTCAAAGATCCACGAATGACAGCCGGGACCAACGGCTTAACGTGCTTTCCGAGGCACAGAGGATGTTGGTATGTAAAGATGGTCACCCATCCACGGACCAACCGCGGCAAACGTAGCTCTTAACCTGATAGATCGACCCGTGCGGCTGTTATTACTTAGCCTCAAGCGAGTCGGGGACCGAAATTTCACGCGGACGAGTTTGCGGCAGAAGCTAGTTTGTGATATAATAAAAGAATTGTTTATGACTCCTACCATACAACAGCACATTAATAAATCAGTTGGCCCATTTACCGCCTGTCCTTTACAATAAACCGAAGATGACATCCATTAAATTGTTATGTTGTAATCCCACAAACGTGATATGTATGTAAATTTTCTATCACCGAATAAATTGATAGAGGAGCCAAACCTAAAATCGGCTTCCACATCGGTTACAATCGGTTTTGACGTCTCGTGCCAAATAGTCGCCCTCTAGTGTTGCACTTGGCGCCTACCCAACATTATAAGCTTAGGCCAAGTTATGCAAAACATCGGAGTACACCGAAATCAACCTTATTTGGTAAACGCAAGGGTGGAAAGATCTGCATTGTATTTTATTTGGTCCTTCGTTCCGGTTGCTGTGTTCGTACAATATAACCTATTGTGATGCATGGGAATTTCTAACTGCATCTGTTTATAGGAATCTATAGCTAGATTCAAAGTTAAATATCGATGCTAATAATAAAGCTGAAGAGTTTTTTTTTGTTTATTTTAACTTACTAATCAGTAATCACCTGGAACTATCAGTCGGATTTGAATTTTTTTTTTTACATTTGATAGCTTAATTCTTGAGGAAGGCTATAGGCTATTTTTTACATTTCATAGCCCAATTCTTGAGGAAGGCTATAGGCTATTTTTTTACATTTGATAGCCCAATTCTTGAGGAAGGCTATAGGCTATTTTTTACATTTGATAGCCCAATTCTTGAGGAAGGCTATAGGCTATTTTTTACATTTGATAGCCCAATTCTTGAGGAAGGCTATAGGCTATTTTTTACATTTGATAGCCCAATTTTTGAGGAAGGTTATAGGCTATTTAACATCACGCTATGACCCTTAGGAGCCGAGCAAAAAGAAAAAAAACGTCAGGAAGAACGCTGAGCGTAAACAAAGTGATAACTCGAGCACTCGTGATGCGATGCGATGAGGTTTTACGCGAACGAAGTCGCGGGCAGAAGCTAGTTTGCACATAAATTAGATCAGGACGCCATTGCGAAACTATTTACTAAGTTAGCTATACATTTTAGAACGTCCAAACGTTACGTTATCTTGAGAAGTCGTTAAAGTCAGCAAGGGTGCCAGTAAATTAGTCGTGGGCCGGCAATCCATCAGCTGACAACCTATATTTAACACGGGAAGGTACTTAATTTGACCTATATCCCACTATCAATTCATGGCAGATGGGCCAGAAATTAACGGACACGACTTACGAAAGGTCGTAGGTTCGAACACAGACAGGCACTTTGCGTATATTATTTCATCACCACTGCTCTCAAAACGGTGAAAAAAAACATCGTGAGGAAACCGGCATGTCCTAAAACCAAAAATGTTAAGACATGTAACATCCACCAATCCGCACTGGGCCCTCGTGTTGGATTACGACCCACTCCCTCTCACTGAGAGGAGGCCTGCGTCCCAGCAGTGGGAAAATTATAGGCTGGTTATGATGGGCCAGAAAGACTACACAGAGAGTCTTGGAATATTGTAGAGGCACTTGCCTGGGAATGAAAAAGGTCCAAGACCCTGGCGGCTGAGAGTATGTCGTGCTCACTCTCACTGATGGTGGCGCATGTGTTGGATCATTTAGCTCCCTTCAAAATGGTTGAACTGAATGGTGCTAATCCAGGCGTCATGTTCGTGAACGGGCCCCGGCAGTAGGGACTGGTCATCTCTTAGCTGCCATGATTTATTTTAGACGAATAAAAAAAAACAAAAGAACTATTTGGGGGTACCTACCATGCTTCAGAATGGGCAACTAGCTTCATCTTTCTGACTGACGGACCCAATTCAAAAGTACCTGTAATTAGTTTATCCAAGCTAATATTATAAATTCGAAAGTCTGTGTGTCTGTCTGTTTGTGTGTTACCTTTTCACGCCTAAACCACTGAACGGATTTCGATAAAAATTGGAAGGACATAGGGTATTTTTTATTGACATACCACGCAAGCTAAGCCGTGGGATGAAGCTAGTTTAAATTAAATGGTTTGAGTTTGACCAAAAAATAAATGTGCGTAATGTATTTATAGTCCGAAATTATAACTAAATTACTAATCCTTTAATACTGACAAATAAATAATAATTATGACTAATAGGACTAACAACGTGTAATTATTGCCGGCAGTACCATCCGCATCATAAATTCAGTTTTACACCCGCCATCCGATTATTCCGTCAAATGAAACCAGGCATCATTTATATAATTGAGCCTGTTTAATTTAGAAAGTTAATTTCATACTAGGTTTAACGCGAAAACACCAATTTACAAAATACAACGAAATTGCCGAGTCAATAATTGATGTTGATGTAAATTGGTGGTTGTGAGTTAACGTGTTTCCAGTTAAAGTATCATCACGCATGTATTCATTGAAGGGGTAACCAGAAGTACCTATACATGGAGACAGGGACATCGAAGTCCAAATTGTAAACAAGAATTCAGCATAATCCATTTATCCACTTATTTCAGGCATCAAGGCCCATATAAAACACATAAAATACAATATCAATATAACTCAAAAATACTATAAATACATACTACATTATAATTACACTAAAAAACTAACTAACTAACGCACACGAAGTGTGTGCGTCATGTTTCGCTGACTGGTGTTATGTAGCCGGCCACGAAACCGGCGGTACACAACACTCTTCGGCCAGAACTCTTCCTTGAGGAACTTCTCGAGATTATATGCATATGATTCTAGACCCCCTAGGGTAGAGATGTTAAGACTGTTATCAAAGAAGTAATCGTTCATCATCATTTTGATCATTTCAGCCGAAAGACGTCCACTGCTGGACATAGCCTCCCCCGAGCACCTCCACTTCGACCGGTTCTGTGCTTCTCGCATCCAACGGATTCCTGCGGCCTTCACAAGGTCGTCGGTCCATCTTGTTTGAGGTCTTCCAACGCTACGTCGTGTACGAGTATATCGATCGTTCATAGAAAAGTGCAATACCTGCCTGTGCAATTAATGTATGGAACAGATATTTTTTTTTTTTAATAACCGATGTTACAATTCAACGCAGGGGTCCAGAATCATGTACTGATCCATGGTAACAGGTTGCGCGTCAATGTCCCAGCTACCCTGTATAGTAAATACGCCAGCATATCAAGCTACCCGAAATACCCTGCCCCTTGCCCTTTTTTTAATTTATTTTTTTGTGTTTATGTTCTTTTTTGCGTCATGTTCACCGCAAATAAACGTATTTTCTTTCTTTTCTTTCTTTCGAAATTGTCAAATTTTCCCAATCAACTTTGAACCTTATGCTTTAGCGATAAAGTTGAAAATCTATTAAAGTTTGACACATTGTAGTAGCTTGATGTACTGGCGTCTGTACTCTACACCCACGTTTTACATTATTTATGTCACTTAGCCCGTTCGTACACCGCGTACACGATACAATCTGAAAGTAACCAGTTACAAACTCAAATCACGAGAATGTCACACCACTATTCCAGGTGAAAAAAATCGGCAGTGAATAAAAATCGTTTTTTTACCAATCGATTTTTTGTGATATGTAAATCGATATATAAAAATCGGTTTTTATTTAAAAAAAAACGATTATTTCTATAATCGATTATTTTTTCATATCCCTAGCACTAGTGTTTCAATGGCGGTCCTTATAAGACGTAACCATCATCATCATCAGCCTAGCCTTTTCCCAACTATGTTGAGGTCGGTCCGTCTATCCGGATATACCAATATTTTACACGGAGCGACTGCCTATCTGGTCTCCACAACCCGGTTACTGGGTAACACGATACCCCTTGGTAAGACTGACTGTCAGATTTTCAGGCTTCTGACTACCCGTAACAACTGTCAGATCTATAGGTGCTTTCCGAGGCACGGAGAGGAATCGGTATGTAATGGATCGTCACCCATCCACAGGCCGAACTCAGCAAGTTATTATTTAGCCACGAGCCCCTCACGACGCAACCAATCACAAACTATTTTTATCTTCTTCATTTTTTATGTACTTTCCTATCACAGGTGTGCTGGAAGAGATTTCTTTAGAAATAAGCATCACCTTTGTACGAATTTTCTGTTCCTTTCATTTTGTCTGTTTATATGTGTGTACATAAATAAATAAATAAGGACAATTTTAAGCCTCTTTTCAGACTACGTCCATCAATTTAAACCCCTGACGGGGTGAACCTCAATTACGCATTGCCCGACCCCTGAGGAACCCAAACCCGGGTGCCGTTACAAAGTTAGCTTCATTTTGATTGACTATCTCATGTACCCACAAATTATTTTACCTACTCGTTTTTGACCATAGTCACTACAAACTTCCGTCGAAAGAAAAACTGTAAGGAAGTTTGTGGGATAAAGCTCTGATGAACAACACGCAATTGGAGCAATGGTGGTAAGAAAGGTAGAAAATTGTTTATTCTGCACAAACTAAACGCAAATAACAAAAAAAAAAAACATAAAATACACATAAAAAGTAGTCGAAATTCTCGTCATCATCATCTACCTGCCTTTTCCCAACTAGTTGGGGTCAGCTTCCAGTCTAACCGGATGCAGCTGAATACCAGTATTTTACATGGAGCGACTGCCTATCTGACCTCCACAACCCAGTTCCTGGGTAATACGATACCCCTTGTTAAGACTGGTTGTCAGACTTTCGGGCTTCTGATTACCCGTAACAACTGTCAAAGATCCACGAATGATAGCCAGGACCAACGGCTTATCGTGCTTTCCGAGGCACGGAGGAGTCTTGGTATGTAAAGATCGCGCGTCTTCGTAGATGGCGCTATCTGTACAGGCAGGTGCCTATAGAACACTCACATTTCGCAAGTTATGTTGAAGTCCCATGTAATAAAGGGCGAGCCTACTACAATTAACCCATATTACTTTCTATCATTCCAGTATCTCAGCTCAAACCCATGGAATGTTCCAGAAAACAATTACGAAGCTACTCGACCATCCAATTGATTTTAAACCAATCCAATCACACCCAAGTAATGGTCCATGAAAACACATCGAATTGAAAGCAATTTCAAATACATTGCCGTTTCTGTTAGAAAATATTGAGCCAATACCGACGTAAACAAGCAGTGGATGTTTCATATTTTCTTGCCACAATTTAAGGCTTTTACGAGCCATAATTTTAGCAGGTAAATGTTTGTTGCGAACATTTTAGTGCAACGAAATCACTGTTTTGGTACATTAAGATGGGTATAAAATCGTTGTTCAGGAGTTTGGACTTTGAAAAAAGACTTTAGTTTGAACGTTGTTTGCTCATAGCGCGATTTATTAGTTTCCGAGGCTTGATCGAGAGCTATGTTCACTTTTAATTTTGTGAGGAACTTTTAGCTTCTTTGAAAGGAAATTGGTACATTTATGTAGAGTAAAAGAAAAACACAGATAAGGGAATGACTAAGAAAGTCAATCTGACTAACATTTTCCCAACTATGTTGTGGTCGGCTTCCAGTCCAACCGGATGCAGCTGAATACCAGTATTTGAAATGGAACGACTGCCTATCTGCCATCCACAACCCAGTTACTGGGTAACAAGACAGCCATTGGAAAGACTGGTTGTCAGAGTTTTAGGCTTCTGACTACCCGTAACGCTTGTCAAAGGATCTACGAATGACAGCCGGGACCAACGGCTTAACGTGTAATCCGAGCCATGGAATGTTCTCGACATGTAATGGATTTTTCACCGATCCACGAATAAACCGCGGCAAGCGTAGCTTAAACATCGATCGACCCGTGTGGCTGTCATTATTTAGCCACGAACCCTTCACTGGAATGACTAAGAAAACATGTTTTTCGCAGTTTCACCCGCATAAGTTTCGATCCCGTGGGAATATCGGGATAAAAACTACCCTATGTCCTTTCCTGGGACTCGAACTATCTCTATACGAAATTACGTCTAAATAACAATAACATTTTTACGGCACTATTGCGGCTCCCGCGTTCCTGTAGTGGTTCAGGTATGTTTGCGTACACGCATATAGATGACTTCTATGTAATTATGCGGAAGAAAACCACATCAGTCTTGAAAGCCGTGCGGGGGAGTAGCAACAGTCTCTTGAAAATTATAGCAGATAGGTTGGACGCGGCTGTGCTCAAGCGATTCATCAATCTGCATGTGAGAGGTGCGGGCTGATCAAGCGACATTATTTTTCACCTTTATTTTTGTTCCACTTTTATTTTTGTACCTACTAACAATAGTTTTTTAAGTTTTTTTTTTTTGTAACCAACATGATGGGCCCTGGTTGTCTGAAAATATATTTTTTTTAATCGGTTCAATGGTTTAAGCGTGAAGAGGTAACGGACAGACAGACACGCTTTCGCATTTATAATATTAATTATGGAAGTATGGATTAAGTAACAAACGCCGTTCTTTTAAAATACAGGATTGCTTCCTTTCTAATTTTAATGTTAATTTTCAGTAATCAGCACCCACCCTAATTACATAACACACTATCAAACTCAATCTGAATAATTTTGAAGGATAATGCTAATCCATTGCCTCATATGTTCGAAAAATTTGTCTCCTCGACAACGCAAATAACGCAATGAATGTCGGTGAACTGTCAAAATTAAACCCATTCCTACTGATAGCAACTACCCCGCCAATTAACGTAACACCGTTATTTAACCACATAAACAACTCCCGTGCCTCATAATTAAAACATAGTTTACATTTAAATAACGCAGCACCTCAACTTAATTCATTCCAGTAGCATTTTCCCTGAAAAGGAAACAATTCGTAAAACAGGGTGAACGCAAACGAATCAACGCTGCGGGGGAAGCCTCATGTTTTCATAATGAACTCTTAACTAGTTCCTCTAAAACATGTATTTAGTTAACATTCTACCGAATACCGACAACCAACAACACATATTTACTTAGTACGTTTGTATTTGAAGGTTTTCTGGAGAGGTGAAGTCAAAACCGTGCGACGTTTTCGTATTTACTTAAGGAACTAGTAAAATTTGTTCAATTTAAATTATTTATTCATTTAAATCGCACACAGATTGATGTGCAATTTGACTCAAAACTCAAACCTCCAGAATTACACAGTGCAAGTATTTCAATAGCGGTCCGTATACGACGCAACCAATCACATCATCATCTGCCTAGACTTTCCCCAACAATTTTGGAGACTGGAGTCGGCTTCCAGTCTAACTGGATGCAGCTGAATACCAGTATTTTACATGGAGCGACTGCCTATCTGACAAAATGAAATGTATGAGTAAAACAACGTGTAGCTAGTTATGCGGTTTTATTGGGAACAGCCATCATGGACACAACGCAGTGACAGGCTGCCAAAAAGACAGACCATAAACAACATAAGGTTACTATACATTACACCTCCCCACTTAATCTAGAACCCCTTTACAATTTACCTTCACTACAAATTATACCTCACTGGCTTATTAATTCGACATTGACGAATAGGACGAGCCTGGGGCGGCTCAGGAGAAGGCAAAGAAGGCTGTGTTGAGCTCTGAACCGGCTGTTCTACGCAGTCCTCAAAATGCTCTCGGTCCTCGTCATCCTGATGTGCGGTCGCTGTGGCCGCACCATCCACCGGACCACCCAGACTGGGCGCCTCCTGTTCTTGAGTCACCTCAACCGGGTTGGACCTTTCACTAACCGGGCTAGAGGAAGAAGGACAGATTAATGAACTCCGTATCCGTTGTTTCAGCTGATCTACGTGTCTGTGGGATTCTCTACCTAAAGCATCTACTACCTTATAATCAGTGGTTCCCATCTTTTCTGTAACCTTTCCAGGTACCCATTTATCCTGTCCACGATATTGACGCAGCCAGACCTCATCCCCCGGGCGCATTTGACGCGACCCACTTGCACCGTATTTTTGTTGACGCTCCTGAGCATCCCTAACTTTACAGTCCCTACTTGGTCTTAGGGCGTCGAATTTTGTACGCAACCTACGGCCAAACATGAGCGACGCTGGTGTTTCACCTGTAGTACAGTGTTCTGTGTTCCTATAGTATAGCAGAAAATTATTTAAAAATAAATGTATGTTTAAGTTCTCTCTAATTGCCTTTTTAATTGCTCTTTTGACTGTATGTACTGCGTTTTCTGCTGCCCCGTTCGAAGCGGGGTGATATGGCGCTGAATATATATGTTCGATCCCGTTTGTATTGAGAAATTGTGAAAACTCATGACTTGTAAACGGCGGCCCGTTATCTGAGACTATTTGTCTCGGCAACCCAAACCGTGCAAACACCTCACTTAACACACTGATCGTGGGACCAGCCGCTGTACTAGGCACTTGACTAACTTCTAACCACTTGGTCCTGGCATCCACAATTACTAAAAATAGCCGCCCCGTGATAGGGCCTAAGAAATCAATATGTACACGGGCCCACGGTCTATCTGGCCACTTCCATGGGCAGGGCATATGACCAACCGGCGCCTCACTTTCAGCAGCACAGACACGACAACCACGGCACGTCTTTTCAATTTCTTCGTCCATACCCGGCCACCAAACATAGCTCCTAGCAAAAGCTTTAGTTTTAACTATGCCCATATGAGCCTCATGTAAAACCATTAAAACCTTATTCCTACACTCCCCCGGTACGACCACCCTATGGCCCCACATCACACAACCTAACTCCTCGTATAGCTCTTTTTTACGGTTAAAATAAGGTTGGAGCGATTTAATTTCGTTATCAGACGGCCATTCGTCGCGAAGATATGTTAAAACTCGGCCTAGCAACTGGTCTCGACTCGTCTGTCTTTTAATCTCATTATAATCCAATAACATGGCATTTTGAGCAAAATGTAAATAAGATTGTTCCGGAAATTTAATAGGTTGTTTAATGCCAGAAAGAGCTGGCAACCGCGACAACCCATCAGCCACATTCTGCTTTGAAGTAACGTACTCAATATCATAAGTATAGGCTGACAATTTAATAGCCCACCTTTGCAACCGGCTCGCAGCCATTGATGGTATACCCTGCTTTGGCCCAAAAATTGTAACTAATGGCTTGTGGTCCGTGCGTAGTGTAAAACGTCGCCCATATAAATACTGGTGTAATTTTTCAAAACAGAATACAATAGCCAAAGCCTCCCGCTCGATTTGTGAATAATGCTTCTCAGCCGCGTTAAGCGCACGCGACACATACTCGACAGGTCGCTCCTGCGCTCCGTCAGCGCCGCTTTCATTCTGCTCATACAGCTGGCTTAGTACGCCTCCTATGCCTCTCGCGCTTGCATCACAAGTTAAAAACAAAGGTTTTTCTGGTTCGTAATGAGCAAGGACGTCGGCACTAATCAAAATATTTTTAACTCTTTTAAAAGCTGACTCACACTCATTGTCCCATGTCCAAGTAACTCCCTTTTTCAATAAGCTATACAAAGGTGCCAGTATACTGCTCAAGTTTTTAACAAATTTTGCATAGAACATAATTGTTCCTAAAAAGGCCCTCAAGTCGCTAATATTGACTGGGCGAGGAATATTTAATATACCTTCCACCTTTTCAGGGTCCACCTTAATTCCTTCGGCAGAGATAACAAACCCTAAATATTTAACCTCATTAGTCAAGAACAAGCACTTCTTTTGATTTAGTTTCATTCCGTTATGATGTAAACGCTCTAAAACTCTCTCTAAAATAACTAAATGCTCACTAATATTGGGTGATCCAACAATAATATCGTCCAGAAATACTTCTGTGTTTGGAATATCGTTAAGAAGATTCGCCATAATTCGTTGGAATATACCAGGGCTTGACGATAAACCAAATACTAATCTTTTATATTTAAAAAGGCCCTTGTGAGTATTAATAACCGTACAATTATCAGGGTCATCCAATTCAATTTGATTATAAGCTTGTGTTAAATCTATTTTGGTAAATATCTTAGAACCATTTAATTTAACCAACAAGTCGTTTATACGAGGTATGGGATATTTGTCCACCAATAGTACTGGATTTAACGTTATTTTGTAATCAGCACAGATACGGAGCCCACCATCAGCCTTACGCACCGGTACAAGTGGAGTAGCCCAGTCTGCGCACTCCACAGGCTCGATGACACCGGCGCGCAGCATGCCGCTCAACTCAGCCTCGACGCGCTCGCGGAGTGCGTACGGCACAGGCCGTGCGCGGCAGAACACCGGCGTTGCTCCCTCACGTAGTCGTAACTTAGCCTTGCCTCCCGTGAACCGGCCCAGTCCCTCCGTAAACAAATCCTTATATCTGTTAAGTAATAAAGTTAACTGGTCATTACTGGAAACATTGCTACTTATTTTGTCAGTGTTCATTGTGACCATATTTTGGTACAAAGGTATTTTAATGTCTAGTTCTGCAAGCCATTGTCGACCCAATAATGAGGTGGTGCCACCTTTTATTACAAACAATTCCATTTGTTTGGACTTATTTCCATACTTAACTATTGGCCTAATCACTCCTATAGGTTTTGTGATAGTACCATCATAGAATCTAAGTACTAAATTAGAATTATCTAATGGTCTATGGCTAAACAGTTGATCATACGTTTCCCAACTAATACATGATATCAAAGACCCCGTATCAACTTCCATAGGCAATTGGGTTTGATCCACAAAAACAGTTAAGCTCACCGGTTTGTAGCTATTCAAACTAAGTTGATGCAATTCTTCTACTTCCCAGTCTTCATCGTCAGATAGAGGAGGTTCATCCTCTCCAGACTGGTCCCAAGTGCTTGACGGGTTGGCTGCCCCGCCAACTGCTTGCACATGCGCCACCATGTTGCTTGTGCCCCATCGCTCCTGCGGCTGTCTTCCACCAAGACGCGCTGGACAAACCCGACGTAAATGTCCCTTCTGTCTACACCTACCGCAGACAAACCGACTATATCTACATCCTTCCCTCTGGTGATCCGAAGCTCCGCAAGCAGAACAATTGCTTTTCGAATCATGTGACGGAAGGACATCGTCGTTCCGAGCGCGTACCGTCGGTAGTCCGCGTGGTCCACCACGCCCTCGGCGGCCTCGGCTCCCCGACGTTGCCACCGCATGCAGCGCTCCGGCCGCGGTGTCACCGCTACCGCCCGAGTCGACTGACTGTTCCACTGCCGCTGCATCCCTCTCCGCCGCTTCCATAGTGCATGAAATTTTTACGGCATTTGTATATTGCAGATTTTCTTCAGTGAACAAACGTTGCCTGATCGACTCGCTTCGCAACCCGCAAACTAACTGATCACGTAAATTCTCTTCTAAAACGGACGTAAATTCACAAAACTTGGACATTTTCTTTAGTTCTGATATATATTGTAAAATGGATTCACCCGCATTCTGTCTTCTTCTTCGGAAACGATACCTCTCTGCCATAAACGACGGCTTAGGTTGAAGGTGATCCGTCATAGACTTCACCACCTCCACGTATGTTTTCGCCCCCGGTTTGTCCGGACTTGTTAAGTTGCTTATAAGTTCATAAGCTTCATCACCCATCGCCGCAATCAATGTGGGTAACCAAAATTCCTCCTTAACATTGTTGACCTTGAAGAACATTTCCATGCGTTCCACGTACATTGTCCAATTTCCGGATCTTACATTAAACTCCGTTAGTTTCCCAATTGACATTTTGGATTTAAATTTTTTTTTTAGCACGATACTAATTTTTATCCTCGTCGCCACTGAAATGTATGAGTAAAACAACGTGTAGCTAGTTATGCGGTTTTATTGGGAACAGCCATCATGGACACAACGCAGTGACAGGCTGCCAAAAAGACAGACCATAAACAACATAAGGTTACTATACATTACACTCCACAACCCAGTTACCAGATAATACGACACCCTTTACCTATTTAAATCGCACATATTGTCCTAAATCTTTGATTGGAAACAGTGCAGGTTTATTTTGGTATTGTTCTTCTGGTTTTAGCCACAAATAGAGCTCTTATGGATAAGCTCATCACCGATGAGGTTTACAATCTATATAACATATAATTCATAGTCCTGACTGACTGATATATCAACGCACAGCCTAAACCGCTGGTCCTAGAGACACGAAATTTTGTAGTGTGCGTTCTTTGTGAAGAGTAGGTATCCACTAAGAAAGGGTTTATCGAAATTCCACCCCTAAGAGGGTGAATGGGGAGGATGGAATTTCACGCGGACGAAGTCGCGGGCAGAAGCTAGCTTGTTAATATCGAACGTGGACGAAGCAAAAGAAGTATGTAAGGATTTTCATGTAGTCTGTATTCACAAAAAGGCAAATTAACTCACCTATATATACCTAATACAAAGCTGAAGAATTTGTTTGTTTGACCGCGCTAATCTATAGACATATATTATAGATTTGAAAATTTATTTTTGGATTTGATAGCCCAATTTTTGAGGATAGCTATAAGCTATTTAACATCACGCCATGACCCTTAGGAGACGAGCAAAAAAAAAAAGAAAGGCAGAAAGAACGCTAAGTAAAAAAGAAGCAATAGCGCGGCAGGTGATGCGATGCGACGCGGTGCATCGGGCCCCGAAAGTGCGTGGACAGAAGCTACTGTATAGAATTAACTATAATTACAATGTTACTATATACACTAGATACTAAAATAAATGACTAACTAACTTACTATACAAAAAAAAAAAAAAAAACAAAGTACACTTAGGCATCGAAGTACTAGTCCGCATCGCTGTGTCATCCGGAACCGTGCCCAGAAGACTGGCAGCATTGCCACGTTGAATGGCAAAGAAAGTCAAAGTCTCAAAGAATTAGCATTACCATTCTTTCATTTCAAGCTGCCAGTCTTCTGGGCATGTTTCCGGATGACAGCGATGCGGACTAGTACTTCGACGTCTAAGTGTCCTTTGTTTATGTCTTTATTTTTTTTTTGCAGATCTATATTTATATAGATCTGTATCGCGGACCATGAATCATGATATTCTTACAATTTAATAATAGAACAAAATATACCAGCACCCATGAGAAGTTTATACACAACGATCCGAGTAACTCATTAATATTCACCCAACTTGCATTATAAATTGTTGCACACAGCACACATATCTAAAGGTACAGGCAGAAAAGTTTTCATTTAAAATGCAGTAGCGTTCACGCCGGTAATTCGGCCGAGCAAGTTCTGACACCCGCTATCTCTTCCTGCTCGCTGGTAGCCTGGTACAATTCAATTTATACAGTGTGGATTCACCGTTTTATACACGTCCTATTATTTTAGTTTCAAATCTTCCCTCGTAGAAATGTTTCGCTTATTAAATTTTATAGTTCGCTTCTGTTTCACTTAGGTTTTGTTCATGTAAGTGAAAGAGATTTAGTGAGTGACTTAGTGTTTTGTTCATAATTTAGGAGTGTTTTTTTTTTCATGTCAGCCAAACTACGTTTATTTAATGCCTAGAACTTGAGTCCTATCGAAAGGGCTTAAGCTGAAAACCAGCGCTTGACACCCCCTCTAAGCATAATGCTGACGCTTAAACCTTTTGCTTCCTGTAAAATAGTTTTGTGTATGATTGTCTACTAGTTGTAATACTAGAGACAATAAAAGTTATTCTATTCTAGTAAAACACTGACTGATCCACAATAGCAGAAGACAGTATAGAGGTATGAGGAACAGGGTGTAAAGTTCACTCATATTTTATAGAAAAGGGAGGATCCTCCGACAAGACAGGTGTTGTGTCTGGCGAGCAACTGCCCGATGATTTATGTCGCGCCGTTGTATCTATGCTAGTTGCGCGGTAAATTCTGCTTGCGAGATGCAGGATTTTGCGTGACGTCAGTGTGACGCGTAATTCACATGTGGCGTTGTGGATACCGCTACAACAGAATCGTATGGAAAAGGGAGAAGAGGCCTTTCCCCTGCAGTGAGACAATACAATCCAGGTTGGTTAGATTAGATTAGAGACTAGTCTAGCACACACTACTGTTTTGATCTATAACACTATTAGTGTTAAAAATATGTACTAAGTACAAAAACATGTTTTGTTCTTCTGTGTAGAAGGACTTCACAATAGGGTCAAATATAGTAGAGATGCTATGGCATATGGAACAAATAAAAAAGAACCAACAATTTCAAACGATGAGCACCGTTATTATAGTTGACATGCTTGCACAAATGTACAACCCAAACACGACATGGATGGTTCGTGCCTGGAAAATCGCAAACCAACCACAGTATCTCACAAAAGTTGCAACTACGCTTTTTTTTTATGGATGGTAAATCATTTTATGACTCCTCCCGCTCTGGGTTTAGCGGAAGGGAGTGTCAGACTCTTACTGACTAAAACCCACCCGTGTTCCTTCCTTAGCCCTTTGTGTTCCGGGCAGCGGTAACCCTTTCGGACAATCCCGCTGCCCAAAAATTGTGGAACGCTTCACGATTTTGCGTGTCATCCATGTGCAGTGGCCATGCTAATCTTCTCTGTATCGTTCCAATTTTAGTATATGGACTGCCGAAGCAACTACGCTTACATTAGGATAAAGACGTATAAATAGGGTTCTTACATTCCTCACCTGATTGTCCCTCCACCGCTGGTCGTGTAGGGCTCCTCTGACGTGGTACACGGAGTCTGCATCTCCGGACTCGGACCTCGTACGCCCGTCCACTTCTCTCGTCTCGTCGCTGGTGGAGAGAAACAAGAATATGAGTGGTCTAGATTGGAGGACCTATTCTGTAAAATCTCACGTGAAAAATTTAGTAACGTGAAGTGAGTTGTCAATAGTGTCAACCCCTAACACCAGTTGGCATGACAGCTCACTTCGCCTGAATTTTCACACAGAATAGACCTGCTGCTGTTCGATTTTCAAATTGTTGTAGCTGCTTACAGCTGCCAGTAAGGGAGGGCGCCCACGAGCAACTTTTGTCTCAGCAACTAATTTGTCTCTCACATCAAAAGTATGAAAGTGCTGTCTTTGTCGGGTCGCTACATGCGCGTACTTACATACAAACCCGTAGACTTGATGTCAGAGACAAATTAGTTGCCGAGACAAAAGTTGCTCGTGTGAAATGTTGGTGTTTCCGATTTATATTTTCATTAGGTACATCAAAGTTCTTAGAAACCAATGTACCCATCAATTATAGAATATTGGAAATTAATCAGTACAGCCGTTGGTATAATAACTTATTATTTAGGCATTTTTAATGAATACTTAACGTTTTAGAGTGTTCATATTAATATATGTACAAATAAACTTGGCACAAACATTATTAAAAAAAATAAAGCTTTGCACATAGTACGTTCACCTATTAGAAATCTAGTCCATTATAACTAGAACGATCCAAAGAAAAAATCAACTCAAATCACATTTATCTCAGTACCAAAAGGAACGACTGGGCTAACGATTACAAATTAAATCTAGCTCATAAATAAATAGAAAAAACCATTATATTACAAAAAATATACGACAATCATATACAATCCCATAATACAGACATAAAACATTTTTACAAAACAATACACAGTGTGACAATAGTTTATTATCTCATGATCGTTTGACTATAATAATAACGACACTGGTAAGGAAACGTTATGTAATTTAATGTGCTCTGTGGTTAATCAAAACCTCGTAAGGAGAAACCATGAGACTATAGAGTTTATCGCTGGCACCAAGCCAGTGCAGCGATTTAGTTCGCATATGGTATGGCGTAAGTAATAAAGATCGCAGGAAAATAAAATGTACAGAAACATGCTGGTTATATGAGTGAAATAAAAACGAAATCATAGAATGCTTCCGTAGTACAAGAAATATAAAAGTATATCGTAAAACGTTGTTTGCCCTCGAGTCAACTATAAGAATAGAAAATATAGTAGAAAATGTTTCATCGTTGTTACGGTTGACGTATCAAAACTTCGTTTAAAGAAACTGCATTTCTAGAATACAATATAGATAGCATGTCAACAAAAGAGATAAGTGTATGCAGGATCGTTGGATATAGTTGAAGTTTAGTAAGAAACCGAAATTTCGAGAGAGTCGACAACATCCATCGGTTTCTTACTAAACTTCAACTATATCCGACGATGCTGCATACTTATGTCTTTTGTTGACTTTACATCGTTTGATGAATCATGAGCTGGACTCAAGTAAACAAGCCTGCAAATTATCTTTATCTAAACTAATCTGTATACTCTATCTTTACTAATAATAAAGCTCCAGAGTTTTTTTTTTTTTGAACGTGCTATTCTCTGGAAATACCAGTCGGATTTGAAAAACTATTTTCGCATTTGATAGCCTAATTCTTGAGGAAGGCTATAGGCTATAGAACACCACGTTAGGACCCTTAGGAGCACAGCAAAATAAAAATTGTCAGAAATAAAACGAGTTAATAGCGCGGGCAGACGATGCGATGCACGGCGTGGGTCGCGGGAACAAGAAATACTAATAAATAAAGTAAACAAATCTATTATCTTGCATGCCATTGTCAACAGTGACGTCATAAAATCATAATCTGTGTACAAAAGTGCAAGACTTAAGAAAAAGTCTATAATCAAATCCACGATCTTTGAAAGAAAGAAAGAAATATATTTATTTAGCACAGACCAAAAGACACACAATACACCAGATACATACATCAGATAAAAACAAACAAGAAAAAAATAATTAAAAAAGATAATAAAAAATAAGCAGGAAAGTGTGCCTCACGGCTGCGCTAAAAAGGTCCCAGTTCAGCAAAAATGCCAGACAACTAGCGCCTGACGCTGGTTTTCAACTGGACCTGGTGTGTGAGGTGACGGATGTAAACCTCAAGATAAACAATCCACAGAACCAGCGACACCAAAACTCGATCTCATCTTCACACTCAAAACCAACACGAACTCCAACTTAAATTCTAGTTACCGCCCGTCTCTTGCACCAAACAGCACAAAACCTCCTCCAAGTCTGCGGGAATTGCCACTAAATCGTGTGCAGATTGGCCCACTGTGCAACTTTCATTTGTCTCCGACAGTTGGGACTACTTATTTATAGTTTCGAATGCTAGTAACTGTCGCTAGGTTTTAATTGAGTTGGACCAATTGGATTTTCTATTGCACTGTGTGGTCGACTTTCGCCGTGCCTGGTCGTTGTGCTGTCGGCACGATGGCTTTTATTAAGTCCTTATTGGTTTAATTGGATTTTTATATTTACGTGTTTAGTTTGATCGGTTTTTAGTCCTTCTTTGGTGTCTTGTTGTTTGTGTGTTTTGTTTCAATCGGTAACTTCTTGGTGAAGTAATGGTTTGTTGTTTGCACTTTCAGATTTGTAATAGTTCTTATTGTATTGGAGGATTGTTGTGATATTCGAAATTCTTGTTATATTTGGGTTATAGTTAATGTAATCGACACAAGTCACCTGCTTTCTTCAAGGGGGTGATGCTACCCGTCGCGTCATTTTAAACAACTTTGGCTACGAAACTCTTATCCTATTCGTGATAAAAAAAAACAAATTCCTAAACAATAGTAGAAAATTTCAATGCATGTATGAAATTTTGGAATTTAATGCCGTTCTCCTCCATAGAGATCTACGTTTTGGAAAGGGCAATGGGCAACTTATCTTCAACAACTCTGGCGGTTCAAAAGTGCCTGAAATGGTTTAATTGAAATAAGGCTTTAAGTTTGAGTTTTTTTTTTTACATTTCGTGTGTGAGTTTCATAGCGAAAGTTGTTTAGAATGACATTTAGAATCACCCCCTTAACGGATGCAGGTGAGTAAATCGCCACTTTGTATATTGGGTCTGCTTTAAGATATGTTAACGTTCAACATAAAAATTCCTGAAGGCCAATTCAAGTAGGTACCTACATAAAAAACGTTCAAATTCACGCCGCAATCTCATCTCAGCGACCATCCAACTTGTCCAAAATGTAGGGAAATTTATTATATTTTGACAGATTCGAGACTGAGATTAAAATGCAAACGTTTTTAAAAATACAAGAATTGCCCGCGACATCGTCCGCGTGAAATTTCACCCTCCCACATTGACCCTCTTAGGGCTGGAATTTCGAAAACCTTTTCTTAGTGGATACTTTTCCCAAATATCATGTATCTAGGACCAGTAGTTTATGTCAGTCAGTCAGGACTGTGAATTTTATACAGATAACGCACAAAAGTGATCCGATCGTCTCCATGTTATCCGGATTGGCATACGTTATACTCTACCGTGTTCAATGCTCTTCGGGATGATTAGCCTCAGTGGCAGCCATGCACATGTGGCGAACACGCTCCACATGTGGCGAACACGCTCCACATGTGGCTTACACAAGTTAGTAGCGGTGAGTACAGGGGCACGTGCTTACCAGGTGGTAGGATCGTATTACCTACATGGTACATTGTTTGAACGCACGCCGACATATCACGCACTTCTCAGTATATGCTGAGTTGCTGACTTCTCATTCGTACAATAAGCTTTATTATCAAACAAAAATTTATATTTGCAGTCACAGGACTTGAAAGATCGTCACAGGGTGTCAGTTTTTCTGATTTATTTTTTGATACTTATAATTTGAAAAGTACCTACATGAGAAAGTTTTTTTTTTCGTATTTTTCACTTTCAGGGTTGGCAGTCAGAAGGGCATTTAGCACCTTTAGAGTGCGGTAGACTGGGGCTACAGATTTAGATGGCAGTAAACAGATTATGCCGGCGGCTCTGACGGAGTCCGATGTATTTCTCGGGCACAAAGGCAAACACTTTCAGCTTTAGAAGTTTTCTAAATAAGACCATTTTACCTTTTTAATAAATTATTGATTGAATCGTAGAAATAATCTGCAGCTTAAGAGATGAAACTGGGAAACATTCACATTGTTATTCATAGCCCTCGTAAATAATCCATTGTTGTGTGACTAAAGAACACCACTGAATACCAACAAATGTTCCACAATAAGTCACTAAAAGGCCAAACGGGTCACCAAACTTGAGAATCAAACAATACAACACGAAACAATGGCAAACAAAGATGCAAAAAACATTTAGATGAATCGTCTTATCCGAAAAACGATTCGAGTCTCACTGAAAAACACTGCCTCTTCAACCTGAAATAAAACAAACGCCGTCACCTTTTCAAAGCAAAATATTCTCAAAAGTCTTACCAATACGAATCTAAATCGCTTGTATATCAAGAAATAAACACATCTCACGAAATAAGAGCTTCGTAATAAGTACTCTCGCGGATCCATCTCGAAAGGCACGATCCGAAACGTTAACACTACAGGAAAAGCGCCAGGCGATTATGAATCCTCCCTCGTTAACTGTAAGTTGATATTTGATTGTAAAGAGCGTACAGCAGGGATTGTTTCATTTTGTAAAAGATAGTAAGTGGTACTTGGTGCTGTGGGAATTTGAGGTGTATTGTCGCTGAATACAATCGGAAGTGGGTCGGCAGAGAGGTTAATGTTAACTTATTGAGAAAGAAAGCGCCGTCATAAATAGTGTACGGTAGGAGCTTATACATTTTCCGGAGGGCCGTTTCCCCCCTACCCCTCCCTTTGTACCCTGCAGGTCTACCCGCTGGGGTAACATGTGACGAGGCCGTAAAACGGGCGCGGTGCCCGTCACCCAGATAAATTGATAAAGTTGACGTGCGTTAGCCTAATTCGTTATTAAGATTTTTCTGGAGTGCCATTTAATGCTGTTATTTAGATCGTGGGTGGTGGTAGAATTTTAAGTGGATCATGTTTCACATTGGTTTTATCGCAGCTTTTTATGTTGGAAGAAAAAGCGTGTGTGTGGGAATTGCACTTACAACGTGCGTGGAGAATGGTGATAGATACGAGTTCCTTCGTGAAAACTGGTCTTTGTATGCAGTAAAATAATAGACTGGTGTTATATTATTATCAGCCTATTATGTTCCCACTGCTGGGACACAGGTCTCCTCTCCGTGAGTGGGAGTGGGCCGTAATTCACCACGCGGGCCCAGTGCGGGTTGGTAACTGTCATATGTCTTCGAATTTTTGGTTCTAGGACACGCCGGTTTCCACACGATGTTTTCCTTCACTGTTTTGAGAGCAGTGGTGATGAGATAATTTACACAAAGTAAAGCGCCTGTCTGGGTTTGAACCTACGACCTAGAAATGGCAAGTCGTGGCTGTTACCATTTGGCCACCACTGCTCCCGGTGTTATATAGTACGGAAACATATTAACCACTATCAAAAGGAGCTCCACCTCGCTATAACATACTTATCTCTTTGGAAATTCAGCTTGTTTAACACCAATGCTATAAGGAAATTGATCCTATCAAACATAAACTTGATCATAGAGGCTTTGTAATACGGATTCACGGACTCGGTTTCTGATATAACCGTCGGCAATGTTAAGGGTTCTGAAGCTACATCATTGCTATTGAAGATACCTGTGAATAAAATGATGACTGGGACGAACTGGATGCGGAAGGTGGAGGACAGGGTGTTGTGGCGCAGCCTGGGAGAGGCCTATTTCCAGCAGTGTACTGCGATAGGCTAAGTCGATAGCGAGGCGAATAGTAAGTTTTGAGCATAAAGACAAGATGACCCGGAAAAAAAGTAACACAGGATCTCAATTCTATACTGAAAAAAATTATTACTGCACCACATTAAAGCGATTTCAATAAGACTTACTGACTTTATACAGTAAGAAGAAGTGTTTGTAAAACAGTAAAAGAAGAAACAGGAACTTTTAATGATTGAATATACTATTTACTGAAAAAAAAAGGAAAACCACCATTACTGTAATATAAGTAAATTTCAATGGTTTGAACGATATCACCAAATGAATAAAACAGTTAATTTTGTAACCTTTTAGCTACTTAAAACGTTAAAGTTTACTGTCATGACGGTAACATTTTGCCTCAAGCTTTAACTGTTTTCGGATCAGTAAAAAATACTGTTTTGAATTTTAGGCTCATGTGGTTTAAAGCAGTTCAGATCAAGGTTTCTTCATTTTTATTTACTGCTTATTTCTTTCAGCGTAGGTGCCATGATCAGATTCAATTTGTGGGAAAAGTGAAGCTACTAATACGCCCGCACACAACCCACTTCTTAGGCATGATTAAAAATGCAACGTAATACAATCTAACGACTGAATGAAAAAAGAATTTAAAAATAAAAAGTCTTTTTCCGTATCGAGCTGACGACCGGTCCGTGCGCGGTCCCGGCGGTTTGCTAACTCATTATTTATCTACCTTCACATGCAGTTCCAAGCGACAAACATATACCTACATACATAGAAAGAAACAGCAAACACTATACAACGTTAGACATCAGGAATGCATTCTATTTTGTAAAAGTATTGCTGACTAAACTGACTTCAATAGTAGGTACAGTCAACAAAAGAGATAAGTATGCAGGATCGTCGGATATAGTTGAAGTTTAGTAATAAAATGATGGATGTTCTCGAATAAAATTTTATTTTATTAATAGAAAACAAACAGCTCATTTATCAAATTAAATTTCAGTCGACAACATCCATCGGTTTCTTACTAAACTTCAACTATATCCGACGATCCTGCGTACTGATCTCTTTTGTTGACTGTGCCTTCCCACCAAAAATATTTCATGTAAAGTAGGTAGGGTGCCAAGACCTACATAACGTTTTAACTGTTAAAAAGTTATCAGAGGGCCAATCTCGTACTTAAATTTAAAAAAAACCGGACAAGCGCGAGTCCGACTCGCGCACCGAGGGTTCCGTACAAATTTGTATGTAAATAGTTTATTAATTCTTTTTTTCACTATGGCAACAAGTACATCGCCTTCACTTTAACATTTGGCGCCCAGCGTGGGACACATAGATATCACCAGTAAATGCATGATTTATTAACCCCTTCCTACACAATGATATTAGCATCTAATCATGTTTTTCTCTCATTCGAATCCAGGTTTCCTACAAACTAACAAAGTTTTATTGTTCTACGTCGCATATTCGCCAAACTGTTCCCGTCAGCTGAAACTGCGACAATAATTTTCAACTCAATAGGTGTTATTGTCGTAGGAAGTTACAAACAACCTGATTTATATTGTCATCTTGCTTAGTTTGGATTTACACCAATGTCCTCCAGCATTATTATAATATCATAGCCCGTAAAATGTCCTCTCGTTTTGAGTATAAACGTGGACCTAAATTATTTTCTGCCTGTCTTTTCACGCATCATTTATCGAAAAACGAGCATCAACCCGTTGAAGTTATTGTTTAAAATGTCAAATATCTACAAATTAAAATTTCAATGATCTTTATTCATTGTTACCATTTGGTTGAAGACCAATCGGTTAGACTGGAAGCCGACCCCAACATAGTTGGGAAAAGGCTAGGCAGATGATGACCACTTGGTTGAAGACCAAACCATTTATATTATTTTTTTATTAAAAAAATAAAGAAAATACATTCATCAGTTTAGAAGCTAGGTTTGTTTTTTCTTTAGCATTTTAAAGAGTGGATATATTATATTATGTCCATTTAACTACATATATGTTCGTCTTAAATAGTTTCTATTGGTCTTCAAAAATGTCTATAATACGAATGAAAAACTCAGAAAAGACTTCTAGACAAACTTAATATAAAACCATAATTAGTTAGCATAACGATTTTACTAGCAAGAAATACTCATAAAAGAAAATATCATCCGTTTGCAGAATGTTATTTGAACAAAACTAAGTTGACGCAACCCAGTTTTTTATATCCAAGTTATTACGAGTATATATTTTTCCAGAAGTAAAGTTGTACATTTTTCCAGTTAAAATCACAGTTATTTGCGAATACCTGGCTGCTATGTTAGTTTGCAGGCAGAATTAAATATTCTATTTCATCTGAGAATATGAGATTTTGCTTTTATTACAACGTGCTCTATTTTAATCTTCATAAGACTGAAGTTTCTAATCAGATTTCTCAATTAATGAAGTTTTTTGGTAAATTAGACCTCGATGCCAAATTGGCCTGAAACTTTGCAGGCCCAAGGGCAAAAGCGAGCACGTGTGGAAAGGAATTAAGGCCTAAGTCCACGTATGAGAGTTGGACGTGACGCGTTTGAGGCCCTTAAATAATTTGGGAGGAGGGAATGATTCGAGTGCCTATAGGAGGGCAGGGAGGATTTTCAGTAAGTATGAGGAGTATATTGAGCAATGATTGATGAAGTAAGTGTTGGGATTGAAAGTTGAGTTAATAATTCTAGAGTTATTTTCAAAATGAAATAAAGCAGTTTTATATTTCGGGTGACTGCGTCTAATTGCACTTTCAGATGTTCTAGAAAATAGAACTTAACATTTGTATCATAAATAAGAGCCTATTTAAATACCATAAACGCAAAAATAAAACATACTAAACAAACAGTAGGATTCGTCTTCCGCAAATATGTTCCGTAAATAGTCAAACAGTCAACAAATCTTTGCATAGCAAATTAATAATCAGAAGTTCTAACAAAAAGCTCGAATTCCTATGTCTGAATAAAGAGAACGCGCCAAAAGAACAGCGTGTGTCAAAATCACAATTTAGGTTGCCAACCTACAAAAAACGAACCTCCAGTAAAGAACAAATAAACAATAATGTTGCATGATAGAAAAAACAGACTGAAATAGTATGTCGTAAAACCAACGCGGTGTACTAGGCGAACAGACATAAAAGGAGTTTCCTTTCTGCATACAAAGTTCTAACAATCGAGACGCAACACAATGATACATGTCTCTCCCTTACAATCGTTAGACACGGGTATAATGCTGTCTTGCTCGCTGACACGTCCTTCCTGAGACTATAATGAACATCGCGAGGGACGGTGGAACTGATAGTATCGGATCTGAGGGTTGTCGTAGAATTCTATGCTTTCTGAATAGACTTGGTGTCAATGAATAATATATCTGCATCACTATGTTCAGCTAACGCGAGATATGGTATGAAAGGATGGTACGAACTGTGTATGTTGAAAGTGTGTGATAGTGAGGAATGATAGTGAAAGAGGTAGCATTATATTCTTAAAAACATAGTAGTGACGTGATCAATGACAATACTATACCAATTTTTGATTTAGGCAACATTGTCAAATTAAAAATCAAAGTACAAAATCAAGAGGAAACGCAGGTATTGGGAGGGGGCTGCGAAAAAGCCGTACCATACTTTTTTTAAATTTAGACTATATCAGGTGAGAGGGGGGCATCAAACAGATAAATCGATTCGAAGAAATTACTTTATTATTTGCGAAACGAACTATACTGAACATATTTCCGAGTGCAGCAAATATTTTTATCGAGAAAACTACGAGCTCGACGTGGAATTTGCATTATAAAATATTGATATTCTTGATTACACATTCAATTACCAATCGGATTACGTTCATTGGATCCTCTCAAAGAACCACTATGCTTGGTCTTAAAGAATACCTGATTGGAAGAAAATGTAATGAAGAAATGTACTTACCTATTAACATTTTTATTAACCTAAGAAATACAACGTCTGACAGTTCAGAAAGAAAGCCACTCTTATAGCTTTTAGACACGAGTAAGAAACTAGCGAATCATGAGATTGAACAGAGAATTAGATTCTAACTAAAATCGTAAGCTATGAGAAAACGCTGTACCTATGTCCAGCCATGGATATCTTTTGGCTAATCTGAAGACGATTGTTGTCACTTTTACAAAGTTCACTCACACATACATTAAGCATTGGCTTTAACATACAAGTAAGAGACTTACATAGGGTACCTAATTGCGTAAGACACTATCAGTAGCAATAGGTTTCATTTTGACATTTCACCAACTTTCATTGCGTTATTTGCGTTGTTGAGCAGTCACGTTTTTCGAACAAATGGAGCAATGGATTACAAATATGCTTCAAATTGAGAGTAATAGTGTGTTACGCAATTAGGGTGCCGGTCTTTTCAAAGACTGCCTGCGGTGATCGACTGGCTGGAATAACAACAACTACAGTAATTTCACAGCTATATTGCATCATTATATCAAAATCAAACTGATATTAATTCTCGTTGTTCTAAGAATGAAAGAAAATACATTCAGATCAGAGCCACAGCGCAACGTGTTGTTGTGTGGTTGCTGCCTGGGTTGCTTTCAGAGATAAAATAGCTGTGAAAGGACTATAATCAAATCACTTGGCATGAGTTTGACCGTCTGTCAGTATCTTTAAAAGTCTTTTATATCAATATTTTAACAGAAACATCATTACAATAAAGCTCACACAAAACAACACCTACAGCGCCATTTCTTCCACCCAAAGTATCAAACACAGTATATTAGATTTACAAGTTGTTATTGAATTTGTATAGCTGTCTCGATATCTTCAGATTTATCTGTGGCCCGTCACACACTTGATACCTTATTCCCCGCTCGGCTTGGGGCAATCGCTCTCATATTTTTTCTCTTCCCAATAAATAGCTTTGATGTCGGGAAAGTTAAGGAAAACGCGAGTAGTAAACATGTTTTTCTTTATGGAAAGTTTTTCAATGGTTGGTAAATTCTGGTAGTTACTCCTGGCCGGGGAAGTTTCGATATTGTTGTTAGTCAATCTAATTGGTTTGGTTTTGGAGCTGCTGTGATCTGAAAATTAATGTATTCATTTGGCTTTCTACTTATTTGTATTTTTCAGTGTCGCTAGCTAGTTTGTTAGTTAGACACATAATCTTAATTTAGATTTAGAGTTTGGAAATTATGACTTTTCTTTTTTTACTTCTTTATTTCTTTATCGACATGGCAACAAGAAATGTATTGTCTTTCTTTCTTTAAGATATTTTCCTTCACTCAATACCATAAACATCATCGTGGCAATCGATAAATCAATCTTATTCATCACTCCACTCCAAGATAAGAAAAAACATTATGTATTCTGATAAAACCCAATACGGGCCCCGTACTAAAGGGATTCTCTTTGCGAGAAAAAAAATACATCCTTCACAAAATTAGATTCCTTTTTACACACTTTATGTATATTTTTTCGCTCCTTATCGAAATTGATCTCTTGAGGAGTTTAACGAAACGGCGAATGGTCTACAAAATTCGTGTGCTGAGTTAAATTAAATTGTGGTTAAAAATCTTGGTAATGTACTTCCATTTTGTAGATAATGTAATGGGTCTTATGCTTTTAAACGATTTAAGTTCCTCTTAAACTTAACTTGGAATGTTCCAGAGGGTGTTAGGAACGAAAGAGCAGGGTATGTATTCAATATAGCATTGAAAATATTTGAAATCATCCTGAAACTACCTTAATAACAGTGCAGATTGATTTTTATATTTTAACCCTTGCTGCGGTACATCATCGAAGGTCCTATCAAGTCTTCAAAGGTTCCACCGTTTTCCAACCCCAAATGACGTTCACACCTCCCTTGGGAACCTTTCAGTTAGTACCCTTTTCGACGGCCTTCTCGAGTCCCTTTTCGACCGATAACGTTACGAACCTGCCACCAGCTGCGACCAACAGCTATTTTTTTCCGTTATTATCTGAAACTGTGTTGCTTCGGAGAAACGTAGTAACAAGTTAACAACACTATTGTGGTCTTGATATTACTGCGAAATTGTGAGTTTGCGATGAGACTGTGTGATCTTCGCAGAAATCTTAGTTCAAAGTTATGTTTTTTAATAAAAAAAAAGTAATCTCTCAGCTGGATTACACAATTCTTTTCACTACTTTCTTTGGCCAATTATTTCAGAAAAGTGTAAAAGTTGTAACGCTAACATTTTGTCCTCGGTAACGTCGTCCTTCCTCGGTTACTAGTGGTGTATGGACTTGAAAAGGTGAGTGGGACAGACTGGATGGAAGGCGGAGCACAGGGTCTTGTGGCGCAGCTTGGAACAGGCCTATGACTGTCAGTGGACGATAGGTTGACTTGATTGAAGTACTAGAACATCATCTCCTTTTTATAACAAGGCTAAAAGGAATATAAGTTTACACCAAAAAAATGCAGGTTTATAGCGCTCCACGTGTGAATGTTGATGACTAGAGTTAGCTATTAGAAGCGCAACTTTGACATAATCAGCATACATTAAAACTGTGGAGTGTTTTACATTGGGTAGATCGTTAACTTCTATTACAAAAAGAAGAGGCCCGAGATTAGTGCCCTGGCATAGGCCAGAGGTGACAGAGTAGCGCTCCGAATTAGCATTTCATAATGTAAACATATTGTTTGCTTTTAATAATTCTTCTTCTTAATTTTAGCAATGTCACAGAGAAACCTGCCATTGGCAGTTTACTTAAAAGTATGTCGTTGTCGAGCCGGTCAAAGGCCGTCTGGTAATTAAAATAGGCTACATCGATCTGCATTTTGTTGTTAATATTTTTGGCTTAGAGAGTGGTGTAATGTTGAGAGCTTTAGAAGGAAAGGTGTTTAAGGTTTGTTTTCGGTAGGGTCAGCTTCTAGTCTAACTGGATGCAGCTGAATACCAGTATTTTACATGGAGCGACTGCCTATCTGACCTCCACAACCCAGTTACTGGGTAATACGATACCCCTTGGTAAGACTGGTTGTCAGATTTTCAGGCTTCTGACTACCTGTAATGACTGTCAAAGATCCACGAATGACAGCTGGGACCAACGGCTTAACGTGCTTTCCGAGGCACTGAGGGGTCTCGGTATGTAAAGATGGTCACCCATCCACAGGCCAACCGCGGCAAGCGTAGCTTAACCTGATCGATCGACCTGTGCGGCTGTTATTATTTAGCCGCAGTCCCCCAGAGTGCCAGAGTCCCCAGAGTGTGTCTTAGTGTGTTGTGTTATATACATATGTTATCAGGCATTTTTATGGAAAAGATCCCGTTAATTGGGTATTTTTGTGAAGGTAAGATCGAACGCTCGCCACAGATACGACTGGATGGAAATTCCAAGCAAGAATGTACTTGACAGGCTCCAGGGTTTTAAACCACAATCGGCAGCACCAGTCTCGCGTACGTCATATCGGTGAGGGCGCGATTAAGATTTCCCGTCCTAAGCATTCTTGTATTGTACGTGTTTGTGGGTGTCCGACTGTCCGTGACGAACCGACCTCGTCAAGAGAAGCTTAACTATTCATCGACCCATGCAGCTTTTATTATTTAGCCACGAGCCCCTCACTACCAATAGGCAATAATACCATTGACGAAGGACCGAGTGGAGTGCTCGTTAGCAGCCTTACATCGATACAATTCGCTCATTCAAAGCGATTCATTGTTTTTCCTGTATCGTCAACAGAACAGTGTACGGTAGCAGTGTTAATCGACTGTATCTTTACTACAACAAAAGTTCTCTTTTATTTTATGTCGATACCAGAGAAAAAGAACAAATCGCACGCAAAACCGTACAAAATGCGGCTTATTTTATAACACGAGCCCTTCTCAGTGGAATACGAGTATAATCTTCACGAAATTCTCGGGAGGCTCTCGATATATCGAGTGTGGGAGTCGGCCGTAATCTCGATATCTCGAGTTGTCGACATCTCGAGTTTTCGAGATCCGTGCTCAATGATGCATCAGCCATTTTAGCGGCCAACTTTCGAGACCCTTGACAGCCTATTGATCGATTGTAAGCCTTCAACAGTTTTATTTTTTAAACTGTCTTATGTCCGCTACTTCGTTCGCGTGGATGTCGTAAGATACCACATAACAACATAACATAACAAAAGCAGCCTATAATGTTCCCACTGCTGGGAAACAGGCCTCCTCGCAGTGAGAGGGAGTGGGCCGTAATCCACCACGCGGGCCCAGTGCGGGTTGGCAGATGTCACATGTCTTCGAATTTTTGGTTCTAGGACATGCCGGTTTCCTCACGTTTTCCCTCACCGTTTTAAGAGTAGTGGTGATGAAATAATTTACACAAAGTAAAGCGCCTGTCTGGATTCGAACCTACGACCTACAACTCGTAAGTCGCGGCCGTTACCACTTGGCCACCACTGCTCTCAAGATAAGATACCACAATATATCTACTAAAATAAGCCATTTTTACCACCTGGGCTATTAGGTACCTACTTCGTTTCGCTAGGCCTTCTTTCTCTCTTTGTTTCTTTTTGGTCGAGTCCTAAGGGTAGTATAATAGCGTTATAATAATAACCTTCCTCAAGAATTAGGCTATCAAATACAAAAATATTTTTTTTTAATCGGAATTTTTCGGATTCGGATTTTTTTTTGTTCGTCATTATGATTTCGGATTTTTTCCTTTACCTAGGTACTTGTATTACATGAAATTGCTTCTTGCCAAACATTATTCTAGGTCAACGGGAAGTAGGTACCTTATTGGTTTTGATTGACCCTTGCGAGTGTCAAAATATGCGGCATAAACGGAACATAAACGCCCGTATCTTTTGACTGTGTTGACTTAGAAGTTTGATTTTTTCACTGCTTCAAGGGATTGCAGCCCTGAGTATTTAATTTCAACTTTATAACTCCACGCGTTCCTGAGAAAAAGGGTCTTGACAGACGGACAGACAGAGTAACAACGACGTGATCCCATAAGGTTTCCGTTTTTCCTTTTGAGGTACGGAACCCTAAAAACAATGAAATATTCAAACTTTCACAACGAAAATAGAAATAGTGGATCTTTTTTTATCGCCAAGTGTTAACTGTCCTAGCTACGACTATAACTGAGGCCTCAAACTTTCCTCCGTACTTAATTAAAACTTAACCGAGCACTTTGTCTTAGACGCTTGATCATTGGTTTTATATTCATATTTTCAAGACATCACTACCCACTTATCTCACAAGCATTTACTAAAATTGCTGCTTTGTTTTTAATAAATGTCTGCATGTGTTTATGCACCACTTTTTTATTTTCTAAGTAAGTAATGCTACTAACCACATTAAAAAAATATATAATAATAAATTTTTATTTTAGAAAAAACACATTTAAGGTTCACAAAAACAATTTTCCAATTAAAAATGAACATTACAGAAAAAAGTGTATCGGTGGTGCCTGTCCTAATAAATGAAAATCATTATATCACAGACACCAGCGCCTTCCAAGATAGGTTAAATAAAAAAATAAAAATTCGAACGTGCTATATAGTGAATTCGTAAAAAATATATCTTATTATAATAAACAGTAAAAGTTATTTCAAAATAATAAAAACAATTAATATTATAAACCAAAATTAAGTGTAATTAATACGTCTTTTTTCTACACCAGTTTTGAAATCATTCTGATTCCGATTAAAACGTCCCACGCAAGATAAACGTGCCCATTTAATTTAATTTAATCCATTTAATCCATCGTCTATCCCAAAATCATTATACGCGATAAACATGGTAACGCCTACCTAATTCTCCTTTTCCCGAATTCAACACTCTCCCACGCGTTATCCTTAGGATTACTCTTCTATTATAATAATTACTACACTAAACACAGTTACTAATACTAGATGATCACGTAGGTAAACAAAATATCCTCTGTCACGCCTATTAACACGCACATAAAGATATAAATACACAGTCAGCGTGACAAAGGGGCTCAATGGGTTCATTAAAGTTCCCTCGAGATCGCATGTTGCGCCGTTACGTGCTCCAATTATACAATTTGCGTACAAAATGTCGTCATAATTAGTGATGGATGGAACTAAGGTATCTTAGTATCGTTAAATATTTAGGTATACGTACGGCTGACTGTAAGATAATGGACCAACATTAAAGGCTTAAGGAAATATTACTATAATAATCATTAATTTAGGGAACAGAACGGGTAAGTTGGAGGTTGGAGAGTAGTGTTGTTTAAAAAATGAAGTGATATAATTTTTCATGTGAACCGTTTTGGCAAAACTTGATGTCTCACAATAGGCGACCAATATTAAGCACACACTCAGCGTGACACCGTTCTGCAATACACTGATTAACAATTATTAAAAAGTATCATAAGCATTTCAAGGTAGACAAAACATGGTGCACGCTGTTTTTGCGATAAGTGCTAACTCAGCGTGACATACTACCACAATGGTTAATTTGTAACAAACACAAGCGGTTTAGAGTGGGACCTGATGGACACGCTCATAGAGCGTGTTACGTAATCAAACATGAAACACGCTGCGCGCGCGTTAAACGCTCTGTTAGCGCGACAAGGCACCACATCGAGCTAACTTCTGACACTCTCCATCTTCCGAAATGCGTTTACTGGAGTAGGACCTTCAACACAATGTATTCTTCCTCCACTATACCAAAAAATCATCTAACAACTACTTCAAGAGCGTGTTAGGTAAACAAAACTTGGAACACGCTGTCTTCGCGATTAGCGCTCAGTCAGCTTGACAAGGCACCACAATGAGCTAATTTAAATAGACACAAGCGGCTAGAATATGCTTACTAGTATAGTAGGACCATCAACTTAAATTTTCATCCACCTCTTAGTTTAACAGTCATCAAACGTCATCTCTATGTGCGTGCTAGGGAAACAAAACACGGTGCACGCTGTCATCTCGATTAGCTCTCATTCATCGTGAAACGAGCACAATAATAAGACTCAAGCGGTCAATATAGTCAGATGATCTCAATTGAGTAGGACAGTTAACCAAAATAAATTTTCTTTCACCCCTTTGCTAAACAATCATCAAATAACTAGTAGGTAAACAAAACACGGTGCAAGCTGTCATCGCGATTAGCGCTCAGCCAGCGTGACAGGCTACCACAATGGGTTAATTTCCCGTGGACGCGTATAATAACACAAACGGCCGCACGATCATTGTGCTGTTTGCTTTGTCCTTGTGAAGTAAACTATCCAGTGTACGTGTTTGCTGATGGAAATAACAAACGGATGAAGTGCCGTGACAATGGCAATTGCTCTTCAATTTAATTCAATTCTGATGCATGTAACTGAAAAGCCATCGAAATATTTCATTTGATTGCCGGTTTGTTATAAATTCATTGAGTTGCATGTCAGAGGGGAAAATTTATACCCGCAGAAGTTTCTCAGAAAAATAATCTTGATCCGACGTCATTCAAAGGATAAATGGGCAATAATATATTTCGTTGTATTCAGTTATTTATTCCATGCCATGAATTTTTGCGGAAACTGTAGACACTAAGAATATGGGCGTGAAAGTAAAAAAATACTACGAGATTTATTGGCAGCAACTTCTAATTACATATTATATGGGTTTTTAATGAATCCTTTCTAAAACTGTAACATGGAAAGGAACGGTTATTAAAAATAAACACACGAGCCGTGACTTCGTAACCGTGATTGCATGACAATGGAATATTTTAACACGTCGCGTCAGCTAGACGTCACGTAACGTCACGCTGAAATCGCGTACTCAGCACGAATGAACACTGTCACCGATCATCAACAGTACATTTAAATTCCGCTCAAATTGCACAACTGAAAATATTTGCGCTTAATTTTAACTGACAATGGAAGGCTTATAATATTTTGTTTTTGATGCCAATGATATTTTACGTTGCTTTAAAAAAAAAAAGCTTCCGATTGTTGAGTGTGAATTATTAATTGTTTTCCGGTATTTATTTCATAGCAGTAATTTGCTTCAATAAAATTGGTACCTTCAGTTTATTCGTCTCACAAACTTGCTCGTGAAGCATAAGAAATACCAGTATGATTCAAACTCAAAGCATTTATTTTAAACTAGCTTCTGTCCGCGACTTCGTTGGCGTGAAATTTCTCTTTGCCCTGATCCACCCCGTCGCATCGCATCGTCTGCCCGCACTATTACTTACTTCTTTTCCACTTAGCGTTCTTTCTGACTGAGAACGATTTGGAAAGACGTGCACGTGAAAAGAGTCCGTAAAAAAAAAGATAAAAAAAACAATTCAGAAATAAAAAAAGCCGCGGCAGCTAAGAGATGACCAGTCCCTGCTGACCGGCACCCTTTCACGAACATGACGTATTGATCAGCACCTTAAGATCAAACACACACGCCACCACATTCATCAAAGAACTCCTTATTTTCATTAGGTTTCCAAATTAAGTAAGAATTCACAAATAAATCTTCAACTATAAAAAATGAAAGACGTACCATTTCTTGGGTGCGTCTTTCATTGCGTGCTGATCCATACGTCATGTTCGTGAAAGGGTGGCGGAGTTCATTAGAAAAATCTTGTAGCTACACCCAAGTTCAGTAAGGCTTTCTATCAAAAACTTTACCAAGCAAACAATTCAATCACCAAAAACAAATAGCTAACAATAAAAATTCCACCGTCAAAACACACAACATTGATCCTATATTCCGTAGGGATAAATGTATTACATCCGCCGTCACCACACAGTTATTTTTTACGGCGTAACCCCACAAAATCGATAGGCTGATATATGTGCCATAAAACACAGAATGGCCGACAGAACTGACTTGTCAATCGGTCTTATTTCAAGCGAATTTGTTCCCTAATCCTTTGATGTTAGCGTAGTTGGTGAATTTTACAATAGTTTTAGTTGTTTGTAAATGTATGTCAAATAATGTCACTGTGTAAAATGCATGAACAGTTTTCTATGATGATAAATGATGAGGAACAACGGCCCCGAGTTACGACTTCTTTGTCTTGAGTTCGAATCCAGGTAGGCACTTTCCTTCGTGTATTTCATTTCTTCGCCACTGCTTTCAAAACGGTGAAGGAAAACATCGTAAGGAAGCCGACATATCCTAGAACCAAAAATGCGAAGACATGTGACATCCACCAACCCGCACTAAGCTCGCGTGGTAGATTACGGCCCACTCCCTCTCATAGACAGGAGGCCTGTGTCCCAGCAGTGGGAATATTATCGGCTGATTATGCTAAATGATGATGATTTTTATTTATTATTTCGGTGAGTACATACATTAGTGTCTAAAATGGAATGAGTAAACTCAGTTCAGAATTTATGAATATCTTTTATCACCTTTTTTGTGTCTAAGCATGCATCCGCACCTCAATTTGAATATTAACCAAATTTTCACACACCCCCGGGATATTAATATCAATAAGAACGCGTTCACACACGTTCTGCCCGCGTAGCGTAGCGCGTAGCACGCGCTGTAGATACTCGTAGCCGCACGACTACGCGCGTAGGGTTGCGCCTACGTGCGTAGCAACGGTACTACGCTTACGACGCGGCGACGGTCGAACACCAAAAAAACGTTTGGTTGTTTAAAGTAGGTAGCTACTTTATGTGACTCTAATTGATATTGATCCTTTGTCTTCCCTAACAACTAGGCCATGTTAGGGAAAAAAGGTCGTAAATATAAATAAATAAACTTTCCAAATGCCCTAAATGTGTCCTTGCGAATGTCAACGCAAATGTTCGGCTAAACTAAACTTTTCTCATACATTCCTATCGAAATTTGTAAGAGAACGGAGTTTCCGCAATAAAGTAGGAGGCGGTAGGATCGCAAGTCACGGGATTAGGGATCATCTATCTTTGTCGGCGATGCACTTAGTAGCCATCTTCGTTCATTGTCGGTGTAATTTGCCTTCGATGTAGTTTTAAGTTCGATGTCTTGAGTACTTTGTGGGGTTTAATGAAAGTTCAGCACAGTTTTGTGTTTGTTTTGCGAATCTTCTATACATCTATATCTATCTCGTACATTTCATAAAATAGTAAAGAAGTCAAATCTGTACGTTGAATATTAAAAAAAACGTAATTGCTGCAAGGTGTGGGAACGAGTCTGATACCGAAAATTAGTTTTTAGAACTTTTGTCAGTTTGTCTGGATTTATGTTCCGGATTGGGACAAAATCGACTGAACGGAATATGATGAAATTTTGCACACAGATAGTTTATAACCTAGATTAACACATAAGGCACTTTTTGGGATATTTTCCGACTTCCACGCGGGCGAAGCCGCTGGCAACTTAGGTACTTTTTTAACCGACTTCAAAAAAGGAGGAGGTTATCAATTCGGATGTTTATACATTTTTTTTTTATATTTACAACGTTATGTTGAATTGTTGTTTTACGTACCAACGTATATTTCCACAGGGCACTCTTCGTTTATCTTTTATTCGACCCGCGAAGGTACAAAAAATCATTCTGTCCGTATGAAGGGGTTAAAGTATTTTATTATCTTTTTTTTGTATTGATGAATATGTTTTTGACCTCGAGCACGCCTTATGGAAAGCGATGGATGAGGTCTATGATGGAACGAGCGTACCCAGTATATAGGCATCTACTGGGTACGCTCGTTCCATTATAGACCTCAACAGGCGTTCACTCTTGCTTTGAAGGCAGACGGGTTAAATATGGAAGGGAACACAGACGCTAGCAGAGAGTACCTGCATGCATGAGTTCCTGCGTGCATTTTATATTTCGTTTCCTTGTTATATTTTTGTCTTTTTTTTCTTTTGTTTTATTGCACATAGTTATTAAATGAACAACAAATGGGCGAAGACACTGGCTCCTGTAACACAGGTTGCTACCTAGCTCAGGAGCCAAGGCTTCAAATAAAGTTTGTAACAGCTGCATTTATGTCAATAAAAAAAAAAAAAAAAAAGTTCCACACTTTGGCTGTGCGCATAATAAATGTGGAGAAAAACCCTGTGTAAGAATTTATAACTTCTAACATAACTTTCTCCTAAAACGTTGTTTGACGGAAAATAAACTTATTTCCGAGTGTTTAAGTCTGTAGCGGTATCTACAACGGCACATGCGAACAACGCGTCATACTGACGTCAAGTAAAATCCTGCATCTCGCAAGCAGAGTTTACCGCGCAACGGCCCGAGATGAATCATCGGGCAGTTGCCCGCCAGATACAACACCCGTCTGGTCGGAGGATCCTCCCTTTTATATAGAGTATGAGTGAACTTTACACCCTGTTCCTCATACCTCGATAAGTCAAACTCGTGCATTGAGTTAACAAAAAATACAGTAGATTTTATTTGATAAACATCCCATTTCGAAAATCCGCATACAAGTTGCCTTTTTTTTTTAATTATTTTCTCACGAGCAATTCTTCTAGATATCCAATTTTAGAACCGGTCACGTTACTTAACCGAGACTCTTACACCTTATTGATTATTCCATCACAGGGTTAAAGGCTAGGTAAGGATAAACAGAGTGAGTTCGGGCTCGGGTTCCATACTCTGGTACTTGACGTGACTGACTTGTCGTGTTTTCATAACTACGAAATTTCTGACCGATTCAAGCAAACTAAACAAAAATTTGAGTTCAAAATCCTCGAAGGTCAGCAGGAGAATAATGACTAATATTACAATAATAATTATGGTGATACACTATAAATTTACTTTCCCCTTTATTCATAAACGTTACTTAAAATTAAGTAGTGTTTAGCTACTGTTTAACCACACATTTTTGACGTTTAAAGGTCATTCATCATCATCTCATCATTTATAAATAAACCCCTTTATATCTAGTTCAGATACAGATGTTCAATATCTGATCATAGAATAAAATGTATTTGTAGTGTATCACCAAATTATTTAAATGTTATTTTTGAACAAATAAATTATTGTTATTCTTCTTAGGGCTGATTTAACCAAAGTCAGATATATTCTAACCGTGGAATAAAATTGACGTCTGACAGTTCTAGTATGGAAAAACTGTCAAAAATTCAAAATTTATTCCGAGGATAAGACTCGGTGTAAAAGTTCGGTGAAATTCGCCCTTAATGATGAATACATTTACGTAAATAAATTTTTATAGGGTCAAACTACCCCTCATAAAAAATACTTCATAACATTTCTATTATCAGATTACGTACACATTATTAAACCTTGCATCATGACAGTTAATTTCACACAGTCTTCTAGAAAATTCTCCGTGACAGACCGACACATAGATACAGGAGTAATCTTATAATGGTTCCATTATCCTTTCAAGATACGGATCCCCAAAAATACGGTGGTTCCGATTAAAGGGTGTATTTTTATTTAGGCGCGAAAGGACCGGGTCCGTTCCATTGGTATGGAATTAATTTAGAATATCGACAGATGTTTGTCCCTTTGAAGAGCGCCCGAATAATGTAAGAAATGTGAGGACTTTGTGAAAGGTGAGCTTCTTTGTCGTTATGTTAGAGGCCTCACGAATAAATAAGAAGAGGATAATGTGAGTCGGCCTCTGTGTGGAATAAACAGAATAGGCTTCAGATATCTAGTTATGTTTGAAATTGCTCAGGAAAAAAAGAGGGTACATAGTTCGATCATCCAGGTCGTGGGGCGCCAATCTTGTTGCTAAGCAAACGATAAAATAAATATAATTCTTTCCTAATTTTCGCTTTAGCAACATAACTAGCTCGTTAGGCAGTCTACTGCCTAAAAGTCTACATCTATGTCTACATCTTAATGCTTGTAACAAATTATGTAGAACTAGCTGCGCCCCGCGGTTTGACCCGCGTAAATGTGATCCCGTGGGAATATCGGGATAAAAAGTAGCATAATGTTAATCCAGGGTATCAGGGGTACAAAATTTTATCAAAATTGGTCCAGCTGTTTGAGCGTGAAGAAGTAAGCAACATATAAAAACACAAAAACACACACACTCACAAACTTTCGCCTTTATAATATTGGTGTGATAGAACATTACATTATTAAAGTGGCAGTAATGTCTTGATAAAGTGGAAGTAATTTCTTTCGTAATTGAAGAGTTACGAGAGTAAAAGGATAAAAAAGTATCTCTTTTGATATAATCCAACACCTACAGCATGCCTCCCTTAATTTTCCGGAGTCATAATTGTCTATAACCCACATTAGCTTCACTTCTTTCATTACTAGCTATGAAAAACTCCATTTATTATAACATATTAGACAAATATCGGTTATCACCTATTCATTATTTCGATATAAACGTATAATAAACTCCATTTTTTGACGATAAATACAAAGCAATGTATTCGATTTACCATTTATTTTACATTTAAAAACTTCTCTAAAGTGCGACAAAAAAAAATTTGGTTGTATGTAAAGCCGGATTACGGACGATAATTTTACGTGATCACGTCATAAGAAAACATCAGATAGATGCGTCACAAGCCGAACGCTTAGGCCGATCGTGCCTCTCTATCGCTTGTTCCGCGCTCTCGCTTGCACGCTCGGCTCAGGCGGAACGTGACAATGACTCATGCTTTTTCGTGCGTGCAGCCGGCGTTCATCGATTTATAAGACGTTATTACGTCAAAAAGTAACGTGCAGTAATTTCAACATTATTCCACAATAACTATCGTCATTTAGCCGTGTCTAATGCTAAAATAAATTGTAGAAAAGGTAAGTAAGTTTACTTACCTTTTCTAGCACTAGACAAATAACATCTAACGTATCATAATTCCTACAAACTAAGCCCCTGTCAGATACCTACACAACCTCCTTACTCAACAGAACTTTGGAACAAACTGCAGGAGACAGACAGCCTTATACTCTAAGACATATATTTGAGTCATGACACCTCACTCACCTCACTCACGCAGCCGGCAAGTTGCTAAAGAGCTATTAAGGGGCTGGACCACTCCGTTGGCTGCAAACAACGTATATTATGTTCTGACAGTTTAACTTACAATGTATGGCAGTATTTTGAATATATGTGTGCCATGATCTGATCAACTAGGATTGAAGGAAACTAAAGTCTACTGGGGTGCAAAGAAAGTTCAAAGATTATCCAATGACTTAATGTTATCATCCGGTTCTCATCTTTGATCGAGATATATGAATATTTATTGTAAGACTAGCTTTTGCCTGCGACTTCGTCCGCGTGGAATAATGACTTCCGGAAAAAAACAATTTATCCCCCTTTTCTCCCCGTCGTGAGGGAATTTCCAAAAATCCTCTCTTAGTGGTAGCCTAATCCTCCCAACAAACACACATGCCAAATTTCAGCTCTCTACTGCCAGTAGTTTCGGCTGTGCGTTGTCTGTCAGTCACTCAGTAACGGAAGAGTTTTATAGATATAGATAGATAGCTGTGCCCGCAACTCCGTCAGTGTGTAATTTCTTGTGTGTTATTAAGTTAATGTATTGGTAATATTGTTTAGATCACGTTCACATGAGGCTTAAGTACCTATACAACGAAATTACTACTTCACCTAAAAAGAAATAAAATGTAAACTATTAATAATTTGTGATTTGAATGAATATAATACACTACCAAAATAACTAATACCTATTTTATAAAATAACAACAAAAGAAAACTAAATAAACTAAATTAATTTAAAGACTAAAAGTCGCGCTGATAAACAATATTGTCTACTCGCATCAACAGCCAAATATTGTATGAAGTTCGCGTTTTTTTTTTTTTTTGGGAATGGCATCTCGCAGTTCAACCTATGAGGTTGTCGTCTGCTTAACCGGGCTTGCCTGTGGATGCCTCAAAATTAAGGCCTCCAGCCAGGGCTTAAAAAAAACTTAAAAACTAAGCAACTACACGCTAAGGGCACCCCCTGTGGGGTACGGACCTCGGCTTAGGGCGTCGCTGGGGGGGGGGGGCAGCAAGGGACAGGCTGGATCGGAATTATTTAGGGGCGAATTTAATACTACAGGCTCAGCGGCGCGGGCTGGCTCGAGCAAGGGTCGGGGAGGAGAATTTACGGGGCGTCGCGACGGGCATCCTCGACAGCGAGGACGGAAGGACGGTTGTCGGGTCGTGTTTTTGTGTCTCTTAATGGTGCTGGTGGCTTTCCTGCTCTCCTGTAAGAGGGTAGTGGCGTCGTCGGGGATGGTGAGGGTAAGCCTTGGTCGGCGAATCCTACTTATGCGGGAGGGAGTATATCGGGAGGCCGCCGCAATCAGGGCAATTGGGGTGCTTTATAGCAGAGTCGAAGAAACGCTTGGCGAGGCGCTTCATGAACTGCTGGACGGTGTGAAGTTCGCGTTTGGATCCCCCGCCCTTTTATACCTCCCGCCGCGAGCCGCGTCGAGCGCGGCGACCGTTACACAAAAATAATCCTTATAGCATGATTCAGTATTCACGCGCGATGGCTTATTAGCGTATTTCATGTATAACTTTGGTGTTTTTGTACCGATTTCTATGATTATTTTTTTATTAAATAGGTAATAATGTTAACATTTTTTAATTAAGGATGAGTGAGAGTGTTATAAACGTAAGAGTAGACAAATATAATCAGAAAGCTCCGAACTGCTAAGCTATCTGGAGTTACACGTATTATTGTGAGTCAACCATAAAAGATAGACATTTGCTGTCGTGGAATATTTTTTATATAATTTTAAGGCGAACATTTCCGTCATACATGATTTCTGTGTAGCTTTAACCATTAAGGCTGCACACGCGACGGAAGCTTCAAAAATGGAGTAAGTTCTCCTGTTTTCCCAACATTTCCCTTCACTGCTCTGCTCCTATTGATCGTAGCGTGATGAAAAGTATACTATAACCTGCCCAGGAGTATGAAGAACAATTGTACCAAGTTTCGTTGAAATCCGTCGAGTGGTTTTTGTTTCTATAAAGAACATACAGACAGACAGACAGACAAAAATTTTACTGATTGCATTTTTGGCGTCAGTATCGATCACTAATCACCCGCTGATAGTTATTTTGGAAATATATTTCATGTACAGAATTGACCTCTCTACAGATTTATTATAAGTATAGAAGATAGATAGATAGATAGATAGATTTTTTATACATTCTTGCAAACGAATGTAGAATCTCGGAATCAGGTAAAACATATCGATCGATCAGCTTAAGGTACGCTTGCCACAGTTCGTTCGTGGATGGGTGACCATCGTAACATACCAAAACCCCCCCGTGCCCCAGAAAGCTCGTTAAGTCGTTGGTCCCGGCTGTCATTCGTGGATCTTTGACAGTCGTTACAGATTGTCAGAAACCCGAAAGTCTGACAACCAGTCTTAACAAGGGGTATCGTATTACCCAGTAACTGGGTTGTGGAGGCCAGATAGGTAGTTGCTCCTTGTAAAATACTGGTATACAGCTGCATCCGGTTTAACTGGAAGCCGACCCCAACATAGTTGGAAAAAGGCTAGGCAGATGATGATGATCTATTTTTCACTGAATGCGAATCAAACAGAAATTCTGATTTGATCGGAATTTCCTTTCACACGCGTAGGTACTGTACTTTCATAAGTAGGCAGTACTCGAGTTATGTATGTCCACTTGAGTTGTGGTATTGTTAAATGATATCTCATAATAGCTGTCTGTATTTGATTTTCATTTGTAGATATCATTGCAAACATTACGCGGTTTGTTTGCCTGTTGCAACAAAACCGCACGATATTTGCGTGGAGCAATAGCACTTATGATTTATATGATTGATGATAACAATAGCATTGTTAGCAGTGCAATTAACCTAATTGAACTACCTACTTCGGGGATTTTTACACAAAACTATTAACAAAATTGAGTAGCTACTGGAAAATGTTGTTAAAATTCGTTTTCAGAAAAGCCTCACGAGGCAATCTCCTCTCTCGACAGCAATTTAACCCACAACAATCAACAATATGAACTTCGCAAAATTTAATTTAAATTGCTCCACAAGTCCACGTACAAATATGTATCAACCAACGTCGTTGAGCACATAAATCCAGGCGCATCCAAGAGTAATGTCTTTCACTTCGCCGTAAAAGGGGGAGTTTCCCCCTGAAGGCACCCATTCACCCCCTGTAAATGGGTGCCTTCCAGAGGTGTACGGTCGATGAAATTTTTAAAGGCTCTTAGACGATAGGTAGGTATTTTTATTGGATCTTCGAAGGGGTGAAATATGAGTGCACGGATTCAACGTGATTTGTTTAGCTCATTGTGTTTTGGTATTGTGGTTGAATAGTTTTAGTTAAGGTTCTAGGACTCACTCTGTCTGTTTATTTGGTTAATACAGTCAGTCAATCAATGATTAATTTTCTTACTGACTGACAGAAAACATAACCTCAACCATTAAAGACAGAAAACTATAGGAAGATGTGCTTCTTAGGTGGTTGCACTAGTCGGAATTTTTCAAAACTAAGGGGACCAAATGGGGGTCAAGATTCTTCTCGACCAAATTCGCAAGTAACAACAGCAATTATATACATAGTTGAAATATTAATATTTCAACAATAAGCAAGGATTACGTGGTCACCAAAATGTCTAAAATTCAGTATTATGATATCAGGGACAAACCGCAAATGACGTCACGTCATCTAAGGTTAAACAAGGACTTCCACTTTCACTGTGTGAAAGCTGATGAGCTAACAAGAATGTGTACCTATGTAAAATGCGGGTGAGTGACTGCCCCCATTTATCTTCAGACGTTTGACCTGATTTACAGAAACTTTTACCTTGTCTGTAGATATTCCTAGTACTCTCTGTGAAATACGAAGAACTTTACACCAGGTACGTAAAAGAACTAAGAACGAACCTTGCAACCAAATGGTGTATTGAATCAGTGTTTCACTTTTGTCACTATATCCACATAATTATTATTTTTCTTCATAGTAATGTTGTGTGTTTTTACCCCCTTACTAATAAACTATTATAACAGATGAATAGTTATAACACGTTAATTGACCTCTCCGTGCCTCGGAAAGCACGTTAAGCCGTTGCGTTGGTCCCGGCTGTCATTCGTGGATCTTTGACAGTCGTTACGGGTAGTCAGAAGCCCGAAAGTCTATACTGACGATAATACTAAACTATACTGACGATATACAACGTTTATTAGTAAGTGGGTATGTCTTCTAATAATTGACATAATCGCTAACCACAATTGAATCGTTATTGATATCTCAAACAAAAAAACGGACTTACAGCGGTCGTTGAACCCAAAAAATCTTCATTATTTTATGTTTTGTCGTGTTTCGATGTCGCTATACTCATCGAAATATCTGCGTAGTTTCGCTGACTAATTTAATTTGACCCTTTGTAGCGATTTTTTTAAATTCACCCTCTAAAGGGGGGTCAAATAAGGGATAAACGTTTGTATTGAAGTTCGTCATAAGAATAGAAAATAATATTCTTTACTATGATTTTCTATACGAGTACGAATACAATAATAACAAAAATCTCGATGTTTTTTCAAGTCGTAAAAACCGTGCGGTAGTAACTACATACGAAGCATTTCCCTCCGCAACATAATTTGTGATGCACTTACCCTAAAAAGAAAACAACGACATTTTTATGTACACAAAAACCATTTGTTCTTCTTTAAACAGCGCCGTTCAGATAATTCGAGGCTCAAAACCCCATCCAGCTCACCCCACTTCATCATATTAGGATAAAAGTGGCTGGTAGCCAGGCGGGGTACCAGGAGAGCATATTATTATAGCACGTATGCAGGCCATAACGCGGCTAACTGCTACCGAGCTTAGCTAAGACAAAGTGCGACAGTTTGATGTATGTTGTTGAGATGCTTGCAATACTAAGGGATCAGACGGGTAGGTTTTGTAATAAAGTTTTGTGTCGCAATTAGATTGGATTTATGTTACTTCTATTTCAACGTCTTAGATTTTGATTATCAACCACTACTCACTCAGACTTAATAAGACTCAAAGGACCGAAATAATTTATGAAGCGCAAGTAGTTTAGCCAGTGAAATACAGCAGTGGTTAATCAATATACAGGGTGTGTCGTAAATAGTGGTCCACCGTTAAGGATTCGATATACCAGATAATTTACTATAACATATTACAATTTTAACCATTTTTACCCAAGGGTTACGCAATTTTTTTTTTTTTTTTTTGTAGTTTCAACAAAAACCATTATTTTTTCATTTTGATTTCTGTTGAATACTAGAGCTATCTTGTAAAATTATAATTTTTTATGAAAATTTAGAGTTTTTGAAGAAAAAGTTAGCTCTTCTCTAATTTAACCCTAATTTTTAGCATAATCATGCAAATTCAGGAGTGATTTTGTAAAAAAAAATGTACTACTAAAACGGTTAAAATTATTGTATGTGGGTTGGCAGTTGCCTGTAATGTAAATTCATAAACTGTTACAATATTATTGTTGCAAAACTCTTACCATTACTTCAGCAAGATTAATTAAATTATAATTATTACAATTATATCTGCTGATAGACTATGTCTAGCCTAGAGGATTGATTGACACGAGATAACAATAGAAGCAAGAATATCCCAATATATAGGGTGACTGGTAATTAGTGACCGATACTTAAACACGTGATTGTACTTATGATAACAAACAACTATTACTATGGGACCAAACCTGAAATTGCGAAAGAAAATCTGCTGTTTAGTCGTTTATGTTCGCCTAACTGGTCAAAATGTACTGAACAGCAGATTTTTTTTCGCGATTTCAGGTTTGGTCCCATAGTAAAAGTTGTTTGTTATCATGAGTACAATCACGTGTTTAGGTATCGGTCACTAATTACCAGTCACCCTATATGTATATATTACAACTTTAATAAACTTAATTTCCAGATTTACAAGCGAACCCGATGCGTAAAAGATCGTCATTTCACACATGCCTTGTCATACGTCGCCGTGGCAGACATTAGTGCACAAAGGGGCGCCGACACAAAGGACGCTTGGCGGCGGAATCTACCCGACCGACTACACCGGCACTTAGGACGTGCGCCTGGACACTACAGAAGTATTACTACGCGCTACTAGATCTTTTAGAAGGAAAAACACAGAAATAGGCTGAGAATTCTGCTGTAAGAGCAGTTTCGCACTACATCCGATCCGAATCCGAATTAAAGATCCGACTTCAATCCGAACTGGGAATGTTCTAAATTCGGACGGATAGAGTTCGGATCTAGTGCGCAACTCCTCATAAAAATAGGATTATGGTCACCTTGGACCGGCATTTCTCGGATTCGGATCGGATGTAGTGCAGAACCGCTCTAAGGATTCTGCTTTCCCCGATTAACTACTGTCAAAGATCAAGGAATGACAGCTAGGACCAACGGCTTAACGTGCTTTCCGAGGCACCGAGGGGTCTCGATATATGATGGTTACCCATCCGACCGCAGCAAGCGTAGCTCAACCTTCGATTTAGTCGTGAGAGTGTTGTTATTTAGCCACAAGCCCCTTTAGTAGCACCTGCAGTACAATCATTGCTTTTTGTTATATCACAAGAGTCAAAATAGCTTTTTTTAGTAGAGGTACGTACAGCTCCTACATTTTAGCATTAATTTCTTCATGAACACTGTCATGTTCTTTCTATACCTTCTTGCAAGTAAGATTAAATCCTGCCGAATAGCATAATCAGCCTTTAATGTTTCCACTGCTGGGACACAGGCCTCCTCTCGGTGAGAGACAGTGGGCCGGGCGGGCCCAGTGCAGATTGGTAGATGTCACTTGTCTTCCAATCCTGCTGAATATTCGTCAAATACTCGTGAAAATTATAGGTGGAAGATTTAGAGCTTCTGCTTCAATCTGTTGTATGCCAACAGTTCAGACTTTAACAGTAGGTATATAGCATGTCTGGGGACAAACTTGGGATACAGTTTCTATGTAACAAATGCAATTTATTGTGTTTCAAAGAAAATAGACGAAGAAAGAATGGTGGTTTGTGTGACACAAAGGAAAATAAATATATTTCATGGCTGTGGAAGAAAAATAAATACACTGTCATACCTTTCTTTGTTGGTGGACAGTACATGATTTTTTTTTCCTAAATATTGCTAGAGCTTACTAAAAACTTATGACAGGATTTCTATCCACGGTTTGGATCGTTTACACGAATCGTATGTTACCTACGGGTTTAAAAAAGTTGTTCCGTGTGATGAGTAGTAAAATTAACGGTGAAAAAACAGCCTGTATTTATGGACTAACAAAAAAAAACGGAACTTTCTTTAAATGTATATACCACAATAGTATGTTAACTAACAGAGGGCGTTCTCGTTAACCCGCAATAGTATAGCATACATACATGCTAAAAAAAATATTACCATTCGAAAATAAAATGTTTTTATTTTTTTTTATATTAAAATTATCACTAAAAATGTTAAATTGATACGTAAAAGATCGTCGCACACGCGGCCCGTCATTCATAAATAAATTGCGACGTTGCCGTCCTTCAAGTACGCGTGTACAGAGTGTTTCTTTTACGTATCAATTTAACAATTTTAGTGAATATTTTAATTTAAAAAAAAACATTTTATTTTCGAATGGTAATATTTTTTTAGCATGTACGGATGCTATACTATTGCGGGTTAACGGAAACGCCCTCTGTTAGTTAACATACTGTATATGTATACGTACTTTAGCTTTTGTCGTATGTTTTAAACTGAAATGTCTTGTTTTTGAATCGTTTTTAAATAGATCATGGTAGGCCACCTGATCGTAAGCCTGTGCACTAACAATAAAATAGCGGAAAAATCATAACTGTTTACTGTTGCCAACGGTTGATACTAGAGAATCCAATCCCGCATCAAAATCGCGGTCCCGCAAGCCTGCGGGATTAAGATCATCAATCCCGCGGATCCCGCGGGATTTGCGGGATTGATTTTAATTATTATTATTTTTGTTTCATGTAATTTAAAGAAAGAGAATACACACAAATATTTTTAATTATTCTTATCAACATGAAGCAAAGTTATCACTTATATTATAAATTAAATACAATATTTTAAGACAATACAATATTCACAATATTTCACGTTTCATATTTAGATTTTTATTTGAAATAGAACATATTCATTGGTTTTAGAGGCATTTAAAATCAGCTTATTTTTTCTGAAAATACTTTCGAAGAAATGATAAAGTATCTAACGTTTCATCTTTTAGATTTGATCTTATCTTGTTGCATAAATAGCCAGCGGCGGAAAAAGCACGCTCGGCTTCCACACTTGTAGGCGGAATTGACTTTACATAAGTATAAACAGCTTCCAAATACTTCCCCCTATTCCCTCCACATTCAAAAAGTGTCATCTCACGTTTCAATATCAAATCAGTTGAATTATCTCGAGTGGGTACACGCACAGCAGCTCTAGACTCTGCCACCCATTCAGTACGGAGACTGCGCTCTAATTCTTCTTCTAGTGTATGTGAAGGCAGATTCGATAAAGGCATGTCTTCTTCACTGTCATCATCTTCTCAGCTTGAGAGCTTTTATACTCTTTATAAACTAAATTGACACTCATTTTTAATAATAAATAGGACCAGCAAAAAAAATATAAAATTAGATACAAAATTGTAATTTATTGAATTATAACATAACTAAAACTATACAGAAACTAAAATATAGCGTCGAAAAATTCATCCGCATCGCTGTCGACTGGTAATGTTCCCAAGAGACTGGCGGCATTGCCACGTTGTATGGCAATGCTTAGCCTTTGGCCAAGGTAAAAGCCAGCCCTTGGGTCACGGGAAGTGTCAACCAGCCGTTTAGAAATTTCTTTAAAAAGACCATGAGCACTCGGACCCCACGGCCCGAGGGTTTCAACCCCAAACGGCTCGAAAATATAATTTCCGATAAGGTTATTATATTTTCGCCGCTTGAGGTTTTCAGCAGCCGCAGCAGCAGCGCCAGCACAGCATGCCGAGCCAGGAAGATGGGATGGCGCAAGAGTATCGACACACGTTGCGTCCCACACTAAAGGCCTACCCACCTTCCATGGAAATAAAGACATACCGTCCGGTCTCTTGCCATCGTCGCGTGCCAAGCCATTGGGTTCTAATACAGCTGGAACGCCGACGGTAACAAGAGCTCGTCGGATGATGTCATTGATGTTCGCGTGGCGCGCTAAGCGACCCGCACTGCGACTGCAAGACAGGCCATGATGTCCGAGGCTGTTGACATCTTCGCCACAGTGACAGCGATGAGGAGAACAGCAAGGAGTTCCTAGTCGTAGGGAAGCAGCGAGGCGAAAAGTAGTGTCGTCGAACAAAGTGCCTATGTTCGACGAAGGTAGTGCATGAAGCCAAAGACCCGACTCCCACCTACCCACAGCCAGCAGGCGCGCACGTTCCGCAGTAGTAGCAGACGAGTCAAGTAAATTATTCTGTACTACTCTGCAGAGCGGCTCATCCCACCGTCTCTGGGAAGATGGATTGTCGGGTGGATCTGTATTCGGGCAAGCGAGTCTCCAAGCATCCATAGCCTCGGTGAAACACGGCACATCAGAATTAATCAGTGTGGGGGCTAGGATTTTCCTGATTAATTTATCAGTGCCGTGGACCGAGGATATGAAAGCCGGTAAACTAATACTAGAAATTTTGCGGACGCCGAGGCCCCCCATACGAATAGGAAGAGTAGCTTGTGCCCAAGCTCGGTCGTCCATAGCCACATTTAAAATAGAAGTTAATGTATTCCTGATAATTTGGTCCATTTTGTCCAAGAGGTGAGTGTGCTTCCATAGATGGGAAGCACGAAGGAAATATGTTAATTTAGGGCCGAAACAGCAGTAGCGGATTAAGGTTATGGCCGAATGCATATTAATTTGGAACAATCTTTCCGAAACATCATTGAAATTTTGAATTTTTTCCTCAATAAAAACGGGAAAGGAATTTTCGAAGATTGGAGACCCAAGGAGGCGAAGAGAGCTTTTTTCAATAATTTTGATTTCTGGAGCTATTGCGTTAAATTTGGGAAGTGTCAGGTGTCTGTCAGTACCGTCCGCTAAGTATAATTCACACTTCGAAAGATTGAGATCAAGGCCAATGGAATGAAGTTCATTTTTTAAAAATTTAAGGTCATCTAATACAGTTTCTGAATAATAAATTGTATTTTTTCACTCGTAACGTGCTCTTAGCACTTTGATAACTTGATAATAAAAAATAATAGTCTTGTCGTACGTTACGTAACCTTTTCACATCACAAGTAAGACGCAATAACATTCTTTGACACTTGACCGCGCGCAAAGGTAAATCCCCGTGCGCCGTAGGGGAATCCCCAGTCATAGAGTACTGAAACTGACATTGATTACGTTCCGTTCCGATAATAGTTCCGATCATCGTCTGAGCCTATTACGTTCCGTTCCGATAATAGTTCCGATCATCGTCTGAGCCAATTTTTCTTACTTTTTTTCAATCCCGCGAACGTGCGGGATCCCGCATGAGTAATCCCGCACTTTTGATCCCGCAAAAAAGGTGCGGGATCCCGCGTTTGCGGGATTGGATTCCCTAGTTGATACCATTCGCAGCAGTTTTCCAAATAAAGTGAACAAAACATTTTAAAATTTTCAATAAACCTCGAAGAAAAGTTTGCGTTTCTTGAATTTATACAGCGTTTCTCTTACCGGAGTTCGGTTATTCGAATCGTGCGCCCTACTTTTCAGATATTCGGGCAAGCGGGAATTTTGAAGCTGTCCAATTTTCGAAGATATAGGTAGGTAATATAGTACTTGCATGTTTGCAATTTTGGCAGTATATTCTTGCTACCTAAGCCATGTGGCCGCAAAAGTAGAACTGATTTAGGAAAAACATAAACATTTTAAAATATACGATGTACGTACGTACTACTTTTTATTCTCAACCAAGATAATATTTACATAATCTAAGCTAACAGACTTAAAATAATAATATGTACATGTATATAAAACAAAATTTAAAAAAAATAAAGGGGGAAAGAATCCTAAGGCATCACAAAATTCATCCGCATCGCTGTCAATAGGAAATGTGCCCTAAAGGCTGGCAGCATTGCCCCGTTGTATAGCGATGCTGATTCTTTGGCCAAAAAATAGGCCAGCTCTCTGGTCACGTGAAGACTCGACCAACCGATTGGCGATATCTCGAATAACCAAGTGGGCACTTGAAATTTCCTATCTCTAAGTGTTAATAGGTATGTATCCTAATGTTTTCGCTAATTCTGAGTAAGTTCGATTACCTTATTAGTTATTACCAAATTAGTTCATACAAATTTTATTCTATTCAATGTTTAAATTCTTCTAAAGTAGCGCTAGTTTCTCATCTACCGTCTTGAAAAATACCGTCTCCTATGTATAAAATATAAGAAAATGTACCTCCACTCCACACAACTAGCAGGAGCGTCCCGTAAGCCCGTTTAAGTCCGTTCTCTGTAGCCCTCTGTACCAAAGGCGTATTGTGATGCACAATAACAACTTTTCTGCTCCATCACTTACATGCGCTCTGGAGATCCTTTAGCTTTGTGCTACGTTATTGCTTGAACAAAAGATAATACTGGGTTTCTTTTATGCAGGGGCTAGCTGCAACATTCATTTTCAGTGTTTGGTAATAGAAAAATAGTAGCTCGTATATTTTCTAGACCGTACTTAAGGAAAAAAGTTTCATGTTGAGATATTTTTCTCTATTAAAATCGAATGAAGGTTTACTGTACATACATCTCTGCTTACTCCTATGGGGATCCAATCGTAATATTATATTTTGTTCATTCTCTTAAGGCGACTACATGACCTAAAGCGCGGTCACTTTCGGACTGCATAGAAAAGAAAGAGAAGCGCGATGACACAACGGTGGTAATTTATTGCAAATTTATGAAGCAATATCTATTTACAAAAACTATTTAATAATAAATAATCCATCACTGAATGCAGTTTGGCATTAGGAATTTAATGGTATATTTTTAAGTATAATTAAAATGGTTAATGAAGGAATAAACTGCGTTTAAAGACAATTAAGATGTGTATTTGAACATTTTTTTGATGCATTAATGTATGTTTAATTATGATTTGAGTTCCAGCACTGTATTAAATAAGACTTGAAAATATCTTTTTTTTTTTGGTCAAAATTATTTACGATTTAACAGATACACTGCTTTAAAAAACTAACTTTTTGACCGTTTTCAAGAAATCTCCGCCTTAACTCCAAAATTAATTAAGTGTGAATGATGATATGATTAGAAAGGGGGTGTGACTACCGAGATGACGACTAATAGAGAAGTATGGAAGAAAAAGACATTTACGCCGACCCCAAATAAATTGCGATACGGGCATGAGAAAGATGATTCTCTTAACCTAAATAATCGTACGCAAATACTTTACCGGATCAAAATGGGATGAACAAAACTCAGTTACCCATTGAAAAATGGCCGTCGTGGCCCATTTTGTGTTTGTTTTCCTCCCAATTTAACTTAATCCTCATAATACGCATACGATACCCTACTTCCGAAGTTTTAAACTTAAATCCTACCCAACAAATACTTATTTCCAAAGGGTCAGAATTTCCGTATCAGCCTACAAGTGAAAGCTTTTAAAGGTGAAGCTGTTGATTTCAGTTAGTTGGACGGGTGCAGGAGGAATCTATGTCGGTTCGGGCATAGAACCATTAATATCCATCGTGGTATGGTGAAATTGAAACTTATGGGGAATTATGTCGGGTTATGCAACGAGGGCTGGTGAATTGGTGATGGAGTGATGCGGGGAAGAATTAATATTTTCGTACGATGGTTATTTTGTCACAAATTTAAAAGGTCTTAATAGGATATTTAGATTAAATTTATCAAAAGACGATGTTTTGTATTCTAATCCAAGTAAATAAAGTAAGTTTTTGTGGCACTAGTTGAATGATCTGTACCATAAAATACTCTAAACATCCAATAGCGCTTGGCAATAGTGTAGCTTTCTATCTGTAAAAGAATTTTTGTAATCGGATCAGTAGTTTCAGAGATTATCTCTTCAAACAAACATATAATATTTTATAGATTTTTTGATCATCTGGGAGTTGGATAAAAAATATTTATGATATATATATATATACTTTTCACATAATTTCAAGTGGTCATCGGCGAAAATTAGGTTCGAAATAATAGTCAAGCCAAAGAAAATCTGAAATAATTTCAAAAGAGAAAAGAAATGTGCATATAAGTCCAACTCGATGTGTTTACGTAAACAAACCGTCCATAGATTTTGTGTTATCTATGTCATCACTTATCTTGATAAAAGTAAAAGTATGAACACAAATTGAATTTGCCACTTCTTTCTGTAAAAGTTTTACTAACACTCTAAATAACTGATGGGCACGTTTCCTATTGACAGCGATGCGGACGAATTTTTTGATGCCCTTTGATTATTTCTCCTCCCTTTTTATACATGTACATATTAATATTTTAAAATAACTGATCGACTTCCTAACAAATCAGAGTGTCTGGAAATGGTATTATGCGTGTCTTTTTGCATTTGACAAAAATCATGCTTAGTACCTACTGATTTGAAATGAGTTTTATTTTATTTATTTGACCATTATTTAACCTGGGGTAAACTGTGGTGCAGGCTTGCTTAATACAGATTGGTGCAACGTAACATGAAATGTAACACAGGTTGAAACAAATTCACCTAGTTGTTGTGTGACATTTCATGTTGCACTGCATAAAGGACGGATCATTTATGTTACATTTCATGTTGCACTGCATAAAGGACGGATCATTTGTGTTACATTTCATGTTGCACTGCATAAAAGACGGATCATGTGTGTTACATTTCATGTTTTGTTTTCCCATCTGTACCTACCCGTTACAAATAACCTGTTTTAGTAACATCTGTTTGTCATAATGCTGAAATTGACCTTTTTGACGCAGCGATGAGGCACACAATGTTTTTTAAAGCATTTCACTTTTTTATTTCGTATTTCGTGTTTCATGAACTGTTGCCAAATAAATGTTTTTCTTTATTTATTTCTTCTTTCTATCCTAATCACTTCTCTACCTTTAGAATCAAAACCGTTTAACTGTCGAGTTACCGATTAATGGTAAATACGTTATATCTAATTGATATGCCATGTTGAGAGTGTTACAAGCCTACATGACCGGCAAATCACTCATGACTGGATCAAACAATTGGAATCAGTCCGCTTGGAAGGGTACTTAGGTGAATGAACCAGGTATGAGCAGCATGTAACGCTATCAGCTTGCGGTAATCAAATGGTAGGTGTAATAGATTAATCATGCGGAGATAGTTGATAGTCAGTGCGGAACTAGGTACACGGTACTAGGTACTAGGCCAGCACGTCAAGCTACCCGAAACTGTCAAATTTACCCAATCAACTTTGAACTTTATACTTTAGCGATAAAGTTGAAAATCTATTAAAGAAATTTGACAGTTTGTAGTAGCTTGATGTGCTGGCGTCTGTACCTATTTTGGCTGAGTGTGCAATCTTAGTGTCTCGTAATATTAATTACTTTGCATAGAAGCAAGTTATTCTAACTGAACAGACAGCTGTGCTGCTGGGGAGTTTGTTGCGCCACTTCTTCTTCCCAGCGAAAGCACTAGGAAGTGGTGAAGGGCGGGCGTTTTGGGGCACTGTCTTATATAATTTTGACGTTCGAAAAGTGCTGATTCTCAGCCTAATTTAAATAAATGATTTTTGATTATGATTTTTATACATGATTAAAAATTAAAGATGTTTTGACACGTTTGAAGGCCGAAATACACACAATATGCTTATAGAGGTATGAGAAACAAGTTGTAAAGTTCACTCATCCTCCATAGAAAAGGAAGAATCCTACGACCAGACGGGTGTTGTGTCTAGTAAGCAACTGCCCGACGATTGATGTTGGGACGGGAACGTACCGGGACAATAAGTAGTAGCCTATGTTATTCCTTATAACATTAGCTATCTGCCAAAAAATCCCGTCAAAATCGGTCCAGCCGTTTCGGAGATTAGCCGGAACAAACTGACAGACAGACATACAATTTAAACATTGTTTTTTGTTAGAAGCTCATATATATGCATGCAGTAAAAAACTGATGTCTTGACATTATAAACAGACGCTTCTATTTAATTTATTTGCATAAATGTTGGAATCTAGTGTTTCTCCCTCTCTCTTATCACTTTTGTTCACGTATCCCTTCCCTTCACGTGGCTTGTCAAGTAGCTATGGAAACAGTAACGGATGTTTATTGCGTAAGTCCAATATGAGAACTTAGGGGGTTTGGAACTTTTTTTTTTTGCGAAAAAAATATGAATACATTGACATTTACTTCATCGTGTTAACCTACCTACACTCTACAGCTTCCAATATTAAATTAAAGGTTCATATTTAAATTGCTAATGAAATCCCACATTTTTTCTTTAAAATTATTTTTTGCCATTATAATATTTCCCATGTTTTATTAATGTACACACAATTACTCTACAGATGTTGATAAAATATTTAATATCGTCTGAATGTTACCAGTTTTTTTTTTTTATTGGCAAACTATTTCATAGATATCATCATAATCATACTTATTTACAAGATAATTATTCTGCAATATAATCTTATTGATAATATTTCAAAATAATACATTTGTTGCCACTACTCCGATAAAATCCATCGAAAATCCATTAAAATTATCCATTTAAAATCGTCTCCATGAAAAATTTAAATTAAGTATCTTCCATTTCAAATTATATTTGAAAGAAAATTTTTAAACTAAGTTACCTCTGCATAAATATCATAACAATAATGAATTAGCTTAAAATACCGGCAGCTCGCCAATTATGGAATTAGGGCTCAATTTAATAGACAACGCCCCATACATTTATCGGGCAAAGTTCCAACTCGGATAGTTATACAGTTTTGTAACCTAATTACACACTATTTAGGAACGCATTTATATAAAGTACTGGCCACTATTAGGTAGGTCGAAACATCTGCGATGCGACAAGAGAATCAAGCTTATTTGAAAAAAAAAACTGCAGACAACAGCAGTGACTTCAATGTTGGCAGTAAAGCTTTGATTTTCTAAGAAATCGGTGAAGGAAAACATCGTAAGGAAACCGGCGGCATGTCCTATAACCAAAAAATTTGAAGAAATGTTATATCTACCAACCTGCACTGGGCCCGCGTGGTGGCCCACTCCCTCTCACAGAGAGAAGGCCTACTGTGTCCCAAGCAGTACCTAACATTATAGGTTGATTATACTATTTATAAAATGACGGAACGCTCTTCTAGGACATAGTAACTTTGAACAATGTTCTTTGCACAAATCTACTTACGTCTTCTGGACATATAAATAAAAAAATTTGTAGACGTAGTAAAAACTAAAGCTATTGGTATTGCAAATGAGTTTATTTGCTTAAAATTAAGCTTCAATTTTAAAGTACAGTTGCCTCGTAGAGCTACAGCTTGCTTATGCCAACAGCTATAGGCAGAGAGAACTAGATATACTATAATAATTACAAACAAACTATTCGTAACTAGGTAACATGATCCGGGCATAATTCGACAAATTCCAGGTAAGTAATTGATTAACATATCTCCATGGATGTTAATGAATGGAACCTGGAATTCGTCGAATAGCTGGATAGCTATACCTTAATATTGGAATTTACAATATTTAATTTAAACTTTTAAAAGGAACAGTACTGGGTTTATCTCCAACTCCCTACGACCATCGCTCTTTCTGCTGAAATTTTAGCTGGCTGGCAATAATAGAATCTAACTTTAATCACCTACCTAATTTATAAGTTATAAGGTAAATTACGAGTAGTTCATAAGGTTCCATTTGGCCCACATTTTATTGCGGTTGACCCCTATGGTCTCATCATCATCATCAGCCTATAGCAGTCCACTGCTGGACATAGGCCTCTCCTATTGCACGCCATTCAACTCGATTTTCGGCAACTCTCATCCAGCTGCTACCAGCCAGCCTGCGAAGATCGTCGCTCCCTATGGTCTACCGGGTGTGTTTATGTTGAGAAGATTTATTTTTTATAAATATACGGTGTTTGAGATAGTTTGTCGTTTCCTTATCTTTCGATACCAAACCGCAGAGAACAATTAATAAAATTGTAACAGTGACAAGTGTATATCCATATAGCCAGAATTTCCTATATTGTGTACTTTCACATATTTCACACATTAGTCTTTCCAAAGAAAAGGGTGCGAATGGCCAAAACGGGGGCAACGCGTCTCTTTACGTTTAACTTGACACATAAATTATAAAATAAGTTGAAGTATACATATTTATTGACTTACCGTACTATGCCTGTATGTTACGCGAGTCTTTGGTCAACTGGACCCACATTCACTTCATTTTAATTAACACAGCAAAACAAAATTGTACATGAATGTAATATGGCGAAAAAACATAATATGCTTTTAATTAAATTCGTTGTTCGACTCATATCTAGATGAAATTCTTAGTTATGTTTATGATACGTATAAGTACAAAAAACTCACCTAGAATTTGATCTCTTCGACGAGTCGTGTTTTTTCCCTCCCTGTAGATTCGGCAGATCTTTCTGCCGTTTCTTCGTTTCTCTCCATATCCTGTAGTACAGTATACACATGACAGTCACTGGCACATAAAACGCCGCTATCGCTGTCCCGAACGTAATGAACTGGTTAGTTTCTATGAACTGAATAAAGCACTCGTGCGGCGGCACTTTCCGCTCGCCGTCGATGTACGGCCACGCGTATATCCACGGCGGCCACAACAACAAACTGAACCCCCACGCCCCGCCTATCATCATCGTGGCTCTTCGTGTAGTCCTCTTAGCCCTATACGTCAACGGTCTCGTCACACTGAAGTACCTATCGAAACTTATGATGAGCAAGTTGAGCACTGACGCGTTTGATGCGAGATAGTCCAGCGCGAGCCACGTGTCGCACACATGCGGCCCCAGCGGCCAGTACCCGTAGATGGTGAACATGGTGAACAGCGGCATCGAGATCAGGCCCACGGCAAAGTCCGCCACGGCCAGGGAGAACAAGAAGTAGTTGCTTATAGTTTGCAGTTGCTTGTCGATCTTGAAGCTGATCATCACCATGGAGTTGCCGACGACGGTGAGCACCGATAGGACGCTTCCTATGATGGCGATGATGATCTTCTGCGCGAGACTGTAGGGGCTGGTGGGGAGGTCGATGCCGAGCGCCAAATCAGTGAGGTTGGTGGAGTCATTGAACGCGATGAGCATGCTGTCAACTGGGCGAGCCGCCGGCCGCGCGGACACCCGCGCCCCGCCTCGAGCGCCGACCGAGCGCGCGCTCGCCTGCACACACAGACATACACTATTACATTATGGTACATTACAAACACCATAATAGCTTATACAAATACTGGCAAGTACAGGAGATCCCCTCAATACAACAATACAAGGTCACGCACACATGGGGATATAATGAATGTGGAAAATTGCTGATGCGTGCAATTTGTGACTGCAGTGAATTCAGTTTATCCTACTATGGCATTGTTAAGACTTCTTATGAATATATTACACAATCTTGCACATGAATGGGCCTTTTGTTCTTTTGACTTCGTGAGTTGTGGATCGAGGGGGATCAGACCGGAATAAATCGTAATCTCTTAACTTTAATAACCAACGTTTATAATTAATAAACCCCTTATCCATAAGGAAAAGTCTATTACTTAGTATTGGAACAAGATGATTAGGGTCTTATAATATCAATTCATAAGTAGTTATTGAATGCAGAAACGAAAAAAAAAAACTTTTTTAAAAAAAAAAACGTAAACGCGAGCTTCCAAATGTGTCCACAATTGTCGAAAATATCGATGAACAGACATTAAAAAAAAATACACGAAGACGAACATGTTATAATTTAACCTACTGCTTTTTTGAAGTTGGTTAAAAATTGCGTAACACACTTTCAATGACAATCTAAATAATTTTTAAGGATATTGCTTATTCATTACTGCATATGTTCGAAAAATTTGTCTGCTCAACAACGTAAATAACGCAATGAATGTTGTTGAACTGTCAAAATGAACATGCTACCTACTATTAGTGTGTTACCCCGCTGCGACAACCAAACATCGCAACTGACAAATTGTATTGAAGCTGCAGAACTCATAATACATGATCTACAAATACAGAATCTCTAAATATTGTAGTTGTAGGTTCCATCGCCTGTAATAATGGTTTTTCGATGTAATGTGCGTTTTGATAAATATATGCATAGAACGATTACTATAGCGCGATTTCGGTTAACAGATCCATCAAATTTTGACAGGCCAGGCAATACGATACCGCTGACCCAGTTTGTGAAACAATTTTACTCTCCATCGCTTGAGATGAGAATAATGGACGTACTATGTATTAAGAGGATATAACACAAAATAATTGAAAACGTTAGACTTTTACGCCATCGCCCAAATTAAAACTTAAATATCAAAGTTTCCTATTTCCTTCATTTTGGTAAAATAATCTTTGATGATGGTTGCCTTAATTAGGAGTTACCTAGTAGGGATTAGAAATCAAAATCAATTAAAATCAAAAGTAATTTATTCAAACAAGGCTGAGAATCAACTTTTTAAACGTAAAAATTACATGAAACAGTCCCTCAAAACGCCCGCCCTTCACCACCATACTTATATTACTATTTTTTTTCTCTTGGCAGTGTATTTTAATGTAATTTCTAAAAAACTATTTTAGACAACATTTTATTAAATTGCTTTACTTTCCACGGTCTACTCTGCACCATTGATTCGAAAAACACAAAAGATAATACAGCAAAAATATTGTGCACCAAAAATAATATCAAATATATTTTCCACCGTGTCAGACCAAAAACTCCCAGACAGTACACTCGACAAGGTTTTGAAAAACGTTAGCGAGCGGTAAACAAGTGGGTAAACTAGTTCAATAGTTCAAACAAACGCTGGACCAACTTTCAATTTGGCAGGGTGTAGGGACAAAGTATGGGAGCGAAACAGAGTAAATAAACCTAACAGTATATTACGAGTAGGTAACTAGCCAAACAAAAGGCTGGCACACAAAGGAGTTAGTATTAGATTTGAAATCCGTTTATTACACTAACTACGAACTTGTTCTGACCAAGTCGTAGGTAAATGCATTACGTAAGCAGTCATGCAGTCCCTGCTGACACGGCTAGTACTATGCACGACAAGTATAGTGCATAAGGTTTTCCATAGGTTCTATAGTACAGCTATGGCGCATTTTGCGACACCAGTATCCGTTTATTACAATTCTGTACCTATATCGTTCCGTATTCGTGATTCTTTACATTTTCTTGCCTTTCAAAATGGTTATATTTTGAGATCCAATAACATAGAGATACGACGGCTAGTGAAATAGTTATTTGTGCAACAAGAGAGCAAAGTCGTTTTTTGCTGTGAGTGCTGATTTTGAATCCTGAGCAAGCGAAGGATTCAAAGATTGAATCACGAGCGTAGCGAGTGATTCTAAAGTTGAATCCTGAGTGTGGCGAGGGATTCAAAGGCACGAGATGCAAAAAACTTTGCTCTCGTGTAACACACATAACTTTTCACTTCAGCAGCGAGAACACTTTAGGACATAAAATAATAAACAGGAATAGATTGAAATACCTAACTATTTATTGTGAATCAAAATAATTATCATTTAGAAATTTTTCTATGTTATGGGCCGTGAAAATTTTGGACTTTTTAGCCTTATGCCCAACTGACATTATTTTTAGAAAAGATAAGAGTTTTGCGTATGTTTCAATATGCGCGTTATGTTTTGTTTTTAAAATAGTTTTCAACATTGAGTAAATACTCCACATTGTAGATGATCGCCTCGTCTGTGATACATCTAAAAAATAAGATAGCAACACCGTCTCCGAAAAACTGCTTGCGCCCTTTGTAAGTCTCCATTCATTGAAGACATGGTATGCTTTCAGATATTTTTCGCGAGACTTCTCAGGCAGGAAACTTAATCCTGCATTCATAACTTGTTGTTTTAACTCTTCCGGTGTTAAAATATTGGTCTCGTCGCTAGTTTCATTCATATTTTACGATTATTTTAATATGTTTTAACTTATTCAACTCTTTACGCCAGCCACGCAATTTTATTCCCGCTCTTTTATACAAATTAAGGCGTGTTCAGAAATAGCACCCATGATACTTTATTATTCAAAATATATTACGTAACATTATTGAAACTACTTAGCAATAAATATTTACAGGTTAAATATCAGTTTTATTTGCAGTAAATACTCAATAAGTTAAAAATTCAATAAATTACATTAAAAGACATAATTATCTTTTTGCAAAATTTCTTTAGTTAGTACGAAATTCCGAACGTGTTTGTCTTTGAGGTCGAATTCAAAATCAGAACTTCGAAAGGGCTGGTCTTTGTCTCTGTCTCTTTCTAATGGCGGGAAAGAGATAGAGTGTGAATGTTTCGAATTGTATGATTAACCCAAGGCTGAATAAGATTTTCGCGGCTTTCTGAAAACAAAAATTAAAAAGTTACTTTGTCTCACTCAGTGAGCAAAATCGCATTTTGCTCACTGATTTCAGGCAGCAAAACCTACATGTTTGAGCTACTGAAGTGAAAAATATAAAGAATCACGAATAGAAAAATGTAGTTGTCCTAACTGAAATCAGTTAAAATATTTAAAAAATGAGATAGGACTTTTAGTCATGCGAGCGACGATATCACGAGGTGTAAAACTAGCTTTGCCTAGCTGGCTTTTGTATGTGTATATATTTTTTTTGTTATTTGCGTTTTGTTTGTGCAGAATAAACAATTTTTCTTTTTCTTCTTTATAAGCGAATAGCAACAACTCAGAAAAAAATATCTTTTCACTAAAAAAATGTACCTCTGTAATGTATTTCATTGTTAAATATGTACATCAAATATGTCCTTATTTCGTTGTTTTTCTCAAGCTCACATACAACAACGGTAAACAAAGCAATACGTTTTAAAAGTAAAAGCTCGAAGAAGAACTTTCAGTTTGTAAGAAAAGCGCACCCGTAAACGAACTACATTGTACGCGGCAATAATCCGTAACTAGTTCACACCGGCACGTGCCGGATCCTACTGGTTTTAACCAGTTCAAACTGAAAAACTTCGAGAATTTTTCGTGTAATATCTTTTGAAATCTTGTGTCTTCTATCCTTATTCTTTTTTGAGATCGATGTTCATTGTTGAACGCGGATTAAAGATTTCTGAACTTAATTTTAAGTGCAATAGAACTAAAAATAGTAGAGTAATGCTTATTTCTTGAGAAGCGACCTGAAGAAGATGCAAAGACCCTGTTTCCGAGCTTTTATTTCTTGCGCCAATGTAAATATTTCCAGTGAAATAGAATGAAGTTCGCATAATTAAAAACAACAGTCTGTCAGTCAGAGAAAAAGGAAACAGTTTTATACTAGTAGCTTTGTTGAAAATTACTCGTAAAAGTCTAATGCTAGCCCCAGTTAAGTTAGTACACCTGTACAATTGTACATTGTTGCTAAAGCTGGATAGTTTTACTAAGACTTGCATTTCCCCGTTCCCTTATTTATGTTCTGAGGTATTTTAACGTAATATAGAGTTTAAACTCGAAACAAAAGTCGTTTACCCCGTGACTGATTTGTGTCGCTCGCCAAGATTTTGAACTCATAACTTGTAACTTAAATGGCTACACTAATAACAAAAATAAAATGAAATATCGAACTGAATATTGTCGCTGCTTAGGCTGTTTATAAAGAAATCATGTTTTGGTATTAAGGGGCTTAGAAGACCTAAACGCAAAAAACGCAAGTTTTATAAACAATAAAAGTATATGATAAACTACAGTAAAAAAACTCAAAAAAATATATGATATTCTTCAGGATAAATGCGAGGAAGTTAGTGTGTTGAAAACATAATACAACTTATTTGGTACGATAGAAAAAAATCATGAAGATACCTCTAAAAACTTTTTTTTTACAACAAAATTCATACTAATATACATACAATCATTATGATTTTTTGTCAGATTATTCTACAAGCAACATACTAAAACTATAGTGTTTTAGTTTTTTTGTTCAAACACTAGATTTTTCGTAAATCGATAATTGCTTCATATTTTGCAATAAATTACCAGCGTTGTGGCATCGCGCTTCTCTTTCTTTTCTATGCAGTCCGACAAAGACCGCGCTTTAGGTCATGTAGTCCTCTTAACTGTCAAAAATTACACTTTTTTTTTACATACAACCCTACTATAGGCCGACCGCTTAACTGAGACGTTGCCTGAGGTAGCTACGCGGTGTGGGAGGGGTGATAGTTGTCACAAGTTGACGAAACACTGAGCTCTCGCATCACGTCACCACAGGTCCCGCACCGCGCCGCTACCTCAGTCAACGTCTCAGTTAAGCGGTCGCTAACGCCGCCATCTTGTTCGTATCAATACACAATGACAGTGATAATTTCACAAATGTTTACCAACACCCCCCTGTCAATGTCATTCAGGCGCCAAAGATCCTTATCGAACTCTAGAATGGAAGATGGGAAAGTGTAGGACAGGACTACGGAGCTTGAAGTGTATTATAGGCAGTACTTAATACGTATTTTGCGTACGGGTGGGTAAATCGTTTATTCGATCCACCCTAGCTCCTCCAGGAAGGCCAGCAACGCCTTGATGTTCCTGACCGTCTCACGGACGGTACCTGGGTTACCTGAGTACTTTGTCCTCTCTTGTCTATCCAAGCCATAGAAATGTAAAAAAAATGATCCAAGCATAAGCATTATTTGAAACACGAGCCACTACAGAAATCACTGTTTACCGAACTTACCCGAGCGCTTACGAAAATAGACGAACGGTTTAAACATGGCGGAGCGTTGACGAAAATGTTGCAAGTTTTTGAACCTTATTCCCGGGGTTTCTTGGGTACCGGTGCGTTCAGTCGCATAGTGCCCCATAATACACGATGGCCGACGCTCTAGCGATCAAAGGCACTTTTTTTTACGTAAATAGAATTTTTTAAATAAATATTGTGATAAAATTGATGTTACGAATTTGATTTAGGAGTTTTTAAGAGAAGGGCTTGTGGCTACGTAATAACAACTGCACGGGTCGATCGATCAGGTTAAGCTACGCTTGCCGCGGTTGGTCCGTGGATGGGAGACAATCTTCACATACCAAGACCCCTCCGTGCCTCGGAAAGCACTTTACGCCAATGGTCGCGGCTGTCATTCGTTGATCTTTGACAGTCATTACGGGTCCTCAGAAGCCTGAAAGTCTGATAACCAGTCTTACCAAGGGGTACCGTATTACCCATTAACTGAGTTGTGGAGAAAGAGAAATCGTACTTAGGCAAAAAACCATAACCAAGAAGCGAAACTACGGGAAAACCTAAGTAAATAGTAGATACATATAGGAAGTAGTGAAAGATTAAATTATTAAACGAATCCGTAAAACAATACATCAAAATGAAACTCAATCGAGCATGTAACAGAAACACGGAAAAGCCATTCCCCTCGAACCGTCTCCATAAACCATATAAGTTATTACAGCAGACTGTTATTGAAATCTGGAAATAAATAGGCAACTTTTGCACAATACACAAATTTCGTAGGAATTAACAAATGTGTATAATTAATTTATATATTTCAGACGAACTTTGTGCCAGCGCCGAACGCATTACAATTTTGCTTTGGTCCAAGTTATCGTCGCTAGTTTGATATTATTTTTTTTTGGGAATAGGATTACAGTGCATTTAGAGTGATATTTGTTAGTATAGCTTCATTAGTATCAGGGAGCCCGTAGCTAAATAATAACAGCCGCTTGCTGTGGTTGGTCTGCGGATGTGTAACCATCTTTACATACCGAGACCCCTCCGTGCCTCGGAAAGCACGCTAAGCCGTTGGTCCCGGCTGGCATTCGTGGATCTTTGATCTTTGAGGGGTATTGTGTTACCCAGTAACTGATTTGTGGAGGTCAGATAGGCGGTCGCTCCATTTAAAATAGACTGGAAGCCGAAAAGGCTAGACAGATGATGATGATGATGATGAGTATCAATGGTACTGTTACTGTTAGCCCGCATCATCCCACTGCTCATCATTTCAGCCGAAAGATATCCACTGCTGGACATAGGCCTCCCCTAAGTACCTTCACTTCGACCGGTTCTGTGCTTCTCGCATCCAACGGGTTCCTGCGGTCTTCACAAGTCGTCGGTCCTCGGTTTGTTGTTGGTTCCAGGACATGCCGGTTTCCTGACAATGTTTTCCTTCACCGTTTTTAGAGCAGTGGTGATGAAATTATTTACACGAAGTAAAGCGCCTGTCTGGGTTCGAACCTACCATCTACACTCGTAAGTGCGGCCGGTATCACTGGGCCACCAGCCCACCACTGCTCACATGATTAAAGTTTTACATTTTAGTCAATTCTCCGCTATTTCTCATGCACTACGTCTCGCCGCCCCAGCTGGAAGCCTCCCGTCAACCGTTGGCCGCCCGAAACAGTTTGCAATTCAAACGTTCCTTGAATATTCGCCCGCACCAAATACCTGTTCCACAGTTATTAAATACCTCGGTCGTGAATTGAGATAGAGAACGCTTAATATCAGTTGCATCTTGCATTAGGTTGGTTTCGTGTTTAGAGTTACTTTTGCCTGCCTTTGAGGCGGATGCTTTATAGTCTATGGTTTAATTTACGCGAAAAACTAGTGATCACAAAGATCGATTCTGTGTGAATGAGTCTCTGTTTTGTGCCCGGAAACCAGCCTGACAGACCTCTTCTCCTTAATTGGTACCCATCCTACTATTATCATCTTCAGCTGCCTAGTCTAACCGGATGCAGCTGAATACAAGTATTTTACATCGAGCGTCTGCCTATCTGACCTCCACAACCCAGTGGGTAATACTTAGTAAGACTGGTTCTCAGACTTTCGGACTTCTCTGACGACCCGTAACGACTTTGAGAGATCCACCAACGACAGCCGAGGCCAATGGCTGAACATGCTTTCCGAGACACGGAGCGGGTCTTGGTATGTAAAGACACATCCCCCATACTCACCTAAGCAAAATCTTCATCAATGACACCATTTATCAAACAAAGACATTATAATTACTCGCCAAATCGCGAAGCACATCACGTCCATCGTTAGTCACATCGTGCAATTAAACATGAAACATTGGAAGAATATTCCGCGCTCCATATTCAAACAATCGGCACTGATTGACGGGCGCGCGTGACACGAAAGCGCAGCGCTCCGGGGACAGCCGACAACATCCGACGTACTTGAATATGGAACTATTGTAACGTAAGTTATTTTTAAATGTGGAAAGGGCAGCACTAAATTGGAAAAGTGGGTCAATGTTCCTGTAATTTATTATTAGAAAATAGTTTGTCACACTAATATTATAAATGCGAAAGTTTGTATGTTTGTAAGTTTGTTACTTCTTCACGCACAAACTACTAAACGGATTTGGATAAAATTTGGCACACAGATAGTTTATAACCAGGATTAACACATAGGTTACTTTTTATCCCGATTTTCCTGCGGGATCGAAACTTATGCGGGTGAAACGCGGGGCGCTACTAGATGGACATAAAACAACAACATACGAGTACCTAGGCATACAAAACAACGCCTTTTATCCTGTTAAGGGTTATATTGAGGACAAAAAAGCTTGGGATTGAGCTGCTTCCAATTTTTGCATTTTTTAATATTTTTTTATTTTTCTATACAGTATGTTACCTAACAGAGGGCGTTCCCGTTAACCCGCAATAGTATAGCATCCATACATGCTAAAAAAATATTACCATTCGAAAATAAAATGTTTTTATTTTTTTAATATTAAAATATTCACTAAAAATGTTAAATTGATACGTGAAAGAAACACTCTGTACACGCGTACTTGAAGGACGGCAACGTCGCAATTTATTTATGAATGACGGGCCGCGTGTGCGGCGATTTTTTACGTATCAATTTAACATTTTTAGTGAATATTTTAATATAGAAAAAATATATATTTTATTTTCGAATGGTAATATTTTTTTTAGCATGTATGGATGCTATACTATTGCGGGTTAACGGGAACGCCCTCTGTTAGTTAACATACTGTATACACATTGACATTAATGAATTTTATACATATAAACAATGACATTTGCTTACTTTGTAAAGTATTATATTATTTTAATTATTGTGAATGTGAAGACAATGTGGGTCATTTTATTTTTACTTTTTTTATTTTAATTATTTTCTTTGTTCTGTTAGTTTTTGTCATGGTCTGGCAGTTTGAGTAATTTATGTGGCCTACCCAAATGTCCTTTCTTTGGTATTGTTCGACGAATCGTTGAGCTCCTTAAGTTTTGAGTTGAGCTGCATGAATTCTGACAAATGCGTGCACTGACTGGACAGGTCCACTCAATCTGTATGGTTCTTTCCTCAAAAGACCATCTCAGACTTCGATCTACATGGTCTTCATATATCCTGACCAAGATTATGTCTGGACTTTAAAAGAGACTGTGACCTCTGAGTTGGTTTCGGCCTTTCTTCTCAGAGTAGTCAGATAGGAAACGCCAACCTCATCTAGTTTTTAAAAATATGATTGACGTGTAAAAGTGTTTGTGCAGACCTACTTACAGAAATAAAATAATTTATCATTTATTTATCATTTATCACGCATCGCCTGCCCGCGCTATTACTTCGTTTTCGCCTAGCGTTCTTTCCGACTTGTTTCGTTTTGCTCGGCTCCCTAGGGCCGTAGCGTGATGTTAAATAGCCTATAACCTTCCTCAAAGATTGGGCTATCAAATGCAAAAATACATTTTCAAATCGGGCTCGTGGTTCCAGATTCGCCCGTTCAAACAAACAAACGAACTGTTCAGCTTTATTATTAGTATAAAAAATTAACCTTACAAACTTTAAAAGGTGCTTTAGACCATCGAACTGAACAACTTTCACTATGGGACCAACTCTGAAATCACGAAAAAAAAATCAGCTGTTTAATAAAAACGTTCAATACCTACTTGACCAAAATGTATGAAACAGCAGATTTTTTTTGTGATTTCAGAGTTGGTCCCATAGTGAAAGTTGTTCGGTTCGATGGTCTAAAGCACCTCTTAAAGTTTGTAAGGTTAATTTTATTGGAGCGTTCTTAGTAAACGAATACAATTCTGTCATTTGAGTTTGAAGCTTGTGACATACTCTCTCTGTCAAGGTATGTCGATGTGAAACCATTGAATCTGCGCTCTCTGGATTAAATCTTATTTAATCAAACTATTGAGTTTACTTTTCGCCATAAAACCATCAAATTTTTTAACACTTTGTAGTGTTCCATCCTAAACGAAACAGAAAGCCGCTACGTTTCCACTTTCAACAATGCTAACGTCTCCATACATAGTTATTTGTGTAGGCTGGCGCGCTGCACATTGCTCCGCAGTATCAAATTTATGAAACACTGGCCACTCCTAAATATGCATGGACACGTTGTTTATGGCCGAGCAATATTGTGTCTATGGAAATGTGTCTGATTGGTTACGCATAACGAGGTAAGAGGAGATTTGGGAGGTGATGGCTATAGATGTGCATTATTTAGCTGTTCTAAATATGATAATTTAAGAAAAAAGAAAAATGCGTTTATTGGCATTACAGCAAAATAAATACACCTTAAAACTATAAAAACAGAAAACAAAGATTACAATGCCAAAAGGCCCTCAGCTCAGCATAATGTCTGATGACAACACAAGGTGTATCATCTGACGCTGACGTCTATGATTTATGTTCTATGTTAGAAGGTTTGGTTTCCGCACTTAGTCCTTCAAGTTGACCATTAAGCGTACGACATGGCCCCCAACGGTGGTTATTCCAACCAGCCCACCTCCCTCCAGAAGTTGATTCCATCTCATGGCCTGTTGAGAACGTCTGTGTAAGATCTGGGTGTCCCGAAGGTTTCTCACCCAATCTAAGTGACGCCTGTGCACTTAAAGAGCAAAGGTTTCCTCATCCTTCATGCACATTATCGAACCTTCTTAAGTAACGATTTAAGAGTTTCATAAATTCAATCTACCTAGCCTTTTTCCCAAACATGTTGGGGTCGGCTTTCAGTCTAACCGGATGCCGCTGAATACCAGTATTTTACATGGAGCGACTGCCTATTTGACCGCTACAAACCAGTTACTGGGTAATACCCCTCGGTAAGACAGCTTTTCGGGCTTCTGACGACTCGTTATCAAAGATCAATGAATGACAGCCGAGACGAACAGTTTAACGTGCTTTCCAAGACACGAAGAGGTCTTAGTATGTTAAGATGGTCACCCATTCCCGGACCAACCGAGGCAAGCGTAGCATGTCCTGATCGATCGATACGTTTCATTGATACAAATGGATTATGGAACAAAGATTGTGGATTTGTAGACAATTAAATGAATTCCCGTCGTAATAAACATGTTTTTGAGGCTAACTGTACCTAGCCCAATGAATATTGACGAGTTTTACTTATCATTGTGACAATGTAGCTTGTCGTACGGTCGTTTAGTCGTGGAGCGTAGGCCAAGGAGGAAGATACACTGTCAAACCAGTTAGTGCCAACCTCAGTAAGTGTATGGTACTATAATAAACAAATTTAAAAACATTTTTTTTAATAAAAGTATAAACAACTTAACAGTGCCCACATATTAGAAGCTCGACCGTAAATACGTGGTAAATATTTTGTTTTCTGTGCTAATAACTGTATAAAAGTGTTTAGACAATGTAATTTTTTTTTACACTTTCTTGTTGTGGTACATACAAATTCGTGTACCACTACTTGGTATTTGAGAATTATAACTTCATCCACAGAGCATATAACCTACATCATCAACATACATGACGTTAATAAATCAAATCAAATCAAAGCATTTATTTCAATTAAACCATGTACAGGCACTTTTGAATTGTCAAAATTAAATAGTCAGTCAGTTAGTCAGAAAGTTGAAGCTAGTTGCCCATTCCAAAACGTAGATCTCTATGGAGAAGAACGGGCAAGAAACTCCATAGACACTCTTTTAAATCAAGATATTACAAAATCCTGGGTACATTATTCTTGATGCTTCTATATGTGAGAACAATGTAAAAAAAAACACACAAATGAAGAAACAATTCAAAATATAAGATTAAAAATAAGCCTTGGCAGTTAAGAGATGACCAGTCTCAACCGACGGCGCCCGTTCACGAACATGACGCGTGGATCAGCACCGTCCAGCTCAACCATTTTGTAGGGAGCCGAATGATCCAACACACGCGCCACAATCAGTGAGACATTAGTGAGCATGACAAAAAACATAATTATATTGAAGCTACCTCATAAAGTACCCAAGACCACCGCGCGGGCTTCTTCTATTGGTAGAGGAAGCCCGCGCGGTGGTCTCATCCAGTCGATGTCGTTGGTTCCGCATTTTCGTTTTTTGCCCCCGACTTCAGAAATAATTAAAGTTATTTTTCAGTTAATAGTGTTTTTTTTTGGAAGTCGGTTGTTGTAAAAAGTTTCGAATTTTAACTTTTTAGTCGTACCTACCTACCCCAGACACAATCGTATAACACTACTTGCTAAATATACTACCGTTTTAATTAAAAAGGGCACAATTAACATTTTTCATGAAATTGAGTTATATATATATCCGGAATCAGGAAAAAAAGGCCTATCCGGATATATATATATATATATAACTCAATCTCATGAAAAATGTTAGTTGTGCCCTTTTTAATTAAAACAGCAGTATAAGTGACAGGATGTTATAATAACATAATCAATAGGTATACACTAAATGGAAAAAATACGTGTTATTTTATTTTATTTTATTAAGTTTGATTGTTAATTTGAGTTAATAAAATTTATATGCGACGTGGCCAAGAATTTTCGAAATCGATTCACAATAGGGATGATGACGGGGTAAAGTAAACGAAATTCTATTTAGTCCGTCAGTTAGATTATCAAAAAATAAGGACACATATTGTTTCTTGTGTCAATCAACCAAAAAATTACAAAGATAAAGCGTGTCAAAGTTTGGGAGTGGGGGCTCGTGAAGTCGTGACGTCACGTGTAGGTAAAAATTGTACCAACATCTGACGTCATGCGACATTTCAAATCAATATATCTCTGTAATGTTTTGATTATGTGAAAAAAGAAAAACTACGTGCCGAATACTTTTTAATAATCTACCTGATAGACGAAGAAAAAAAAGTTTGTCGTCATCCCTATTGCCGGAGATATCGCGTAACATACTGTATGTATACGAAAAAAAATATACAGTCGAACGAGAACCTCTTTCTTTTTGAATTCGTTTAAAAATAGATACATTGCACTGCAGAGTTACTAACTTGGTTGACTACTGATGAACCACGGAATTTGCCGTACCGACTTCCAATTAGTGGGTCGCGGTTTCTGAGCTTCGGATTAAGCTTATGTGTTAGTACACGGATACCTATGTAGGTACTTAGATAGGTATGCCTATGTCCGATAGTCTAGGCTTCGTGTTAAAAGCAAAACTAAATTTTTTTTTAATCCTTTTGTAGATTAGATTAGATACGTATCTACTCTAACGTTGGAAAATAACCAATCACTTGGGGTTGAAACCCTCGGGCCGTTGGGTGCGAGTACTCATGGTCTCTTTAAGGTACTTGAATCGGCTGGTTGACACTTTCCGTGACCCAAGGGTTTTTACCTTGGCCAGAGGCTAAGCATTGCCATATAAAGTGGTAATGCCGCCCAGTCTCTTCACTCTTGGGTACGTTACCAGCGATGCGGATTAATTTTTCGACGCTTTATATTAGTTTGTGAATAGTTTTAGTTAAGTTAGGATATAATAATGTTATTTTTATTAATTAATTAGGTACCTATTCGTTGTTATTTACGTGCATACTAATTTAGTTCTGAATAAACCACTTAGCCAAAATCACAATTAATAGTATTGTTATTGCTAACCGACAAAAAATAATACTTGAAAATAATACGATTACCTCACATGGAAAAAAAAATCAGCTGTTCCCTACATTTATGTTCGCATAACTCGTCAAAATGTAGGGAACAGCTGATTTTTTTTTCGCGATTTCAGGTTTGGTTCCATAGAAAAAGTTGTTCATAATGATGAGTACAATCTCCCATTTCGATTTGTCGCATGTTTTCAATTTCATCCTGTATAATTAAAACCATGCATCGCGATGTGTTGCATGTGTTATTAACACCATATATATTCTAAACAGACCTATTATTGTAATTGATTCTAGACTGTTGTATGTAATTAAAATAAATACATAAATAAATTATAATGTATAAAAATTGTCTCGGTGTTTGTAGAGAATAATTATACCTATAGTGCTACAAGGATCTTCTGGCGCGTGGTCAAAATTGGAACTAACGTCGATTGTTTTTTCATAACATTTCACAAAACAATTACACAAATGTTTAACAACAACGATCCCCTGTCAACGTCATTCGAGTGCCAAAATATCCTATTAGCAGTGTACCTATTATTTATATTTGCAGTACAAAGATGGTGCAAGTGAGAGTGAGTGAGGGGCTGCTTGAGGGCGAGCTGGTGCACAACGAGTACGGTGGCACGTACTGCAGCTTCAAGGGCATCCCGTACGCGCAGCCGCCACTAGGAGACCTCCGGTTCAAGGTAAATATTAAATTCAGATCTTAAAAATTCCCCTTAAATTCGAAAAACAATAAGTAATTGTTTGATAGAACTTTCGATCTATTCTGTAAAAATCTCACCTTGAAAACTTAAGTGAAGTGAGCTGTCAATTCTATCAATCCCTAGCATCTGAGGGAGTGACAGCTCACTCACTTCACCTAAGCACTCACGGTGAGATTTTTACAGAATACACCGGCAGATCACTGGTGTATGTATAGAAATGTAAAAAGTTCTGATACATTTTCAACTAACGGACATATCTCCTTCTTTCATATATCTATAGGTGTATGTAACCTATATTATTCTGCATACAGTCCTTTCGTAGTAATTTTACCTGACAGCAACCTATTATGAACCTTATAGCAAGGACGATAAAGAACTCTGTGATGCCAAATCAAAGGCAAATTAACTGTGAAAGCACTGTACGAGTATTTGTAATGTAGGTACGCTAGTAGACACTTTTTTTTTTTTTTTTTTTTGTGGATGGGATATCATCTAATGACTCCTCCCGCTCTGGGTGGAGCGGAAGGGAGTGTCAGACTCTTACTGACTAAAACCCACCCGTGTTCCTTCCTTAGCCCTTTATGTTCCGGGGCAGCGGTAACCCTTTCGGACGATCCCGCTACCCCGGACGCTAGTAGACACTTGACATACCCTTTCTAACCAGCACCCTAATTGCGTAACACACTGTCAATCACAATCTGAATAATTTTTAACGACATTGCGAATCCATTGCTTCATATGTTAGAAAAATTTGTCTGCTCAACAACGTAAATAACGCAATGAATGTTGTCAAACAGCCAACATGAAAGTCATTGCAGTGTATTATGCAATTACCCCGCAATTAGTTTTGTAATGTTTTATATCTGCAGGCCTACCACGAGCTCTTAAAGCGATCCATTTTAGGACCTAAACTGAACTGTTCTGCTAATTCGTACCATGACGTCAGTTTAACGACTCAATTTAGACCGTGCCATCTGACAGCGATTGTCCCAAACTGAGTCGCAAGTTTTGGTTTCATTCATTTATTTTTATACTTGTTTGGTACCATGACGTCCATAGAGCAGCTCAACTGAAACGCTTAACTGTCAAAATAAGCGATTCAATAAAAGTTACTATTTCCCTAACATAAACTGAAACGTTTGGTGAATTATTGACGAAAATAAAGTTTTTTAGTGCTATTTTAGTGGAATTTTACAAAAATCAATGTAAGTGCACTTTAATATTTCTTTTAAAGTCTAAAATACCTGTTTTACATGCCTTTTTTAACCGCATTTGTTTTTCTTTAACCTGATGAACACTTGTATTTGAGTTTTTTGAGGAAGATCAAAGAGTATAAGTAATAATAATACGGAAGAGGAAGATTCTGCCTTACACTATGACAAGTCACATAACTTTTTTTACTCACGTGCGTTCGACACAGAAACATAATTTGTTTTATTACGTCGAAATAAAAATATTTTTTTCGTATAATAAATAACAAAAGGTAAATAAATACCTATGTACTTTGACTAAGAATTATTACCTATATAAAAACAATTGTAGAGTGTCTTTTTTACTTTAAAGTAATGACACTGAGTTAAGAACAAATAAAATTTTACTTGCTTCTGAACGTATCTGACACTAAAATGTGCGCGAAACAAAGTTATTTGATAATAATAGCGTTGTCTCTTTTTCACCAAAAACGTTTCAAACGCGGTTCAGCAACAAATTGCGATCTTTCATTCACTTTTAACGAACCAAATGCCGCTGAGAGTATTGGACGTCATGGTACGACTTTGAGCGATGCAGTTTAGGAACCTAAACTGAAATGTCTTGCTTTTGAATCGTTTTTAATTAGATCATGGTAGGCCACCTGAACTGCAGTAAATTCATGTTTACTTAGCCAATTTGTAACTAAAAACAATCTTGACATCTTTGAATTAACTATGCTCATATTTATTACATGTATATTTAGTTGAGTTATGAATCTATTTATGGAATATATTTAAAACCATTCACGATCAATGTCATTGGGAGTCCCAAGACATTGAACTTGCATAGGTATTATTGTGACTGATGCAGACAAAAAATCGCATCATTCTAGTCGTTCCCAAATATGTAATCAACTATCCATATTGATTTATCTAACGTCAACATTCTTAATGGTCTAATAAATATGCTTGCAGGCACCTCAAAGTCCAAAGTCCTGGGATGGTGTACGGAGCGCAAAAAAGTTTGGTCCCGTCAGCTATCAGTATGACGTATTCATGAAAATACCACCCCGTGGAAGCGAAGACTGTCTGTACCTCAACGTCTATACTCCAGACCTGAAACCCGCCAAGCCTTTACCAGTAATGTTCTGGATACATGGAGGAGGATTTCTCTCTGGCAGCGGAAATGACATAATGTTTGGCCCAGAATTCCTCATTCGACACGGCGTGATACTTGTCACTATCAACTACAGACTTGGTGTCCTGGGTTTCCTTTGTTTAGATACAGAAGAAGTACCGGGCAATGCAGGCATGAAAGATCAGGTGGCAGCTTTGAAGTGGGTCAATAAAAACATTTCTAATTTTGGTGGCGATCCAAACAATATAACTATTTTTGGTGAAAGTGTAGGCGCTGCCAGCGTCAGCTATCACTTGGTGTCACCCATGACAAAAGGTTTTTTCAAGAGAGCTATCTGTCACAGTGGAACTGCAAATAGTTGGTGGGGAGAAATAATCGAACCCCGTGAGAGAGCAGTTGCGTTGGCCGAGCATATAGGGTACGATCCAAAAACTGATGGAAGTCTCTACGATTACTTTAAATCCCAACCGATGGAAGCACTCGTTAAAATAACAACACTACTAACATTCTCTGAAGAGCATCGAGCGGGCTATGAATTGAGTATGGGTGTTGTTAATGAAAAACAATTTGGTGATAATGACAGATTCTTCTATGGCAATATTTATGATCATTTAAATAATGGCATTCATGAAGGAGTGGAAGTTATAACCGGCTACACTGAGGACGAAGGTTTTATAGTTTATGTCTTTGCCGAATTCGAAAATATGCTAGCACAAGCAAATAAAATTATTACTTATTTTACTCCTAAACATATAGCTTTGAATTGTCCGGTGAAACAACAAATAAAGGTGGCACGAAAGATCAAGGATTTCTATATGAATGACAATACTCCAAGAGCTGACTGGGAAAAGTTGGCACGATTCCATTCTTTTGAAATAATTAAATATGACACCATTAAGTGGGCAAAGATTTGCGCAAGTGCAAACAAGAACAAAGTATACTTTTTCAAATTCAGTTGCATTTCTGAGCGAAATATTGCAAGCCGATTGATGGGGCTAGATGAAGTAACTGGAGGGAAAGAAATATCTTGTCATGTCGATGATTTGTTTTATATTTTCAATAGTAGAGCATCAGAAGGAAACGTCGATATGAAATCTAAAACTTTCAAAATGATTGATAACATGACAAAGCTTTGGACTAACTTCGCAAAATATGGGTAAGTTGGTCGAGATCTAGGCCTAAGGAAAAAGCTTCTCAATCTTTTAGACTCATAAAATTGCATTTGTTTCTATTTTTCAGAAATCCAACTCCAAACGATGAACTAGGTGTGAGATGGAATCCTTACACAGTGAAAAAAGAAGAATATTTGGACATAGGCAACGATTTGCTAGCGGGGTCAGCGCCGGATCATGAAGAATTTAAATTCTGGGACACGATCTTTAGGGAATTCGCTCCAAAATATTTTACTAAAGATTTTTAAGCAGTTTCTCTCAAAGTTTTTTCGTACAAATAGTTCGTGGAAAATTATATTGTTTTTTTTTTACCTTTATGATGTAGCACAGTTGGTGATACTTTATTTACATTACAATCTAGCCTATTAGCTATCATCATCATAATCATCATCAGCCTATAGCAGTCCACTGCTGGACATAGGCCTCACCTATTGCACGCCATTCAACTCGATTTTCGGCAACTCTCATCCAGCTGCTACCAGCCATCCTGCGAAGATCGTCACTCCACCTAGCCTGGGGGCATCCCACGTTACGTTTACCGATTCGCGGTCTCCACTCAAGAACACGTCTACCCCAGCGGTCATCGGATCTACGGCTAATGTGGCCGGCCCATTGCCACTTTAGCTTATAGCTATTAACTATAAAGTAATTTAAATTAACTGTAAAATTATGAAATCGTCCAATAACGTGTTTCTTGTTCACTTTATGTTAAGGGAAAGACATTTGATTCACGTGTTCTTTATAAGATTCAGCACTTGCACAACAGTTTAAGTTCACTTACACTAACCAAAAGGCATTTATCCTTTTTAGTATTCGCACTAATTCAGTGCTGTCAAGGAGTTGGATCGTCTCGACATTCACGTTATGATGAAGTCTGTGTTCATAAGCTTCTGCATATTTTGTATAACTATGTTTACGACATCCATAAAATTATATTGCGTAGCATATTATTAATCCCAAAAAGATGTACAATACAAAGATATTTTTATGAAAACAGTGTCTATGTTAAGTAAAATAGTACTTATAATAACACAACTGAACAAAAATATATATTTGATACTTTATTGAGAATTTCTATCTGTCTTCACGCACACTGCTGCTGCACTATTAATTGCATAATTGCATTGCTGCACTATTAATTATTAAACTATTTACATCTTTTTTTAAGTTGTTTTTCTAGATGCACCTTCGTAAAGTAGGAGAGAGGTAGAGTAGTATTTTTTTTTTTTTTTTTCGCTCAATATAACAACAATTTGTAAATCGTGCTTCATTCAGCAAGCTCTTATTTTAACTTTTCTCCACACAATTACTTTTTTTTTCAACCGACATCTATAAATTGGTCGTGTGTTATCTCTTTCTTATCGTACAACGAACGCAAAACAAACAAAACAAACACAAATGCAAAGACAAAATGCAAATAATAACATAACTTTTTTAGCGCCTACTTTTTTTTTTTTTTTTTTGTGGATGGGAAATCATCTAATGACTCCTCCCGCTCTGGGTGGAGCGAGTGTCAGACTCTTACTGACTAAAACCCACCCGTGTTCCTTCCTTAGCCCTTTATGTTCCGGGGCAGCGGTAACCCTTTCGGACGATCCCGCTACCCCGGCAGGCTTCGGCCCTGGCGGGCCCCTTCCTTTATGCTGACATCTCTTTGAGGCGCGCGTGGAACACATACGCGCCGTCCGGCACGGGCCCTGGTCCTGATCGGACGGAGAGCTACCCATTACTCTCCGTCCGCAGGCCCGCGCCTACGGTGGCCGGGAGTCGTCACGCGGCTCCCGACGCCCGTAGCGTCTCCCGCGGCGGCTGAGGCGTGCGCCTACTGCGCTAAATACGTCATGTGTGCAAACTGTAATACATAAAATAGGAATCACCACAAAAATATTTCAGTCGTACGCTTGTGCAGGTGCTATCAACACAGTCGTGCTTACGAAAAAAATCGAATATAAAACAAAATAACCAGTTAACCTTGAAATCTTTAACGACCTCGCTTGCTCTCCGACTTGGTGAACTCAGTGAACTGTGACTTTATCTAGTGCGATTAACGTGGCCACGTACTGGGCCCAAGTAATTTGAAAAAGTAACAAAGTATTAAAAAAAAAGGAGTTTAGTAGAAGATGGTGCAAGTGAGAGTGAATGAGGGGCTGCTTGAGGGCGAGCTGGTGCACAACGAGTATGGCGGCACGTACTGCAGCTTCAAGGGCATCCCGTACGCGCAGCCGCCAATAGGAGAGCTCAGGTTTAAGGTAGGTCTAAAATTATCATCATCATATCCTTATCTCAATTTATTTGGGGTCGGTGCAACATTGTATTTTTCTTCCATAGTTCTCTATTATTCGTCATCTCCGTAGTCACCTCCTTTCTAGCCATATCATCTTTCATACAGTCCATCCATCGTTTCTTTGGTCTTCTCCTACTCTTATATATTCACACTCAAAAATGTCCTCAAGACATTTTCCTCATTCCTCAGCATTAGATACAGACGCCAGCACATCAAACTACTACAATCTGTCAAATTTATTTAATAGATTTTCAACTTTATCGCTAAAGCATAAGGTTCAAAGTTGATTGGGAAAATTTTACAATTTCGGGTAGCTTGATGTGCTGGCGTCTGTGCATGCTCTCGTCTTGGTAAATCTAACATCGCATAACAAATAAATAATTCAGAGACCAACAGTTCAAAGTATGATTCTGTCATATATCTTCATAACTGGTTACAGATTGTATTATTGTGTTTGTCGACCGTGTTACTAACTCTTGAAAAAAAGTAGGTATGGGCTATGTTATTGCCAAACATGATTATAAATTTCAGCTTATCCGCTAGATAAGCATAAGCTAAATATACATCCAAATAGATAATGTCTTCTATCTACTAGATAAACTAAAATTTGCATCAGAATATGTACAAATCTAGTAGATTATAGATATTATCTATTTGGGTAGATATTTAGAAACTGTCATGTTTGTCCAATAGGTTCTTCATTCACTTAAAAAATGGAGCTATATTCATAGCACTACACTATTAATTGCAATAAATATAAAATCTGTCAAAACAGAGAAAAAAATGTTTGCACGTTTATTCTAAGATGCCAACCCTAGTGAGCTATATATTGCAATAAATATAAAATCTGTCAAAACAGAAAAAAAAAAATGTTTGCACGTTTATTCTAAGATGCCAACCCTAGTGGGGCAGAATCCAACAAGATTTTAAAGCAGTGGAATCTGCCCCACTACTTCGATTTAGTGGGGCAGATTCCACTGCAAAATTTTTGGCATTCTCCAAATAGTGGAATAATCCAAAAATATGGTAAAATTGCGACATCAGTATAATTATGTATCTATTTAAGTTAATCGATGTCGAAAACAGTGTTACATTTTGCATCTCTTACTTCACTGTTTGATTGCAATATCGCTATCTCATTAGTGATATGGGTTTTAATCACACGTTTGAGACCGGTGCGGCCGAAACACGTAGGACAAACCAGTATAACAGCTGTATTTATTTATTATTTTTGTCGGGCAGTTGAATTATTCTACTATCATTTTAGTGGCTTATAGGAAGCTCATAATTAATAAATGTATGTAGGTTCCCTGTGATAGTTCGTGAGCCTGAACAAACTGAAGAATATATCTAATGATCGTATTATAATGTTACAGGCACCACAACCCCCAAAGCCATGGCACGGAGTCCGGAATGCCAAAGAGTTCGGTCCAGCATGCTATCAGGTCGACTTATTAATGAAAACTGTACCTAACTGCAGCGAAGATTGTTTATTCCTCAACGTCTATACCCCAGACTTGAAACCCAAAGATCCTTTACCCGTAATGTTCTACATTCACGGTGGAGGATTTTACTCTGGTAGCGGTAATGATGACATGTATGCACCCGAATTCCTCGTCAGACACGGAGTTATACTGGTCACAATCAACTACAGACTTGAAGTTCTAGGTTTTCTTTGCTTAGATACAGAGGAAGTACCTGGCAATGCAGGCATGAAGGATCAAGTTGCAGCTTTAGAATGGGTCAGTAAAAATATTGCAAATTTTGGTGGAGATCCCAATAATATTACGATTTTTGGCGAGAGTGCAGGTGCTGCCAGCGTTAGCTACCATTTAGTGTCACCCATGACTAAAGGACTTTTTAAGAGAGCAATTTTTCAGAGTGGAGCCACAACTTGCTGGTGGGCAAAAGTGTTTGAGCCCCGTTTGAGAGCCCTCGTGTTAGCACGTCAACTAGGGTACAACTCTGAAAACGATGAAGATCTCTACGAATTCTTCAAATCTCAGCCAGTTAGCGCTCTTGTTGGAGTAAAATTACCACTATCGTTCTCAGAAGAACATCGAGCGGGCTTTGAATTACATCTGGGTATTGTTAGTGAAAAACAATTTGGAAATAATAAGAGATTCTTTCACGGCAATATATCTGACTATTTAAAGAATGGTATACACGAAGGGGTGCAAGTTATTACTGGATATACTGAAGATGAAGGTGTTTTACTATTTGTGTTTGGCGAATACGCAAAAATGATTGCGCAAGCTAATGATATAGATAATTATTTTACTCCTAAACATATTGCGTTGAATACTTCGATGAAAAAACAAATCGAGGCAGGACAAAAGATCAAGGAGTTTTATATGTGTGATAGAAGTGTAAATACTGAATGGGAACGTTTGGCTCGATTCCACTCCTTTGAACTGTTTGTATATGGAATCATAAAATGGGTAAAAGTGTGCGCAGAAAGGAATAGTGTCTTTCTCTATAAATTCACTTGCAAATCTGAAAGAAACTTTGCAAGCCGCATCTTGGGCCTTAACGTCGTGACTGGTGATAAAGAAATATCTTGTCACCTTGACGATTTGTTTTATATTTTCAATAGCAAAGCATCAGAAGAAAAAGTCGATACGAAATCAAAAACTTTCGAAATGATTGAAAACATGACTAAGCTTTGGACAAATTTTGCAAAATATGGGTAAGTAAGTTGAATGATTTGCGTTCAATTACATTATACGTAAGTCTTGAAAAAATATACAAATTTATACCTATTTTACAGAGACCCAACTCCAAATGATGATCTTGGCGTGAAATGGAATCCCTATACAGTGGAAAAAGAAGAATATTTAAACATTGGGAACAAACTGCAAACAGGATCAGCACCTGATGATGCAGAGTTCAAGTTTTGGGAAGATATTTTCAAAGAATTCACCCCTGAATATGTTGACAGAGAATTTTAATAAATTTGTCGAACTTTATCAATTAGTATTATTCATGTTAACTCCTCTAATTAGACTAAATATTCTTGTGAGTGAGTTCCGGTCAATAGTGCAGTAATTCATAAGGTCGCCAGCTTTACGCCTTAGAATGTCTATCTAACCTCCCTAATGCCTATCTGACCTCTATAACCCTGTTACTGGGTAATATATACCCTTTGGTAAGACTGGTTGTCAGAATTTCGGGCTTTTGACTACCCGTAACGACTGTCAAAGATCCACGAATAAAAGCCGAGACTAAACTTAACTGTTTAACGTGCGTTCCGAGACACGGAGGGGTCTCGGTATGCAAAGATGGTACCCATCCACAGTGCAACCGCGGCAAGCGTAGCTTAACCTGAATGGCTGTTTCTATTTAGCCACCAGTTAATCACATATATCTTATTTAATTAAACCCCACGTGTACCGTAAAAAGCTTCTAGATAGGGGTGGTTTATCGGCATTAAGCCGTCGAATGACATAGCTGCGCCCATTTTGTGACCTCGCGCCTCAGTGACCTAATTCCTGTTAGGGTTCCACCATGCTCTTCGATATTTAAAAAGAACACCTCTCTAGATTTTTTTTAATAAATATAAAGTAAAGTGTGGGCCAGTGCGACGCGCGTGTTTGGCAGATGTAGGTGTGAATGTGGACGAGGCAAAATGAGTAGTAAGGATCGTGGTAAGTAACGTTCTTTAGTTTCTGCCTACCCTCATGGGAACAAGGTGTTATGTTATTTATTAAGTAAAGTAACTGCATTGTAACTTACCTAGTCTATTCAAATTTGCTTCAAATTGATGTTATTTCAAGTTAAACAAATATCAACTTTATTTTAATGGGAATTAAGTTGATTTCAGAGTGACTAGAACTAATGAAAATCTTATAAAAATGTTTGAAGTTGTAGCGTAAACTGAACTTTATTGTGTAGGAAGTTATTTTTCCATAAACTCATATTTGTTAACAGTTTTGGCAAATAAATCGCGAACTATATGCTTATATTTGGTTGTCCTTCATAATATTCCCCCATTTATACAAGTCATCGTGAGTATTATTTAAATACCTATCGAAAACGTTAATTATCTACTATAAATTTTTGATTATTTTGAATTTTACAGATTTTCTCACGTACTTACCTATTTATTTCGGGTTTGCCTGGCTATATATTTCTACATATCTAGGTACTTTTTAAATCTCTGCACATTATGTTTAGTAATTCTTAATCTGATGATTTGCCAAATTTATCATCATCATATCAGCGAGGGCACCTCAATTGCTGTAAACAGGACCCCTCGTGACCTTCATAGTTCGTCGGTCCACCTAGTAAGAAGCCCACGGTATAAATTATTGTTCAATGGAGGGGCCCATAGGATTAGGATGATTATAGGACTTGATCAAATTCGTTTGTGTAGGTACCAGTCAAGTGCGCGTTTTTCGCACACTGGATTTTCAACCCACTGCTTAGCCCCGATAGTTGAAAATTCAACAGTGTGCTTTTTTGACGCGCTGGGATACGCTCTGTTGGATTCTCAACGCTCGGCTCAACACCGAGATTTGAAAATCCAGTGCGCAATAACATCCCGCCGCGAAATTGTTACGTCCGCGAACGTAGGACGTTCCTTTCAAGAAAATAGATACCTACACAACCACGACAATAGATGACAGTCAACGAATTATAATAGGTAAAGTAATCACGTTCAATTGTTCATCTTAGGTGCACAGCAATAAGAGCTGTAATGGATTAAAAGAAGTAAGCGATAATCGTGTATATTTTGTCACAGTCCTAGAGACACTCGAGCCGGTTAGTTCTATTAAGGCGTCGTAGTCGCGTTGTTGCGGACGGTTGTATCCAAGCTCTGACGATGGTTCAAGTGAGAGTGAGTGAGGGGTTGCTGGAGGGAGAGCTGGTGCACAACGAGTACGGCGGCACGTTCTGCAGCTTCAAGGGCATCCCGTACGCGCAGCCGCCACTAGGAGACCTCCGGTTCAAGGTACATGTTATAAAAATAAAATATTATATCGTATCTACCTATACTCATTTAATCCAGTATCTAGGGAATATACAATATATGGCGTTTTTATCACTCTATTTTATTTGATTGATTCACTCAATCGCTTTACTATCATATTCATTGATTGGTTTCCTTTACAATATATAGATATTATTTACTTTAGTCACAATTAGATAGTGTTTATCCGTAAGTAAGTATATGTCGTTAAAGATTCAATGTGTGAATCAGTTATGATTTGTTTACACAAAAAAAATCTGATATTTCAAGTGACAGCACAAACAGTCCATGACCCCGCAAAAACAAAAAAATTACTGTGTATTATGTCTACAATAGATTTTGGTATTTTTTAAACACCATAATTATGTAGACGACCTTCATTTCTTATAAGTAAATCAACAAACATCTTAAAACATATTCTCTGACCGTTACTAAAAATGTGATAATAAATACTATTTGCCCAGACATGGCTCATGGTTAACAATCAACTCTAAATGTTGTGCACAGTTGGGTCTATAAAACACAGCTTGATAGTTTTATTTTTTCACAGGCCCCACTGCCACCAAAACCATGGGAAGGAGTTCGCACCGCCAAGGCATTCGGATCGAAATGCTACCAATACGACATGTTCACAAAAACTGGTAGACTAGGTTCAGAGGACTGCTTATATCTTAATGTATACACACCAGAGGTCAAATCTGACAATTCTCTCCCTGTCATGTTTTGGATACACGCAGGAGCCTTCATGTGTGGTGGCAGTGACGATGACTTGTATGGTCCTGAGTTCCTTGTGAGACAAGGTGTTGTTGTTGTCACAATCAACTACAGACTTGAAATCCTTGGTTTTCTTTGCCTAAACACACCAGAAGTACCCGGCAATGCTGGTATGAAAGACCAAGTGCAAGCCCTAAGGTGGATCAATAAAAATATTGCCAACTTCGGTGGTGACCCAAAAAACATAACCATATTTGGTGAAAGTGCTGGTGGAGCCAGTATTAGTTACCAATTGATATCTCCAATGTCCAAGGGCTTATTCAAGAGAGCGATAGCCCAAAGTGGTTGTTCTCTCTGCGATTGGGCTCTATCTCCAAAACCTCGTGAGAGAGCCTTAGCATTAGCGAGACAACTGGGATGCTACTCAGAGGATGACAAGGAATTATATGAATTCTTCAAAAAGCAACCGATTGAATCACTGGTTGCTGCTTCAGTACCTATAACATTATCCGAAGCACAAAAGGGTGGTATAGAGATATTCTTTAGTATTTGTGATGAAAAAAAATTTGGTGACAATGAGAGATTTTTTTATGGAGACATGGTCGAAGTCCTGTCCAACGGTATTCACGAAGGAGTGGACGTTATGACCGGATTTAATTCAGATGAAGGTCTTATTATGTTGGAGAGCGTGGAGAGTACCTACAAGGCATTAGAAACAGCGAGAAACTTCCCAGAACTATTTATTCCTAAACTCCTGTCATTCAAACTGCCGATGAATCAGCAGCTGGAACTTGGAGAGAAGATCAGAAAGTTTTATTTTAATAATCAGATCAAGATACCCGATGACTGGGAGAAATGGGTGAATTTCCTTTCGATGCAGATATTCATATTGCCTACGATACAGTGGGTTAAACTCGCTGCTTCTACAAAGAAAAACAAGCTTTACTTGTATAAATTCAGTTGTAAATCTGAGAGAAACGTTGTCGTCCATTTAAGGGGGCTTAGTGAATTAGTTGGAAGCAAACCAGTTACTTGCCATTCTGATGAATCGATGTATCTTTTTGACGCCAAATTGATGGAAACCAAGGTGGATACTAATTCTAATACGTTCCAACTTATTGACAGAGCAACTAAACTTTGGACCAATTTCGCTAAATATGGGTAAGTCATCGCCGAATATATATTACAATAATATATTTTTGAAGTGAAAACGTCTTTAGCGGCGTTGTACACTTTTTTGTAATGGGTAAAAAATGTTAAACTCGCGTCAGGACACGTGACCCTGATCGAAAATTCGTAAGACGGATGGAGAGTAGACAGCCGGCGCGGCGTAGGACTATCCCCTCTCTTTCTACGGCGCGGCGAAAACGTATAACCGACACCGCTTCGGATGTGTTCGGCTGTCCTCGAGATGTACTCGGTTTTAATGTATATCCGATATGTCAGTGAATGATGGCAAAGTATTCTGTTTGTGTTTTGTTTTCACTTCTGTCGACACTCCCGGAGTGCCACTGTTTTTTTATATTTTAAACACTATTCTGTCTACCATATTGTGTTGAATTGTTGATACCGTCGCCCCGCGCGAGTCTAGTGCCTTATTATCAGGGCGATTTATTTCGTGGTTTGAAAAATTCAGTTTTCTATTATTAGTAAAAAAAATTATTTAATTATTTTAACAGGCTGATAACAATTTGTTATAACCGCTGTACTGTGTAATGTCAAAACGTAATCGCCACTCTGTACACAAAACTCATGAATCGCAGTTGACAGTTGCTTAAAACCAAGATTAACCGTCGCTATTCTCAAAATCGTAATTTACAATTTCAGGAACCCGACTCCTGACGACTCCATGGGCGCAAAATGGGCACCGTATACTCTTGAAAAACAAGAATATCTGGATATTGGAAACGTCCTAACTCCGGGTGTAGCGCCCTATAAGGATGAAGTACAGTTCTGGGAAAATGTACTAAAAGAATATGAACAGTAATATTGTTATAGGTAATAATTATGTGCTTGTAACACTATACGAAATTATACAATTAAATATATATTTATCATCAGCTACCTAATACTCGTGGTTTTTTTTTCATAGAACTGTACTTTCTGTTAAACCCGGAGTTCCGAATAATTCTTTCGTTTTCCAATTTTACAGACTTCAGATATTCTGTTCTTACACGGGCAACCATATTAAGCAGTTCGTGTCAGTTGTGGTTAGTATGACGTCTCGGTAACTCCGAACAATTAACGGCACTTCCAAGACTGTATAGAATTCCCCCATGAACTCCGCATTTTTATTTTTGCGAGTATATTCATTACCACTGTCTTCACCATCATGAGAAAATCAGCATGTCCTAGAACCAAAGAATTCGAAGACATGTGACATTCACCAACCCGCAATGAGCCCGCGTGGTGGATTATGGCCCACTACTTCTCATATAGAGTAGGCCTGCGTCCCAGCAGTGGGAACATTATAGGCCGATTATGCTTATGGGCAACTTTAGTTGCACACTATACTTTCAATGTCAAGTTGTGCCATGTCTGTCAATTCAAGATATGTTTGACACGTGTACGGTAAGCATATAGATATTTCAATTATTTTTTTTTATTGCTAAATGGGTCTGCTCTTGCTCGCTCCTATTTTTATTTATAGATTGTTTGAAGATTAATGATTAAATAAATCTTTGTTATATAAAGATTATATACCTACCTAACACTGATTAAACGCATTTCCGTTTTAAAATTAGTTTTGATAAAAATATTTAATGAATACAGTATGGAAACCACACCTCAAGTTCTGAGCTGCACGATTTTTGACAAATGCGTGCACTGACTGGACAGGTCCGCTCTATCTGTGTGGTTCTTCCCTCAAAAGACCATTTCAGACACCAATGATCTACATGGTCTTCACATGATCTGACCAAGATTTTGTCTGGACTTTAAAAGAGACTGTGACCTCTGACTTTATTTCGGCCTTTCTTCTCAGAATAGTCAGATAGGAAACGCCGACCTCATCTAGTATAAAAAAATATGATTGAAGTGTGTTTATACAAACCTATTTACAGAAAGTAAATCATTTATCACATAAATATGCAATAAATTGTAGTACATACTTGTTATCGCCTTTTCTGATGATATACAAAAAAAAATAATTACGAAATCGGTCGCGAAAAAAATCTGCTGTTCCCTACATTTTGACGAGTTATGCGAACTTATACTCGTATGTAGGGAAATCTACAATTTTTGATTATTTTGTATTTTACAAATTTTCTTACGTACCTATTTATTTCGGGTTCTGTCTATATATTTCTACACATTTTTTAAATCTTCCCACATTATGTTTTGTAATTCTTAATCTATATGTTTTGCCAAATTTATCATCATCATATCAGCGAGGGCACCTCAATTGCTGTAAATGGGACCCCTCGTGACCTTCATAGGTCGTCGGTCCACCTAGTAAGGGACCCACGGTATAATTAATTGTTCAATGGAGGGGCCCATAGGATTAGGATGATTATACGTTTTGTTCAAATTCGTTTGTATAATTTTTGCCAAACATTATGCCCTGGTTCACATGGGCGCGTTTATCCCGCGACGATATTTTTCGCACACTGGATTTTCAACGCACTGCTTGACACCGAGAGATGATAATCCAACAACGTGTTTTTTTTATGCGCTGGGATGTATTCTGTAGGATTCTCAATGCTCGGCTCAACACCAAGAGTTGAAAATCCAGTGCACTTTTTACGTCCGTGCGAAGGTAGGCTAAGTTTCCATTCAAGTAAATAGAATACACAAGCGTCAATAGATGACTTTGTATAATTATATATCCGAAGTTTTTATCTCCTTATGAATCAACGAATTATGATAAAGTAATCACGTTCAATTTTTTATCTTAATTGCATAGCAATAAGAGCTGTAATGGATTAAAAGAAATAAGCGATAATCGTGTATTTGTCATAGTCCTTGAGACCGACACTGTAGTTCCACAGAACACTCCCAGCGGCTAGTTCTACTGAGGCGTCGCGTTGTTGCGGACGGTTGTATCCAAGCTCTGACGATGGTTCAAGTGAGAGTGAGTGAGGGGTTGCTGGAGGGAGAGCTGGTGAACAACGAGTACGGCGGCACGTACTGCAGCTTCAAGGGCATCCCGTACGCGCAGCCGCCACTAGGAGACCTCCGGTTCAAGGTACATGTTATAAAAAAAAAATATATCGTATTGACCTATACTCGTTTAATCCAGTATCTAGGGAATGTACAATATATGGCGTTTTTATCACTTTATTTTATTTGATTGATTCACTCAATCGCTTTTCTGTCTTATTCATTGATTGCTTTCCTTTACAATATATAGATATTATTTACTTTAGTGACAATAAGATAGTATTTATCCGTAAGTGAGTATATGTCGTTAAAGATGCAATGTGTGAATCAGTTATTTGTTTAACTTGTACAGGGTCAAATTAAATTTTCAAGCAAATTTCTACAGACGTCATTGTTATCGATATCTAAACACGATAAACAAAAATGATTTGATAGTTTTTTTGGGAGTCGAAGACCGCTGGTAGTGTTGGTACTTCAAGTATGAATTGTGAAAATCTGTTTCCTTTTGTTTCGTGTTATCGATACCACGATACCCATTACGTCTGTAAATTTTACACAAAATTACCTGTAGTAGTAGATACCTGTGTATTTGTAAAATTGCATGATTTAGGGTAGGATATGGCTAATGGACACTATTGTTTGCATGAGACCTTTTCTTTTGTACCCATATTCGCAAATGAATTTAAACTGATATTTCAAGTGACTACACAAACCGACCGACAGAAGTGAAAACAAAACACAAACAGAATACTTTGCCATCACGGATATACATATCGGATATACATTAAAACAGAGCACATCTCGAGGACAACCGAACACATCCGAAGCGGTGTCAATTACGGTAACAGTGGCGCGAGTTCAATAGTTTTTCCCATCTCAAAAAATGCCCAACGCACCTAAAGAAGTTTTCACTTCAGAAAACCATTAAATTATTTTATTAACTGTCAAAAATAACATGTCTACAATAGATTTTGGTCTTTTTAAACAACATAATTATATAGACGACCTTCATCCATACTAATACTATAAATGCGAAAGTGTGTCTGTCTCTCTGTCTGTTACATCTTCACGCTTAAACCGCTGAACCGATTTAGATGAAATTTGGTATAGAGATAGTTTGAGTCCCAGGAAAGAAAGAAAGAAAAATGTTTATTTGGACACAGTTCGCGAAACACAAAATACAAAAATAAAATAAAAAAATAATGTTTCAGACATCAATTGTGTGTGCCTCACGGCTGCGCCAAAAAGGTTCATTTCAGCATTAATGCCAGACAGATGCTGTCTGGCATTAATGCTGAAAGGACATAGGATAGTTTTTATCCCGATATTCCCACGGGAAACGTATGGGGGTGAAACCAAGGGGCGCTACTAATTTCTTAAAAGTAAATCAACAAACACCTTAAAACATATTCCCTGACCATTACTATAAAAATTGTTAGTAAAAACTATTTGCCCAGACATGGCTCATGATTAACGATTAACTCCAAATGTTGTGCACAGTTGGTTCTATAAAACACAGCTTGATAGTTTTATTTTTTCACAGGCCCCACTGCCACCAAAACCATGGGAAGGAGTTCGCACCGCCAAGGCGTTCGGATCGAAATGCTACCAATACGACGTGTTCACAAAAACTGGTAAACTAGGTTCAGAAGACTGCTTATATCTTAATGTATACACACCAGAGGTCAAATCTGACAAGCCTCTCCCTGTCATGTTTTTTATTCACGGAGGAGGCTTCATCTGTGGTGGCAGTGACGATGACTTGTATGGTCCTGAGTTCCTTGTGAGACAAGGTGTTGTTGTTGTCACAATCAACTACAGACTTGAAATCCTTGGTTTTCTTTGCCTAAACACACCAGAAGTACCCGGCAATGCTGGTATGAAAGACCAAGTGCAAGCCCTAAGGTGGGTCAATAAAAATATTGCCAACTTCGGTGGTGACCCAAAAAACATAACCATATTTGGTGAAAGTGCTGGTGGAGCCAGTATTAGTTACCAATTGATATCTCCAATGTCAAAGGGTTTATTCAAGAGAGCTATAGCACAAAGTGGTAGTTCTCTTTGCGATTGGGCTCTATCTCCAAAACCTCGTGAGAGAGCCTTAGCATTAGCGAGACAACTGGGATGCGACTCAGAGGATGACAAGGAATTATACGAATTCTTCAAAAAGCAACCGATTGAATCACTGGTTGCTGCTTCAGTACCTATAACGTTATGCGAAGCACAAAAGGGTGCATTAGACGTATACTTCAGTATTTGCGATGAAAAAAAATTTGGTGACAATGAGAGATTTTTTTATGGAGACATGGTCGATGTCGTATCCAACGGTGTTCACGAAGGAGTGGACATTATGACCGGATTTACCTCAGATGAAGGTCTTATCGGTTTAGAGAGCGTAGAGAGTACCTACAAGGCATTAGAAACAGCGAGAAACTTCCCAGAACTATTTATTCCTAAACTCCTGTCATTTAAACTGCCGATGAATCAGCAGCTAGAACTTGGAGAGAAGATCAGAAAGTTTTATTTTAATAATCAGATCAAGATACCCGATGACTGGGAGAAATGGGTGAATTTCCTTTCGATGCAGATGTTCGTATTACCTACGATACAGTGGGTTAAACTCGCTGCTCCTGCGAAGAAAAACAAGCTTTACTTGTATAAATTCACTTGTAAATCTGAGAGAAACGTTATCGTCCATTTAAGGGGGCTTGGTGAATTAGTTGGAAGTAAACCAGTTACTTGCCATGCTGATGATTTGCAGTATCTTTTTGACCCCAAATTGATGGAAACCAAGGTGGATACTAATTCTAATACGTTCCAACTTATTGACAGAGCAACTAAACTTTGGACCAATTTTGCTAAATATGGGTAAGTCATCGCCGAAAATATAGTACAATCATATATGTTTTATTTTAAACACGGTTCTGTCTGAAAAGGACCTTTTAGCAATGTACAGTGTGGCGATTAGGTATCACATTGATAGTAACTATGTATTCTACATTACGTAATTTATACAAACACAATAGCCATGTGACCTTTTTTTTCGTTTGAGTATTTAACAACATTCAACTTAGGTAATTTGTGATACCCTGTAATTCTTTTGCTTCTTTTTTCATATACATGTACATAATTATTATTATTTTAAATCTGTTAGCTTGTATTACGTAAATATTATCTTGATTATTAATAAAAATAGAGTCTATTAGTGATTATTTGGTAACAATACCATAAAGTTTGTGTTGAATTGTTGATACCATCACCGCGCGAGTCTACTAGTGTCTTATTGTCAAGGGTGCCTTATTTCGTGCCAATTTTTAATTATTTTGTTTAAAAAAATGTTTTTTTTTTTTTTTAGTAAAATTAACTGATAACAATTTGTTATAACCGCTGTACAGTCTAATGTCATAACATAGTCGCCACTCTGTACACAAAACTCATGAATCGCAGTTGACAGTTGCTTAAAACCAAGATTAACCGTCGCTATTCTCAAATACGTAATAATTTACAATTTCAGGAACCCGACTCCTGACGACTCATTGGGCGCAAAATGGGCACCGTATACTCTTGAAAAACAAGAATATCTGGATATTGGAAACGTCCTAACACCGGGTGTTGCGCCCTATAAGGATGAAGTACAGTTCTGGGAAAATGTACTAAAAGAATATGGACAGTAATATTGTTATAGGTAATATGTGCTTGTAAAACTATAAGAAAATATAAAATTTTGAAATTTATCAACAGCTACCTAATTAATACTCGTGGATTTTTTTGCATAGAACTGTACTCCCTCTAAAACCCGCAGTTCCGAATTATTCTTTCGTTTTCCAATTTTACGGACATCTGATATTCTGTTCTTACACGGGCAACCTAATTTTGGGCAGTTGTGGTTAGTATGCCGATCGGCAACTCCGAGCAATTGACGGCAATTCCAAGATTGTATAGAATTGCCATGAATACAGCATTTTTATTTTTGCGAGTATTTTCATTACCACTGTCTTCACCATCGTGAGAAAACCAGCATGTCCTAGAACTAGTGACATTCACCTACCCGCAATGGGCCCGCGTGGTGGATTATGGCCCACTACCTCTCATAGAGAGTAGGCCTGTGTCCCAGCTGTGCGAACATTATAGGCTGATTATGCTTATGCTCAACTTTAGTTGCACACTATACTTCCAATGATTAAAGTTATGCCTTATCTGTCAATTCAAGATAATTGGCGAGGCGCCCCGTGGCGCGCCGACAAAAAATGTTCTGGGACATTCTAGACGACGACGTCACGCGGAGAGCGGGGCATGTCAGTGGTTATAACGATATACCTAATACTGATTAAAGGGATTTTTGATAAAAACAGTTAATGAGTTATTATTTTGATAAATGGTTTAGGTTTTTAACATGACATGTATTTTAATTATCTTGCGTAACCAGTTAGCTGAAAATGGGTTCCACGATCATCAACTTTTACATTTAGTTCTGTAACGGGCTGTAGGCTATTTTACATCACGCTCTGCTCCTAAGGGTCATACAGGGCTCCTTAGGTGACGAGCAATAAGAAAAAAAGTCAGAAAAAACACTAAGCGAAGATGAAATGATAGCGCGGGCATGTGATGCGATCTGATGCTACGGGGTCAGTCGGGGGAACAAGAAATTTCACGCGGACGAAGTCCCGGGCAGAAGCTAGTATATCTATATGATAGATCATAACGGAGTCTACTGCTAGATCTCTACAGGTTCATAATCCAGCTAGGTATGGTTACGGAGTACTGCTTAAGACTGAACTGTCTGACCGTTAGGACCTGGCAGAGAGAGTAAAGTGATGTGGCAGGAAAGCGGATTAGTTTCCTCGTAAGGACTTTCAAAAATGCTCTCTGAGCTCTTTCGATCCGCAACATTGTTGTTTCGTGCACACCACCCCAGACCGTCAGGCAATATATATTGTATGTGTTTCATATGGGCCTTGATGCCTGAAATAAATGGATAAATAAATAAATAAATAAATAACCTAACACTTGACTGAGCAAGTGCAAAATATATGTTAATAAAGGTCTCAAAATCTGCTGAGCATCTTTTTTTTACTAGCCATTAATGTCCCACTCCTGCGCACAGGCCTCCCTACTCCCTATCCACCTCTCTCTGTCCAGAGCTGCCAAGGACCAATTTTTATTACATAAAAGAGTCCAGCTCATCCCGCGAGCTCATCTGAGCCCGCCGCGATGTCGTTTGCCATTAAACGGGACTGGGTCGTAACTTTGGCCCATTGATCGTCAGACATGCGGCAGATGTGTCCAGCCCAATTCCATTTAGACGTTGCACAGTTATTTTAGTGATGGAACGGATTGTTATATTTTTAACCCGAGAATCTAAGTTTCTTAATCTTTTATGTGACAAGTAGTCCATTTATACACAGAAAACCGTGACTTAAGTGCGGATTTAGGTCACATGAGTTATAAAATAGTAAGCGATACGTGTGACTTATGTAGTCTACTAGCTGCGCCCCGCAGATTCACCCACGTCAATGTCGATCCCGTGGGAATATCGGGATAAAAAGTAGCCTATATGTTAATCCAGGGTGTTAGCTACCTCCATACAAAATTTTATCAAAATTGGGCCAGCCGTTTGAGCGTGAAGAAGTAACAAACATATAAACACACACACACACACTCACAAACTTTCGCCTTTATAATATTAGTGTGATTAGGTAATGCACGGGGTGTAGCACGTGCAATAATGGACTACTTAAGTCACACGTATCGTAAAGTACAGACGCCAGCACATCAAGCTACCCGAAACTGTCAAATTTTCCCAATCAACTTTGAACCTTATGCTATAGCGATAAAGTTGAAAATCTATTAAAGAAATTTTACAGATTATAGTAGCTTGATGTGCTAGCGTCTGCACTATAAAAAAGTTCTCAGGCGTACCACGACAGAGCCAATTTGCTGATGTCATTTAAGGTAACAGTCAACCAGAACACCAAGATATTTAAATCCAAATTAAAAAAAAAAAAATCTTGCGCTCAACTACAATAATAGGTGCATTATACACACTGTACCAAATTGTTATAATAGCCCTGTGATCGCCGTAGTGAATAACATAAGTATTACGGGTTGCTTAACAGTTATTTAAAAGCTCATCATAAATAATACTGATGGTTGTCATTACACGGGCCATTAAATCAATTGATGATCGAAATTACGATAAAATATTATGAATTCGGCTATAAAGTAAAATTGTACAGTAAACCAACAGATATTGTAAGCATTAAAGGCAATTTTGCGTAAAGATGCGAGGTACAGACGCCAGCACATCAAGCTACCCGAAACTGTCAAATTTTCCCAATCAACACTGAACCTTATGCTTTAGCGATAAAGTTGAAAATCTATTAAAGAAATTTGACAGATTGTAGTAGCTTGATGTGCTGGCGTCTGTACATAGTTTGTTGAAGCACGGTACAATCATAACAAATTGCTTTGCAGTTTTGCAAATGATATTTTAAAGTAAAACTCTGTAAAATTATGGATTAATTAATTACACTTAAAAAATGCGAAATCTCGGTGATTTTTAATTAGACATGGGCTGATGCACAAGAAAAATGTGAATAGTTTAAACATACAGGAAATATTATTGCAAACTAGCTTCTGCCCGCGACTTCGTCTGCTTGAAATTTCACCCTCCCCACATTCACCCTCTTAGGGGTGGAATTTCGAAAAACCCTTTCTTAGTGGATACGTCATCTTCACAAAGAACACACCATCCAAATTTCATGTCTCTAGGACCAGCGGTTTAGGCTGTGCGTTGATATATCATTCAGTCAGGACTTTTAATTTTATATAGATTCGAAAGGAAATTCACCCACCCAAGTTAACCCACCATAGTTTTTAGTCTAGTCGATCCAAAAAATAAAGGACATATTGTACAGTCCGTTCAGTCATTTTCCCTCCAATTTTGCATCACTGTTAAAATCACATTGATCTTTATATTCGTGGCAATAAGGTTGCTATTGGGTTGCTGCCATTGCCAAGTCTGTCAAAATCACATTGATCTTTATAGTCGTGGCAATAAGGTTGCTATGCGGTTGCTGTTATCAGAGGTAAAATAACTGTCAACGGACTGTAGTTATTCAAATTATAGGCTAGCTTTCTTTTCAGTTAACAATATTGGCTACATATGTACAGTCAACAAAAGAGATAAGTATGCAGGATCGTCGGATATAGTTAAAGTTTAGTAAGAAACCGATGCATGTTGTCGACTGAAATTTATTTTGATTCATGAGCTATTTGTTTTCTATTAATAAAATTAAATTTTATTCGCGAATATCCCTCGGTTTCTTTACTAAACCTCAACTATATCCGTCGATCCTGCATACTTATCTCTTTTGTTGACTGTACATAAACGTATAACCTGACTTATTCTCAACTCATTTTAAAATGAGCGAGTTTTATACGCATTCTTTTTAGGATGTTATATTCACGCAAATGACATCCATACTATTTAATTAAGGTAATTACATGCCGAAGATGACTCACTGCGATCGCAGTTTAGTTCGCTATCTGAAGGGCAATTCTCGTAATTTAAAACGTTCAAAATCTAGTCGCAGCCTCATCTCGGCGACAAACAAATGTCAAAAGCTTGTCAAAATGTAGGGAAATTAAAGGTGTTTTTGACAGATTGAGACTGAGATCAGACTGTGAACGTTCTTAAAATTACGAGAATTGCCCCTCTGAATGTCACCTCCATGTAAAACAAATGCATGCTAATAGACACGCACGCACATGATGCCACGCATCAAGGTAAACCCCCAAGCAGCCCGCGATGTATCGCAGCGAGGTATCCGTCAGCATCTGCGTGCGTGCCCCCCTATTTTAAATGTTTCGTCATCATAAATATAAAATGACATGTAACTCAAACACAAACCGTGAACGATGTCCAACTGAATACCAAAATAATGCATTAACTAGTTGGCCGAAACATTTTGTGTGACAATAAACAAAGCTAAACCATGTGTTAGCAGCGCAGTGCATTTTAATTGAAAATTTAATCGCTCCCCATCGAGTAGCCGAATATTGGAAATGGGAGCTTCGCCGAATACTGAGCCGAATTTATGCGGGCGTCAGTCTTTGTTTGATGTGAATTTCCCGAATGTGCAGCGTTCGAACATTAATGTAATTTCAGGTAGAATGTTTTTATTTAAAGTGTTTTTTTTTTTTGTGAAATCTGGTTTGCTGCCCATAATATCGAGGTTTTGGGTAATTAGAATTACTTGCATGGACAATAATTGAAAAGAGTATGCTTAAATGGTTTGGTCATGTTGAGAGGATGAATGAAAGGCGACTAACGAAAGGTATTTACAAGACAGAGGTAGAAACGCCGGGATGGTAAGCCTTAGGCCGGGGCTGCACTGGTACGGCGACAGCGACGCGGCGGCGACGATACGGACAAAAAATATTCGCTTGTCGTGTCTGCAGTGCGGCCACCAACATAATATGTATGTCTAAGGTCCGGCCGCGCTAAACTTGCCAAAGACATTTATTTGAAGTACCTAATGTTTGTTTTCGTCTAGTTAGCTCGGAGGTTTAGACGAAAACAAACATTACTTCAAATACATTTATTTAAGAACATTTTCTTGTATATTGATTTTATTCAATTTCGAGTGGCCATTGTTGTTTACATCTTTGGCAAATTTAACGCGGCCGGACCTTATATGAGTTTGTTTTCACGAAATCGCCGTCGCGTCGTTGTCGCCTTTACGTTGCGGGCCCGGCCTTAGGAGGACAGTATTGGTGATGTTCTTCAGAAAGGCCGGGTACATAGTACTCGCAGCCGGAGTGCGTGTGTGACCAGATGAATGAACGTAAACGAAGAGAAAGGAGTACGTAAGGATCGTAGCGTAGCGTTCTATAGTTTCTGCCTGGGAAGAAGGCGTGAATGACTGTGTATAACCTTGAGATAATTTAACAACAACACATTTTTTAGGTAGGATTGCCTAATCCTGCAATCTGGGTGGTGTCCGAAGTCTTTAATGAAACATTGTTTTTAAATAAGTAGGTAGGTGTATAATGTAAGGGTTTATAATTTTTGTCGTTGTACAAATCCTGTTTCATTTCATATTATTTCCTAGAAGAAAAACCTCCATAACAAATAAGTAGTATTTTTGCGGTCAAGGTGGCTTGCTAAAGGCAACGCTGTTAGGGTTGTCACCGTCCGATACAAACGCAATATCCGGCGAGCGCAGATGTCTAAGTGGATTGCTTTCTCGGCTTACAATCATTTTCTCGGCTTTAAAGGAATACGCGACTTTATCTCACTTTCTGATGCACTCCTAGATTGTATTGAAAACATTGAAGGTCTGGCTCAATCAACAAATGTAGGTGAAATTGGTGAAGAGGGAATAGCTTATTTTAAGTTCCAATATTGAATATTGCAAATCAAATAAAGAGGCTGGGAAGTGATGGAAGTAAAGAAGGGATAGATGGAATCATGTACAGTACAACACTGTACATAATTATATACAGTACAGTACAACACTGTACATAATTATATGCAGTACAACATTGTAGATGTTCATGTACAGTACAACACTGTACATAATTATATGCAGTACAACATTGTAGATGTTCATATACAGTACAACATTGTAGATGTTCATATACAGTACAACATTGTAGATGTTCATGTACAGTACAACACTGTACATAATTCCATGCATTTCCCTCTTTGTTTGTCGAAAAAACGGGGTAAGTAATACAAACTTGATAAAAAGGTTATGCAATAAAAATACAAGTGGTCTTACCCGTATACATTATCATTTTGAGTGGGTGAGAACTATAGCAGATGGTCTTGGTACTTTTACTGCGGGGTGACAACCTAAGTACCTACCAAAGTGATTACTTACTCACCCCCTTTGTGGGTACGTAATGTATCGTATTCAAAATGAGAGAAAACATACAAAAGGCTATATAAATATGGAGCATTTTTCTGAATATAAGATAATATGTGTCTGTGATATTAGTATTATCATTTATTTGAATTGGTTTTCATTTATACAATTTATTATAATATATACTTACTTATTTACATAAACATATTTAAAGGAGTGGTACAGACCATCAAACTTTCTCTCATTGTTATCGATATCGATAAACTGTCCTATAGAAAACTTCAATACCTACACGACCCAAATGTACAGTCAACATAAGAGATAAGTGTGCAGGATCGTCGGATATAGTTGAAATTTAGTAAGAAACCGATGGATGCTGTTGGCTAAAATTTAATTTGATAAATGACCTGTTTGTTTTCTATTAGTAAAATTAAATTTTATTCGAGAACATCCATCGGCTTCTTACTAAATTTCAACTATATCCGACGATCCTGTTGTCTTGTCTCTTTTGTTGACTATACCTACTACGGATGACAAAATTTCGCGATAGGATTAGGATTATGTTGGACCAACAGAGAAAGTTATTGAGTTTGATAGTCTGTCTGTCTGGACTGTCTCTTAAATATGACCACAGACCCACACAAATGACTATCTTTGCACCATTTGCCCAGCGCAGCGTAGAATTCGCTTTCGTAAACATCGCGTAGACTCCTTCGCTGGACCAACGCCCAATGCAAAAGCACACTAAAATATTTATGTAGCTGATGAATATTGAACAAAAACATCTCAAGTCTAGTAAATATAACGCTCTATTCTCATAAAAATACAAAACGAATCTCCAATAAACGTCCCGACATCATAAAAAAAGCAACATTAATGCTTTAATAAGAAAACGGAGGAAAAATAAAATATCCAAGTACACAAATATACTAACGGTGAAATAAAAGAGCGAATCTGAGTCTTAATTAAAGTAATTAAGCCAAAAACTCAATTAGAAAGGAACAGTCTTGTCTGAACAATGGCATCGAGTGTCCAATTCTAAGATGAATATAATTATCCCTAAGTAAAAGTGACGTATAGAGAGAAGGGACAGACGGTAGAATTCTTTTTGTTTATAGATTAAATGTTTATGCTGGATTCCTGTTTATAAAGTTGAGCAGCAGATCTGTTGAACACGAGGTTCTGGGTTAGATTTTCAGGTCAGGCAAAGTTAAATTTGGTTATTCTATTAGGAATTATGATACGACACAGATCTAGACAAATATATTTGTTTTGATATAGAACAGGAAGTAATAAACATCGTGTAAGTCTGTTGTAGCGACGCGACGTAAATTCTTCTAAAAAAACTTGTTTTTCTTTGTAACATTACATAAGTACTAACTATGTAAATTACGTAAGTACCTGTGCAATATACCTACTTACAAACCTACTTTTTTTTCTGGCCGGCACTTTAATTTTTGGGTACGAAATGAATGATGTGTTTTTAATTTCGCGGACTACGCCAGCGCATCCCCCTGAACAAAACATAGTTATACTGTAGAAGAATCTGTGGACTCTTCTGTACTAAGAAACTTTTTACCGACGCTATGGAAGGTGCTAGGAAAATAGAAAGTTTTTATTGTTAAATCTGTTCAGTTATGTTAGTGTTCAAGTTTGAAGTTATGTTTATAAACTTCATAGGTGCTTTCAGACATTATAAAACATTAGCAGCGCCGCGCGGTTTCACCTGCATAAGTTTCGGGTCCGTGGGAATATCGGGATAAAAAGTATCCTATGTGTTAAACTATCTGTGTGCCAAATTTCATCCAAATCCCATCAGTAGTTTTGTTTGCGTGAAAGAGTAACAAACATCCTTCCATCCATCCTCACAAACTTTCGCGTTTATAATATGTATTATATTAGTTGGATTTTACTTTTGATTAAATTTGAATTTTATAGGTACCTACGTGAAAATTATGGACACATTTGTAACTTCCCGTCATATTAAGTTGCAAGCCAGTTCAGGATTAACTGATTATTCGTAACGACTGTCAAAGATCCACGAATGACAGCCGGGACTAACGGCTTAACGTGCTTTTCGAGGCACGGAGGGTTCTCGGTATGTAAAGATGGTCAGATGTGGTGATGGACTGTATAATAATATAGTATATAGATATAATTGTATCGTATATAGACGAAGGAGCTCATGACTAAGTAATAACAGCCACACGGGTTGATCGATCAGGTTAAGCTACGCTTGCCACGGTTGGTCCGTGGATGGGCGACCATCCTTACATACCGAGATCCCTCCGTGCCTCGGAAAGCACGTTACGTTAGTCCCGGCTATCATTCTTGGTTCTTTGAGTCGTTACGGGTCATCAGAAGCCCGAAAGTCTGACAACCAGTCTTACCAAGGGGTATCGTATTACCCAGTAACTCGGTTGTGGAGGTCAGATACTATAGGCGGTAGCTCCATGTAAAATACTGGTATTCAGCTGCATCCGGTTAGACTGAAAGCCGAGCCCAACACAGTTGGGAAAAGGCTCGACAGATGAGGATGACTTTTCACCTCGACCCATCCACTCTCTACCATTTTGGCACAACAAATCAGTTTGATTGGCAGATTCGAACATAAAAACAATAATAAATCACTTTTGTATGCTTTTGTACAATAAATTCGTTGTATTATGTTTACTTTCCCGCGTTGCTTACCAACGCTAATAAATTGAAAATGGCGGCCATAGCATTGACCTCGTAAATCGTGGCAAAAGCATCATGGGAGTTCAGCCTATAACAATCAAAATTGACATTAATCGGCCATTAACTTTTTATTTTATTTTTGACTGCATATTGTTTACTTTTAAACCGAGTTTTGACTTTTTTTATTTTCATTGTTAATATCTGTAGGTAGAAGTACCTAGGCAGTCTAGGCACCTAATACCTCATCAATGAATGAAAAACAAAACAAAAAAAAAATTCAACACAAAAATTGAAAAACAAAAGAAAGTCGTAAAGCCATATTATTTTCTTTAATTGTCGAACACAGTCTGTTACTTCATCAAAGCTCGAGTGCAAGTACAGACGCCAGCACATCAAGCTACTACAATCTGTCAAATTTCTTTAATTTATTTTTAACTTTATCGCTAAAGCATAAGGTTCAAAGTTGATTGGGAAAATTTTACAGTTTCGGGTACATTGATGTGCTGGCGTCTGTACAAAAACATTGTTGAAAAATTTACATTTAGGAGCAAATGTATATTATTATAAATAAGCAAGAATTTAAGCAAAAAGTTTCCTGAACATAAAGTAAGTACCTACTTCCTAAAGCAATAATCCAAACGAAAAAATTGCGAAATTGGATGATACCTACAACCTACGAAAATATGAAAACGAAGCTTGAGTTTCGTTAGTTTCAAAAATATCCAACATACTTTGTTTATTAGTTGACCAATCATGTTTTACATATGCGATTGCACTTGTATTGATCTTATTTGTAACATGAACGCAATTTAACTTTTTTTTCTAAAGGTTGTCTTTAAAATATTACAGCCTCAATATTGTTTACCTCGGAGGGAGCGTGGGAGTAATCGACAGCGGCTCATCCCGATTTTAATTAAATATCCCAATCAATTCCAATATTACGAAAGGCTTTGTTTATTTTTTTATAGCTCCGTGGTGATTGGCCGCTGACCGTAAAATTTCATTTGACAACCATTTTAATAAATCCCCGCTTTTTTTTCAGTGGACGGACTAGTTTTTTTTTTTTTTTATTGGTGGATGCAAAAATGTGAATGATATTATTTTTAGTTTCACCATTCAGTTTAAAATCTAAAATATTTACGTAAACAAAGACAACGGTGGATTACTACGTGCATCAATATCAACAAAGAAATAAGCATGATAATAGACAACAGCCAGTAACCATCGCTAAATCTTAATCTTATCTTATATTGATATTCAAGCCATTCCAAGTGTACCCATCCTTCATAAGATAAAAACATATTACTACCCCGTAAAGATATCCCGTGCGGTGTCAGCAGAACCAATATACCTAGGTAACCTCATAAATTGTGTGCGCTCGTAAATGACGAGGTGAGCCGAAGTTTTACTGTGGTTTTACGAGCACCAGCCAGCTCTGATTGGAGTTAGATCACATACTTATTTGCCTACATTTGAGACTAAGTTTAATAAGTAAGATAAGTAGTTAACTAGGTCAAGTACGACGGATTTGTCATTCTATGCTCTTACTTTTGAAGTTAACAACAGATTATCTATTCGATGGTACTATTGGTTCCATAAATGATTACTTACTTAAATGATTTTATTTCTGTAAGTACGTTTGTACTAACACTTTTACACGTCAATCATATTTTTTTAGACTAGATGAGGTTGGCGTTTCCTATCTGACTACTCTGAGAAGAAAGGCTGAAACAAACTCAGAGGTCACAGTCTCTTTTAAAGTCCAGACATAATCTTTGTCAGATCATGTGAATGAAGACCATAAAGATTGGTGTTGGAAGTGGTATTTTGAGGAAAGAACCACACAGATTGAGTAGACCTGTCCAGTCAGTGCATGCATTTGGCAGTAACCGTGCAGCTCAACTCAGAACTCAACAATTCGACGAACAATACCAAAGAAAGGACATTGATATCTTGATTTATTCCGGTCTGATCCCCTGAGCCAGCTGTAGCAATCAACATCAAGTTGTCGTTTAACGTTTTTATTCATAAACGTTGCTTAAAGTTAGTAGTGATTACCTACTGTTTAACCGTTCATTTTTGACGTTTGAACGTCACTTAACTTTAATCATCGTTTATAAATAAACCCCTAAAGATATTAGTTGGTGGTTCCCACATAGATGTAGGAACCACTTAAAATGACACTGTTATTCCTTCAAATCCGGTTAATTTACGAAACGAGGAACGGATTCAGTTCAAAAACTTCCGCCGTCCAACCTTATTTTTTAAATATTTAATCTGTAATTAAGAACAAAGTTTTGTTCAAAAGTTCAGCAATTCACCGGTGAGTTAAGATTTAATGAATATTTTCTTTCAATTAAATTGAACTGGAAACGGGAAATGAAAATTTATTTTTCTGCTAAGAAGTTGCATTTGAAACTTATCTTCTTTACTTTGTAAATTAATGGAGGTACAACAGAGGGGAGGTTGTTCAGAATTGACAATAATTTATTCCGGGACAACAATATTTTTTCCAATGATCGAAATTCTTTCTTTGTAAACAGATTGCTACGAAAACATTCGAATTGTTTTTGAATTTGTTTCCTTATGAGTTTTCTCGTAGGTAAACAGCATGCACGAGTAGCTTGACCACCATAGAAACAGGTTTTGTCGACGGAAGAATAGACATAATGAATCTGTGATTATGTCTATTCTACCAGTCATTTTACCTATTCTTCCGTCGACACAACCCGCTTTTGTGGTAGTCATGCTACGCGTGCTGGTCTAAGCTTGATAAACATACAGAAGCCCAATGCAATGTTTTTGTAAATTAGAGAGAAGTAAAAAGAAGCAAAAGGAGTATGGGATAGTTACTATCCCATACTTAACAGGTAGCGTTCTATAGTTTCTGCCCACCCCCATGCGAAGAAGGCATGAGTTTATGTTTATGTGTAGAGAGAAATCTGCTTCCCCTTTTTAGGCTCCATTGCCATGACGACATTATGCCAATATCCGCCAAAATCAAATTAAAAAGTATACCCCTTCGTTTCCATAGCAACAGTAACAATACTTTCCACTGAAAGCTGGCTGGAAAAACAATTAAGAACGCATTAAATCAATCCGGTAATAAAATTGACAACAAGAGGAGATACTACCACCGAGCCGGGCACGGCGAGATGTACGGCACGGCTCCGGTACGGCCCCGGCACGGCTCCGGCACGGATTCTAAATTGAATAACGTCGTTCTACTTGGGAGACATTCATTTTATTTGATTCATATAATAGCGTGTGCTTCTAAATATGTTATATTGTGGAAGTTGATGATGTTGTGAAGTTAATGTGGGTGGTTTATAATTACGAAGCTATGTAGATACGACTGTTTAATTTATAATTAGAGTAGGTTAACGAGATTTTGAATTAATTGAATAAATATCATATGAATACGATTTTACGTCTAATTCCTTTGTAAATTATTAGACTTGAAAGAACGAAAATTTATAAAGAATTTATTGAAAAAGAGGAAAATCGACTCCCTGTAAATAATAAAAAACAATTCTATAAAAAAAGACCGCAAAAGCATCGACAAGATATTTTTGTTTCTGTGAGAGCAACACAAGAATTGAATCAGATTCCAATTCCAAACCGATTTCAAAAAATTTTCGGTTTTCAAAACCATTGTAACAGTCAAGGTTCCTAACGAGTCAAAAAACCGACGGAGTCGCGTTACGTCCGCTACGCGTAACATCCGTTTATGGTCCTATTACGGTAGAGTTTTATCAAAATTCGTTCAATAGTTTTTGCGTGAAATAGTAACAAACATCCATCCATCCATACTCACAAACTTTCGAGTTTTAATATTACTAGGATTTGCAAGCCAATCCAACAAATAACATACATAATATGTTCTATAAGTATTCTATTTCTCTATAATATATTATATCGCCAATCATTTTAAGTCCCTAAACTCAATTAAAAAAAAAAAACCATGAAAATATTCTAATAATATTTTCGAAGATAAACTACCAAATAGTCGAGACACAGTATTAGCGTAGTAACTATTCAGTAATCTGTGGTATTAGTTTCGTAGGTATCTATTGCTGTATAATATTTTTGCTACATCCTTTTATTACTAGAAGAACTTTGTGTAAACCTCGCCGAACTAAAACCTCCTTTCACAGCTCAATGAACAAACGGAAAATATGTTATTATCTATATATTACCAGTGGGAAACAATGCCTTGACATAACAAAACTATTTACGAGGAGCGAAGCGAATAACGTCGTATCTGCGATATGCGATCTTCACACGCGATATTACCCGACAATGTGAGATTTGCACATTACCGACATATTCCTGTACACCGTGTTTTACGATATAGTTGTCTTATTCTTATATCTTGTTTGTGTGATGAACTAAGTGAACGTTTTTATTAGTTGGGATGTCCGGCGAGTGTGGAAACGTTTTTTTAAAAGGGCATTTAGATTTACTGAACAGCGGCACTTATCTGTGTTGCTCTCTGCGTATCTAATGTTATATTCAAATAAATATAGCCGTCAAAAAACAAATGCCCATTATGTTAAATTTTAAAATGAAACTGAACAGGCAGTAAATATCAATCTATTTTCTTCCACGTCTCCATATTTCCACACACTAATATACACGTACATCAATCCCTAGACAACATTACGCCACCACAAGCTCCTTCGACCGTACATACACGTTAAAACAACCTACCCCCGCGTCCCGCATATGTCTTCATAAATTTACGCGAATTTTTACGACATGCCCCGAGGACGTCGCCGATGTAAATCGTATTCCGTACGAAGTTATATAGGATTTTGCGCTCAGTTACACCCCTATGTTTCTGCGTCGCTGATTGAAAAACATAAGTTATTGCGGAAATTTGTTTAAACAAAATGGCTCGGGGGCTCGGGGAATAAGGATGGCCAGAAAATTGAGTGTCGAGCTCTTGTTTCGCGCAGTTATGGGAATTTTATTATGTAAATGTTTGAATACGTATGATTGTTCTTTAGTAGCTTCTGCCCGCGACTTCGTTCGCATGGAAGTCGTAAAACACCACAATACAGAGTGGCAGGGATATCGACGCGCAAACTGTTAGGTACAGACGCCAGCACATCAAGCTACTACAATCTGTCAAATTTCTTTAATAGATTTTCAACTTTATCGCTAACGCATAGGGCTCAAAGTTGATTGTGAAAATTGGACAGTTTCGGGTAGCTTGATGTGCTGGCGTCTGTACCTTACCTACGTGTTTCTGTCACTAATCAGTATTGTTGAGTTCCAGAGCAAGGGCGTTGGTGCAATTACAGTCACATGTAACATGAACTTTTCTGCTAAGATTGGCATGGCAATATATCGGCAATCTTAACCTTGTCAGTTGTCTATAGAAAGCGATAAATCTTTTCAGTGAGGTATTGGTACCATCGGATTGTTAGACAACCAATTTTTTTTTTTTTTTTTCCCAACGCAACTACCATTACAGGTTACCCCAAATCGTTAGCGTGGTCTTAAACAATATTTTTTCCATTACAGCTTATCACATGTAAAGTAATTTTTGTGAACTCATTCAGAGAACAAGTAAATAAATCCAATTTTTCTGCGATTTTGTTCAGTGTATGCAAGGCGCGCGTCAAAGGTGCTTTACCAAGCAGGTTGGTTCGTTTTAGTATATCCAGCAGTTCGTTAACCTATATTTATTTCTCAACATGACACGAGCACCTCCAGTCATCCACTAATACTCTTTCCACAAATCAACACGACTTATTTGTTGTTTATCGAAAAAATAACAACAGGTACACGAGTAACCTGTTGTTATTTTTTCAAACTGCCAACAATACGACACGTGCATGGTAGGCACGAGCCCACCATGCACGTGTCGTGTTGTTGGCAGTTTGTTCAACATAAGTAACGATAAATCTGAATTTAATACAATTGATAGTACAGTAGAGTTCTATCTTTTACTGAAGTCTGTCAGTCTACAGTCTAGTGATACTCACGAACTTTTTATACAGATTTTATTAAACTGTGTCTTCAAACTTTGGGAAGATGAGTAAAACATAGAAGAGTTGCTCTATGTTATGGGTTTGCTTTCCGCACTTAGTCCTTCAAGTAGACCATTGTGCGTGGAAGAGTTGCAAGGTTTGGACTTGTGCTCGTTTGATGGCAATAGGCTCGCCCCCTATCATACATGGGACTTAAGGCGCTACCTCGAAAATCTAAAATCCTCGAAAACCTACTAAGCGAATGAAAGTGATGCAATTATTTTTGAAACGCAATAGAAGAGTGATGGCTATAGTGTGCGTGCGCTCGGAATAAAACGACGTATGTGCCAAAACGAAATTATTCCTTTTTTAACAAAATAAATTAATTAAATTTAAAACTACTTTGAGTAAACTTTGATATGATAATTCTCTATGTTTTAAAGTAAACAACCCATCCATTGAATAACTTCAGCGTTACGCCGTGATGTCGAAAAAAGTAAAAAAATATATATAATTTTGCAAAAAAATGTTTATCGAGAAAAATTCATTGAATCGTGCATTCCTTTTACATGATACTAGACCAAAGAGTCAAAAAACATATACCAAAATGTGAAATCCCTTTTCCACATACTTAACAAGTTACACGAAATAGAAAAACCACATTTTTTTCAACATATCACCTTGAAAATAACTGGCATTATGTGGGTGTACTATAGGTACACCTCTGCCCAACCATTCGGGGAAACAAAGCGTGATGATACGTCTCATATGTTGTATGAAACAAAATTACTAAATGATTAAGTGAGATTGCACAATGCACACACAAATACACTACAATGCGAGTGCTATCACGAGAAAGTTATAAAACAAATCATAAAAACGCCATTCCCATTTACCATAATAACACCTTCGACAAACCAAAAGGCGCATAAAAATTACGTGAAAATACTGAAACTCCACTCAAACACTTCTCCCCGTAGGCAGGCCCGAAATAACCCTTAAAAAAATACGCGTCATACCAGGGTGCTTTCAAAACATTAATTTGCGTAATGAATTCCCTTACTTTTTAATGCATGACCGAGGACCGACCGAAGACGGCCGTCGGCATGTATTCCTGGTACACTCAAATGGAATAATTCATGAAACGGGAATTTCTGATTGTGAGAGTTTGCCATTTGTTTGATGTTTGTTTGTTTGACTTCATGAGGGAAAAGAGAGACATCAAAATGGGATATGAAGAGATACTGTGGCTTCTACCTAACACTCTAATTCCGAAACATCATTACTTTACATATCATCATTATCAACCAGTCTTACAAAGGGGTTTCGTATTACCCAGTAACTGGGTTGTGGAGGTCAGATAGGCAGTCGCTCCATGTAAAATACTGGTACTCAGATGCATCCGGTTAGACTGGAAGCCGACCCCAACATAGTTGGGAAAAGGCAGGCAGATTATGATGGTGTTTTCCATATATTATACATAATTCACTAAAACAATTAGGGACATACATTTTGCCTTAAAAAGTTACTGAAGTTTCATTGCAATGACATATTATTATAACTAAAACTCAAAGACATTTAAATCTACTAAAACTAGACTGCACTTTTGCATTTCATTGGTATGGAAGTTACCCGTAAGTACAGAAAAAAAAAACAGTGCCACTCCGGGAGTGCCGACAGAAGTGAAAACAAAACACAAAAACAGAATACTTTGCCATCACTCACTGACATATCGGATATACATTAAAACCGAGTACATCCCGATAATAGCCCAACACATCCAAAGCGGTGTCGCTTACGGTAACAGTGGCGCGAATTCAATGGTATTTTCCCATCTCAAAAAGTTTTCACTTAAAAAAATCAGACCTCAATTTATAGCAAATAGCCCTAGCTATAGCGTCAGGTATTGTACCTGGCATATGCTGAGCTGGACTCCCATTTGGTGCAACCATGGGACACACACCGCCCAGTAGTGATCGACCGTTATAAATGTCATGTGAGGTGTCTATGGGTCAATTTATCTTTTTAATCTTTGTTTTTTTTTCTCACCTTTTTTATGTTTTTTTTAATGCCTGTATTGTGTCTTTTGTTGCACTGAATGAACGGTTTATCTATCTATCTATCTACTGTCCCACTGCAGTTCAATGGCCCGGTTAACAACGTTATTATATTATCTTAAAAACATCCAATATGAGTTCACACCAATGTTTATTTTCCAACTTATCATTTAATTAATTAAAATGTGGTAGCTATCATTTTAGTGTGAAAACTGTTCAACATTGTGTCGTTATTTTATCACGCCCATCCCGTCGTTCATGTCCGTCGATAATCCGTGACATCCAGCGACCTATAGCCATGGTAATTGATATAAAGTGGTTTGATGGGAAAACATTAATTTTATATTATAAGAAAAAGCTGATTAACCTTTTAAGCGCTTGGCTAAATATTCATTGCCGTGCCCCTAGCGCCCGGCTACAAATTGATAAAATAATACCTACAATAAATAAGGAGGAGAAATCGTTGTATTGATTAAAAAATAGTAAAAAAGTTTTTTTATCTATTTAATAATGGTTTTAATTGTACCACGCAGTTAATAGGGCAAAAATAAAACGAAAAAATCATGCATGTCTCTGTCGCATAATTTATACGATACGAGCGATCACGGAAATATGTTTAAAAGGTTAAAAAAATAACAACCAGATTGGAACATAGGAGGGTCCTGTGACTAAATAATAACAACTGCAGAGGTCGATCGATCAGGTTAACGATCGGGAGAACGTGCTTTACGAGGCAAGGTTTTAAAAAAAATCTCTCATGGGGTTCAAAATCATATACCTACTGAAACAGCACCCTAATTGCGTAACACACTATCAATCGGAATCTACATCATTTTGAAGCGAATTGCTAATCCATTGCTTCATAAGTTCGATTTTTTTTTCTGCTCGACACGTAAATAACGCAATGACTGTTGTTGAACTGTCAAAATGAAACCGATTCCGATTGATAATGTGTTACGCAATTGCCCCGCAGGTTGCGCAATATATAATAAAAATAAAAGCTGTTCGTTGGTATGCGCATCACTTAACAATGGCTTGACTGATTTGGCTGTTTTTTGTTTTAAAAAGTGTGTATTAATCCGTTTGTAGAGCCTACGAAAATTGTAGTACCGAGGACAGTCGGGGAACTAATTTTATTATCAAATCGACACACTACGTCAATTTGCCGAGTTATAGCTTTTTATTATACAAAATGGTCAATTAACGATGTCTTTGGATAATTCAGTTGGCAGTCAATTTGATAAACAACTAATTTCCCTGACTTTATAACTTTTATTTGAAAACAAAAATAAACATAGCTATGTGTCACGTCTAATTGAACTGGAAACAACCATTTAGCAACAAATTCTTGGGTTTATATAATTAAATGATAATTCCATTCGCATTTAGCATAATATTTTACAATTCTAAACTTGTTTGAATGCAGCTGTGAGGAAAAGCCACGTAATTATCATAAATGCATATTTCCGCTACGATATTGCTACGCCGTAGCCGCTCGTAACCCGTAGCACTAGCAAAATATGAAATTCGTAGAACTTGTACCACCACAGAGTCGTGGCTACTTCGTTTTGACTATTTTAACATTTTCTTCTTTTGATTCTTTTTTTAAGGTTCCGTGCCTCAAAAGGAAAAACGGAACCCTTATCGAGTCATTTTGTTGTCCGTCCGTCTGTCTGTCTGTCCCTTTATCTCGAGAACGCGTGGTATATCGAGGTAGATAACGAGTGGAAATTAAAGCCATATACCCAGGTCCACAGTCCCTTGAAGCAGTGAAAAAATCAAACTTCTAAGTTAACGTAAAAAAAAGATACGGCCATTTATGCCGCAAAAAACGTATATTTTGACACTCTCAAGGGAATAAAAATGTATAGGGTACTTCCCGTTGACCTATAATCATGAAAAAAGCAATGTCATGTAGCACATGTAAAGGAAAACATTCGAAAACCCTAAATTTGTAGTTAAATAGCTACAAATTTGTACGGAACCCTCGGTGTGCGAGTCCGACTCGCACTTGACCGGTTTTTTATGTAACTAGTCTGTACTGTCATACTGAAGGGCAAAAGCCTTCCTCTCCCTTTTCCACGCTATTCTGTCCCTTGGTGTTTTTGTATAATTTTATGTTAATTTAATGTTAAAACTTCAAACAAACAAAGCGCATCCACATTGTCTGTCGCAAGTTAAAATGCGACATTTTAACATAGTCTGTCTCCAAATTTGGCTAAATTCCTTTTTATAGCTGTATTTATGAAGTGATAACTATATTCATTGGGCAATGATTATGTAGTTACAACTTACAACTATGGATTATTGGATGAACCAATTGCCCTCATCCTTTAAGGTGCATCCAGACAGAGCGAGGCATGCGCCGCAAGTGTTCTTTTTTATATGTTAGATGCCTTAGCCTGAGGCAACCGTACATTTGAAAACATTCTTTGGGCCGCATGCCTCGCTCTGTCTGGATACAACTTTAGAGAAAAAATCTCCGCCTACAAAGTGTATTCTAGCAATGCACTTAGTACTAATAACAAGGTTCAAGGAAAAGACGCCAAGACAAATACAGATTACATTTTTCTTCTGTGGAAAGGGATGAGACAAATGCAAATGTATGGGGGTACATCCTTTGTAGGGGATTTGAAAGTTCTATAGAACTGTATACTTTAGTTAAGGGGGTGTTGACAGACACATGAAAACATATTTGGACCCCACGCCTCTTTTGCTTCCATATGAAAGATGAATATTACCAATCCATGCATCATAACAGCTTATATCCCGTTTAAAATAAGAGGTGCCTTAACAAATTAAGCAGCATTATCTTTCTCAGTAATAACAACAGAATGCAATCACCAATTCATGTACCAGAGGGGCAATTCTCGTAATTTAAAGTCAACGTCAACGCATTTATTCCAAATAGGTACATAAAAAGCACTTTTGAACGTCAAAACTCGAACGTTAAGAACTTTCAGTCAAAAGGACAATTCTCGAAAAAAACGTTCAAAATCTAGTCGCAGTCTCATCTCAGCGGCAAACAAATGTCAAAAACTTGCCAAAATGTAGGGAAATTAGAAGTATTTTTTGACAGATTGAGACTGAGATCAGAATGTGAACGTTCATAAAATTACGAGAATTGCCCCTCTGATCTCAGTCTCAATATGTCAAAAATACTTCTAATTTCCCTAAAACATTTTTGAGAAGTTTCTGAAATTGATTGATTTTGTAAGTTTTTAATTAGGGGAATTGGCCTTCAGGACTTCACCATCTTCATTCAATTGATTTGTCAAAATGACATTCTACTATAGAGGTATGAGGAACAGCGTGTAGAGTTCACTCATACTCTATAGAAAAGGGAGGATCCTCCGACCAGACGGGTGTTAATGTGTCTGGCGGGCAACTGCCCGATGATTCATGTCGGGCTGTTGTATCTATGCTAGTTGCGCGGTAAACTCTGCTTGCGAGATGCAGGATTTCGTGACGTCAGTATGACGCGTTGTTCGCATGTGGCGTTGTAGATACCGCTACACCGCTATACTACCAGCAATAACGATTATAAAAAGTAAAAAGTGTATAAATCTGTCATACTTAACCTATTGAAAAGCTCATGTCAATTTTGTTGAAAGTCGTTGTAGAAATACGAATCGCTTTATTTTAATCCTGTAAATAGGTTTTTAAAAAACTAGATGACGTCGGCGTTTCTTGTCTGACTACTCTGAGAAGAAAGGCCGAAATAAACTCAGAGGTCACAATCTCTTTTAAAGTTCAGACATAATCTTGGTCAGATCATGTGAAGAACATGTAGATTGGTGTCCGAAATGGGCTTTTGAGGAAAGAACCACACAGATTGAATGGACCTATCCTTTGAAAGTGATTGCCCTCGGGAGTTGTAACTAGATAAGGCTGCCTGTCCATTGACGCGGAGCGGAGAAACGGAGAAATATTAACCATTAGGATTGCATAAAAATCTCAATGTAATTTTCTATTGGTTAATATTTCTCCGTTTCTCCGGTCCAAAGCCAAAAATAACCCTAATTTACGAACAGTTTGAACTACTTTATAAAATTAATTAAAACATTTTATCAATGACATACACAAGAATAGCTCCACCCCTACTGAATCACAAAGGGTGCACCACAACCTCTTTTTTACCCCTATTTATAAACGTGACCTATCCCCTGGGTGCGTGAAGTGTCCCATACCGTTGGGCAACTGGGCCAGATAACTATAATCACGGTTATAGCGTTACGTTACGTCAATCGTTATTTATTGTGTGTGACGCAGGTAAAAGTGCTTATTTTTAGGTTGATTTATTTACACTGATATCGTGAAGTTCTAATTATGAAATCAATAAAAACTTTTTTACAAAAAACAACCGATTTGTAAATGTCGGTAAGTAATGGTGGATGGTTATTGTTTTTTTTTTTGGGAAAAAGTGTTTATTTTTAACTTTTTAGTTGTACCTACCCCATACAAATTCATATAACACTACTTGTTATATAAATATCAGTGACAGGAAGCTATAAAAATATCATCAACAAAAACTAAGTGGAAAAAAATTGTATTACTAAAGCTTACTCAAAAACTACCCTAGCAAAATACGGGACCACCCCTGAAGCATTCATTATCCAATAAAAAAAATATTTTACAAATCCGTTTATATATGACGGAGTTATGCCCGAACATACAGACGCCAGCACATCAAGCTACATATCTGTCAAATTTCATCAATAGATTTTCAACTTTATCGCTAAAGCATAAGGTTCAAAGTTGATTGGGAAAATTTTACAGTTTCGGGTAGCTTGATGTACTGGCGTCTGTACCAAATAACTCCTGATATGCAACAGTTTCATAAACTAGGTATTACTAATGATGAGTTTCATACGTTTGACGCGAGAAGTGTTTTAAAAGTTTGTTTTTATTTATTGCACAAAGATGTTTTTATTATAAAATGTGTAACAGAATAAACACAAGTCCTGAAAGTAAGTAGTTTTTCCATAATTGACTACTGAATCTATTTAAGTATTTTTTTTAAATTATGTATTTTGCCATACTTAACGGGCCCCCGATAGAGCCAAATTAAATTAAATCCTATTTCAAAGCAATAAGACTCATTTTTAAATGTATAAAGTAATGCTGGCGTCAACAAGTTTTTCTTAATAATAATACTCTAATTGGGGTGTATGAGGTCTTGCGTTAATTATGTTATACATGCCACTTTTGATTTCCACATCTCCGCGTTCTTAGTCTTTCTGTGGCCCCGCCCGATACACATTATGACCGAGACAGTATTAGACTTGCTTGACTTTAAATAGAGTTGTGTATGATTTCTTGTCAAATGAAACAGTTCAGTAATCATAACAATCCTGCCGAAATTAATCTCTTTGCTAAGCCAAGCGCACAGCAAAACCACTGACGACGAGCCGCAGTGCAACGTATTTTCATACAAAAAGTGCGCGGTGCTGCTCTAATGTCCGTTGGTTCATAGAAAATGTATGAACGTGATGAAGGAGGATTTTTGCATTGCGTTGCGTTTTGGCGTGGCCCGCTCAAATCTGTGTTAGCCTTTAAAATCTATTGACAAGTACCACCTATTGATCACTGCCAAACAATATTGCTGTCTGTTCCAGATAAAATGATAACCAGTATTTACATTGATACTACAGTCTCAATCTCATAACCCATTATACCAAAAATAATACCATTTAAAACAACTCCGCTAATAAACTCGTAAAGCTTATAACATAATCACGAGCTACAATCATAAATCGTATAGAAGTAGCATCCCCAACAACCCAGTCCAATTGCCAAGAGGAAAAACATTATACAATGTACATTTATCCTCTGTCTGTAACACCCCGTCGTTTTCTAGGTTCCTGGTACATTTGCTGAATAAGGATAACGAACTATCTCTTTTTATTTATTACTAGTTGACCCGGCGAACTTCGTATCGCTTCAGAATATGAATTACTTATCTTAAATTTATTTTTCGTGAATTTTTCCCATGTTTTTAATAGTTATTCTGCTATTCGGGGCGGAGACAAATCAAAGATTATAAATATCGGTCCAGCCGTTCTTGAGTTATAAATGGGGTAACTAACCCGACTTTGTTTTATTTATACAGGGATGGGCCAAAAATCGTGGATCAAACGAAACAGGGCGATAGTTGGGGTTATTTGTAGTAAAAAATATGTTTGTGCGAGAGCCCTAACTTGATCTCTTTAAAAATTATGACAATTTGAGTGTTTACAGTAAGATTCTAAAGTTACAAATAATTTTTCGTGAGCCTTAAAAGATATTTAAAAAAGTGCCAATACTGATAAATCATGGCACCCACTGTCATAAAAGCACTGTTGTAGTGATGATACTTTTTTTTTACCGTAAATAACCTCAACTATCGCCCTGTTTCGTTTGATCCACGATTTTTGGCGCATCCTGTATAGACTGCAAACCTCTTTCTTATGCGTAATAAAGTCAGATTTACTAATAGGGAAAGGGGTTTGGCAGCACATCAAGTTGAAACTACAAGTCCGTTCACAATTATTTTACCTCCGAGAGCAGCAACCGAATATCAACCTTATAGCAACGAATTGAATATACAACAGAAGAGTATCGGTCTAATTATGTAGTATTAACCTATGAGAAATGCGCTTCGAAATCAGAAGGCCAATTCTCGTAATTTAAAACGTTCAAAATCTAGTCGCAGTCTCATCTCGGCGACAAACAAATATCAACAACTTGTCAAAATGTAGGGAAATTAGAGGTATTTTTGACAGATTGAGACTGAGATCAGAGGGGCAATTCTCGTAATTTTAAGAACGGTCTCAGTCTCAATCTGTCAAAAATACATCTAATTTCCCTACATTTTGACAAGTTGTTGACATTTGTTTGTCGCCGAGATGAGACTGCGACTAGATTTTGAACGTTTTAAGTTACGAAAATTGGCCTACTGACTGTGAACGTTCTTAAAAGTACGAGAATTACCCCTCAGAAAAGATACGACCGCGATATAATTTGGTAAGAATGACAAATCGCTCATTAAACATGATAATAACAAATAAATATCGCTCACGCAAAGCACTTAAAGACCAACAATGAAAACGTTGGAAGGCTCCTGTACATTATAAAACAGACTCACAACGGCGGGGACCTCATGAAAATTTAAACAAACAATAAACTTTACAGCTAGCTTAATGTCTTGAGGCGTGAGCGAGATAAAACCGTACGTGCCTCCGTAGATGTGGGTGTACTGACGATACAACAGTTTGGTGGGCAGGCCAGAAATTACCGTCTTTGCACTACGCAAGTGCCATGTAATCATTTATAGTCATGTCACATGTCACTAATAGAGCTATTTGTGATGGTTCGTCTTGAAAGTACCAACACCATAAATATTTCAACGACGAGTGGCGTTGCTATGTTCTGGTTTGGGTGCTGGTAAATACATTTCAGCTTTATCTCTGAGATAGATACATCTGTGATACCTCTACTATTGTATAAATTGTATTATGTCCAATATGTCCTTGGGTGTCAGTGACTACTGAGCCGCCTGCTTGCCTGCCAATATAAAGCATTTACATTACATGATCTAAGACAAATATGTCAGAAATCTTGCCGACCTATGCTACGTATGTGTACCCATCTATTATAATTATCTTGTCATCTTAAAAGACGAAGGAGTCTCCACGTCCATAACACAGGGAATCCTAGTAGAGGCTAGTTTTATTAAAATATGTCAATGTGAGTATGTGTGTGTGTGTGTGTCTTGTATCTCTTGAATAATAAAGCTTTTATAATTATGTATTTAGTGTGAAATAGAATTGTTGTGATCCACCTGAATATCTATCTCTTTTGTTGTCTGTACTTGTATGTGTATGTGTTTGATTGTGTGCATAAAAGTGTAGTTGCAAGGGTGTGTGTGTGTGTGTGCGTGGGCATTTTATGTGTGTTGTTTTCATAAGAATGCTGTAAAAGGCTCCTTGACGTTCATTTCCATTCAAATAAGAGTGCTTATTTATGGTATTGCTTGTTTTTCGTCGCCGTATGTTGAGTTATGCGTAAATGCCTTTATTCAGGTGGTACATTAAGTAAAACGAATTTTACTTTATGTGAGCTGTGCCCGCGACTTCTTTCGCGTGGATGTTGGAAAACAATAATGTGTCTCTGTAAAACATATTTTTCTTAGAAGTACTCCACAACCCACACACACAGCACACACATCAGCTATCTGCCAGTGAAACTCCAGTCAAAATCATTCCAGCCATTTCGGAGATTAGCCGGAAGAAACAGACAGACAAAAATTTGTAAAAAATATTTTTTGTTATAAGTACCGTATATACTTTCATATACATTTAGTAAAAAGCTGTTATTTTGACATTACAAACAGACACTTATGTTTGTATAGATTTGAATAAAATTGCATCTTCTAACTTCTCTTTTTATCATAATTATGTAGATAATAGAAGAAGATACTAATTTCCAAAACAACCAAAGGCATTTCTTTTTAAATAGGTCGTAGTCAAGTAATGAGGTAGGCCATTTCAGACACTAATCTACATGGTCCTCACATGATCTGACCAAGCTTATGTCTGGACTTTAGAAGAGACCGTGATCTCTGAGTTTGTTTGGGCCTTTCTTCTCAGAGTAGTCAGATAGGAAAGGCCGCCTTCATCTAGTTTTTAAAATATGATTGACGTGCAAAAGTGTTTGAAATTAAACCTACTTACAGAAATAAAATCATTTATAGATCGATAGTTTTAGAAAGATCAAGACCAAGTCAGGGAGCCGTGGTGGCCAGGTGGTAACGGCCGCGACTTACGAGTTTTAGGTCGTAGGTTCGAACCCAGACAGGCGCTTTACTTTGTGTACATTTTTTCATCTTGACTGCTCTCAAAACGGTGAAGGAAAACACGAGAACCAAAAAATTCGTAAACATGTGACATCTAACAACCCGCACTGGGCCCGCGTGGTGGATTACGGCCTCTCAAAAAGAGAGGAGGCCTGTGTCCCAACAGTGGGAACATTATATATAATTGATTATGCAACAAAAACAAGTCTACTAAAGTACTAAGAGAAAAAGAGAAAGAGGAGTAAAAGAACACTATCTTTCCACTTTATCATAGTTGTGTATGTATTTATTATTTTGATTACTTTATATGTATTTTAGAAGTATGTATGTTTATTTGTATGTATGTAAGTATATTCTCATATTATTTGTGTAGTTTTATTTAGTGAATTGTTTTTAGATTTTATGTATTTTTTTTTGTCTCCTTTACTCTTTTACACGCTGTCTACATCTCTTTATTTCTTGTCCTATCGCAGGTATGCTGGAAGAGATTTCTTATGAAATAAGCATCACCTTTGTACCTATTTTTCTGTTCTGTTTTTTCTTGTCTGTTTATATATGTGTGTACATAAATGGTAAAATAAATAATAAATAAAGAAATAAGAAATACGTTAACTTCAACTCCTAGTATAGCTCTTATACCTACATTAGCTATACATGTTAACTTTCTGCTGCATGATGTATGGCTTATTAAGTATGGGAGAGTTTAAGGGGGAAGTGCCAGGGTAGCCCGCGAAATTCAAATTTACTTACGTTTTTCGCAATTTTCAAATCAGTGTCAGGTTGTATTTTGATCAAAAGTTGATTCGCGACTATAACAGGTACGTATTTACAGAATTATAATCATTAGAATCATTAATACATCTTTCTAAGTTAGATTTGTACCACGACAACAAATCTCTTATGGAAAACTGCTTAGTGGTACAAATCTAACTTAGAAAGATGTATTAATGATTCTAATGATTATAATTCTATAAATACGTACCTGTTATTGTCGCGAATCAAATTTTGATCAAGATACAACCTGACACTGGCCTGCAAATTTCAAAAAACGTAAGAAAATTTGAATTTCGCGGTCTACAACTTCGCATTCACCTTAAAAGATTACGTCAATCTCTCTAAGCCCGCCATACTAAACGGAATACATTGCTTAATCTAAAGCGAGAGATAGATAAATGGGGGGAAAACCGGCCATTTTTTTTTTACGTGGCTTATCCATACTTAATATCATACATTCGAAAGTAACTCTAGACAGTTACCTACTTCCGAATTTACAGACTAATAATGAATACACGTTGTTACCTTTTCACGCCTCAACCACTGAACGAATTTCGTTACGTATTTTTTTTCTTTTCGATAAAATTCTTCTGGCATCCTGGGGAAGGACATAGGCTACTTTTTGAAGTGAAACTTCTTTACGCACGCTTGCCTTGGGGAGTAAGCTGGCGAACGCGTGACGTAAGCGTTACGAAAAGTTTGATCGGGCGAGGCGAACGGGAGTTGAGTGGGGGATATAAGCAAGAGACAGCAGTGCGCGCGCACATTTTCTTTCTCTCTTCTTCTCATAGCCAAATACGCAATAGGTACTGAAGTTTCACTTCAGTCGTGTGGTCATAAGCACACTCGTTTTTTTTGTCCTGGTAGCACGTTCCCGTGGGATATTTTCCGATATCCACGCCGACCAAGCCGCAGGCAAAAGCTAGTAAATAATAAAACACACGCCATGTTTCCATGGGGTAACGTAGAAACTGCATTTCGATACGGTAGCACTATCATTATAATCTTTGCATTTATTTTTTAAGGTTGGTAATTAGATATTTATTTCTTATCGATACAAATTGCCCGATGAGAAGAAGAGAAAAAGAGAACAGAAGAGTGTAGAGAAGTATGGAAGAAAAAGACATGTTGCGCCTGCCCCAAATAAATTGAGATAAGTTTAGGAGAAGAGGTGATAAATTGACTGATAATTTACATTTGTATATTGCACTTAAAATTTGGGACATCGAGTAGGGTATATCTGGGTAGGTAGAGAATTAAATTTGCCAACGAAACTCCGCAGACGTGATAACGATATCTAGAAACATGATCAAACAAAAAATAAATTAATTTGGGGGGTTTTTTTGGGGTCATCAACCGCATTTATTGTAGGTAGTCGCTTGAAATGTCAGTTTAATAAAAGCAGTTTTCTTTGTGGAAACTTCACAGACGAAATGGATATCGATGACGACAAAACAAAACAAAAAAAAAACTGATTTTCTCAACTCATACTTCAAGTAAAAAAACCACTAGCGGTCAATGACCCAAAAAAAATTGTGTTGTCGTATTTACATATCAATAGCCATCACGTCCGTGGCGTTTCGCTAACTAATTTAATTTGACCCTGTAGATATAGGTAGGTACCCTGTTATTTACATCATTTTACTAATGTAACATTGTGTTGTAAAATGAAATTAGTTTGATTTTACCACGTGCCAATGGGTGGTATATGGGTGGTATTCAATCAAAGTTAGTAAAACGAACACAGTTTGTAATTACAAAGCACATTAACACAGTTTTCATGACAAAGGTATTCAAAAACGGATAAAAGGAAAGCACCTTAGAATCTCAAGTGATCCCTCTCTCAAAGAACCCTGTGAATTACTTACATTAATGGTTCCCAAACCCCATTCGACAATAGAACTGTCGAGGATAAGCATGACAATAAATGATAAATGATATTTATTCCAATCGGTGGTATTGAGTCCAACTAAAGCGCAACGCCATTGCGGCAGGCCCAGACGAAGATGGCGGTACGAGCTTGACTCCTACAGAGTGGACTGGCCGGCACTCGCAAGAGGCAAATGTGTGGAAAAGGGAGAGGGAGGCCTTTGCCCTGCAGTGGGACAACACAGGTTAGTTAGATTTGATATTTATTTCTGTAAATTGGATAAAAAAAACACTTTCACACGTCTTAAATAACTTATGTTTAAAAAACTAGACGAGTTGTGAGAAGAAAGACCGAAACAAATTCAGAGATCTCTTTTTAACCGACTTCAAAAAAGGAGGTTCTGTATTCGACCCGTATGTATGTATGTATGTATGTATGTATGTATGTATGTATGTATGTATGTTTGTTTGTCCGCGATTTTCTCAAAAACTAATGAACCGATTTTGATAATTCTTTCACTAATGTGATCTACATACTTTCAGGAAGGTTTTAGTATATAATACATTATGTAATTATTCTTATGTACGTTGTTATATGCATAAATGTACTGCATCTCCGGCATTTCTATGCGAATTTTGATGATTCTTCGAGTCGGTGTCTGGAATTCTTCAATGCACTAGTGTTATTTGAATTTATGTGGAGTAGGTACAACTAAAAAGTGAAAAATAAAAACTTTTTTACAAAAAAAACAACCGACTTCAAAAAAAAACTACAAAGTCATAAATAACTTTAATTTCGGAAGTCGGTGTCAAACAAAAAACGAAAATGTGGAACCAACGACACCGACTTCCGAAATTAAAGTTATTTATGACTTTGTAGTTTTTTTTTGAAGTCGGTTGTTTTTTTTGTAAAAAAGTTTTTATAAAGCCCAGGCATAATCTTGGTCAGGCCATGTGAGGCCCATACAATTAATGTCTCAGACGCTCTTCTGAGAAATGAACCGCACAAAGGGCTTTGGTGATCCCTGGCATACCTACACTGGCTGCCATTTTGATTTCTTTTCAAAATGGCGGCCACGCATGAAGCCTTTATTATATAAATCGATAGCTGACATCAATGCAAACAGAAAACATTATAAGATCAAACCCCGTGATATTAACGTTCAAAGTTGATCACGTGACATCCATATTTTTTTAACTTGCTTAAGTACAGACGCCAGCACATCAAGCTACTACAATCTGTCAAATTGATTTAATAGATTTTCAACTTTATCGCTAAAGCATAAGGTTCAAAGTTGTTTGGGAAACTTTGACAGTTTCGGGTAGCTTGATGTGCTGGCGTCTGTACATCTTGTTGCATAGATGTTTCAGAGTGATTATTTCAAACATCTAAGCAACAAGATGTACGCAAGTTGATTTATATTGGTTTCATGCATGGCCGATATTTTGAAAAAAAAAACAAAATGGTGCGACAGTAGGTAAGTATGCCAGGGTCCATATAAAAATCTTCAGTCCCCCTTTGAGTGGTCTGTCCAGTCAGTGCACGCATTCGTCAGTAATCGTGTAGCTCGACTCGGAACTCAAGGAGCACAACGATTCGACGAACAATACCAAAGAAAGGACATTTGGGTGGACCGCATAAATCTCCAGATTATTATTATATCTAACTGAGGAAGAAAAAAGATACGAGATGTGAGACATAGTCCTCATATTCACAATAGAATATATTATTTAAATATTTTCAGCGTTACGAATAGGCTCAGGTAAGCACCTGAGCCTATTCGTAGATAGCATTTACAGGACCAGTGATAAATAGGCCAGGAGCAGTGGTGGCCTAGTGGTATCAGCCGCGACTTACGAGTTGTAGGTCGTAGGTTCAAACCCAGACAGGCGCTTTACTTTGCGTAAATTTTTTCATCACCACTGCTCTCAAAACAGTGAAGGAACACATTGTGAAGATACTGGTATGTCCTAGAACCAAAAATTCGAAGACATGTGACATCCACCTACTAGGTTGGGCAGAAATATAGGATATACATTCAGAATTGCTTAACTTAAAGAAGATTCCGACAGTAGTGTCAGTTCTTCAAGCATTATTTGAATTTGATTTTATTTAACACTAGCTGCGCCCCGCGCTTTCTCCCGCATACGTATCGATCCCGTGGGGATATCGGGATAAAAGGTATACAAGCATAGCATAATCAGCCTATAATATTCCCACTGCTCGGACACAGGCCTCCTCTCGGTGAGAGGGAGTGGGCCGTCAACCACCACGCGGAGAGTACGGGTTGGTAGATGTCACATGTCTTCAAATTTTTGGTTCCAGGACATGCCGGTTTCTTCACGATGTTTTCCTTCACCATTTTCAGAGCAAGTGGTAATGAAATAATTCACACAAAGTAAAGTGCCTGTCTGGGTTCGAACCTTCGACCACAACTCGAAAGTCGCGGCCGTTACCACTCAGCCACCACTGCTCTCATAAAAAATTATCCCCTGTCCTAACCCAGGTCATGGTCTACCCTTGTGCCAAACATCCAAATCCGTTCAGCCGTTTTAGCGTAAAAGCGTTACAAACAAACATACAAAAAATCAAATCTGTTCTCTTTTATAACATTAGTTTAGATAAAAATATATTTCCAAAGGTAAATCAGCATTACCTACCGTACCCACTACCGTACATAATCTTAAAGATTTCAAATAACAGTAATAAGACCCAGATGCTACATCGAAAACTGATCCATCCATCTGACTGACACAGATACACATGAAGTTCAAAGTCTGTATGACAGATTGGAATACAAGGATAGATTCACACACCCACGAGTTACCAATATTTTGGTGCCAACATGTCTATAAATATTGTGTTTGTATTAGAATTAACAATGTTTTCGAACTGAATTTAGACTGTAATATGCAAATAGAGGATTAAAAGGCACTGCTGTTCCTATGTGACGTCATGAAACAGCTGATTTTAAGGGTTATAGAGACTTTCATGGTTTCAACTTTCTATCACTAGATAGAAATAAGTTAATGTATTACCAACACAACTTTATTCTTTGAACATCTACAAAGTATTCAATGAGGACGAGATTACGAAGCATAATTATACAGATCGGACTAACTTACCTAGTGACGTCCGATCCTTAATTATGTGAAGTAATCTCGTCCTCATTCTATCCCAACCCTTCCCAGATAATCATCATACTTATATGTGTATTGGATTGCCTTATTAAACACCCTCTATAAGTTGTGTTGTGCTGTATGCACTATGCCGGGACTATACGATGCCCATTATATAGGTCATCGTGAAGTCCCGTTCTTATGCTTTGAAAGAATGATTGACAGATGTCAGGAGCGAGCGCCAACGACTGGACCACAGATAACATTTGGTTTCTTTAAATATTGTGATGAGCCGTTGTATTGCGGTGGCTACTAAGCCACCGCAATACAACGTATTTCAGACTCGCAGAAGTTGATTCACCAACAGACTACAGGCCATCTTGCGATCATTTACTCAAGTAAATTTATTTCAAATTTTTTTAATCGTCGGTAAAAGGGGTTCGAACATTTTTCTACAGGAGCTGGCATAGCCACCCACGGACCACCCGTCGCCATTTTGGTTTTTTCGCCTCCATTCCACACATCTTTACGTCGTCTGTCATGTTTTAATCAACGTGAATTACACACGGAATATTTTATAATCAGTCTCTACTACCATACAAGCTCTCGGATCACATACAAAATTCATGGTTTTACTTCATGAGTAAGAATTAATATTCTGGGAATTTGTAGTGTTAGGTCTTTGTACAGAAACGTTTTTCTTGGCGTGAAAAACTACGGTTTATACGTCGTGTGTAGGCACGATCGTTAGTGTTGTATGGATCACTATGGAAGCTTTTTGACAGACATGTTTTGTCTACGGCGCGTTTTATACGGCGATGGTGATGAAATTATAGAGGTATGAGGAACAGGGTGTAAAGTTCACTCATACTCTATCGAAAAGGGAGGATCCTCCGACCAGGCGGGTGTTGTATCTGGCGGGCAACTGCCCGATGATTCATGTCGGGCCGTTGGGTTGTATCTATGCTAGTTGCGCGGTAAACTCTGCTTGCGAGATGCAGGATTTGCGTGACGTCAGTATGACGCGTTGTTCGCATGTGGCGTTGTAGATACCGCTACAAAATAACTTACACAAAGTAAAGCGCCTGTCAGGGTTCGAACCTACGACCTAAAACTCGTAAGTCGCGGCCATTACCACTGGGGCACCCCTGTTCTAACCACAGCAATCCATACCTATGTGACTTTTAAAATGAGGTAACTTTTATAAACATGTACCTACCAACATTTCGATATAGAGAATATGTATTTTCGTACGACAATAACAGTTCCTTCCATGCCCAATATAAAAACACTTCCAAACCCTACTCCATTTCATTATTCGAAAATTCGTGGAAAAGAGTTCGCACTTTACATTTTATGTAATGCCCAATATAAAACACTCTTCTTCCAACCCGTTAGCACTCCTCCAATTTCCCGCTACAATAAAAACTAACTCCATTTCCTTCGATAACGTAACGTAAGAAAAACGGTTATAATAAACCCGTTACGTAACGCTAAAAAGTAACGTTATTAGCAACATTTATATAGAACAAAATGGCCACAGGTTTTGAGGGCAGAAGGGTTAGGTCAACGACATTATGAAGAACACGCCAACTGAATACAAATGTTGGCAGGTTGCGAGAGCCAATAAAATTATTATTAGACCAGGAAGGAGAATGTTATGTCCTTACACACGGATCCTTTTGAGTGGGTGGTTGAATTTATTGTGCTGATGTAGGGCAGTGTGGCCCTGAATAATTGGGTCTTCCTTCTTTTACTAACAGACAACATTAGAAAGAGACGGAAACAGGAGCTGTCAAATTGATGCAGTTAAAGATCAGCATTTTGGAAATGTGTCTTTCGAACCTGCGGGATGATCGCGACACTTCAAACTGAAATGGCTTAATTTTGACAGTTCAACAACATTCATTGCGTTATTTAGGTACGTTGTTGGGCAGACGAATTTTTCAAACACATGAAGCAATGGATTAGCAATTTCCTCCAAAAGTGTGTTATGCAGTTAGGGCGCCTAGTAAAATGAATGAATGTTAATATTTTTCCGTCTATTTTTAGTTTTCTCGACGGTAATTAAGATTGCAATATTTTTAGTTATGGCTTTCAATGTTTACTCGACTTGGCTTGGCTTTGAGAGCTTACGAGTAGTTTTCGCGACTTATTTCTGTCTTAATCCAGACATACGTAATCACAGATCGCACCGATAGCTTACGCCGGAAATAGTCAGGGTTAAGTCCCATATGGCACAAGGCGAATTGATTGTTATTTCAATTGCAATTATCACAAAATAAGAAACACGAATCAATGTTCAATTTGCCTTTATTACGCAATAACTACTTAATCTTAATATTTTTGGGAATCACAAGCTCTCTTTCTACCACACCACTATTTTTTTATACACACGCACAAATAAGAACAATTCATCATTCTCCTGCCTTTATAGGTACCAATTTATTTGTGGTCGACGCATCATGTCTTCATCTTCCATACTTCTCTATTAGTCGTCATCTCGGTAGTCACACACCCTTTCTTATCATATCATTATTCAAACAGTTAATCCATCGTTTGTTTGGTATTCCTTCCCTATTCTTATAGCCATCGACATTCACGCACACAAGAACACTATAGGTACCCATAATACCGTAGACACAAAGAAGAGAATCGTAAAAGATACAAACACAACACATAGGTACACTCAAGCAGATAAATAGCAAGCCATTAGCAACGTACGAGGGACGATACATCTCAATCAATACTGCTTAATTTCTTCCAAGCTCCGCTCGCCTGGAAACGAATCAATAATGCTAAGTAATTCCTAATTAAATACAACTACCTATCCTTGCCGGAGCTACTTGAAAAAGGTCAGATTTACAGGTAAACAGTACCACGATTATTTTCAGTATCACAGCGACTGGTACCTGACGAAATCATCAGTGGGCAGGAATGTTGGGCAGAGATAGCAGGACCATGGAGGGTTGGTTTTTGTTTTGTGATTGTTGCTGGAAAGGACTCAGACCAAATAAAAAAGTCAAGACATTGCGCTGCGAATAATACAAGTGAAGCATGCCAAAACTACACCTCCGCTCTGTGCATACACGCACACATTTACAACCATTTACAATCAAACTACACCTCACTGAGTGCACACATGTTTACGAAACCGGCTTCACTTTACTGTTGACAGCTCTCTGTCGTTGTTTTTTATTTCCTCAGAGGAAAAGGATAAGCTTCGTTGTGACTCCCCACAGTGATTACCATAAGAATTGTAAGACTGTTGAGTTCGGAATGGAAAGATATACACGCAGTTAACACTAAATAACGCTCACCAAATAGTCCTCCAGATCGAATTTCGACCATGGCGACCAATCTAAGCGGAGATCAGCCTTCGGCGCGGGAGATATTATAGTGCAGAAGTGCACTCTCTCTTCTCTCACTCTCATAGTCCGATGGGACGGCAATCTGACACCACCGGAGAAAGATCAGGCGCAGGGCCAACGGCTTAACATGATTTCTAACTAAGAAATTCCTAATGGAAAAACCCAATAACACTTTGCACGACCCGGGAATCGAAGCCAGTACCCCACACTCAACAGTTGCGCTTGCGACCACGAGACCAACGGGGCAGTCGAACGTTCACCAAGTTACTACTTGGTGGCCAGACCAGAAAATATGTGACTACTGCACCTACGCGCCATTAGACAAAATAAATATGACTAAATGATAAACGTTACGTTGTTGGCGAAATCGTGGTGACACCCCAACGAAACAATCAAGAGTTGAATAAGCTTACTAGATGAGGCCCTATTCTACTTTCCACTTCGTAATTATTACATTTTACCATACATAATTCTGTATAAGGTTGTAGGAAATTCAGGGGTCCCTTTTCCACGCAGTCATTAAAAAAACATGATTAAAACATAAAGCTGTGGTCCAGCACACGGGCACACGCCCTTTTCGCGCGAGGGTCCCAATTTTCTGGCCCAACGAACATCTTTTTGATGACTAACATAATAAAGTAAGGCCCCAAATTAAATTCCGTTATGGCCTCAAAGACATCTCATTAAAATTTTGACGTTTCTTACTTACGACGGTCGCTTCTTCGAAATTCAGAAGGATTTCATGAGGTTTTTGGTGGTACAGCGCTTTTTCTTGTGAAATTGAGACTGTTAAATATTGTAGTTGAGTGTACACTGAGAATGGTTTTTCATTTCGCAGAAAAATGACGTCAAAAATAAAGGAATCTGTAATGCAAACATGCGGTGGTTTGGAAACACATTGTTAAGTCCAAGAAATTATTCATGAAGCCCGATTACCCGTAATTAAAAACGTTCAAAATGTAGTCGCAATCTCATCTCAGCGACAATCAATGTCAAAAATGTAGGGATTTCAAGATATGTTTGACAGATTGAGACTGAGATCAGAATGTGAACGTTCTTAAAATTACGAGAATTGCCCCTCTGATGAAAAACCGTGTGGACATAAAGTAAGATTTCACACAGGATTTTGGCAAACTGTTCACCGCTGCACTGGAGGATGTCTTCAATGTTCTGGGCTGGAAACGGGCTGGCATTAACATCAATGGTGAGTACATAACTCACCAAGGCAACCGACATAGCCCGAAGAATTGCCAAACTTAAGTGGCAATGGCTTAACATTGGTCGCAGAACAGGTGGCCGATGGGGCCGAAAGATTCTGGAGTGGCGACCACGTACCGGAAGACGTAGCGTTGGAAGGCCTCCCACAAGGTGGACCGACGACCTTATGAAGGCTGCAGGAACCCGTTGGATGCGAGAAGCACAGAACCGCTCGAAGAGGAGGTGCTTGGGGGAGGCCTATGTCCAGCAGTGGACGTCTTTCGGCTGAAATGATGATGATACATTTATCCCCATTCCCAACAAATTTTAATACAGTGAATACACCTCACAAATTAATTAAAACATATACGTACCAGCACGTCAATAAAGTGACGTCATATGCTTAGTTTTAATTAGGCAGCCATAATTAAAAGAGGATGGTTACACGAGACAAAGTGATCGTCCCTAACGAGGAAAGATGGGCGAGGCGAGGCGAGACGAAAGAGTCGTTATTTAAAACTTTAATCAACAGACTGGGTTCAACGAGAAAGTACAGCGGTGTGCAATTACGCTTTGCAATCTTTGTCTGTCATTATCGGAGGTTGGCGGCTATTGGTCTGTGAAACTAGGTCTGCTGTATCGTTGGAGGAATTTATGGTGATGTTAATGAGTTCACTCTGTTCACTTCACGTAGCCGTGCTTTAATAGAATAGAATATTATTTATTGTTGCTGTCTGCTAGCCTTTTCCCAAATATGTTGGGGTAGGCTGCCAGTCTAACCAGATGCAGATGAATAGATAAATAATTCTGTGAATATTTACATAATATAAGCTAACATATAAACTATAATAATATGTACCTACATTTATATGAAAAAATAAGCAAAATATTCATAGGGCATCAAAGAATTCGTCCGCATCGCTGTCACTAGGAACAGTGCCGAAAAAGCTGGCAGCATTGCCATACAACGTGGCAATTCTTTGGCCAAGAAATAGGCCAGCCTTCTGGTCACGTGAAGAGTCGACTAACCACTTGGCGATATAATAAATAATAAAATAAATATCAGTATTTTACATGGGGCGACTGCCTAGTGCCTATCCGACCTCCATAACCCAGTGACTGGATAACACAATACCCATTGGTAAGGTACTGGTTGTCAAAATTTTGGGGTTCTGACTACCCGTAACGATTGTCAAAGATCTATAAATGACAGCCGGGACCAAAAGCTTAGAGTGATTTCCTAGGCACGGAGGATCGATATGTAATAGATGGTCACCCATCCACGAAATGACCGCGGCAAGCGTAGCTTAACCTTCGATCGATCCGTGCGGCTGTTATTATTTAGCCCCTCTCTATTATTTATTGTTGCTACAGGTAGGTACCTATTTACAAATTCAGCAGGCCAAAATTTAAATATGTGTCTCTAATATATATCCCGTGAGTGTAGCATTTGAAATTCGCAATGGTCCTATGCAGTATTGAGAAATCATTTGGATTTTTTACAATTTTTTTTTACACGTAATTTTTTTTATAAATCCCACTTTAACAAAGTCTCACGTGTCGTCCTTCCCTTCAATATTGTGGTTAGCTCAATAACTTTAAATTAGATATATCTCTTAATTTTGAGACTATTGTCAGAAATTAATATTTCAAGTGCAAAAAAAACGAAACGAAAGTACCTGTTTAAAAAGATTAGTAGAAAACCAACATCAACAGGGGGCTTAAAGAAAGAAATTCAAGCAGAATCTTTATTTACTTCTAATGTTTTCCTGTCCCAAAATTATTTTCATTCCTTCATAACGTCACAATATATTTCTTCAAAATTATTCCTTCCCTGTTCATTGTTAAATCTCCGTGGTTTTCCTCCTGCGTACAAATGTTTCTACCTTCAGCTTTTATTATTATTTATTTCTTCATTCGCCCAATCTTTCTCTAATTGCTTGTATACTATGAATTCGTTCCTCATTCTTCCAAACGGGGCATTAAACATTTAATTAAATTCTACCGAAAGCGGTCTATGAATGAATTATCACCGTTCTGATCATTTTAAAGGCACGCTTGATCGAAATTCTTCTTTTACGAGCTATCCGGACTATGCTTTCGCGATAAGGTATAAAACGCGAAGTCTCCTAACTGAAAACCTTGAGGCTATAAAATTGAGCTCCAATATATCATCCTCGATATGGGAGAGACGTGAAATTCGATTCGCCAGATGAAAAGCATGTCAACGGGTGTTTATTTTAGAGGCATATCTTTAAGTAAGTATTCGATAAATAAAAAAAAACTGTGAAGAAAATGGCAGGTGACAGTAAACAATTTCCTCTCAAAATGTTGCGTTAAGACAAACTTAAACGTCAAAAAATTATGGTAGACGCTAATTATTACCTACTTAACTTTCAGCAACGGGGCTTATAACTATCATTTTCGTACCTGATCAAGATAATCAAGTAATTTCTCAAAATAATAATTAGTACACATAGGATAGACATACAACATGACGCCTATAATCCCCGAACGGTCAGGCAGAGGTCAAATAATAATAATTAATATTGTAACTAATGGGTTGTAGTTAGCCAGTTCTTGACTGTTAAAAGAGGTCGTATGTTTCTCTATGCAAAATGTGACAGACTGCTACCCCTTTGATCTGACTGACGAAACTAAGAACTTCGATTTGTTGTTGACTCCTCGTTCACTCCTCGTTCGCGGTGTAGCCCAAAGGTATAATAAATTTTTTGTTACCTACCTTTTAGGTTATGAACCACCAGAAAATTCTATGTATACCCCCTAAATAACAAGGGGTCGTCATTTTGCTTAAAAATCTAAAATTCTAAATACATGAAAAGGTCTATTCTGTGGAAATCTGGAGTCTACAAAGAATAGAACAATAACATAATAAAGTGTTCCCAGACTCACAAAGATCTACAGATTCCGATATCATGACATAACAAGATGAGATATCACCCCGACCAATCTTATTCTGGAAGTTTTACTAGTCTACACAACTTCGCCCTCCTACGGTACATAACCCTCGCTAGTTCAATCGTTAAAACGATCACAAGACGTTAACAGATAATGGAAGAACCTTCGCTTCAGTGTGATGGCTCCCCAGCCACCTATCTCTCATACACTTTGATACTGAGGACCCCTGACGATCATTGATTCTCAGTCTGTGACCTAATGAGATTCCAGCGATGGTTTTAATTACACTACCTTCGGGTTTTGAGGAGTTGTGTAGTATTCTGATGATGGTATGTGAGAATTGAGCTAAATAAACCTCCAGTTTTAACTTTTGGAGTAATCTGTAGCTGTAGGTGTGTAAATCACTTTGAAAAAAGGCGTTTTAGATTTTAGGTTACAATAATTATTGGTTGTGGAGAGTTTTGTGGTTTTTCTCACACGTAGTGGTAATTTGGAAAGGTTTGTTTGAAGTAAAACATTCGTTACAACATTTAAGCGACTGAAAACGAGCACTAAAGCACACAACGTGGGGTCCTCGCAGGGATAGTCTGCCATTAAGACGTTAGTTAGCAGCCACTCCAAGAGAGCTACAAGTCGTCTCAGGATATGCTGAACAATCAAAATGGCAGCAGATTCAGCATGGTGTGAAAACTGGAGGGTGTCACCAGGGAATTGTTTACGGGGTGACCTTGAAGCCCGGGTAACGCTTACCTACGACGCCGCACATAGTCGGTGGTGGCCGGGCTCCAGCGAGCGCGCGGCCATAGCGTCACTCACGCGCGTACCATCACACTATCACTACGCACACCACTCAACGTCACTCATATCAGGCTCTTTGGGGTCCGATGTCGTCGGCGGGCGGCAGGCGTGCGCTCCCCGCGGCCGCAGTTCATTCACTGAAAGGCCCGGGCGACGTGTTCGGATTGCGCAGGCTCGGACATGCGTTCAGGGGGCAACTAGCTCCCTCTGTTTTGTTAGTCGGCCACGCACTGTGCCGGGTTGGGCTTGGGCACGCCGATGCCACCCGATGCCGACTCAGAGGTCACAAGGTCGTAGGTAAATTGATAGCGACACAATTACTGTAAACATTGGCGACGGCGACGTGGGCTCATAGTGTGTGCCATGGATTCCGCGATGATTCATATCGGTTGCAGGGGGAAGCAGAATGGGATCAGTGCTATAGATACTTAAGTATTCGTATTTTCTTACCTTACGATGCGACCCGAATACGTCTCCCCTCGTTTACGTCTTTTGCATTCACAATAGAATGTTTTTCTCCCTTCCTCATTTATAAATTCATGCTTATCAGAGTGAAGTTAATTTAGCGTGAGTACTACCTTTAGTCAGCAAAATGAACACCTAGAGAAAGTATTAGAAATATGATGGCTTTTCTTGTGGTGTATGTCAGAAATGAACCTAGGACCTCAAGTTGACTGCTTAAACCCAATCTCTGAAGAAAAAAACCAATGCAGCAGCTATAAGAACAAATGAAAACCTCTTCAAGTAGATACCTTCAGACCTTCAGTAAAGAAACGACTTTTCTCTATAAGAAAACCTGCTCAGGTTCAAATATTTGACAAATAAGACCAACGTTGAACAAGTTGCAATATTGTTGCGGAAAGCAGATCATCCAATAGCCGGTAACTCGGTTGGAGCGAACCGCGTCCTGAAACGAATCCGGTTGTTTATGAATGAAACAAAATCTGAAGGAGAGGGAATCGAGTTTCATTCAGTTTGCAGGCGAATGCAGTGGGTCAGGACTTTAAGCGGCCTTTATTTTAGACTAGCTGTGCCCGCGACTTCGTTCGCGTGCATGACGGAAAACGTTTTAATTTTTATGCGCGGAACCCTAATTATTTTTCTAAAATAAAAGTAGCCTAAGTTACTCCTTATTACATCATCTATCTGCCAGTGAAAGTCCCGTCAAAATCGGTCCAGCCGTTTCAGAGATTAGCCGGAACACATAGACAGACAGACAAAAATTGTAAAAAAAAATATTTTGGTATACTTAGGTACCGTGTATACATCCATATGCATTTAGTAAACACTCCAATTTTATTTATTTGTATAGATGTATATATTGTATGGTTAGGGGGTGATAATTTTCTGTAATGAAACACTTGTGTGTGTTTAAAGGGATGCGCTGAAGTAACCCGCGAAATTCAAATTTTCTAACGTTATTTACAATTTGCAGCTATCTTGGGTTGTATGTTGAACAAAATGTGATCCGCGAGCATAACAAGTATGTAATTTTTTTTTTTTTTGTTAGCCTGTAGTGTCCCACTGCTGGGCAAAGGCCTTCCCCAAATCCTTCCAGGAACTCTTTTCCCGCGCCACCTCGAACCAGCCCTCGTTGTACGCGTCCAGGTCATCTCGCCATCTCTTTCTAGGCCGGCCTCGGCGGCGCCGTCCATCTTCAGGCACCCATTGTGTGAAGATTTTTGCCCAGCGGTCCTCGTGCATACGGCTGATGTGACCCGCCCAATCCCATTTGAGCCTGGCAGCCTTCTTTCCTACATCCAGTATGCCCGTTTTGGAACGCAGCGTGGTGTTCCGAATTCTGTCCTGTCTTTTAACACCCAGAATGCTGCGTTCCATCGCTCTTTGGCAAACTCCAAGGCGGAACTTTTGCGACTCGGTGAGCGACCAGGTCTGAGCACCGTAGGTTAGGACGGGCAGAATACAATTAATAATAGTATGTAATTAAAGAATTATAATCATTAAAGTCTTCAATACAACCCAAAAGTTCATATAATCCTATTGAATGACTGTTTTTTTTTCTTTTATCAAGTACCTGATACTTTTTGACAGGCCCACGCTGTCCTCCCATACCATACCTACTGCAATTTGAGAACATTGTAAAATCCAATTATTTTTTAGAGAGTAACCGTGTAGTTTCTTGCCGGTTCTTCTCCATAGGAAACGACCAATTGGAACCGTGCACCTAGCTTGTGACGTTTCATAAGTGCCCATGTAGGTTTATGTGAAATTAAATATTTTGATTTTTTATTTCATGAAAATATCAATGAGTAGGATTGTATGAACTTAGAGGGTTGTATTGATGATTTCAGTGGTTATAATTCTGTAAAGTCATAGGTATTTGTTACGGTCGCGAATTATATTTTATTCAACATACTTACAAGCTGACACTGACCATCGTCGTAGCTCAGACCAAATAAAAAAGTCAATACATAGCACTGCGAACAATACAGTGAAGCATGCCAAAATTACACCTCCGCTCTGTGCATACACACACACACGCACACATTTACAACCATTTACAATCAAACTACACCTCACTAAGTACACACATGTTTACGAAACCGGCTTCACTTTACTGTTAACAGCCCTCTGTCTTGGTTTTTTATTTGGTCTGAGCGTCGTAGGTACTTATAAAATTTTGGAACACCAAGTCAAAATCGCTAATCGTTAGGAGACTGGTAGTACAGACGCCAGCACATCAAGCTACCCTAAACTGTCAAATTTTCCAAATCAACTTTGAACCTTATACTTCAGCGATAAAGTTGAAAATGTATTGAAGAAATTTGACAGATTGTAGTAGCTTGATGTGCTGGCGTCTGTACCTATCAGGTAGCAGACCTATGGACAGCCTGAAAGATCAATTAGCTGGCTAGACCGCAAATCAGTGATAAAAAAAATATATTGAAAGCGCCTTTATATCTTAGTAGTAAGGGTGATTTTCGTAGTGCACTGATGTTCCGTTTAGTGTAACATACCTACATAATTATCTACCGGACTGATTTAATGACAATTGACAACGTAAAGAAAGAAAGAAAAAGTATTTATTGCGACTCGTACAGGAAGATCACAAGCTAAACTAAACACAGTAAAAAATAAAAAATCAAGGTATACAATAAAAAAAAGTAACAAAAAGAAAAATGAAACAGAAAATCTATACGAGGCCAAAAGGCTCCTACGTACGTAGGTAACATACATAATATATATGATGGCGCCTTTTATAAGAAGATGGGTAGGTATTATTCCTCTCTGGAATCGTGACGGTCCGTGGCCCTGAGGTGCCCTGAGACCTGCAGGGTTGCGTAACACACTATGAGCATTGAGCAGCAATGGCCAATGGCTTTCATTTTGACAGTTCAAAAACATCCATTGCGTTATTTACGTTATTGAACAGAATTTTTTTCCGGACATATTTATGAAGCAATGAATTAGCAATATCCTTCACGATTGTTCAGATTTTTTATAAAAACAAAATCGAACCAAGGACCGAATCCCGGTACCCATAACACGCACGACCGGCGATGCGATGGACCCTAGCAAACACCTCATTATGTATTAAAATCTATCCAGCCATTATGACGCTTCGAAAGTACCTATAAGGAATCCCATATACAAAGATACAATCAAGTCAGCTTTCAAACAAACAAAACAGCATCATAATCGGTCTATTCGTTTAGGAGCTACGATGCCACAGACAGACACAGACACGTCAAACTTATAACACACCTCTTTTTGCGTCGGGGGTTAAAAATACATTAGAAAAACAGTAGGGTAGAGTAGAAAGAACAAACGTAGCTTAGAGCATAGAATTTTATAATCTGGCAAACCTACAAAGACATTAACAAACCTATCATGAAAGTATTTTGTAAGTATCGAGTCAAATGACGATGAAAACCAGATTGTAGATTTTTGACAGTCGTTACGGGTACCTAGTCAAAAGTCCGAAAATCTGACAACCAGTCTTACCAAGGTGTATCGTATTACCCAGTAACTGGGTTGTGGAAATCAGATAGGCAGTCGCTTTATGTAAAATACAGTGGTATACAGCTGCATCCGGTTAGAATAGAACCCAACCCCAACTCACAATAAGTATAAGGCCAGCTCCACGCGCTGGCCCCAACGTCGGTCCCAACGCTACTCGTCCAACGTGTGGATCTATCTAGAAAATAGCATTCGCACCAACATTGGACGAGCCATTTTCTAGATCCACACGTTGGACGAATAGCGTTGGGGCCAATATTGGGGCCAACGTGTGGAGCCGGCCTAAAGATATATTCATATTTATACTGTGCCCAACTTAACTATGTTGGGGTCGGGTTCTAGTAAAAAAAATAGAATAGCTTTTCCCTACTCGGAAAAGCTATTCTATTCTATTCTTTTTTTGCCGATGTTGACAATTCTGCTAATGTCAGATTCAGATGTGATATGAAAAACGTGGGAAGGATGAAAAAAAATCTTGAATTTAAGGTGAATGCGCAGTGGTAGACCGCGAAATTCAAATTTTCTTACGTTTTTTGCAATTTGCAGGTCAGTGTCAGGTTGTATTATCAGCGGAAACTTATAATTAGTGGCTTTTAATTTGATGTTCTGTACAAACTCTATGTATATCTAATACTAAAAATTACAAAATTAAATCCTAACTTAACTAAAACTATACAGAAACTAAAATATAGGTTGTATCTTGATCAAAATTTGATTCGCGACAATAACAGCATCAGTATTTCATCATCTGCCTAGCCTTTTCCCAACTATGTTGGGGTCGGCTTCCAGTCTAACCGGATGCAGCTGAATACCAGTATTTTACATGGAGCGACTGCCTATCTGACCTCCACAACCCAGTTACTGGGTAATACGATACCTTTTGGTAAGACTGGTTGTCAGACTTTCGGGCTTCTGACTACCAGTAACGACTGTCAAAGATCCACGAATGACAGCCGGGACCAACGGCTTAACGTGCTTTCCGAGGCACGGAGGGGTCTCAGTATATAAAGATGGTCACCCATCCACAGACCAACCGCGGCAAGCGTAGCTTAACCTGATCGATCGACCTGTGCGGCTGTTATTATTTATGATAATTAATTCACAATAGATTACTACTATAATTATTCCATTCATTCTTAGCGGACATCCATATTCAAGTTGCCAAGTTATGCGGTCTTCAGCATTGTTGACCATTGGGACCGCCTACTTGATGGCGTCTGACCATCTTGCCGGTGCTCTGCCTTGAGCGCGTTTACCCTCCACCCGGCCCAGTGTCATAGCCATAATATACAGGCTGAAATAATCTTTCTAAGTTAGATTTGTACCACTAAGCAGTTTTCCATAAGAGATTTGTTGTCGTGACCTCAGACCAACAAAAAGTCGTGACATAAGCGGACATTTTTGCCGCTGTGTTGTTTTGTGGCTGCAAAAAGACTGATGCTCCATTTTGTGTGTGTGAGGGTGTGTTTGTGTGTATCTAGGGCAGGCGTTCGAACAACGTATATATATTGCAAAGCCCAAAGGTGCCGCTAACACTGCAACGTTTGCAACAACTCAACGCAAAAAAATATTTAGCAAATTAAAGTTTTTTTATCCTACTCTTAGTATTTTATTAGTTACGTCTGCGTAAAAATAAGCGTCATAGGCTTACTTTAAAATATAGTTGCCAAGTAATTATTTAGCCAGATGTTCAATTTGATTTAGAATCATACGTTTACGATGGATTTTGCTGTAATTCAGGATATCACAAAATTTAATTTTATTTGTGATATTCTTTCTCGTTAGTTATTATGTCAAGCAGTATTTTAAAGAATATTTTAATTTTTTTAACATAATAAATTAGTATGTTTTGACAGAACCTTTTATGTTTCTTGAATTGGCAACACTATTATAATGTCTTTTTATTTCGGTTCTTTGCCCGAGTTGTTCAGGGTACGTTGATAAATCCGTGAAAATCCTGTATTTGTTCCTATTTCTGTGACTAAAATTGTTATATTGTTCATTTATACTATATTCTCCATCCCTAACGATGGATATTTTCAATTTAGTTATTGTTGTTAATCGAAATAATCGCCGCGGCAACTTGACGTTTAGCACGCAGGAAACAGTAACCTAAACATTTCGTCTGTGAAGTAAAACGTGGTATTTTGGGTTTTCAGTGAAGAGCGACAGAATGAAGTACAATAAGCTCGTCACATCCTCGAGGAGGAAAAACAGGAAGAGGCACTTCAGCGCGCCTTCACATATTAGGCGAGTGCTTATGTCTGCACCTCTTTCCAAGGAGTTGAGACAGAAGTTCAACGTAAAGTCTATGCCAATCCGCAAGGATGACGAAGTTCAGGTAAGCTAACATTGCAAATCTCATTTGTATCAACTTGTATTCGATTTGTTAGGTTATGTTTGTATGTGCAAATCAATATGATGATGAATAAACCATTCTTAGACTACGGATGATTGCTGCCGTGCTTCCGACGAATTTGAGGTTTTCTCATATGAGTCTTCGGCGCGGTTTGCTAGTCTGTACCATGGTGGAACTAAGGCTCTGATTTTTTTGCACTACAAACATGAATATTTGTGGTTAGAAGCAAGTTAGAAGGGTAACACACCATATCTAACTTGAGTTAAAATACATGATGCCATGCTCTTTTCATGGTAATGAAAGATTAAGAAATAACATGCACCGGTGTCTTCTAAACACAGGTTAGCATTTATAAATGCTGTTGCATGTCAATGTTTCCATGTTTGATCAAGTTAGTCCTGTTTTACTATCTTAGCAGCACAATAAATGTTATAATAGAATACTTAACACTACAACAAATAGGAACTGTTAGAAAGCTTTATCTGCTCCATAATAATGCTTAGTCAGCAGCGGTCATCTGTAATGAATTTCTTTTATTAATGGCTGGGTTTTATCTGAGATGACTTCCTTATCTCTTGCAGCCTGAGAGTAATCTGTCCCAAAAGTAAGTTAATTCTGGTGCTTACAGATGAGGCAGACTACCAAGCACATTGACCAACATAGTTAACTTTATCAAACAACAATTTTGGTCAAATGCTGCCAAATTACTTAGGGTTGGTATCACTACAAAATTAATAATATTTTCAATGCAGGCTAACCTGAAAAAAGGCCACATTTAATATTCAAGCTCTCACTTAGCAATACAAAATAACTTGAAAGTTTTCACGATTATGAACATCATATTGACCGATTTGCACCATGTTTTAGGTTGTCCGCGGACACTACAAAGGCCAGCAGGTCGGCAAAGTAGTGCAGGTGTACCGTAAGAAGTTTGTCGTCTACATCGAGAGGATCCAGAGGGAGAAGGCAAACGGTGCTAGTGCATACGTCGGCATCCACCCTTCAAAGGTATACATTTCCTTTAGCTTTTGTCAAAATCAGCCTCAACACTGCATCAATATTCATAGATGTTATGGCAATTTTTGGTTTACATCATCTGGCTAAGACATATATTCACATTGTATCGGCTACAACTTCAATTATTATTAGAAAATAATAAAAGAACCTCCTCACTTGTAGTATAGATGGGATTACTGTTAACTTGTGCAATATGATAACAATGTGACTACTTTTTTGTCTACAAAACAGTAAAATCAAGCTTCTACACTAGTTTGTAAATCAGACCAAACAGTTACATTATTCCCAACCATTAGAACTTTCCATTAATTTTACAATAAAAGTACATCTGAAATGATGATATTACTGTTCCTGAGACTGTGCCTTCATGTCATACTGAAGCTTTGCAATGTATGGCAGGGGCACGGGTACTGCTGATACACTTCCATGGCTCTGATCCCCCGCCTAATTCTTATCCTCCACATCAATGTCTCCCTATCACAGTACTAACATTTTCTTTATTTCTACAGTGCGTGATTGTCAAGCTAAAGATGAACAAGGACCGCAAGTCCATCCTTGACCGCAGAGCGAAGGGAAGGCTGGCAGCTCTCGGCAAAGACAAGGGCAAGTACACAGAGGAAACTGCCACCGCCATGGAGACCTCGTAAATATAGATTTTAAGACAAATAAAAAAGAAAAGCTCCTAAATTGTTTTTATTTATTTTACAACACCAAACCCACAAAGGTCTGTCTACTCTGAACAGATAAAAATTGACGCGTTTTCTGGTACCACGCTCTACTTATAATATAATTTTATTTCCCATCTCTGATTCGGTGTGCATACACCAACGAACTTTGCCGTCGATAACACGTGCCGTTCGTGTATTTGAGTATGGTGCTCTCAAATACACAGTTGCCTCTGTCTTTGACGCGTGCCGCCTATGTATGTCATGCAAAAAGTAAGGTCGGCAACAGAAGAAAATTAAGACTTTATGCTTTAACATGTGATCCAAACAGACCCAAAACGGCTACACTACCTCAGCATTTAATTTTCATGAAATAGCTGAGTATACTCATCAGCAAAGGTTCATTGGAAGCTTATCCAATCCTTACCAGCGAAAGAGTAATGGCCGAGATGTGCCCAAAAACCTTAAACATACCGGTATTTTTGGGAACCGGTGGCATTAGTGTGATACCGGCAGGTACCTTACATAGTACCTCATCATCTGCCTAGCCTTTTCCCAACTATGTTGGGGTCGGCTTCCAGTCTAACCGGATGCAGCTGAATACCAGTATTTTACATGGAGCGACTGCCTATCTGACCTCCACAACCCAGTTACTGGGTAATACGATACCCCTTGGTAAGACTGGTTGTCAGACTTTCGGGCTTCTGACCACCCGTAACGACTGTCAAAGATCCACGAATGACAGCCGGGACCAACGGCTTAACGTGCTTTCCGAGGCACGGAGGGGTCTCAGTATGTAAAGATGGTCACCCATCCACAGACCAACCGCGGCAAGCGTAGCTTAACCTGATCGATCGACCTGTGCGGCTGTTATTATTTAGCCACGGACCCCTCCTATACCAAACAAATTCCGTAAGTTACGAAAACAGATATAGTGGGTAAGTAAAAAGGATAGGCATTAGAAAAATTACTTCATGGTACAAAATACGAGATTATTTTGTGGTATGCGACAGGTACCTGAAATTGGTATGGGTTCCAAGTCCTGGCTGAATGTGTGATCACGAGAATGCGGTCCTAGGGGGCTGGGGTTATGAACCCCAAAATCATCTTAGGTTGCGACACCCTAAGGCGATTCTCACACTGCACCGCATCACGCAGCGGGGCGCAGATAACGCACCCACGCGCGTGGATTTTGGCTGTTTCCCTCACACCGCTGCGTGATGCGGTGCAGTGTGCGAATCGCCTAAAGCTACATTGTGTTGACCAGCGCAGCCTTGTTGTAACCCTTGTCTTGGTTGGGCTGCGACCGCCCGCGCCATAATACTGATTAATAATATCACGTTGTGAAACTTACTGGCTGCCTGCCTCGTTGGTCTAGTGGACGCAAACGCTCGCTGCTTCTGCCCGACCAGTGTTATTAATCATCATCATCATCTGCCTAGCCTTTTCCCAACCCTTTGTTCGGTACTGGACAGATTCTTGGATTGGACAGATTAGTTAGTTCGGCAGATTCGCTACTCGACTGATTCGTGGATTCGTCATATTCTAGAGTTCGACGGATTAGCTATACGACAGAAAATGAACAGTTGTGCACAAAAAGATTAAACAAAAAAACAGCCTTAGCAGGGGCAGTCTAGTGGGTGATTTCTTTTTATTTGATGATGGAATCGAAGACAAAATTTTGATTTTTGGGTCAAGATTGGCGAAAGACTATCTGAAAAAAAGTAAGAGTTACTACGGGGATGGCACCTTTAAAACATGCCCCACTCCTTTTTTATCAAGTCTACAGTCTTCATATAAATATTTCTCACGATGACAATACCATAAATTTTATTCCTGTGCTTTACATACTTCTACGTAATAAAACGCAGGCAACTTATGAACGATTGTTCACTATTTTAAGGGACCAATTTTCCGTGATAATTGAAAATTATAAGTGCGACTTTGAAATAACAACCATTCAAGCCGTGAAATCGGCTGTTTATCCTGGTGTAAAAGTAACTGGCTGCTACTTTCATTACTGGAAAGCGATACTTAAAAAGAGCCAAAATATTGGATTAGATAAAACTGAAAATGGAGAGTATATCATGCGCCTTTATATGCAACTGCCGTTGCTTCCGCCGATTTTGGTTCCCGAAGCAATATTAAGTATACAAGAACTGGTTAATGACTCACCGGAATATAATACATTTAATAATTATTTCTCAACTCAGTGGATGGGAATATATACCGAGAATGTGTTTACTTGTTATAATGAAAATTTTCGTACAAATAACCCAATCGAAGGGTGGCATGCGAGACTAAAAAAAAGATTTCCCATTAAGCCAACACTATCTATTTATACAATTGCTAAAAAAAGAATCCCGTTTTCAAGACACAAAGTTAAAAAGAGAACAAATTTATTGCAACGGGAAGCAGCGTAATGCAAAACTCATAAAAAAAATTGTCAAATAAACAAAATTGTTACTGCAGCAATGAAGAATGAAGTTAGCGTGATTGATTGTTTAAAACAGTTGTGCAAGGTTAATTTTATATTTAAAAGTTAAATTTATGATTTTTTTGTTCTTTAATTAAAGTGCGTTTTATTTGTTTTTGTTTTCACCTGTACTTCTGCCGTATAGCTAATCCGTCGAACTCTAGAATATGACGAATCCACGAATCAGTCGAGTAGAGAATCTGCCGAACTAACTAATCTGTCCAATCCAAGAATCTGTCCAGTACCGAACAAAGGTTCCCAACTATGTTGGGGTCGGCTTCCAGTCTTAGCCGAATGCAGCAGAATACCAGTATTTTACATGCAGCGACTGCCTATCTGACCTCCACAACCCAGTTACTGGTAAATACGATACCCCTTGGTAAGACTGGTTGTCAGATTTTCGGGCTTCTGGCTACCCGTAACGACTGTCAAATATCCACAAATGACAGCCGGGACCAACGGCTTAACGTGCTTTTCGAGGCACGGAGGGTTCTCGGTACGTAAAGATGGTCACCCATCCACAGACCAACCGCGGTAAGCGTAGCTTAACCTGATCGATCGACCTGTGTGGCCGTTTTAATTTAGCCACGGGCCCCTCTTCCTACTGCTATTGGTCTACTAAATAAATAGAAGTACCCTAGGACTTGGCTAAAAGAAAATCGGCTAGGTGCGTAATCAGCAGTCCAGACGATTACTGTCCTAGAACCAAAAATTCGAAGACGTAACGTCTACCAACGCGCATTGGGCCCTCGTGGTGGATTATGGCCCAGTCCCTGGAGGCCTGTGTCCCAGCAGTGAGAACATGATTATGGAGTGTTACTACTGACGCGACGTTTGGTTGACTGACCATAACAGGGTGCAAATAAAACTTCGTTTTATGATAGTATAAATTTTAATATAAAAAATGTATGAGCAATAGAGCACCTCATTCATTTTTCAATTAAGACAATCCCAATTTACTAATCGGTAGTGGTACATTTTTACAAAAACAACTTTCAATATGAACAGAAAGGCCCGCCTTATAAAAAACTTATTTTTGAAATATTTAAAGTTGTTTTTGTTAAAATATTTAAATCTAAATATAGATGTAATAGGACTGCTGATTATGTTAATCTACGCGTATTGTTTAAAGTGAGAAGCTGGCAAAATTTAGTAAAATATCATTTTATAGTCACTTATGGGACGGTGGCTAGGGCCTAATACAAATCTATTCGGCCAGTATTCATGTACCTATGTGTATCATCATTGAGAGTACATACTAAATGTAATATTATCATTATTTGAGAATGCTTAGGTTTTCGAAAAATTAGGCTAGTTTACACAAGAAGAGTCTACTCTACGAGTCTAGGAGAGTACTTTAACTTATGAAAGTAAGGGAACAGAACTTTCCAAGTTTTAAAATAATGTTATAACTAAGTTACATAATTATCATGAAGCTGCTATGAATTATCAACATATTATTATTTATAGTAAAAACAGAAACATCCAGTTATAGAAATGCAGAATGTTCTTCATTAAATGTAATTTTATAAAGACATTCCTTCACATTTTATTGCCATTATTATTAAAAATATACAAATAATTTTACTTCAATTAATGCATAAATATCACAAGTCTTCGATTCCTACACAAGTAGGTATTAATATTAATTTTCATCACTTCTAACATGGCAGTTTAATATTACTGCCTAATCCATTTTCAAACTGTTTAAAAACAAACTTTCCTTGTCAAAACTAGCCTGTTTCTGGTGCATATAGATCTTAGGTGGCGATCTTGGTGTGTTCCTGAGCCTCTATGGTAGGTTTCGCCATACACTTGTATCTTTTCTTCACTTCATTATTTAGGTTCTCTCTGTTTCTTGCTATTTCTATTGCGTAGAACTGAACTCTAGGAACAAGCATTGTATTCAGTTCTGAATAATCCCCTTTAGCATCTGCTCTCATAAGTGTGCCGAAACTGTAGTCTTCAACAATGTTTTTAAACTTTTCACAGAATATTCTCCATTTCGCCTTGTTCATGCTGTTCTTTATTTCATTTTCATTTACATAAGAGACATCCATGTCAGGGAAGTCTTGCTTGAAGTGTGTGTAAATAAGGTCATCATTTGGAGTTAGCTGCAGCCATCTTGTGTCCACGGAACAAAGCATCTGCAAACAGAAATAAAAAAATGAGAAACAGTTTCTTCCATTTTATTTTAAGCTGGATTACGTTTATCTTCTTGGAGGTTAATAGCATCCTTTTATACTATGGTAAGCATTGTGTAACTAGAATCAATAATAATTAGTATCATAGTGTAATTTTATAAGTTACTTTACAGTCAGTCATTGAAAAATTGTTATACTCCCATTACACCAACTCCCAGTCAAAATGAGTACTGTTATTTACAGCTTTTGTATTATTGGCACCTTATTCTCTAGATCTGATACTGACTCAGACAGAACTTGATCATAATAAAGCTACTTTCAATGAGGTTGACGACCCTAAAATTAGTTAAAGTGCCACGACAGTAGCTTGCTTCAGACTATCCTATAGTTCTTGTTGGCTCACACTATGTAGACAAAAGTATTGAATAAAATATTACTTACATTAAAGTAGATATCACTGTGCTCCATCGCTTTCGCGGCCCACAACCGCTCCAGCGTTTCATCGTTCCCAAACTCTTCAGCTGGTCGCGACAGCACGTCCTAAAACATACCAAGATTTGATTTTAAATAAAACATCAATACTTCGACTTTTGTACTCAATAACGGTTTCAGAAATCAGCCCCATTGTTGTATAGAAACAACTGAATTTAAACAAGCACGAAATGATTGAACCGAGCCGTATATTCATCAATATAAATTATAATTATAAAAAACACAAAATGTGCGTTTTCACCGCAACCTAAGTTTTTACGAGGACGCGAAAATTTACCAACTTTGACAATTAGCTATAAACTTACCATATTGAAGAATTTTCTTTGCTATTTAGATTGTAATTTCAGTCACAAAAGCACAGCACAAATCAATTCCAATTAAATTTCATAATAATGCACATGGGACAAGGACAATGAAAAATTGAAAATGTCTTTAGGCACGTTCCATTACCAAACCTATCAGATCAGATTCAAAAAGTGCCTAAAATGCATGCATTCATCCTTTACTATTTACTAATATGGAAAAGAGTAAACTAAACAGTGATTCGTTTTTAATTCATGCTTAAAAGTATTTTTTTGTGTACTGAAACGCAGTTATCAAAAGTGTTTGTTTCACAACTTTTTTTACAAGCACAGAAATAAAATTATACATCCTTGTCGATTTACAAATAAAATTATTTTTGGCCAGCAGATTATTTCGTGCATTCTTTGAAAGCTGTAAATTATTAGGTAGCTCTGAATGGAGATTTTCATTTGCAAAGAGATTTGACATTTTCCAATTTTGTCCTCATACTTTACAGCTACTCGCATAGGAAACAGTAACTTGGCATTTTTTATTAGCGAGTGCTTGTGGTGCTTAGTAGGTATTTAGTTTTGTTTTTACCCGACTACGGCGAAGCAAAAAGGGGGTTATGATTTTGACCGGTATGTAGACATCTGTTTCGTAGACAGAGTTCCTCTGTCTTGGTTTTGGTCGGGTATAGTTAGCATGAATATACCTACTCGAGTTGGAGTATCATAATTGGGTATATTTAGGACCTAGCGTTGCGTGATTACGTACTACTAAATATACCCGGCCGCATAATGCCAGACTGTATTATTACTTCCATAGATATCCGATTACCTCAGACATCTATTAATAGTCTGTGCTGGACCGCTTTGTGCTCGTTACACCAATGAGCAAAATGTATTTCAACACAGACATTCTCTGTGTTAGTATACATTATGCTCGTCATTTCCAAAGCAAACTACGTACGAGTGCAGAGCAAAGGATTTGGCAGGGTTGTGAAACGTCTGGCATTACGCGTTCCGGTGCTGTACCTAATCTTAACATGCTAATATATATTTTAAATATTCTGTATTGTATGTACATACATTCATCTGTCTCGACATAATAAGACGCAATGAGAACTTAGGATGCAAGAGCGAGGGAACTGAGCTCGGAACTTGGGGCAACCCGACTCGGACACGTTAGGTTCGAAGGGGATGACGGGGGCTCAAGTGAGCCAGCAAAGTGAGCGAACGAGCCCCCGTCATTTCCTTCGTGTTAGGTTCTTTTAAACCCTGTAGACAAAAATAGGGGCCCCGCGAAGCGGGGCTCCGTCGACTACGTCTTATTATTATTGTTTGTAAACCAACTTAGACCCGTCACGTCCACTATGCACCAATCCTGCCATTTTTGAAGCAAGTTATTCAATTTTGAAATAGGGTATATTTAGTAAACTATTAATTTAAAATGAATCATTAGTAGTACTAAATATACCCGAGTGGCGGTGTCTTGATAAGGTATGTACCTTTAGCGGTAGTCACTCGAAAATGTGATCTCCTAATTATACCCGAAGTCGGCAAGTTCCGTGACGTCACTGGCGTCCCCACAAGGTTTAGTAAAGATGCGTCGCATGCTACCATAGCTTACAGCGGCATGCGACCACGGGAAGATACATTCTTGTTTCATCCTTTTCAGTAGCCGGGTTTTAGTTTTTAAACTTATTTTTTTATCTATGTCATTCACCTGTCTGTTGAATTTAGTTTTTTTCCCCCAATAATTCACAGTGATCGTTCAATGCTAGATTTATCGTAAAGTTATCTTGTTCAGTTTCAATTATACTATTTATAAATAGCTAAATCATGCACGTGCAGCGAAAAGTGAGTTGCAACAATCCAAAAAAAAAGTTTTATTTTGGAAAAAACCGTTTACCGAGCACGACATAAAATTATTTGAAATCATTATTTTACAACAAAATGAACGTATCCAAACACGATGGAAGTCAAAGTGAGACAGCTTTATGGAAACTGCTCATGTTAGAAAAAGATAGTGTTCTCGTAAAAATTCGTTTAGGCTTCGTTTCGTCACGGGATTTCATTGGATGAGAATGAAAGAGGGTGGCGCATGCGCGTTATGCCGACGCCATCTCTGCAACTACTGTGCCTATTATGTTCTTGTTCTAGAGTAAAGTGAATGCTAATTCGTGGTAAAAAGTGTGAATAAATCATGGAATTACATAGTCGCGAGTGAGATCAAGTGTGTGTTCACAGTGATTGAACAAGACAGTGACATCACGGAGACTTCGCCAACGGCGGGTCATATCTTGCGGAAGTTTCTTGGCTATAGCAACGCATATTTTTTGCGGCTATCTCTGCCGCGGACCGCCACACAGGATTTATTTCATGGGCCTCTCTCGCTTTAACAGCTAGTGGTAACTCCCCAACACTATCTATTGACCGTTCATTAGCGCCACACGTAGAAAGCGGACTCACAAGGCGGGCAGATCGGTCCCCGCGTTCTTACGCGCGTACTGCTTATACGTTTATTATGTATGAATTATTGTTGTGGGTCAAAGACATCGCGGTGTGTTAACCTGCTACGAAAACAGTGTCATAAACCCGGCTAACTTTGTGTTTCAGCTTGTGTACGGCCAGGAGGCGAGTTTTAGACGCGTTTGAAATGAATTCTGCTTTAAAGCCGGTGCTGCCCCAGCCGGGAGTGCCGCAGCCGGGCGGACAGGCGAGCCCCGCGAAGGGGAACGTGGCCACTGCGAACCACACCGTAGGGCTCCCGCAGGGCGCTCAGAACTCGCTGCACCACGCCAGCAACAACCTCGTCGGCCAGAACCTGACGCATCACGCGCCCGCGCCGCCTATCCCGCACGCACCGCCTCCCATGGCGCCCGTGTCCGCCAACATGGCGCAAATGGCACAGAACATGAGTCACCATGGCAACCTCTCACACGTCACCCAGAACTCCGTCGGCCCCTCGAACTTAGTCGCCAGTCCCAGTAAAGGCGGGAACCCGATCACTCCCCTTAGTCTCGTCCAGGAAAAAGCTCTTGCTCTCACCAGAACCCCTGAGAAGAATGAACCAGATTCCACTGGTCATGCTAACGGCACTATTGACTCACCTAAGTCTGCATCGAATGCTCCCTCTGCATTGAAACCTCTAAATCCTGAGTCTAACAAAGATAAGCAGGATATTGCTAAGACCTCACCAAGTACACCAAAACCACCTGAAAAGCCGTCCAGTTCTCCGAGTACCCCTCAGAAGACAGATGCTGCTACTCCTGCTAGCACTATTGATGGTCCGGCTCAACCCAAAGCGGCTACTGCTGATGAGCCTTCAGAGAAGTCGCCATCAAAGCCGTCAGAATTGAAGCCAGCACCCGCTGCAGATGTGGCACCAACACAGAGTGACAGCAAGCCTGTACCTGAGTCAGCAAATGACAGTCAATTACAAGAGAAGGCACCAACACCTTTGAAACAGGACCCTCCTCCAACTGAAAGTGCAAAAGTTGAAAGTGTCCCTGAACCAAAACCAGAAGAAAAAGAAAAGAAAGAAGAGCCTAAAGTTGAGCAGAAGCCGGCCACTTCTACTGAGGAGAAGAAAGAAGAAGTAGTTGCAGTCAAATCAGAGAAAACTGAATCTCCTATAAAGGAAGAAGTGGTTGAAAAAGTGGTGGTAAAGGTGGAAGAGAATGTTGAGGAAAAGAAACCTGAGCTTAAACCTGCTAAGGTTGAGTCTAAGCCTAAATCAACTATGAAACTGGCAACTGTGACTCCGCCAATGCGGAAGAGGAGGCAGGTGTCTCCGAGCAAGACCAGTGAGGGGCCTGGTCTGGCCAAGAAGCCGGCTGATGGGGACTCCACACCAGATACAAGGATGAAAAGGAATAGGACTAAGGTATGTATTTTTCACTTTATTATTGCAACTTGAGTTGCTTAGTGGCAGAAATATCTAAACATGTCTTGCCCCATTTGATTCATTCTGATCATCATTAATCTCCTAGGTGGGTTACTGGTCTCCAGATATTTCTGCTACTCTTTTATTATTATTTTAAAACTTATAAAATGTAGTTTGTTTATCAATTTGTGTGTTATTTACATAGATGCTGTCAAGTTTGGTAAGTTCTTAACTGTTTATTCAAATCTAAATAATTAGCATTCACCCATCTCCCCTGATTATTTTTATTATAGTAATAGCTCCATAAAAGCATTTATCTTATGTGTGATCATCAGTGATCGGAATAAGGTGAGTATATTTACCTACAGTTTGTAGAACAGAGACAAAAATCGGAGACTTCCTTACAACTAAAAATTTTTAACTGGTAAATTTACTAGAAAAAGTCAAGGAACGAGTGACAGGGAAGGGGTGGGGTCCGTCCGGTGGGGGCGAGTGAGAGAGTGTTACATGCGTACGCGCGGAGTTTAGCAAAGATTACTAAGCCTTTTTGCAGTTAAAAACACGTCGCTCATTATTCCGTAAGGAACACGACAGCAACAAGAACTTGGTGAACAAACCTGTTGTTGCTTTAGTAAGTGTCCCTTGTGAAAAATCATTATTAAAAAATGTTCAATATTAGTCTACAAATTCCTGAGAAATCACATCACAACAAAATAGAAATCCGTTCATTCGTTTTTTTTTGTTACCATGGTAAACTTACCTAAGGCTTTAAGTAACATAGCGTAGCTGTTCAAAAATCACTACGGGGTTACTTTTAAACTTTCTAAAGCATGACTTTCTCAATAAAAACTCCGCAAGATCCAGAAAAAACGCGTAACAAAAAAAACAGTTTAATTGAAAGCGATCTTATATAAGTCGTTAAAAATGTAAATGTAAAACCACGTGAAAAAAAAAACCAAGATAGAATATTTACGCAATAAACGTTTTTATTAAATTAATAAGACTTATAAATTCACATAATTAAAGTTCTAGTAAATTTACCGGTAAAAAATTTTTTTGTTGTAAGGAAGTCTCCGATTTTTGTCTCTGTTCTACGAACTGTAGGTAAATACACTCACCTTATTCCGATCACTGGTGATCATTATCTTCATCTAAGGGTGTGTGCACATACAATAACCTCTAACTTGGCAAAACGATTTATTTTGATAATAGTTATAAAACTAAACCTAAAAATTACTTAATTTTATTGGTTGAGAGTAAACTATGTTTACCAAAAACACTATTAGATAGTTCCATTGTCATTATTTATTTAAATTCACGAATATTTCACTCAAAAATATAAGTTTTTTTTTTTACTGAACTTACAAAGCTCTTACGTACGCCGACATTATAATAAACTACTATACATTTACAGTTCTAGCTGATCGCGCATTGTATAGGCTTTTCGTACTATGAGAGGCCAGCTTATACTGGAAAAGTGTAGCTTGATAGCGTCATCGTGCGTACTTACTGTAGTTTTAAAAAGAAACAAAAGTCGAATAAGCTTAGGGCTCAGTATCATCTCATTACGGCGCGCCGCTTGTGTACTGTCTCGTCCGAGCAATCGGAAGTGCCTATACAATGACTATAACACTTGTCCACAAACAGAGCCTGAGGAAGATCTGTCTCAGTAGATATAAGGTCCGGCCGCGCTAAATTTACCAAAGATGTTTGTTTTCGTCTAGTTAGCTCGGAGATTTAGACGAAAACAAACTTTACTTAAAATAAATGTTCTAGTATATCGATTTTATTCAATTTCGAGCGGCCATTGTTGTTTACATCTTTGGCAAATTTAGCGCGGCCGGACCTTACAATGTAAACGTTTTGACACAACGAAGTGCTGGCAGTGTTTCAAGTGCGCGGCGTTTAGACTTCTGCTTATTCTTGTTTGTGTGGGACTTTCTCACTGTTATACAAGTGTCCAAAAGAAGCATTTTGCTCATTACGACTGCATAAATAATAATCATCTTTTAATATGATGGCCACAGAGTGCCTTTTAGGAACTTTATTATTACCTAAATAAAAGTTTAAATGGTAATGGTACTTTCCCATTTTTAGGGTTCCGTATTCAACAAGGGACCTTTATAGTTTCGCCATGTCCGTCCGTCTGTCTGTCCGCGGCTTAGCTCAGATACTCTTAGTACTAGAAAGCTGTAATTTGGCATGGGTATACATAGTAATCACTCTGACGAAAGTAATAAAATAAAATATTGAAAAAATATATTTTAGATATGTAAAAAAATTAACGGCAGCCGCATAGGTATAATAACGAAGTTAAAAGGAAAACTATCACAGCTAATAGGCTTTACAAGTTAACGACTAATAGTCGACCAACTTACATTTGCAGTTGAAATGTTCATATAATATGTTTTTCAATTACAAAGTTAAGTTTGTTCTTGGGATAAATTCGATTTAAAAAAATTGGGATAAACAAATAAATGTTCCGACATGCTCTTGGCCGGTTTTTAGTTTTAAAAGGAGAGGAAGGAAGAGAAGGAAACAGATATTGAGGTTTTGGTTTTTGTGTTAATCTACAGGGATGGACCGGTTTAAAATCGAATCGCGTAATTAGCAGCAATCTTTATCAAGCCCTGATTTGATGCTCACTATATTTCGTAAAGGAAAAAATCATTTTAAATCGTAAAAATCCTCAATTTCCTATATTCTCTCGAGTTTCTTTCCCTTGGATATTTCACTTGGTGTGGTCCACGCATCAAGTGATTTTCAATTTTTGGTTTTATTCGCCGTCGCATGGCCCTGCATAAAGGCGGCTCATTAAAGATACTCGTAATCTTTAAACGTTTAAGTGACGCTTTGGTCCATGAGCACTTAGTTCATTAACTTAAAACTTAAGAATGAAGAGTCCTTAACAGGTGTTGCTAACAGCACGTTGTGTTTGGATTTATAACGACTTCGTACTATTTTCAAATAGCACTATTCCTTTTTTGTAAACTCTTACTTATGCCTTTTTAGCTTTATGTACCTTAAAGGAAAAACGGAACCCTTATAAGATCACTTCGTTGTCCGTCTGTCAAGACCCTTTTTCTCAGGAACGCGTGAAAAAATCAAACTTCTAAGTCAACACAATCAAAAGATACAGGTGTTTATGTTCCGTTTATGCCGCATATTTTGACATTCGCATGGAAATCAAAGCCTATAGGGTACTTCCCGTTGACCTAGAATCATGAAATTTGGCAAGAAGCAAAGTCATGTAGCACAAGTAAAGGAAAAAATCCGAAAACCGTAAATTTGTAGTTATATACCTTCGATCATTAATAACAACTAGATACACAATCCCATACAAAAACGAACTTAAAACTGTCCACAAGTAGGTTTGTAAAATTCTAGTCAAAAGAAACGTACATTAATGCAAAATCAAGCTTATACCCATTACTTAAAGGTGTATTCACAAAACTACTAGCTGGCCAAAATATACCATAACAAATTAAACCTTATGCGAATGACTTTAAGTCGGATTTACAACGCTCAAAAAAACACATTAAATTTTACATTTTTACGACCGAGGCTCGCCGCTGGAACATAGAATGAGTGGAGTCGAAGTGTAGATATTTTATATACGGTTATTGTAAATTATCTTTTTTTTTTGGGTGTGTGCAGTTATGATTAATGAACATAATTATAATTTACCTGAATGTAAATATATAATATAATTTGTCAATGAAACTCATATACAAGCAGTCATAATCATTTATTTTTCTTGTAACAATAATAAGAATGTTGGTGAGATAGACATATAAACCCTTAGACTACACTTTTACATGGGTTATATATGACTTCTCCTCTTTCTTTCGCGACAATGGATACCCATTCTGCACAACGAAATGGGTCGCTAGGAAATCTACAAACAAAAATAAAATATTAAAATAATTACTACTCCATGCATTCCCTGTTCAAGAACAGCCGATGTTTGTTACAATAGTTGGTGCGTTGTGGCAAACATTGGCCTAACAATCCCAATAAGATTAAATTGAATTATATTTACTATTTTATTCGGTTTTTATTTTAAGAAAAACACTAAATTGTTTATACTTACCGAAAAAAAGATAATCCTTCCAAAATCTTCGCATTTCGGTGGTTATTTGTACAGTTTTTGAACGCACACTGCGGCATGTTGACGTTTAACCGTTGGCTATGATTGGCCTAAACTAATTTGAAATAAGGTCACAAAAGTGGTTGTGGTCTTATTTTTCGGGCCGTTTTTGAAGCGCTTATCGGGAATCTAGTTGTTATTAATGATCGAAGTTATATACCTACAAATTTGTACGGAACCCTCGGTGCGCGAGTCCGACTCACACTTGACCTTTTTTTTTTTCTTTCTTAATTCAGCGTACACTGTCCCACTGCTGAGCAAGGGCCTCCCCCAAATCCTTCCAGGCATCCTTTTTGAGAGCCATCTCGTTCCAACCCTTGCGGTACGCGTCTGACCTATGTAGTTTACTTACGCTTATTAATTTCATATTAGTTAACATTTATACTTATAACTAGATCAGAAACTATTTAATCTGTTAATTAATATTTATAACTGCTTTAACACTTTTTTTTAAATATCTTATAGCGCTTTAAATTTCCCTGAATAAATAAAATAAACAAAAGAAGGCACCAATGTAAGATCTACACACGAGATGATTTTTAACATTAGTCACGGATATGCTTTCGACCTTTTTATGACAAAGGTACAAGTCGCGACACAAATCACACCCATGTGCGACCCATGTCGCCAGGTCCCAAATGGGGCTTCCGATCCAATAGGGCCTATCTACAAATTCGATATTTAAGCAACTGAAAATTTTCTATCCCAGCATTTGCGGGATCCGGGATCCCGTATACAGTAATCAACATATTATTAACATCACTTCTATTTAAGTTTAAGGGACTAACCACACTTATTCAGCTCTGTTCAGCTTTTGTCCATAGAAAACAGCGATTTTGTATGAGATGCGTACGCATCCGTTCAGCTGCGGAAAGCTGAACGGACTCCATATAAAATCGTTGTTTTCTATGGAATAAAGCTGAATAAGTGCGATTAGTCCCTTACTTAGCAGCAGATCAATCAAGTTGTATAATAATCGACATACAATTGAAACAAAAACCAAAAACACAACTAATTAAGACTTTAGTTTGGTCAGCATTCAGTTGAAAACGTTTGCGAATGTTCGCGTAAATGCTTCTCTCCAGTCCCGCAAATTCCGCGGGATCCCGCGGAAATGACGCGGGATCCTGGAATACCGGGATGTTGTTATTGCGGGGTTGGAAGCCCTAGGTTCCAAACTCTATTTACACTGAAGGTGCTACCTCAAACGACGCTCTTGTTAATAACAACAGCATGACGTCAGCCCTAGCAACAAGTTGATTGTGAAGACCGAATGGTAGAACAAGCGACAGGTTGCTTCCTATCATCCGAAATAATCTATTTCTACTACTTAGTTGTACGACGTGCGAGTAGCACGCGAAGATAACCCACTGAAACGGACAGAATTAACGTGATGCTTCGGTAAATAAAATGAGAATATTAGCTAGGATTATTTAACTTTTGAAGTTATTTACGAGTTTTTAACGCAAATTAAATCCGGAAGTTAGTCCAGCTGCGAAAGTGTATGTCTAAGTAAATTCAGTTTTTATTTTGATGAAAATCCGATACTTTTTATACGTGAAAATTAAAGAAATGGTACAACATTAATTTGTTTTAGTATAGGCCCATAGTCCGCGCTGGGAAAGGTAGTTGGTACAACAATTTTTTTTGTTTTTTGTTTTGATTGTATAGAAATTATAACAATAGGTTTTTCTTAGCCTTTTGAAATGCATAAGTTCGAAAGCAGAAAAAAGTTATAACGTTTCCATGTAGTTTCCGTTATTTCTCTAACTAGGCACCTTCCAACTTCCCGCCAAGTATAAAAACAACCCTTCTACTTTTGCGCGGGCATAAAAACTCGATAGGTTTTCCGTTACATAGCTACTAACATACATAGACATAAATAGCTGCTGTTTCTCATGAATATCAGTGAGTATTCGACATTAAATCTATACTTCTATGTTCTATACCAATACTTATAATAAAGCTGAAGAGTTTGTTTGAAAGCACTAATCTCTAAGTCGGATTTGAATAAATATTTTTGCGTTTCATAGCCCAAGTGGCCTACCATGATCTAATTAAAATCGATTCAAAAACAAGACATTTCAGTTTAGGTTCCTAAACTCCATCGTTTGAGCTGCTCTATGGACGTCATGGTACCAAACAAGTATGAATGAAACCAAAACTTGCGACTCAGTTTGGGACAATCGCTGTCAGCAGATGGCACGGCCTAAACTGAATTGTTAAACTGACGTCATGGTACGAATTAGAAGAACAGTTCAGTTTAGGTCCTAAAATGGATCGCGTTAAGAGCTTGTGGTAGGCCTCCAATTCTTGAGGAAGGCTATAGGTTACTTAACCATCACGCTAAGACCCTTGTTAGCCGGGCAAAAAGAAAAAAGTCAGAAAGAAAGCTAAGCAAAAACGAAGTAAAAGTGCGAGCAGCCGATGCGACGCGACGGGATGGGTCAGGGGAACAAGAAATCTCACGCGGGCTAGTAGGTACTAACGCTGTTATTTCTCATGAATCTCAGTGAGTATTCAACATTAAAATGTTTATATGTCATCATTTCAGCAAAGGAGGTAGTACAACGTAATGTACAGCAATAAGAGAGTTATTAGGCGATAAACTTTATGATTTACACAGGCCTCGGATTTTGTGAGCTGCTTTTCCACGACATTGATTTGATGTCCGTTGAGGTAGACGTGTTTTTGAGACGAGACTGCGAATTGGCAAATATAACGTAGTACGCATTAACGGGGAAGCTCTAGGGTACCCGCGAAATTCAAATTTTCTTACGTTTTTTGCAATTTGCAGGTCAGTGTCAGGTTTCATCTTGATCAAAATTTGATTCGCGACCTTTTGCGACCGTAATAAATATTATTATGTATTTATAGAATTCTAATAATTAAAATCATCAATACAACCTTCTAGGTTCATATTATTGATTGATATTATATGAAATAGTCATTCAGAAAATTTGAATTTCGATTTTCGAAGGGTAGCCCGCGAAATTTACATTCTCTGAGGCTTGGTTGAGGCTAGGTGTAGGTAGTGACGGTCTTCACTGGGTTGTTGATACCAGCATGACGTGCATTTGGATAATCTCACGTTCAGCAGTGGCAGCTATAAGCTGATGTCGTTGATGATGATAGATTTTTACTTCAAACTTGTTAGTAGAAATAGCACATAGTGACATAAAAAATAGGTCGCCATGTCGTCGGTCGCGGGGAATTAATACCACCATACCTACTCATTTCCGCCGCCAAGGAACGTTGCTGTTTCCTGATAGTAACAACCATAATTAGCCTATGATATTCCCACTGCTGGGACACAGGCCTCCTCTCTTCGAGAGGGAGTGGGCTGTAATCTACTACGCGGGCCCAGTGCGGGTTGGTAGATGTTACAAGTGACGAGCACAGGAGATAATGTATTTTAGCTTTGTGACTTGGACGTAGTCTACGATGCCACTGGTGTTGCAGATGTCCATACGCGGCGGTGGCCACTTCTCCTCTTGCCATCAGTCTTCTTGTTCTTCAGGGGTTGTTAGTCTAACAATCAACGTCGTAAGACAATTTTAACCATTTTCTGACACCCCTTCCCCCTTCTTAAGAAAAAATAAGACTTGGATCCTCCCCTTTCATTATTACGTAAGATCAGTATCTACAAAAATTGCAAAGAAAAAGTAGCATTATAATTTTGTGATCTTAAGTAAGAACAATCTAGATTCTAGACGCCTCCCACTTCCCATGTAAGATAAAATAAGACTTGTTCGGACCCCCTCAAATCGTCTTACGTAATAAATGAACAGTCCCTCATCAGTTGGACTGCCCGATTTTTTTTTTTCCAAAACCTACGGCCTTTACATGTTTGTGGTGCATTAAAACAGAACTGGAATATTTTCTATAAACTAATATTTTCTTTGTTACTGGTGCTCCAGTTAAAATGCAATGATGCTCGAATAAAAATCGATAGTTTGTAATAAGTGATGAGAACTAGGGCATTTCGCTGGCATTGGCCTGCTCAGTAATAACAGTAATAATGCAGGGTGTAGGACTGAAAGGTGTAGTAATGACAGTTAATAGTACTTATTTATATGCAGGCGGAAGGTTAGTTCAACTAATTTCACGATGTGTCACGGAAAGATGGAAAGTTGTATTTGTATTATACTAGGTAGGGGAAATAAGGGTTGAAAGACATTAGTCAAGTCCGATATTCGTCAATTCGTCAAATTTGATATTGGTCAAAGCTGTAGTTCGTCAAATCGTCTGTTTGTCCAATTATGAAATTTGCCTAATACGCTATTGGTCAAGTAATTTAAGTACAATCAACTGTAAATATGAAAGTACCTCGTGATATTTTTTTTATTAAATACAGGTAATGCAAAACTGTACTTAGAACGTAAATCGTGTCTACCTTATCATTCACGTAAAAATATATTTTCGCCCCAAAAGTTAACAAAAAAAAAAAAACTGAAATAATTAAAAAAATATACACATAAACATCACTGAAGAAAGTGAAGAAAAAAAAAAGAAGACAAAAACATACTTTAGGATAATTTTCATCAAATCCATAATATAATATTTCATCCCTAGTCCCTACAAAATGTAATCTTTGGTAATCTTATATAGCTCGAACTATCATCTTTACCCTGATAATGTACCCCTACTTAGCTAATTATTAATAATCTTCCAGGTGCAGTTATACCAGTCGCCGACCCCAGAGCTGGCGATGGCAACCAAGCTGTCCGCTTCGGCCGGACGCTCCACGCCGACTAAGCCGAATGATGACAAACTAATCTTCATTTACAAGTAAGTAGGAGTTAGCAAGAGTAGAGGGTACTTGTAGACATGCTTCTGCCAATTGGCAGCATTGCTGTGATCCGGTACGAAGTATGCTTAAATGGCCTATGAAACAACTATTGACGGGAAGAAAACTATGGCGTTGACTTGCAAGTCTTTAGGCGGAACTGTGGAAGCAATCCATTTGGCAATCTTCATATTAACTGCTTATGGTCTTGAAATGTAAGGATTTACTTAAACTTAAAGCATATATTTCAATTAAACAGTTTACAAGCACTTTTGAATAATTGTCAAAGGTACGTAGCAAAGGTACTTTCTTTTGTATTAATTTTAGGTTAATTTGCTATTCTTTTAGGGACATTTATTACAGAAGACTTATAAGTAAAATATAGTTAGGGTACGTGAAAATACTCTGTTTTTTTAGTGCATACAACCTATCTACATATGGGCAAGTCCTAATACTTCAAATATCTTCATCAGAAACGAGTACTTAGCAGTTCGCAACGCCGAAGGAGGGTTCTACGTGTGCCAAGCGATGCAGAACGTGTATCGTACCACTCGTAAGATCAGGATCCGCTGGCTGTCGCAAGACAAGACCGCGGACCCCGCGGGCGAGACTTACAAGCCGGACTTCTATGACATCACAGGTATATTCTAATAGGTTTTTAACAGGTCTGAATTTAGTTCTAAGCAGAATTAAGAACGTCATGAAAATTGGTTGAAAATTCCGGATGTTTTCAAGCATTTTGTACCTTTCAAAATCGGATTGCACTGACCAAATTTTCTCATGTCTAGGAATCGTAACTTGAGTTTTCTCAAAATTGAAGTTTTTTTACTCTTAGAGAGCCTGAACTCAATGTTTGGCTGGTAGATAATGCCTTGTATGGCATTAAGGACGCTATCACATTTTTCCACGAATAACAGTGCTTTTCAGGTACCATTTTAATGAACTTGGAGTCGCAACTGCAAGGATATCTTGGTTTCAAATTAAAGATAATATATTCATCTCCAGAATGGCTCCATAACAATTAAATAGCCCCATACAAAATTTTCACACAAATACGTTTTTACCATCACAGTAATCGCAATTTTTTTTATAAAAAGGGGTTTGAACAAGAACCTATATAGCTAAATCCAATGCATATTTTAACTTAAAAATAAGAAGATATTGTTGCTTATATAGTCCTCTATACGACAAGCTAAATATTTTTTAGATAAATAAATAACTTTTTCATTTATGAGACAAATAAGAAACACTCTCAAATTTCTCCATACATTTTCTACCCGCGGACACTTGCGGTTCGTCATTCCGCGCTCAGAGGCGCTCGTGGAAGCACGTCTGTGTCGCTTTCTCGCAAAAAATAATTACGTAAAAAAGCGAGTTCCGAGTTGTGTACTGAGGTCGGACGAAGTTGATACATTTTCGGACCGAAATAAAATTAAGTACGATTATTGGTATTTGTTTCAGAAACAAATACTTAGTTGTAATTTTTACAAGCTTTTATTTAACTTGCAATGTATGTATGTATGTATGTATGTAACTATATTTGTTCGGGTGTACTCTTGCAACTAAATTTTGAAGCAGACATCTTCAACCGATTGAGCTGAAAGGAGACGGATACGCTTTCATACAATTTTGGGCCTGGATGTAAAAAGATGAAATTGGTGTCAATTGATAGCTACTACATTAAAAAACAATCACTGAAAATTTTGCAGATTTTGGCAATCTGAGAGCCGAGGTAAAAGAGATTTAGGAAAAGTGAGGTTACGTAATAATCTGTACTTAACAGCCGATTTTTGAAGTGCGATTGTCAATTTTTACCCGACTGCCGAAGTAGGGTAATGGGTTTATCAGTATACGTATTTATATTTGTATGTATTTATGTTTGTTCCTCTGTAGCGTTCTAGAGACCAAACGCGTAAGCCGATTTTGATGATTCTGACGTCAATCGATTCGTCTTAACCATATGAGTGTCGCTGGCTACATTAAAATTGAAAAAAATGGCGGCTTTTGGTCGCCATAGGATTGTGGGGGGATCATTTTTTTTTCAAACTGATCGTGTGCGGTGTCAAAATAAATGGTTTAAAAAAAAATGGTTGCCACAATTTAGGTACACAACGATCCATGTGTCAATCAATATCCAATCGGTAGGTCGTTCGTAGAATCCAAAATAACAAGTCCAAGTTCAACGTGTATGCGGGGTTCTCCGTGTCCGGTATAGTAGCAAGGCAAGGGTCGTACAAGAAGGAAGATTAGAATTCCGTAGGAAAGCAGGGGTCGAGGAAAATATCAATAAAAGTATGGGAGGAAACACAGTCAAAACGCACACGCACTAGACGATTACTAAGGCTTTTTCAAAAGTCTCTCCGACCGCATTTCCTCCTGAAAGAACTCATCTATGAAAATATACTCTAGGGTACTTTTCTATTATTTCTCCAAGATTTATTTTTCTGTTTCATTGAGAAACGAGTGTCGATGTCATGCACAGATGTCATGTCATGCATGTCAAGTCAGAGCACAGAGTACTTTTTGATTGAGTCAGAATTAGCAGTCTATCAAAAAGTACTCTGTGGAGTTAGCACAGGTTAAAAATACAATAATCGATTAGTAAACGTGAATCTTAATTATGTAGATATTTAATTAGTTTAAACTCTTAATAATTTAATTGTAAGAGATTTAATTATTTTAATTGAATTAATCATCTGGTGAAAGCATTTTCCTAAATAGTATGAACTCTGTAACGGTAATCGATTATAATTGAATCGATATTCCAATTACTTCGTAACCCCAACTTAATTATTGGATATCTCATTTTCCAGATTGTAAATTGAGTTGATTTTTCACACTTTGAAATAGAAAAATATAACCTTTTTTTTAAGCCATACCTCAACTTATTACAATCAGGCCCAGAAATCCCCGTCTCCTTTTGTATGCACGTTTAGTTTGGATGACAATGCATGGTTAGCTGAGTGACGTTATTCTAAATCCAAAATGGCGGAACGCCCAAGATGGCGGACTACTTATTTTTAAGGCACTCCTACAATATGGATATCAAATGAAAGGGATTGCTGAGAATAACTGAAAAATAAAATGACGTCACTCTAAATCCAATATGGCGGACTTCTAAAGATGGTGGACTAGTTATTTTTAATGCACTCCTACAATATGGGTATCAAATGAAAGGGATTGCTGAGAATAACTCGAAAAATAAAGTGACGTCACTATAAATCTAATATGGCGGTCATCTAAAGATGGTGGACTAGTTATTTTTAATGCACTGCAACAATATGGGTATCAAATTAAATTACTTGCTGAGGATGACTTGAAAAATAAAGTGACGGCATTCTAAATCCAATATGGCGGAACACCAAAAATGGCGGACTAGTTATTTTTAATGCACTTCTACAATATGGGTATCAAATGAAAGGGCTTGCTGAGAATAACTCAAAAACAATGTGACGTTACTCTAAATGCAATATGGCGGACTTCTAACGATAGCGGACTAAGTTTTTTATGCTTTCCTACAACATGGGTATCAAATGAAAGGTCTTGCTCAGAATACGTATGCGAGTTAAACTCCACAAAAAAACCTGTCCAGCGATAACTAAAAAGTAAAAAACAAATTAAAAGTAAAAACTTTTTTTAAAAACAAGCTTTTAGTTAAATGCGCTAAGAAAAAAATAAAATTTTCCTTTAAAACTTTTACTATCAACTTATAACGTCATTAAGTACACAAGTTATATGATATAAAAGCTTGTTGCGAGATTTACCTGTGTACATAAACAAGTAAATAACATGATCTGATTGATTTTCATTTTTTTAATTTTCAAACTAAGTAAATACGAACTTTCAAACTAAGTAAATACTCCAACAATTGACATCAAAAATAATATTTAAAAGTACTTAGGTACATCTTTTCAAACTAACAGCCGACTGTGGTATAAATGTGGATGTTCCTTGTAATACTAAAATGTTAAGGTCGTTTTTGGGTACCTAGTAATGAACGTATTGACTGATGAACTTCAACAATACTAAAAACATGATTATCACGCAGATAGTAAGTACTAATAACAATTACCAAATTGGATTGCGAACTTACAACTAACTTTACTCAATAAATACCAGCAAAATTAAAAAAAAATATCTTCAAGTACCAAGATTAGTTAAGTTACGTATAAAAATCGAGCGAACAATGGTTTCAATGTGTGCGTGCGCGTAATGTTGCTGTGTTGCGATTCAGATACCTAAACTTGAGCGAGTTCAAAATGTGATAGCGTCCTTAAGTCAGACTTATGTACCTCCATTGTGCATAAAAGTATATGTAAATAACCTGGTATTGTTTTCAATATGACATTAAAAGCTTAGAGTAGGATTTTGTGATTGCCTCTGATTCATGCCGTTTTTACCCGACTGCGCCTGAAGGCTAATATTTTTGGTTTATGTAATTGAAAGTAGTTGAATTGAATGTAATGTCCCCCCGCAGACATGGAATGCGTGCTGACCACGTTGTCGCTGGTGCGCGGCGCGGGCGGCGCACAGCTGCTGCGCGCGGCGGAGGCGGCGCGCGCGCGCTCCATCCTGCAGCGCGCGCTGCACGCCGAGGCCACGGGCGAGCCTGCGCCCGCGCAGCTCACGGAGGAACATCCTGATGGACGTGAGGATATTTTATATTTATTTCAAACTTACAAGTCTTCCCATAACCCATTAAAACTGCAGACATTTCATTTTGGTCGTAAAAAGCTCTGTGAAAGGTGTCGTCTCATCTAGAAGAGTAATCTTTCGCAAAAAGCTTTAGAGTGGAAGTTCTTTCTGCCACTATTGCTTGTATAAAGAAGCGGGTTCCCTGTAAAGACAAGTCAGTACCATTCGGCGCAGGTGGAACAGTCCCGTGGTAACTTATGCGCTCATTCATACAGAAAAAACTAAAACTGTTTCTTTCCAAAGATCAACTTGCAGGGATGTATAGTGAGGGTCAGGCCCGAAAACCCGCTTCTTTGTGCAAGCAATAGTGGCAGTGGCCACATACAATCGGTTGCCACACAATACTAAAAAACTATTCTGTTATCTGGTTTTACCCTTATTGTGAACTGTCTGGCTACTAACTAGAATGATTTCTGTCTCTTTTTAATTTCCCTTTATATTCATGTATAACTATGCTACACTATGTATTATCTTATATTGACAAACCCAACTGTAACATTGAACTAGAACATCTGATGTCTACAGTGGACCTCTCACTGTACAAAGACGAATCGCAGCTAGAGAAGAAGGGGCGCAAACGGAACAGTTCCAAGTCGTCCCCACGGGCCAAACTGGACAACTCTAATGATTCAGAGGTGAGATTTAACATTGATTGATTTATTTACACACATAATAAGGAGAACGAGAATTCTAATGAAATGGGCAGTACCTTTGTGTTCTTCCATCTTTATGTATTTTTTCTTTTAAGAGTTTTATGTGTTTTATACATAAATAAATGAACAAGAAAGAAGTATTGCAGTAAAGTAAAATTAAGGAAAAAAGGTACATAAAGAGGGAGGATATTATTGCATTTAGATAAGTGAATTTTTGAAACTCGACGTGCCTTATTATTCGAGTCTTGAGTGAGGTTCTGTAAAACAGGCCTTAGGTGGATTACACACTACAACGCGCCTCGTAATGTGGCGCGGGAAACTGAGCCAATTTTCCGGCGCAGAAGCGCGTTATTATTGAATTTGTATATAAAAATCTCGCGCCCGGCGCGTTGCCTGCGTCCCCGCGCGTGGTGCGTTGTACTGTGATATTTCTGTAGTTAATTATAATGCCATCTTTTCAAGCTAACATACCACCCACTTGTTCCAGGAATCGGTGACGCCCGTGAAACGCGCGCGGACGATGCCAAAGCGCAGTCCAAAAAGCGCTCGCAAAACTAAAGCACAAACAAAATCACAAACAAACAATAAGAGAAAATCGTCAGGTAGTACGCCCATAGTGGCGAGCACTAGCAAGGTAGGCATAGTACAACGGATATATAGAAATGTACGTATCCGCCATCATCAGTCATTTACATTCATGTGTCGAGAGTGAGTACGAGTGCTGTGGCAACGTGCGTCGCTCTCGCTCGCACTGGGACTGTGTGTGAGTGCGAGCGGGATGGCGACATGTCTGTTGGGGTTGCTTGATTTTTCTGTGTTTATAATTTTGTATAAAACTTCGAATATATTTAATTTTTAAATAGAGTTCCCGCCGTATGTCTTCGAAACTATAAGACAATGAAAGATATAAAAGTTTCTGTCAAAAAGACCTGAATAATAATACTAAATTTAGATTATTTTTTAACAAACCTCAGCAGACGGCACAGTATGTGTATTATAAGTGAAAATGTATTAGAAGAAAGTTGTATTTACGATTTTATTGAGTTTGACAGATATCGATGGAGTATATTTTGTATCGATTTTATGCATGCGTTAAGGATGTGTACAATTTACCATAGGGTGGTTATTGTCAAAGTTGTTGATAGGAAAATAGCAAAGAGATTATTGATACTATTGTCTTTGGAAACAAGGTATCAAATCCCAAACCATGTCTTGTTGAGAATTTTCAAGTAGGTAGTAATTTTTATGCTCAAATTTTATTGATCTAAGTGGATAAAATTAGTTTGTTCCTATACCTAATATTGCAATGTGTTTGGGACTTAATTAGCTGATTTTGAAGTAGACAAACTTCATGCTAATATTGTTCAGTTTTTTTTTTTAATAAATTTTGAATATATTAAAATAAAATTGCATAAAAACCTCTAGCTTTGAATAATCTTAAATTCTTAGCAGAGAATAATGAAAATGCTCTAATAGTAACTTTTCTTTAAGAGTTCCATTCACAGTTCCAACAATTTTGACAAATCCTCTTTATCTATGGCAAATTGTACGATTGTATGATGCAAGTTATACAATTCCAGTGTACAATGGTGCCTTTTTTGGGAAAAGGTATTAATTTATTTTCGTTATTATTCATACGTCATTCCACGCATTCAGGACCATTATTTACATACGAAACATTACATTGACCGTACATAAATAAGAAATATGTACAAAAAATGTAGGGATTTTGGACAGTAGAAACTTCAGAATAAAAGATCAAGAGTTATTCATAAAATTATACCAAAAACTAGGTCAACATGGTCTCTAATTTGAACTAATCTCTATGAAATATGTTGCAGTTTTAAAGTTTATTAAAACACTTATCAAAAATTAAATAACTCAGATTTTCAAAGATTCAGACCAGATTGAACTAAGGAATGATAGATGAAATCTGCCATTAGTGTTAAACTTTAATTAAAATAATTTTGCTGACTAACCAATAGTTAGGTGAACAGCTTGTGAAGTTTATGGGTGACTGGGATGCATGGTGGTGAATGCATGGTTATATTGTGTAAAAAGTTAGTTATTTGCCATATGGTACATATAGGGTCATGCATATTATTATTTTCATAGCCAATGAAAATAATGTAGAAATAAAATACATATAAATTATGTGGTGCTATACCTAGATCTTTTCCAAGAAAAAAAAAAGCAAAAAAAAACTTCTGCCAACTTCTTTTATTTATTTTCTGTAGATATTTCCTAATAAAATCTAAACAATATTGGAAAAGCATGCACTAATTCCTTACTAGAACAACAAAACTTAGAACTTTCTCTATTAAAAACAAGTTAAACTTCTCTTTAGAGTAATTTATTTATGTATCATATTCGTATTCATTCATTTCATCGCTTGCTTTTGTGTTCAAAATTTATTTTTATTATTATTTCCTTTTATTAGCCTGTTTTCTTCTATAATTTGCCATTTTCAATTATATTTGGCATGCGCGTGTTGCATGGAATTAACTTCTTTATGTTAAAGGATAAATTTAATAATAATTGCAATATGAGGTATTACATAGCAAATCAGTATCTCAAGAAGTAAATTAAACAAAATCACGCTGCAATTTACTATCTTTATAAATAGATATTTGTTATAAAATACTGTGCAAAATACAAACTATTTACTCAAAACAGCAGTATGATCAAAAATATGCAAACAAAAAGAGCAAACTAAAGCAGAATGCAAGCCCGGGGAGCCTCACATAAAAAAAAAACTGTTTTTATTCCCTTTTTTTCCACCCACATATTTCGTAGGAACTAAATCTTTTATAAACTTCATCAGACTGCAACCGCAGTGAGTGAGAAAGCTAAGGCGAAGAGTACCCCGGCGAAGCGGACGCCGGCCAAACAGAAACAGACACCCGTCGCGACGCCCACTCGTAAAGGCAGGAGAAGCGGTAAACGTAGCTTTATATTTATATATAGTTGGTAATGGACCAGCACCCTTATTGCGTAACACAGTGTCAATCACAATCTGAAGGATATTGCTAATCCATTGCTTCGTATGTTCGAAAAGTTTGTCTGCTCAACAACGTAAATAACGCAATTAATTTGGTTGAACTGTCAAAAGGAAAACCATTGCTACTGTTAGTGTGTTCCGCAATTAATCTGCAGGCTGGGTGCATAACGTCGTCGGGCAGTGAAAACCTCGTAATGTATATTTAGAACAAACGTGCATAGCTCTAAAATGCTTCTAATGGCTCCTATTGATGATAATGAGAACCTATGAAAATGTCAATAACGTCCATGTTTCCTCCGTCAGTTTTTATCTTCCCCTGTAAAATAAAAAAAAAGAAAATCCGCCCGTCTTCGAATTTTTGGTTCTAGGGCATGCCGGTTTCCTCAAGATGTCACCGTTTTGAGAGCAGTTTTTTGTGCATTTGTAGCATATTTGGCCCGCCGAATACTATTCTTACATTACCGCATTGTTGGAAAATAATTGTATTCCCTTTTTCACACAAAAATCACACATTCCAGAAGTGAAAGCATCGCCAATAGTGCCGACGCCCTCAACATCGACGGGTAAGACCACCCGCACGCCGAGAAAACCGCCCGCGAAGAAATAATACATGTTGTGCAACTCAGTCGTTCACCGACAGTTCAATAATGAACGAACACTATGACCAAGTACGTATGTTATGTACTTTTAAGTGTCTTAACGTTAATGTTAGGTTCCCGGGCCGTTGTTTGAAATTCGATGAGGATTGGAATAAAGGATGGTCTGTTTTTTTTTATTTTGTTACGCTGTGTATGGAATTTGGGCCGTGAGTTTGACAAAAATGCTGTAAGTAATTCGTATATGTCGGTTAACTGTTATCCAGTGGATTAATATTATTATGTCGGATTGATAGTTTCTCTACCTATCTCATTGTATTTATTTGTTGGATAAAAGTTAGTGATTAATTCATGTTTAGATGCAAACGTTTTGTACATACGACGACATATCAAGATACTGTTTTCCAGTTTTAATTTTCATTGTAAAGGTTTTTTTGTACAATGAGAAGTCAGCTTATACTGGAAATGTATACCTTGATATGTCGTCGTGCGTACATGTCAAATAGCATCTCACAAAATATCTCCTTTATCAAATGTTAAATGTAATAAAATCTAGCTACAAATACGTGTCAATTTTACTACCTATACCTAATGCAATGTGTGTTTTCAAACTTCATTCGCTTCCCAAATTCCATTTCTAGCAAAGATCATAAGTTGTATCTTTTTAGTAGATATTTATTATGGGTACACCACCTTTTGTCTGCATAATCATGGTTTATTGTAACTTAATTTTACTGGAATCTGGTATAATATTTACTAAACATTTTTCTTTATATTATGAAATGAAGTACATTGTAATAATAAAAGATAGCACAATTTGTGTATTTTTGCTTTCAATACATCTATTTGATAAGTTACTTGTTTATAAGATTTAAAATAGAAAAGCAATGTTTTGGGTTCTGTAATTAAATTTTATGGCAACGAAATCTACAATTTTTTTACTCGACCGAGTCCGTCATATTTGGCGGCAAAAATGATGTTGAACGAATGTATTTTATCATGAATAACTTTTTTTAAATTAGGAACCCAGTCTATGTTGCCATGTTGGGTTAATTATGTCTTATTTTATGTTATAACGAAACCTTTCTGATGTGTGAAACCTGAAGCAATAATAAAATTTTGTGCGAACTTACACTACATGCATGACTACGGACTCGCATAGTATGGCGTTTTGAAATTGAGAGAAGATAAAATATTTGAAAGTTTTCTTAGCAATATTTTGCTAACTTTGAGAGATTAGATATAGCATAATGTTCTACCTCGGAATTCGATATATTTAGGGCATTTTAAAATGATGGATTTTTATATTAATTCAAATTTTAGAGGAATTCTAAGAGTTAATCGTGTAGTGTAAGAGGGCGATAGAGAAATAGTGAAAGTTTGACATCACAATGTATTGATATTCTATGGTACAGATAAGGCAAGTGGAGAGCGAATTAACAGGTTAATATAGTTTACTAACGCGAACTAACTACTAAATGTAAGAAACTTCATTCTTTGTAAATATTTACATTTAAGGAAATGTTAACTTCATTTTTTAGGGGATAGCTACATTTATTCTTCGCAGTTTACATTTTGAAATATACTTAACTTTAAACATTTTGAAATAATTGTCTGGAATTTTTTTTGTCGTACAGTTTGTCATTGTACAGTTCGTTAGTAACATAACATAGCCAAATAATAGTTAACACTAATAATTCAATACACGTAACATAAATGTTCTCACAAATTATAAACATTCTAAAATAAGACGAAATGCGTAAATGTAGTTAATCCCTTATCCGGTTACGGTCGACGAGATATTAAGAGGTTTTATTCGCCTCTTTAAAAATTAGGCAATAGAGTTAGAAGTTTCTTTTTTTATTAAATAAGTTTAGGCTAAAAATTCTAAAGTTTGCGTAGTATTGAATTAGGTATTGCGACGGAAATCTTGTATATCAGTACAAAGAATTTAAAATTTATCAGATAATGGTTTTTATCATTGGATGTTTTGCTTCACATAAAATATATTTTGATATGATCAGTGTTTATTTTTGAATTAAGGTAAAGAAAGTGTGTTGTCGCGGTTTGTGGGAACTAATCTGTCACACGTTTCAAACAAATTACTCATGGACAAGAAGAAATTTCAAAAATGTCTTCGTCATAGCACTTTGATTTTTTATAGACTATTTGGACCAAGCTTTTTATTATGAAATTGTGATTATAACATGTACAGTCGTATACCAAATGTTATAAATATATCACTGCCTGTAGAGAAATAACTTGAAATATAAAATGTCTAGTAGTTAAATGAAATAATATATTTACCGCTGTTGCAACACTTGTCGTGTCTGTCGTTAATGAACCAGCTCACAGTTCTGTGGTTTGTAACAAGTTTATTGTACTTACACACTTTGCTGGGGCTCAGATATCATTAGAAACACGTTGGCATATTGTACGCGGATTGAAACTCTACATTTTGTTACTTACAAGACTATTTTAAGATTGTTTATTGCGGTGAGGTCCCCATATATTTTTTTGTTAAATTGTTTTCCATTATACACTTACGTTGTTATCAATAACTGTGCTCATCTCGAGCGTGAGAGTGTGTGTGAACATTAGGAAATCTTAAGTAAGTACCTACATTTTAGGCGGTATTTTTAAATAGGTTAATTTCTTGAAGAGAAAAGGATAAGCTTAGAGTATAAATTATTGTGTGTGTATTTTCTGTTTATAACTTGTACCTACTTGAGTGGATCGAATGTTTGCGACATTGTCATGGCACTCTGGTACAATAGTTGTAAAACATAATTTTAGCGTTTTATACAAAAATGATATCAGTTCGAGAGTACTATTGTAACAGAAAGTCCACAAATTTATATGCAATTTAAAATAAATATAATGATTTAAGAAAATTCGTGTTTTTATTGAAACTCAGGGTGGCAGGAATATCGAAACGCAAACTCATTCTAGACCTCCTAGCGTAGAAATTTTTAGTCGGTTATACATATAAAAAAACGTGCTGTTTCATAGAAAAGTGCAATACCTAATTACCTGCGTAGGTAATTAGAAAAAAAATAGTTGCTGTTCCATCTTCACCACAATAATTAGAAAAAAAAAAATTTGCTGTTCCATCTTCACCACAATAATTAGAAAAAAAAATATTTGCTGTTCCATCTTCACACATTTTGACCGCGTGGTCAAAATGTGTGAAGATTGTGGTGAAGATGGAACAGCAAATATTTTTTTTTAAAGAATCAAGTTGTGCGTCTATGTCCCTGCCACCCCCCTGTACAGTTTCCTCTACCATGTATTAAAGTAGGTAATGAGTAGATGTGAACCTACTTTATTTATTTAATAATTCAAACTTATAAATGTACAGAGGCGGACTTAATGCCATAGGCATTTTCTATCAGACAACCTTTGGGTGATGCAGAGACAAACTGGCAGGCGCAATCATATTGAGTAAATATTATAAATGTAAAGATCGCACAAACCTATTAAAACTATAAATATAAAAGCACAAATAAATATACATGAATATAGTAAAAAGAAGTAAGACAAACAATGAGAAAATGTTACCGTTGTGATGATACTGCCAGCTTCTTGCGAATGTGCTCGCGAACCTTAACTTTAAAGGATAATCGATTGGTTCCCATCCTGATTTCCTAGGGGAGCTGTGTCGACCTCTGCATAAACCTTCGTGAAACACGGGCGTGAAAAGATTTAAAGTACGGTACGGTAAATTATTGAGTCAAAAGTGGTAATCCTCCGAAAGGTTGCGAGTTCAATTCTCAACACATAAATTTTTTCTGCTTTGTTGTTTGGCATCAATACAAGTGATGAATGTGCAAACCCCATTACTGATAATGTAATTTCTGCTCTTGGATGACTGTCTTGTAGGTACAGGTAGCATTATCATACAGGACATCTACTAATAGATATTATATAGGTATATACAATATCACACTGCTGCACTCATACTAGCTGATACCTTGAATGCATGTTGCATTCAAGGTTTTAATCTGACTGCAGCTTAAGATTTTTTTAGGATAATCACCACTGCACACTGTCTGTGAGTCGTGCCTGTAATATTACAGGTGTGTGATACGTGATTCTACAATTATTAAGTTAATCAACTCAGCCCATTGCTGGACATAGGCCTCTCCCAGACTGCGCCATAACACCCTGTGCTCCGCCTTTCGTGTCCAGTCTACCCCAGCCACCAACCAGCAATTAAGCTAATTAGCTACCGCAGACAGGCGCGACGCGACACTAGTAGAACAATTTCGTGGAGTTTGTTCTACCGGAATCGCGTCGCGCTTTTCTGGAGCCCTTAATTGATTGCCAGCCCGGAATAACGAAGCATCCAAATATATGATCACTTGATAAGTTACCAGAACTTATTTTAATCTAGACTTACTTTTACAAAAATGTTATTATATTATGGAACATAAGTATCTAAAATAAAGCACAAATAATAAGTATGTTTGAATCATTTTATCACCGAAACACTACTTATGCATGTTTAAATAATTATTTTTACAAAAAGTTTAATAAAGCATCAGAGTTTACGGAATATTTCGTTCATATCTTTATTTATTTCAAATGACTTAAATGAACTATTATTAATCTTTTGATCTTAAGTACTAATTGTTATAAATATAATAAGTAGTCTCATAATATTGTGATATTACTTGTAGGTATGCAATATGTATGTTAACTATACCAAATTTGGGCAGGCCAAGAGTTGTACAGACGCCAGCACATCAAGCTACTACTATCTGTCAAATTTCTTTAATAGATTTTTTACTTTTATCGCTACAGCATAAGGATCAAGGTTGATTGGGAAAATTTGACAGTTTCGGGTAGCTTGATGTGCTGGTGTCTGTACCATCAACAACAAAAAAACGACTTGTTTGAAATACTAGGCAACTTGTTGGGTCAAACAAGTTAAAAAAAAAAACAGTATACAATCAATAATTATGATTTAATCATCTTCTAAATTCTCCAATGGGTATTCAGTCATAATGAGTCCTCGGCTCCACAGTGCATCTGCTAAACTTAACCTATCTGCGCTATTGGGCATGTCTAGGCTTTCTACCGCAATATATTCAGGGTATGTCATTATCAATACCTCTATTGCAGGAGCAAACTCTTCCTCAATTTCAATATATGGCAGTTCACTTCCATGGTATTCCAAAGAGTTTTCAACATGATAATACAACCTTATTTTATCTTCTGTCACCATTCTTAATATATTTTTACGCAGTAATCTTATTCTAGTATCAGGAGATATTTCCACCCTGTTAGTGACAACGCCATTCTCTATCATCACATCAGTATCTCCAAATACTGTCACCGCCTTCTCTAGGTCATTCAAGACAGGCGGTAGTGCTGCATGCTGATAATTCTTGTGCATTTGGTCTACAGCATCATCTATTGGTAACGATTCCTTAATCTTGTCAAAAAGTTTCATAAGCATTTTATTTATTTCTTGTTTGCGAGGTGTGGCTGAATCAGAGTGGACTAAACCAAAATGATCAAACATATCAAAGGGAAGGCCTCTTCTCAGTTCAACATTTTCACTAATAGCCACCTGCAAGGCAGCGGGAATTAATTTCTCAAACAAATCAGCCCAAGAATTCTTTTGATATGTGCTGATCGTGAGATGAAGGGAGTGTTCACCATCTACTGTGACACCTTGATGAATGTACCCACGAGGGAAATAAAGCATGTCTCCAGCTTCTAAAGTAACTTCTAGTATTGGCTTTCCTATTTCATTCTGGTCATAGTTCTTTGAAGAAACTCTAGGTAGCACCTCTCCTTCGTTAAGTGGTTTATAAACACGCCAATGTTTCTTGCCCTCTGTTTGTAGTATGAAAGCTTCAATGTCATCGTAGTGTGGTGCAAACCCTTGACTATCAGGTGGAGTGAGGTAGGCATTGGCACCAACAAAGGAATTGAAGAATTCCTGCATGGTTGCATTCATTAAATGCAATTTAGGAATATAAGTTTGTGGATTCAACAATCTTATACTGCATCCATTTAAGTAGAAGTCCCATACCAAGTGTGGATGTGCTCTCCCTTCTGGATTGTGTGTCTCTCTTTTGCCGTCAACATATGATGTAACATCTATATTTTTGGTGAACTGGATATTTTCATTCCGCAGCATGTCATCTATAATGGGTGTTGTTATTACTTCTTTGTAGTAATCAGGATTTCCTCTAGCAATGTGCAATGGTTTCTTCTCCCACACATTTTTGAAAAAATCATCTACATTGTATGGAGCAACCATCCACTTGAATACTTTTAGGCCTTCTTCAGCACTGTCTGTTTGTACAGGTGTGAACTCAAAGCTGCCATCACTTGAATGTGAGCACACTTCTACTGATGCATCAAGCACATAATTTTTTTTCAGCTTTGGTGCTGTAACTAGTATTGGTACCTCTTCTTGATCATCAGCTACTAAGCTTTGTGCTGGTTTTCGCAATTTTTTTTTATCTTCACTTACTTTTTTATCATCTCTGCTGTGTTTAGATTTCTTCTTTTTGTGTTGCTTCTTCTTAATTATATTCTTTGATTCTTTTACTTTCTTGTGTTTCTTTTTCAGTTTTTGAGCGAGCTCTATTTGTTTTTTCTCAGTATACTGTGGCGGTAGTTTCGGGGAAATTGGCTGTTTGCTCGATTTATTCCTTTTTTTGTGCTTTTTTTCTTTGTTTGCCGAAGTATTTGCTTTGTAAATAGCAAAGGCGGACAAGGGAGGCTCCATTTTCTTACAAATCAATAATGGAACCGCACACGCGAATTATGTTCTGTCTATTATTTTAAATAATTATATTAGATGATGTGTTAACAATGTTAGAACTTCAACTTCAATGGGCACCAAAATCTTCAACAAAGGATTAAACTGGTTTAAACAATCTATGAAACGATTCTACTTAGAAAATAAAACCCGGCCTGTTACGCCGCAGCGCACAATGTACGAAAAGTAAGGTTATAATTTTTGACGTTTACGGTTTACCACAGCTGAAACTTGACGCATTACGTTTCATTTTACATAAATCAATTATTTTTCTTTTCTCTGTATTACTCTGTAAGTCCATGGTTTGAGTACTATTTAGATTTGGGCTGATTTGGGAGAGATAGTACTTACTTATTACTTACTTATTTAATTCATATTACATGGAAATAGTATGAACTGTATAATATTTATGATTGTATTACGCTTTCACACACACGAAGTTTTAGAAATGTATAGGCACATCATCGTTACCGGTACCTAAGTTCCTAGCTGTATGATACAAAACGTGAGGCGGAAGCCGTGTAAATGTCCGAAATGCTCAGCAATGTGGATAAAAAGTTAAAAACTGCTACTTGCTCACTTCAGATGTCGTTAATATCACTAGTCCAAGAATTTGACGGGTAGCTGTCACTATTCATACATTTTTGTAAACAATAGACTTCTTTTACGCATATTATGTTATGACCACAGAGTACTTTTTCTTGAAGACGACACCGACCGCGGAGTGGCGGTTATGTCTTTTATTTTAGAATGAAAATGCAGAAAATAAGCATGTTTGTTGTGCTCCACAAGATTATTCGTTATTATTATTACAAACGGTAGTTTTACATTGTCCTTAAAACGGAACATAGTGGCCACTATTTTTCGGTTTTTGTCCCACTGCTGGGCAAAGGCCTTCACCAAATCCTTCCAGGAACTCTTTTCCCACGCCATCGCCACCTTGAACCAGTCCTCGCGGTACGCGTCCAGATAATCTCGTCATCTCTACCTATAATTATATAACTATAACTGAATTATCATTCCATTTAATTTCGCAAAATGTGACGAAGCGAGCGACACATCGCGCGTAGTTTGTGAACCACGTTATGCAGAATAGAGTAAATGTTTAATTACTTTATTTTCTCAAATTGATTTAACTGTTCCGGGGTACAAAATTTCTTCACTTGGTACTGTAATCTATATACCTATACAAAATACAGTCTCCCATGGAAGCCGTGGCAGATATTTTTATAGCACCTTATATATTATATACCAAACAGCTTTGTACCCTACTATATCCGACGAATAAATGTCTTTGTCTTTAGTCAGGTTATTCCTGTGCCGTACACCTCCAGTCTTCAACAAAAAAAGAACAGAAAAGTTATCAAACACAAAACAGCTTAACAATTTTATTACTAAGCTTATGTGTGCAAGATTTTTTTGCATAATAGGGTAGGCCTTGCCAGTATTCGCGCTCCGAACAAGGTGATGTAAGATATTTTCCAGCCAGCCTGGAAAATTGATATTTTTCTAATAATTTACGTGCGAATACTTTTGGAATATTGTCATTATATCAAGTTAAATAAAACAAGGAAACTACTTTTTTCAAGCTGATTTATTTACGAATTACTCTTGATACAGTTTTGTTCTATAATGCGGTTACCATTGAAGGCTCTTTGTGTTTTATATCTACGCACTACTCTCTATTTTCTATAAGATCTGATACAATAAGTTGTTATGGAGTTGTACGAACATAGAATAGGTTACATGCTTAGTTTTACACTTAGAAGTATTTTATTCTAACATTCAATACATTCTGCTTGATAATTTGTATATTAATAGTTACATAGTATTTATTTTCTAAGTGATGTAGTGCTATAAGGACTTAAAGGACTCCCTGTAAATAATTTTCTTAAAAATAAAATGTATTCATGATTTAGAATTTATTCTTATACAAGGGAGAAACAAAAGGTAGATATAAAATTAATTGATATAAAGTAGCAAAATAATTTTGTAATATTCTATTTAAAATCTTTTCATAAGTTTGAATATATTGTCATTGATTGCATTTCGATTTTAGATGATTATTAAAATAAAATATATAGGTAATACAAAGTTGGAAAAGCAAAATGAACCAAAATTATAATATTACGGAGTTTTAAAAAGTCACAGCCACACAATTATTATGTGAAGTTTTAAAAAAGTAAAAAAAAACCGTGGACTACCAACAGCAATCTAAACATCTCTATTCGCAACAGTTACTAAACTATTTACACAACTATAAACATTTTATAATTTTGAATATTTTACATTAAGTATAATATTTTATGCACTACCATCCTAGTATAATAAATTTATTTATTTTTTTATGAAAACATCTTATGTTGAAAGTTTATAGATTAGATTTTTTTATCTATAGATATATAAATATTTCATATTATAAATCCAATGAATCTACTAAGTTATTGGTCATCTATCACACATAATTGATACGTCAAATTTTTATATCTATGCATATTTATATGATGTAAGTAGCATTATATGAGTAGCATGTGTGGTGACGTCTTTGCACAATCATTCTTTAAAGGGGGTAGAATATTCACAATAATAGATTTTCCTTTTTAATTCATGAAACTTTGGTAGGTACCTACAGTTTGATGTAGTTATAAATGACGACGTTATAATGTCTTGATATTTTTGATATGGCAAGAATAGTTTTTGTTGAATCGATAGCGTTTAGTCTGATAATGTCCTTGATTTGGAAACGTTGAAAATGGATATTAAATGGCTATTACTTTAGAAAAGTTCTTACAATTTAGGAATGTAAAACGTATACATATAGAAGGACATGTTGTTAGTCAGTCTGTTTAAATACTACATTGTTTCCGTCATTTGTTTTGTTATAGGTAGTTCGCAAGGTACGCATTTTTGCAGGTACAAAACTCTTAAAAATGAATTAGAAAAGTTTGAAAATTTGAAAAACCTCTCAGTCTTATTATCGCAGCTTTTACCAGCAGACATAATTAAACGTTCTCTTTTAAAGATTTAAAATTAAAATTAAGATTTTCACAAATTTTTAGGACGGTAGTCGACAAAGGGATCGAAAAAAGAAACTAACAGGTATTCAACTGGAAAAATCTGACATTAACTTATCACTAAAAGTTAGGGAATTAACATATATACTAAAATATTATAACGTAACTATACATAACGTAAACTAATTTACAATTTAACCGCGCCTGTTCATCATATTTTTTAAATTTTCATTCCATTTTCAAGGAATTTTGACATGAGCAAACGTCGTTTAGTAACGTTGGCTGCTATTTTTCGGATCCTATTACAATGTAGAACTCCTGTGGGCTACGAATCCTGTGGGTCACAAATGATTTTTTTTTTTTAATATTCGACACATTCTAAAATTGAAATACAAGGAGAAAGAAAACAAATGAAGGTTCGGAGAAAACAGGTTCGTTCCACATTGCTCCATCCAACAGCACCAACTAGCCAACGAAATCACGACCAAGACATTTAGGAGAAAGCAGATTAGTGTACTCGTATGTCGCGGGCATGCACGGGCGTGGTGTCCTCGGGGCTGGGGCTGTCGTCCAGGTGCGGCCGAATGTGCACCACGGAGCGGCGCTGGTCGTGGTGGTTGTAGTCATCCCGCATCACCAGCCCGCCAATCCCGTACCCAGGTCCCATGACTCCAGAGCCGCTCAGTCGGATCTTTTCTGGGTCATCGTCCAGCTTGATGGATGAGAACACCGTGCTCAGGTTCAGTTGCGGAATGTCGTAGAAGACGGTTAGCGTCAGCATCAGGAATGTCAGGCCGATGAGCAAATAGACTAGAAAAAAGAAAATGACATAAAATTAGGTACTATCTACGTGACATTTGGACGACTTCGGATTGGAATGTTAATGTTATTACAGAATGCTGTTTAGGTCAATTTGTAAGTAGTAATTTGTATTTCACAAATAAAATATTTGGAGTAAAATTCGTAAAGTTTACCCGGCCTACTTTTTTAATTGGTCTAAAGTTTCAGTCTTCATTTATAATTTAGGTATAAGTATAATGATAATGTGGCATTGATTGACGTTATCATTAAAGTGGTGGCTAGTTGTTTTTTTTGTTGGGTATATTTCCGGGGGTCAAAACTCAAAACGATGACGTTTGAAAATGTTGCCAGCCCAAAAAAATACTTACACGTGGTAGCAACTTTGTAGAGCGGTCGGTAGGGTTGTCCGGGCGAGTCTCCGGGGATGTAGTCGCCCAGTCCGATGGTGGTGAGTGAGATGAAGCAGTAGTAGAAGGAGTCGAGGAAGTCCCAGTCAGGCTCCAGGTACGCGAACACGCTTGCAGGGACGACTAGGAAGAACAGCACTAGAGTTGTCACTGTGAACACATTTTAGAATATTACTTAGTTGGATCGGTTGGATCATATTTTTTGTTTTAAAGTAGGTATCCATATAAGTAATTACATCAATCATTTTATTACTCTATTTGAGATTGGTGTCTTTTATAAGGTAGTCTGTCGAATGACCAATTAATAAATAATTAAGTATAAACGAAATTTATTTTTGTAAATTGGTTGAAATACACACTTACACGTCAAAAATACACGTTTAAACTAGATGAGGTCGGTCTTAGTGTCTGAGATGGTCTTTTGAGGAAAGTACCACACCGATTTGAGTGGACCTGTTCAGTCAGTGCATGTTGTCAGAAACGACATTTATTTTCATACAACCGGCAGCAATAGGTGGACGAGTTATTGTAACTTGTAACGCACTAAATTGTATAATAATATTTCCCCAAATATAGAAACTCAAAGCCCGGAGCCTAATGAATATTTGATGGCTAACGCTGGTCGTACCAGACTGCGATTAACTACAATACCTACGCATCATTAATTTATTAGTCTATGAGGATAAATATTACCTAATATAATATAGAATACCTACTCCTTTTACACAGGTATTCCATCTTATATTTCCACATTATATATAATAATATGCAAATGCAAGGCTTTTGACCTGTACAAATACAAAATAAAATTAAGATAAGTAAGTGTTGCCAAGAAATTTGAAGCCGAGATCACTTAACACGTAGTTTGGTAAACCATTATCCTGTCATTGTCACACAATCGTTAAAATACAAGTGTAAGATAGAGACGGGAACATGCCCACAGATTATGAAAAAACAAATGACAAAAGCTCACCTATCATCATCAGATGCACCAGGCGTATAGTGAACGGGCGGTACAGATGACCTAGCGCCGAGTTTAGAGAGCGTAGCAGTGCAGTAGCCGGCAGGAGCAGTCGTTCCACCAGCGCTGATAGCAGTACCAGGGTCAGAGGGATCCCGAGGAGTGCGTACATCATGCAGAACAACTTGCCAGGTTTTGACAGGGGAGTCACGTGGCCGTATCCTGCAAGTAAAGAAAGGGATGTCTTAAAAATAATTTAAGTACTAGCAGCGCCCCGCGGTTTCACCCGCACAAGTGTCGATCCCGTGGAAATATCGGGATAAAACCTATCCTATGTCCTTTCCCGGGACTCAAACTATAATCTCTGTACTAAATTTCATCTAAATCGGTTCAGCGGTTTAAGCATGAAGAGGTAACAGACGGACAGAATATTAATATGGATTCGGTGTTTACATCCATACATTACGGTCCAGCGTCAGGCACTAGTTGGCTGGGATTTTGCTGATCTAGGCCTACTTTGCGCAGCCGCAGGCACACCGCACACAATATTTATCATCATTTTCCGGCTCGTATCCCAATTTATTTGGGTCGGCGCAACATGTATTTTTCTTCCATACTTCTAATATTAGTCGGAATCTCGTTAGTCGGTAAACACCGCCTTTCTAGCCATAATATATCATCTTTCATACAGTGCATCGATCTTTCCTTTGGTTATGCTTAACTCTTATAGCCATCGACATTCATACCAGCTCCAGTTCTGGAGCCATGGCACACAAGATATATTTTTAAAATTATGTTTAGAATAATTATTTTTGTGTTTATATTGTGTGTAACCTCTGTGCTAAATAAATATACTTAATTATCTTTCTTCATAATTACAAGAGGGCACTTTATACAAGGGCCTTGCTCTTGGTCTTAACCTCACTGACTTTTGCTAAACTTTAGGACTGCCAAATCTCAAACTGGTAAACTTTGATCGTAATTTATTTATCTACAGTTAATCTTCTCTCTTACTTAGGTCCGTTTAATTAATTTACTTAACTATATTTTCCATTTAAATTGTGTAATGTTTCGTTTCGTATTGTATCAAGTTATTTTTGATACGATTTTTGGCACCACTGCTAAGCAAGATCCACATCTATTCAGTCTTGGTTGTTGTCAATACTCAATCATTTATTGTATTCCACAATGTACTTAGGTGGTAAGTCGATGGTTCGGTGGTTGTCTCGTTTTCTCTAAGAACAAGTCCAGTTCATCACCTGAAAGAGATGTCAACTTACCTATGGTAGTGACAACAGTGGAGGAGAAGAATAACGACTGTCCGAAGCTCCAGTTGGGACCTCCGGTGACATTACGTGATGCTGATACACCGCGATTTGACGCGCGGACCACTTCATCCAACAAGAGCTCCAGATCATCGTCTGTGGAAAACAAACAGCCGTTAATTATGGTTAGTTAATATTATTATTAGTAGTAGTTTATGTTATGTGTTTATTTGGGGCCAGTGCAACATGTCTTTTACTTCCATACCATATCATCTTTCACAAGTCCATTCATCGTTTCTTGGGTCCTTCCCCTACTCAGTAGTTTAATTGTACAGGGCGGCAGGGACATCAACGCGCAGCCAGTTATCATGGTTTCAGCACGTACAAGATTCTGAACCTCACTGCTGATTTTTTTCTTGATAATCGACGTAAAGTTTCGACGCTAGGGGGTCTAGAATGATGTGCTGAGCTCACGGTTACAGTTTGTGCAATGTTCTAGTGTAGTGTTCTGTTAAAATATTTTTTCGAAGAGGATGAGTCTCCAACATGACAACTGAAAAAAATCTTAACTAAGTAAGTACTTAGATAAAACTGCATTTTTTTAAATCCACGTTTGTTTATATATTAATCGAAATCTAGCTTCTACCTGCGATTTCGCTCGCGAGAAGTTTCTTGTTGTAACATAAAATCTGTTCCATAAAATATTCTATGTGGGATTATGAGTGAGCCTAGAACCTGAGTTAAATCTAGATTATGAAATTCTCAGAAACAATCATTAATTTCAACAGCGCTTGAATAACAATTTACTTTGAATCGACTCAAAGAAAATTTATTCTTAAAATTGAAACAACTGATCTAGAAATGTTTTGTCATATTCCTTCAAAAATAACATTTATTTAATAATAAGCAGAGAGAACTGAGCTTTCTAGGAATGGTCTGGAGAGCTATAATATAATTAAGCTAGAAACTAAGTTTCAATAGGAAACTTCATCTTAATAAAGACAAAGCTGGGAACTACATAGGTAATGCTACAGGTTTCAATGAAGAGATTATTCTAAATCCCGACCCTGGAACAACCTTTGTTTAGATTTAAATTCAACGTTTTAGAAATTTAACTTTCGACTTTCGGACTCGTTACGTTGTCAAATCTGTTTTGATAAAGAGTCTTCAAGTTAAATATTTTTTGTTCCGAACCTCCTTCTTTCTTGATAATCACGTTAGGTTTGTAAATTGCTTGCGGGTTCTAAGAGGATTTGCATCATTGATTAACGTTATAATTAAATATAAATCAGAATTCGATTTCCATTTCATTAACTAAGTACCTACATTAAGAGCATGCTCATTACGGATATTAGATATACTAACACTAGTGTTTAAGTTGTGTATGTTTCTATTTATTTATTTATTTATCTACTAACTAATTGGATTTTAAGATCTGAAAAATAAATGAATTGAATTTAATTACGATAGCTAGAATTATTATTTCCATTAATTGAAATAGCAATACAAAACCATAAATTTCAATGAATGCTAACATAGACAAAAGGCTGGCAACGCATCAGCCTTCCAAATTCAAATTAAAGCTCCCCATTAATCACAATTATGTTCGTTCAAATCGCTGATACGTTTCATGAGCAGCCGTCATTATGTGAAAATATTTACATTTAATTATCTCCTAAATAATGAACAATAGGTACGTAGGCTAAATAAAGCATGTTTTGAACAATGTCGGCAATTTCGTAGCACTTTGTGGCTGGTCCGTTTTCCCGGCAGTTACCGCGAATGTGTATTTCATTTTGTGCCCATACATTATTCATTTCAGAATGCGGACCGGCGCGGCGGCGGCGCGACCGTGCTTTGATGAAAATTAAAGCTGCCTGTAATGGCTGTAATATAGTTCCTAGTTTGAAACACTCCGGTTGGTAAATAGAGGCTTTTTTGTGGTAAAATGTAATTGCTAGTTGTTACTGGCCATGCTGTTTATGTATATTTTTAACCGACTTCAAAAAAGAGGTTCTGTATTCGACCCGTGTGTGTTAAAAAAATGGAAATGCGGAACCAACGACACCGACTTCCGAAATGAAAGTTATTTTCACTTTGTAGTGTTTTTTTTTAAAGTCGGTTGTTTTTTTTTTTGTAAAAAAATACGTGTGGCACTCGGGGACTGCCGCGGTAAAGCTATTGCATAGCATACGTCTAGTCGCACGCACACAAACACCGTGCCGAAGTCTGCCGAACTGATACGACGTTAGACGATGCACGGCTTTCAACGCTGCACCGCTGTGCCGGTCGGAGTGGGGGGTGTTAGGTTTATTTTCGTTACGGAATTTCTTCATTCGGTCGCCGCGCTCAAAGCCCAAGACAAAAATGTTTAGCTTAAAAGTTTTTTCACTTTGTAGTGTTTTTTTTTTGATGTCGGTTGTTTTTTTGTAAAACAGTTTTAGTAAAGTGGGTTTTTATACCTAATAAATGCTAGCTACGCGGCAACGACGCTACGCGGCACGACGATACCCGGTTACGCTAGGCCTACGCTCATTTCCTTGTCTAATGGAACGCTACCTATCTGCTTAAATAATTTTCACACACTTTTGGACAAGCTCTAAATAACACTACACTTAAAAGCAATCTTAATTTCATGTTGTGAGTGCATTTTATTTTCGAACATCTGAGAGGCAATTATTGACAGTCAAAAATACATCTACTTTTCCCAAAATTTTTGACGTTTTTGACGTTGATTGTCGCTCTCATCTGAGCGACAATCATTGCGACTAGATTTTGAACGTTTTTAATTATGGGAATTGGCCTTCTGATCACATCTAATTTGTAGACAGTGTTTTAAGCCGCTGCCTCGAATTTTGCGGGCAGCGGGGCGGCGCGGCGGCGCGGGCGGTCGCGGCTTGACTGGAGTGCCCCGCTCGTTGCCCGCTCCCGCGCCGCTGTTTTCGAGAACCGGTCCATTTAAATATTTTAAATGTACGCATAAGCTCCTGCCGCTCCCGCGCCGCCGCCGCCGCCGCCACGCTGCCCGCAAGATTCGAGGCAGAGGCCTTAATGGTTTTGCACCCTAACCGAGCTACCCCATCAACGTTTCCGTGACATCCTTGTATTATTAACTTTAAAACTCACATCTCAAAGTCCACAAGTATACCTATAGTCGACATAAAAACTGTTTTACTTACTTTTTACCACAAACCGAATACTTACGCGCGAGTATTCCCGACAGAAGTTTGCTCAAAGGCGACTAATTAAAAGTTACATATGACTCGAAGTCGCAACCGGAATGGCCGGCTTTCGGCAGTTGTCCCATCGTCGACGAGAAAGCGACTAGCTATCGACTATTTTCTCGCTCAAGAAACGTTCAAAAGATTTAAAGTCGTGTGTCAGTAAAAAAAGATACCTAAATTATGTTACAGTCCGGCCGTCGAGAGAAGGCGTTCTTGACACCTGTCAGTTTCATACAAACGAATACCTGTTTTGCGAATTTGATCTTTATTAGCGACTAGAATTGTCGCACTGAGACGTGTTAGGAACGCATTCTCTGACAGCCGGACTGTAATAGTTGATCGCCGACTGTTCACACCACCGCCCGGCGAGAACTCTGTCAAACACTCGTTTTGGTTGCTAGTTCTACTCGCCACTCGCTAATCGCTGGCGATAGGACAGTGGTTAGTGGCCAGTAGGTATTATTTCATTAAGGGGCTTACTTCTCGTTGGCTCAGCCCCTCATGCCTTGGTCCGGGTCTCAAAGCAAACGAATGAAAAATTCAAGTAATTCCGGGTTTCACATCTCGTGTTTGGGAATTAATTAAGTTTATGAAATTGTAAATGTAGTTGGTTTTACTGGAGTAGCAGAATAAAGTATATAAGTATTTTCTGTGAGATGAAATGTTTGCACTTTTGCAGTAACATTTAGGTAACTACGTGTTACTGCAAACGTTTTTTTTCCTAAAAATATGCAGAGGGAGCAGAATGTGTTTAAATAACTAAGTGCTGATTTTTTAATGGTCAGTTAACATTTATCTGAAGAATAATTAAGACAGTTCAACATACCTATTTTCTATACAAAAGTTGTCAAACGGCAACATTTAGATACTTACTCTTCAGTTATGAACTTATGAAATATCAGCCTTCATATAATTAACTTAACAATACCTAATGTGGTACCTATGTAAATTAAATAACACAACTCACGAGTGACCAAAATGTGGTAGGCTACCCCATCAATCAATGAAAAAAAAAAAATTCCCAACTAAGTATATTGTGTCGGCTTCTAGTCCAACTGGATGCCAGGATGCAGCTGGATACCAGTTTTTTACATGGAGCAACTGCCTATCTGACCTCCACAACCCAGTTGGTAACACGATACCCCTTCACAAGGCTGTCTACCCCATGTAATATAATAAAAGCGATAGGTAATCTACAGAGTACATAGGTACCTTTTATTAAAACCAAAACTTAGAAGAGATTTCTTAAGGAAAAGTACTTTATTGAAAAAAAGTACCTATTAAACGATTAATTAGGTTTTACAACATAAACAGATTGATAACCTATTGACAGTAGACATCTCCTGACCTCTGAGATACAATGGAAACACTCTACAACGCATATCTTCATAAAAAACTCTACAGTGCAGTTCTCCATTATCTTAATGAGACGCTAAATTATTACAATTCATTACAAGTTAATTGTACACACGATACGCGGTGCACGTCCACTGTCGTGCAACGATCCTGGGGGTACACTGGCGATAACCTACTGACAGTAGCCACTGACTTTGGGGTCGGTCAATATTATGACATACAGTGCAGTGACGTCACGTAATGGCGTCGAGAAAGTGGGATGCGTTTGCAATGCACCTTTGACATTTGACACCGAGAATGCGCGAACGTGTAATTAATGGTGATAAGGCTGTGACGATGAGTAATTAAGTTACAAGTGCGCAATTTCTTTTGTGACGTTTATTTTGCCTCATTTTTCCTTGTCAACAGCGCCTAGTGAATGATATCAAAGTAAAATGTTTGTCATCTAAGAGTAAAAGTAAGTTCATAATATGTATTTTCGACCTCTTAGACTTTTTATAATTGAGTTTTATTACCCGACTACGGCGAAGCAAAAAGGAGGGTTATGATTTTGAACAGTAGGTTCTATGGGTGAAAACTTAGGTGTTATTCTGTAAAAAGATCACCGTGATAACATAGGTGAAGTGAGCTTAAAGTGAGCTGTCACTGCACCTGATGCTAGCGATTGACACTATTGACAGCTCACTTTAAGCTCACTTCACCTAAGTTTTCACGGTGAGATTTTTACAGAATAGCATTACAGTCCTTGCATCTGATGCTAAGGAGCGGCAGTTCACTTCACCTTCTTCAGAATAGACGGTACGTCTTTTTAAAGTCATTTCGTCGATTCGACCGGAGAAAAGTCATTTCGTTCTAAAATCGATTAGAAAATTGGTTTCTGCGGCATTCGCTTGTTTCTGAGCTTGACAGCCCTTTCACATAACAGCGATCAGCCATTCAGTGAGCCGATAAAACCACAGGGCTCCAAGTTTCAATAACGATACGTATTTTATTTATCAACAAAGGGCCTAGAAACTAAGTAAGTACATAATTGAAAATCTTAAAAAATTAACGAAGTTATTTTGGTAAGTAAGTTACGTGCAAAATTTCAAATCGTGTAGTTTGTGTTATTATTAACCCCCTTACTAATAAACGTATTACATCAGATGAATAGTTACACACCGATTTCTCTCTTTCAGTCGTCAGTAATTTGACTTTCGAAAGAAGAAGACAAAGCGTTGTGTAACTATACAGACGCTGTACAACGTTTATCAGTAAGAGGGTAAGTATAGAGCGGATGGATAACGAACCTATTTTGGAAGGATGTTACAATACAGGTATGTAAGTACCTGTATTTTATCATTTCCCGGAAAATTATTTAAAGAGAAATCCATAGAAATGTGAAATACCTGTATTTTAACGAAAATTTCCTGGAAAATTATTTCATAAACATTCAGAACCAAAAATAGGTTCTTTATCCATCCGTGCTATTGTTAGTACCTAATACCAATTTCAAGATTTCAATTTCGAGATTTTTTAGATTTTCAATTTCTGAATCGATATATATTACTACCTAATTGTAGACTGACTGAACCGAATATTATGTTACATAATTATCGAGTATTTTCCTTTCATTTCAACACGAAAACCTATTTATTTTCGGGATGATTTCTCGACCCCTATAACATGTCGGTACATGATAATATTTCATAATAAACGGTTGTGTTCATGTTATCGAACAACATGACTACGTGTTACGATCTTGTATAAGACTAACAGAGCCTATATATTTATGATAGTCTGGTACTTTTGCTTGAGTATCACGTCATTTTCTAATGTTAAATACTGTTTTCTAAGTTATCTGTTCTGATTATATTTTGATGTGTGACGATAGTGTTTTGTTTGAAGAATGTTAGGCATGCTGTAAGAAAATATGTTACGTTATTGATGTAGTTAAGATAATGCTTTCTGTTTTACTTATGTGCCTACCTTTCGGTAGGTTTGGGAAATATGTAGGGTGATTGCGTAGCTTTTCATAAGCACTACAAAACAGGACTTGAAGATTACTTATCTACTCGTACCTACAAACATACATAGGTTTCTTGAATCATTGTTTGCTTAGATCATATCGTGATCTGAGCAAATAATGATTCAATAATTGACTGTTGGTATGTAGGTAATAAAATCAGCCTAGCCTATAATGTTCCCACTGCTGGCACATGCCTCCTCTCTGTGAGGAGTGGGCCATAATCAACCACGCGGGCCCGGTGTGGGTTGGTGTTGATATGTAAGTAATAAATTACGTAAGTAGGTACAACAGGTAAATATTAGATCGCTTTATCTTACTTTCAATGATATCTTAGGTACGTCATGAAACATCAACGCTAATTAAGTATACATATTTATTTAGTACTTAGCCATAAGATAAGAATATAAAGTTGAAATATTGGTATTCACCTGCATCCGGATAGACTGGAAGCCTACCCCAACATAGTTGGGAAAAGGCTAGGCAGATGCTGATGAAGATAATACTGTTGTTTTTAAATGCACAGCTTTGCATTCTGAAGCATGTAAAAACTGCATATCAAGAGTATTGCACAAAAACAAAGAAAAGTCATTCGATTTTGACAAAACGCGGAACAAAGGACCAATAAGTAGCTACACCATCCATTACGAAGAACACATACTTAGAATAGAATATTTTTATTTGCATTACGATAACGTGTTGATAAGAATTTAAAATCGTTTTTAAAAGAATAGAGATGCAAAAACAAATCAGCTAAGTACCATTTAACAAATTACTCTGTTAACGATCCCATTATAGAGCATGCACATCACTATGCCTATGTGTGTTATATCCTATGGTTATATCATACTACAACCACAGATTACTAAACAATTACTACGTAGATATAACTCAGTCCTAAGGGCATTACTATCTCCTATCACGCGACGTTATCACAATGGTATAAATCAGCGCGTAAGTGAACATTTCGTGCTGTGTTGTTATATTTAGTTTATAACTACGAACAGATGGGGTCGATGCATTTCCCGCTCGATCTGTGCTAACGCTCCCCAGCTAGGTCAACTGAGCGGTAGTGTGGTGATAGGCGGAGCGGGGGCGCGGATTTACAAGACGGGAACTATGGGCATAACGAGGAGGGCCAGGGAAGGCAATCCTCCCACACCTGCCTCTCACACATTTTGCAGGAAAATTACGTACCTACGCCTAAGCTTGATTAAGCGTTTACGGGAGATTGGCTGAAGAAGGCAATGTAAGCATAGGAAATAGTAGAAAGCTATGAGGTTGGATTTTTTTTATTTACCCACCCCAGGTCTAGGTTTGACCCGTTTTCTTTTCCGCTCACCTCCTCGCTTCTCTCATACAATATGACCTATCCTTTATCACGAGATAGTTCTTGAGGTCAGCCAGTGTACGGGGGTGTGGCAGTCGATAGGTACGCGAGATATATTTTGTTACCACCGCTTGCGGTCACCGTCTAACCACCTATGCACTCCTGGTAGATTGCAAGAGAACATGTGGGTAAAACTGGGCCAGGTAAAATTACCTTATATGAAGGAGTGTTAGCGGGATTTTGGAGCCAAAGACATTTTCACTTGGTTGGAACTGCAGATGATAATTTCTTGATAAGTACTATTAGTTCGTTTTCCCCAGTGTTGTGCATCTAGTCAGTCTATACAAGATGGCGCAAACTATGAATTGCACATGATTCTAGACCCCCCAACAAGACGAAAAATTTCAACGAACTCCCCCTGATGTTCAGAATCATGTATATAGGGTGACTGGTAATTAGTGACCGATACTTAAACACGTGATTGTACTCATGATAACAAACAACTTTTACTATGGGACGAAACCTGAAATTGCAAAAAAAAATCTGCTGTTTAGTTGTTTATGTTCGCCTAACTGGTCAAAATGTACAGCAGATTTTTTTTCGCGATTTCAGGTTTGGTCCCATAGTAAAAGTTGTTTGTTATCATGAGTACAATCACGATCACGTGTTTAGGTATCGGTCACTAATTACCAGTCGTCCTATATAATTATGTGTATTCTAATATACCTAACCAAAGGACACCCGGGGAACTTGATGCACCGCTATTTCATCCTATTTTTTTTAAACTACTGTAAACAACCTTTCAAACTTCAAGAATAAGTAAGTCACCGAAATAGAGGGCATTTCGGTGACCTTCTTGAAATTTTAAAGGCTGTTTCAGGAAATTTTAAATTATCTTTTCACCATCATACTTGAGGCACTTTATCCAAAAATTACGATCTCTTTTTAGATCAGTAACGTTTACAAGTTTATCAGAAGATCTTTGGCGGGGCGAATGTTCCGGCTCAATGAATATTGTCCAGCGTGTGCAGGATCGTAAATAAATCATCAATTTATTAGGAACTAAATATAGGTAGTTAGTTGAACATGAACCTCTCCACAATAATAGGTAGGTAGGTATGCATTCTGTTCTCCACGTTCTGTGAATCGAAATCGAATCAAGTTTTGAATATAGTATTATTAATTGTGATGGTTTTATATATATTACCTATCTATAATATTATAAATGCGAAAGTGTGTCTGTCTGTCTATTACCTCTTCACGCTTAAACCGCTGAACAAATTTAGATGAATTTGGTATAGAGATAGTTTGAATCCCGGGAAAGGACATAGGATAGTTTTTATCCCGATATTCCCACGGGAAACGTATGCGGGTGAAACCGCGGGGCACTGCTAGTGATAAAATAATACCCTCTTTCTTAAAGTTCGAATAGATACAGCGCGCAAGGTATGACTACGAATGAAGCTAGTACCTAGGTATTATCCCAAGCTTTGTATCTCAAACTGAAAGCATTTATTTCAAATAAACCAACTACATAAACTTTTGAATTGCCAAGGTTTCGGTCAGTCAGAAAGATGAATCTAATAGCCCATTCCAAAGCGTAGTAGGTACCTATGGAGTATAAGAAGTACAGACGCCAGCACATCAACCTACTACAATCTGTCAAATTTCTTTAATAAATTTTCAACTTTGTCACTAAAGCATAAGGTTCAAAGTTGATTGGGAAAATTTGACAGTTTCGGGTAGGTTGATGTGCTGGCGTCTGTACAAGTAACAGGAAATGCGCCGGAATGCGTCATGATCGAAATATGTATAGAAAAGACAGAAATTAAAACATCAGTAATATACACTTACAACACTCATTATTATTCTCCGCCCTTATCCCAATCCATTTGGGGTCGGCGCAACATATATTTTTCTTCCATACTTTTTATTAGTCATCATCTCGGTAGTCACACCCTTTCTAACCATATCATCTTTCACACAGTCCATCCATCGTTTATTTGGTATTTCCCTACTCTTACATAGCTATCCACATGCATACTCAAAACTCCTCACGACATGTTCCTCAATCCTCTGTATCATATGCACATGCCATGATAAGCGTTACCCATACAACTTCTCAGTCACCCGTGCCACTTTCAGACTTCTAAGACAAGAGCGGTTTCGCACTACATCCGATCCGAATCCGAATGGAAATTTTCTAAATTCGGACGGATAGAATTCGGATCTAGTGCGTAACCCTTCATAAAAAAAAAATAGGACTACGGTCACTTCGGACCGGCATTTCTCGGATTCGGATCGGAAGTAGTGCGGAACCGCTCTAACAAGACTACAATACCAAAACAAAACTAAACGCTGCTAAACACCGATTACAATCTCCAGTTTTGTACCTAAAGGTAAAGGTATATAAAAATCTAATAATCCAGTGCGAACGTCAAAAGGAGTCAGGGTCCAAATTACCCTTGTCAAAGGTCTCATTTGCGAGATATCGGGCTTCTCTCCTGAAAGCCGTAGGTAGGTACCTGTCTGGCATCAGGCATGTGATCTAACTCGGTGAGTACCTACCACAGAAATCTAAATATATTAGGTATTTAGATTTCTGTGGTGCCTACGTAGATTTTTGTGAGGTGATAGATTCACAGCAGTGGGAATATTATAGTATGTCTGTGGTATTGCATTTCTAGCCCTGCTTAGGAAGTTACAAAGATGTGGTAAGAGGTAGGTATGGCAACCAATCTATCTATACTTATAATAAATCTGTAGAGAGGTCAATTCTGTACATGAAATATATTTCCAAAATAACTATCAGCGGGTGATTAGTGATCGATACTGACGCCAAAAATGCAATCAGTAAAATTTTTGTCTGTCTGTCTGTCTGTCTGTATGTTCTTTATAGAAACAAAAACCACTCGACGGATTTCAACGAAACTTGGTACAATTGTTCTCCATACTCCTGGGCAGGTTATAGTATACTTTTCATCACGCTGCGATCAATAGGAGCAGAGCAGTGAAGGGAAATGTTGGGAAAACAGGAGAACTTACTCCATTTTTGAAGCTTCCGTCGCGTGTGCAGCCTTAATGGTTAAAGCTACACAGAAATCATGTATGACGGAAATGTTCTCCTTAAAATTATATAAAAAATATTCAACGACAGCAAATGTCTATCTTTTATGGTTGACTCACAATAATACGTGTAACTCCCGATAGCTTAGCAGTTCGGAGCTTTCTGATTATATTTGTCTACTCTTACGTTTATTACACTCTCACTCATCCCTAATTAAAAAATGTTAACATTATTACCTATTTAATAAAAAACTAATCATAGAAATCGGTACAGAAACACCAAAGTTATACATGAAATACGCTAATAAGTCATCGCGCGTGAATACTGACTCATGTTATAAGGATTATTTTTGTGTAACGGTCGCCGCGCTCGACGCGGCTCGCGGCGGGAGGTATAAAAGGGCGGGGGATCCAAACGCGAACTTCACACCGTCCAGCAGTTCATGAAGCGCCTCGCCAAGCGTTTCTTCGACTCTGCTATAAAGCACCCCAATTGCCCTGATTGCGGCGGCCTCCCGATATACTCCCTCCCGCATAAGTAGGATCCGCCGACCAAGGCATACCCTCACAATCCCCGACGACGCCACTACCCTCTTACAGGAGAGCAGCAAAGCCACCAGCACCATTAAGAGACACAAAAACAAGACCCGACAACCGTCCTTCTGTCCTCGCGGTCGAGGACGCCCGTCGCGACGCCCCGTAAATTCTCCTCCCCGACCCTTGCTCGAGCCAGCCCGCGCCGCTGAGCCTGTAGTATTAAATTCGCCCCTAAATAATTCCGATCCAGCCTGTCCCTTGCTGCCCCCCCCCAGCGACGCCCTAAGCCGAGGTCCGTACCCCACAGGGGGTGCCCTTAGCGTGTAGTCGCTTAGTTTTTAAGTTTTTTTTTAAGCCCTGGCTGGAGGCCTTAATTTTGAGGCATCCACAGGCAAGCCCGGTTAAGCAGACGACAACCTCATAGGTTGAACTGCGAGATGCCATTCCCAAAAAAAAAAAAAACGCGAACTTCATACAATATTTGGCTGTTGATGCGAGTAGACGTTCCGAGCATTCGACCTTATTGACAGACAATATTGTTTATCAGCGCGACTTTTAGTCTTTAAATTAATTTAGTTTATTTAGTTTTCTTTTGTTGTTATTTTATAAAATAGGTATTAGTTATTTTGGTAGTGTATTTTATTCGTTCAAATTACAAATTATTAATAGTTTACATTTTATTTCTTTTTAGGTGAAGTAGTAATTTCGTTGTATAGGTACTTAAGCCTCATGTGAACGTGATCTAAACAATATTACCAATACATTAACTTAATAACACACAAGGAATTACACACTGACGGAGTTGCGGGCACAGCTATCTATAATTCTATATCTATATATATAAAACTCTTCCGTTACTGAGTGACTGACAGACAACGCACAGCCGAAACTACTGGCAGTAGAGAGCTGAAATTTGGCATGTGTGTTTGTTGGGAGGATTAGGCTACCACTAAGAGAGGATTTTTGGAAATTCCCTCCCAACGGGGAGAAAAGGGGGATAAATTGTTTTTTTCCGGAAGTAATTATTCCACGCGGACGAAGTCGCAGGCAAAAGCTAGTGTTATAATATTATCAGAAACAAGAGATAAAATAAAAAAAAACTCTCGCCAGCTGATCGACACTTGACGTGACAAGAGGGCTGGTTCGTTCTTTGGCCAAAGTATTAGCATTGACATTCAACGTGGCAATGCTGCCAATCTTCTGGGCACGTTTCTGGATGACAGCGATGCGGACGAGTACTTCGACGCCTAAATATCCTTTTGTTTTTGTATTTAGTTATATAGTTAGAGACAAAACTACATAGGTACCTACTTATAACAATAGAAAATGTAAACACATTGCATAAGTGCTATAATAACACATTGTTATAAAACAAGATCACGTTCAGCGGTTTAGTTGGGTAAGTCCACAGATCCGAGCAAACGGGGCGGCTAAATCTATTACCAGAAGTGGATTATACTTACAGCCCACGTGGCGGTTGCCCTCGCGTTGTAACTCGAAACAATGGCGAAATGGCCGCAGAAAAGCTGGTGGGTTTAGTTTTTGGGGGATTCCTGCCACTGTAATTGTACGGCTATGAGTTTCCTAGTACTTAGGTAAGGCAGCAGCACTAGATTGGAGCATTAAAGTCAAAGTCATATCGTTTATTTCAAATAGGCAGATCAAAGGCACGTCGTTTTGAACGTCAGAATTTACAAGAAATTGAATTTTCAATTAAATTCAAATTCTTTATTTCAGACATGAGTCCATTGTGTTAGTAATTGATTCTAGTCGCCCCTTCCAAAAACTAGTTTCGTAAGGGGAAGAATGGGGAAGAAATTCCACCGAATGTTTTACAATATTCTGTATACCTTAATAATTTAATTATATGTACTTACCTAGAAAATTAGCATGTCTAAAAATCTTTTCAGGCGATTTGATTAGCGCAATCAATAAATTTATCTATTGTTGTTTGGCTGTCAAAATATAATAGGAGCTGTATGAATTGCTAGCATAACGCAACTACCTACCTTATAAATGCACATTTGCAAAGAAATGTTTGGAAGAGACTTGGAAATTAAATATAGTTTGTGAAAGCTGGATTGCCTCCTTTCTCTCATGGTCGCAACCGCGACTGCTGAGCATGAGATGCTGGGTTTGACTCCCGGGGCGGGTATATTTTGAAGTACCTACTTGAAGTCAAAGGGCTACAAGCACTTTCTTTTTACGACTACGTAAATGAGATATTTCCCTTGTCTTCAAATTGAATAAAAATAGGATATACAGGAGTCTAGCAGTGAGCAGCGATCGCTCGCTTACTTAGAGTCGACCCAATGAGCCGGCAACATGACTCCCCACATCGCAGAGTAGGTACAGACGCCAGCACATCAACCTACCCAAAACTGTCACATTTCCCCAATCAATTTTAAACCTTATGCTTTAGCAATAAATTTGAAAATTTATTAAATCAATTTGACAGATTATAGTAGGTTGATGTGCTGGCGTCTGTACAATGCTGCAATGCCTAGATATCTCTGAGCTCTGCATTCAAGCGTACTCTGATGTAGTCTCTCTGTTAAAGGCTTTTAGTATAAATGGTTTGTTGCAGTATTACAGTTATCCTCAGAGTGGGAACATTATTGACTGATTAATGAAACATTAAATCATATAAAAAAAAAAAAACAAACAAAACAACGAGCAAGAGTACCATCGACACTAAAAGAAGAAGACATCATATTTTTGTATCGAAGGTACAAAACTTCTTCTTTCTTCTTTAAGGTAAATCTAAAAATGCCTATAAGAGTAGGGGAAGACCAAAGAAACGATGAATGGACTGTGTGGAAGATCATATGGCTAGAAAGGGGCTGACTACCCAGATGTCGACTAATAGAGGAGTAAGTATGGAAGAAAAACATTTCTACAAAAAAAAAAAAAACAACCGATTTTAAAAAAAAAACACTACAAAGTGATAAATAACTTTGATTTCGGAAATCGGTGTCGTTACTTCCGCGTTTTCGTTTTTTGACTTTGTAGTGAATTTTTTGAAAGTCGGTTGTTTTTGTAAAAATGTTTTTTTTTCACTTTTTAGTTGAACCTACCCCAAACAAATTCAATTAACACATAGTGCATTGAAGAATTGAAGACTAGGTAGGATAGGTAGGTACACTTCTGTCTAATCTTTCGGGGAATACAATACAGGCGTCATATGCTGATGTTATAATGCTTAAAACGACCAGTAACCTACTAATGAATTACTAATTCATAATTATTCTCAAATCCCTTCATATGATAACCACATAACTATTACACAATATAAGGTGCTATAAAAATATATGCCACGGGTTCAATGGGAGACAGTGTTCTGTATATAGATTACAATAGTAAAGATACATTATTGATCTTGTGTCATAATTTTTTTCATACAAAAATATGTGCGTATAAATTTGAATTGATTTAGTTGCATGAAACCGTCCCATAGTAATTAGCTGTTGCCGCACCGTCATTTCATTTCGCAAAATGTAACGAAGGGACACATCGCGCGTAGTTTGTGAAACACGTTATACAGAATAAATGTTTAGTTACTTACTTTATTTTCTCAAATTGATTTAACTATTCCGGGATACAAAATTTCTTCACTATTGTAATCTATATACAAGATACTGTCTCCCATTGAAGCCGTGGCAGATGTTTTTATAGCACCATATATAGAAACTATAATTTATTGTTGCAAATTAAAATACATAATATATACCTAAGCAACTAACAACTAATACCTAATTAATTAATAAAAATAACAAAATTAAATCCTAACTTAACTAAAACTATAACAATCTAAAATATAGCGTCGAAACATTCATCCGCATCGCTGTCGACTGGTAATGTACCCAAGAGACTGGCGGCATTACCACGTTGTATGGCAATACTTACACAATATTACATTAACCAAATAGTTGAGTTTATTTAATCGGTTGTAATATAACGAATACTTGGTCGGACACAGCTTTAAATATTTGAAGGCAGGCCTATGACCTTAAAACTAACTTGCTTTGGAAAAGGCCTTCTTCGGTAAACCTGTTTATTTAACTACTTACGAGTGTATAGTTTTCTATTGGATTTCGTAACTTAATATTTGAAACTTGAAGATACGTGTATTATCAATAGAATTAAACATATCTACCTACCTGGCAAAATATGAGTGTACTATAAGTACACCTGTCTTACCCTTCGGTAATTACAGGCGTTATGTTATGTTATTATAACCAAAAACATTTGGTATTTTTAACCGACTTCAATAAAGGAGGTTCTGTATTCGACCCGTATGTATGTATGTTTGTATGTCCGCGATTTTCTCAAAAACGAATGAAGCAATTTTGATAATTCTTTCATTAATTTGATCTACATACTTTCAGGAAGATTTTAGTATATAATAAATTAGGTAATTATTCTTATGTACGAAGTTATTTGCATAAATGTACTGCATCTCCGGCATTTCTATGCGAATTTTGATGATTCTTCTAGTCAGTGTCTTTAATTCTTCAATGCACTAGTGTTAATTAAATTTGAGTGGGGTAGGTAGGTACAGCTAAAAAGTCAAAAATAAAAACTTAAAAAAAAAACAACCGACAAAAAAAACAAAATGCGGAACCAACGACACCGACTTCCGAAATTAAAGTTATTTATCACTTTGTAGTGTTTTTTTTGAAGACGGTTGTTTTTTTTTGTAAAAAAGTTTTTTTTGACAAGTAGGTAAATCAATTTAAAATCACTAAATTCCTACACCAAAATAAGTATTAACTTATTCTTACCCTTAGATATTTTTTTCTAAGGGCTGATTTTTATATATGAGTTGAATATGCCAAAGCACTTAGAAAGCGTATTTACGTTAGGGAAGCAAAGACTTGACGTCTGACAGATTCAGAGTATGGAAGAACTGTCAATAATTCAAAATTATTCCTCAGATAAAATTATATGGCATTGGAAAAACCAGCCTTAAATTAAATAAGTTATTTTGTATTTCTTTTCGAAAATGGGAAAATATATTTTTCACTTCTCATGCTCTAAAAGTTCGTCTTTAAGTTGTGCGTAGGCGACATAAAGTCGCTTTTTATGCTCTAGTGCATAAAGTATTTCTTTTTTCTAAGACTATTAGGCCCAACAGCCATACGCACAATAAAACGTTGCAGATTAAAGTCGTTATTTTATTTCATTTGCTTTAATTTAATATCGCTTCCGCGTTTTCTATCGTTAATTTAATAAAACCAGATAAAATAGTTGTCATTTATTATTTAAAAATGCAAAGAAAAGTTTTATGACTTTGACTTGGCAGTATGAAGTACTCAAGTCGAAGGACACATGTTGAATTAGCTATTCTCTTCCTCAATTTTGCAACATTCTGTATGCCCCTGTTTCATTTTCTCGCAATCGAAGTGACAAGCAGAGTGTATAACTCGGGCCTAAACGAGCCATTTGACCCCTCGACTTTATCCACACTCGCCTGCGGCTCTCTTTTATGCGCTAGTTGTACAATCTGCTATTGTAGGTACAGCCGCGGACAATGGCGGTCGACCACTTTTCACCCTTATGGCCTTGGTAATAATGTTGAAACGTGGTCCACCGCCAGTGTCCGCGATGATACATTTTTGTTTTATAGAAATTAAATAAAACAGATTACTACAATAATACTACTACTACTACTACTACTACTGTTACTATAATGTCGAAGCACAAACAAAGTCCACAAAATAGTTGTTTTAAGATAATTCAACAAATTATAAATTAAGTACATGTTTGTTGTGTAATTAAATTACATAATTAACTTAATGTATTCAAACAAAATATGTCAAGAGCGTGCCTGTTTATCAAACAACAAACTAACTAATGTACAGTCAACAAAAGAGATAAGTATGCAGGATCGTCGGATAAAGTTGAAGTTTAGTAAGAAACCGATGGATGTTTTCGAATAAAATTTAATTTTATTAATAGTAAACAGACAGCTCATTTATCAAATTAAATTTCAGTCGATAACATCCATCGGTTTCTTAGTAAACTTAAACTATATCCGACGATCCTGCATACTTATCTCTTTTGTTGACTGGTCTGTAACTCTGTACCTAATTCGTTGAAACGTCTCCCTTTATCAATACATTGGCAATTAAATCATTATGTATTTTTATCGTAGAAGTGGTCTATTGACCAATAGCGATATGGTTTTGATATTTGTGTAAGGATACCTTAATTAAACCATTTGGCAAAGGGCCATCAAAATCTGACCTGACAATTTTGATTTTTGCTTGGCAAAGGCCTCCTACTATTTTTCCAGAGCTGCCAACGACCAATATAATCAATGGAAAGAAAAATATAATTTTATTATACTATTAACCTATATTGTATATAGGGTGACTGGTAATTAGTGACCGATACTTAAACACGTGATTGTACTCATGATAACAAACAACTTTTACTATAGGACCTAACCTGAAATTGCGAAAAAAAATCTGCTGTTTAGTCGTTTATGTTCGCCTAACTGGTCAAAATGTACTGAACAGCAAATACCAATCCTTCTAAGGGTAGTTACCAAGTTAACCCTTCGTCTTTTATCAAAATCGATTCGATATTTTAGCCACAGTATAATAAAGTTAAAACGTCACAAACAAACAAACTAATCATCGCATTGATAATATCAATACCTAGGTACTTATGTAGATTGTTTGACCCACTGCTGCGAGTTTAAATATTAAAATTAGGTAAATTACTTATATGATAATAAAAGAGATTGCTCATGTGATAACGTATGTTTTCGTGTTAATATTCTTAGATAACATTTTAAAATTAAAAAGATTTCTGTGATACGGAAAGGTCAAATTATTTTATCGACGAAAATTTATATCAGTTTGTAAGATAAATAGTATCAAATTGGACGATAAAATAAACAAGTTCGACTAACAGATAAGTAGTTACCTAAATAATGGAGTTTCTTGCCCGTTCTTCTTCTTAAAGATCTACGTTTTGGAATGGGGCAACTAGCTTCAACTTTCTGACTACTTAACTGATCAACTCTTTGACAATTCAAAAGTGCCAGTACTCGTATTTGGTTTAATTGAAATAAATGCTTTGAGTTTTTTTTAATATTAAAGTCAAGGACTTCATTTATACCTTGATGATGATGATGATGATGGGCTCCCTTTTCCGCACTTAGACTTCCATTTGGTCCGTTGTGCGTGGGGATTCTGGCTAACAAAGCCAGCCTAACTCCGCCCAAAAGCACAGAAGCTTCCTGGGAGCTTCGCAGGCTTCACGGAGCGACCTCACTGTTCCGAGGATTTCTTCACGTTGAGAAGCCACGGCCTCGCATTCCAGGTTCATTTATACCTTATTGACGATGTTCTTCAGAGAGAGGTCAGGTGCGTAGTACCTAGTTAGAGTTACCTACTCGCAACTCGGCCAGATGTATGTACAGACGCCAGCACATCAAGCTACTACAATCTGTCAAATTTCTTTAATAGATTTTCAACCTTATTGCTACAGTTTAAGGTTCAAGGTTAATTGGGAAAATTTGACAGTTTCGGCTGGCTTGATGTGCTGGCGTCTAGCGTCTGTACGTAAACGAGGCAAAAGGAGTATGTAAGGGTCGTAGCTGGTGGTGTACTGTAGTTTTTTTTAAGGTCTTAATTTATTGAGGCAACCACAGACAAGTCCGGTTAAGCAGACGACAACCTCCTATAAGGTTGAACGCGAGATACATAAAAAAAGTATTCTGTAGTTTCAGCCTATCCCAAAGGAAAGAAAGCGTTAGTCTATGTTATTAATTTTTTTCGAAGTTAATGGAAGCCTATCGTAAGTTAATTAATAGTTACATTGTTGTGGTTCTTTTGAACTTTATTTAATTTAATTAATAACCATATTAACGGAGGTAACCTTTAAACGTTATTACTGGTTTGTTTATATACGATAAGATAACTTATCAAACGATTGGTAAATAATTTAGGTTAGTTGCTAAGTGTGTTCTCACTGATAAATAAGTCGTTTTTTTTAAATGTTTGTAACCATGTTTAGTAAAATGTCAAGCCATGTTATTTATGAAAAAAAATTAGGTAACGGATAGGTATCCATTATGGATATAGATACCTATCCATTAGTGTTTTTCTAGATACAATATGATAATTAGGTACCGCACATTCGCGATTTATTTGCCAAAAATGTAAACAAATATGAATTAATGGAAAAATAACTAAATTTCCTACACAATAAAGTTCAGTTCAGGCTACAGCTTCAAACATTTTTAGAACATTGTCAATAGTGCTAGTCACTCTGAAATAAACTTAATTTTCATTGAAATAAAGTTGATATTTGTTTAACCTGAAATAGGGTAGGGGTGTGCAGCACTGCGCACTTTTACTTTAGGTACAGTCGGCGGCACGTAACTTGGCAAGAGCCGTCTTTCTTTAACTTTCTTGTAAACTGACCTGTTTAAAAATAAATTATGGCATAACCATAGAATAATGACAAGCAATGAAAGTGACCATTTTTTGTTGCACTATGTGTACGGACGCCAGCACATCAAGCTACCCGAAACTGTCAAATTTTACTAATTAACCTTGAACCTAATGCCTTAGCGATAAAGTTGAAAATCTATTAAAGAAATGTGACAGGTTGTAGTAGCTTGATGTGCCGGCGTTTGTACATGCGCGAACTTCCTGCCACTACGCCAAAACCTTGCCAAGATATGTGCTGTCTGCTGTGACTGTACAGCATTTTTCATTTACCATTTAGGTACCTACGTAAGGCAGAGGAAAGAGAAACCAAGTTAGTGTAGGTAGGTAATATAAAATTTGCTATAACACGAGAAAAATATTCAACATTTTTATGCCTTCTTGCAATATCGTGCAACTGTTCGATCGTTTACAAGGAGAAGCCTGCATTGTGCTCCTGTACTGCAGGCATTTCAAATATTTACCCACTGCTTGCACAATAGCACTCATTTCTGCAAAATACTGAGTTTGTGGGTAGTTGTACATTTACCACGAGGCAAGGAAGCATTATAAGTACGCACGTGTAATAGTTTCATAGAACTTTCATTGATTAAAAAGAATATTTGAGTTCGTCAATGGCCACTGCTGATAAGTCTTCCGAAGTACAGTCACAAATTATTTGCAGACGAATGATGATCACAATTTGTTGTTACTATGCAGAGAACAAGACAGTTGCCCATCAGCTGAAAAAATCCCTAAAAAAAGACAAGGGAAATAAATCAATTGAAAGTTTATAGAATTTTCTATTTACCCAAGATATCCGGATAGCGCGCACGAAAGTCTGTTTTGGCCCTTATGAGTTCAAGCCGGATCTGGTTCTCCAACGGTGCCTCTAACGCTGAGAACACCATCGCTCCCGACGCCAAGTAGACCACGTAGAATATGACGTAGAACAACAGCAGACATGTGAACCTCGCCTTACCAAACAATCTAGTCGTTGCTATCAAAGGTTGAAATGGAGGGTTTTCTTCTTCATACAAAATCTCTCTTTCAACGACCATTTTCTTGTGGTAAGGAAATAATTGGCTGTGAACTATCATGTTGTCGTCACTCCTCGAGCTCATACTCCCGTAGGATTGAATTCGCTTATACTTATTTCCTCCATTTCCTCCAATTCCAACATGCTTCTCCATTTAAAAAAGTTAATATCAATAAATTTTACGCGCGAAACCAATAAAAAGCTTTTAATTCAATCAAAAATCCATAATAATTTTCAAAAACACATTCCTAATTCGAATAAAAACACCAAAAACGAAACACAGCACGGCTTTTTATCTAGATATGGCTTGTCGGTAGACCACAGAGTTCCAGAACACAAACCAAAAATCCCGGAACGCGCGGGGTTATGGTCAACTGTACTTGAAAAACCTCTTCGGATGATTAGGTTCAACAAAAAGCGCGAATATTTCCGTCTTTTTAGTAACACGGCGATAATTTTCAAGTGTAAATATCACCATTGTGATGCATTTTAGAAGCACTGGTTGGGATTAAATATGGCGGAAGCCGTAAGAATGTTGGTGTAGATGTGGGCGTAGTGATCGCGACAGTGACCGTAAGTAGACTGAGCGCATGGGTCGACACTCGATAAATTAAAGTAGAATGCTCCCATTGGGTGTGTTGTCGCTTCTTGTTTGTAAAGTAACCAAGATAACATGATTGTGATAATCACGGTTTACCTATAAACGGTTGTAATAAGTACGTTTTATGTCGTTTAACGTTATAACGGTAACCGTTTATTGCGATAGATGCAGAATTTACTTAAATAAAGCACCTAATATACTATTAGAAACTAATTAGTATTTTGTTTTTAACAACAGAAATAACATACTTAACATAAAGATTACAGTTATTTTGAATATTTTAATGACCATTTTTATTCAATTTGAAATGCTAATGATTCAAGTTAATTAGGTAGGTACCTAGGTAAGTTAATAATGATTACTATGATTATTATTTAATCATTACAGACAGTATAAAAGTATCCTTATATTTTAAGAGGGTCGATCACAAAGAAATGTTTGGTTTCGTTGGAAAGACTTCAACTAAGTACCGGCTTCAAGTTTCAGCTGAAGAGCACGAAAGTATCTAACTTTCTTGAAGTCGGTAAGGAAGATAAATATAGAATCATAACCATTTTCTTCAGAAATTCTTGAAGCCTCTCATGTATTTATTTGCCTTCATAATTTCAGCTGGCTTGTATAAATATTAAAAATAGGAACTGTGCTCTGAATTAATTGGATACCTAAAATCAACTTCGAATATACTTACTAAAGTGAAATCACCTACTGGTGATTTACATAGGTGGTACATAATTAACTGCATAGCATAATCAGCCTATAATTTTCCCACTGCTGGGACACAGGCCGCCTCTCTTCGGGAGGGAGTGGGCTATAAACTACCACGCGGGCCCAGTGTGGGTTGGTAGATGTCATATTTCCCACTGCGGGGACACAGGCCTCTTCTCTTCGGGAGGGAGTGGGCTATAATCTACCACGTGGGCCCAGTGCGGGTTGGTAGATGTCACATTTCCCACTGCTGGGACTCAGGCCTTTTCTCTTCGGGAGGGAGTGGGCTATAATCTACCACGCGGGCCCAGTGCGGGTTGGTAGATGTCACATGTCTTCGATTACATAACTACATAAGATCAATAAAACCCCTACCTTACCTTACCGTAGGTACCTTTGTAGGTACTTAAATATTAATTATGTCATATCTTTATGTATTTTACTGTGTGTAGTACATAAATAATAAAATAAAATAAATAAATAAATAAAAATTTTTGGGTATGAGCTTTCTTCAAATACACACAGATATTGCAGTTTTCTATGAAACATCATCAAAAAGTATGACTTGCATTTGAAGAATAAAATGTTTTAATTTGCAGTAGACAAAGTTTCAGTGAACGCCTAATTGAGTCACACCTTCAATTTAATTACCTTATTCCTTCTCAAAAAGTCACGACAATGTTCTACGAGTACTTACAAGGTGAAGTATGTCAAGTAAAATCCTGATGGACGGTAACCCTAGGAGCGAGTGGTCACGCGCTGCCCCTCACGAGTCACGACACTTGATACAGTAAAAGTTCATATACCTTGGTACGTATGTACTTATTGTTAGTTATATGGACACATAATTATGTTAGCTATCTTTAAGTTAATGATTGGTTTTCCTGTTGATTATAAAGAATTAATTTATCGGTATTAAATGTTCAATCATACCTAGTAATCCTAACTAATATTATAAATGCGAAAGTAAGTTTGTTTGTTACCTTATTCCGCCTAAACCACTGAACCGATCATCCTGAAATTTTGCATACCTAGACGTTGTCAGGTGTACAGAAACGGAATAAATGCGAAAGTAAGTTTGTTTGTTTGATCGGTTCAGTGGTTTAGGCGGGATAAGGTAACAAACACGTAATCGCGTGTGTCCAATGCTCAGAATTTGCACGTATTAGCGCCAAATAGATGGACATACAACATTGAGTATAGGAGCGTCCTAGAATAATGTTCCGCTTTGAGTCCATGAGTGCAACGGCCAAACAACAAGCAGAGTACAACCTGAATTGATTGTCAAATTCTAAATTAATAATAAAACTAAAGGGATTGTTTGTTTGAACGCGCTAATCTGAAAGAAAGAAAATACCTTTGCTTGCGGTAAACATGACGCAATAAAGAATCTCTGAAAATACCGGTCGTATTAAAATATTTTTTGCATTTAATAGCCCAATTCTTGAGGAAGGCTATATAAGGCTATTTAACATTACTCTAGGACCCTAAGGAACCGAGTAAAAAGAAAAAAGTCAGAAAGAACACTAAGCCAAAACGAAGAGTCTTTGGTCAACTGGACCCACACGAACTGGACCCGCGGGTCCAGTCGACTAAATCAAATTTTTAATAGGGCAGGCGATGCGGTGCGTCGTGGTTGATCGGGGCAACACGAAATTTCAAGCAGACGAAGTCGCGGGGAGAAGCTAGTTATTGTATAAGATTCAAGGATTTGAAGCCAATGATCTGGCCATCTGGGGAAGGCCTGAATTGTCAGCAATCACAACAAATTTGAGATTCGTAAAAGCTAAAAACTCGTTTACAATGACATAAAAAATTTAATGATCGTACCAGGTGGGCCGATGACCCGAAGAACACAGCAGCAGCGATAAACATCCGGAAGGCCGAAAACCAGATTTTGTGGCGCAACTTGTTAGAACAGCCTTTGTCTAGCAGAAGACTGCGTTAATCCCACTATAGATACGTCTATACATAAACATACTCGTAAGTATAATCGGCCTATATTGCTCCCAATGCTGGCTGGGACACAGGCCTCCAGCACGCGAGCGGTGAGGGAAATCATCGTGAAGAAACCGACATGTCCTAGAACCAAAAAATCGAAGACATTTGTGACATCTAACATCTATAGATACAAATAAATAAAATTTAAGTATCTGTTTGCAATTTCGAAATAACAGCTTTTTACTAAATTAATAATGAAAGTATATACGATAGTAAAGTATATAGTAAAGTAGTCTAGTTTATTTTTTAAAAAAGTGCACATTACTAATTTGTAAGTAATTATTATAATATCCAGAATGGACGGATGGATGACCCCTGTAACACAGGTTTTGCCTAGCATGGGGGTCATTGATCATTTATTTTGTACCAGGCTATTCGCACGCTTAAATTAAGTGTCACTCTGTATGTGTACCTTTTTATGTCAAATAAAATTTATTATTATTATTTTTGAATTTATATATCTCGGGACCATGGGGTCCCGGTCCTTTGGAAGGCGTACGAGGGGCCGAAGCCAACTCGCAGAGGCCCCTTAGGAAATTTTAATGAAATGCGGCACCGTCCGATGATTATCCCTGTATGCACTATGCAAGTGCACCCAAGGATAACCCCCGGTTGGTGTAGGACTATTGTAGGATATGGAAAAATAAAAAGTTGGACTATGGGTTTGGGTGGCTGAAGTGGACTGGTTACTAAGAACTATGGAAGAACTATGACCCCTGCCTGATCAATGTTTTATTTATACACGGAAAAAATGGCAGGGGGTGACTTGCACACTCAATAATGGGCCCCCGGAAACGGTCGCTAGCACATAGTGACGTAGCGACAAGGGGGCAACATGTCCTGAGGTGCTTATGAGGAGTGGAGAGGTATTCCACGGCTATCAGGACAATCCCGGAAGTACGGTCAAGATCCCTACCAGCATCTTACTGGAATACTTCCTTCCTCCGAGCACATTTGCTCTTGCGAATCTCCACTCAAGCCGGCCAATAAAGGCAAGAATGAGGTGGGAGCTCTGTTCCTCGTCATTTTTCACTCCAGCCGGCCAATAAAGGCAAGCCAGAGATGAGGAACAAGACTTCTCCCGGGAGATAGGGTCCGTGGGGTCGCTACTGCCCAACAGCTCGCCACATGCTGCCCTGCGGGTTTCTGTATCTCTCTTGGTCTGGCTCCTCACCTTAGACCCATTCCGGAGAGTAAACTCTCCCGGCACAGGCCCAGAGTTCGGAGCGCGCAAGCCCCACCACGACGTCAACGTAGAGATACGGCGATGGGGTTATTATTATTATTATAATAATATATATAGTAATACCTACAACAAAAATACTTTTTTTTTTGTCTTTCTGTCTATTTGTTCCGGCTAATCTCCGAAACAGCAGGACCGATTTTGACGGGACTTTCACAGGCAGATAGCTAATGTTATAAGGAGTAATTTAGACTTTTATTTACGAAGAATAATTAGGGTTCCGCGCAAAAAAATTAAAACTCATGAAGTCCTATTTGCACACGACATGCACGGGAACGAAGTCGCGGGCACAGCTAGTAATGTTATAAATGTGAAAGTTTGTATGTTTGTTATTTATTTATTTAATACTTCAAGCACATAAATGTACGGAGGCGGACTTAATGCCATAGGCAATTTCTACCAGTCAACCTTTGGGTGATGCAGAGACAAACAGTGGTAGTTGCAATCACGAAAATTGAGGAATAAATATTTCAAATATAAATATACTCATTTGTTAGTCAGTCACGCAAAAACGGCTGAACAGATTTGGATGAAATTTAGCACTCAGATAGTTTATAACCTAGATTTCAACACATAGGATACTTTTTATCGGTAATACGTCCTCGTGAAATAAATTCCGACCTCCGTGGGGCGAAGCCGCGGACAAAAGCTAGTTGAAATATTAAATATTAGCAAAAGATGTAAACGTTAAGGGGGAAGTGCCAGGGTAGCCCGCGAAATTCAAATTTTCTTACGTTTTTCGCAATTTTCAGATCAGTGTCAGGTTGTATTTTGATCAAAAGTTGATTCGCGACTATAACAGGTACGTATTTACAGAATTATAATCATTAGAATCATTAATACATCTTTCTAAGTTAGATTTGTACCACGACAACAAATCTCTTATGGAAAACTGCTTAGTGGTACAAATCTAACTTAGAAAGATGTATTAATGATTCTAATGATTATAATTCTGTAAATACGTACCTGTTATAGTCGCGAATCAACTTTTGATCAAAATACAACCTGACACTGGCCTGCAAATTGCAAAAAACGTAAGAAAATTTGAATTTCGCGGTCTGCCACTGCGCATTCACCTTAAAACATTAAAATTATGAAAGAGGATAAGAAACATGAAAATAATGAACAAATAAAGAGAAAATAATGAACAAATAAAGAGAAAATAATGAACAAATAAAGAGAAAATAATGACCCTATAAAAGTTATGTCATGGTCTGACTTTGGCCCCGCATTATAGCTAATTGGCTATTAGCTAAACTGCCTTATCACTTCTAAGGAAAACAGATCCTTTTAGTTTCCACCTATAACGACGGATGATGTCTGGGGATCTACTGGCTTCAAGAAACCTATAATTTGGCCGAAAATCAAGGATTGCCTGCTCCGAATCATCTTCGGACATAAGGATTAGTTCGGTGTCCGAACAAAAAATTAATTGAAAACACGATTTGACAGCTGTCCCGATTTGTTTTTGCCCGTCCGAAAAAGTTAATTAATCGCGTAAGTAGAGTTAATTCCGATGTATGGATCTAAATACTTTCGGACTCGTATCGTTGACGGACTTAAGGCCGAACCCAATAACCTATTTTGTGTTAAAGACAGATCGCTACATATGGTAGCCAGTATAATCATAACTGTCAGTACAAGATAATCATACACTGATATAGATTGTTGGGATTGGGACGTTAAAACCAGAGATGATAGGTTTTTCTACCTCCAGTATGTCAATACTGGTGATAAATAGGTAATTGGGTTCGGCCGTTAGAGACTAGGTCCCCTGATTACTCAATGTACGACGGTACCACGTATCAGTTGTTATCAAGTGCCTACAGTAAGCCTATCAATATGTGCAGCTGTTGCAACAAACCACAAACTCAAACTCAACATATGTATTTCAATTTAACCATTTATAGGCACTTATTAATTTTGAGTTGTCAAAGGAGTCTGTCAGTCAGAAAGATGAAGCTAGTTGCCCATTCCAAAGCGTAGTAGGTTAGATACCCATGGGGATGAACGGGTAAGAAACTCCATGGACACTTTTTTAAATTATAGTTATTTAGCAAAATATTAGTTAATGTGGCGAAATGTGGGTAATTTCACCATAATAACAACAAAAACATGATTAGTTATGTTTAAGACCCAACAGCCCATGTTATAGGGGGCGAGCCTATTGAAATTTCATATGGAAAATAACAATAACATTTTTCCCGACACAGGAATGGAACACAGGACACACTGACACATGCTCTGCAGCAGCAGCGCTTGCGACCACTATACCAACGAGGCAGTTGGTGAGTGATACACCGGGTCAATCGGTGTTTGATGACAAAGACTGCTGTAATTTTTACATTTGGAGAAACATCGACTTAAATGTATTTTTTCCCAAAAACGAGTTACATATGCCAAAGCACTTAGAAAGCGTATTTGCGTTAGGAAAGCAAAAATTAAAAAAAAAGTAGCAGTTACGTCGATGTTTCGTTTCTCCAAATGAGCGATATACAGGGTCGACGCGCAAACTGAAACCATAGATTCAGTAAGTAGGTACAGACGCCAGCACATCAAATTACTACAATCTGTCAAATTTCTTTAATAGATTTTCAACTTTATCGTTACCTACTGCATAAGGTTCAAAGTTGATTGGGAAAATTTGACAATTTCGGGTAGCTTGATGCGCTGGCGTCTGTACATGATTCTGAAACCCCTGTGTTGAAATTTTTCACCGGATATTGTTTCATACATTTCTCCGCGTAGGCACTGATTTCACTGTTCTATGAAACAGGAGTTTTTTTTTTGATAACCATCGAAAAAATTCTACGCCTAGAATCATGTGCTGAAGTTAGTTTGATGTTCCTGTTACCTTGTATTAACGTATGGAAGGTCATGTCTCTTCTCCGTTATCAACATACGTAAGTAGGTTTAGAGTAACTCACACGCATCTACGTAGAGAAGTAAGTACATTAAATAGCAGTGCTAATAACCACAGGTCAAAATGTTCTATAGCTTCGTGTACCTACTTTGGTAATTGGTATGTACATCCACATCGGAAGATAGCGGATATCGAAAGGTCGAGAAGTGATCCCAATACATTATATTATGCTTATGCACTGAATGTAGATACGGGAAAATACTTGGTTTTTCCTCCTGTTTTATATTTTCTGTTCCTAATTAGTATTAAAACTATCTTACTTGGCAAAGAACTGCTGCTGTCCCTAACGTTAAGGCCTTTTCGCCAGAGATGAGCGAGGATGCGCAGCGAGGGATGTGTGTGAAACCAACCAATAATACGCTTCATTTTTATAGCTTGCACTAAGTTAGCGTTGTTATTGGTTAGTTTTACACACATCCCTCGCTACGTATCCTCGCTCATATCTGGTGGAAAGGCAGCCTAAGATGATCGTCCATTGCTACATAGGAGGTGCACACCGCACGAAGAGGTTTGCCACGTTAGTTGCCCGACACCACTGCTCCTCGGCAGATATGTACAGAACCATAATAATAATATGTTTCACTTTGTCAAGAAGTTCTTCTTACATGTTCTTACTCACAATATTTACTTCATGCATGTAGAAAAGTAGCTTGTTATCGGTTCAAGATGTAATACAAGTCAGCCGAGAGAAATGGGTGTGTCAGTTGATACTTAAGTATAAGGACTAGTCTAGATAAAGCGTTTTGAACGCTAGATCCTGCACGTTCAGTACTGGGTAACCTACTGTACCTAGTGCAAAAAACGTCCTGATTGGTGTTATTAACACTGTTCTGTATAGGTCTTTAGACCGTTCTTTATTGACCCTAAAATGGTAGGTATGTACAGGGATGTGTTTAAAAACTTACTCAGGCAAACACCTAGTCTCATTCTCATTACAGACATAAGTAGTTCATCACCTGCCTAGCCTTTTCCCAACTACGTTGGGGTCGGCTTTCAGTCTAACTGGATGCAGCTGAATACCAGTATTTTACATGAAGCGACTGCCTATCTGACCTCCACAACCCAGTTACTGGGTAGTACGATATTGCTTGGTAAGACTGGTTGTCAGACTTTCGGGCTTCTGGCCACCCGTAACGACTGTCAAAGATGTACGAATGACAGCCGGGATCAACGGCTTTACGTGCTTTCCGAGGCACGGAAGAGTCTTGGTATGTAAAAATGGTCACCCATCAACGGACCAACCGCGGCAAGCGTAGCTTGATCCTGATCGATTGAACCGTGCGGCTATTATTTCTTAGCCACAAGCCCTAATTACAGACATAGTTATATAATATAATATACATAACATAACATAATCAGCCTATAATGTTCCCACTGCTGGGACACAGGCTTCCTCTCAGTGAGAGGGAGCCGGCCGTAATCCACCACGCGGGCCCTGTGCGGGTTGGCAGATGTCACATGTCTTCGAATTTTTGGTTCTAGGACATGCCGGTTTCCTCACGATGTTTTCCTTCACCGTTTTGAGAGCAGTCAAGTGGTGATGAAATAATTTACACAAAGTAAAGCGCCTGTCTGGATTCGAACCTACGACCTACAACTCGTAAGTCGCGGCCGTTACCACTTGGCCACCACTGCTCTCTAATATAATATAATCAGCCTGTATTGTCCCACTGCAGGGTAAAGGCCTGTCTTCCTTTTTACACTCCACTCGATGCTGAGCTAATATGGAACAATCCCTTATTGTACAACCGTCAAATTCGTCCTGCCGCATCTACAGACAAAGTTACAGACCGATAAAATTAAGTGTGTTCTGAATTGAGATTAGTGTGAATCAATTACACACGGAGTGTTCCCTTATTCTTCACGTATCTACCAGTAAACAAATCTCCATTCACTATTCGCTTGCCTACTTACTTGTTTCCATTTCAATCTCAGTGGTCCTGTCAAACCCATGTCAAATGAAACTGATTTCTGAGCCGAATTCTCGCACGCTCGCGCGCTCGCAGAGACATATTCTTACAAATGTGTTCTGCGTTCTAGACGCCACATCTAGACAAAGCCTTAGATAGTCGGCGAAGTGTAGAATTCTGTATTACAACATTATTTATGAACTTTATCCCTACACGTTTTGTTGCGCTTGGATTTTGACGCAAGTAAAAGATAGGCGTAATTTACGTTAGGTATATATAGGAGAAAATTCTATATGTATAGTGCAGTCTGATAAGACTAACTACGTCTATGACACCTTTGGCTTGTGGAACTTTCAGACTCTGTAAGACTTAGGTATAGTAATAACGATTAAGTGATTAAAACTTTTCTTGGTTTACCTACAGAATTCAAACGGTTTCAATTTAATTAATTACTTTTCTAGAAGTGTTTTAAAAAAATAAAAAAGCGACAGTTTTATCTGTATTTGGTATGGGTTGTAAAAGGCATAATACTCGGTACATGTTGTACCTATGGTTGTCGGTGGCTCAGGGGTAACAGCCCTGACTTACGGGTTGCAGGTCGTGAGTTCGGACCCAGCCAGGCGCTTTACTTTCGTATTAATAATGTAATTAAGTACCACTTCTCTTAAAACGGTGAAAGAAAATATCGTGAGGAAACCGGCATGTCCTAGAACAAAAAAATCGAATACATGTGACATTTACCAACCAGCACCCTAATTGCGTAACACACTATCAATCGGAATCTGAATCATTTTGAAGCAAATTGCTAATCAATCGCTTCATAAGTTCGAAAAATTTGTCTGCTCAACACGTAAATAACGCAATGAATGTTGTTGAACTGTCAAAATGAAACGAATTTCGATTGATAATGTGTTACGCAATTGCCCCGCTGCCTGGGCCCGCGTGGTAGATCATAGCCCACTCACTCCCTATCGAAGAGAGGAGGCCTGTCTCCCATCAGTTTGGGGACGTTATAGGCTGATTATGTGTGAGTTATGTCTGGTTCAAATGCACATTATTTCTTCTAAACTCACCTGTGACACAGGGATGGTCCCGAAGGAACTGCGCCTTCAGCTGGTCGAGCTTCTCACCGATGCTCTCCTCCAACGGACCTTCGATCGCTTGGAACACTGATGCCCCTGTAATAATAAAAACATGAAAATGTTAAAATACATAAACGACGGTCTTAGTACCTAAGTGGAAAAAGTGCTTATTTTAAAAGTTAGTATTCTGTTTATCTGTCTCCTAAGATACAGGATTACCTAGTTTAGGAGACAGGGTTACATAATCTGTGTAGATTTATGTAGATATACCATGTTTTTTGTTCATCTGCTCTTGTGTATCATGAATCTAGTGTGTACCGTAATAAAGATTATTATGTTTATTTATCTATTTACATATTCGGTTATATTTTTAAATATTTCTTAAAGTATAAAAAATAAGTAAAAAAAACATTTACAAATATAAAAAAATAGTAGGTAGTCCGCCGGTGTCGGGAACAGGGTCCAACGCGGTGGTTAGGGCTCCAGAGACAGGAACCTCCTCACAATGCGAGCCGTATCGAGGAGTACTGCCTTCTGAATCAGGCTCTTGATCCAACCGCCTAACGAAAGCCTCGATAGATGTTCATCGAGGCCTTCGGCCATTATATTATATTATAATGGATTTTCGAATAATCGTTGTCTATTACAGCACCCTAAGTTTCTAACGCACACTATCAATCACATTCTGAATAATTTTGAATGGTATTGCTAGTCCATTGCTTCTTACGTTCGAAAAATTAGTCTGCTCAACAACGTAAATAACACAATGAATATTGTTGAACTGTCAAAATGAAAGCCATTGCTAGTTAGTGTGTTAGGCAATTACCCCGTAGGTAAGATTACAGGGCAGGTGATGAAAATCGCATGACAGCTCTTCACTTTTCCTCTTATATTGATTTGCTATTAGAGTAGGTATATGGCAAGTCCCGCATCTTTAGACAAAATAATAACAGTTCTATTGCCACATTGACATTTTTATTAACGTTGTTACCTACGCCGTTTCTACCCATTCTTTTGACATTTTGATGGCCTTCGTAACCCCAAGGGAAAGTGACTTTGACATTTGACGAGAATCACATGGAACGTTTATATTTCATTTAATAATTATTTGTATATAGGTACTTTATTTTACACCACAAAAATACATCAAACACTGAAAAATATACAATGGGCGGCCTTATCGCTTTTGTATTTTATTATTTTGTATTTTCTCGTTTAGTCTGCCATTAAAATAATGAGTTTAATATTACGACTAGTTAACCTAGATCGCTCATTTATTATTCAACGAATAGAAAGCTATTTTAATAGGTTTCATACTATAATTTCCATGAGTTCGACATTCTTAATAATGACGAAAGCCAAGCCAATTATAACATCGCTTAATAAAATGGCTTTTTCGTGTCCATGTGAAAGAATTTGCTATTGTAATTTACGTAGGCGTCAAGTCGGTAATCTCTTTAAGCTGTGAATATATTGTAACATGATTCCTACTATTAAATAATATTGAAATAAAGAGATCGTGAAAAAAATAAAAAGTTCGTAGACGTATATTAGTAAGGTTGTGACAGGATAATAAGAAAAGTTTCCGATCTATTCGCAATAGTTTTATAACTATTATTTCTATTTTGGTTTGACGGAGGACGCCGAATAATTACTTAGGGGATTACAAAACCTAAACGCAATAAACGCAAGTTTTAGAAGCAATAAAAGTATATGATCGACTACAGTAAATAAAATCAGAAAAATATATGATATATCCTTCAGGATATACCTAAGCTATGTAGATAGTGTGTTGAAAACATAATACGACTAATTAGATACGATAGAAAAAAATCATGAAGATACCTCTAAAAACTTTCTTTTTACAATAAAAACCATACTAATATATATACATACAACCATTCTCATTTTTGTCAGATTATTCTACAACCAACATACTAAAGCACTAGTGTTTTAATTTTTTAGTCCCAACAATAGATTTTTTGTAAATAGATAATTGCTTCATATTTTGCAATAAATTACCAGCCTTGTGTCATCGAGCTTCTCTTTCTTTTCTATGCAGTCCGATAGTGACCGCGCTTTAGGCCAGTAGTCCCAATAAGTAAAATATTTGTGGACAGAAATGGACACCTATCCAGGAGGCAATATTTTTTTTTATCACGGTGTGCGTTTAGGGGTTAATTTCGTAACACACTAACAGTAAGAATGGCTTTCACTTTGAAAGTTCAACATCATTCATTGCGTTATTTAAGTACGTTGTTGAGCAGACAAATTTTTCGAACGTATGAAGCAATGGATTAGCAATATCCTTCAAAATTATTCAGATTGTGATTGATAGTGTGTTGCGCAATTAGGTTGTTGCTCTTAACCTCGATCTCGCCTGATGGAAAGCGATGGATGAGATCTGCGATGGAACGAGCGATATTTTCTAAGGAAAGACTTCTGTCAAATCAGGCACATCATTATAGTTCGCCATTTTGCCAAAAGCAAGGCACTACGTCGGCTTAAAAAAATTGAAAATATGGGATAGTTCTTTCCTTCATTTTTAATCACTTGCCCAAGCACGAGAAGTTTTCAATTCTGCCAATCGTAATGTTAAAGTTTATTCACTATGACTTCCCTTGTTGGAACTTCTTCCCTGCGGATCTTTTATCTCAATGTTTATTTCTTAAAGTATTTCGACAGATGAAAGCCAATTTTCTTTCAAATAAAATAGACTTATTCTGACAGCTACGCGGTTGAATCTGTGCGTTTGAACTAAACTTTTGATTTGCTGTCAGCCAGCCATCGTTCATAATATTCTATAATTATAATATAAAACAAAGTCGGGTTAGCACCATTTATAACTCAAGAACGGCTCGAACGATTTTTATTAAGTAGGTATCTTTGATTTGTTGGATTTGTCTCCGCCCCGAATAGCAGAATCACTATTAAAACATGGGAAAAATTCACGAAAAAAATAATAATGATAATTCATTTTCTTATACATTTAGGCAGTACGAAGTTCGCCGGGTCACCTAGTTTGTGATAAGTAGGTATACCGTATAACCAACACAACAAAATCTCACTCAATCTCAAGCAATTTACCGAATAAATACAGACTAATACGATTTGACTTTCATTGGCAAAGTTGATGCGAATGTTTTTCTATGTAAGTATTAGGTATTACGAGTAAAAGTCGACGGCCTGCCATACTTTATTGAAAAGAAGTTGAAAAGACGAACGATCCGCTGATCCGATGATCCGCCATCTTGGTTTACTTATGATTTAATTTTGGAATACGAATATAATCGAATCAACAGATTAGGGACTGTAATAGATTTCAGAAATCTATGTAGATACAATGTGTAACTGAATTGATGCACATAATGAAAGTAGTTTGTTCAGAATCGTTTACTGAATCGATTTTTGTAATTTTTAATTAACAGTGATATTATAGGTGTTACTTATAATATCATTGATTTTTAATACCTATAGGTATTTTTATGCCAAGAATGGTTAAAAGTACATAGGTAAATTGCAGTCCCGTTTCCGCTGTTTGTACAGTTAAAACTAAAGTAGGTACCTATTACGCTGCGACCACAATTTTCTCCCACAATCAGTAGGTACCTACAACTAATTTAATAAATAAATAAAAAATTATACATAATTTAGTGTATGTACCTACCTATTATGATTAATACATAATATTCTAATTGGCTTGTTTGGATGGGACGTTTCGGGACATGTTGTTTATGTAGCAGGCAGATGGTTTGTAGAATCCGCTGTTTTACAAAACAACTCCGTTATGTAAAACAACTGTTACTGAACCAACTGAACAACGTTCAGCGGTTTTCCATAATACTGAACTTGAAAACGCAGCTTTGAATTTATCAATGCAGCAGGTCAACGATCAGCAGTTTTTGTCGCTCGTGGCGGAACAACAATAATTGCGTCCGAAACAGAAATAATTAAAACGAGTAAAAATTACCTTAACACAAGTGAAAACAGTGATTTTAAGGACAATATTAATTAAAAGTTATCAGAGTTTTATGAAAGACGCTCATTGTGACTGCAACTAAGCCATTCTGCATTACGTCTAAACGTCGGTAGCAATTTTATAAAACGTAGCACAATGACAATCGAGCTGAACGTTGTTCAGTTGTTTTATATCACGGAGCTGTTTCGTAAAACAACTGCCTCGCGGTTTTGTAAATCAGCGGATTCCACAATCCATCTGCGACATACGTATTATAAATTAAAGTCGCTTTTCATGGTAAACAAAGGAAAATATTTTATTTGGGACACGCACAGGAAATACAAGCAGTAAAAAAGGAGTAATTAACGTATTTTAGGTACCTACGGTCTACTTTGATGTGCTGCGAGAGCCCTTCTTAATTAGCTACCATTTTTGTTATGGAAATATTTTCTAGGTCTTCTTGTTAAGAAGACCTGAAGAGAGACGACTACAATTACACAAAGAAACCACAAAAAATATTAAGTAATTAATAATGCCTAGAGACATAACAATTCTCGGAGAGATTTTTGGAGAGACAGACAATATATTGTAATACCTACTTACCTATATGGAGGGTTACATTTTGATATAAGTACTTATTGAAAAAAATTTGGTTTTTCTATTTCGTGTAACTTGTTAAGAGTGTGGAATAGGGATTTGACATTATGGTAAGTAAGTATATGTTTTTTGACTCTCTGGTCTAGAAGGTAGGTACCTATCATGTAAAAGGAATACACTATTCAATGAATTTTTCTGGAAACATAAAAATTGCAATAAGTATTATATCTATTTTTTTACTTTTTTCGACATCACGGGGTAACGCTTAAAAGTTAATGGAATGGAATTTGCTTTACAACATAGAGAATTATCATATCAGAGTTTACTCTAAGTAGTTTTAAATTTTAAAAAGGAGTAGATTCGTTTTGGCACATACGTCGTTTTATTCCGAGCGCACTCACATTATAGCCATCACTCTTCCTTTGCCTTTCAAAAGTAGGTACCTACTTAATTGCATCACTATCGCTCGCTTAGTAGGTTTTCGAGGATTTTAGATTTTCGAAGTCAACCGCATATAGTGGCGCAATAGTGGTAACAATATGAGACACCAGCACATCAAGCTACCCGAAACTGTAAATTTTTTCCAATCAACTTTTAACCTTATGCTTTAGCGATAAAGTTGAAAATCTATTAAAGAAATTTGACAGATTGTAGTAGCTTGATGTGCTGGCGTCTGTACATCGTAGTAGAAAAGGTCGAATTTCGTAGTGCAACTGATGTGTGAAAAAAAAAGAAAAGTAAATGTAAACGAAAAAAGGACAGAAAGTAAAATTGCATTCTGTATGCAGTTGCAATAAAACATCCAACCTTTTTATTCTGATCATGTGCCAGCAATACATTACTGGTAATAAGATATGAGCTGCACTGTATCATTAAAATATAGTATTCACGAAGTCGCATTGCGATCTCTTGCAGATAAAAAGGGTATAGTCGACTAATGTCAGATTCTAGAAATGTCAGACGAGTTTAAAATGCCAGATTCTACAACATGTGTGTAGGTCAATGATATATAAACTTATATTTATATTACGTCATTGGTGTAGAGGTAGCTTTAGTATTTATTTACTTAATCAAGATAATATTGAAACTAAAATATAGCGTCGAAAAATTCATCCGCATCGCTGTCGACTGGTAATGTTCCCAAGAGACTGGCGGCATTGCCACGTTGTATGGCAATGCTTAGCCTTTGGCCAAGGTAAAAGCCAGCCCTTGGGTCACGGGAAGTGTCAACCAGCCGTTTTGAAATTTCTTTAAAAAGACCATGAGCACTCGGACCCCACGGCCCGAGGGTTTCAACCCCAAACGGCTCGAAAATAATAGATATATTGGTGTAGATACATAATAAGAGCTTATTACACGTTCAAAGACAAAAAGTGCGCTGAAATAATAAATAAACGGTTAATTGTTTTAAACTTCTGCACCTACGTGGTCAATTTACAGAATTAGATCAATATTGTAATAATTATTAGAATAGTGTTTTCTAAAGATAGCTTTGTTGTTGTTTATAAAACATGAAATAAATTTAAACTGTCTACATATTTTATGAACCTACAATAATTATCTAAAAGCCATTAGTGTTGATCTACTTACAGATAAACGTTCAATATTTGGCCAAATGGTCCTGGTGGCCTACCATGATCTAATTAAAAACGATTCAAAAACAAGAAATTTCAGTTTAGGTCCCTTAACCGCGTCGCTTGAGCTGCTCTATGGACGTCATGGTACCAAACAAGTATGAATGAAACCAAAACTTGCGACTCAGTTTGGGACAATCGCTGTCAGCAGATGGCACGGCCTAAACTGAATCGTTAAACTGACGTCATGGTACGAATTAGAAGAACAGTTCAGTTTAGGTCCTAAAACTTGTGGTAGGCCTCCTGCTTCTAAACTTACCCATAGTGAGATAAAGGGCCATAGCCGACGCAAGCACGAACACGCGCAGTGCTGGGATGCTGCGCGCGTCGTTCACACATCCAGGCACGACCAGCCGCATGGTGACCGGGGATCAGCTGGGGACAAGAAAAATATCATAAGATTATTAAGATAATATAACATACTAGCATTTGCCCGCGCCTTCGCTTGCGTGGAAGTCGGAAATTAGCCAACTGGATCGTAGGTACTGCCGGGATAAAAAGTATTCTATCTGTTCAGCCGTTAAGTCGTGGAAAGATAACGGACAGACAGAGTTAGAGCGGTTTCGCACTACATCCGATCCGAATCCGAATTAAAGATCCGACTTCAATCCGAATGTTCTCAATTCTGACGGATAGAGTTCGGATCTAGTGCGCAACCCCTCACACAAATAGGACTACGGTCACTTCGGACCGCCATTTCTCGGATTCGGATCGAATGTAGTGCGAACCCGCTCTACAGTTACATTATGAATGAGTGGATAATGGAAATTATACAGGGTGTATAATTTGCCATCACATAGCCGTCAACTACGCATTCCGTACCTACATCAAACTAAGTAACTAACATTGCACAAAAATAGTTGCTGGGAAACGACTTTTCTTTTTGGTGTGAAATATTGCTTGAATACGAGGCTTTTAGCTACTTGTATCATTGTAAGTGTGTCATCATCATCTGCCTAGCCTTTTTCCAACTATGTTGGGGTCGGCGTCCAGAGCGACTGCCTATGTGACCTCCACAACCCAATTACTGGGTAATACGATACCCCTTAGTAAGACTGGTTGTCAGACTTTCGGGCTTCTGACTACCCGTAACAACTGTCAAAGATCCACGAATGACAGACGGGACCAACGGCTTAACGTACTTTCCGAGGCACGGAGGGGTCTCGGTATGTCAAGATGGTCAGCCATCCACAGACCAACCGCGGCAAGCGTAGCAGAATTTTGTGTAATTTTTGTTTGGACAGAGATAATATTTTTTCTTTCTTTCTATTACTGTCCCACCCACTACAAAGACCTCTTCTCATACTGAGAAGGCGCGAGCATTGATCTACTCTATTTCAAATTAAAAAATACAAATGCCCAGTGGCTGCGTTCTAAAAACGAATCGTTTCGCTAACAATCGTAGCTTTTTTTTTAAATGCCTCTCCTTTGAAAAGATTGTGAAAGTAATTTTACCAGTAAAAGCTTCTAAAAGTTGAAAGGGGACCCATGCTGATGCTGGGCTATGCAAATTACAATTTGAAATTGAGCGAAAATACGGGAGAGTTTAATTTAACCAACATTCCAATTTGGCATTTCTAAAAGGTAGACACCTATCTAAGTGTCTTAAAATAATAAAGTGTACATGTATATAAAAAGGAGGAGAAGGAATCATGGGCATCGAAAATTCGTTTGCATCGGTGTCAACAGGAAAAGTGCCCAAAACGCTGGCAGCATTGCCCTCTTGTATGGCAATGCTGATTCTTTGGTAGGTAGGTTTAAATGACCCAACACGATTAGCTTATAAAGGTTAATGCTCCATTTCTATAAACAAAAACGAATCGTTTTGCTTACTAATAGCATTTTTAATCATTGCTAAACTGAGCATATAAAATAGATTTGTACGCTAATTTTACCTGTGATAGCTACTTTCATATGTTAGGGTCTACTATGCAAGGCTAAGAGGTATTTGCTTCATTCATCATCTGCCTAGCCTTTTCCTAACTATGTTGGGGTCGGCTTCCAGTCTAATATAGTCTTCGTTTTAACCAATAACGGTCCGTAAATTATAGGAATCGGCCATTAGAGCCTGTTTCACAGAATCCGAACAAATTATAAAATAATGTCATTTCATATTGTTAATCATAATTAAACAAGCCATGAAGCCATTGATTACTTAATTGTATGAAACAAAACAAACTTATCATCTCCACACAACGAAGAGTCCTTCAACAATAATCCCTTCTACCAAGAAATAAAATCAAGGAAACTGAACCACAATCACATATCGGAACAAAGAGGGAAGCAATTTCGTTATAGTCGACATCCCAAGTAATAAAGAAAAAGAGATTGCAGTGTTGCCAGTGGAGCGTTTACTGCAGGAGGCTGCATTTACTGCATGTTCTCGTATGGATTGTAATCTGAGAGTGCGGCTCTAAAGGGGACTCGTAAAGTTTCTGTTATGAAAATGTTGTAGGAAAAAGGTCATAACTCGTATTTTTGAAGAACACGTTTCCGAACACACTGCAGCTGCTGTGGAGTTTCGATTTTTAAAACTTTGCAACGGTCTCAGCATAAAGTAACGGTTTTGCCGCAAAATAAATGCTTCGTTCCTTTGTTGTTCAAGTATAAAACTTTTCTTAATCTTAAACACTATTTCATTGTATAGAAAACAATACACGCTATTTATATACTAGTTTCCTTTTTACTAAATACAGTACTTACATACATTTGAAAATATATGTACGAGTAAGTCGTGTGTTGAGAACTCAACACCTGTAGCTCAAATTATCCCAAAACTTTTTGAAGGAAAACGATTCCCTGAGCTACAAATAGCCGCCTACAATATCCCAATTTTTCTAAGAATAGATCTCACATTTTTCATAGACTACTAACCTAACCTAACCTAACGAAAAACCCAATCCGGTATTGTATCCCAATTTTCATATTGTAATGCAAACGAGGCATGTGTGACGTCACCTGTCAAACCGACCCAGTAATTGTCATGTTATTGATTGTAACATCGCGAGGCTACGTAAGTACAGCGGTGCTATTCTGTAAAAAGATCACCGTGATAATGAGGTGGTGAAGTGAGCTATCATTCCACTTGATGCTAGGATTGACAACATTGACAGCTCACTTTAAGCTCACTTCACCTAAGTTTTCACGGTGAGATTTTTACAGAATAGCATTACAGGTGACAGTTGAACGTAGACCTCTCGTATTAAAGGATTCTTTGAATGTTATCGATGGAAGTTGTAGAATAAAAATAGCATGCAAACTTTTTGATCATAATATAACGATATCGTGCTATTTCGAATTGGAGCGTATATAGCTACTTTTGGCCAGTTAGTATTGTCAAGCGTGAATCTAGGTTTTCGCTCAAGGTGGGGGCAGATGTTTCTCTCTGAGGGGGGGGGGGGGGGGTGATTTCTCAAGCCGTGAAATCCTTTTAAAACAGACCTTTGGCACCTATTTTCCGTAAACTCAAGAATTACTTATGGCTCTCTCCTCTTTATACTTAATAAAGTTTTTCAGGCTGTAGGTAGTATAAAGTTGCTTTTTCACGGGAACAAAGCTCAGTGACTCAGTTCATTTTGCAATTGGTTCTCTGTGTTTTTCCTCCAGTCAGCGGTTACGTGGCTAGATTAAAACGTTAAAAGCATACCTAATTCGTTTTTATACTAGCGTCGCTAACAAAGTATAATTATGCTGGAATTTATCAGGGAGGGAACAAAACATTTCAAGACCAGTTTTTTTCGAACTTATTTATAGTTGAATATCAATTTGCCATAAATATAGTTTTTTCCTTTGTAAAGTATCAGAGTTGCTGATAGTTTATTCACATTACAATATAGCTAATAAGTAATTTAAATATAATTTAAACTGATTAGGAACTATAGAATTGAGAAATCGTCTAATAACGTCTTTCGTATTGTCTACTATATCTTCTGCCCGCAGGTTCGCCCGCGTAAATGTCGGTAATTATCCCACGGGAACATGCTACTGGGACAAAAAGTAAGCTATGTCCTTCCCCAGGATGCCATCTATCTCCTTGCCAAATAAATTTTATCGAAATCCGTTCAGTGGTTTAGGCGTGAAAAGGACACATACAGAGATACTTTCGCATTTATAATATCAGTATAGATAAATAAGTTAAAGGGAAGACTTTCACGTGTTCTTTAACATAGTCAGACTCAGCACTGCACTTTGCTATAATTATGTCTCTCTGAATGTAATAGGTAATACGATGTAATCTATAAGTATAGCGACGTTGTTAGCTATCAATAACAGTGTTATTCTTACCCTAAAACAAAAGCCAACCATTGGAAACGTCAACGTAACATAGGACATTATTAAATTTTCAGGTTTCACCAACATCGACACTTGAATCCCGATGTAAAGCCTATAGATAACAGACGGCCGGCGTTATCTTGTTGACAGCTTATCAATATTACCAGAGAGAGCTACCTGTTACTGAAGTGATCGTTATGTTATACCTACATGGTACATGGAAGTGACGTCAGTCGCGTGCCGATCGCAAAGCTTGTACACAAAGACTGTCATTTTGATTGAATGGATTTTGATTTTGGCACGTTTGTGTTACTGGAGTATTACTTAGTTAGGCTCGTGTCGTGTGTCAAGATCTTTAGTTTTATGCGACAGTTAGGTATGCCAACGAGTGTCTGAATTCAGTAGGTACACATTTCGTCTTCATTGCATATTTCATACAAAGCAGTTTAGTCTGTGCTGTGAAAAACTTTTTCAGAAAATGTTTTTATTAGAAAATTTATCTGTAGAAAATGTGCATCAAATGTATTCTTTTAATAGCATACCAACACGTACAGTCAACAAAAGAGATACGTATGCAGGATCGTCGAATATAGTTGAAGTTTAGTAAGAAACCGATGGATGTTCTCGAATAAAATTTAATTTTATTAATAGAAAACAAACAGCTCATTTATCAACTTTTTCAGTCGACAACATCCATCGGTTTCTTACTAAACTTCGACTATATCCGACGATCCTGCATATTTATCTCTTTTGTTGACTGTACCTAAGTAGGTATAAATTGGTATGCTAATAAAAGCACAGAAAAACTAATAGTACAAACGTACTAAAAACGAGTTGTATTTTTGAAACTTTCTTTTCAGTACCTACATATAAGCATGTTTTCAGTATAGAAAGGTAGGCAGATAGAACGACTGATCTACATAACATAGGTTTCAATCTTTTGGTTCTTATCTCTATCTAAAACAGCAGTAATCTAGACGAAGTATAAAATGAAAACGACTATTTTCACTTATTGTTTGCTCAGCTTACAAGTTTTGTGCAGCCAACGCAAAGAATTCTACCAAACAGAACTACCTATAAGACGTTTGTTTGAGCTCTAACTTCAAATGAACTGCGCATGTTTATGAGTCCCCACAACTGTGAGATTGGTTGACTTTCTGCAACGTGCACCGTATATAAACACGTATAGGATACTTAATAATGTTTATATCGTAAATAATACTTATGTAGTTATTGGGACGAGGGGATTGTGGCTATGTAATAACAGCTGCACGGGTCGATCGATCAGGTAAAGCTAGGCTTGCCGCGGATGGTCTGTAGATGGGTGACCATCTTGACATACCGAGACCCCTCCGTGTCTCGGAAAGCACGTTAAGCCGTTAGTCCCGTCTGTCATTCGTGAATCATTGACAGTCGTTACGGGTCGTCAGAAGCCCGAAATCTGACAATCAGTCTTACCAAGCGATATCGTATTACCCAGTAACTGGGTTGTGGAGGTTAGATAGGCAGTCCCAGTCGCTCCATGTAAAATATTGGTATTCAGCTGCATCCGGTTAGACTGGAAGCCGACCCCAACATAGTTGGGAAAGGCTATAATAGGCAGATGATAGTTATTGGAACGAAGTTCTTTAACGTGGCTTGCGTAGGTAGGAGTTGACTGGTCGAAATCGTCTCACAACGAAAAGTGTTATTCCCCTTCCATACGACTATAGCGAGATATAAATAATTTTCATGGTTTTCGAGGGTGCTAAAGTTGATAGTGAGATCAAAATGAAAATTCAACAGGGTGGCTGCGAAACTTTTATTTTTTCTTCATTCGCGTCGCTTTCAAGGTTTTAGAGGGTGCTAAAGCCAATATAGTGAGGTCAGAATGAAAATCCAATATGGCGACCACAACCGCACACGTTTTATCATGTATTGACCGGCTTGTGGCAAGTGATGGCTGGTGCAACTGTTGAATGTGTGGTCCCTGAGTCGGGAAAAGTATTTTTGAGTTTTCTTGCAAATTCTCTGTTAGCTTCCCTAAGCATTTGAATTGAATTTGTGCCATTTTAATGACAAGAGACTTGTAACAAACTAGTGAACTATTGGTGTACCTACGTACACTACAGTTAAACACCTCTGCTTGCCTTTTAGGGAACTATTTAAATGTGATGTTGTTTTTACCAGTTTATTTCTAACAAATATTATTTTTCATTGTACCCCAAAAAAAAACAATCCTTAAATTGTTATACTTAGTTACAAACTTTTACAGACACAAAATTAAAACTTATTTTTTGAATAAATTTATGTTTTGTAACTAAACATTGTATGTGTTTGTAGGGCAACTATTAATAACAGAAGTTTGTTAAATAGTTTGTTCATAGACAGTTCTTTACCTAAATAACCTTGAAGGGACAATACAAAACCTATATTTTATTTTTTTGTGTCTAATGTATGATATATATGGCACAGAGCACTTTTATAATACTGGGTATGGATTGGTTGTAGGTAAACATTTTGTGTACGAATTAGTTTATGTTGGAGTAGGCTAGCTTTTACCTTGGCCAAAGGCCATATACAACGTGGTAATGCCGCTAGTCTCTTGGGTACATTACCAGTTGACAGCGATGCGGATGAATGTTTCAACGCCATATTTTAGTTTCTGTATAGTTTTAGTTAAGCTACGATTTAATTTTGTTATTTTTATTAATTAATTAGGTATTAGTCCTTTATTTAAGTAAATACATATTAATTATATTTTTAAATATAAGCATATAAAATATATAAAAACATTTAAAAATATAAAAAATAGTAGCCCACCGGTATCGGGAACAGGGTCCAAGCTACCGGCGGTCAGGGCTCCAGAGAGAGGAACCTCCTGACAATGCGGGCCGTGTCCAGAAGTACCGCTTTCTGAATCAAGCCCTTGATCCAGCTGCCCAACGAGAGCCTCCTTAGGTGTTGGTCGAGGCTCTTGGCTATTAACCCATTGGCAGTCACGACTATCGGCACAATGATCGCTGAATCTACATACCACATGTCGACAACCTCGCGAGCCAAGTCAAGATACTTGATTTGTTTATCTTTCTCGGCTTTCACGAGGTTCTCGTCATGTGGGACGGTTATTAGGTATTAGGTATTAGTTATTATTAGCTTTTTAGAGTAGATAAAAAAAAAAAAAATTATTGTGGTAACATTGTAATGTTCTAGAACAAAGTCACGTGACTCGGAAACTCGCTAGGATGGCTTCTGCTCGTATCATCGCTATGTATCATGTTTCTCACTTATTATACGTGATGAAAAGATCCTGCTTTATTTTTCTTAAAACTATTAGGTTATATATTAACATTTTTTGGCTTAGTAACGATGCTATGAGGTATTGTGATAGCAGGTCATCATCTGCCTATCCTTTTCCCAACTATGTTGAGTTCAGCTTCCAGTCAAACCGGGTGCAGCTGAATACCAGTATTTTACTTGGAGCGACTGCCAATCTGTAATACGATATATAACAGGTAAGCAGAACTTAATGTTAAATAACATCAATATTTTAAACAATAACTTCGTGGACCAAATGTCATAGGAAGATAACCTCAAATAAAAAAAAATACGTGTTGACTGTTGGTACTTTAGTAACTCCCAAAACAATTAATTTTTGAGAAAATAATTTATATCAAGCAATTTTCAACTCAGTGAAACAAAACAATATCTTGATAATTCTAGAACCACGAACAAGAAGTTCCTCTCGCTAACTTTATTGAAGTACGATTCAAGTAGGGAACACTTGAAATTCTAACCCACGCACTTCCAACTGTATTTTCTTTGCCTCTTCAGCCCTTCACCCGATACGAAAATAACTGCTACAACGTTATTACAGTCTTAATAATGTTATTTTATAACGTAACGTGGGAGGACTTCCGACTCACTTTAACAATTTCCTTCAATTTACAAAATGGCTGAACGAGACTTGAAATGATTTTACGGTTTTTAAGAACTACCTACCTACTAGGAAAGAAACATTATCTTTTTATGTGACATAGGTTGTTGAGAAGAAGAAAGATTGTTGAGAGCAATGTGGGCGACAGTTCATAAGTATGTTTTATGTAGTTGAATCATGATTTTATGCTGAATCAAAGGGCAATCGAAAAACATGTCCACTGACAAGAACAAAGGTAAAATGAAAGCGAATAGGAAGCGAACAATTGCTGGAACCGTGCACCTAGCTTCTGACGTTTCATAAGTGCACATTAAGTACTTATGTGAAAGAAAATAATTTTATTTTGAATAAAAATAACATGTTTTAATCTACATTATTTATCGAAGGTTTCGTAACTGAAAATCAGAATGACAAGTTTACTACAAAAAAAGGAAAAATAAATATATATTTTTTGTACCCATGACATCCTAACCGGCTCGAAAAGGGGCGTTTTCTTCTTTCACCGCGCTTCGTCTAGGATAATTACATGATTTTATCCCGATAAAGTTACCAAGACAAATATATAAAACAACAACGAAACAGGCTTTTTTCTCGTCTCGTATCAGCAGAGATTACGTCGCATACTCGATCCGTTCTATTCATCGAAGTTCTAAGAAGGCTTGGCAATATAAGCCGCCATATTGCAGCGAACGTAATATTTTCTAACTATCTATGTAGCGTACAGTCACGAGCATCAATAAGTATACACTTAACAAAATTCTAAAGCGATAATCTCATGACATGATTGTAACTTTTAGATAGCATCATTCATTACTCCAATTAATTTGGGGGCGGCGCAATTATGTCTTCTTCCATACTTCTCTATTAGTCGTCGGTGTGGGTATTGTCGGGCATAATGAAGGCACATTGGGGTTTTGTGTTTCTTCCCCAAATGTACAGATGCTAGATGTCTAGATGTTTTAGCGATAAAGTTGAAAATCCATTAAAGAAATTTGACTGATAGTAGTAGCTTGATGTGCAGGCGTCTGTACCTTCAAGCCTCGTTCACCATTATAATAATGATAGGTATGGGAAATACTGCGCAGGGGTGTATAATATTGCCAATCCGATTAGCGTTGCTGCCTCATTAAAGGTCTTTTAGTAAAGGGAATTATGAGCTACGGATTTGACGTTAAGCTGATTAGGTAATGGCGTCACACACTCTGAAAGCTGGCATATTGTTTATCTATCAAAATGGGAGCTTTTACTGCAGTAGGGATTGTTTATTTCAATCTATATTGTCGGAAAGCATTAACATATTAAGTAAGGAAAATTATTGAGGTGCTACAAATACTTATACCTATTACTTACACATTATCATAAACTTAACTCATCATCTGCCTGCCTTTTCCCAACTATGTTGGGGTCGGCTTCCAGTCTAACTGGATGCAGCTGAATACCAGTATTTTACATGGAGCGACTGCCTATATGACCTCCACAACCCAGTTACTGGGTAATACGATAGCCCTTGGTAAGACTGGTTGTCAGACTTTTGGGCTTCTGACGAACCGTAACGACTGTCAAAGATCCATAAATGACAGCCGGGACCAACGGCCTAACGTGCTTTCCGAGACACGGAGGGGTCTTGGTATGTAAATATGGTCTCCCATCCACGGACCAACCGCGGCAAGCGTAGCTTAACCTGTTTGATCGACCCGTGCAGCTGTTATTACTTAGCCACAACCCCTCTTAACTTAATCAACTAATATAAAAACATAACTAACTAAGTATAAGTATTTGTTTAGTGATACATTTAATTACATAAATGTTCCACCATTGAAGTTAAAAACAAATCTTGCGACAAAGCAGCAAAGCTCAAAGGCTAAGAAGGCAAGGGAACAAAGAGTCATATGCCCGTTTTCACACACAGGCGACACTTCAATGAATGCCTAAATAAAAGCGCTCAATTGGATTTTCGAGGTATTCCACTCAGAGCACTCAACGCTCGCTCTGCATTGCGTTGAAAGTTAAAAATCGAACAGCACGCTTTAAGGAGTTCATTTAGGTGTCGCAAAGTGTCAGTAAAAACAGACATACAAGTCACGCTATTAAAATGAATAACTAGCAAGAAGACATAACTCATCAGAGTCCAAAAAATAATCTCCTATTCATCTCTACTCCACCCTTAGGAATAGGAACATGAAATATCTTATTCATAGTCAGAGACCACAGCGAAGCAACAGAAACCATTCCGAAGCAGAAACCTGACATGTTATATTCATACTCCGGCCATCCTCGATAAATTGTCTTTTGTTCGCTTTTGATCCTCTTAGTTACTATTCCCTGTACACAAACTTGGGCAAATCATTCTGTATCATCGGACTATTCCCTGTAGGCCCTGAACACAAACTTGGGCAAATCATTATATCATCGGAGCATAATCAGCTTATTATTCCCACTGCTGGGACATAGGCGTCCTTTCTTCGAGAGGGGGTGGGCTATAATTTACCACGCGGGCACAGGAGTGTACTACATGAACTCGAAAAATGGATGTGCGATTAACGCTTGTGCGACATAGATATATGAAAGAAGTTTTTTACATTTCTATGGACATTACCATAGACATAACTGTACTGCGACTCACCATAGTTCGAAAGCACGCTAGTGCGACACATTAGTAGATGTCATATGTCTTCGAATTTATGGTTCTAGGACATGCCGGTTTTTTCACGATATTATCCTTCACCGTTTTGCGATCAGTGGTGATGAAATTATTTACACAAAGAAAAGCGCCTGTCTGGGTTTGAACTTGCGACCTACAACTCGTAAGCCGGGGCCTTTGCTACTGGGCCACCACTGGTCCATCGGAATCTGTATACAGCTCTAATATAATGGAAAAGATTAAGTAAAAGAACTGCGAGAGATATAATGAGGTCCTTTTGATATCTTTATAGATATGAATCGACATATTTTGGTCGTACCTTTGGTGAGCAATAATAATAAATAATAATAATAATATTCCACAACTATCACACAACGCCATCTAGTCCCAAGCTAAGCAGAGCTTGTGTTATGGGTACTAGACAACTGATAAACATACTTATATATTTCTAAATACATACATATTATAGATAAATTACAACCAGACACAGAACAAATGATCGTGCTCATCACACAAACATTTGTCCTGGGTGGGAATCGAACCCACGACCTCCGGCATAGCAGTCAGGGTCACTAACCACTAGACCATCAGGCCTGTGGAATGTTTTGACAGTCAGTTAATCGCTCGGGCCTTTGATATTTATTTTCTTTTGAAGATATACGTACGAAAATATACGTACTTCATGTATAGGTTTGTCAGAAAAATGGGGTGTAACTATTTATTATTGGATAAGTGGTTACCAAGAGAGACCGCGTATCGGCAAGCGTGTGTGGGACGCCCCTCAACTAGATGGACCGATGACCTTAAGAATGTGGCTGGGACAGACTGGATGCGGAAGGCGGAGGACAGGGTGTTATAGCGTAGCCTGGGAGAGGCCTATGCAGCACTTGACTGCGATGGGCTGAGTTGAGTTGTTACCAAGAGAGAAAACATCGACGTATTGTTTTTCCATTAAATTCACAAAAACATTTTTGTCCTAATAAAGCTACGTCATATTTCTTTACGACTAACATCAACGGTAACTGTCAATTATGAGGTCCATGTTCCACAGTGGACGTTTACGGGTTACAACGATAATGTTGAAACAACTCTTCATCAACAATGCACGGGCTTTGTATATACGCACGACGAAATATCAAGTTATACATTTCAAGTATAAGAAAAAATTAACCATAAAAATAGAAACTTACACCTGTTTCACATGGGGCTAAGCAGAAACCTATAGAACGCTAAATACTATCCTTATACAGGAAGATTTTTTTATCACCATCCAAATTTTTACAGGTTGTTCTACCCATTAATATGAACCACTTTCACTATGGGACCAACTCTGAAATCACGAAAAAAAAATCAGCTGTTTAATACAAAAGTTCAATACCTACTTGACCAAAATGTATGAAACAGCTGATTTTTTATCGTGATTTCAGAGTTGGTCCCATAGTGAAAGTTGTTCATATTCATGGGTAGAACCACGGAATAGAAAAAACTATTCCGTGGGTAGAACATCCTGTAAAAATTTGGAAGGTGATAAAAAAATCTGCCTGTATATAGGACTCCTTTTGTTTCTACCAAATTCCCACATTTAGATGTTCTGGCCATACAAACATACAGACCTACACGTTCTGATAACTACAGCTACATAGTGGCAGCATTGACGCGCAACCTAAGGCTGTATTATTATTTATTATTAGAACCCCTAGCGTCGAAACTTTTCTTCGGTTATTAAAAAAAAAATTCGCTGTTTCATACGTATTGCATTTTTCTATGAAACAACAAATTTTTATCTTGATAACAGACAAAAAAATCAAGAATCAAGTGCCGAATTAATGGTTATAGTTAGTGCGTCGATCTCCCGGCCAACCTGTAATATGAAAGGTCGTGTGACCACCACTACTACTATTTGTCATCATCATCATCATCTGCCTAGCCTTTTCCCAACTATGTTGGGGTCGGCTTCCAGTCTAACCAGATGCAGCTGAATACCAGTATTTTACATGGAGCGACTGCCTATCTGACCTCCACAACCCAGTTACTGGGTAATACGATACCCCTTGGTAAGACTGGTTGTCAGACTTTCGGGCTTCTGACTACCCGTAACAACTGTCAAAGATCCACGAATGACAGCCGGGACCAACGGCTTAACTTCACTACTACTATTTGTGAAGCAAATAAATATTAGAGCTTCTATTTCTTCACAAGTACACTTCATGTAATTTCACCATCAATCAAGCTTTCATGAACGAACATGAAACCAACAATGAAACTAAACGATTTTCAAATTCAAATTCAAATTCAATTTCTTTATTTCAGACATGAGTCCATAGTGTTAGTAGCAACAAGATAACTTAATAACTAGTGTTAGTAATAAGGAGACGTAAAAAGAATTTAAAATATTAATTGGTATGGATCCTCACCCAGTGGCGCAGCAGAGGGGAGTCCCATCTATCTGAGAACACGCTCAGGAGACTGTTGGTGGCGGAGCGCAGCCGGCCGGCTAAGGAGGCGGTCCTTTTTCTTATAATGGCGTAAAAATCGTCTGTGTGCGCCTCCGCAAACATAGTGGACGCACTACAACGCCACGACAGCCCCAACAGTATCCTAAACGCGTTATTGTATTGGACCCGCAGGTCGCTGTATGTCCTCTGCGTGAAACGGGTCCAAAGACTGCACGTGTAGAATGACTGACAGAAAGCTTTAAATAGAGTGACTTTAACTTGATTTGTACAACGTGCAAATCTTCGAACCAGCATGTTGCATCGGACAGCCAACGACCTGCGCTCCCTCTCTATATCCATATTGTCCTTAAGATCATCAGTGACCCAATGACCCAAGTACTTAAATTTTGTCACCCATGCTAAAGGAGTGCCGCAGAGCGAGACACCGGGAACATCAGAATAGTTCATGGTACTCGCCTTAAACATAATAAGTTCGCTTTTTTTGACATTGTACTTGAGCCCATGGGACACTGCATAGGACTCACAAATAGCTACTAGTTTCCTCAAAGCGCCGATCGATGGGCTTAGCAGCACCATGTCATCCGCATAACTAATATTGTTCAAACAAACATCATCAATATGACATCCAACTCTGGTGCTGCTAAGCTCACCGACTAGCCGGTTTATGTACAAGTTGAAGAGGCGTGGTGAGCTTAACCCCCCTTGCCTCACCCCGCACTCCAGCTCATACATATCCGATTGAGCCTCATCCCACCTGACACTATTCCTCTGGTGGTGGTACCAATAACGAAACAAGGATGTAATTTCATTCGGTAGTGTTGTATCACTCCGCAACTTATCCCATAGTACCTCGTACGACACCAGGTCGAACGCCTTTGACAGGTCCAAAAAACAAGCAAAAACAGGTGTTTTTCGGGAAGTATAATATTGAACAGTTTGCTTGAGGCACAGAATTGCACTTTCCGTGGATAATCCAGATTTAAAACCAAATTGTGCGTCATGGAGTTCAACGTGTTTAGCCAACTGTTGATCAAGCAAACTGTCCAAGACCTTGGCGACGATCGTGGCTAACGAAATAGGCCTGTAATTGGACACGTCAGAGGCGTCCCCCGTCCTGTCTTTAATAATCGGAACCACCACTGTACGCATAAGGTCCTGCGGTAAATAACGGTGACTGAGACATAAATTAAAAAGAAGAGCAAGAACCCTATACAGGTGTGGTCCCGCATGCTTCAGGTGCTCGACGCTAAGGCCGTCGTGGCCAGGCGATTTACCTCTTGTCATTTTCTTAATAACAGTAGCCACCTGTTTAGCTGTAAATATTACGGCAAGTTCACCAGACCCCGACAATGTCCCCTCGTCATCGAACACCCGCGGGTCTATTTGCAAGAGAGACTGAACCTTAAAATGTCTTTGAAAAAGGTTGGCAATATCTTTCGGTTCACTCAGACCCTCGACACTTGCAGGGAGACTCGGCTTGGTATTTAATTTGTTAGTGGACTTCCAGAATTTAGAAAACTCTTTTTTCGAATGACTTTTAGCCAAAATATCTAATTTAATTTGTTGTTGATTATTTTGAATAAATTTTAATTTATTTTTAAAATTTCTTCGTGTTTCGCGCATTTTCTCATACATGAACCCCTGAGTGGGTGCACCATGCAATAACCACATTTGGTAATAAGTACGAGCCTCCCTATGAGCGTCGCTGACATATTTGTTCCAGCCTGTGACATATTTATGTCTCTTTATGCGATTACTGCCAACATAATATGTATACTGTGCACCCTCTTGGAGAGTAGATACAATTTCCAAATACAAATTATTTATTATTAATTTATGATCCATATTATTACACATTTTATGAGAACACGTGATACATTGACCGGGAAAATCTATCAATTTTAGTTTATCATTGCAATACTTATAATAATTATTAATTTGATCACTATTTCTTTCACCCCAGCGCACTTTATTACTAAGAGAATTCTGAGCTGGTAATTTCTGATTAATTTTAGTTAAATTACATTCAAACAAAACAGGATAATGATCAGACTGGTAAACCCCATATGAGACTGCTGCTTTAGTAATTAAGTTTTTGGCTGCGCTTGTTATCAAACAATGATCTAACCAACGACGCGAGCCGCTCGCTTGACAAACAAACGTATGTGTATCTTTCGGCAGGAGCTCATAGTCCACGCAAAACCATGTCTGGTCTTTACAAACTGAAGTAAGTTCGTCAAAAAACCGCGAGCCAGGATTGGCATTAAAATCCCCCAGTATAATTACACACTCAATACTACTACTTTCAATTATAGCTACAATCTCACTGAAAGTTTGTGTAAACAAAGTCAAATTGTCACTCTTACCGTTATCGTAGGGCATATACACTGAAAATATCAACATAGGTCGGCTTTCGTATTCAACTTTTATCGCAACTAATCGATCACTGAAACACTTCACTGTTGATACAGATGGAAACACAGATTTATTCCACAGCAGTGCCACTCCACCGTATGGTCTTCCTGTGTTTTGTAATGAATAAAACATTACCTAGTTTTACCTACCTAATGGCGTACTGGGCAAGGTCGCAATCGAATATCGATTCTATTACAATGAATCGATTACGTACTATCCAGGTGCTTTTAATTGGTGTCATTTTGAAAGAAAATAGAAATTTATTGCATGGTATCGATCGATGGATGGACAACGAAGGGTATGATGAGAAAATGTCATAATAATATACGAGTATGTCAGTGCCAATTTTACATGCCATTTTGGCATGTATTTACTATATTTACTACCTACTGTCTTTTCACAGGTATTTTGCATCACTGTCAACTCACTGTCACTGTCAGTGATCTTTATTATCGTGGCAATAAGCCTGCTACTGGGTTGCTGCCATTGCCAAGTCTGTCAATATCACAATGTTTTTTATATTCGTTGCTATAAGGTTGCTATTCGGTTGCGGCTGTCATAGGTAAAATAACTGTAAACGGACTGTACAGTGCGGCCGACGGCGACGAGAGAATGCGTTCTTGACACCTGTCAGTTTCATACAAACGAATACGTGTTATGCGAATTTGATCTTTATTAGTTACTAGAATTTAGGTGTCAGGAAGGCATTCTCTCGACGGCCGGTCTATAAAACGTTTAAGGGATGATTTCCACTAAACGGCTCGCACTGCATTGGATCGGAACGGATTTACAATTTTTAAACGATATTTAATCGTGTACGATATTTATTTAAAGTATTATATTATCAAGCCGCGTAAGTAGGTACAGCAGCTTGACCGCGAAAAGCGAATGTAGCGTTTCCTTGTATAGTCATCATGACATCATTAGCTTATAGCAATCCACTACTGGACATAGGCCTCTCCAATTGCGCGCCATTTAGCTCGATTCTCGGCAACTCTCATCCAGCTGCTACTGCTGTTCATCGGTTCTACGGCTAATATGGCCGGCCCGTAGCCACTTCAGCTTGCTTATCTGTAAGCTATGTCGACACCTTTGGTTCTCTGCCAGATCACCCCATTGCGGATTCTATCCCTCAGAGAGACTTCAAGCATAGCTCGCTGAGCGACCTTGAATTTATGGACCAGCCGTACCGTGAGTGTCCACGTTTCGGCGTCCTTGTATATATGGCAACTTTTTTTTTTTTACTAGCCTGCGCTGTCCCGCTTCTGGGCAAAGGCCTCAAGGCCTCTCTCCACTCCTTCCATCTTCAGCTAACATAAATAACATAATATACGACTGTCTCACTGCCACTGAAACCGCATACCCATTAACTAGCAACCATAAAAAACTCACCCTAAAAATAACTTCACACCCAAAACAAACAAGTTTTAGTTACCACGTATTACGATGCTATCAAAACAGTATTTATTCGCTTTACAAGCCACGTAATGGACGAATCCATTTCAATTATCACGCGCCATGTACCTGCGAGTGCGTCCATTTTGAGATCAAATCGATTTCAATTTGTTTAAGAGCTTTTAAAACGGACGAAAATCTCTAGGGGATGACGCGGGTATTAAATTATAATATAATGTGGTTTATTTTGACATTCGCTTTTGTGTATTGTTGTGTAAGTAGGTAGATTATTTTTCTTTTGTGTGTGAGGGCTGAATTAGTTTATGTATCATCAGGCCTCCTCTTTGAGAGAGGGGGTGGGCCATAATATACTACGTAGGCCAAGTGCGGGTTAATTTATGTCACATGTCTTTGAATTTTTCATTCTAACATATGCTGCTTTCCTCACGATATTTTCCTTCACCATTTTGAGAGCAGTGGTGATGAAACTATTTATACTTATAAAGTAAAGCGCCTGTCTTGGTTCGAACCCACAACCTACAACTAGGCTACAACCCATAAGTCGGGGCCGAATTGTATTGGTAAAATTGTGATTTTGTTAGTGCAATGTCTGTGATACCTGTTTGGAGTGTAACCTTCTTAGGGGCACTATGGAGCGAGGACTTTTTTCGTTTTTTTTTTTTGATATTTCTCAATTTTGTTGCAGTTTCTGGTTAAGCGAAAACTACAAAATATCGCAGAACATACATAGGGGTCCAATCGATGGATATTAGTGTCCGCTGACCACAGACCTTCGCTGGTACAGGTTTCCTGGGACAACCTGTATTTATATAAAACGCTCTATATTTCCAAAATGTTGGCTCGGATGAAAATCTTTTCTGGAAAAAATTGTTGCTCTAGTCGAAAACCATGAGGTGGTGTAAAAAAACCCGCGAAATTTTGAGAAAAAAAATTTAGATTTTTTTGTACCAAATAGTTTTTTTTTGTTTTCTTTGCTGCTCATAGTACCCCTAAGCGTATACTCCAACTCTAACAAATCCACACCTAATAGGGCCTAGGGTTGTCCCACAAAACATTCAGAGCCCTGATTCACTATGACCACTTAATGGTTCCTTACTTCGAAACCACGTCAATTCCTTAGCTAACCACGACATCTGCTAATATAACGTATCTCTATGACACAATGATGAAACCGCGCGAAAAGAACACGAAGTTGTCGTGGTTTGAACTGTCAAAATATAACGATTGACAACCGTAGGTACGTGGTTTGCACGTGGTAAGATTACGCGGGAAATAATAAATACCATACAGAATTGGCGCCCAGGTGGCCTACCATGATCTAATTAAAAACGATTCAAAAACAAGACATTTCAGTTTAGGTTCCTAAACTGCATCGCTTGAGCTGCTCTATGGACGTCATGGTACCAAACAAGTATGAATGAAACCAAAACTTGCGACTCAGTTTGGGACAATCGCTGTCAGCAGATGGCACGGCCTAAACTGAATCGTTAAACTGACGTCATGGTACGAATTAGAAGAACAGTTCAGTTTAGGTCCTAAAATGGATCGCGTTAAGAGCTTGTGGTAGGCCTCCTGCTACACATTATGAAGTCAGCAAGGGGAACGCGAACAGTGCGTCTTTATAACCGTCGTATCAGTTATTAAATCGTTCCATTTGCATATTTATCGAGTTAACGACATTCTCGCGTGTTCACAGTCATTTAAATACCTAATTAGAGTACTTATTTAACATTTTCACGGTGACATTTGTGAATGAATTTAAGGACTAGTATAAATGGAGATCGTGGAATTAAATAAGTTTACTAATCACTTTGGTTAGGGGTCAAAGTGTTCATCGGAGAAAGAGTTCAAATACCTGCAATTTATTTTAATACTGTATCATAAAGTAAAGCAAAAGAAACATTAGAATTATTATAATTTGAGTAGTTATTCTCTTGTTTCTGAAAAGTTTGTGAACTTTTTTTTAAGTAAAGAAAATATTAAGGTAATTTATATGTTGAAGCTATTCATGCTTGCAAATTCTATGATTCAGGTCATCTTGAAAATTAATAAATAGATGTGCACACACTTATTACTTCCAGTAAGTTTTTAGATACTTACTTAATTACTATAAAAGTTTAGCTAGTGACATCTCTTCATCTGCTTAGCCTTTTCCCAACTAAGTTTGGGTCGGCTTCCAGTCCAACTAGATGGAGCTGAATACCAGTACTTTACATGGAGCGACTGCCCATCTGACCTCCATAACCCAGTTATCGGGTACAACAATACCCCTTGGTAAGACTGGTTGTCAGACTTTCGGTCTTCTGACGACCCGTTACGACTGTCAAAGATCCACGAATGACAACCGAGACCAACGGCTTAACGTACTTTCCGAGGTTCGGACGGGTCTTGGTATGTATCTAAAGATGGTCACCCATCCACGGATCAACCGCAGCAAGAGTAGCCACAAGCCCCATATAGCTTGTGACATACACCTGAAATAATCCTTAATTAAATAATCTTTAATTTATCCTTTTCAAGGACTTTAAGAAAATTCTAAACACAGATTTTACCTTGAATTTGTAATCAAAAACTGTTGTGTCCAAAAAGTTAGCTTCATCCCTTCAAATTCTCTAATCCTACTCTATCAATCACAAACTGATCATTTGAAAGATATTGCTAATCCATTGCTTCATAATGTTCGAAAAATTTGTCGGCTCAACAACGTAAATACCGCAATGAACGTTATTGATCTGTCAAAATGAAAGTCATTCCTAGTGTGTTCCATAATTACGCCGCAGTTGTCTATTTCAATTAAAATGACGTCACATACCCGGCTACACGTAATGTAATGTCGTCAGCTCAACCGGGTCATATAGGTCCGGCCGGATTATCCGGGGCGGGTAATAACGCCCGACGGCGGAAGCTCTGCATATCCTGTTTGCACTTGTTCTGTATTAAGTATATGGATTTATATGGAGTAGATTATTAGATTTGCTGGAAGGCTGGACGAAGTATTTAACTAGGTTAAAGAGTTGGAAATATGAATTCTGATGTGGGAGATAGGACTTCACTGTGTTAGCATAGCATAATCAGCCTTTAATGTTCTGGCCTCCTCTCTCTGTGAGATGGAGGGGGGAGGGAGGAGTCCAGTTCAGTCCAGTTAGACATCGCTGAATTACTTATAAGTAATACAAGTCTAACTGGACTCTGGACTTTTTCTTATTCACTTACCTTATTAGGAGCGAGCAGTGGTGGCCAAGTGGTAACGGCCGCGACTTACGAGTTGTAGGTCGTAGTTTCGAATCCAGATAGGCTCTTTACTTTGTGTAAATTATTTCATCACCACTGCTCTCAAAACGGTGAAGGAAAACATCGTGAGGAAACCGGCATGTCCTACAACCAAAAATTCGAAGACATGTGACATCTGCCAACCCGCACTGGGCCCATTACCTCTCAACGAGAGGAGGCCTGTGTCCCAGCAGTGGGAACATTATAGGCTGATTATGTTACCTTATCAAGTATATAATTATTATTAACTTACCACTGAAAAAGTTCATAAATTGCTTCCTTACGAGCAAGAAAAAGTCCATAAATTGTACAGTAACTGCCTGTTACAAAATTACTTTTGGCAGCATAGGTATTTACCCCGAAAGGTTTGGCAGGTCCCATGTATTAAGGGATGATTATTATTTACCGGAACTCCGGACCGCTACTCATATTTCTTGATATAAGAACTCAATAACTTTTCTTTTGGAGCCCGCAATTGCATCAGCTGCACTGCATTTGTGTTTAAAACCAGCAAAACCTTATTTAGGTGGTGACATCCACGAAGACGCGCCCCACTCCTCTTACTAATCGCTAATGGTTATCGCTATTTGATTCCGCTAGTGTTTTAGTTTTTTAATACACACTAATTACCCACTAATAAGTAATTACTGTGTACCGACAAAACTAAAACACTAGCGGAATGTTGCACACAATGGACAAAATTGTCAACATTTTTATTATTATTAATATTGAGTACGAGGCTTTTGACTACGTTATATGTGTATATTTTATGTCGTTTTATTGTGTAATGTGCGTTTTGTTTGTGCAGAATAAACCATTTTTCTTTCTTTCTTTTCACACTTAGGAAGAAGAATGGGGCGCGTCTTCGTGGATGGCGCTATCTGTACATTATAAAAGAACAGCTTGAACCAGCCAATTTATGCTATTCAATAATACGTAGTTCAGTATTATCTACACAGATTCACTTATCGGAAAATCCGAATAAAATTCAATAAAGACTAGTGCACACAAACCGAACCCGAGCTGTTTGCAGATGACTGCGACACGTGTATTCGACGTAGTTAGCAACGTGCGACCTTTCAGACGAACCGAATATACGTCGGCCTGACGTGCTTGTGTGGTTGTATGCTCTGTGCAAACTGTAGCGGTATTTGTACATTGAAAAGGCTTGTTAGGGTGTTCCATACATTGGGACCGCGGAGTTTTTATTTCAAAAGTTATTCGAAAAATGTGAATAGAAATGAAACTGATATAGATAGTAAATACGTGGCAACTGCTAGTACCTACTAGCGGTTGCTTTATTTGAAAAGAGAAGATGAAAAATATTGTGAAAAGATTTTTTAAAGTAAAAAGTAGTAAGTATATAAATTATAAAATCAAAAGTAATTTATTCAAACTAGGCTGAGAATCAGTACTTTTTGAACGTCAAAATTACTTAGGACAGTCTCCCAAAACGCCCTTCACCACTTCCTAGTGCTTTAACTGATAAATGATTTTATTTCTGTAAGTAGGTTTGCACAAACACTTTTACATGTCAATCATATTTTTAAAAACTAGATGAGGTCGGCGTTTCCTATCTGACTACTTTGAGAAGAAAGGCCGAAACAAACTCAGAGGTCACAGTCTCTTTTAAAGTCCAGATATAATCTTGGTCAGGGTATATGAAGACCATATAGATCGATGTCTGAGATGGTCTTTTGAGGGAAGAACCATACAGATTGAGTGGACCTGTCCAGTCAGTGCACGCATTTGTCAGAAATCGTGCTGCTCAACTCAAAACTCGCGCAATAAACTCCCCAGCAGCACAGCTGTCTGTTAAGCTAGAAGAACTTGATTCTATACAATAGTAAGTAATTAACATTACAAAACACTAAACATTAAATTAAATTATTTGCCATATGTGCCTAGCACCCGCCATATACCAACAAAAACATTGTAAATTATACTCAAGCAGATACTTAATAAAAACGTAAACAGAACTTTATACCTAAATAAAAGCCTCTAGGCATAAAGGGCGTGCGTATTATTATTAGGTAATTGAAGAAAATTCAACTTCTGGAGAAAAGAAATCATGCTGAGCCCACCTCAAATAAATATTGCTCAAATAATATATGCTTCTCTTACAGAATGATGATTTAATTATTAATCGGAATCATAGAAATGTAAAAAACAGATATTATATCTAAGGTCGGAATCATCATCGTCCCCAGCACTGCAGGCCCACCGTACCCCTAGTGGTACGGTGACTTCACCCTCTCTGGGCACAGTCCTCTCTTTTCGCCATTCCCCACGCCCCTGTGCCAGCCTCATCCAGCCTCTACCCGCGATATAATCGGAATAAAACTGCATTATTTCTACATTTATATCTCTAATTTATATGATTTACGTTAATAATAAAGAGTTTTGTATTCTATGAACAGCTAATTTAAATAGGAACTTAAATACGGTCTACGACATTCAGTTCTGTATTTGAATTATCAAAACATACAATAGTCCAGCGATTTGAAATGCGAATCACAAATACGGCCAGTAGTTCTGCAAGCCGGGGTAAAGTTTATTTTGATTTCCCGGAGGAAAACGTTTCACCCTGTTCCACCACTATTATGAGTTCACGAGGCTGCTGGCTGGTGATAATTTTGAATATAAATGAATAATATAAACAAGATGCCGCGTGGTAAACTTATGGTGGTGGTGGTACTTGTGGTGGCATGGTTATGGTATGTATAATATTGTGTTGAAGAAAGAAAATTCTTAAGAAAAAATTTAAGTACTTATACTAACATCAATAATATAATGGATCACTGTGTAGAACTTAAATAAATAAATTTAAAAAAATACTAATTATTATCTATGTACTTAGGTACTGTAGATAAGCCTACAAAATCGAGAAAAAAAATGTTCTGACCTTTTTGCTTTAGATGTACCTACTTACATAAAATACCTAATGAGCAATGTGATACTGAAAAAGGTACACTTATTAATAATTTATGAACCCTCTTAAAATCATTCCCATTTTTAAACACAACCCAGACACATTTTAAAACCAGCATTAGGTCGAATTTAAACCTGTCCTACATTTTGCTCTGAAATTCAGGACTGAAATACTAACAAATTTAACAGTGCCCACGTCAGAGCTAAGAATAAAACTGTAACCTTTTAGTGATCCAAATCGAGGGGTCAGGTCGGCTGCAATTTGTAGATATGGGAGTTGTCTTCTGGTTTAAAAGAAGATATTTTAAAAGGTTAGTTTTGTAGCTGCCTATTTTGAATAGTTACTAGCTTTTGAACGCGGCTTCGCCCGCGTGGATGTCGGATATCATCTAGAAAGAAAAAGTATTTATTGCGACTCGTACAGGAAGATCACAAATTAAACTAAACACAGTAAAAAATAAAAAACCAAATTACATAAAACAAAATATAAAATTATGTCAAATATAAACGTATTTAGCGAATTAAAAAGTAGGTATCATCATCTGCCTAGCCTTTTCCCTACTATGTTGGGGTCGACTTCCAGTCTAACCGGATGCAGCTGAATACCAGTAACTTACATGGAGCGACTGCCTATTTGACCTCCACAACCTTATTTTGAGCGTTCTAATAACTTTTTTTGAATTGTTCCTGAATTTACGATGGCTCGGATGGCTCCCATACTCTTCAAACAGAAACAAAACAACGCTCTGCTTGTGAGAAATATATGGGATCGTAAAGCAAGTAAGCAAGCAAGAAAGAAGTGGCGTGGCAAGTATGATAGTAGGATTTTTTTTCAGACGTAATATAGAGGTGTGAGGAACAGGGTGAACAGTTCACTCATCCTCCATAGAAAAGGGAGGATCCTCCAACCAGACGGGTGTTGTGTCTGGTAGGCAATTGCCTGACGATTTGTTTGGACGTTGTATTACCTATATGCTAGTCACGCAGTAAACTCTGCTTGCGCGATGCAGGATTTAGCGTGACGTCAGTGCGATGCGTAGTTCGCATGTGGCCATGTAGATGCCGCCACAAGCTCCTTCACAAACTTATCCTGGGCTATTTTCGTCTGTGAATGTCATGACGTATTACGTAGCATTCGTAGCTTAATTTCCAATAAACCTCGCTTTACAATATAACAGTGTCGCTGATTAGTTTATAAATGAACAGTGTCACGTGACACGTCGCGTCGTGAATCGTGAATACTTGATGGGCCTATTATTAGCCTCCATTAGCTCTACCAACAGTTGAAAATGTTCGGTGGTAAATAGGTGGGTAAGGTTTCGTTTTTGTTTACCGAGTTTAATTTTACAAAAATAAAGACTGACGAGTTCGGTCCGGATAGACTGGAAGTCGGACTCCAACATATGTACTCGTCGTTGGGAAAAAGGTAGGGAGATGATTATAGATAGTGCAAAAAGATATGGTCTGCTAATAAAGCTACGGCATGCCTTTGATGAAAAAAACGGTGAAGAAAAACATCCGTGAGGAAACCGGCATGCCCTAGAACCATAATTCGAAGACATGTGACATCTATCAACCCGCACTGGGCCCACGTAGTGGATTACGGCCCGCTCCCTCTCACACAAAGGAGACCTGTGACCCAGCAGTGGGAATATTATGGGCTTATAATGGCATCCCTTAGATGGGTCACAACTATGTTTTGCAGGACCTGTTAAAATAATACTCTTGGTAACATTCACATAAAATCCCCAACAGTTTTAATGACATAATACCTTGTATTTGTTAGTCCAAAAATACATGTCACGCCAAGTCGCGTCCAATATTATGATACACAGTTTGGTGACACGCGACGAAGATTTAATACCTACCTACACCAAAATTATGCAATTAGGGACTCGAGTATGCTATAAAAACATTTATTAAAAAATTGGTAATTTTCCAAGCTTGCTTCAAGTTATTTCAATATCCTCTTCTCTTCGAGAGAGAGTGGTAGATGTCATATATTTTGCTCTAGGACATGACATGCCCGTTTCTTCACGATGTTTCCCTTCACCGTTTTGAGAGAGATGTGCTGATATTATTTACACAAAGTATAGCGTCTGTCTGGGTTCGAACCCACGACCTTACAACTCGTAAGTTAGGGTCAGTACCACTGGGTTACCACTGCTCCCCGTCTCCATGCCTTTGTCCAAAAATAATCCAGTGTAGGTAACTATTCGCAGTACTACAATCCTATATTGTATCCTCTTTCAATTATATCTTTGGAACTTTTCCCTTCAAGTTCGCGAGGCTGTTGTCATGACACCTGAGCACTGCGGCTTAGCACAAATCCCTGAGGCTTACCTTTGTATTCAATACATCTCTTCGCGACGTTCCTATTGTGAAGATCTACCGAAATACTGAGGATAGTGCAGAAGGTTTGAACTGAAGTAACAAGAAACTTTATTACAACAAAAAAAAACCACAGACTTCCAAAAAACACTTCGATACACAGTAACTGTAGGAAAGTTAACGAAAGTACATTACACATTAGGTAACTCGCGGCAAAAATATAATAACCTTATCGGAAATTATATTTTCGAGCCGTTTGGGGTTGAAACCCTCGGGCCGTGGGGTCCGAGTGCTCATGGTCTTTATAAAGAAATTTCGAAACGGCTGGTTGACACTTCCCCTGACCCAAGGGCTGGCTTTTACCTTGGCCAAAGGCTAAGCATTGCAATACAACGTGGTAATGTCGCCAGTCTCTTGGGTACATTACCAGTCGACAGCGTTGCGGATGAATTTATGACGCTCTATTTTAGTTTCTGTATAGTTTTATTTAAGTTAGGATTTAATGTTGTTATTTTTAGTATTAGATATACATAGATTGTCAAATAAAAAACATCTATACTAGTTCCCTTAGGTAACATTTTTTAAAGTAAACTTGAAAGTTAATCCGTTACTCGAAATGTTACTATTGCAATAATTCATTCCGATATTTTTGACGTGCGGGACTTTGCGTTCATCCATTGTGTGGAGTAAACCTTCTGGAAACATCTTATTGGTCGTGTGACGTGGACTAAGCACTTCTTCTAAGAGGTGAGGGATACTAATAAGTATACCTACAGTAATTCTGATATTAATCGTTCGTTCATTATTTATTGTTACGTCGGCTTGAGTGAAAGTTCGTGTATCTTTGGTTCCATATTTTCTTTCTGGTGTTGGTGGTATAATGTCTATTTCATTAGTAAAGGCACCAATGATTCACTTTTTTTTAATCTTAATTTTTTACTTCGGAAATTGTTTTTGTGAAAGTATAATGAGTTGTTATAAAACAAAATTATAAATACCAATTTTACCATTCATATTTTTGGTATGTTGTGATATTCTGCAACCTGAATTAAATTAACGTTTAATCGTGGTAAAAAAATCGTCAAAATTCTTTTTCGACAGTTTCCGGATAGGCATTGGGTACTAGGCCCAGGTACAGTCGACAGCTCGTCAGTGGTAAAAAGTAAAAATCTGCTGCGGTATAATAGCATAACACACTAATAATAGGAATGGTTTTCATTGTGACAGTTCAACAACATTCATTGCGTTATTAAAGTTGTTGAGCAGACAAATTTTTGGAACATATGAAGCAATGGTTATCCTTCAAATTATTCAAATTGTGATTGATAGGGTATTACGCAATTAGGGGTGCTGTTCTATTTTCAGGTAAAATATTTTCCACAGTACAGACGCCAGCACATCAAGCTACCCGAATCTGTCAAATTTTCCCAACCATCTTTGAACCTTGTGCTTTAGAGATAAAGTTGAAAATCTATAAAATAAATTTGACAGATTGTAGTAGCTTGATGTGCTGGCGTCTGTACATGTAATGGAACTAACTTTCGTACTTTAAGACCCAGTTTGCGTTCCACCCGACAGAGCTCAAACACTTCAGGAAAACCATTAGGAAAGGTATTATAAGATTTAACGCACAACTGAAGAAAACGTTGTTTCTCGGGAAAAACAAAAACTACGAGATTCTTTGCACATTTTTGTTGAGTACACAACGAATACAATCCTGAGGGAATTGTTGTTGATGTGTAACTTGGGCTGATTTTTCAATCGAAAGATAATTTTTATTCGTGGAATAAAATTGACGTCTGACAGATTTTGTATGAAAGAACTTCTCCAGTCCAAAATTCTAAATTATTCCTCGGATAAAAATATCTGGCGTCGGAAAAATCAGCCCTTAGTGATTCGATAAGTAAATCACTTCATTTCAAGCGATTTCTTTCAATTTCCTTTCATGTAAGACTTAGGAATTGGTTTTCGTTCAATGACTTAGTTAGGTCCTTTGTTACTATACACACACGTTTTAATCACCACTTTTCTCAAAACGGTGAAGGAAAACATCGTGAGGAAAACTATTGTCCTAGAACCAAAAATTTAAAGACGTGTGACATCCACCAACCCGCACTGTGTCCACGTGTTGGATTACGGCCCATTCCCTCTCACCTGTTCTAGCAGAGGAGGCCTGTGTCCCAGCAGTGGGAATATTATAGGCTGATTATGAAAATCACATTAAACCTATCTTTAATTCTTCATAATGATCAATTATATAAGCCTTATTGTATTAGCAAGCAAACTTCTCTCTAAAACTTAATTTTGATTACAAAAATAAAATTATTCAAATTAATTAACCCCAGACACCTTGTCCGTCGTATTTACTAAACTAATTACAAAAATTTGAATTTTTCATAAATTATATTTCGACCAAAAGCAGTCCAGGCTTAAATTAAGTTAGGGTCCAGACGAGGCCCATTACACTGGCAATTAAAACGATGGTGTCGTCTGTAAAGCCCGGTCTAATTGAACTAAGATTGTGTACGAAAATAACTCCACAACACAAAAGATATAAGTGCAGAAGGTTGGCTCGATACAACGAGCGACAACGCGCGCTCACCTAGACACGGAGCAGTGGTGGCCCAGTGGCAAAGGCTCAGTTGTAGGTCGGGGGTTCGAACCTAGACAGGTGGACACTTTGTGTAAATAATTTCTACACCACTGCTATCAAAACGTTGATGTCTTAGAACCAAAAATTCGAAGACGTGCGGCGACATCTACCAACGCACTGGACCCGCGTGGTGGATTACGGGCCACTTCCTCTATCATAGAGGAGGCCTGTCTCGAGCGAGAGTTCGCTGTTGTGTAAGCGCACTTGCGACTTGTTTGAGATGACCGTAGGATGTAGGTACGGTCTATAATATGTGATTGCGCCTGTTTTCGCTCGTTGTATGGAGCCAGCCTTCTGTGCGGTCTATCGATTTTGTGCCACTCAGCCAAATGCTCGCAGCCCGTTTCGGTGAACTGAAAGTAACTAGGTACAGACGCCAGCACATCAAGCTACCCCAATCTGTCAAATTTTCCCAATCAACTTTGAACCTTATGCTTCAGCGATAAAGTTGAAAATCTATTAAAGAAATTTGACAGATTGTAGTAACTAGGTACAAGAACAACCTCACCCTTGAATGAATGAATAATGTATTTATTTCAAGTCTTAGGTAAATGTACTTATAACATTGTATGGAGGATTTATTCCGGTCTGATTTTTTGTTGAATACTTTATTGTTCCTATTTATAGATGTGAATTTTATAGTCGATAAATATACTTCTACATGAAAAATAACTTTCAGCGTTACTGAAAATAGTGGTGATGTATGAGTGGAAATGATGTTAGTTTTTTTGTGCATTAAGTATATGGCAATATCCATTTCCTTCAACTAAAAATTTTCGACGGTTATTTAAAAAAAAATTGCAATTCCATACATTTTGACCGCGTAGGTTTGTATGAAACAGCCGATTTTTTTTTAATAATAAAATCATTCGAAAAATTTCTACGATATAGCGTAGAAATTTTGCGTCGGTCCAGAATCATGTGCTGAATTCATAGTTACCGTTTGCGCGTCGATGTCCTGCCACCCTGTATTTAATTAAGATGCCGAGTGAAATATACAATATTCTTTAAACAAAAAAGCAACAGATATCTATCTAAAATGTAGTAAAAAGCCCGCTAACATAATCCAATTCTATAAAAAGTCGATAAAACGTCCGTAGCCTCTATAGCACGGAGATAAAATTTAAATAGAATCACTAGTACTTAGTGGAACCATAGAATAAGAATGTCTAGAAGCGAATCCTTTTCTTTGATGGCATTCTAGAAGCCTTGTTGTTGGGCGTAAGAAAAAGCCCAAGTTATCAAAAGAGTTCTAAGGCTGTTCACAAATCCAAAACCGGAAAATTTTGTCAGAATTGAAAATGTGTCGTTTTCGACTCGACAACCTGTCGAACAGTTGTGAATAGCTGTTTCGTTTCTATAAAGTTTTCTTATTCTGTGGCAGTCCTCAGTAGTCGAGAGCTTAATCGTATTGGTGGCGGTAGTGACACGAGTGTGACGTCAATAAAACTCAGTGAGCCGTCGCCGCCTACTTCACCGTGTTTAGTATCCACTTATTGACTCCTGTCAACTGTTTTATGTTGGTCGGTCTTGATAGGTTTATAGAGGTATGAGGAACAGGGTGTAAAGTTCACTCATACTCTATGGAAAAGGGAGGATCCTCCGACCAGACGGGTGTTGTGTCTGGCGGGCAACTGCCCGATGATTCAAGTCGGACCTTTGTATCTATGCTAGTAGCGCGGTAAACTCTGCTTGCGAGATGCAGGATTTGCGTGACGTCAGTATGACGCGTTGTTCGCATGTGGTGTTGTAGATACCGCTACAGGTTCAACGGTGGTTTTGGATTATTAACCCAGATGTTACTGAAACAATTTTTTCCAGGAAAATCAGGAAAAGGTGGCCTTCTAAAAGGCCCGTCGTTATATATAGGGGTCGTACGCACGTCGCGTCGTACGTATACGTTTTAAGACCCGTCGCAGTATCTGGGTTAAGGCTCATACTATGGGGTAAGTCCAATTGCTTTTGCGGAAGCTGCCGTCTAATTAGACAACACAGCTACGTATAATGTAATAATTGATCGATATTATGAACAATCTCTAGTAATTTATGCACTAACGTTAGAACAGTTAACGAAAGGGGGTTTATTTATAAACGATGTAAGCATCGTTTATAAATAAGAAAACACTTAATATCTCGAAAACTATTGAATTTCGGCCATACATATGTGGGGTTCGGAGGGACTCGTGGCTAAATAATAACAGCCGCACAGGTCGATCGATCAGGTTAAGCTACGCTTGCTGCGGTTGGTCTGTGGATGGGTGACCATCTTTATATACCGAGACCCCTCCGTGTCTCGGAAAGCACGTTAAGCCGTTGGTCCCGGCTGTCATTCGTGGATCTTTGACAGTCGTTACGGGTAGTCAGAAGCCCGGAAGTCTGACAACCAGTCTTACCAAGGGGTATCGTATTACCCAGTAACTGGGTTGTGGAGGTCAGATAGGCAGTCGCTCCATGTAAAATACTGGTATTCAGCTGCATCCGGTTAGACTGGAAGCCGACCCCAACATAGTTGGGAAAAGGCTAGGCAGATGATGATGACATATGTGGGGTTCAATTTGTTGCATTTTGGCCCCCCTATCAGCTCCTGACGGATATACGTCGAATTACAAGTAACCCTGTATGTACATCATATTTTTTTACGTAGATACTACATAATCTTTATTATTAACATCATGGAAAAATTAAACAAGAAGGCCAACATAATGTATTCAATCCATCCCCTGAAAGGAATTCCATTCGATATCACATTCATATTCGATCAGGGGTATGTACTGAACCGATGACGTCAGAGCCCCATCGATCCGTCCTTTCTATATTCAACAGGCTATAGCTATTCAATGAATGTAAGGACTTTGTACACTTCGCATTATTTAATGTGGTTAGTTAGGTTTCAGTGTTGATTTTTGGAGTATAAACTTTTCGTTTACGTTGGGGTTTGTTTATGCTGGTTAGAAATTAAAATCCTGTGTCAGTTTTTCGGTGTAGAAAAAAATGTTGTTGACTCGAAAGAAGATGACTTTGCTCATCTATATCTGTACTAATTAATACTAATAATAAAACTGAAGAGTTTGGTTGTTTGTTTGAACGCGCTAATGTCTGGAACTAGCAGTCGGAGTAACATTTGATAGCCCAATTCTTGAGGAAAGCTATTGGCTACTCAACATAACGCTACGATCCTTAGGAGCTTAGCAAAAAGAAAAAAAGACAGCGAAAATAATAATATAATAATAATAGCGAAAATAATATGGAGAGGGCTATGCTTGGAGTTTCCCTGCGTGATCGAATCAGAAATGAAGAGATCCGCAGGAGAACCAAGGTAACCGACATAGCCCGAAGAATTGCCAAACTTAAGTGGCAGTGGGCAGGGCACATAGCTCGCAGAACAGATGGCCGAATGGGGCCGAAAGCTTCTGGAGTGGCGACCGCGTCCCGGAAAACTTAGCGTTGGAAGGCCTCCCACAAGGTGGACTGACGACCTTGTGAAGGCCGCAGGAACTCGTTGGATGCGAGAAGCACAAAACCGGTCGTAGTGGAGGTGCTTGAGGCTTGTGTCCACTTGTGGACGTCATTCGGCTGAAATGATAATGATGATGGTGAATAGCGAATAGCGCAGGCAGGCGATGCGATGCGACAGGGTGGGTCGGGGGAATAAGATATTTCACTCGGACGAAGTCGCGGGCAGAAGCTAGTTTCACATAATATTAATACAGTTAGCTGTAGTGGTATTAAGATTAATAACATCGTGTAAAAATAATGCATTATTATTTTGTGTATTCATCCGCTCGTAAAAAGATCCTCAATAGAATATATGAATCTACAAGGACCACTAAAAGTAATATCGCTATTTTTCCATAATACCTACACGTTTAGTCGTTTACTAAGCCGCCATTACCGAAAACGATAATGGCGATCGACATCACAAACAAGAAAATATATTTATATTTAAAGTGTGAAAGCTTTTGCAGATGTTTGTCACTCAATCACCGTCAATCACGCTTAAACGGCTGAATTGGAATGTAAATTGACATCACAAACAAACCGTGTCCTGGATTGACACATAAAATACTTTTTATATCCAGTTTTATGAGTAAGTCATCATCTACCTAGCCTTTTCCCAACAATGTTGGGGTCGGCTTCCAGCCTAACCAGATGCAGCAGGAGGCCTACTACAAGCTCTTAACGCGATCCATTTTAGGACCTAAACTGAACTGTTCTTCTAATTCGTACCATGACGTCAGTTTAACGATTCAGTTTAGGCCGTGCCATCTGCTGACAGCGATTGTCCCAAACTGAGTCGCAAGTTTTGGTTTCATTCATACTTGTTTGGTACCATGACGTCCATAGAGCAGCTCAAGCGATGCAGTTTAGGAACCTATACTGAAATGTCTTGTTTTTGAATCGTTTTTAATTAGATCATGGTAGGCCACCAGTACTTTACATGGAGCGACTGCCTAACTGACGTCCACAACCAAGTTACTATGTAAAATGATACCCCTTGGTAAGACTGGTTGTTAGACTTACATAATATCACGAATGGCAGCCGGGGCCAATGGCTTAACGTGCTTTGCGAGGCACGGAGGGGTCTTGGTATTTAATTATGGTCACCCATCCACATACCGACCAGACCGACTGACTTAACCAGATGATCGTCCCGTGCGGCGGTTATTACTTAGACACAAGCCCTACTAGTTTTATGAGTAAGTATCCCTTAAAACTAGAGTGAAAGCAGGGGTAACAGCTAGTTTATTTATAACTCTATAGAAATGGCTGACCAAAGAAAAGAAGATCATTTAATCAATCATCTGCCTAGCCTTTTCCCAACTATGTTGGGGTCGGCTTCCAGTCTAACCGGATGCAGCTGAATACCAGTATTTTACATGGAGCGACTGCCTATCTGACCTCCACAACCCAGTTACTGGGTAATACGATACCCCTTGGTAAGACTGGTTGTCAGACTTTCGGGCTTCTGACTACCCGTAACGACTGTCAAAGATCCACGAATGACAGCCGGGACCAACGGCTTAACGTGCTTTCCGAGGCACGGAGGGGTCTCAGTATGTAAAGATGGTCACCCATCCACAGACCAACCGCGGCAAGCGTAGCTTAACCTGATCGATCGACCTGTGCGGCTGTTATTATTTAGCCACGGACAATCAATATTTATCATAATCATAATCAGCCTATAATGTTTCCACTGCTGGGACACAGGCCTCCTCTCAGTGAGAGGGAGTGGGCCGTAATCCACCACGCGGGCCCAGTGCCGGTTGGCAGATGTCACATGTCTTCGAATTCTTGGTTCTAGGACATGTCGGTTTCCTGACGATGTTTTCCTTCGCCGTTTTGAGAGCAGTGGTGATGAATTAATTGACACAAAGTAAAGCGCCTGTCTGGATTCGAACCTACGACTCGTAAGTCGCGGCCGTTACCACTTGGCCACCACTGCTCCCCGTTATAGACTAAAATATAACATTACGAAAACAGTAAAATAAACGCAAAAATTCCAACATTTCATAAAGAAGTTTCCGTTCTAAGTATCTCTTTGCCAGCGACCTACATTTTCTTACTAAATAATTCGAGACGGACCTGGATGGCTAGTGGCTCTATAAATAGTTACAATATCAATACTTGGAAATAACCTACTGACCCAGACCGTTTCTTTTCGAAACACTGCTGCACTGAGGATTTTTCTCAGAAGCTCGTGTACGAATAGGTATTCTCTACTTTGTAATTTTACCACCTTGGGGTGGCGAGCAGCGGGGTAGTTACGTATCACACTATCAGTAGCAATGGCTTTCATTTTGACAGTTCAACAAAATTCATTGTATTATTTACGTTGTTGAGCAGACAAAATTTCCGAAAATATGAAGCAAAGGAATAGCAATATCTTTCAAAATTATTTAAGGTGAGATTGAGAGTGGGTTAAGCTATTAGGGTTCAGGTCAGGTTGAACAAGACTTGCATTGACTTGAATTTGATAAATGAGCTGTTTGTTTTCTATTAATAAAATAAAAATTCATTCGAGAACATCCATGGGTTTCTTACTAAACTTCAACTATATCCAACGGTCCTCCACTTTTGTTGACTGTATTTGCACGTAATGATGTAGCCTCTGTTGGAGATGCAATAAATAAATGATATTGGGGAGAAAATCAAACAGGCTGCACAGTCTATGGCTATCTGCAATACCAGAGGCTTTGCATCGCAAGTGCCATGTACCATATGATACACAGAGACAAAAAAATAAAAATAAAATAGTATTAGGTAGAGCTATTTATGTGTATATTTTTTTGTTATACTTGAAGATAATCTGGGCGGTGTAACACGTCTGGACAGAATACACAATGAAGACGTGAGAGGATCTTTCGGAGTGGATAAAAGATAAAACAAAATAAAACAGGCTCTTCTGAGAAGATAGTTTCTCAGTAAAAACAGTCCTGAATATCCCTACAAAACGCCTGGGAAGAGGGAGACCTCTGGGGAGAGGTGGTCCAGTATCGAGAGGGAGATGAAAGCGCAGAACTTAACTATGACGACCCAGGACAGAGCATCCTGGCGCCGCTGTACAAGAAGACCCGACCCCAGATGTTACTGGGATTAAGGGATGGAAGTAGAAGACTTGAAGATATTCCTGTGTTTTCTATTGAAGACAATCTTCTATGTGTATTTTAAATGTTTTCTAACCACGCTGGTGAATATAGTTCAAATAACGTAGGTGGATAAAACCCCGATTAACGTAGATTCTAATAGATCGTACGTGAATTAAAACAAAGCTAAAATTGAAGGCTAAATTTAGCTTCAGTGACTCGTACTGGCTCGAAAGTTTAAATGAACATACGAGTCTAAGTAATAACCCAGTTTAGCAATAAAAAAAACTGTTGCCATTTATCAGACAGAGGATTACTTTTAAAGTACACATACCAAGACACATACCCTTCATGCCTCGGAAAGCACGTTAAGCCGTTGGTCCCGGCTGTCATTCGTGGATCTTTGATAGTCGTTACGGGTCGTCAGAAGCCTGAAAGTCTGACAACCAGTCTTACCAAAGGGTTTCGTATTACCCAGTAACTGGGTCGTGGAGGCCAGATAGGCAGTCACTCCATGTACAATACTGGTACTCAGCTGCATCGGGTTAGACTGGAAGCCGACCCCAACATAGTTGGGAAAAGGCTAGGCAGATGATGATTACTTCGAACGTACGAAAGTGAGTATGAAGTCACGTTTTCTATAAAAGTTCATAATATTTAATATTACATGTAATAAGGGTCTAACCTAGACGTGCCTACACGCCAAAGGGGGCCCCCGGGAAGGGCGGGGGGATTCATGATGTCTGGTAGTCTGGTTACCTGTTGACAACCTTTATATTAATTCATTACGAAGGTTGCTACGTGCTACGCGGTCTACGCCGCTACGTGGTTCGTAGCGACGGGCTACGCTACTACGAAGCTAGTTAATTCAAATACCTACAACTCATGATTATTATTTAGATTATGTTTTGTTTTATTCTTTTAAACATTAAATAACCATTTAATACAATTCAGATAATAGATAACAAATGTTTAATAACCTTTAAGATAAAATAAACTAAAATTAAAAAAATATAAAGTTTTTAATTGTACTCAGATATTTGTTTAAAGACAGTTATTATAATAGCATTATTTTAAAAGCCTTTAATAGTTGCTGAAACTTAGGCTACTTTACATAATGACTGTATCATTAGACCACCCTTAATCCTTCTTAAATGAACCACTTTTTAAAAATAACTAGGTTTTATAACTGCTATTTACCTCATGGAAACGACTCCAGTTACAAATGCAAAGACAGAACCATTCTCATCACAGGTTAAAAAGAGTTAGGTATCAAAGACAAAAGTAGTCCTTTCATTTTTTGTCAATAATGAAAAATCCTCAAACAATGTCGGGTCTTGTTTACCTAAATACTTTTTAACGGACCCTTTCTTTCAACTTTTAATCCTAAGTCTAGTTCCTTCATACATTGACTTAGCATGCCTTGATGGTCTAGTAGTCGAAAAGGCGACTGATGCGTAAGGTCCTGGATTCAATTCCCGGATCGGACAAAGTGTTTTTGGGAAATTCTGAGTAACAGCCCATAATCTTTTAAGCCATTAGTTAAGTAACATGTTGCAAACTCAAATCACTAATGAGTAGCCCAGTGCAGAATGTCAGTGCGAGAATTCTAGTAGCTAATAAGGATCAAATTCGCAAAACACGTATTCGTTTGTACAAATCTGGCAGGTGTCAAGAACGTATTCTCTCGTCGGCCGGACTGTAGTACAACGCGCAACAGTTAAATTGAGACTTCGCTCGGATGACGTAAGCGCACGGTAGTGAGCCGCGATGGCGAGAACGGTAACAACGCGGGGGTCGGATGGGAAATCATCTAATGACTCCTCCCGCGCTGGGTGGAGCGGAAGGGAGTGTCAGACTCTTACAGACTAAAACCCACCCGTGTTCCTTCCTTTGCCCTTTATGTTCCGGAGCAGCGGTAACCCTTTCGGACGATCCCGCTACCCCGGCAGGCTTCGGCCCTAGCGGGCCCCTTCTTTTATGCTGACATCTCTTTGAGGCGCGCGTGGAACACATACGCGCTGTCCGGCACGGGCCTGGTTCTGATCGGACGGAGAGCTACCCATTACTCTCCGTCCGCAGGCTCGCGCCTACGGTGGCCGGGAGTCGTCACGCGGCTCCCGACGCCCGTAGAGTCTCCCGCGGCGGCGGAGACGTGAGGCTCTCTCCCTCAGCCGTCCCACCACCTCCTTCGCTAGCATGACTGCTTCGCAGAAGGAGGTGACTACCTCCCACTCCCTCTCGCTCCGGACCATGGCTTGAACCAGGGCCGGACGCGAGAGGTCGCCGCCGCTGCCGATCGCCTCTACGAGGACACGGCGGTGCTCCGCCCAAGCGGGGCAGACCTCCACCGTATGCTCCACCGTGTCCTCTGGGCGATCCTCGCAATGGTGACACCCGGGCGTCTCCTCCCGCCTGATGATGTGCAGGTACCTCCCGAAACATCCGTGTCCGGTGAGGACCTGCGTCAGGCGGTAGGTGAGAGCGCCGTGACGCCTCGGGCCTCAAGTTAACACTTGCGGGTTGTAAGTCGCGTCGTGTACGGACCGCCATTGACATACATGTGTTTTTTGCATTCTGGCTACTCATTGGTGATTAAAGATATATGCAACTTATGGCCACATTATTTCTGAATCCATTATAATTATTAATTAATTCATTCCTGTGGTATTTTAAATAAAAGCTGTGATATACGAGTATTACAGTTTGCGTTAGGGAGGACATAGAAGTTCTCGGCTATGCAATTTCAAAAACCTAGCAACTGACATTTCTAAAAAATCTGTGTTTTTTTGTCAGTTGCTAGGTTTTGAAATTGCACAGCCGTTCTCCAGGTGTTGACATAATAACAATCCAATATGGCGGATGTTAATTTAAACTTGGAAGCCTGTTATCTGTCGCGAATTGTAATGTAAATACCAAGTTCACGTTAATCGATTTAGTTTAGTTTGAATAACTTTCTTCAAAACATCGTGAGGAAACCGGCATGTCCTAGAACCAAAAATTCGAAGACATGTGACAATAACCAACCCGCACTGGGCCCGCGTGGTGGATTACAGCCCGGTCCCTCTAGAAGAAAGGAGGCATGTGTCCCAGACGTGGGAACTTTAAAGGCTTATTGGGTAGGTAACTTTGTTCAAACCGTTTTTCTACAAAATGAAAAGTAAACGGTACTAAGTAATATTTTCCTTCCCAAAATAACGTTATTGAGCAAATGCTATTTTCCCTTTTTTTATTATATACTTGTACATAATATATATTTTTTAATATTAGCTTGTATAAATTCTTACTTCCTTTTAAATTGAAATTGAAATTGAAATTGTTTATTGAAATAATTGATTTACATAAATATTTACAAAATAGGGCCTTAAACTAGAGGTAGGTAAGAAATAATCGGATTCTACCTGAACTAGGAATAAACCTGTATCTCAGGTATCTCACTCAAGTGCTTATACATATGTATTGGATATCTGAAATTCCTAAAAATAGTAAATAATTTGTCTACTTTAATTATGATTATTTTCAAATTGAGCAAAATAGTATGCCACTTTTTGCATCATCGTAACACATTTTTGCAATAATATTCTGCTATGAGTTTTGCAATGTTACATTTTTAATGAGGTCGCGTTTACTTTGTCATACAGAAAAATTTGCCGTGTCAACAAAATATTAAGATTACATGTTTACTTAGAATATACCTAAATTGTAAAAACTAGGTAAAATAAATTTTACGGATTATAACTAGTAAACGACAAAATAACAATAATTATATAACATAAAGTAAAAAAGGCTTATAGATAAACATTGGCAGTCTTAAGCGACATCATTATAATCTATAGAATTGATGTATCTTGTCTCAGCTATTTTCTTTGCGGGGCATTCTTGATCGCCTGTTTTGTGGTTGCTCGGTTTTTTAAATCGCAAGCATGTTGCACAATGTGACGGTTCAGCATGTTTAGTGCACTCGTTCGCCTGATGACCCTGTTCCCCACAATGTCCACACGTATAGGTAGCCTCCCGACAAGTCTTTGCAGCATGTCCATACTGTTGACATTTGAAGCACCTGGTCACAATTGTGAAGTCCCTCACTGGGCAGGAAGTCCAATTAATGAACACTCGAGTTTGATAAATATAAATATAAATTTAATTTAAATATTTAATCCTTTCGTACTAAAATATTTTAATTTTTAAAAGATAGAAACCAAATCTCAACATCAAGCAAGTATTTTCAACAAGAAACGGTTAAATAATAGATATTTCTCCTCATAATAAAGCACAAGCCGCTAGCTCTCCGAATTATTAACACAGCAGCTACATGACGCGACATACTTAATAACAATACTTCCATTGTTTATTCAGCTAAAGAGTCTGGCATGAGAATGGTTTTCATTTAACAGACTATATTTGGAATCTATATCTATTAGGACACATTACAAAAGAGTTCTATAACAAGTAAAGAGTTATTATAAATTAGTTATATCTGAAGGTTAATTCCTATAATTAAAACGTTCAACGTCTAGTCGCAATCTCATCTCAGCCACAATCAATGTCAAAAACTTATCAAAAATGTAAGGAAATTAGAGGTAGGTATTTTTGACAGATTGAGACTGAGATCAGACAGTGAAGTGTGAACGTTCTTAAAATTACGAGAATTGCCCCTCTGGTCGTCTGGGTTAATAGTTACCTACTAAAACCTATCCAGAAAACATTACGGTCTATGAATTCATTAAAAAACACATAGCAGTTCTCGAGCTATAAGTTCGCTATTTAACAAACAGTCATGCTGAGAGACGTGGAGTTTTATAAATCACAGGCGATGTCCTGCGCTATTTTTTTACCTTTTAATGTAATAAATTCAAACACATATTTGAGTATGTTTATTATATTTTTTATTTATACCATTTTCTTCTGAACGAAAGCCTCTCATCCTTACCTTGAGCCACAACAAAAGGGTCTGAGGACTTATAAACCCTTTTACGTGAATGTTTGTATACCGGCCCCATTGCCCTGTGTAAAGATTTCTTTTCAACCCCACTTGCTTATTGTTTAGTCGAATAACAATAATACTTCAAATACAGCCGGTACCTGTCCGATTACCATCTGCACAAACAAACGAAGAGAATAATGAAGATTTATTCAAAATCTCTTAAGTTTCTAGTTTTTAGCATTGTAGATAGCTGAAAACTTGCATTATTTTGTTTGTTTTTCTTTGTGAAACCTGTAGGAGGCAAATTAAAACTTAAATTTAAAATGAAATAGCACTATAAGCATTTCTAAGGATGACTGTTGAGCTTGTCGTCCTGGCTTCGTATCCCAGTTCGGGAAAAGTGTTATTAGGTTTGTTCCAGCGGGAATTCCTCCTAACAGCCTGGTTTCTGGATTTATACCCGGTTAAAGGGCTTTGCAATTAAACATAACTATTACTTATATACACTACTCTTATCTTCTTTTACACCTTTTTTGTATAAAAAATACTAATAACGAATGAATAAATAAACTTGCGAAAAGATGTTCTATGTACACCCGTTTGGAAATACATGGATACATATTAAGTTAGCATTTATACGTGTAAACGATTATTTCCAATTTAGTTCTGGACTCTAAATATACATTTATGGTACAGACGCCAGCACATCAAGCTACTACAATCTGTTAAATTTCTTTAAAAGGTTTTCAACTTTATTGCTAAAATATAAGGCTCAAGGTTGATTGGGAAAATTTGACAGTTTCGGGTAGCTTGATGTGCTGGCGTGTATACATACAACAAATATAATCCTCCATTAACGACATACTTAATGAGAATGTCTGATGTAATTCAGGGCTAGATATAAAAGAGCGTGAGAATCGCGGCGATAGTCTCGCCGTGCCATCAAATTTTCGCCGCGATGATATCGCCGTATGGAGACACGTTGTAAGAGAGTGTATATAGTAGAAATACGTGACACGACGATAATATCGCCGCGATTCTCTCGCTCGTGGACACGGCCCCTAAGGCGAACAGTCTAGACTGATAATTAAGGCAAGCCTAAATAATATACATTGTACAATTTATGAAGTACTTAAGCGGGTGACTAAGACCTATCGTCTGCAGAACATAATTTCAGTGACAAATCCATTAATGTTATAGATGTTTTTTTTTTATCCATAAAAGAGAATTTTCTGTAGGAATACGGAAAATGTCGTGAAGAAAGACAAGAAAGTTTAGGGTTTGAATGTGGATGGCTATAAAAGTCGGGGAAGACCAAAGAAACGATGGATGGACTGTGTGAATGATATGGTTAGAAAGGGGGTGACTACCGAGATGACGACTAATAGAAATATATTGAAGAAAAAGACATGTTGCGCCGACCCCAAATAAATGCAGTAGGGAGGAGAATGATGAAAAGAGATTTTTCTTATGCTATGACGCGTGGAGACAAATTAATAGCAACGCAGTTTTGCAACGGTGTCAAGGTGTGAGAATGACCATGATTTCTTCTATGCTTTGCGGTATTACATGGTTTTGTATTTCCTGGTAATGTATGAAAATTTCAAAGAAATTCTTTTACCAAAATCGCGTCGTTCCGTCGCGTCCCGCCTGTCTGCCTTGGTTTACTTTTTGGTTTACTACATCTTTATAACGTGGTTTTTTCCATTACGCCTTTGTCAAAATTCCAATTCACCTTTTAGATTCACGAAATCCAATGCAAAGCCAACTGCCAAAATCGGTTCAATCTCGAAAGATATGAATCAAGAATCGAAGAATTTACGAACGTAAAGCCGAAGTTTTACGTTCGTAAATTCTTATGTTGCATAAGAATTTACGAACGCATTTTATATGTAAATTTCCATGCTAGCGTGAAATAAAATATAAATTGTGTCGGCTGCATATTTTTCCAAGAAACTTGCGAAGTTCAGTACTGAAGAGGTTTGCGAAAGGAGGACTGGAGACCACTCTGTCGCTAACAAAGTATTCTTGTAGTTTATTGTTTTGTTCTTATAGTTAAAGTTTTGTAAATAATTATGTTCTTATCAAAAACTACTGCTTGTTTAATATTATAATTGTTCCTGTAGGTATGCTTGCCGTTTCTGTTTTACTTTTAAATGAGGTAAGTAAGTATCTACTTTATGGAAATATGAGCAACGGAATTTATTAAAAAAAAACTTGTAGGTAAACAAAAAAAAGTGTGCCTCCCTACAGCTTCAGTGTGCACCTGCTAAATTTATTTTATCGCGATTTGGTACCTAATACATACATAGTTTATGGTTCACCAATATAACTGTGAATGGAATGCTGTACCAACCCTTCCTAGACAGGAACAAATTAATCAATCAACCTATTGTCGCCTGTCAAACCTCAGCTGGTAAGTATCTCGTGACGTCACACGTCATGACGAGACCGCCCGACAGACAGACGGAGTCAATTTATCACGGCATAAGATAAGACAGAATAGATAGGTACAGAAGGCTGACTCCATACAATGAACGAAAACATGCGAACGCACACATACACCGCCACACCGTATACACGGCAATCTCGAACAAAGTAATGACAACTCGCGGTCTCGCGGTGTAAGTTGTAGACGAGGGTCTACCTAGAGGGCGTTCTAATCCGAACTCTGCGAATGTTTGGCATACATTAGGAGATAAACACTATTTCATTATTTAAGAGAATAGAAAAAAAGAGCAGAAAGTCTGCTCGGAGAGCTGACCCCGTCATAATGTAACAGAAACGGTATCAATTCTAGAATTCCTAGGAATAATTGCGAGATAATTATTACTGAATAATTATGCCTTTTATTGGTACTGCAAGACAGCGAAGGTCTTACAGTACCTCTTCCTAGAATACCTACGTAGAAGCGTGTCTATGTGTGTGTGGATTTTTGCTCGTTGTATGGAGCCGACCTTCTGTACCTATCTACTCTGTGGCATGCCTTGCCCCTGACCTTGTCGTCTGATCGATACGCATTCGTCCTGACGGACGATTTGTTGTACGACACATTACGCCCGCCCGACGCAAACGTACCTACCGATTATATATTACGGTGACCGTCTTGAGATGAAAATAAATGTCTATTACTTTATATAAATGTAAATATATGTACTGTGTGTGTGTGTAATGTAATGTGTAAATGTAATATAATAAAATGTATGTGTTAATAAATGTACTTTTTATATAAATGTTTTTTTTTATAAAAATGTAGGTATTACTTACTTTTTTTGGTAGATTTATTGTGGTGGGCTTAAATAATGTATATGGCTGTGTTAAATACATACATATACAGGCTGACAGGGACATCGACGCGCAAATTGTAATCATTAATTCAGCACATGAAGATTCTAGACCAAGCGAAGAAATAATTGGCCGGTTAAAAAAAAAACACTGCTGTTTCATAGAAAGTGTCAAGTTACGCGGTCAAAATGTATGGAACAGATTTTTTTTAATAAAGAAAAAATAATTTATTTAGCACAGACTAAAAGACACAATACACCAGATACACACATCATATAGCAACAAATAAAAATCAAATAGAAAGTGTAAAGTCCGATGTAAGAAATTAGCAAGAAACTGTGCCTCACAGCTACACCAAAAAGGCCCAGTTTTAATAACCCACTAACAATTTCTACGTTTCAGAATCATGATTTAGTATAAATCCATGGTAAAAAATTGCACGTCGGTGTCCTTTCCACCCAGTTCTGCTGGGGAGTTTGTTGCGCTACTTCTTCTCCCCAGCGAAAGTACTAAGAAGTGGTGAAGGGCGGGCGTCTTGCGGGACTGTCTTTTGTAAAGACGTTCGAAAAGTGCCGATTCTCAGCCTAGTTTGAATAAATGACTATTGATTTTGATTTTGAGTATGTCTCATTGCCCTCGAATCTATGTCACTGAACCTGAACACATGTGAGCATGTGAGCGTATATAAATTAGCCTGGAGGCCAAAAATAAAGATGTACCATCCATTTGCTTGCTGCAAGCGTGATATAAGGCTATAGGATAGTTCTATCCATATGATGTCAAATGATAATGAAAGGAAATTGAACTAAAGCAAATTGGATGGCCGTAAAAACTTTTAAAAAACCTGTTGGATTAAATAAAGTTAGTATCTACGTGACTGTCTTCGGTTAATTATTTTTTTGGTCGCCATTAGCCGGGCCTGGGAAGTCAATGTAACTTCCACGGTCTCATTAAAAACACAATTAAGTCACAAATTGCGTTTCTGGTGTTCATACTTTTTTTTATCGGCGACATAATTCGCCAGGGCTTAGCAAAGAGATTCATATTTTTGGATTAGGTACGAAAAAGTTTGTTTGTGAGAGGTCAGAGTTTGTTTTTGCGCTTAGTTTAATAAAGCAAAAGTTAGGATAAGCTTATCGTATTGTGTAGGTACTGTTGTGACGTAACTCAGATGGGAGCTTATTTATTAAAATGAAACTCCTATATGGATTTCATTATTGATATTATTTAGTCTTTTCTCAATATTAATTAAAATTATCCCTTTTATCTAGGAAAAGACACCATCATAATCTATTTGACACACGCTTGAATGCCCGACTGGAACACGTCATCAAAATATTACCAGCCAGTCTCAAGAAGGAGGTCCCAGCCTCTACATCAGCTACGCCCACCTTCGAATAAAAGGATTGGCATAGCTCAACTACCAAACAAGACTTTTATTCGCCATGTTCGGACATCCAAGCTCTTCCTACCTATCCTAACCGTAATTTTACCTAACGCAGGAAATTAAATTTACATGGTAAGGTCCGTCTCTTGCAAGAGCAGGCTTAAGTCAGGACGAACGAATCCAACACTATGTTAAGTGTCAGGTAAGTTAACTCTTACAAGTGCCAATGTACACTCATACAAACTAACTTCGTCATACTTAAACCTCGTCACGCCAAAACCTGCGCAAAGGACGCGACGCGGCCTCCTAATGAAAACAATTGATGTGAGAGTTCACATCAGCCTGAAAGAGGCTTAAAAAATTAAAGGATCTTAACATCGAACTCTTTTAACCCCATCGGACGGTATCGAGCCAGAGGGAGGGAAAAGTTTAAGAGGCCAGGGTTCATCGAAGAAGACTATCATATGCCCGTACTCCAGAGTAAAACTTCAAACTCCTACTCCGATCTCAAAAAATTCTAACTCTATAAAAATATCAGTCTTTACTGATAAAACTGTGTGTTCTCAAACATAAGCTGAACCAAAAGTGTCAACCAAACACACTTTGCGAAGGCTATGCCCCGTTAGCAAAGTTGGTTTCAACTTAAGCTGAGTGTCTGTCACCCCCCCTCTAGGAGTGACCACAGTTTTCAAAAATTATTTCCTCCCATAACTCGCGACAAACTATACTGGAGTACGTCCATGCTATCCCAGCCTATTCGAAACAAAACATTGAAGACGACGATATGTTCCTCCTCCCTTAGGCCCCTTAGAGCTGTGAGGTCACACCTCACATGCCTCCGAGATCAGAGGTGAGGCACCTCACACACTCCCGGCCACGTCCGATGTTTTTTCTCAGCAATTATGCAAAAAATACAAATGAACACATATTAATAAGTTGTAACATATTATCCAAACTAAAATAATGCACTAAATGATGTTTACATCTAACTGACATATTTACATTGATATGACAAGATAAATGACACTAATAAAAAGAAAACAACAACAAACGTTTTTACAACTAAATATGAAAAGGTTTTAATCAATCGTTAAAAAGGCTTTTTATCAATAAACTTTCTTTTTCTAAATTTATATTTTGAAAATAAAAACTTCTTTATAAAATGTTGTTTGTTTATAGAAAATGTTTTTATAAAATGCATAATTGAAATTCTTTTTGGAATTAGTCTTTTAGTTTTATCTTTTTTGACAAATGGGATTCTTTTCTTCCTGTGTGCTTTTCTTGTATTGTTTGCAGCACATTGTGAATGAAAATCATCTAACTTAGGGACATCTACGTGATGTATTATAAAATCACTACTATTAAAGACTACAACCTCATCCGTAGGAAAATTAAATGAGTCTATAAACTGCACAGAATTGTTCAACACTTCTGCATCTTCATCTCTGTCTGCACATAATTTTACATCATGCTCAACTAACTGAACATCACTATTCACCTTACTATTTTCATTTGTGTCGATGACGAAGTGAACATTCTCCTTTATTTCGGAAAAATCGATCGAAAACTTATTTTCAAAAAATTTATCACCAGCGATGTTATTTTTATTGGTTTCCACATCGTGATTATCATGCTCATCCTGTGGCTCTGAAACATTGCTATATATATTAGTAAATGGAATGGACTGACCCGATTCATCATTTTCATTCTTGTGTTCATTCTCGAACACTTCTATCGGCTCCTTCTTCTCCTCTGCGGGTGTGCACTCCTGGCTGCTGTGCTCGTCATCATCTTCTCCATCAGCATCTTCCATGCTGCTTTCTAGGCCGCTTTGCTCGTCCTGTAGTGGGTCTTCTTGTTTTCCACTAAATAATACAGAAGCATCATCATCTACATTTACAAAATTCTCCTGTCCGCTTTCGTCAGACAGATCTTGTGCGATTTCCGCTTCTTGCACCTTATAAATAATTTTGTCTTTGTGACATCTGCACGGAAGCTCTGCTCGTAACACATCACACATGGCATCAAATGAAATATCATCGTTGTACGTGTAATTATACAATGCTAGGGCAGCACCCTGAAGATATGCGCCAAATATCAGCGCCCAATCGCTTTCACGCCATCCATTGAAGGCGGCAACCGTTTTAAACTGGTTTATAAATTCTTCTAGGCATATGCCATTCGTGCCCGTAAAAAATTGAGCCATCTTACTCTCTTTACAAAAAAATCATTAAACCACTTAGCTTTATGCTCCTGGCGACGTTTCTGCGCCTCTTACTCAGCTTGGCATGCGAGCGGTCTCGCTTTTTTTATAATATATATATATATTTCGCAAATTTCGCGAATTTTCGGCGCGGCCACCAATTATTGTGACGTAACTCAGATGGGAGCTTATTTATTAAAATGAAACTCCTATATGGATTTCATTATTGATATTATTTAGTCTTTTCTCAATATTAATTAAAATTATCCCTTTTATCTAGGAAAAGACACCATCATAATCTATTTGACACACGCTTGAATGCCCGACTGGAACACGTCATCAAAATATTACCAGCCAGTCTCAAGAAGGAGGTCCCAGCCTCTACAGTACCTACCTAAGTAATTTTTCAATAATTACGGATATGTGATAACTGCTTTCTTATGCTCTCTTATTAAGTGAAAACAAAATCCAATAAAAAAATAGTTTCCAGTCCTCAATGAACAATAAACCGATTTTAACCATCAAATAAATCACACAGCTTGACAACCAATAACGAGAGTAATTTCATAAAAAAGGTAGGTACTTATAATAAATCCTTTACCCTTAAAAGGTCATAAGATCTTGAAGAAATATTTCCGCCTCGCAACACCTCTCTGCGAAAACTGCTAACGAGTTGAACACAACGCGAAGTGACGTCAATACTTCAACAGGTAACAAGCTACATAAGACTAACTTTATAACTACATTTTTCTTAACTAGCTTGTTCCGGCGACTTCGTCCACGTGAAATTTCTTGTTGTAAGATAATATAATTTTAAGTGCATACAAACTAACAAGTTTTACAACGAAGTATTAGTTTAAAATAGTCGAATCAGAAATGAGGAGATCCGCAGGAGGACCAAGGTAACTAACATAGCTCGAAGAATTGCCAAACTTAAGTGGCAGTGGGCAGGGTACATTGCTCGCAGAACAGACGGCCGATGGGGCCGAAAGGTTCTGGAGTGGCGACCGTGTACCGGAAGACGTAACGTTGGAAGGCCTCCCACAAGGTGGACCGACGACTTTGAGAAGGCCGCAGGAACCCGTTGGATGCGAAAAGCACAGAACCGGTCGAAGTGGAGGTGCTTGGGGGAGGCCTATGTCCAGCAGTGGACGTCTTTCGGCTGAAATGATGATGACGATGATTATGATTAGTTTAAACTGCGATAGAGTCACCCTTTTTAACTTTTCTATGAAGTTCACTTTGAACCTCAATCAACTGACCGCACACAATTCGAATCGAACCCGAATAAATTTTATGCAATTGCGTGTAGATTTAGGACCCTTGACTGGCACTAACTACATAACTACTAAGTACGCTTGCTGATTGGATACTCTATTCAACACAGCTTTGGCACTAATTATTCTTCTAGGAATAATTTCATCTGCTTGAATCAAACTTAAGCCTCTTAATTAATGATTCGAAGTACTCAATGATAAACGAAGACCTACAGGTCTCTCACCCTGCTCCAACAGAAAGTATGAAGTTTTAAACACCGCGATTATTTTCAAACAAATCCTAAAAGCATATTCGTGTAAAAATGGTATTTTATTATTGAATTGCCTCCATTTTTCACCTTAAAGGGTTTCTCGAATAAAGAGCACGTACGCAGGCGATATTGACTCATTTGTTATTTCACAGTTGTACGATAAAAAAGATTTCTCTATCGACATTCTTAATTTATGGTTTGTACGTCAGATATTTTTGTTATTTACGAAAATAATAAAAATGTTAAAGGTACCTACTGCAACCACAGAGTACTTTTTGATAGACTACTGCAACTATTTTGTTTATGTAACCGAGGTTAAATTTTCCTACACTTTCTTTCTCGGGATGTATTATTGTAAATACATTATTCGATAAAATGTGTTTACAATAATACTTAGACGTTGTTTAGATTGGAGCCTGTACTAGGAATACCTGTGTTACAGGTCTCCAGCACCGTTGCGATTTTGAAGGATATTGCTAATCCACTGCTTCATATGTTCGAAAAAATTATCTGCTCAACAACGTCAACAAGGCGTACGCGCGTCGTCAACATCTATTGTCTACATTTCTTTGTCATTTCTCCTTTCGTAGGTCTGAATAAAGGAAATTTCTTTAGAAGTAAGCAGTACCTTTGTACTCAATACTAAAATGTCGTGTGTGTATCAATTTTACTTTGTATACATAAATAAATAAATAAACGTAAATAACGCAATGAATGTTGTTGAACTGTCAAAATGAAAAGCCATTGCTACTGTAAGTGTGTTACGCAATTACCCCACAGGCCTTCAAACTAATCAAAATGTATGATGTAACAAAATTCCGATGTAGACATTTTAAATGGAAGTATATAGTTTTCTCTAACAGAAAGAAAACCTGTGTCCCAGCAGTGGGAACATTATAAGCGGTTTACACTTATGTTATTTAATGCTAATGTCACATCCAGAGTCCTCTGAAACCCTGAACTATATACGAGGTAAACGGTAAGGGACATCGGCTACTTGGATAGCTCTAATTAGATATAGAGAATGTCGAAACATTGTATAGACTCGTAGATGCTTCGATTTGTTGACCATTGTCTATTTTTTGAAGTAAGTATCTAGTACTGTTGAAAGGCCAATACACTAATTACACTACAAATGGTTTCATTTGAAATCATTTTATAAGCCAAGATATTTATTAAAGATAATAGCCAAGGTATTTTTAAAAGAGTACCTAACCGTGGAGTTTCTTGCCGGCTCTTCTCCATAGGAAACGACCAATTAGAACCGTGCACCTAGCTTCTGACGTTTCATAAGTGCCCATGTAGGTTTATGTGAAATAAAATATTTTGAATTTGAATGGCTTCCAATATTCTAGATATTACGTTCAACATTCACGGTTCAATGTCTTCATAAGCAGTAGAGTATCTATCCACACAGTAATAATCCAAAGTTTACCAGGAGACTGACGTCACACATCTGCCAATCTGAGAGATAAGCACGTTCCACATTATATAAAGTTCTCTACGACAAACAACGTATGTACTACAACTCCATTACATAGGACTAAATGAAGTATAAAATGAAATTCAAACAACATTGTCAATACGGTACTCTATTTGTATCTGGATTTATTTGAGAGTACCTCTCACAAAGTTATCAACTTTATGAAATACTAAATTCGCCCCGCGGATTCACCCGCATAAGGCTGCCTTTCCAGCAGAGATGAGCGAGGATGCGTAGCGAGGGATGTGTGTAAAACTAACCAATACCAACGCTAACTTAGTTCAAGCTATAAAAATGAAGCGATGTTATTGGTTGGTTTCACACACATACCTCGCTACGCATCCTCACTCATCTCTGGTGGAAAGGCAGCCTGTCTCGATTCCGTGGGAATACCGGGATAAAAAGTAATTGATGTCCTAATCCAGGTGATGTACCTTTCATTCAAATCCGTTTAGCCGTTTTTGCGTGAAAGCGTAACAAACAAACATACAAAAAATCAAATCTTTTCACTTTATTATAATAATATTACTTTACTTTACGTTAATCGAAAGATAAACTAAGAAAGAGTTCGTTCGCGTAGGATTAATGTTGATACTGTCAAGGTATATGAAAACTTCATTAAACCTACTTAATATTTTGATGAAATTAATGTCTACGTGTCTAATGGGAAAGGAAGATCAAGATATTTATAGATTATTTTAGATAAAAAGTAGCAGAAAATATACCTAATATAAATACTACTATTCGAGTACCAAGTCATATTTTATTCGATGCGGCCATTTTTCCGATTTACTTTTACTAGTAATATCTATTTATTCTTTAATATTATTTTTGAATATTTCGCTCTGCAGTATAGTTACCAATTATCATGAAACTAAACTTACAAAGACATGGATTATAGGATTATACACGAAATCCAAACTGTTAAAACCTTTACTACTAAGAACGAGTGATCAAAGCGTAGTCATCTACAAAGCCAGTAGGTACAGTACTACGGAGCGTGAGAAGATAATTAAAAAATATCTCATTCCTCAATAGGTGAGGAACTCCGGACTGACTTAGAATGTCCTCCTTGACCCAATATTTGCTCTACAAAATCTAATTAAATGCGATCCATTGCTCGGCTGAAGAACAAACGGATGCTAAGCAGATAGACAATACCTAATAGACAACAAACATATATTTACCTGTTGAAAGTTCCAACGACAAGTTAACAAAAATACATACATAAACTTACACCTTCTTCCCTTGGGGGGGTGCGCAGAAACTACAAAACGCCACTTGTTACGATCCTTACGTAATTCCTTTGCTTCGTTTAGGTTCTTACGGTCGCGTACACGCACGCCCGGTTGCGAATACCATAGAGTAAGTAATGTTCATTATACTTATGTAAGAAGAGACGGGAGTCCCATAGAAAAAGATGAAAAACGGCGCTTGTATGAAACTTGCACTAAAATTGAATACCAACATAGCAACAATGACACAGACTGCAGATGTTAAAGTGAGACCGCGATAGCCGCCATTATGTTTAGTGCACGTTTCATAGTTTCTTTTTTTATTAGGTTGCATCAGACGCGAATACTGCGCTCCTGCAGGGTAATTGCGCAACACACTATAGGAATGGCTTTCATTTTGACAGTTCAACTATATTCATTGCGTTATTTAGGTTCGTTGTTGAGTAGACGAATTTTTGGAATATAAGAAGCAATGGATTAGCAATAGCTTTCAAATGATACAAATTGTGATTGATAGTGTGTTTACGCAATTAGGGTGCAGATCTTCAAGAAGAACACCAATAAGGTTGCAAAAATATCGATGTTATTATAACTAAAAAATAGCTATATTATTTATTCATTCAGTAAAGTAAGCATGTATTCTTAAATATTGTACTTACTTAATATCCAAAAACAATATTATTGAAGTTATTTCTGAATACAACCTTCCGTCAAATCGTTAAATATTAAAAATGGTACAACGGACCGTCGGATTTTGTACTAAGTAATTATTTATTCAGTCATTAGTACGCAGGAACTAATAATATACTGAGTTGACATGGTAACTGAGGTGTCTACAATGTCCCAGGATTCTCGCACACCAACAAACACCACAATTAGATTATTATACACGGAATTTCTACATTTATGTATAAAAGAGGCTGACTTTATTGTATGTATAGGTAACTAACTATTTACACTAGATCTTAGGTACTAAATTAAATGACTATACAAATAAATACAAAAACAAAGGACACTTAGACGTCGAAGTACTCGTCCGCATCGCTGTCATCCGGAAATGTGCATTTTCATCGTACGTTATGTATAAAACATTGATCATTTATTTCTTAAGGCGCGACTTGTCGAAATTTCTCCATACAAACTTCGGGAGAATATTACTCCACTGTTTGACATTGTACATCCAAAGTTAAACATTGTATCGTTTTGTCTTATTATTAATTGTGTCTGTACGGAAACAGAATAGTAAAATAATAAGCCATTAAAAAGTTATGAGCCAACAAAGTTTCGTTTTTCTTGCTAATTTTAACGTAACTTTGGATGTAAATAAGTAATAAAATATGGACAAAATCTTCAAAACAAAAACCGTACCGACAAAGTTCAATTATCGAAGAGTTCAATAAGCTTTATTTGTAATTGACTTATGCAGTGGTTTTTTCATAAAACTCGATTTTCCAAAGGACGTTTCGTAATTTTGTGAAAAACGGTTTCTGAAAAACGGCCAAAAAGTTGGTTTTTTAAAGCAGTGTATCTCTTAAACCGTAAATAATTTTGACCAAAAACAAAAATATGATATTTTCAAGTCTTATTTTAATACAGTGATGGAACTCAAATCATAATTAAACATATGTATGTAATGCATCAAAAAAAATTTCAAATACACCTCTTAATTGTCTTTAAAAGCAGTTTATCCCTTCATTAACAATTTTAATTATAATTAAAAATATACCATTAAATTTCCATTGCCAAACTGCATTCAGTGATGGATTATTTATTATTAAATAGTTTTTGTAAATAGATAATTGCTTCATATTTGCAATAAATTACCACCGTTGTGTAATCGCGCTTCTCTTTCTTTTCTATGCAGTCCGACAGTGACCGCGCTTTAGGTTATGTAGTCGCCTTAAATTAGTTACACTGATTGTGGGAGAAAATTGTGGCCGCATTCGATACAAATTTACGAATGCACACATTTACACACGTTATAAGGAGCTGGCGTACTCCTTATAACGTGTGTAAATGTGTGCATTCGTAGATTTGTATCGTGTAGCTGGCGTACTAGGTACAGACGCCAGCACATCAAGCTAAACGAAACTGTCAAATTTTCCCAATCAATTTTGAACCTTATGCTTTAGTGATAAAGTTGAAAATCTATTAAAGAAATTTGACAGATTGTAGTAGCTTGATGTGCTGGCGTCTGTACTTCGTCCATTGTGGTATGTTTTGACTGTACAGCGGAAGTGAGACTGTACGTGTACGTAAGTAGGTAGTTTTAATTTGGGAAAAATAATACCTATACTTACTTATTAAAAATTACAGAAATCGATTCAGTAAACGATTCTGAACAAACTACTTTCATACAGCATCAATTCAATTACACATTGTATGTAACTACTTATAGTGCGTAAAACAGCTTGTAGCTAAGTAGTAAAGTGGTTTATTCGATACAGTCACGACAATCCATGTCTTATGACAGCCCGCCAACTTGACCGTGATAGTTGACATCTCGTTGACATACTACAATATTATAAAGTTACCATAGACTAGAGTAATCTATATATGTATATAAAATTCAAAGTCCTGACTGACTGATATATCAACGCACAGCCTAAACCGCTGGTCCCAGAAACATGAAATTGGGATGGTGTGTTCTTTGTGAAGAGTAGGTATCCACTAAGAAAGGTTTTTTCGAAATTCCACCCCGAAGAGGGTGAATGGGGGGAGGGTGAAATTTCACGAAATCGCGAGCAGTTGCTAGTATTGATATACATAGCCCAAACATACATCAACAGTTACCAACTATAAAATATAAGAGAGCCATTAAAAACATCAAACGTGCTGCAGTGCCGTCTGATTGATCACACAATCTATTTGAAATGTTGACATGGCTGCGAAAAATAAAATAAAAACATAAAAATAAAATAAAGTAAATAGGTTTCGTTGGAAACTTTTTCAATTTTGTGCCAGCCCTTTTAAAGAATCGGCCCTGTCGACCTTTGCCGAATTTTTATTTTTAATTCAGCGAAGTTTGTCTGGCATACCTCGTGCCATCCACGTCAAGATAATTATGTAATACATCTAGGTTATTTTGATGTATGGCTAAGTTACTGGCCCAACCTGTCTGTACATAATATTTTCATCACAGGGCTTTATTACTGTAGTATTAGGGCACATAGGTTTGTGTGTTCTGGACAGGTAGGTACAGACGCCAGCATATCAAGCTACCCGAAACAAATTTTCCGAATCAACTTTGAACCTTATACTTTAGCAATAAAGCTAAAAATCTATTAAAGAAATTTGACATATTGTAGTAGGTTGATGTGCTGGCGTCTGTACGTACGTTAGCTAAACCATAAGGTTCAAATTTGACAGTTTCGGGTAGCTTGCTGTGCTGGCGTCTGTACTCATTACTTACGTCATCCTAATTAATATCAACGAGTAATTGTAAATATTTGTCATAATAATGTCAGGCTTTAGGTAGTTCAGTATTACCGTGTTCGTGATTCCAGTGAACTAACAATCATATTTTATGATCATAACATTGAGATTGTGAAATTCAAAGGATCTAGTGTAACTTTGGTATTCGAATATTTCGCCATAGTCTTCAGTTCAATGAGTCTGTACACACAAAGTTAAAACCATTTAACAAAGTAATTGGGCCGTCTGGTGGAATCGTGGACCCCAGGCCTTATTGCTCCTTAACGCGTTGTCTCACTATAAAGGAAAAGTTTGATTGTACTTTAACATTGTTTAATGGTACTAGCTAGGGCCACAGTGTTGTCTGCGTGAATGTTTATAATTCCACGAAATTAAAGTGCGGCAAAATGTCCAAAAAATCTATTTCGTATCAACAATGTTCTGAATTTTACACCCGATTGACTGATCCGTAATCGCTTTAAATTTTATTCAAATTAAAACCTAGACGAATTTTCCACCTCACCTCTAATGTTTAAGTCTTATCTAAGCTAAAAAACTGTGGCAAATGCGTAAAAGCTACCACACTACAAACAAATATACTTAATATAATACACATACTTACCTACCTACTTTATTATAAATTGTAAGCTGTTATAACTACACTATTGTATTAGGTAAGCCTGTGATGATAGTTGTATGTGTTTTAAAATAAATAGTAATAAATATACTTCTATTCCATATGCCATGTTAATAAAAATATATAATAAACTACCGGAAAACATAAAAAAAAGAAAACAAAACCAATATATTTTTAAATAAATTAAAAAAAAATCTTAATTTATAAAAGTTACTACACAATAGACGAATATCTAACAGATAAATTAAATAACAAATAGATACAACTGTTTACTAGATAAGTAAAATAATAAAAATAAAAAAGCTGTAATATATAAACATGTTAAACAATAATTTAAGTATAGTATACGTTATACTTAACTATATTAAATTGAGTGCAATAAAAAATATTTAAGCCAATAAGTAAATAAATGATATTAATATATAACATAACACAAAAAATAAGAATAAGTAAATAGATTGACTTCCACAAATTATATTCTGAGAAGAAATAAATGGTAAATACAAATATTATTCGTAAAAACAGATAATAATATTTAATAATAAGGAAAACCATAAAAGCGCTCTTCCTCTCTCCTACTTATAAAAAATTTGCTGTGCCCGACAGGGTCCATAATTGATTATATTGTTTTATACCTACCACCTGTATGTGTACATTATGGACGCAATAAAGATTGAATTGAATTGAATAATAATTACAGTTTGTGCGACAGAAAATAGAAAAGCCAGTAGCAACAAAAAAAACCTCAATTATACCCACCTACCTTTCTAGTCGACAATTTTCACGTAAAATTCGTCAACACTCGCGACTCTATAGTTTGCGGTCGCACAAATCCTCTGAGAACACACCGGTAATTAGTTTTTAATTGACACTACGACGATGAAATGCCAAGAACTCCTAACTGACATTTTTTTCAATTTTACTTTTTTTTACGTTAATCGTTTGTAAAGTCTATCTACGTAAAAAAAGTAAAATTGAAAAAAATGTCAGTTAGGAGTTCTTGTCAATTCATCATCGACTAGTGACTCGCTAGGCTACATGGTTACTCTCTTTAGCAAATAGACAAAGTTTAAGCGATTTTTCTGTTTACTGTTGAGATTTTAGTTTTGTGATTACTTTGTTACCACAAACTGGGAAAGATAATCAAAGGATTAAAACTTGATAGTGGTTTCTGTATCATCGTCAGCTTAATATACTTCTTGGTAGTTAAATTGAATAGAAATTCTATGAAAGCAATTGTTTATGCAAGACACAGGCAGCGTTTGGAAAGCTTCGTCGAGTGTTCTCGTCGCGTATTCCGCAAAGCCTAAAGGCTAATGTTTTTTCAATCAGTGAGTCCTGCCAGTTATGACTTACGGAGCCGAAACGTGGACACTCACGGTACGGCTGGTCCATAAATTTAAGGTCGCTCAGCGAGCTATGAGACAAGCTATGCTTGGAATCTCTCTGAGGAATAGAATTCGGAATAAGATGATCCGGCAGAAAACCAAAGCTGTCGACATAGCTTACAGAATAAGCAAGCTGAAGTGGCAATGGGCCATATTAACCGTAAAACAGATGACCGCTGGGGTAGACGTGTTCTTGAGTGGAAACCGCGAATCGGCAAACGTAATGTAGGACGCCCTCAGGCTAAGTGACGTGACGATCTTCGCAGGGTGGCTGGTAGCAGCTGGATGATGGTTGCCGAGAATCGAGTTGAATGAGAGCCCTATATCCAGAAGTGGACTTCTGGAGGTTGATGATGATGATATTGAGACATACGTCCAGCCTACTTTGGCCAGTCCATCCCTGCAACTACCTCGCTGACTTGCACACAGCTTCTAATTTTCTCTTACCTGTACTTTCCACTTTGTTCGTTCTAATACGAGAAGAGAGGTAAAACTTGCACGCCTTATCTATCAATATGTTATTAGCCACGTATAGCCATGCCATTGTCAACTTTAGACTTTTAGACAAACAAATTCTCATTTGATGATGATTTTTGTGTGGTCTGTGATCATTTATGTGTACCTATCCCTATTTAAAAATACTTATAACTAACAATATTTTTAATCTGTTTGTTTTAATTTAGGTACTTATACTCGTCAATAAGTTTAAAATTCAATTATTAATCAACTAGTATTGGATTTAGGTTTTAAGTTTTTTTTCCACCTTCGCACGTTTTCGACATTGGCTGAATTGTCGACATCGGCACCATTGCCATATAAAAAAATAGAAGAATAGAACCTCTTTCAAATCGGAACACATTAATATTCCTTGGCGTTAAAAATAGGCATAGTACGGTCGCCAGGAGAGTTCTTGACGTGTTTTCATGCCGTTTTAGTAGGCTATATAGTTCAATGTCCATCGGTAAATTAGCAACTGTTATTATTTAGCATTTGCATGCGAATGAAACAATGTTTACGTTGAAAAGTAGCCTATTATTGTAATGTAGCGGTCACGAACACACTTTTGAATTCACGATATGGACTGCCAGTAAGTATCTATTAATATTTAACTATAATATAAACGTTGCTTTTATTTATCTAGCTTTCAATATTAAACTGAAAATAACTAAGTGGCTGTCTAGGCCTACCCTACAGTGTGATTCTTCATAATGTGCACTATATCGAAATGAGGGAAACTAAGCTGCATATTATCTTTGATTATGACTGATTGACATGCTATTATTCCATTTGACATTTTATTTATTTTTTAATTACTGTATAGGTATATCTAACCTTGATGACATTTGAATTTGTTATTATTGAAATGTCAACATGGATTTAACATTTTTGTAATAATGTGAAAATAATACAAATTAAAATCAAAACAATCAAACTATTTTATTTTCCGAATCGTTACTTATTAAAAAATTTAAAATATCTTTTCACTTGTGAAAATTAAATAATAGTATGATTTGCATGCCCATGTGAAAGGTAGACCACGAAGGACGCTTTTATTAAAACATCTATGTACTAAATATCCATGCTTGCAAACCAGTAAATGATTTGATTTGCGATTGTTTTCTTATTACCCGTTTTCGCCATAAGTAATTGTGTTCATACAGTAGTAGTATCCTCTAATGACAGTCATCAGAAGTTCTCAGGTCTGCTTCCAGCCTAAGCAACTGCTGGTATCATAAACAGACAGTGGTCAAGTGTAAACGAGGCTCGTGACATTATCATGACGTCACAGCGTAGACTGTAGACAGGCGGCCAACTCATCAATCATTCACGGCCTGGCCTGACCCGCTAACGTTCCACTTTCAAACATAGCAACAGAAGTTTCACGTTGTTTGTACCTACGCATGGCAACAAGGTTGACCTACGTTGTCTGTGTGGTTCCCACAGAACCAGTCGGAGTGAATGAAGTTGATTTTATTATCTCAGAAGAAATGGAGATTTCAGAAAGAGCGCCTAAGTCAATGGTTCGATAATTTTATTCCGTTTAACTATCCCAAAGCTTTTGTCATGTGATTATTTAAAATGCCTTTTAGTTTTAACAAAAACTTGACGTAACATTTCATTAATATTCCGTATAAGTTATAACCCAAACTTCGGACATAGGTAGGTACTTCCGAGTCGTAAGCCTTCGTTCCTTCCTTACTTCACGACAAAAATCGTGTATTTATTTCTCATTTACAGCCCCGTACTTTTTACCACACAACACATTATGTTCACATCACTCGCTTCGCTTTCGCGTCTAATTCATAAATCATAATCCGCCTCCATCACGAAGCTATGAAGTGAAAATGCGTATGAAAAGTTCATGTAATATTCATCATGTGAGGCCTTGGTCCAGAGATATGTAAATGAAAATTATATAAGTGTCTACACCATCTGTTAAGGTAAAAACGTCCTGTTTTCCATTTCTGTCACTCAAAGAGGTAAATGTAAAAACGTTCATTATAAAGTTAGCCTTACTCACTGTCCGCGGCTGTCGTTTTTTTTTTAGCATTTTTTTTGTGGGATTCTGAATAATAAAAAGGTTTTTTAAAATGAGTTGTTGTGGGGCGAAACGAGACTTTTCTTTCAGAGAGAAAACTAGTCTGATAGAATTAGATGTATTTGTCTTTGTCTTAGATAAGTACGAAAAAAGTCTAAAATAGAAAGTATGTCAGTGCCCATAATAATATTAGTTTTGTAGAATAGAAAACATTTCTTTTGAATGGGGTTTTATTTTATTTTAGCTAAAATGTGTTAAATATAAGGATCAGTTTCAAAATCTGAAACATCTTTAGACTAAAATTTTAAGAAGTTTTGAGCTTGGTAAATTTCTTTTGCTTAACCATTATTTTTAATTTGACTAAACCTAAAAGTTTTATAGTTAGATAAGTACTATCACAAAATACTATAAAAGTCTTAAATAGTGAATAATCGCCTTCAGATTGATATTAATTTTGTCTGTCATAGTATTTATTCGATGCGATTCGTAAAGACGGAGTGATTAATACCAATAAACTATGTTAAAAGGCTTTCAGCACTAATAAGGCAGGAGATAAATGTCACATTAATTCGTTTATATACTGTGACCTTTGTAACAGACGAAGACAACAGGCACACCCACAATCACGTGCAAAAGGATGTAGGTAAGTAGGTAACTAAAATAAGAAAATTCGACAACGATTTTCTCCAAAAGTGCCCATATTTATTGATCTAGTAAGGTTGGGCGCATATTTAGTATCTTTGAAAACGTACTACTTATTCGTAGGTACTGTACCTACATTGTATCTTATTTCAACATTTAGATCGATACCCGACGAATAGTTTCGTATTGAATTTTATTTAATAGGTATTTGGGTATTGCTCTAGGCAGATCAACACCTAATTAAACGGTTGAAAACTTTAGTATACTTAGTTTAATTTTTAGTAAAATTAAAAACTTTAGTATAGTTATACTAAAGTTTTTAATTTTACTAAAAATTCAACATTTAGCACTTATGACACTTTTTCATTGCTTTTGAATGCTACTTAATTCCTATTTTCATTTACTATAGCTACATTCTTAACGAAAAAATAAGCCTTCAAAATCAAAATATTTTATTTCACATAAACCGACATGGGCACTTATGAAACGTCAGAAGCTAGGTGCACGGTTCCAATTGGTCGTTTCCTATGGAGAAGAAGCGGCAAGAAACTCCACGGTTACTCTTTTAAAAAAATAATTGGATTTTACAATGTTTTTAAATTACAGTAGTTATGGGAGGACAGCGTAGGCCTTAACAATGTTCTACTAATTAACACAACACAAGGGTGACAATAACCTCGTCAAGTGGCAGTTTGCTCGACAACAAACGTTTATTTTGAACGAGGCCACTCAAATGCAGCTTTGTGGAGCCAGAGGCAGTGGGCGACCTAAGTGTTGCCAGCGCGAAATAATTACAAACAAGGTGCCATTTCACACTTATGTAAGAACTTTTGTGTACGGTCTTGTTGTTGAACGCTTCTTGTATTACGAAAATCGCCCTTACTGTTACGACTTAAAGGTCTGTTGTCAATGTTAAATTGTTACCTTTGGACGTGCAGTTGACAGTACTTAATCTTTGACATTTGATTCGTAATCCAGCGATAATGTTTCCACTGCTGGGACACAGGCCTCCTCTCTTCGAGAGGGTGTGGGCTGTAATCTACCACGCGGGCCCAGTGATGTCACGTGTCTTCGAATTTTTGGTTCTAGGACATGCCGGTTGATATTTCGATATATATGCGATGCGTTGAACGCTCGATCAAACAAACATTCGATATTTTGAACACTCGATGTAATGAGTGTACAATATATTGAATGTTCGATTTATTAACCATTCGATATTATGAACGTTCGATTATTTAGACTTTCGATTTATAGTGGTCGATCAATTGATATTCGATTATTTGGCATTCGATATGGCATGGTACACCCCGCCCCGCTCGCTCCCCCCAGAGACGATAGACTCGACACTCGCGAGACGCGACGCGCGAACAGCCAACTCGCTCGTTTCGATTTTTTTGTTACAATTTCTTATTATTCAAAAAATCCGGATTCGATTATCAAATCCGGATTTGGAAGTCTAGTAAAATGTGCGGATATCCGAATTTTTCGGATTACGGATAGTCCGGATTGCATTCCCTAGTGCAGGCCGTGCGCAAGGTGTTGTGCTGGGTTCGATTCCCAACAGTACCTAATCACGCATTTAACGACTGAACAGAATCGAATAAAAGGTGGCGCATACTATAGACCATAATTATCCTGTATAAATACATATTATTATGTACAGTCAACAAAAGAGATAAGCATGCAGGATCGTCGGATGTAGTTGAAGTTTAGTAAGAAACCGATGGATCTTGTCGACTGAAATTTAATTTGATAAATTAGCTGTTAGTTTTCTATTAATAAAATTGAATTTTATTCGAGAACATCCATCGGTTTCTTACTAAACTTCAACTAAGTACCTATATCCGACGATCCTGCATACTTATCTCTTTTGTTGACTGTACATAGGTTACTTTTTATCCATAGTTTCTTTAAAGATGAGGGAAACTGTGGTCAACATCCAACACGAACAACAATAATCAGCCTAGGTATAATGTTCTTACTGCTGGAACAAAGGCCTCTTCTCTTCGAGAGGGAGGAGGAAGGTCAACATCCTGTGTTTAATAAACTAAGTACCTACCTACGAAGTTTATACAATTGTCTTTATTGTTCGAATGACACTTGAATAAGTATCTAAAACAAGAGACAGGCTGTCTTTTGTTTTAGGTACTTGTATTCTCTGATCAGTCAAAAACTTTCTTCGTTAACATAAGAAACAAAGTATGAAGACAAGTTTAATAATAATAATAATTTATTGGCATAAAAATGTGTACAAACAAAGTGAAGCCCTGACTCCTGCGCTAGGTAACACCTGTGTTACAGGAGCCAGTGTCTTCTCCCAATCAGTAGATTCTGGATTTTATGCAATATACATCATTTGTATTTACGACAAACAAAACAAAACCTTTGACCTTTAACATTCGAACACATCGAACGGGAGTTTTTTTCTAACCGACGTGATTTTCATCTAATGCTGTTATAATGGACCTCGGCGTCGCGTCGGCAGGCAAAGCGTAGGCGTGTGTAGATCACGTTTCTTTTTTAATTTACACAGACGTCTGTATGATAATATTATGTGACCTTATCGTTCCGTCACGTTTACGTCAACACGTGCAGGTTTTCATTGAACGTAACAACGTCTGTTTTCCCATTTCGCCAATTATATATAAATCTTATCCAATAGGGGGCGAGCCTATTGCTATCAACTAGGTACAACTCTAAATATAGACTCCGAACTACTATTGAGAAATTCGTGATAGAAAAACCCAATAACACTTTGCCCAACCTGGGAATCGAATGCTCAACAGTAGCGCTTGCGACCACTAAACCAACGAGCTAGCAGTATAATTTTAATTTCGTATTAACTTTTTTTTTTACCAAAGTTCGGCCGTTGAGAGGAAGCGTTCCTGACACCTGTCAGTGCGGCAATCAAATTTGTAAAACACTTATTCGTTTGTATGAAACTGACAGGTGTCAGAAACTCATTCTCTCGACGCACGGACTGTAGGTGGATTGAAAACCTCCTAATTTTTAAACCCAGTTAAAACCCCTTCAGTTCATGCAATGACTTACTAGTAGTAACTAGATTATAACTCCGACCCTCTGATGTAACACGACTAAGTGTGTTGAACTTTCTGACTTTGTCGCTAACACTCTGCGTTTCAAAAACCGATAACTATGTAAAGAAAGTTCGAGGAATTCCATCGTCACTAGAGAACGAAAGTTTGTGTCGGACTTCTGCCGCATACAGAGCTTTTCGAGCTAAAATGATAATTCTCGGTAACAGTCATACATAGTGATGTGTCGTGGTCTGTGATCTTGTTATTTTACATCACTAGATACCACAGAACTAAGTATAGTACCTGTAAGGAGATGACTGATTTCTATGTACCTCTATGAAAACGCTTCCGTACAGCAGTATTCATAATTTCAGATAATTTACTTTCCATCGTCAGTCATCAATTTTAGTGAAATGTATTCTAGCTAAGTTGATTTTTGTGTGACCATTTATAACAAAAACGTGCTAATAAGTTTTGGTTGCAATGGAATTTGAACTTTATTACGTATGTATTTAGTTTGTTGTTCGATAAATATAAATTATCTCAAATTCTTAATTCAATTATTGGCACCTGTCAACGCCTTTATAGAGGTATGAGGAACAAGGTGTAAAGTTCATTCATACTCTATAGAAAAGGGAGGATCCTCCGACCAGACGGGTATTGTGTCTGGCGGGCAACTGCCCGATGATTCATGTCGGGTCGTTGTATCTATGCTAGTTGCGCGGTAAACTCTGCTTGCGAGATGTAGGATTGAGCGTGACGTCAGTATGATGCGTTGTTCGCATGTGGCGTTGTAGATACCGCTACACCTTCATAGCGGTTACATAGAAACCAGTCGTGTCGCTGCGGTCTGTCATTGAGATAAGGTGGCGTTACCGCTAGGATTGTGGTTGTAGTCGCTGCGGAAGATCAACTTTAAATAAAAACCTTTCGATGATTGATGTGACGAATTTCTATCTACGAACGATATGAACGAACCATAAGGGTCGTAGCACATGAGATTCTGATTACCCTCGAGGGAAAAAGGTGTGGGCGTGTAATATATGTATAAGTGTATGAATAAGATAACACAACATCGGAAACGAATCTGAGAAGCTATCACAATTTCAAATCAAGTCACCTTCTCATTTCTCTTCCCACCATTTCCGTCAGAAATATATTTGTCAGAACCTCTTCGTTAGGAAGGTAATGGGATCGTTGGGTATTTTCTTTCCCATTATTTGTTCTGTCTCATCGGCTGTGGGTTGTGATAACAAGAGCTCCTCGGGACTGTTAACTAGCAGTCTATAGGTCAAGCCGGCAGTACGGCAGCTTCGTGTTCGAGCTTGACTAAGTGGAGTTTGGAGGTTCAAGAAGTTATTGAAGGCAGATTTATTTTTCAACCATTTTTATTCTGGTAGGTTCGTAACTACTTGAATAATAATTGGGGCCTATTTATTTTTTAGACGAATTTAGGACACCAACTTACACACTTCAATCGAAAATTGAAATGGAAAATTGAAAATTGAGTGGGTTAGTGAGGACAGTTTGAGATGTAATACATATGTTGACTAGGTATATGTATTTGATCTCGAACTATGTAAACTACTTGTTTGATGTTATCATCAAACAAGTTGTTTTCATATTCTCGAGCAAAGCTGTGGCCATAATCTAAATATCGGGTGTCAAAATACCCTTACCTAAGCCGAGAATCACATATGTTCTTCCCAAACCCGAGACAGAAAGTTTCCAGGTATGAGGAGACGGAGATAATAAAGGTCAAAGTTGGATGAAGTTTTTTACGAAAACAAGATTTAATATTTATAACTTAATTTTAAATACTCCCGCTTCCCCTATACCGTTGCATGCATAAGCACAATGTATTGCGTGCGTTACATTGCGCACTAACGTACCAAAACAGCGAATTTTAACATGGAAAATAAAAGTAATTTCCCAGCAATTATTTTTGCACAAAGATTGATTGATTGATTGTTTGATGTACTTACTAGAACGAGTAGATGACGGCTTCGTGATATTTTTTTTTTAACTTTGAAGTTAGGTGACCTAGGTAATTGTCAGGACGTTATGCTCCAGATAAAGACGACATTGACGCAACCTTTCATTTAACACCCAAATAACCAAACAAGCGGAAAATAATACAATTCATAATCTCATCACTGTGCAAGTAAACGTTTTACGAGTCTCCAAAATCCTTTGAAATAACGTTGTTCATCAAAATCTGTTGTGAGTCGCGAATTAATTGAATTAAAACTAAATCTTCGTTAATGTTGCTAGCGGACTGTTTAGCATTGCAAATGATACTAATAATAATACATTTAATACTGAAAGGGGGCAACGACTCCCCTGTAATACCCAGGGGGTTATATTTTACCGTATAATAAATTCACTAGATATGTTTTAAATGAATGATGACGGTCAGTCATTGACTGCTAATGTCAGATTTGAGAACACATTATTAGTACATTTCTTTAATAGATTTTCAACTTTATCGCTACAGCATAAGGTTCAAAGTTGATTGGGAAAATTTTACAGTTTCGGGTAGCTTGATATGCTGGCGTCTGTACTTTAGCTTTCACACGTACCGGCGTAGTTTGCCTGGCAAGTGTTACGGGACAGTCGGCACCGGCTACCCGGTTGTCGGGACGTGTGAAAAAGGCACTTATGGAGACTTTTATGGAACGTAGCGATCAAAATCTGTGAATAATGAATCTCATTAACCTTTATTTATCCTGTACTCTGTACCAGGGAGTCTACACCCTAATCAAAGACGAACCTACGGGCTTTTACTACTCCATGTCACCTACAGACATAAGATTATTTCGGAGCCCGAACTAAGAATGTACAGAGGCCAGCACATTAAGCTACCCCAATCTGTTAAATTTCTTTGATAGATTTTCAACTTTTTGCAAAGGAATAAGGTTCATATTCAATTGGGAAAATTTGACAGATTCCCCAATCTGTCAAATTTTATTTAGCTTGATGTGCTGGCCTCTGTACGACAATACGATTTGACAGTTGTCCTTACTCCCGATTTGTCTTTGCCCGCCCGAAAAAGTTAATTAATCGGGAGTAGGGTTACTAGGGTTCGTTCCGATGTATCGTACTAATTTTGGACAGGCGCGTATATTCGTTGATGGAGTAAGAGAGTAGGCCCCCAGAGGTGAATGAGAAGTTAGTCGCCAGCATTGCTTTCGACCATTCCTTGCTAAAACAATGGAGTGACTCAGAGTGCAAGGTGGTTACCACGAACTTAGTTTCGTGTATACGTAGAATAGGAACGCACTTAAGACTCTAAAAAAAGGTAGCGGGATTGTCCGAAAGGGTTACCGCTCGCTGCCCCGAAACATAAAGGGCTAAGGAAGGAACACGGGTGGGTTTTAGTCAGTAAGAGTCTGACACTCCCTTCCACTCCACCCAGAGCGGGAGGAGTCATTAGATGATTTCCCATCCAAAAAAAAGGCTCTAAAAAAAACAATACCTATCATAAGTCTCGAACATGATGTGACGTGAAACCATGCATTTTTAATGATTTTTATCCATAAAACATTTTTTAAGAAAAAAAGAATCTATATTTTTGTCCTTGCGATTACTTTTCCTTTGAACTGAAAAGGCAGTTGTTATTACAAGTCTAGACACTTCAGAGACAGACTAAGCATGTCGAGACTAGTAAGAAAAAAAAAACTGAAGACACTTCTCCTAAAGTGTATTCAGTTTCTAGAGTATTTGAGAGCTGGCTTTCAGCCCTCCTCCTAAATTTCTGAGGCCCAAGCACGAACGCGCGAAGTAAACGTAGGTTCTGTAAATTCTAATGATTTAGGAATTTTAAATACAACTTTCATAGAGCATTCTATGCTAATCTAATTATCCTGTATTGTCCCACTGCAGGGCAAAGGCCTTGATGTCCCTTTTCCACACAATTCTGTCTTTTGCCAGTCCTTTCTGTAGGAGTCATCCGCAATTTTCGTCTCGGCCTGCCGCGATGACATCGTGTGTTTAGTGGGATCCAATCGGTGTTTCTCTTAGCCCTATATCGCGGCATTTTTTGCCGAGATAGAAGCCTTTTTTGCGACGCCCAGGTCTTTATTTTTTTTTAGTTTTTAATGCTTATTTTTTTACTTTTTATATTTCCTGTGCGTGTCCCAAATAAAATATTGTACTTACTTTTTTTCATAACTAAGTAAAAGCGTGAACGCGTCCTTACATCCAAAAGTTATTAAATTAATGTTCAGTAAACTGTTTGGGTGTGTTTTACGATCGATCTATGTTTATTCATGGATCGTCCAGGCTATACAAGTTATAATCGAATCGCCATTGTTGGTACGTACCGGACGGCTATTCAGACATTGATTTGATTTTGAAGGTTTATTTAAACAGCTTTTGTGATAGATGGTAAAATATTGGTATAGCAACTATGTATACAGGGTGGTAGGGCCATCTACGCGAAAACAGTAACCATGAATTCAGCACATAAAAAGAAACAAAAAATAGAAAAAGAAAAGTAGAAATTTTTCGTCAATTATCAAAATAAAATCAGTTGTTTCATAGAAAAGTGCAATACCTACGCGGAAAAATATATGGAACAGCTAATTTTTTTAATTCATCGACGAAAAATGTCAACGACCCCCTGCTTAAAACTTTCAGAATCAAGGAGGTACTGAATTCACGGTAACAGTGATTTCGAGCTCGCGACTAGTTCCACCTTAAAAACACATTATTATGCGATGTTTTCTGAAAGTATGTAAGTAATATAAAGAACTCGGTGTAAGTCCGAAGTGGTAAATGTAATGTGGGCTTCGCACTTAGCTAGTCCACAAACAACACAGACATTACAAATCGCAAAGGATAGATTTTACAAAAAAAGTAAATATCTAAATAAAAAAAAACGTTTATAATAATAAGAAAATGATGATGATAATTTGAAAAGTACCTAAGTTTCTATCATAATCACAATATTAGATAACAAGCTGGGACGTAAAACTTTTAAGAATTAATGATTTTCCAAAACGTAAAACTTTTAATAATTAATGCATTTCAACAAAAACATTATTATAATTTTATTTTTTCTAATCGATACAGAACTCCCCACTCTTCAAACTCGTAGACATGTATTTTTCCGGAATTTTCCGTCCCGTTTGTATAAAATTACAAGTGACCCACTAAAAAGTTAGTCCACAAACATGACAGTATGGATTATTCCGCTTTGCCCCACCGGCCGAAATTAATGCCTAAAATTTTGCAGTAGAATCTTCCCCACTAAATCGAAGTAGTGGGGCAGATTCCACTACTTTAAAATCTTATTGGATTTTGCCCCACTATGGTTGGCACCTTTATGTGAAGCGAGCACCATTTTCCATGCCTAACTGAATTACAGAAAAAAAATAGTTAAAAATACCTCCCCGTTTCAAAAAGTCTTAATATGAAGGCAGTGAAGTGAAATCTCGTGAGAAAGCCGACACGTTCGTAATAAAACGGCACGTGCCTTGACAACAACAGAGTCGTGCCTCCTGTCGCGTCGGTGTGACTTTGGGACGCTGGGTGTGAGTTATGTCACAGTCCACTAAGTACTTAATGTGTACAAAATAAGACAAGCTCGTTAGTTGTTACTCTTGGTATCAGCAAATGGACCTGAAGAGCTAACACATTTTCTTCTACCTAGCCTTTTCCCAGCGATGTTGGGGTCGACTTCCAGTCTAACCGGATGCAGCTGAGTACCAGTATTCCACATAGAGCAATTGCCTATCTGACCTCCACAACCCAGTTATAAGGAGCCCTGAGTAAAAAAAAAACTAGGGAAAGATGTCGTGCTATACCTACCTAATTTATGAAATCCCGATGACGTCCGAATCTCATGCGCCATGTAAATATTGGTTTACTAACGGGGATGTGAAAAGGTCACGTAGCATGGTTACGTCCATAGGTATGTTCTTTACACAGCAAACCCCCTCTGGGATTTGGACAGAACGCTAGTTTGCATCGAATATACATAACAAGAGTGTTCGCAAAACTGTGAAGAAAAACATCTTGAGGAAACCGGCATGTCCTAGAACAACATATGACCTTCACCACATGGCCCGCAAGGCAGATTATTACCCACTCACAGAGAGGAGGAATGTGTCCCAGCAGTGGGAACGTTATAATAGGCTGATTATCCTAAGCACATGACATGAGATACCATACGTACCTAAACATTGCCCGGGACGGGAAACAATGACATATGTTAAAAATGTCCGACGAAGGTTTAAAACTATCCCGATGTAACTATCGAACCAACACTGATTCAGTGTGATAAGACTACCTACCCCACAAATGGCAGTCATACTGATGTATCTACAACATCATTATTTTCCTAGCCTTTTCCCAACTATGTTGGGGTTGCCTTCCTGTCTTATCGGATGTAGCTGAATACCAGTATTTTACATCAATCCTCTGCCTATCTGACCTCCACAACCCAGTTACTGGGTAATACGATACGCCTTGGTAAGGCTGGTTGTCAGAATTTTGGGCTTCTGACGACCCGTACCGACTGCCAAAGATCCAGGAATTACAGCCGGCGGGACAAACGCGAGCCACGAAAAAACGTAAAGTAAATACGACATCTTGATATGTAAAGATGGTCACCCATCCACGGACCAACCGCGGCAAGCGTAGCTTAACATGATCGATCACCATGTGCGGCTGTTAATACTAAGCCACCAACCCTACCTAGGTATACCTAAACCGATATACCCACATAGGTGTGCCTAATTCTAATTCCAATCTGTATCGGACGCAAATCATGTTATACCTAGTCAATTTACTTCAAATGGTCTCCCGGCTAACCCAAATTGAGTTATGATACGGTATCTTAACATAGGTATTCCTATTAAGTTGTGCATTCTAGCGATTATCGTTTCCATTAGTACCTAGTAAATAGTTATAATTACAAATACATCATCATCATCTGCCTAGCCTTTTCCCAACCATGTTAGGGTCGGCTTCCAGTCTAACCGGATGCAGCTGAATACCAGTATTTCACATGGAGCGACTGCCTATCTGACCTCCACAACCCAGTTACTGGGTAATATTATACCCCTTGGTAAGACTGTAATTACAAATACGTAGTAAGACAAATTACTATTTAAGTAATTCAAATCTCGTATAAAAATAAAAATAAACTTATAGGCAACAAATATTCGGTGGTTTCTAAAATGGAGTGAGTTTCATCCTCCGTTAGATGAAGAAACCTGAGCACCATATAATAAATATTTAAATGCTGAAAAAAATGCATGTAATATCATTAATTAACTGCATCCCAACGCCATATCCAAAGACAAACTGCTTAAAACTAATAAGGTCCTGGCTGCTTCTGAAATACATTTCTGCTAAAGTTACAAATGCCATAAGAGCTGGCCGTTTCTCTTGTAAAAAAAAAACAGTGGCACTCCGGGAGTGCCGACAGATGTGAAAACAAAACCCAAACTTTGCCAACACTCACTGACATTTCGGATATACATTAAAACCGAGTACATCCCGAGGACAGCCAAAAACATCTGAAGCGGTGTCGGTTACGGTAACAGTGGCGTGAATTCAATGGTTTTTTCCCATCTCAAAAAATGCCCAACGAGCTTAAAGAAGTTTTCACTTCAAAAAACATGCACCTAAATACAGTAACAGCGATATGTGTTAAAATCATGTAACGTTATTGCCACTCAAGTGATGAAAAATCAAAATTTGATTTCCTATAACAATAGAAATTCAATTGCCAATCATTAGCCACAGTTGAGCTAATATTTTCTGTGTTTATTCCATGCGAACATCTTTCAATCACCCGGCTATATTATCACGCGTTCTTCCAATCAAAAACCATAATACAAAAAATTTAAAGCTCATTCTAAACTCGCTTGACTGTTCGAATGGAACCATTTTATTGCCAGCCTGCACTACATAAGGTCGACTTTAGCAGACAACCTTTACAGTACGGTACTTCGTGAAAAAATAAAAGTCACGCCGTATATTTGTTGGCAGACTTATCGCTCCGTAACGACAATCATCTATTTGCTCAAACGTGTAACTAGTTGTAATGACAGAATCGATTATGGATTCAAACCGGCTGTCATCGCTCATATTTTTCATCGCCCCTACAAAGAAACGTTTAATATCTTATTCATTCATCATATTCCATTTTAGACGTTAACCTTGACGAAAAAAAGAAAGAAAACTTTTTGTTATTGAAGGAAGGGTACTACCTTCCAAGAAATATGTAACAATTAAAAATATAGCTTGGACGCGGGAATTGTTTCTGGAAACATTCAAACAAGTACATATTTTCAACAAGTATTTTTTTAATAAAATAAAAATATACGTCAGCCTTGTTCTTAAAATTCACTGTAATATAACCTGTTTAAAAATACTTTTTACAGGCAATTTCTTGCCAAAAATAAAACGCTGCATAGCTACGCGAGTGGCGTAGCGCGTAGCACCGAAAGCGTAGCTAATTTGCTACGCGCCGTAGACCATGAAATCTCTGTACAAAGTGACTCCGAAAAGTTCTAAAAACGTGTTAAATTGCTTTGAGTTACGTTAGCCAGTATTTTTGGCACCTTTTTGAACAAACGTAATTGAAAATCAATGTATAGATTATTGAGTTAATGCTACTTATTTAGCCGTCTTAAAGCATTATACTTACCTTATATGTACTTAACTAAATTGGTTAAAGTTTCTCTATGTAAATCTGACCGGTAATTTTTTTTTTCTTAAACTTAAACTATCTTAATCTCTATAATAATTTTATCCAAATTAATACAAACTAAACTTACCGAGCTTTTCGTAAATAATCTTCAAAGTTCACCAAAGAGTATAAACAGTCTCGGTACTCGTTGCTAAATCAGCAACTAATTAAAAAATAAAAAGAACACAAATAATTTTAAAATTAAAAAGCGTTCGGTATACGAAATTTGAAATGAAGTTCGCGGCTTATTCCCGGTTGCGAGCGCTCGTCCGTTCGGTCGGAGGCAAGGGCGGCATCTGATACAGCCGATATACAGCCTATATTGCATGTCCGAAAGAGGCTGCTTTCGCACTGAAAAGCCCTTTCCAATGGAACGACAACGACACGATAAATACCTCAAAAATAAAATAAATTATTTCGAACTTCTGCCTTGTTGGTCTAAAAGTCACACACGTGACGGGCATACATATTATAGTGTTCGCATTCGATTTGATCCTTAGATTGAGTATAATTGTTATTTGGATTATCAATTACGATTTCGCATTCTGGAGTCCGGGTTTGTACCTGGTTGATGGCTACAGACTCGTCTATTAGGTACATGGGACTTAAACATGACTGCCGAAATGCAGGTACGTCATAATTTATACAGACCGCTGCCTACCCCAACATCTACGAATAAAGAAAATATTAGCTTTTGCCACTGCCGCCCATGAGGTTTATATCATGGAGAAGAGAAATTACACCTTTCTTCGGCGCCACCGCAGTCGGATAAAAAAGAAGGACATACGAGTTTTTGTGTTAAAACAAAAACTCGTATGTCTAAAACACTTTCAATCGTACCCAAGTCGTATCGAAAGCTTTCCGCAAGCTCCAAAGTGCTCCACTCTCTATCAATGGTTGTATAACTGCGCGCATGCGCCGGGCCAGCGGATGTGACGCGCGACGCGGCGGGTATCAATGAACCGGCCATCTTGTTGACGTCATACCATAGCGGCTTTATGCCATGTTTGTTTTCATTTCGGTCAATTTATAAGAACACCGGCAGTTCGCGGTTATTTTCACTAACTTTAATTAAAAATGTCGGCATTTTAATGGGTTGGAATTTTTGGGGAAATTATATAACTGAAAAAGCTTGTTAAGTGAAGAAAAGCAGAGAATCATTGTGCCGACTGAACTTTGAAGAGTCTAAATATTCCTTTTTTTAAACAGAGGAAATGCGTCTGTTTATATTTTCAGTAGAAATTTATCAAAACAATTACTTATACCTATGGAAAATCTTTAGTTTAGACATGGCTTTTTAACTTTTTGTATGTTTAACCTCCTTCCATCACAAAAGGACAACAAGAAGTTCCTTTGTGATGGACAGCTTCATTATGGTCTTTATTTATTCTTGTATAACACAAACCTTTTTCAGTTTTTATACCGTACTTAAACTTATAGTATAGTATTTCGTACTTTTAGTATAATTCTGTGTAGGTAATCGTTAGATTAGCGGGCCGGCTGTCAGTCAACAGGCTCTCACGCTTGACGCGGCACCTCCTGCTCTTGTATTGGCATTACCTATACAAGAATAGCCCTCACCTGTGGTAGGAATATTGGCCAATCAGCAAGGTGGGGCTTATTGCAGATGGTGTACCTGACATAATTATACAATATGTAACATAATTAACGCTAGACTTCATACACACCAATTAAAGTATTGAGTTAAAAGAATTATACAATGACCTAAACTATTTTTTTTAAAGCTACCTAACTATTGTTATTAAGAAAATCGTATTGACTCTACTATTACTTTACGCATTTAAAATTGAGTCTTATTGCCTTGAAATAAAGTTTACTTTTCTTTGGCTCAATCGGCGGTCAGTGTGGCAAAATACAATATTTTTTGAAAAAAATACGTATATTTAAAGTTACCGAAACCGATTCAGTAGTCAAATATGAATAAAACTACTTTCAGGAATTGCGTTTATTCTGTTACACCTTGTACAGAAGTATGTCCTACATTTTAAGCCGAGAGATGCGATCAAACAGGTCCTTACATTGAAGTAGAAATGGTCAGAGGGGCAATTCTCGTAATTTTAAGAACGTTCGCAGTCTGACCTAAGTCTCAATCTGTCAAAAATACTTCTTATTTCCCTAACGACTCTCATTTTTGACAACTTTTGACATTGATTGTCGCTGAGATGAGATTGCGACTAGTATTGAACATTAATAATTACGGGAATTGGCCTCCTGGTCATATTCAGAGACCTATATAAAAGATGGTCACAGATTATTACAAATTGTTATCCAATATACAAAAAAAGAAGGAAGGGTAGATTAGACCATTCAAAAGATGAAGTGACGACATTTTACAAATAGCCGGAAACTTATGGCCCAGACGGTTAAAGGATAGAGCCACTTAGAACGCTTTGGAGGCTTTTACCGCAAAAAACCTTATTTAAGTACAAAACTAATTACGTACGGTAAACATATATAAGTACCTACTTAGATAAACGGTACGTAAAGTACACAACACAACTATATGTAAGGGATAAAATAAAGCTAATAAAGTAAATGTCCTACATTATGGAGAGAGCATAACATACAAAGTGGCAAAAACTACTTAGAGTGCGTCAAGGAAAACCCATAAAACATAGCTTAGCTAAACCTAATAAAGTTTAAGGCTCATATCTCAGTATAATTAGGTAGTAGTTGTTTTTGCCCCACGCACAAGAAAATTGAACTACGCCGATATCAGACAAACGCGAAAAACATCGGAAATGTCGAATGTTTGGAGATGTCTTCGAGCATGTTCGATGTGTTATACCGCCCATGTCACCCCTTGTAAAATTCCTACATTTTAATCTCTGTAATATTTATGGTGTACACCGCGTACATAATAAAGAGTAAAACAAAAAATGTAATTAGAGCGCGTTTTAGTAAACTTCCTGCACGATGAGAGCTAATAACAAAGGTAATTTGATTAGATACTCTTCCCACGGTGACTCTTGAACTTTGAACTTATAAAAACTGAACAAAGACATTCCCTGCGTTATTTTAAAAACTCTGGTCTCTTTTTCTTTTCCGTTTTTGTAACTTATAATAATTCATCCATGTAAAATATTGGTACTCAGCTGCATTCGGTGAGACTGGAAGCCGACCCCAACATTATAATTGGGAAAAGGCTAGGCAGATGATGATGATCATCAGTAGCAGTCGGAGTCTGGACGGATAATTTATGTTGGTAATCAAATTGTTTCACTCCGTTTGTTATTCAAGTCTGCCTACCCCAGAGAATAGAGGCGTGATGTTTTTATAACTCCATTTCCTCTCAATTACTGACATCACGCGTGTAACTTCTCAACAAGCTCAGTCATATTAGCTGCGTGCCTCCCATACTAATCACTTTATAAAGTTCAGCTTCCACGCCTGCCACACGATCTGACCTCAACATTGCGAAGTCATAACCTGCACTAGTACCACTTCAGTGCTTGAACATGCAATATGAAGTGTAATTACACGTGCTGGTATTAATTAACGTGTTTTTACGCCTGTTTTCATTGGCTGACCTTGTTTGACTGTTAATGAAACTGGTAGTTCCACGTTCCACGTATAGGATTGGATGTCAAAAAGTCGACCTTCAAGAGGAAATGCGGGTGGTCATTTCTCCATAGAAAAATCATTGCTTTATGGTCATCCATAAAGCAATGATTTTTTACAGAATAATAAATATTTCAAAAAATCTGCTGTTCCCTACATTTTGACGAGTTAGACGAACATACCTAAATGTAGGGAACAGCTGATTTTTTTTCGCGATTTCAGGTTTGGTCCCAGAATAAAAGTTGTTCATAATGATGAGTAGAATGACCTCTTAAGAGGTTGTTGGTGTTTTTCCAATAATCCTGTATAAAAAAGGTAGGTAAGGTAGAAAAGTAACAGTAAGGTTATATTTACTTATATAGGTATCGTAAATAATGGTTGGAATTATTTTATGATACATCAGTCCTCTGACCCCTCATTGTGCCGGTAACTTCAGGGCAGGCCCTTAAGTTATTATAATCCTCGCCTGGAACTTAACCTTGCTTATAGTGATTCATGGCCGCAAACTTTTGCCACTTTTTTTTTAACCGACGAAAATTAAAAGAAGAGCATGATTGATCCTTGTTAATTGATCTGCCTTGATTGTTTGTTTAGTGCCGGCTCAAAATTAGTTTTGTACGTTAATAAAACGTAAACGTAAAAAATAAAACGACGAAAGAAAACTGAAAAGCAAAAATAAACCGTTCAGTCTAACCTCCTAATGCCTAATGGTTTATTTTTGCTTTTCAGTTTTCTTTCGTCGGTTTATTTTTTTATTAAATAGTTTATTTTTCATGTTTATCTTTGTTAACACACAGCTCAAACAAGTAGCTTAAAATTGTTACCTACTTTTAACCTGTAGCTGCCCACTGGTCACGAAAAACAGTAAATAAGTTATTAATTATATCTCAAGCCAAGACTTGATAGATCAAATGTAAATTGAATTGTCTCCTTCACTTTCAAAGCTGCCATTAAATTGATGGAGTACACTTTTACCTCTAGGTAATAGAATCAAAAAATATATTTTCTAATGTCGTCTACAGTTATAAAGTTTTTTTTTTATATTATAGGTCCAAACACTTGTTATTACAGATAATGAAAACTTGTATGTGCGTGACAGTTATTAATTTTTTAATCAATTTTAATAACAGTGGTAAAGATGCTTAAGCCCCTTTTCAATATTTGCGTTGCTTTAATGAAGTCATCTATGAATACCCTCTAATTAAGCTTGTTGAGGGTATTCATAGATGGGTACACATCATTCTCAATTTTCTAAATTCAAAACACAAAAATATTTACACTCTTTACTTTACTCTAGATTTATTACAATAAAGGGAGACAACAATATGTCAGTGCTTTCGATTTAAAGCTTTTATATACCACCCTTAATTCGAGGGTCGAGAAGCCCTTCCCGCGCTTGCGTGAATCAATAATGTACCCGTTATTGTGCTACTACTTGTAAATGTCAACTGTCGTGTGAAGCTACTGCTTTAGCGTCCATGGATGGTTTTGTTCCTATATGATGACTGGTATGTTGTGGTTAGCCAGCAATGGACTTAAATTGATCGAATGGATGGTTGGGTTTGTAGTGGTTAGTAAATGTCATGGTACAGGTTCGCGCCTGCGCCCTGCATCCGATGGACCAAATTTTTAGCAAGTGTAATAGGAGAGCGGTGTAAAGTGCATCTGTTTTGTGTGAAAATTCTATAAATAATATTAAAAAGTGAGTCTGTTTGATATTGTTGTGATTTGCATGTTTTGTAGATCGAGTTTCATTGATATTCAATGGATTATGCTGAAGATTTTCGTGTGTTCATTTTCTTTGTGTGAAATTATTATTTTCTTGTGACTAATTTTCTTTACTTACCTATTCTGCTATAATAGATTCATAAAATGTACTAAAAATGACAATTAAATAGCAGTTCATTGCCCTAATTAACGAATTTAAAGGGTAGTCCACCGTATTCAATCATTTTCCAGTTAACATTCGATAACAATATAAATTTTGAATTAAAAGTACCTAAGCTGGTACACACTTACTTTTGTAGAAATAAGTACCTACCTGTTAGGTAAGTATAACAAAGAACTTTTTACTTAAAGTTTAATTAATTTCTCACGTTATAATTAAAGCCAAAGATTGTTCCTTGCGAGACTCCAATCATTTACCTAAACTCCTATAATTTTTATATTTATTTTGTCAGTTCGTTATTTCAGTCAATTGATCGTTATAATTAGTTAAGAGAAGGTAGGTACCCAATTTCGGGTGTTTTCAATCTAGAATAGATAAATAGTAGGTATCTACAATAAAACTATATCCATTTATGTGTTAATATTCCTCAGTTATTGGTAGGTAGTTATCAAAAACATCCTGATACTCACGAAATCACAGGCATGACTATTCTCGAAATACAATCGAGTTGGATTTGTTCTATTTCTTAAACGTTTTAGTTTCAAACGTGGTTTTCTTAGGTTTTCTAATTAGAATCATGTGTGATTATCAAGATATACCTAACAGAAGAAAATATTCGCCCATCATCATTTAAAAAGTTATAAAAGTATTTTCGATCAACGAGTTTTGTGTAAAGTTTAAACCCGAAACTTCTGTAATAAATCCAGCATTTCCTTTTTTCCCAGGATGTCGTGCGGGGCGGAATGTCTGTCCCTCGGGCCGCCACCGGACTCGATCCTGCACATGCCACCTCCTCCACTACCAGCCTTCCTAGCTAGTGCTGCCAACCTGACACCACCATGCAGGGCTTCTAAGTGCCCCCCTCACAGGAACAACGAGGAGAACTCGCTGTTCCCCGGAGTGGAATACCATGAGCTACCCAGACATGGTGAGATACGTATGTTATCCTTTGATTAATATAAATCTTGTAGATCATTTCGCTCTATTTAGAATGCACACTGAGTTTCCCACTTCAACATTTCACCTGACTCCGACAAAAGTGATCATCCGAAATAATTCACACCTATTCACGATCATAGAACACCATCATTTGACATCAGTTCAATTTTAACAACAAAATAATTGTATATATCCAACATCATCGTAATCTTCAAGGTCATTGAGTCAGTTACCTGTAAGTCCACGTATTGTACTTTTGATACTGTATCAAATCTTAGATATTATTTTCACATGTACCACTATAAATAATATTAATAATAGCTAACAGATTACTGTAAAACATATTGCAGAGCCTGCTTCTAACGACGACACATGGTTCCTCGTGCTGATCACCTGCTGCATCGCTGTACTCTGCATTGCTGCCTTACTGGCCCTGTTCCTGCTCAAATGTAGAGAGTGAGTAGTTTTCCTAATCGACTAAGTAGACCAATTTAACGATGGAAACAACTGCAACTACTAACTTTGTATCTCTATTTCTTCCTTCTTCTGGGCTCAAAACTAGTGCCCACTTTAAACTTTTATCTTCTTAAGTCTCATTGTATCTTCTATTTTTCTTGCAGTTGGAAAAAATCTCATGGGTTTTTTCTCGACAGGGCCCGAGGAGGATGTAAGGGCGGCACTGGTAAAGCTTCCGGCTCCAATGCCCTATACGGAGGTGCGGCCATTGACTCGCGCGTGCTGTGGGCCGCGCTGACGCCGCGCGGCACGCGGCACTTCGTGGCCGACACCTACCCGCACGACGAGACTGAAGACCACCACTATGAGTGCGTCGAGCCCCCACTATACAAGCTCGGGCCACCAGAAGACTTAGCCATCCCACGCCACTTCAACGTAGAATACGAAGATCCTGCACCATTAATCGAAAGTTACAGCGACAGGACCGAAGAGTACTTTCGAAATGGCATGGACACTCTTCGCCGTGGGACACGACCTCTCGTCTCCTCTCCCACAAGGATTGAACGCCCGAATCTGCCTCCCCTGAACCTCCAGCCCCGCACTCTGAGGAGGGCCCCACACTCCCGCCGAGTGAGTGATGCGAATAACCCGGAGAAGTCGGCCATCTGAACCGAAAGTGGCGCGGTATTCTCCGTCGCCGATACTACCGATATCGATTACGATTGGCAGTCGATCGAGAACTCGAATGTTGATCGTCTCGTTTGAAGACCACTCTTTTCTGACACAATTAGTTCGAAACCTGAACTAAAGTTTTAAAATCAGCTCTGGACTTTAAACTTAGAACGTTTTTATCCGCATCTAGCACATAATGGGACAATTACAGATATAGTGAAAAAGAATAAATAGTTTGTGTACTTCTTTCGATAACGTTACTCACAAATCGCAACAACATTTTGTTTCAATAGAGCACAATAGATTTTTAAGTAGATGCCTCTTGCTGTTTTTAGTAGAGTGGATAAGCGTGTCTGTTTATTTCGAACTTATTGAAAGAAGTATGAAGACTACAATAATGTAGTAGGTATTGAAGGTGTTAGAACCAAGCTTACGAAGTGCATCAGTGTCCGTAATACGAATAGCCTTTGTATGCGAACGTAATTGTAACTCGGTAGTCTCTAGTTTATTTCGTGTAAATATCATAGTTTTATAAAGAATTTTATTTTATTCAATGTGCAATTTATTGTATATGCTATAAAGCCTCTAGAACTAGTCTAATATTACGATCACAATTTCTAGTCATTCATCACACAATGTGACATGGTACTGTATGTCTATTTTAATCTATAAACTGCATCTGTAATAACTGTTAGAATATTTTATTTTATACAGTATGTATCACGAATTTTTGTACTTGTCAATAAAATATTATTATTTCTTCTGCCTTTTAATTCGTCAATAAATAGAATATAAAGGGATTTTAGTCTCTGTATGGTACGTATGGTCACCTCGCAGAGTATATTATGTACTGTTATGTACAATCCTCAATCCTGCAATATTGCATTGCCGATTGGCAAAAATGAAGTATAGCCTAGCGGATGGTCTGGTTCTAAAAAGGTCGTATTCCATGAAAAAGGGTAATTGTCTAAAAATACAGTCTAATTTGTTTCTGAACGAAATCACAAACACCGAAACGTCATTTTGATTGACGTTGAATTGACAGTTGACTTTGACAAGACGCCATCGCATGCTGTTGTAGTGTTTGTTGACTGAGTATTCCAAAAATATGACAAAACTATAGTATTCCTGATAATATAATAGTGACAAAAGATAGTTCTTACTTCATTTTAGTAGATATAGTCTAACAGATAACCAAAATGTCGGAAGAAGTGATAAAACATTCGGTACACACATTGGTATTTAGATCTCTGAAGAGGTCTCATGATATGTTTCTATCTAACCAAGGACTGTTGCCGCCAATTGATGAAAAAGCGTGAGTATTAAGCTAAGATTATCAAAACATTACCAGGACGTTAACAACAAACAAAACAATTTCAAATCTGCATAGAATCTATTGCATGTCATAAAATAATTAGCTTGAATAATATTCTATGGCATAGAACTATTCAAGCAAATTATTTTATTTTAAATCTTTGCTTGTATCTACAACCGACCATACTCTCTGTATCTACAACAACATACACACTCTCACATTTATTATGATTAAGAACTAATTAAATTGCACAACATGTGAAAATCATTACAATAAAATCCTTTTTTCCTGTTTGTTTGCTAAGAATTTCATTGTTTTCAGAGAAAAAATTCTAAAAGGTGTGAAGTCTCGTGATAGCTATGGACAGGTATTGGACACGGTGCAGCTTGCACAAGCTGTCAAACAACAAGATGCCAGGACACAGCCAGACATACCAATGATAATGGAAAATGGTACCTACTTAACTTTAATAGAACCTTCCGATAACTATGGCTTACCTATTTTTATTCATCCACTCACCCAATGATATCTAAACAAAATAACTCATCAAAGGAGAAGGAGAAATCGGTATTATGACTCTTTTTTGCACTACCGTAGCTATTCATAATCATCTGACAGGCTATCGTATCGAAAATGACACATTTCAATAATCTGATTTGCCTTTCCCCCGACAGTAAACAGCTGTCGGAAGAATAGTGGTTGTCTATTTGATTTAAACTTTCAACATTTTCGAGTTTTGGACTTGCGAACAGCGTTTAGCTTTAGAGGTCTCCTACAATTACACTGATTCATGTTCTATATGGTACAGAAGCATATCGAGTGGTTGTGAATATCTATGCAGGAAGATTTCAGTCCTACCTTTTGGTAAAATCCCTTAGTTTACGTCTTATATTCTTTTAAAACTTGTAAGGTCTAAGCCTTGATCAAGCCAGCTAGTGGTGCATTATTAACTTTTCTGAATTTGTTTTATAAACATGCCCCAAGCCTGTCCCCTTGATTCTTATCATAATGTATTTACAGTCACCAAAGGAGATATGTAACCAGGGACATCGGGTATAGTTGAAGTTTAATAAGAAACCAATGGATGTTTTCGAATAAAATTTAATTTAATTAATAGAAAACAAACAGTTCATTTATAAAATTAAGTTTCATACAAATCATCCAGTGCTCTGCCAACCCTGGTTACTTATCTGTTTTGGTGACTGAACATGTTTATTTGTATCACATCCTACTTAAAAGTCAATTATTATTCTTGTACGCAAGGCTTTATTGGCCCAGAACCAAAGGATGAATCCACATCAGATGGTTTGTGTGTAGTTAAGTATAAGTAATAGTTCTTATAGTTAGAGCTAGTGCATGCTAAAGTAGTGCATAGTTTTATGTAGAAGCTTTTGTAATCATGCTTATAAATGTGTAAGTTTTTTCTCAAATGCACATCGCTGGTTGGTGACCAAAAAGCAATCTGTTTAGTCTTTCTCATTCTCACCTAGTGTTTCCACCTAAAACAAGTTGTATTGACTATTTGTCTACAAAACGTGTCAAAAAGGTAAAAAAATAGTTAAGTTATAATTAATGTCGTTAAATTTGCAAAAAGCTAGACGTAATTCAAAAAAATAAATTTTTGGGTATTATGATTTAAAAGTTTAAAAGCAACAGTAAGAGTGCGACAAAGCATAGTCACAACTTGCTAGCTCCCTCATTTTAATTTTTAGTGTAATGTCGTTTTTGTAGCAAAAGAATAAAGCCACGTTAACCTGTATAGTGTATACCCTTCTTCAAAATGAGCGATGTCTGAAAAAACATGGATACATGTTTTCAAAGCAAGTATCACACCTTGTATTATGGGTGTAAACGCAGGATCAGACAGCATAGTTGCAACAAAAAGTTAAACTAAATCTTATTATACAAACATAACGTAACACATAAGTAGATTGTATATTTTCAAATAGAAAAAAATACAAATTGATTATATTCCCTAAAAAATCAGCATGCTTTCCAAATCATTTTAATTTCCTCCACTAACATCAAAACTATGTTCCTTAGGGGAACTAGCAGAATCAGCGGCTCTCGGTTCAGATGCTGCACTCCTTCCCTTCACGGGCCCCACTCCTGCCGCAGCCCCGCCCTCAGGTGCCCTGGCCATGCCCAGGAAACCTCCCACGATGCCCAAGCCCAAGTGGCATGCACCTTGGAAGCTGTTCCGTGTCATCTCTGGACATCTGGGCTGGGTGCGTTGTGTGGCTGTTGAACCCGGCAATGAGTGGTTTGCTACAGGTAAGGTTTTATCTTTTAGTATGATTGAAAGAAGTTGGTCAAAATCATGTATCCAACAAAATGAATGTCTAAAGAAATATTAAGTTAACACAAAGGTTTCAATTAGGTGCTCCCTGAATTGAAAATTATTCTCCATTTTTTTTCAATAGATCACAGCATTATTATAGATCGACTAAGCATAAAGTAAAAGTAATCCCCATTGGCTGAGTATGAGTTTGGGAGCGAGTGGGCTGTAATCTACCACGTGGGCCCAGTGCGGGTTCGTAGCTGTCAAATGTCTTCGAATTTTTGGCTCTAGGACATGCCGATTTTCTCACGATTTTTGTTTACTATCACCGTTTTGAGAGCAGCATCACATAACACCTCGTAATTCGGGGCCGTTACCTCTTGGAAAATCTTAGTGTCATGTAAACCATCCCAAAATTCGTAGCTGGCTTTCCGACATTTCCAATTCCACTCCTTACAATTGAATTGACATGGTCGTCTTAATTTCTCAGGTGCTGCAGACAGAGTGATAAAGATTTGGGATTTGGCAAGTGGCAAACTGAAAGTATCACTCACAGGACACGTCAGTACAGTAAGAGGTGAGTTGACTTGTGTACCTTATTGTAACTTTCAAGCCACATAATATAACTAATTAAAGAACAATGTTATCAAATGTAAAACTAAAAATTCTTTATTGCACTGTGTGACCTAAACCCGCACTTAAGTCACGTTTTTCTGTGACTTAACTAGTCCATTTTTACACAGAAAAGCGTGACTTAAGTGCGGGTTTAGGTCACACGAGCTATAAAATAGTATACGATACGTGTGACTTAAGTAAGGACTGTATCACACTGGCGATTTGCAAGCGAGTCCAAAACGATGCGGGCGCGCTGCGAGCTCGCCGCGAATAGCGTCGACGGTGCTATTTGCGGCGAGCTCGCTTCGCACTCGCCTCGCTTTGGACTCGCTTGCAAATTGCCAGTGTTATAAGGCCGTAATCTATTAATGCACGGCGTTTAGGACCCTCGCTACGCTCGAGCGCTAATTTCACGCCGTGCCATAATGGACCACTTAAGTCACACGTATCGTAATGTAGGTACTATTGTGGTATTTCTGTTCTCAGGTCTAGAAGTATCTTCAAGGCATCCATACTTATTCAGTTGTGGTGAAGACAGACAAGTCAAATGCTGGGACTTGGAATATAATAAGGTAATTTTTGTTCTATCCATACTTCCCTAATCCATACTCTGTTACCTTTTCACGCTTAAACGGCTGAACAAGCAGACCGTGACCCGGGTAGAATATAGGAATTTTACCCCGGTAGTATGCTCCTATGGGCTGATTTTTGACTTCCACCCGAGCGAAGCCACGGGCAATAGCTAGTATTTCCGTAATCATCGTTACCATATCAGCTGAAGATACGTTCGCCGCTGGAAATCAGTGTTGAGCTGTGACCTGAGCAGCAGCGGACGTAATAATAAAAAAATGTAGGGAATATTTTCATAACATTTTCGCTAAATTTAATTTTCGATGCATTCCAGGTGATCCGCCATTACCACGGACACTTATCAGCTGTATACACGATCTCCCTCCACCCCACTATAGACGTGCTCGTCACAGCGGGACGAGACGCGACCGCTCGCGTGTGGGACATGCGCACCAAGGCTAACGTGCACACGCTGTCTGGACACACGGACACCATCGCCTCGCTCGCGTGCCAGGCTGCTGAACCACAGGTATGTGGAGTAAACTGTTATTTTATTAATCAGGTAGAAGTTATTAGAGCTCTTTATGTAGGAGCTACCGCCAACCAGCGACCGGCTTTGCTGTGCTCCGGTTTAAATGGTATAGGTGTTGGTGTATTTACAGGCGTTGCAGGCATGAGACTTTTCAGCATTGTCTCTTAGTATCGCTGATGAAAATATGCATAACATGGCGGTGACAAGACAACTTATGAGAAGTGTCGCATAGGTACTTGTATACCACTCAATAACGTAAAAAAGTCTACGAAATAGATGAAATTAGTAAATCAATAAAAGAAATATTAGGTAAAGATAGTTCAACTCATTTGTGCGCGCGGCGCTGTGTGGGTAAAGCGATAAGGACACGTTTTGTTCGGACGACGACTGCCGCGTCACGTCACTGCCACAAAGTAAAGCATAAAAAAACAAAAAACATAGCGCCGCGCGCACAAATGAGTTGAACTATCTATACATCGTTCACCTAACAAAACAACATTTTAAAACCATAATTTTCTTTTATTTTCCAGATAATAACCGGCTCACACGACTCAACAATCCGTCTCTGGGATCTAGCAGCCGGCAAATCAATGTGCACGTTAACAAACCACAAGAAGTCGGTCCGTTCCATAGTGGTCCACCCAACACTATACACATTCGCGTCAGCTTCACCCGACAACATCAAACAGTGGAAGTGTCCGGAAGGAAAGTTTATACAGGTAAGATTGTCTCAGAGGAACTGAAAAAGGATAGAAAGAAAATTAAATCATTTCTCTTTTATTTGGAGTGCAATAAATAGTATCCCATCTATGTGTACAGAATCTATCGGGACACAACGCGATCGTTAACTGCATGGCGGTGAACCCCGAGGGGGTCCTGGTCAGTGGGGGAGACAACGGGACCATGTACTTCTGGGACTGGAGGACCGGGTACAACTTCCAGAGGTTGCAGGTGAGTTTGTGAAATTATTTTCTTTTAAATTAGCATCTTATCCTTTTATTGTTAGCAAAATAAATCAGTATCTTAAGTGTTTATTTCTTTTACTCAGAGCGAATGTCATCAGGCCTTTGCAACTATTTTAGGCCCATATTGTCCCACTGCAGGGCAAAGACCTCTCTACCCGCTACTTTACTAGATTTTGGTATTATAATGAAGAGATTGTCGTCATCAATTGCTTTAAAACTGTAGGCCGAAAACATTGCCCAAATACTGAATCATGGTTTCTTAAAACCTTTGAGCTTTGTAAAAGCAATTTCATTTATCTTTTTCTAAGTTTAGGCTACAACAGAGACAACACGTCAAAGTCAAAGTCAAAGTCAAATCATTTATTTCAATTAGGCACAGTAAAGGCACTTTTGAACGTCAAAAATTATAGTAAAAACAATTGATTCTAGTCGCCCATTCCAAAAGGTAGTTTTCGTATGGAGAAGAATGGGCAAGAAACTCCACCGTTACTCTTTTAAAATGTTTTACAAGTTCTGTATAGGTACATTAATTATATAATTATATGTGAAGACGATGCATCTAGAATAAAAATTAGTCTGCCAACAAAAGGTAAAAATAATTAAAAATAAAGCAATGACAGGTAAATCAATTATGTGATAGATACATGGTGCTCACATATTTACAACTATTGTTAAAGTAGATTATTTTTATATAATTTTAACAAGTGTGTGAGTTACTGTAGCCACAAAAAGTAAAACTAATGTCATAAAAAAATATATAAATTAAATTAGCGACCAGTTTGATTTTGTCTAGACTCTAGATTGTCCTATGGAGCAGGACCAGCATGTTTCCAAGCATTCTTATCTTGGATGTAATCTTCTAATTTGTAATATCCTTGTTTACAAAGTGTACTTTTAATATGAGTTTTAAATTTTCTTTCATTTAATTGCAATATGTCACAAGGTATTTTGTTGTAGCATTTAACACAGTACCCCATAAAAGATGTCTGTACTTTAGATAATCTGAAAAAAGGTTGATCTAATTTATCTTTATTTCTAGTATTAAAATTATGTCTATCACTTATTTTATTAAAAAGATGTTGATTTTTTCTAACGTACATAATATTTTCATAAATGAATTGGCAAGGTGTAAATATGGAGCAGGTATTGAAGCACAGTTAGTCTGTTTTAGCAGGGTTTATTAGCAAAGGCTTACGTAGTAACTCAAAACATGGCGTCTCTTACACTAGAGAGTACTTCAGAGTGTGTACATAGACAAGGAACCTATCATAGACACTGGCACAATAATAAGGGCATTACACATCAATTTAGGAAGTGTTGCTAAGCTAGGAAAACTTTAACATTGTATCTCAACACCCTCCCTCAATGTTGAAACATCTAACCAATTTTCTTTCACATAAAACACTCATGTACTAAGACCTAACATGCTTCTAAACTTTTGAAACTTGACTCTACCTAAAGGCTTTGTTAAGGCATCAGCTGGTTGTTCACTAGAACCAATATACTTCAAAACTATTTTCTTAGCAAAGACCTTTTCTCTTACAAACAATACTTTGACATCTATATGTTTTAACTTATGATGAAATTGAGGGTTCTTACACAAACTTATAACTGGCATATTATCCTCAAAGAGTACAACAACAGCCTCAATACCAGAAAGACTACAATACAAGTTACTAAGCCAACAAGCTTCACTAGTTGCCATACTTAAAGCTACGAATTCTGATTCAGTTGATGACAAAGAAACAGTGGGCTGTTTCTTTGATACCCATGAGACGGTACATCCATCCAAAATTTTAAATAAGTAGCCCCCTGTAGACCTCCTGTCCACTCTGTCACCAGCCCAATCCGAGTCAACATAACCAACAATGGCATCAGAACAATTCTTATTTCTAGTAAATGACAAACTTAAGTTTAGAGTACCCTTAATATAACGTAGAACACGTTTCAAGGCATTCCATAAATCTAAACTAGCACAGGATTGGTATCTGCTGAGAATATTTAATGCTACACAAATATCTGGTCTCGAACATAACATAGCATACATCAAAGATCCTATCAATCTCCTACATCTATTTTCAATAGCATCATTTTCAGATTTATCTCTCTTCAGAACACTGTGGTCAAAATTTTCCTCCATGGGAGTAGAAACAGAATTACATTCAAACATACCAAAATCTCTTAAAATCTTCTCTAAATAAGCACTCTGACAAATAGATATAGTTCCCTCCCTTACATTTTGCACAATATTCATTCCCAAATAGTTTCTTATCAGACCCAAGTTCTTCATTTTAAAACTCTTACTCAGTAAAAGGTTTAGCTTGTTTATTTCACCCTCACAAGTAGAAGCTAGTAACAAATCATCAATGTACAGAAGTAAATATGTTTTACAATTATTTTCTATCTTTGTATATAAACAATACTCAAAATTACTTCTTACAAATCCTAAACCAGTAATAACATTGTGAAACTTAACATTCCAATTTTTGGGTGAATCCTTCAGACCATATAATGATTTATTAAGTTTACAAACTTTTTCATTCTCACAATGACTATACCCAATAGGCAATTTAATATAACAGTCACCCACTATATTTCCATACAAAAAGCACTGCAAACATCAAGCTGATGTATAGGAATATTAATGTTATTACAAAAGGCCAGAAACACACGCAATGAGGTCAGCCTGGCCACCGGGCTATATATTTCAGAATAGGTTTTTTGCTGGAACCCCTTTGCTACGAGTCGTGCTTTGAAAGATATGACTCTACCTTTTTCATCTCTTTTCCGTCTAAATACCCACTTTGTATCTATCAAACTACAATCATTTGGTTTGTCCACAAGATCCCAGGTGTTATTCTCTCCCAAGGCTTGCATCTCATTTTCAATGGCATTCTTCCAATGCTCAGCATCAACACTAAACATTGCTTCAGAGTAGGTACTAGGGTCTTCATCAACCCCCGTCATCAACAAACCTAACTCATAGTCTTCTAAATATTTAGGTTGTTGGCAGCGCCTTCTGGGTCTTAAACTATGTGGCAACTCTTCTTCATTGGTTGCATTTTCCAATGCATCATCTGCATCCTCAAAATGATCCTCTTCAGGGCTAATCGCTTGGTCTTCAACAGTCTCTTTACTTTCTCCCGTTTCTTGGTCTTCACCAACCTCTCTGTCTCCTCTGGATGAACTACAATTTCCCTCAAAATTTTCAATTCTTGCTTCTTCTCGCTGTCCTCCTTCTAAAGCTGGAATCCTGTCTGTACTTTTCTCATCACAGCTTATCACGCCGTCTTCTTTACTAGGAACATCACCTCTTTCCTTTTCAGGTACTGCTTGCGGTAAGAAGACAACATCTCGATGTACCTCAATTTTTCTCGAGGATGATATGAATATTCTGTACCCTTTCACATCAACATCATAACCTACAAAGATACCCATCTTATTCTTAGGATCTAGTTTCAACCTCTTCTCTTTAGGTACAAGGACAGATACACGAGTCCCAAACACTTTTAAATCTAACAAAGGTGAATCTCTTCTATAAAAGGCTTCAAAAGGAGTTTTACCTCTCACAGGACTTGGACCTGTTCGATTAAGTACATAAGCAGCCGTGTTTATGGCCTCTGCCCAGAAAACTTTAGACATACCTGTGATCATGGATCGAGCAGCTTCTACTAAGGTACGCATTTCTCTCTCAGCTCTTCCATTCTGCTGAGGTGTATACACAGTGCTTCTCTGGTGTGTTATCCCATTCTCACTCAAAAATGTACGTAATTCGGCATTTATAAACTCTAGTCCATTGTCACTCCTTAGGATCTTCATTCTGACACCAATTTCTCTTTCAAATTTCACTATGAAATTCTTAATAAAGCCCTTAACCTCATCTTTATGTTTCATAAAAAACACCTTGCGAAAACCCGAATGGTCATCCTTCAGAAGTAAAAAATACCTCGCTCCCCCGAGTGAAGGTGTCTCCATAGGCCCGCATACATCTGCATGAACAAGTTCAAGGGGCTCATTAGCTCTCGACAAGCTAGAAGGGAAGGGCAGTCGATGCTGCTTGCCCGCCAAGCACTCCTCACAGGCAACATAGTCATCCACGAATTCAACACAATTACGCTTCAAATACTCCCTAATGTGCGTAATATCCTGATGACATAACCTTCGATGCCATACAGTTAAGGACTCCACCCTTTTCGATAAATTTACTAGCCCTAAGTTTGTCATAACACCAAGATTCTCATAAGGTTTTACATGTTTACAACTTTTACAACTACAAAAAGAATTACCATCACAGATGTCAATGTCACCATTGCGTTCCGGTTCCGATTTTAAAAAAGTAGCCATAGAATGCTTTTCATTTTGAACTTTTAAAGTGGCCATAGACATCTCAGATTGTGTTCCAGTACGTGAAAACAGCATATGATACATTTTGTTTACTCGTTTTGACAATGCACATACATAACCTTTACTGTTTACAAACTTACAATCATTGTTATCAGAAACTAAATGAAAACCTTTATCCAAAACAGTTCCTACCGAAAAAAGATTGAATTTTAACTCTGGCACATAAAGTACTTCACTTAACACTGTTTTAATGAACTCTGACCCGTTCCACGCGAACAGTTCCACACTACCACGCCCAATAACATCCAGAAGCTTGCCGTCTCCCACAGCAACCTTTATCGAGCCTCTCAGATGGTTTAGCTTGCTAAATAACTCCTTACTGCAACACATATGCTCACTGGCACCCGTGTCCATATACCAGTTTCCTGTGCCAACATCTTGACACGGACTACTCCTGCACATGAAAGCATTTTTCTCTGGAGCTAGGATCTGCTTCCTTTCCTTGTCCTTTAAAGATCTGCAATCTGCTCTTAAGTGACCTCTCTTTTTGCAATAATTGCAAGTCCTCGTCTCCTTTTTCTTATTCTCTTTGCAATCTTTTGCAAAGTGGCCCTCCTTCCCGCAAGCGTAGCATTTACCCTGTTTGCTTACACTAGCCAAAGCGGTCTCCTGTAGTTGAATGGACTGGTCACTTCTGTCTTCTTCGATGAGCAATCGCGAAGTCAACTCAATCAATGTCTGCTTCTCGATAGGGACGGACTCCCAGGCTGATCGGAAGTGCTTGAACCTCTCCGGCAACGACATCAGCACTTTTGTTACAATCATTTTCTCAGAAAGCGGCTCACCTGCTTGTTTCAATTTATTGCTGATTTCCTCCAATCTTGACATCACTGTAGTCACAGAATCATGGCCAAATTCCAAAGAAAAGAACTTCTGCTGCAGTAGGTGTATGCTGACAGCAGATTCCCTTTCGTACACAGACTTCAGTTTGGTCCACATACCGGCAGATGTGGTGCATGATAGTAAATGTGTGAGTGGTCCTGAATCCATTCGCGTCACTATCAATTCCTGGGCTTTTGCGTCGCTCTCCAGCCATGTCTTTACCTCACTTTGTTCCTCTGCCGGTGGTTTTTCCTTTTGGCCACAAACTATTTGAAACAAGCCTCGGCCCCTAAATATTACCTCCATCTGGAACCTCCAAACCGCCCAGTTGTCCCCTCCAGACAATTTTAACGAATTATGTGTGGATTGCTCCATGACGCCTCGATGCACGTGCAGGCCTCAAGACTTCGTACCGGGACGTATCCAACTCAATTTGCTCACTCCCAAAATAAACCACTGCCACGATCTGGAAACAAACTAAGTGCTCTGGGCCCATAACCTGTAAATATGGAGCAGGTATTGAAGCACAGTTAGTCTGTTTTAGCAGGGTTTATTAGCAAAGGCTTACGTAGTAACTCAAAACATGGCGTCTCTTACACTAGAGAGTACTTCAGAGTGTGTACATAGACAAGGAACCTATCATAGACACTGGCACAATAATAAGGGCATTACACATCAATTTAGGAAGTGTTGCTAAGCTAGGAAAACTTTAACATTGTATCTCAACACAAGGTACCGTCATGATATTAACCTTTTTAAATAGTTCCCTAAGAGATTCGCGGCGACGTAGATTGTAAATGGCTCTGACAGCTCTCTTTTGTAAAATAAAAATGGATTCAATGTCAGCAGCCCGACCCCATAGTAAAATACCATATGACATAATACTGTGGAAGTAACTAAAATAGACCAAACGTGCGGTTTCTACATCTGTTAACTGTCTTATCTTTCTAACAGCATAAGCGGCCGAGCTGAGCCGCCCCGCAATAGATGTTATATGAGGTCCCCATTGTAATTTCTCGTCTAGCGTGATTCCTAGGAAAACTGCCTGATGAATAAATTCTAGTTTTTGGCCATTCAATATGACGTCACATTCATTACTTTTAACATTCGGTAATTTAAATCTAATGCATTTGGTTTTTTTTTCATTTAGTACTAAATTATTTACCGTAAACCAATCTTGGACCTGAAGAATAGAGTTATTCACGTCGTCAAGATTTTGTGACCGTCGGTCTATTTTAAAGATCAGCGATGTGTCATCAGCAAATAACACCATCTTCGGTTGATTTTGAACTGCATAGTATTCTTTGTAGTAACTACAAGTGTTGTGTAGGGTAAAGGAAAATGATTCCCTTTCATCTTGGGTAATTATTTTGCCAAATAAATCAAAAGCAAACTTTTCAAAGAATCCCTTGTCTTTCCAGGCGGCAGTCCAACCAGGCTCAATGGACTCCGAGGCCGGTATCTTCGCGATGACGTTCGACAACTCCGGCTCCCGCCTCATCACGACAGAAGCTGACAAGACCATCAAGATATACCGCGAGGATGACACCGCGTCCGAGGAGACGCATCCTATCAACTGGCGACCAGAGATACTGAAGAGGAGGAAGTTCTAAATAGTTTTTATTATAATAAATGTAGTTTTTTGACAATGATTTCGGTGTTTTTATTTTATACTAGCTTGACTTCCATCCGCCTCGAAGTCAACTATACCACAGATAATATAATAACTATACCTTAAAATATCCTATGGCACTCGGAAATATTGTAGCTTTCTATGAGTGAAAGATTTTTTGTAATCGGATCAGTAGGTACTTCCTGAGATAACCTCTTACAAAGTTCCCTTTCCCGACATGCGAGTAGAACAGGGACTAAAGGATTGGATTACAAACGAGGATGAGCAACATTAGGCGGTGATAGCCAGAGGCTGCCAGGGAGGAGTGCTATCCTTCCGCGTATGGAATCTTGTGATTAATGACCACATCACCAAACTTGACCCCAGGCAGATGACCTCGCAATCCTTGTATCGGGGAAGGCTGCCTAACCTATTGTGCAATAATGGTTGGCGTTGAGTTTGGTGACGACCTCGCAATCCTTGTATCGGGGAGGGTGACGGGTTCCTCTGATCTGCAACTAACTGCTAATCTGCTATCTCACTCAGCAAGCGCTACGTAGAGAGATAGTGAAGGGAATTTGAGCTATCAGTGAACCCTACTAAAACTGAACTAGTCATGTTTACCCAAAAATAACTCCAGTTGGCCAACAAGGTAAAGTACCTCGAGTTCATTCTAGACTGGTAAGTCATTTTCACAACAAACTAAACAGGGCTTGCATAACCTTGTGACAGTGCAGGAAAATTATAAAATTTAAAATTATTACGTGGGAGTTGCGGACACCAGCCCGTATTACCTAGGCGCTAACTTGACGTGTCTCAGTAAAATAATACTCCAGAATTCAGTGCTTTCGTTTTATTGTTAAAAAATATTACATAATTATACATCATAATAATTGATAGTTATAACCTAAAATGTTACAAAGCAAAGATATGTACGTGTCCGTCACACATGATTGAGTATCGTAAAAATATAAGTCTCATTCGCCTGGAATGTCCACAACACAACATTATGTAGGTACTCTGCAGCTACAAAATAATTGCGCTTTTAATACTTCAGCGGTATAGTTGGTATCCCTAGAACTGGCATCTTTGATCTTATGGCTTTACTTAATAGGTACCTAAATGGCAGGAAAACTAACATCGATCACTATTTTCTAGCCAATCCCAAGAACACACGCTATACTATACACATTTTCATAATCAATAGAGAGAAATTCATTAAAAAATTATCAAAAAGTTTAAACAAACGAAACACCCACATGAGATCGCTTTGACATTTATACAAATTATTATTCTTTAAATATACATTTTTACCATCTTCAATGCTAGTTATTTCACGTTAATACGCAAAATTTTATTTCATTATTTTCTTTCACAGTCACGCTCCACCTAAATAGAGGTAAATAAAGCATTATTTATTAGTTTTTAAATCATAATATTAAAGCCTGTTTATTTTTAGCCCGCCAGCAAGCTTAATAGTGCTCATACAAAAATATAATAGCTAGGAGTTTCCATACAACATTGTGTTCCTTAGCGGCAAAACTCATGGATCAAGTTTTTTTACAGAACCTAGATAACTGGGTCTCTTATTATTTCGGAGACATTTTAGAAAGAATGAATGTTCTTTAAGATGCATTTTGGCTTGGATGCATGCTCTTAATATTATTTATTTTCTAGGGTGGCAAGTTCTCTGTCATTTAACAATGTGGTTTAAAAATGTTTGCTTCACAGTCTCGACTACAGTTATTCAAGTAATTAATTTAACTTTTAATAGCATTTTACTGTTAGTTGTCTTAAAAGAGTAACCATGGAGTTTCTTGCCGGTTCTTCTCCATAGGAAACAACTAATTTTAACCGTGCACCTAGCTTCTGACGTTTCATAAGTGCCCATGTTGGTTTATGTGAAATAAAAATATTTTGATTTTAATATAGTAGTGTATAACCACTTCGAAAATCGCAAACGATGAAATAACAAACCTTCACACAATTAAAATTAGTATTCACACAATATTATATGAGCCTCCTTAATCTCGCGGTCTACGTAAGTCTGCGTGTGTTGACTGATTATATCTCGTCGTCCAGCTCGAACTCTTCTTCGGGGAAGTCGCCGACGGTCACATACACTGGTTTCACGAAGCCGCCGTATTTTGGTGGGCATGTGAAGTAACGTTTGTCGTTCACACTGGAATCACATGAAAGACTTTATTAATATTAATTTCTATTAATATTAACGACCTAGACGCGTACCGCAAGGGTTGGATCGAGATGGGTCTAGAATAGGATGCCTGGAAGGCCTTTGCTTAGCAGTGGAACAGTTTAGGCTAAGTAAAAAAAAAACTACAATGTTACATTGTCGCGAAGTAAGAACAAGCGATATATGAAAAAAAAAAATAAGAACATGTTTCAACATCGTCAGGCTTCATATTTTGTTATTAATTTATTATGTTATTTGGTTGCATTCGAGTAATGATGCGTACGTAATTTAAATGAGCAATGATGCCCACTTTTGTGGGCATCATTGCTTGTGTGTAAGAGCCCTTAGGTAAAACTTGAATTGCCAAATATATATATGGTTGAAGGGAATCAGTATATTCTTCACTTTGCCTTATGGTGTAAAATTCTACAAGTAAAAGAAAAATGGCCCATGATAGATTTACCTGAATGCAGACAGACTAACTTTATGTTCAATATGACTATCAGAGTAGGGGACGACCAAAGAAACGATGGATTGATTGTGTGGAAGATGATATGGCTAGAAAGAAGGTGACTACCGAGATGAGGACTAATAGAAAAATATGGAAGAAGACATGTCGCGCGCACCCCAAATAATTTGGGAAAACGAGAAGAGAATGATGATGAATAATACGTACGATCCATCGTTCTTCCCGCGGGGCTCGTCGTACTGCACCCCGATCCACAGTCCCCGCGCGCCGTCCAGCGCGCCGTTGTACCGCACGGTGGCGCGCCGGGCCGGCTGCTGCGGCACGCGCACCTCGCAACGAGCGCCCACTAACACTGCCTCTGCTATCCTGTATGGAACAGACTTATTATTAGGACTTAAGGAGAAAAGACGATTTATATTAAATATTAGAATTCCACTAGGTACATCGTTTTCGCTTAGCGCTCTTTCTGACGTTTTTTCTTTTTGCTCGGCTCCTAAGGGCCGTAGCGTGATGATAAAGAGCCTACAACCTTCCTCAAGAATTGGGCTATCAAATGCAAAAATATTTTTTCAAATCCAACTCGGACTGGTAGTTTCAGAGATTACCCCCTACATACAAACATACAGATTTTACCTCTTTATAATATTATAGTATAGAAAATACCGTTAACAGGATAGTAATGCATACTAATATTATAAATGTAAGAGTAACTCTGCGACCTTTTCAAGCGTTAACAACTGATTGCATTTAGATGAAATTTGGCACACAGATAGACCATGCGCTGGGTCAGGACTGAGGATATTTCATCCCAGCAGTACGTCCCCGTGGGAACTTACTTATTTCTGGCCTCTATGTGGGCAAAAGTTAATTTATCATAAGTTGCCAAAACTACCTCTTACGCAAAGACAAAACCAGAAGACACTGCACAAGCCATCTTTGAGTACGCTCAAAAACAGCTTGTGACATAATTATTGTATATAATGACAATATATTATGATATATTAACACAAATATTTGCTAAGTGTGACTGCTGTGCACAGAATTGAATTAGAAGAATATAGTGTAATATTCCGATTGTTCCTCATAATCCTACTGATATTACAAATGCAAAAGTTTGTGAGGATGGATAGATGGATGTTGGTTACTCTTTCAAGCAAAAACTACTGAACAGATTTGGATGAAATTTGGCACAAAGATAGGATACTTATTATCCCAGTAGTAAGTTCCTGTGGGATAATTTCCGAGTTCACATGGGCGAAGCGGCTGGCTAGTAAAGGGTTTATTTAAAGAATCTTCTAAGAGTTTTGATAACAATCTAATTTGTTTTGCCTCAGAATTTAGCTAAAATAGCATTATAAATTATAATTCTCAATTACTTAGCCTCATCTTCAAGTTCCTTCTGCTGCTGCTCCTTGATTTTGTTCATCTCCTCCTCATTATACTTTCCGAGGCGGTTACGTTGCAGGAATGAGCGCACAGTGTCGCCTTTCTTCTCATACTCTTCTTCAGATAAACGGAATCTAAAATTAAGTGTAATTATTAAACATTTTTATTTTAATGCTGAGTTGAGGCTGGAAAAATTTGCCTAGTATTAGAAGCATGCAGTGGGTCACCATAGGTTTATCAAAAACCCTTCTTTTACATTTTTGAATAGATTAGTTTAGAGTAAAGTTATTGGCTTCTACAAAGTACAAAATTTATGTATGGTAAGCCAAACAAACAGGTCGGTTATCATAACAAACTCAAGTTTGTTTCGGCCACAGTCTCTTTTAAGGTCCAGACATAATCTTGGTCAGATCATGTGAAGACCATGTAGACTGATGTCTGAAATGGTCTTTTGAGGAAAGAACCACACAGATTGATTGGAAATGTTTTTTTGTGGCTTATAGCTCAAGTTAAACAAATGTGCATTATAATATTCTTTATATTTACCTGTCAGCGCTATCAGAAGATCCTAAATCAGTTAGAAGAGCGAACTTGTCCACAACATGTAACCTCATGCCATCATCAATGGGGTATGAGCCAAGCAGGGCCTCATCGTTGTCTATGTCGCATACGAAGGTGTTCTTTTTGTCATAGAGCTTCAGCTTCATTGTGGCAGCAGAACCACCGGTGACGAGTTCCAATTTGGTCTGTGATAAAAAAAAATCTACTCAGTTTGTATTGACTGAGACACTAATATTACTGATTAAGAGTTCTGGATTATGGGAGGGCCAACATGTACATTTGATTGGTAATCAACATAGCTAATTCCATCATATAATTTGGCGAGTGAGTAAAACTTTATTTTGAGTAGGAAACAAAACATGTACTTTTAATATTTTTGAAGGTACCTCCTCTGTTTTATATCAAAAACCAAATGTTAAGAGTCACAAAGTCGTGGGTATTCGAATATTTAACTTTTCTGAAGGAAAAATTAAAAAATCTGTGAATCATTGTAACCTTAAAATCCATGATGGTGATCCCTTTCTTGAATCTCCTCTCGACAGGCGCAGCATCTTCACTGTCAGACTTCGTGATATGCACGTTAACAAAATCCGGGGTAACTACTTGAATATCCGCCATAATTATTTTAGAGAAAATATATACCGATTGACAAAAGAAGCAATGTTTGATTCACACAAACAAAATTACAAAACAAACTGTCAATGTTGTGCTCCAACTCCAAATGAGTCCAACAAAGCCCCCGATTCTCAGAACACACATCAAATCAAATATACTCATCTCTTTCACTCATATTGTTTATAACAGTGATAATGAAAAGAAAATGTTTAATTTTTTCAGATATCGCTGGTATGAAACGCTCACTTTATGACATTTTGCGTCAAAGAGGAGACGCATGACGCCACTGAGTTGGGAGTACTATGGAGATGGCATATTCTACTATAGAAATAATAGTTATACAAATATCTGTCATATCGACACACACATGTCAAAAATCGTTTTGTTTCTTTTTAACTAATCAAGAGCTGCATATGAAAAGAGAGACGTCAAATGTTTGTCAAGTTCTAAATTTGGCAACACTTTTGTGTGACGTCAAAATCATTTCTTTGCGTGGTCGGTCGCCATGTTAACTGCCGAGGTTTTTCCTCTATGTTGCCGAGTTTTGTGGTAGATGTGCTGTCAAACGGTTGATTGCTAGTGTTGGGTAAATAGTCGGATGCTTTGAGTTATTATCGATTATAATCCATAAGTGTCCATTAATAGCCTTGCAATGGATGATAATCCTGCTATTATATGATAATCTTGTGTAATAAGGAGGAGTTGTGTGTGTGTTTCGAATTTTTCATTACCTAGTTTTGGTTGTGGTGATTGTTTATACTTTGTCTCAAGCCAAGTTAAACAAGGTATACATTTGCCGATTCGCGATCTCAATGGTTTTTGTATATATTCTGTTAAATATAGTCGAATAGATGACCGCAACTATGTATTTTTTTAGCAATCTAGTATTATTTAAATGCCATTAATTTAATAACAAAAGTAATAATTAATAATCGAAGTTCGACCCGAGTATTGAACCTAGGACTCCACACTTAGCAATCGGTCTTGCGACCGCACTAGACCAACGGGGTAGGAAAGAAATAATAATATTTTGTTGCCAGTCACGACATCATAAGTCTCCTGGTCCTGGTTAGTGTGTAAGCTCGTATGAACAATACTCTACACCTGTAGTAAGTAGGTAAATATATTACGAGGATATTGGCCTTCTGATATTGAATGAAGCTTGAGCAAGGTGACAAGTTACAACGTCTTATAAAACCAAGAAACATAAAACACCCACAACTTCTAAAATTCTTGTCACTTCAGCTGCATTACATTACAAGGCTAATTCGAAAAATTTAAATAAATAATAGAAAACAAATTCATGTAGGTTAAATAATGTCGATATCCGCTGCGCATGTTGCTCGCAGTTACAACCCTACGAAAGGCGGCCATCTTAACTGCCCGATTTTTGTAGGTATACACGCTAATTTGGTAGGTATGCCAAGTCCATATTATTATATGTCAGTGCATGACGCATCTGTCGCATCCATATCGCAATCAATTCGCTCCGTTTTACATAGAAAGGGCAACCAACTCATTTTCTTAACTTTTGGCCAAACGTATAGTCAACCACACATCAGTAGAAATAATTGCACTACGAAAATCACCCTTACTACTACGACGTAATATATTCAAGTTGTTTACACTGATGTACGGTTGACTGTAAAAGTACCTACGCATACTATAAAATGCCTGGTAGTAGACCGCGAAATTCAAATTTTCTTACGTTTTTTGCGAGGTCAGTGTCAGCCGGTTGTATCTTGATAAAAATATGATTAGCGACTATAATAGATATGTACTTATTTACAGAAATATAGTCATTAGAATCATTAATTAATTTTTTTTTTTTTTTTTTTTTTTATTTGAAATGGACTTGCTCTTGACTCTAGTCTAGGTCAAAGGTGACAGAGACAAAGTCGACGATGGAGCGAGCTTATCCAGAAGAAGCCTGTTCACTCTCACTTTGAAGAGGTTTGGGTTGTATGTGCTCGGAAAAACAGACGCAGGTAGAGAGTTCCACTCTTTTGCAGTAATTTATATTATAATTTATATTATATCTCTTTTTCGTAATTATGTGTGTACAGGAATTAATTACTCTTAACTTAGCAAGATGTAGTAATGATTCCCGTCGGTAATGTTAGTGGAAGTTCCATTAGGAATTTCGGGCTCCCGCACACGGGCCACGGGCCACAACCACAAAACGCCGCCACTGGCATATTTCCTGTAATTTTCATACATTTTATATGGACTCGCCGCACACGGTTGGCGCCGTTGGCGGCCACACGCTACAAATCGTCGCAGCTTGCTTCTTGTGGCCCGCACCGGCCACTAAACGCCGACACAAAAAGCCGCCACACGCCACTCGCGCGATTCCGCGCCCCTCTCTCCCTTACCTCAGTAAACCTTCTTCGTCCGAGTCCATTATGATACTGCATGCCTGGGTTAAAAAAAGTAGCAACCACCGACCGCAAGTGTCGACCATCGGCCACAAGTGGCTGTCGCGCGCTTCAGCTACTTTTGTGGCAGTTTCTTGCCTCTTGTGGCGGCGTTTGTGGCTGTCGCGTGTGGCCCGTGTGCGGCAACACTTAGGGTCGCCGCATACGGGCTTCACGCCACAGCCACAAACGCCCGCCACGAGAAGCTAGAAGCGGCTACAAAAGTAGCTGAAGCGCGCGACAGCCACTTGTGACCACACAGACTACGTTTGTGGGTTGCATAGAGTAAGTAACGTTCCTTAGGTGCGTTGCCTCCGACTCAAAGAGTAAAGTAACTATAGAGGGACCTGGGACTCCGACTTGAACAGGTTAACTGAGGTTAGGTAGAGGCGTGGGGAATCGCGCGAGTGGCGTGTGACGGCGTTTTGTGTCGGCGTTTAGTGGCCGGTGCGTGCCACAAGAAGTGAGCAGCGACGATTTGTAGCGTGTGGCGGCCACCGGCGTCAACCGTGTGCGGAGAGTCCATATAAAATGTATGAAAACTACTGGAAATATGCCGATGGCGTCGTTTTGTGGTTGTGGCTGGTACCCGTGTGCGGGGACCCTTAGTAACAGCCTGGAGTTTGGTAGTTGGCGATGTGATACCCCCGTGCCTCGGAAAGCACGTTAAGCCGTTGGTCCTGCGCCTGATCTCTCTCCGTTCGTGTCAGATTGCCGTCCCATCGGACTATGAGAGTGAGGGATGACATAGTGCACGGTGCCAACACACTTGTGCACTATAATTTCTCCCGCGCCGAAGACTAGTCTCTGTTGAGATTGGCCGCCGTGGCCGAAATAGAACTAATCTAAGGAGGACTATTATTAAGAATGCTAAAAATAAAATCTAATCCAGAGCCGGAGTAAGTACAGACGCCAGCACATCAACCTACTACAATCTGTCAGATTTCTGTAATAGATTTTCAACTTTATCGCTAAAGCATAAGGTTCAATGTTGATTGGGAAAATTTGACAGTTAGGTGTAGGTTGATGTGCTGGCGTCTGTACAACAATTTTTGAGCTCGCTCTTGCATCCTCATTTTTTAATTCTACATCTGTATGACTAATCAAAAAACCTAACGAATTTGAGGCTGCTTACATTTTCGAGCTAGCTTTGCATCTTATAGTTTCTTAATTTATTCTTAAGCTTGTACGCATAAGCCGACATCTTCTACTTCATTACTAAAATACCCAACATATCCGAGGTGGTGGGTGCTAACATTCTCACTCATCCTAAATTCTCTCGTAAGTGTTGTAACTCAAGCTTTCATGCATAAGTCGACAAGGAAACTTCTGTTGGTATGATGGTCAAAAGAAAATCTATTCTATACAAATACCTAAATATAATTGAAATGTCTGTTTGTAATGTCAAAATAACAGCTTTTTACTACCTACCTAAATACGAAAGTTTATACTATATAACAAAAACAAATGTTTAAATTTTTTGTCTGTTTGATTGTTCCAGCTACGAAACGGCGTGACCGATTTTTTCACTGGCAGCTAGCTGATGTTATGAGCAGTAACTTAGGCTACTTTTCTAATGGAAAAGAATTCAGAGTTCCGTGGAAAAATACGAAAACCCATGAAATCTTGTTTTACGATATGCACGCGAACGAATTTGCGGGCACAGCTAGTCTTAAATAAAATACGCCACTGATTCTATCTCCCCATGGAGTTTATATCTAGAACATCTGGCAAAACAGCTAGCGGCCACGCGATGTGAAGATCAATGACAATGGCCAATAGGTTTGACAGTCTCTAGGGCTCCCGTATTATTATTATACTCTTTGCTCTAGGGTTACTAAGTCATTGAGGTAACACACGATGATATTTTTTTTTAATTATGTATGTACAGACGCCAGCACATCAAGCTACCCGAAACTGTAAAATTTTCCCAATCAACATTGAACCTTGTACTTTAGCGATAAAGTTGAAAATCTATTAAAGTTTGACAGATTGTAGTAGCTTGATGTGCTGGCGTCTGTACAGATTGTCCATGTGTGGCATGGGTTATGTAGCACAGGTTTAAGAACCCGTAGGTAATGAGCGCCAGATTACGCCAGCTGTCATACAAAAAAAAAATCCGTGACTGACAGCTACAGCACCGAGCTGTCAGTATTTTTTTTCGTAGCTGTTGCAGTAGTTGATTGGCTTGTACACACGACGACACATCAAGCTATACATTTCCAGTTGTAGCTGACCTCGCATTGTAATGCGTATAGGATTTTCGTACAGACGCCAGCACATCAACCTACTACAATCTGTCAAATTTCTTTAATACATTTTCAACTTTATTGCTAAAGCATAAGATTCAAAATTGATTGGGAAAATTTGACAGTTTCGGGTAGGTTGATGTGCTGGCGTCTGTACAATGATAAGTCAGCTTATACTGGAAATGTATAGCTTGATGTATATGTCGTCGTGCGTACCTTGCAGGTCTTGGGTTCCAATTTTACAGGAATATTTGCATGGCCTATATTTGGTGGTAGTTGTCATAGATTTGTGTTGGGAACATTTGAGATTTTTCATTGTAAACGCACCCACGCACAGCATAATTATGAGCAATCATGTCAGAATTTGTCTACAGTACCAAATACATAAGGATTTTTTTTTGTATTTTGTCTCAGTCTGGACTTCGTAACAAGTTACTACTAAAATGACTATCGATTGTACAAAACTTTTACTTGTTACAATTGGTTTTTCGAAATCATAAATAATACACAAAAGAGGGTAAACAAAATCAGAATAATAATTTTTAAAACATTAGTTATGCTGGAAATGATTGTTTAATTTATGCAGGCACGTCGAGTAGAAGCTTCTGGTCTGCTGATTTTTTTTGCTGAAGGCTCCGAAAAGCTGTAGCTGTAACGTGAACAAAAACAACGCACAAACTAGTCAATGTGTGCAAAAGGGACCCCCACGTCGACTGAGGACCCACGAAGACATGCTGCACTAGAATGGTCTAGAATGTTCCGGAATCTAATCAAACATAGCTCCAATGAATTTTGTAAAATTTTATTCAAGCAAATATGACAAACATTGAAGCATGCATTGAAATTATAATGTTTATCTACACAGCTAAAATATACCTAACATTGAAAAGTTTAAAATGAATGGAGTAGGTAAATCTCAATGATATAATAAGACTCACATCATAATTTTATAAAAATATGTTACATATAAACATCGATACTATGAAGCTTTACACACAGCGCGGTCGTCACGCTATGTTCTTCAAAAGTAAAATATAGGTACTTATTGCCAGCCTACGATAAAACCTAAATCCATAAACAATTTAACTACAGATATAGTGCCTATATAAATTTATAAAACATGTTTATTATATCTATAAAATAGATTTAAATAGTCGGTTACTTTAAAATCCGTTCCCTACCACCACCAAATTACCTAAGAAATAGAGTCAATTTTAAATCATTTATAATTTTTAGAAAGTGCGAAATAGTATTTAACATTTTTTGGTGGTAATTTTGACTGAAATTACTGCAACTAGTGTTGCCAAAAGAAAAGTGTACACATACAATTCGAGTTATCGAAGTTAGCAAAGTAAAAAATAGTAAAGAACTTAATAAGACCGTCGTAATGTGGACGTAACACAGTAGCTAAACACACGAGTCCGATTTAACAGTACGATATAATTTATTAAGTGATCTTCCGTTCTTGTCGTCGTCGCAACTCTTCCGTATATCCGTGGCTGATTCGGGTGACGCGGCCGCCGCCGAGGTATTTTGCACACATTGCTAGCGATATAATATGGCGAAATGGGAATCATTTGTATTACATAGGAATAATAATCAATTGAACTACTTCATTATTATATAGAGTAATTTACTTTATATTATATTGATTCCATTTCGACATTATGCAATAATAAAATAATGACGCCCGCCGAGTACAATTGTGCATATCTCTTTATATTTTAGGCAAGTTCTTACTGTTGCAACATGTAGAATCGATTATGGAATTTATTGAAAACGGCGTTAATTTAATTTGATCAAATTAGAATTCGCGGAAGATAAATATTCGTATTTTATTAAAGTTGATACTGATCGACAAACCGCGGACATGTTGCAACGTCGCCGTGTTATGTGCAAGCGTGCAATTGTTCTAGACGCGCGTACGAATGTGTATCATTAGCAACCGTACCTGGCCCGGGTCACTCGACTTGAGCGCCCAGGCGCGTTCCTCTTCTACGCCTCGCGTGCCGGCGATCAAAACAAAACACCACTTTGGTAACCAATAAGGCACTCGTATATTTCAACTTTTTGTTTCGTGTATAAAAAAATATCTTTGGCGTTAACGGTTTGGGCGGTCGGTAGAGCGGTAGCTACGCTATGCGCTGAAGAGCTCTGTCGTTCGTTTGCTGCGCTAGAGTAGCTAGCGCTCCCTTCGCGGCGCGGTCGGGCCCGCGAGTGTCACCCGAATCAAGTCCACTGGATATATCCGACGTTCTTCATCTTCCGTCTGCGGCGCTGTCAAGCTCCCTCCTTGCTCTCCACACTACTCTGAGACTCTTCAGCTTCGTTCTCTTGAGAACTCTCACTCTGTGCTCTCTCCGGACTGAAAATATCGCCGGTCTTCGAGACCTCGCACGATTCTTCGCTTTCTTTTTCTACGACAGAAGGAGGAGATTGTGATTGAGGTGATTCTCGTTCACGTTCAACGGGTTGCACTGAGAAGCTGGTGTCTACAGTTTCGTCTGCGTCGTACAGATCGTTCGATGGTTCATGCTGAGCCATGGCCGGTGGAGGGGAAGGCTCGGGAGGAGAGAACTCCGGCTTATCTTCCTCCTGACTGTAACTCGCCTCCTCTGAGCGGTCCTCCTCGACGGGTGTTACATTACTCTCACCGCTCTCCTCGCGAGGCTCCTCTGGTCTCTCGGACTCGGTTTCCTCCGAAGGCATGCTTTCGCTCATGTCTGCTTGTACAATTTGTTCGTCCTGACTAGTAGTATCGGTTCGCTCGCAAGGCTCAGCGTTCATGGAGTCGCCAGCAGATTCATCTCGAGTCACTTCCTCTTGAGTCATTTCTACTTGAGTCACTTCACTGGACTCTTGTGGCTTATCATTGTCACCGTTGCCGGTAGACTCTGCCTCCTCGGCGGCACCCCATCTAGATTTTCTATCTCTATCCCGCCTATTGTTTCTATCATTTCTTTCTTCTCTCGCCGGCCTGGATCTGTTTTGGTTATCATCGCGTCGAGCATCGTTGGATTTGTTTTGGTTATCATCACGTCGAACGTCATTGGATTTGTTTTGGTTATCATCACGTCGAACATCGTTGGATCGGTTTTGTTGACTGTCATCTGCGCGACGAGCCTCGTTGGGCTTGTTCTGTTGGTGATCGTCACGACGAGCATCGTTAGGTCTGTTCTGTTGGTTATCATCACCGCGACGGAGGTCATTGGATCTATTTGGTTGATTGTCGTCGCCGCGACGCGCGTCGTTGGGTCTGTTCTGTTGGTTATCGTCGAAGGGCCTCCTTCTGTCGTTGCGGTCCTGTCTGTTGAACCTGTTGTCGTCATGGTCTCTGTTCTGTCTCCTGTCTCTCCGGCGGTCTTCCCAGTCAGGTCGTCTGTCGCCCCAGTCTCTCTCGCGGTCTCTGTCTCCGCTCCAGCCTCGCTCGCCGAACTGGTCGCGGTCGTCGAAGCGTCCTCGCGGACGGTCGAAGAACTCGGGCGGTCCGTCGAAGCGCGGCGGACCGTCGAAGGGCGGCCGGTCGCCTTCGAAGGGCGGTCCGTCGAAGGGTCGCGCGCTGTCGAAGGGCGGGCGCGGACCTTCGAATGGCGGGCGCGGACCATCGAAGGGCGGGCGCGGTCCGTCGAAGGGCGGTCGATTCATAGCGTCAAAAGGCATGCGACCGAACGGTGGTCGTTCGAAGCGTGGGCCGCCTTCGAACATGGGCGGGCCGTCGAAGGGAGGCCGCGGACCGTCAAATGGCGGGCGATTGAAGGGGGGTCCCATGCCGTTGAAGCGTGGGCCGAAGGGCCCCGGTCCTGGTCCGGGTCCGTCCATCCAGGGTCCTGAAAACGACAAAAGATGGAACATTAGGATAAGCTCTAGTGTGCTGGGCGAGCTTACATATGAGGTAACCTTGTCCAGCCATACCTGACATCTGGGGCCTAGGCGGTCCTCTCATTCTCAACTCTGTAAATGGAAATAGTCTTTAATAGACAAAACTTTGTTTGGAACAGACACATTATTGTTGCAAGATACTGTATAAGAATGCTACCACCAATGAACCAGTTATGAACAGAAATAATAACAAGTTAAGACAATAATTTTTAACCTTATATAAATGAGGGACCCCATACAAATATAATGATAAGTCACTTGTTGGTGCAAATAATAATAGGTTGCGGCGTTAGTATTTTGCTAGCAATAATAGCTTGAGGAATTGAGAAAAGCTCTATAAATTTCAAGCTTAATTACGTTTATTTTCTTATAATATAATAGTGTGCTGTGTTAACATTGACTTGTTTGCGTGTCATTCACTCACTCACACATCGGCGCGTGCGCATTTGTAATAAATCTATCTAACGCCTAGTAATGCTACTCTGCACATTAGTAACTGAACTAAAAAGTAATAGGCTTCAAACGTGTTCAGTATAATGTCAGTGAAATAAATTCTAGCAAAATTAAGTGAGACAATGAAATGAAATGATGTTGTGAAAATGCATAGGAAAGACGAGTAACGTGTTACAAGAACGGAATAGCACTGATGAAAATATCTGACGAAAATGTAATCAAATCGATCAGAAAACGTACCTGTGGACGTCTTACTTACAAATGGAGAGCTTTGAATTTTATTTCAATACTTCAACCCGAAATTATAATTTTAAATCACCTTAGAGATGTTTTTCATTTGACAGTTGAGAAAAGAAAGAAAGAATAACGTTTATTTGGATTTTTTTGGTTTTTTTGGTTTAGATGGTTTTTCAATTATAATTTAATCATGTTATTCAAACAACAATTGTTGCAATAAATGATGGGATGTAATTTTGAAACCTTCTAAATAGATAATGAATGTGTTAAGTATTCATTTAGTGAATGAGTGCCTGAACAGGATTTGTTTACATTTTCATGAGATACTTTTGGAACAGACGCTGCGCTAACGTGACGTAAATTCAATTCGAAAATGTCGAAGCGTACGCAGTTACGCAGCGTCAACATCTACGTTAGACATACGCTCAGTGCGTAGACACTAAAAGCTTGCACTACGATTGGCGTATTTGTCCAAATATTCGTATTATTTGGCCGACACAAAATATATCTTATTTCAACGACAATAAAATTGTTTTTACGTCATTGGATGGTTAACCAGCCGACGGACATTGTAAGTGGTCACACTTGTATTTACCTCCATAACCAACGGCATTGCAGATGCATTGCCACCCTAAAGACAAAGCTGAAATCTCTTATGTGTATGTGATTTTATTTATAGTTTACTTAATACCGAATTGACGCGAATGTTTGTAGAAATACGCCAAGTTTTTTACGAAAGCATCCACTACAAGCATGCGTGTGTGTGTACACATTACACTGCTACAAGGTTATTATTGCGTTCAAATTATGTTGACAGGGCTGAACATTTTTTTGGAATTGTATATTGACAAAACAAGATGGTGGCGTTAGTTCCGATTTAAGCCATACTCCAAAATAACCTTGCAGCGCTATACGTGTAAACCTTAGGGACAATTCTCGTACTTTTAGGAACAGTCGCATTCTAATATCAGTCTCAATCTGTCAAAAATACCTCTAATCTTCCTATAGTTCTGACACGGTTTTGAGGTTGATTATCGCCGAGATGAAATTGCGACTAGACATTGATCGTTCTTAAATACGAGAAGTGTCCGCGGATAAGTAGTGTCGTACCGGCGCGGAAGTGCGGCGCCATGTGCGGCGGCGGCAGGCGCGGCGGCGCCAGCGCCGTCCAGCCGCCGCCCGCGCGCTCCGCTACGGACCAGGCAGCCGGCTCAGTAAGTACCAACACACATTTCTTTTTACCCGACTACGGCCAATCGGTGGTTGTAATTTTAAAACGCTATGTACGTATTTTCATCTGTCATCCCTCATAACATAACTCATTAACTTCTTGTCGTATTTTGACAAATGGTTTTCCTGTCACCGAAGTTACACGGAATCTGTACGACATGTAGGCTGAAAACCTCTGGAGGCCAGAGGTTTTCAGATTTCCAAAATGCATAATACATTACATTTACATGACATTCAGAGCCAAACTTTTCAAATATATTTTCGGTGTTCTCTCATCATGCCGCATCTACTCAGCTAAAGACGTGTGACTCCGACTACACGAAAACAGATGATAATTTTAAAATCGACGTCGAAGTCTCATTTATAACTTTTTAATTGGCGATTTTGACGTAGTAGAATTTTAGTTTTATTTTTCTATTGTTCATATCACATCACCTTTCATCCTCTATCCCGCCTTTTAGCCAATGTATATAGTATTCCACACATCTCCATCAGCCATCATCTCAATATTCACAAACTGTTTAGATATAATTATTTCTCACACAATACATTCATCGTGTCTTTTTCGATAAAGTAAAAATATACACTAACGACTCAATAGAAACTCCTCTCAAAACGAAACATGGGAATGTGAACTTAAAATCTTGTCATGTACAAAGTCATTTCCAAAGTGACAGTAGATGAGGAAACATTTTCGCAGTCAACTACCAAAATGTCACTGTGCCGCTGTGCGATATAAAGCTCACATTCCAATATTTTACTTACTCCCGATTTCTCGAACGAAAATTCTCGACGCGTCAAAATTAAACGCAAGTCAAGTGATACAATTGTCTGTTGATCATTCATTCTCTCATCACAAAAACAGCATTTTCAACACACTTGCTCGTAATGTGGCTCGTAATGAACCGCTTTTAGGTCCATAATACAGTGTATTAAACATGCGTGCTTTTTACTTTATGTTACCGCACTAGTGCGGTAACGCCACAGATAACTGTTTACTAGTCGGAGATGTGCGCTTATTTAATCTCATCAAAGAGACTTCATGCCAAAAGGAATCCGCGGGCCATATTTCACTTTTTTTTTAAATAGTTTGAATTGTCCTTGGTCCCAACATGAACTAAAATTTATTTACCTTAAATTGTCCGTGGTCCCTCCCGGAATCAAACGGAAAAGGCCCTGACTGGCGATCTATTATTGCGGATTCTCACTGAACTAATGTATATCTCTCTATGCCAATAGTACTTTCTAACGCCATACTAACAACTGCAATTTAACACACGACAGCACTACGATCAGTCAAAACATTATTTTGTGTTTATTCTATTTTTTATATAGGCTGTTTAGCGGTTTTTCCAATGCCTTTATTTACACCTGCTGCACGCGCATCGCCAGCGCAGCGAGCGGAAAACAAAACCACCGTGCCGTTTTTCATAAAAGTTAATAACAATACAAGTCCGTTTTTTTTCTCGCAAGTTTGTTGAAAAACGTCGTATGAAACGCGTGTACATTGATCTTTACACTCATGTAATGTACTATTACGCACGCTTGACTTATTTATTAGCATTTTTTTTTATTTTCGTTCCAAAAATCGGGCGGTAAAATAGAGTTGATTGTTGTAGAGAATTATGTGGTGGGCGTTATCCAACGATAAAAATAACAATTCACATAGAGACATGCAAAAATATCATTGCGTAGGAAAAAGGCAAAGCATAAATACATTGGGACTCTGAATCATCATCGTATCAACAAATAAAAAAAATCAATGCTAAATACGCTACGGTCCTCCGGAGAGATTTTCCAGTACAGGTGTGCCTGCCGATGTATTTTGTAAGAATCTCACCGTGAAAACTTAGGCGAAGTGAGCTGTCAAACCCTAGCATCAGGTGGAATGACAGCGCACTCCTCCTCACACGTCATGTGGGTTGTGTGCGGGCACACCTGCACCGGCAAACCTCTCCGATAGACAGTAGCGTGGTAGTTATGGCCGCCATTAGAAACAGACTGCCATACAGTTACGAGACAATGCCTAAACTCAACCCCCCTCCCCCTACCTTGCCTATATTTATTTATGCAATAACTTTTATTTTACTTTAATGCTCAATAGCTGTCTGGGTAATCTGAAGGTTATATTGGTTGTAACTTTACTTATAGTTAATTAATAAGGGGGCTAGTGTCATGTTAGGGAGTGAACACACTTATCGACGCGAAATCACGTATCACCGCACTTGTCGCATTTAGTTTGACGTATTTGTCGTTTTTATAGGGTATTTGACTACTATCAAAAATATACATGAGTGAATACTTATTTATTTAATTACTAAACTAGATTTGTGAAAAAATTATGTAATAAAATCGGTGCAAAATTGGAGAAGTTACAAGTTTTGAAATTATTCTTCGTCACGCAAAACGATCATTGTACCAGTATAATAAACTAATTATTGCACTGTAATTGTACTAAATGGCGCGAAGTTAGTAAGGCGCTCCTGTGTTGTGACGTCAGATGCTAGTAGTGCTGTCTCTATCTAGACTTTAAAACGCATACAACTTCGCCATAAACAAAGTGTGGCTTTTTTATTGAAAAATTAAATAAAAGAAAAACCAGTCAAATACTCTATTGCATGGATATAAAGCTTTCTCTAATCAGCCAATTCCGCGTCGATAAGTGTTGTCACTCCCTCAAAGGCCGCGTATTTACAGCACTTTAAATAAATATCACCATTCATTGATCAATATAAGTTAAACTCACCAGCATCCATAGCAGGCGGAGGCCCATCATGCCTGGGCGGCACCCTGTCTATGAGCGGAGGCCTGTCGGGCCTCAGTTCGTCGCGGGCCTCCTCCCTGTCGCGTTGTTCGGGGAACTCGTCACGTTTGTCTTCCCTCGCTGGTTTCCCATTAGCCATCTCCCAAAGACGTTCCTGTAGGCTTTTCTGGTCTGGGTTTTCGTTACTTGTTGGTGGACGCGGGGATTTATCTCGACTTTCAGGGCGGTCTCTGTGAATGAATGTTGTATTAGTATATCCCATCAAAAACATAAATGTGAAATGAGAGCCAAGGTCAATATTATGATATATGCCTTGTTTGTTACTTCTTCACACACAAACGGCTAAACGAATTTGGATGAAATTTGGCACACAGATAGTTTATAACCAGGATTAACACATGGGATACTTTTTATCCCGATATTCCCACGGGATCGAAACTTATGCGAGTAAAATCACGGGGCACAGCTAGTTCATTAATATTTTTCGGAAATCAAACTGGGATTTTTTTGTGGTTAAATACATGCCGTTAATTAATTAACCTGGCTCAAAATGTGGTTTTCTTTGTGATATCATAACTTGCTATAAAGTATTATTACTGACGGAATTTTAATTCTCACCTGTTATTATCTCTAGAAGAGAACCGCTCTCCTCGTTCTCTGTCTCTATCCCTGTCTCTGTCTCTCCGGTCCCGGCCGCCTCGGTCTCTGTCGCGATCCCGACGGTCATCTCGGCCGCCGTCGCTGTGGTGAAAATAATTCAAATTAATATAAAACGCCAACTTTTCAACAACAATTCAACTCAATTTAAAAACAATGTGTTGGTATTTGGAACCAGTGGGCCTAGCACCAACGCGCAGAGTAATCGTTCATTTTAAAATTGAAAATACTTGTTTCGCACATAGTAAATGTTTACTTTTAAGATTTTTTTATACTAATTTAATTCTATCAAAATTCTATATTTCGTTGCGCTTACTTCCTCGGTCGTTTTTGCTGAGGCCTCAGATCTTACAGATTTACCAGCATAGCGCCTCGCCTCCGACAAATCACTAACACTAAACATAAACCTATAATACTTAGTAAAACAACCAACATCTCTCCCCAATCCCCTCTCTCTCCCTGTCTCTATACTGCTATCTCTTGTCTCTATCCCCGCCGCGCCTATCTCTTTGCTAAAGACTGTTAAGTTTGAAACATGTTTAGTTATAATTTTAGGTGTAACCCTAAGGGGCCGTCTCCACGAGCGAGAGAATCGCGGCGATAGTTTCGCCGTGCCATCAAATTTTCGCTGCGATGATATCGCCGTGTGGAGACACGTTCTAAGAGAGTGTAAAGAAATACGTGGCACGACGATAATATCGCCGCGATTCTCTCGCTCGTGGAGACGACCCCTAAGGCTGTACAGGCTCTAAAACATGCAGGAACCAGAGCTTAAAGATTCACCAGCGTGGCACCTCGCTTTCACAAGACATGAACCTGTTAATAATAAAGCAAACATCAAAACTCACCGATCTCTGTCTCTTCCTCTATCCCGCTCCCTCCTGTCACCTCTATCGCCTCTCTCCCTCCTCTCTCTGTCTCGATCCCCTCTTCTATCTTTGTCTCTATCACCGCCGCGTCTATCTCTGTCCCTGTCTTTCCTCTCGTCGTCTTGTTTGTCGTCGGGCGGCGGCTGGTTCACGTTGAAGGGCGGCGGTTCCGACATGTTGAAGCTTGGTGGAGGCTCTGCCGAGTTGAAGTTTGGTGGAGGTTTCGATAGTAGGGCTTGGATCTGCACGGGAGAAAGAAATTTGGTTATAGAAATGGTGCTGAAGAAAGACATAAGTTCTTGGGAATCGTACAGGAAGAACACAGACATGATGTTATAGTACAAACATGGGAAAATAAAAACAATAGTACGTAGAAATTTGAGTGTACGGGACTAGTCTCATCCCGACATGCAACTTTGGCATAATGTGATAAAACTAAACACTGTCAATCCTTTTCAGAGTATAAAACTGTGATTTTATGTTAATTTCATACAACGCACTTTAACTTTTTACTAGATTTTTTTATTAACAGAATATGTTGTATGCCTTGCAACCTGTGCTAAATAAATGTGTTTAGTGTGTGTGGAGCAGTCACCTGGTCGGGCAGCAGCGCGGGCGCGTCGTCGGGGTCCAGCTCCATCGCGTCGTCGCTGGGCGGCCTCTGGGGGGGGGGGGGGCAATCAATTCACACCACTATTAAAAAAAAGAGTTTGTCGAAACAATCTGAACTTTGTTATGTATTAAAGTATTTTTTCCAAAAACACATGTTTTTACAAGTTTGGAAACAAAATAGCAAACGCAGGATAGTCGCTCGTAGCTGTGGTTGCAGCGAATAACCGCTGAGAAACTGTCTTGGGTCTAACTAAGTATCAATTTCTCCAACGAAAATAAATATGACAAATTGTCAAACGCGCGTTCACTGCTATAATTGGCTGTGGATGAATCATTTAACCAATCACAGCAATTTACGCACGCTTGACAATTTGTCACATTAATTTTACCATTATCTTCCGTTTCAGAAACTGGCGCTATGTGCAGTAGAATAATTACTCACAGCAGGCTGCGGCACGCTGGGCGGCGGAGTGTCCCTGGCGTGCAGCGCGGCGTGGTGCAGGAGAGGCACTCCTCCCACCAGCCCGCCCACGCCCACGCCCACGCCCAGCAAACTGCTCAGGAACCCACCCACCATGCCTGTAGACAACGAAAGCTTCATGTAGACAGAAAGAAACAAGAAAGAAAACCGTTTACGTTTTCGTTTTGTTGAATTTTAGAATTGGTGTACAACACACACACTGCCGGAATTAGAGTGTTGACTTCACAGATTTACGTGCGCTTGACAATTTGTCACATAAATATTGCGTAAATTTTCTTTCGAGAAACTGGCTCTTAGTGATGTGTGGTACAGTGGGTTTAATTCTACAAAGATAAACGTTTCTTACCGGATTGCGATAGTGACTGCGGCGGTAAACCAGGAGGGAACCGTAGCAGCGGGCCCGCGGGCGGCAAGCCGGCCTCGTTCTGTAGACCTGCGATAAACGCTGACGCTAAGACGATGTATTAATATACTTAGCTACCTTTGCAAGCTTTTTGGTCTTATTACAAGTAAAATATACCCATTTTAACATAAATACAACATGGGATTATTCAGATTTAAGTTATAACGTTTCAAACTTGTTTTCGAAAAAAAGTTGTAACTTTGATCTTCAACCAATACAAAAAAAAAATACGGTTACTATATAATTGACTCTCGGCTTCGTTAATAGTATTTATACATTCGATATAAATAAATAATGTAATATTTACCAGGCACTCCGCTGGGCATATTGGGCATGTTGGGCAGGCTGGGCGGCCGGATGCCGGGCGGCATGCCCGGGGCCAGGCCGGGCGGCATGCCCGCTGGCATGCTGTGGACATCAATCAATCTGGATCAATAAACAGTGAAAAAATACTCAAATTATTAAGTCCGCCTCTGTACATTTGTGCTTAAAGTAGTAAATAAATAAATTATTATACAGGGATAAACACATTTGTAATTCTTTTAAAAAAAGTGTGCGAGTTGAGTAATTATTGCAGTCTTTGATACACTACTTCTGTATGCGCATTGATTTTTTTGGCATGTCAGAAGTACTGTGAGACGGATAAAATCAAAGTGTTGTTAACTTTTTACTTGATGAATATATCTTTTATGTGTATGTACAGACGCCAGCACTTCAACCTACACCTAACTGTCAAATTTTCCCAATCAACATTGAGCCTTATGCTTTAGTGATAAAGTTGAAAATCTATTACAGAAATCTGACAGATTGTAGTAGGTTGATGTGCTGGCGTCTGTACAAGTTGCGTCTTTAATTTTTGTAATTGGTTTTGAATCGTTTTAATTAAATAAATAAATAAATGTCCCGGAATTAAATTGTCTAAAAAAAATCTAAAAGGAAGTTAGACTGACCCAGGCGGCGGCATCCTAGGTATATTAATCCCCGGGTTGGTCCCCGGCGGCAGGCCCGGACCCAGCGACAGCGCCGGCGCGCCCGTAGGCAGCCCGCCCGGCCCGGACAGCCCGCCCGGCCCGCCCAGGCCACCCGGACCGGTCAGGCCGCCCGGCGCGGGCAGGCCGCCCGGCGCGGGCAGGCCGCCTGGGCCCGGCAGGCCGGCGGGTGGCATCGCCATGGCTCCCATAGGCATCGCGCCCGGGCCCGGCATGCCCAGCATCGACATGTTCTCCATCATGGATTTGGGGAGGATCTGCACAATAATATTGTCGATTTATTTACGAGGTTAATGTAAAAAAAGAATAATAAACATGTCAAAAAACATTGGTTGTCTGTAAAGTCGGTTTACGGACGATAATTTTACGTGATCCGATCGTGCCTCTCTATCGCTTGTTCCGCGCTCTCGCTTGCACACTCGGCTCAGGCGGAACGTGACAATGAGTCATGCTTTTTCGTGCGTGCAGCCGGCGTTCATCGATTTATAAGAAGGTTATCACGTCAAAAAGCTTTGAACTTGAATTCAGAATCTTAGGCCCGTATTAATAAACGTTACTCAGCCCAAGAGCTCGCACTTCATATCGATCTTGAGGTCATGATCGTATTAATAATCATAATAATTTACGTACTCAAGTTACGGTTTGGGTTTATGATATCAGCATACTCGTGGCCGAGTGATGGACTGGTTAATAAACGAAATTCTACAGTTAAGTATACAATAGGTGCGTCTACTCAAGATGCTTAAACCTGAGTGTAGGCACTCCGTGACTTGAGGTCGTGATTAGTAGCGCGAAACACGGAGTTTGAAAATATTTTGGATAATATGAATTATTACGATGAAATAGAGTTCTGTGTGTGTGTATTTTATGGTCTGTGCGATATCGTTTACCAAAAATCTATAATTTTTTTATATGTTGAGGTCGGTCAAACCTGTGTTAGTCTACTGCGAAAGTTGTATAAAATAGGTATTACAAATTCAATTCGATGAAAATATTTACATAAACAACCTAGTCTCTTGCTTAAAATATGCAAAAGGGAAAAAAAAAAGATATTATCGTTCTGTCTGCATTTTACTTTTATCATTTTTCATACATAAACTACATAAAAAACACGATTAAATCTTGGTTAAAATTACTAAAAACCGTGTTGCGACGCGACGTGACACTATTTCGTGCTGACCGTCTACCCAACTTTCTCATTTCGATTCATCATCATTCTCAAACAAAATTTTACTAAGCCTACCTAAAAAATGTATACTGGGAATTCTATAGCAAACTACTAGAAAGTATCAAAAATAAAATGCAAAATTAATAATTTGTCGAATAAATTAAAATAATTTTAAACAGCGAGCGCATTCCGAATATAAATTCAATATAATTATAGAAACATTTCGGCGCGAAATTCAATAAATGAGGTACCTATGGCCTGTCTGTTATTGACTCGGTCTCAATATAACTTCCAAAAAAACGATTGAAATGACATTAGAAAAGCATGAATCAAAACAATACTTATTGTATTTATTGCTTAAAATTATTTTATTTAATTTCCAAGTATCGAATACATTCGTCACATTAAACTCGACTCAAATCGAAATTTGAAAAAAAAAATCGTTTCGAATAATTTCGCACATCATTGCAATAAAAAAAAACAATAATGCTCGGCGATTTTGAACACAAATTGAGTAGTGGTAAACTTAAACTACATAACGGTAAAGATGATAGTTTGCTCAACTATAATCATTAGCGTTATGTAGTCTAAGTTGATTTCTGAGAGACCATTGGAAATAAAAAAATACCTGTAAAAAGACCTTGGTTGCAATGGAATTTGAACTTGTCATGAGATGAGTTTGTTATAAGTACCAAAACTTAATAACTATCTAAAAATTATTATCAAGATCATAGCTAAACTTTTTTTTTTCAAGAACACATGGCAGAAAATCTTACGCATATTTTTATCATTGAACAAGTCATGTGCCCGGTGCTATTTTCCATCGACCTTGAATTCAGAATCTTAGGCCCGTATTTATAAACGTTACTCAGCCCAAGAGCTCCCACTTGATATCGATCTTGAGGTCATGATCGTATTAATAATCATAATAATTTACGTACTCAAGTTACGGTTTGGGTTTATGATATCAGCATACTCGTGGCCGAGTGATGGACTGGTTAATAAACGAAATTCTACAGTTAAGTATACAATAGGTGCGTCTACTCAAGATGCTTAAACCTGAGTGTAGGCACTCCGTGACTTGAGGTCGTGATTAGTAGCGCGAAACACGGAGTTTGAAAATATTTTGGATAATATGAATTATTACGATGAAATAGAGTTCTGTGTGTGTGTATTTTATGGTCTGTGCGATATCGTTTACCAAAAATCTATAATTTTTTTATATGTTGAGGTCGGTCAAACCTGGGGGTCTACTCCGAAGTGGTAAATTTATCGTATCGGCCGAATGTTCGGTCATTTCCTACTACGAAGTTCATTCTATTTGGTTCGGTAGGTTCGGATCCGACTGAACTTCATTCTAACACTTGTTGTATCGTAAACCCTACTCTGAACGAGAAAAGACTGACCGATAATTTGAGTTTGGCAAGAGTTACATCGTGAAATTAATGTCAAAATACACGACAGCAAAGTAGCTACCTTTTGAGTATCGTAACATATCGAATTTAATGAATTATTACAATTTTATGTTTGTTACTGTTTGTAATTAGTTTATCTAGCTTTGTTGTACTATTAGTTTTCATATCCTAATCCAGTAACACTGATTAAAGTAAGTTTGTAAGGCATTTTCTGGAATATGTGTAAGGATTGTCATAGGTAATAGGTAATACGGGCTGGTATCCGCAACTCCACGTCAATGCGCGTATTTTGCTCCTTATAGGTATAATTACGTAACTTGAAAATGTGATTTTTTGTTTATGTAGATATTGAAATAAATTTGGTCTCAAATGATAGAGTTGTGTATAAAACTAATATTCCAATTGGATTTATGTAAATCGGACCACGCATTCGGAAGATATTAAAAGATTTGTGTAAGGAAATTGTACCAACCTATTTTTTTAAGGTTTATGCTCTAGATTTTTTTTATTGTAAACAGCGTGCCTGCTCCACCATTGAACACACATTTGGGATAGTCAAGGGTTGATGGAGGTGTCTCTTGGCAGCAAGAGAGGTGCACTAGGATGCACATAGAGCAGGCAGAATAATGTTACCCTGCTGTGTTTTGCATAATATGTGCATAGGTAAGGGCCGGAGTGAGTGCTCCGGAGTTAACCCAAGATGATTTTGAATCTGAGAACTCCCGGCAGGTGATATATTATCAGCCTGCTATATTTGCTGATGATTTGTCGCAGATGCTTTGAGGAGGGTACAAAGAGAGAGGGAAAGACTGATACAATCATTAGATAATAATGAATAATATATATTTTTACAATACTAAACAACTAGAACTAATCTTCAATTTGTTACAAGTAAGACTAAAAATAGCATTCAGCGTGGTGCAAATTTCTTCTCACAGTCGATGATTTAGCGTAGGTACGACTGTCGATGCTCCTCAAGTTGCCTTGGGCCAAATCTCGATGAGTAGAGCATCAATTTGTGCCGCTGTCGGTCTGGACATGGTGACATGTTCTTGCAGAATGTTTGTTCATAACTTTCATTTCCAAACTTCCAAAACACGAACATGATAAACGATAAGCCCAAGGGACACTTTATCACGCGTAAAGTGAATAATTTATGTAGTTTATAGTATATTTAGCTTGTTTTTTTGTGTACATCTCATAACTTGACTTTAACACTTTACACTTCAGTCAGCACTTGACGATAAACGACCGAAATACGATTATCGCTATAGCGATAGCGACAGATGAGTTGGTTTGAGTTTAAAAGTACTTTTTCTCAATTTTGCAATAATAAAAATCACAATCTCTCCCTTTGTTTGTTTACATGTCATCCTTTGACTTTTATCCATTTTCTTTTTATTTTGACAATCGGCAAATCAATCTGTATGCCAGCTACAAATATATTGTTTTTTCGAGAAATATTACAATGTTCTTAGGAATAAATATTGAATTAAAAGCAAAGTTCTATTTTCTTACTATAAAAAATAATTTTACGCTGTAATTCAACAGTGCAATTATATCGAAATGAGTATTAATTACTATAAACACATATCGATAAAACGTTCACCTCTGGCACTACATTTCGTTCGTTCCAACACTCTTTTCGAACATTGACTATGGTCCCGACCAAGCTGAGCCAATCCGAACCTTTTTCGTAGTAGGGCAACAATATTCGGTTCGGCCGTGTGTCGGATCGTTCCGATCATTCGAATGTGTCACTTCGGAGTAGACCCCCTGTGTTAGTCTACTGCGAAAGTTGTATAAAATAGGTATTACAAATTCAATTCGATGAAAATATTTACATAAACAACCTAATCTCTTGCTTAAAATATGCAAAAGGGAAAAAAAAAGATATTATCGTTCTGTCTGCATTTTACTTTTATCATTTTTCATACATAAACTACATAAAAAACACGATTAAATCTTGGTTAAAATTACTAAAAACTGTGTTGCGACGCGACGTGACACTATTTCGTGCTGACCGTCTACCCAACTTTCTCATTTCGATTCATCATCATTCTCAAACAAAATTTTACTAAGCCTACCTAAAAAATGTATACTGGGAATTCTATAGCAAACTACTAGAAAGTATCAAAAATAAAATGCAAAATTAATAATTTGTCGAATAAATTAAAATAATTTTAAACAGCGAGCGCATTCCGAATATAAATTCAATATAATTATAGAAACATTTCGGCGCGAAATTCAATAAATGAGGTACCTATGGCCTGTCTGTTATTGACTCGGTCTCAATATAACTTCCAAAAAAACGATTGAAATGACATTAGAAAAGCATGAATCAAAACAATACTTATTGTATTTATTGCTTAAAATTATTTTATTTAATTTCCAAGTATCGAATACATTCGTCACATTAAACTCGACTCAAATCTAAATTTGAAAAAAAAAATCGTTTCGAATAATTTCGCACATCATTGCAATAAAAAAAAAACAATAATGCTCGGCGATTTTGAACACAAATTGAGTAGTGGTAAACTTAAACTACATAACGGTAAAGATGATAGTTTGCTCAACTATAATCATTAGCGTTATGTAGTCTAAGTTGATTTCTGAGAGACCATTGGAAATAAAAAAATACCTGTAAAAAGACCTTGGTTGCAATGGAATTTGAACTTGTCATGAGATGAGTTTGTTATAAGTACCAAAACTTAATAACTATCTAAAAATTATTATCAAGATCATAGCTAAACTTTTTTTTTTTCAAGAACACATGGCAGAAAATCTTACGCATATTTTTATCATTGAACAAGTCATGTGCACGGTGCTATTTTCCATCGACCAAAATGACAAACTTCTATTCAAACTTTCATCACCTATTTAACCCTTTTAAGGGATGTTTTTTTTCTGGCTTAATTAATACTTTATTTTCGTTACTTAAGAAACTCTTGTGCAAAATTTCATGCTAATCTGTGCAGTGCGTCTGTCAGTGAATGAATGAATGTAAGATATGTATGTGTACACTTACCCTCGGCGGCAGCCAGGGCGGCAGCGTGTCCTCGTCCACAGCGCCGCCGTCCTCCAGCGCGTCCAGCGACAGGTACGTATGTGTACACTTACCCTCGGCGGCAGCCAGGGCGGCAGCGTGTCCTCGTCCACAGCGCCGCCGTCCTCCAGCGCGTCCAGCGACAGGTACGTATGTGTACACTTACCCTCGGCGGCAGCCAGGGCGGCAGCGTGTCCTCGTCCACAGCGCCGCCGTCCTCCAGCGCGTCCAGCGACAGGTACGTATGTGTACACTTACCCTCGGCGGCAGCCAGGGCGGCAGCGTGTCCTCGTCCACAGCGCCGCCGTCCTCCAGCGCGTCCAGCGACAGGTACGTATGTGTACACTTACCCTCGGCGGCAGCCAGGGCGGCAGCGTGTCCTCGTCCACAGCGCCGCCGTCCTCCAGCGCGTCCAGCGACAGGTACGTATGTGTACACTTACCCTCGGCGGCAGCCAGGGCGGCAGCGTGTCCTCGTCCACAGCGCCGCCGTCCTCCAGCGCGTCCAGCGACAGGTACGTATGTGTACACTTACCCTCGGCGGCAGCCAGGGCGGCAGCGTGTCCTCGTCCACAGCGCCGCCGTCCTCCAGCGCGTCCAGCGACAGGTACGTATGTGTACACTTACCCTCGGCGGCAGCCAGGGCGGCAGCGTGTCCTCGTCCACAGCGCCGCCGTCCTCCAGCGCGTCCAGCGACAGGTACGTATGTGTACACTTACCCTCGGCGGCAGCCAGGGCGGCAGCGTGTCCTCGTCCACAGCGCCGCCGTCCTCCAGCGCGTCCAGCGACAGGTACGTATGTGTACACTTACCCTCGGCGGCAGCCAGGGCGGCAGCGTGTCCTCGTCCACAGCGCCGCCGTCCTCCAGCGCGTCCAGCGACAGGTACGTATGTGTACACTTACCCTCGGCGGCAGCCAGGGCGGCAGCGTGTCCTCGTCCACAGCGCCGCCGTCCTCCAGCGCGTCCAGCGACAGCGCGCCGAGCGCCCAGCGCGCCTGCAGCGCCGCCCACGGCAGGTACGACACGCCCAGCTCTGCCTCCCAATAGTCCTTCCACTCGCGGCCCTTCACGCCCTTGCCGGGAGCCCATGCCACCTACAGAATTATTCATATTATTATATTTCCACTAAAATAAATATCAACTTGAAAACAAAACAATTGAGACCAACCAAATTTTAAATAACATCGTGCCAGCGACACCCAAGAAGAATATCGTCTTTATTAGTCTATATAACAATGTAAATAAAGTTGATTTCAACTTGAGTTATTTTTCCGAAATCCCATTGCCAACTGAATTGTTAGTTGTGCTGTTTTAAATTAGTGCTATTGATTCAATATCGCGTATCCCAGAAATTCGTGTATTTTTAATTAAATTAATTGGTCAAACATTTAAAAAGCACGTATACGGTCTTATTCATAAAAAAAGCTGATAGAAGGTTTAAACCATTAATTAATTAAAATGCTCAATAAGCCTTTAAAACGTTCGATAAAATTTTGTATTCATAAACGCTTCATAAACGATCTATATAAGTAAAATGTCCTATAACTTCATTATAATTATTACAGTTTCGACAGTTTGACGCGGTAACGTCATAGAAACAATATGTCAATGAATGAATTTGATATTGTATCTGTCAAACTAAAAAACTTTTGAATATTTTTTTGTATTTAATATAAATGGAATTAAGACCGGAGACTATTTGCAATAAAGGGCAAAGAATTGAATATTGGTTGGAGGAGGATAACCTAGCGTGTACGTAGGTTTACAACTAAAATGTGTTCAAAGTAATTTATGTTTTGTAAACATTCTCAATTTCTTATACTTATGCTTGCTTTTGCTTCTATTCCTTACATTTTTTTGGAAGAATTGGTCAGGGAGAGGTCTCCATAATAGAAAATAAAAACACTGACACAAACACCAACGCCAAATAGGGACGGCCTGGCATGATTTACGAATTAGGTGCGTATCCAATTTACAATGTTACGAAGAACTTCCGTTTGCCTGTACAAAACTCATTGTAAGAAAAAAAAACCGCCGCCATAAGAATAATAATGACTCGTAATATTAGTTAATATTATGCCGCTATTGATTTAATTATTTTAGTAAAATAAGATAATGAAGAGAAAGAATCATAATATAACATTAGTTTTGTATTTCAGGACAGTAGGACTAGCAAGGTTAATCAGCTGATGTAGTCGGCCATTTTTTCCTTATAGTACTGTTATAGTAGGGTTCTGGGTTTCATAACTTTATAGTAGGTTTAAAGAACGTTTTAGTGCTAAAATGAGTTTATGAATAGCAATTTTTGACGAGACTAGCAAGCCTTTAGATGTTCCATAACTTATTACGAGGGCTGCACTAAAAGTATCGGGAATGGAATATTTCCACTTGTGACGTTGCAAAAAATTAAATATTAATCGTGTCTAGTAGCGACACCTGCTGTAATTAACGGCGGACTAACGCCTTGGTTGTCAACGCTGTTCTACGTTGACACAGATGGCGTTGATGCCTTTTGTTTAGTTAATTAATTGCAAGTTTATTGGATAACTAAATATAAATAAACAAACTTACATAATTTACCACATTTTATTTTAAAAAACAATGTCTTATAAAATGAAGATACAAATCGATAAGAAATCTTATATGGTCTGTGAAAGATGATTCGAGAAACTGTCAGATTGGTCTGGAGGAAAAGGCGGGGTACGGTGTCCGGTCTTTACGATCATGGACACGAGCCTAAAGGCCGATTGAGAGGGACTTAATCCTAGGAGGATTGGGATGTGCCCAAATAACCCGATGGGGTTTTTATAAATATGAGCTGTTATAGGCAGAATTCCGTGAGTACTAAACCATTTTCTCTGTTCTTGCTGGATAGCCTATAGCTTAGATTCTTGCATGTGTGTTCTGACACGAGGACGTTGTTTCAGGTCTGGCTTTTATGCTAGCCTTTTAAGATTGGTGCTATGCGCGATTGATTTGATGCCTTGGTGTTGCGCCGTGTGATGATTTGGTATTCATCAGAGCGCAGGCGGATTTGAGGTTATCCCTTGCGGTGTGGTCCTCCGACGTTAGGAAGGCTTTACCTAGCCGAATCCAGGTGATGAGGGAAGTACGCCACTCCAGGTAACGAAAGCGTCACCATCTTGTCCGTAGGCCGCGTTCGCGTGTGTTCACAGGTTTCTCCTGTGAACGACGCCAAGGACCCTGAACCGTCAACTGAGGGTGTTATACTGAAGGTTTTATAGAGAGTATTATCTGTGTGTCATTATGATTCAATCTATGAGAGAGTTGTTAGGCCTTTTGTAGGAACTAGGTTGTATTGAGACCTAGTATATGTAAGAATAGTGTGCTCGGGTTTGCTTTTTTATAGCAATTATAACCCTCTATGAGTACATTGTCAAAAGTACAATATGTATCTCGGGTTTGCTTTTTTATAGCAATTATAACCCTCTATGAGTACATTGTCAAAAGTACAATATGTATCTCGGGTTTGCTTTTTTATAGCAGTTATAACCCTCTATGAGTACATTGTCAAATGTTCAATACGTGCCCGGCTAGCTCGTTCTGTAGAGCATGACACAAAAAACCGGGTTACAGTTGGCGCCCAACGGTATATAATTATTTAATTATATAGGAACTGTAACCCGGTTTTTGTAGTTTATTTGTTTATTAAACTGGAAACAAGCTGATGATGGTTTCTATTTGACTATACTACTCACCACCGTGCTAAAGTAAATTTATAAGGTATAACCTGCTAGGAAAGGATTAATTAAACAAGTACCTTCTTACACAACACAAAGTTTATTGGAATTATACAAAATAGAAAGTACTTACAAACAATGTGGCAAGCCACTAAACCAATGTACCCTTCCCAGAGTCTACGGCATACACCCACACAACTAGTCTCCGTTCCTAGTGGTGTCAGTGAACGCCAGCAATGAGACAAATAGCAGTTTCTCAGAGTCGCTATAGCGAATCCGTGAGGTGATCGAATTAACAACTTCTAGCTCAATCGAACATGTATTGGCCTTTTTAGGACTGTGCTCATATAGGGAAAATAACTACTATACTAAGCAAACCCGAGACACAATATCCTTACAACAACTGGTCTTAAAACAACCTAGTTCCTACAAAAGGCCTAACTCTCTCATAGATTAAATCACAATGACACACAGATAATACTCTCTATAAAACCTTCAGTATAACACCCTCAGTTGACGGTTCAGGGTCCTTGGCGTCGTTCACAGGAGAAACCTGTGAACACACGCGAACGCGGCCTACGGACAAGATGGTGACGCTTTCGTTACCTGGAGTGGCGTACTTCCCTCATCACCTGGATTCGGCTAGGTAAAGCCTTCCTAACGTCGGAGGACCACACCGCAAGGGATAACCTCAAATCCGCCTGCGCTCTGATGAATACCAAATCATCACACGGCGCAACACCAAGGCATCAAATCAATCGCGCATAGCACCAATCTTAAAAGGCTAGCATAAAAGCCAGACCTGAAACAACGTCCTCGTGTCAGAACACACATGCAAGAATCTAAGCTATAGGCTATCCAGCAAGAACAGAGAAAATGGTTTAGTACTCACGGAATTCTGCCTATAACAGCTCATATTTATAAAAACCCCATCGGGTTATTTGGGCACATCCCAATCCTCCTAGGATTAAGTCCCTCTCAATCGGCCTTTAGGCTCGTGTCCATGATCGTAAAGACCGGACACCGTACCCCGCCTTTTCCTCCAGACCAATCTGACAGTTTCTCGAATCATCTTTCACAGACCATATAAGATTTCTTATCGATTTGTATCTTCATTTTATAAGACATTGTTTTTTAAAATAAAATGTGGTAAATTATGTAAGTTTGTTTATTTATATTTAGTTATCCAATAAACTTGCAATTAATTAACTAAACAAAAGGCATCAACGCCATCTGTGTCAACGTAGAACAGCGTTGACAACCAAGGCGTTAGTCCGCCGTTAATTACAGCAGGTGTCGCTACTAGACACGATTAATATTTAATTTTTTGCAACGTCACACACTGTTCCTGTCATATTAAAATCTTTTTAATTGAAAACTCCTTGGTTTTAAAAATCGAATGCCATTTATTTATTTAAAAAAAGATTCTCGGTCTTGTCACAAGGTTTTGTCAAACTTGTTTAGTCGTTGAGAAAATGGAATTGACTCGAGAAAATTCAAGAGTGATGATTTATTATGACTTTCGAAGTGGTTTAACACAAAAACAGTGTGTTGACCGGATGATTTCTGCATTTGGTGATGAAGCCCCATCCAAAACCACAATTTATCGCTGGTTGCTGAATTTCAACGTGGACGTGTCCAGCTCAGTGATGATCCCCGTCAAGGTCGTCCAAAAACTGCAGTCACCCAAGAAAACGTTGATTCTGTGCGTAAGCTGATTGAGGAAGATCGACATGTGACATACCGCGAAATTCAATCAACTTTAGACATTGGCATGAGTCAAATACAAATAATCTTGCATGAAAAATTAGGTGTAAAAAAGTTGTTTTCCCGATGGATACCGCATTCGCTCTGTGAAGAGCAAAAAGCGGCTCGCGTTACTTGGTGCGTCAGAACTCTCCAAAGATTCCACGCAGGATCCTCAAATGGTGTATACAACGATCGTATCAGGTGACGAATCCTGGATATACGCGTACGAACCCGAAACAAAAAACCAGTCACGAGTTTGGGTGTTCGAAAATGAGTTAAAGCCAACAAAAATTGTTCGTTCACGGAGTGTTGCAGAAAAAATGGTGGCCACGTTTGTCTCCAAAACCGACCATGTTACGACTATTCCTCTTGAGGGACAAAGAACGGTTAATGCAGAATGGTATGCTAGCATTTGTTTGCCACAGGTCGTTTCTGAACTCCGTAAAGAGAACTGCAACCGCCGCATCATCCTCCATCACGACAATGCGAGTTCTCACACCGCGCACAGAACAAAAGAGTTTTTAGAGCAAGAAAACATAGAATTATTAGACCATCCGCCGTACAGCCCCGACCTAAGCCCTAATGATTTCTATACTTTCCCTAAAATAAAGAATAAATTGCGTGGACAGAGATTTTCATCACCTGAAGAAGCTGTTGACGCCTACAAAACGGCCATTTTGGAGACCCCAACTTCCGAATGGAATGGTTGCTTCAATGATTGGTTCCATCGTATGGAAAAATGTGTCAAATTTCGCGGAGAATACATCGAAAAGCAATAAATACATTTTTAAATAGTAATGTTGTGTCACTTCCTTGATTCCCGAAATTTTCAGTGCCGCCCTCGTATGAATAAGACCGATAAGGTTTAAGTCCTCTGGTAAATGTAGTTACTTGAAATTATGAGTTTAGTAAATAATTTTTCTTTTCACTGTAAAACATAGCAGGACTCAGCAAATACATATTAAAATAACTCGTCATCAATTCTCTTATCCCAATTTATTTGGGGTCAGCGCAACATGCCTTTTCCATCCATACTTCTCTATTCGTCGTCATTTCGGTATGATATGGATAATATAGCTAGAAAGGGTGGCTCCCTTTAGAGTCATATCATTTTTCATACAGTTCACCCAGTTTCTTTGGTCCTCTCCCCTACTTTTATAGGCAAAGCCACATTTATACTCAAGACTTTCCTCACAACATTTTTCTCATAAAATAACCTTTTCTCAAACATGCTTGGAGATTTGAGAATTATTTTGACCACCTTCTTAGAGATAAATCGAAATTGCTGTACTGGCCAAATACATGTGAACAGCGGCCGGCAAAAGTTGTATGAAAATCCATATCTGTCGTCTTTTGCGGCCAAATAAATTACATAGTAAAATCATATCTGTCGTGTAATTTAAAAATGGAACGATCTTTAAAGGTCATGGCACATTATACCGGCACCGCAACAGCACCGCTCCAAACCAGCAATTAACTTGTCATTCAATTTAGAGCATTAAATCGTGTGTAGTATAATATATTTCATAATGTCAATATGAAAAAGCCAACGGCGGGCAGTCAGCGCGCTTGCCGCTACCACACAACTCGACTCGCAGCCCGCGTGCTGCAAGCGAGCGGACTTTGTGCGTACAGCGCGCCGACGGCATGCTTATTACGCGCCGACTCCGAGTCGGCAGCGAAACGTCATTGCGTCGTCGCACGTCGTGTTCAATCATAAATGCCATATAACAATATTGAGTTCGCGGTGACAGCAAGCTTGCACCTCGCGGCCACCGCGCGGACTGTGAGCTTACACGTCGCGGCCGGCGCGCGGACTGCGAGCTTGCACCTTGCGGACAACGCGTAGTTAGCGCGCTGGCAGCTAGCCGTAGTCTAAATTCGAGGCGACGCGACGCCGTGCTGCAGCTGCGCAGTTGCGGTGCCGGTATAATGTGCTATAACCTTTACTCCGAGACATGGCAACCAAGGAGGTAACTTATCAAAGGTTTTATTTAAATTTCGAACTGGCTTGTAAATAGAAAGCTGTTAATTAAAAAAACAAATTAACACTTTAAGGCGGGTCGCATTCGTCCGGTTTCCGAATCACACAATCTTCTCTTTAGCGCACACGTTCTTATATTTTCCGTTCGGAAACCCTGACGGTAAATATAAGAACGTGTGCGCTAAAGAGATTTCGTATGTAATGCGTGCATTCAGGGTCTCCGAATCTGAATTCCGAAACAGGAAACCGGACGTATGCGGCCAGCCTAACGCGTGAAAAAATAATGTTGTTCGTTGTTCGTCATTGATTTTGAAATCGCATTATTTGAGAAAAGTACTATAAAAGCCTTGGCCACAACTATATAGGCATTGATAGACTTACGTATGTGTGCCTCGGCTTCGCCTCGGCCCACATTTACACGTTCCTCTGTCAATGCCTCTTTTCATGGCCGCTGCAGTAATAAACTACACACTGACCGTGATCTCCTTGGAATGCAGCTTGTGCCTGTTGAGCTTGGCGATGGCCTTGGCGGCGTCGCGGCGCCGCTCCATGACGACGAAGGCGCAGCCGCGCGGCGCCACCACGTCGATGGCCGCGACGCCGCCGAGCCCCCCGAACAGGTCCGACAGCTCCTCCGGCGTCGCCAGCTTCGACAGGTGGCCCACCCACAGCGTCGTGCTGCACACTGACGGACGGGACTAGGGTTACTAACGGGACATCATGAAAATACACTTTGCGAGGTGTGCAGACCAAAGAAGAGGACATTAACCATCATTAAAGTGCAAACTAGGCATTGAAACAGAGCCATTGTGTGCTAGTATAATTTCCAACGTGACTAATTATCGTGGACGTCCTCGTCCCTCGTACCCGCGGGCGATTTATAATCGCGCACTGGATTTTCGACGTACTGCTCAATACCGACAGTTGAAAATCCAGCGCGCTATAAAAAATTGCCCTTGCGAAAACGGGCATTACGACTGCTTGTAACATAGTTAAAACTCACCACTAAGGTTTTCTTTCTTGATTGGCGGCAAGCCTTTCTTCTCTCTTTCCCTCTGCTTTTCTCTTTCTACTTCCCGCTCTTTGTAATTCTTTTCTCTGTCTTTGTCCCTGTCTCTGTCCTTATCTCTGTTACACAAAAAATATTCAAATAAGTAGAAATTATTTTCTTCATCCCATTATGTCAGCGACCTTGATCGCACTAAGGATCAAGTTAACATGTCTGATTAACTTAATTTTGTTTAATTCTTCTTTGGACATTTCTACCCGCGATTTTAAAGTTGAAACACGTTTATCTGAGGGGCAATTCTCGTAATTTTAAGAACATTCACAGTCTGATCTCAGTCTCAAACTGTCAAAAATACCTCGAATTTCCCTACATTTTGACAAGTTTTTGACATTTGTTTGTCGCCAAGATGAGACTGCGACTAGATTTTGAACGTTTTAAGTTACGAGAATTGGCCTTCTGGTTATTTGATAAAGATAGAACATTTCTGTCAATCTCAACGACAACTGATAGAAACGGTTGGTAAAAGCATTATTTCAGTATGACATAGTTTGTTATTAGTGCTCACAAAATTCAACCTCATTTGTTTGGATATGAATATGTCAAAGCTATCAGAACATAAGAAAGAAAATTAAACTATTTCTCAATTGGACAAAATTCTTGTAACTCGCCGCCGACTTCAAAATCTCGTCCACACACAGATTTTGACAACAGATTTGCCGGTAGCGATTTCAAAAGGTTTATATGGACGCATAACATCCCTTGTATCTTAGCTTGCATCTATGTTTATGAGCTACTAAAGAAAAATTATCTCTGCTACTGCTTGTTTATAACAACATTTATCATTTCTAGTTAAAATCTCACCTCTCTCTATCTCTCTCACGGTCTCTGTCTCTCCTCCGTCTCGGCGAGCGCGACCGCGAGCGCGTCGACCTCCGACGCCGGCGCGGTGACTTCGACCGCGAGCGATGCCGACGGGACTTCGGCGACGGACTATTGAGAAAAGCGCTACATAAATACGTTAGCTTTTTGTTAGTATTATGGAAGTAAGTAGAAAGAAGTATAGTGAAATCGTGTGGACGACCTTGTAGTTGCTTTACCACTTTTGACAAAAACTCCCAGTAACTTGGAACTCCAATAAATAATAAATGATATTTATTTCTGTAAATTGATTCAAAAAACACTTTTACACATCAGAAATAAATTATGTTTTAAAACTAAATAAGTTTGGCATTTCCTATCTATAGAAAGACCGAAGCAAACTCAGAGGCCAGCCTCTTTTAAAGTTCAGACATAATCTTGGTCAAGCCATAATTATGAGGACCATGCAGATTAGTGTCTTAGATGGTCTTTTGAGGAAAAAACATACAGATTTGAGTGGACATGTCCAGTCAGAGGTTACTAAGGTCTAAACTATAGAACTGTCATATTGGTCTTAAACGAAAAATAGACCTTAACGTTTTATGACGCGCAAGTGATATTTAGCCTTATAGTGATAAAGCAATTTCGAGGTCGACTATACAAAAGTCGGCAGTTTTTAAAGCACATAATATACAAATACGTTCGGGAAAGCGTAGTCTGTCACTCTCACTCATACCTGTATCTCTCTCAAAAGCTCGATGAGCCATTTTAACGCCAGGGTACATAAATTAATGATGATTTGCAAATTAATTTCACACTTGCTTTTATTTATTATAAGAGCAAAAGAAAAGACGCATGCAGAAAATAAGGCGAATTGTAGAAAGAAATGTATTTGCTGTCAAAAAGCGGACCACACATGTTACAAGTAATTTTGTATAGTCAAAATCACTTAATATATGTTGTGTTTGCCTTTTATGCTGAATTAAGCAGTATTAATAGGTGAGACAAGTAATATTTACCTAGAATCATTAGCATCAGGTATTTCTATAACTTGCGGGCCAGTCTCCACAAATTCTATGTCAGACTCAATCATGTCATCTTTAGGGTCGTTCTGTTTCTGTGAATCTTGCTGCGAACCCTGAAAACATATAAAAATGTTAGTTTATTTAGAACAAATTCCTTACTAGCTAATCCTTCTTCAAAAATACATAAAAATTAGAGGGATAAAGGGAATTTGGAAAAAAAAATCTTACCATAAATGAAAGGCCTTGATTTTGATTTTGTTGCATTTGTAGATCAGACATCATAGGCATCAGATTCTAAAACAATCAAGAATTAATTTGATTGTTACATTATAATTTAATATGTTAAATATTACATTAAGTTTTAGTCATTATTAGATTAAACAAGTTTTAGTCATATTAATAAATTAAGGGTTGTATTGAAGGATTGCCAGTCTTTAGCGAGAAGTCTACACTATTATCGCTTACATTATTATTGCTACTTAGGAACATAGGGTTTAATTTACCCCCTTTTAGTGTCAAAGCAATTTGTCTATTGCCTTCAGGCCAAAGCGACTACTGGTATACTAAGATGAATTATTAAAAAAAAAATACTTACAGGTATCTGCATTCCAGTCATCATCTGCATTTGAGCCTGCAAACTTTGCAGTTGCCTCATGATTTCAGGATTTGTTAATATACTGAAACAATAACATACATTTACATAAACATTAAAGATAAGATAATCATTATCATTGATTTGCATAATGTCGTCCATTAACTATATAATGTTTAGTGTATATCTTTTGTTGGAGATCCTAAAATAAATAAATAAATAATTGGTAGCACAGTAACCAACACTGTTAGAGGATATGAAACCACCAAAATCGTATAGGGAACTTCCAATAAATCGTTTTAAAACGCAATTTTATTAGCTTCATTTATTTAATTAAATAAATATAATTAATATTTGAATTTATTTAAATTGCTAGTTTTAGCTAATTGTTTTAGAAACATTAACATTTTATGTGCTTGGCTAAATATCAATTGCCGTGCCCCTAGCGCGTGGCTACAAGTCGATAAAATAATAGCTACAATAAATAAGGAAGAGAAATCGTTGTATTGATTTAAAAATATTCAAAAAGTTTTTATCTCTATTTAATAATGGTTTTAGTTGTACCAAGCAGTTCATAGGACGAAAATAGAATGATACTAAAATACTACAATTCTTGCAAATAAATTTCATATCATTTAAAAAAAGAAACTAACATCTATCACTTTCCATCAGGCATGATCGGGGTCAAGAGTGGGCCCAATTAGCAATAAAAAAAATAATGGTATAGCAATTGAGGAAAGACATTTAGATGTCGAGTAGTGTTAGTGAAAACGGGCATAAGTGTCCTAAAGTAAGTTTTTTAAAGTCAAGACTTGGAAACATGTAAGTTATTTCCTAAGATCTCATGCCGTTCCATTTCCTAGTCTATTAGAAATGCTCTCTTTCAACAGTTTTTTAATACAGACTGTTGTAACTAAACCTAGTTGCAATCTCTTTAGTTGTCAATTAAAATATCATCATTCTACAAATTTATCTGGGGCCTTCCGTGTCTATTCCTTCCATACTTCTAAATTACTTGTCAATTAAAATAGTTCAGACGATATTCACCTTCCTAGCGCATCAGCCGGGTTCTGCTGCGGCGCGCTGTGGCCGGCGTGTGCGGAGTGCGACGTGTGGCTGGTGTGAGAGCTGTGCGTGCTGTGCCCGCCCGCTGGCTCAGGCGGAGCGTCGTCTTCACTCTCGTACTCAAAGTCGTTCAGCAGTTTCCTGTTGAACTTCGCTGGCTGGCTTGATGGTTGATCCTGAAACTGGTGAGAAGACTTATAAGAAAAATTCATTTATACATAAAATAAAATAGAAATGAAGAATTTTTGTCTGTTTGTCTGAATCTATGTTCCGGATTGGCGCCAAAACGGCTGAACGGATTCGGATTAAATTTGGCACACAGATAGATTATGACCTGGATTAACACATAGGATATTTTTATTCCAGATAGTACGTTCCCGTGGGATACTTTCCGATAACCACGCGGGCGAAGCCACGGGCAAAAGCTAGTTAGTAATAAAGATTAGATTAGGCTCTTTTGTCTAAATATTGACAAGTTAACCGAAAACCTATCGAGAATGTCAGCAGTGATTATTTTCATAGTTTTGTCTGTCCATGTAAGTTATCTCTTGAGAGAATAAAGCTCTTGTTCTGCTAACAATTGGCATTTTATTTCTTTGTACACATTTATCAGGTTGGTACATTCGATTCAGCAGTTTTTGTTGAAGAACAAAGCCGACCCGAAGCAATTTTAATACATAATATCTTCGATTTTACCTAGCAGTCCACACTGAAGAGAAAGGCATAACTTGCGAGACGCGTCGTATGTGGTCGAGGTCCTCAGCATTAAGGGAACATGAAGAAGAATAATATTCGATTTTGCCATACGGCTATGCCGAATGATGCCGACCCAAACAAGTGTGTGGCACGCCTTGTGTGGACTTAGCATTAGCATTGATGTTCACTTGCATTCCAGAATATTTTGACTTAGAATATATTTACATCCAAAATTAGAAGATTTCAAACTTATGTATTTTTCTAAGTTTATATTTATTTTCAGATTAAAATAAATCTGATGATAAGCATCTCCAGAGTTGGTATAATCTTCTGTTAGTCATTGTCTTTTTGTAATATTTTAGTACTCAAATTGTTTGATAAGTATTTAAATTACAAATTGTTGAATCTTTTTATGACATCATGAGTTCATAGAGGTCAAAACATGCCGATAAGAAAGATTTATCAAGTAAACGCCAAGTTTCTGTTCCAGTTATTTTCTTTAGAACATTAGTGAGAAGTAATTTTATTCAAGTTATTCACTACTACCTGCGCCCCTCAGTTTCATCTGCATTAGTATCGATCCCATGGGAATATTGGAACAAAAGTAACCTTTGTCCTAGTGCAGATCTCTAAACATGTCACAAATTTCATCCAAATCCATTCAATGTGAAAGTGTAACAAACAAACATACAAAAAATCAAATCTTTTCTCTTTATAATATTACTTTAGATTTTGTGTTATGTTCTTTGCCAATCAAAACTTTTTCAACAAGGACTTACAATTTAAATTGTTGCAATACTTTGCATGGTAAATATTCTTACAATATATTTAACATTTACATTATTGTATTTCATCAATACTGAGCAGATTATGTGAAAATAACTCAATATTAACAGTTATTTTAGACATCTCTCTGGTTTGGTGAAAGCTTTAAGACTTGAATATACTATTTACCTGATCACCCATAGGTGTGGAAGACTGTGGGGTGTGAAGCGGAGGTGGTACGGGTGATATCTTGCTATCCGAAGCATTGTGACTGATGTTCAGACTGCTCCCTGAAAAATTTCATATGAAATTATTACTATGTGAAGTTATTACTATCCATTTTCCTTGAATTTAACAGAATGAAGTGAGATACAAATTCTTCATTTTTTTTATTGGCAATGTAAATGGCGCAGGACTGGAAGGAGTGGGCTGGAGAGTGCCTTTGAGTGGGACAGAGCAAGCTAGTAAAAAATATATTTTAATGGCCAATTCAAGAGATTCTCTTAGGTACAGTATTCATTTTTCGATCCTCACAAAGTCCAAAGAGTCACAAAAAATAGATAATTAATTGTAATCTCCTTAGTTAAGGCTTGATAGACAAAACAATGATAGTACCATTGGCAGTGTTGTTTTGCTGCTGCTGTATCTCTTGGTGTAGTGGATGGTTGGGGTCTGCCATGTCCAGCAGTGGCTGGATGACTTGCGAGGTGAACACATTGTTCTTCTGCCACAGGTTAAGTACTCTGATGATGTTGCGCTGAAAAGTTTTAACATATTTTTTGTAAGTATTGAAATATGGCATGAATAGTCTAGCATAGTAAAGGTGTGGTCATATTGGTACTTTATGTGATTTATTAGAACATTTTTTAAACAAACTAGAGTGAAAACTAAGTATCGGATTTTTCACTAATCGGTATTTATTCATTTTATGTATGATATATCTAATACAGAACACAATCTTATGGTATCATGACTGAAAACATCACCCAAAACTTGACCAAACTTCACTTTATCAAAACCTAAAGTAGCATAGCCACATCCAACAACAATTTGTTCAATACATAGATAAGAGAGGGACAGATTATAACCTAAAACATTAATTTTATGTAACTAACCTTATCTTCAGGAGGACATCTGAAGAGGTTTGCAAATGTTTGTTGCATGTTTTTTGCAAATCTTGGCGCGAACACATCCTTGTCTTGTCCGAACTGATGCCGCGACTGTCTCACTATCGAATCTATCACGTAAAGACCAGGCACTTTATACTCTGGCTTGCATTTTTGGATGAACTTTTCAACACTGTGCACTACATGTTTATAAAACTTTATGGCCTTTATAGCACCTCTCGTGATTGCACTCATCTTCGCCTTTGATATAGGCGGCTTGTTGTCGTACAACGCGGATAACTGTAAGAAAAATTTTGTTAATAAGATGCCACGGAACAATTTGTTCAAGACGAAAACTTAGAAGCAAGAATACCTCCGCGTTGAACGATTTCACTTCCGGCATTTCCATTTTGGTTTTTTGGTCTCCTTCACTATTATATTTATTAAATTAGATCGCCATTACAACTTAATTGCGAAAATAAAATCATTTTCGGAGGAGAATCAACATGCTCAAAATTACAAAATGGCGTGTACAGAATATGTTGTCTATGGATGAGTGGCATGAGTTGAAGCTTGCGTTCAGAAATAATATTCAGTACTCTATTTATTTCTTTTTTCTTTGCCACAACATTTTCACAATACATCGATATGTTTTGAAGAAAAATTGTGTGGTCTTTTCTTGCGTAAAAATGTTGAAAATATCAAAGTTTTTGGAAAATAATGATGATGAGACAGCCCGGCCAGGTTTTGGTTCGCGTAATAACATTAGCCCCTTTGCAGTCTCGCAGTCGGTTTTTAAAGTAATAGTGATGTACTAATTGCTATTCTGAAAAATAAATTCTGTAAATACGTACAGACGCCAGCACATCAACCTACTACAATCTGTCAGATTTCTGTAATAGGTTTTCAACTTTATCGCTAAAGCATAAGGTTCAATGTTGATTGGGAAAATTTGACAGTTAGGTGTAGGTTGATGTGCTGGCGTCTGTACATACCTGTAATAGTTGCAAATCATATTTTGATCAAGATACAACCTGAAACTGACCTGTAAATGATTGCAAAGAACGTAAGAAAAATTGAATTTTGCGGGTTACAACTGCGCATTCTCCTGTAAATTCCTTACTAGCTACAAAATCGTTATGATGGCAACACTAGAATGGAATGCAGTGTTCGGTTGAACGCGTTGGAGCACTGCTGTTCATTTTACCAGCATAGCTATTCACAACCACTCGATACGCTTCCGTACCGTATCGAACATCAATCAATGTTATCGTAGGAGTCCTCTAAACGCTGTTCACAAGTCCAAAACCCGAAAATTTTGTCAGTTTAAATCAAATAGAGAACCGTTATTCTTCCGACAGCTATTTGTTGTCGGGGCCAAGCGAAAGCAGGTTATTGAAATGTGTAATTTTCGATACGATAGCCTGTCGGATGTTTGTGAATAGCGTGGCAGGACTCCCCGATCATAGACAAAACATTTGAAATCCCCGACCATAGATCCCCGACCCGTCGCGTCGGCGTCAGTGGAGACTACTCAAGTGCGATGCGCGTTTTGGTCGAGTTTGCCAAGTGACTCTCGCCGCAGAGATGGAGCCGAGAAGAGTATTCAACATATCATCGATATGTTGAAAAAGACTGACCTGGACGACGTGCCAGATTTCATGGCGAAGGAGCTAGGTAAACTGCCTCCCGTCACGTTCGATCACGTCGACGTTACGAGAGGTGGCGTCGACGTGACGTAACATCACTTCCTTGAAAGCGGAGATGACCAAGATGCAGTCCAGAATAGAGGTATCAGAGAAAAGCAATACTGAACTACGTGCAGAAATAGCATCATTACCTACGCTACATTGGTTTGGTAATTGGGTCACTTGACTGAGGCCTCAAAACAACAATAACGTTATTATGATAATAGATGGCGTCACGTGTATTGTTGTTTTCTTGGGGACAGCACTTTTTTTCGGGATGAAAGGTGCCCTATGTCTGTTTCTGTACACCTGATGACCTGACCACGTATATGTATTTCTGGCCGATCGGTTCAGTAGTTTAGGCGTGAAAAGGTAACAAACAAACAAACTTACTTTCGCATTTATAATAATTTAGGATAGGATTTCACGCGGACGAAGTCGCGGGCAGCAGCTAGTAATATTATAAACGCGAAAGTTTGTGAGGATGGATGGATGTTTGTTACTCTTTCACGCAAAAACTACTGCATGGATTTGGATGAACACACAGATAGTTTATAACCAGGCGCATAGGATACTTTTTAACTTATGAGGGTGAAACCGCGGGGCGCTGCTAGTCTGATATTAAAATTCACACTCACCTTTACTATAATTTACTTAAACAAGTGCCGGCAGGACTCAGGACGATGGGGTATCATATTACCCGGTAAGACTGGGTTGTGGAGGTCTTCATCATCACGTGAATGTCGACTTGTCGAGGCGATCCAAATCCAACTTCATTTACAACAACAACAATCCAAACTTTGATTTACTGCGAAAACTAAAAAGGGTAAAATCTTTTTTTGAGTTCACTGTAAATGAATTAACTGTAGTGCACGGTGCAATTGCTGACTATTATAAAGAACACGTGAATCAAGTGTCTTCCTCTTAACATAGTTATGTTTAAAAAGGATAGCACATAGTCTCAACGGAAAAAATATCGAGTTTCCAATTTTTTTTCGGAGAGCTTTCTCCCACAGTTTTCGTTTTTTAGCATCTTTGGCAAATATATGGGTCCCCGTATTTTTGCAGTCAACTGCTGCGCAACGCATATTAATTAATTATGTGTAAAAGAAGTCGTTTGTTTACATATAATATATGGGTAGTGACAGCTAGCTGTCAAGTTCTTAGACTTTGGATAGTAGCGACATCTGAGTGAGCAAGTGCTAGTTTTTATCCCCATTCATGGAATGCGTGTTTATAAAAAGTCTATAATAACTTAATAATCAGGAGCTCTTTTAATTCGCATTTTTTTCTTCCTTAACTGGAATAGCATCATAATTATACACAATATTATTGAGTACTCAATAATTATCGAATCGACCAGCAGCGTAAACTTGTATTGACTGTCCCATCACTAAATTATGTCATCATGAGAGTGCAGTGAGGTGAGAGTGACAGCATGGCAACCATAGATATAGAATTCCGTAGATTGGTAATGTCAACAATCAAACGAGACCAAAAACCATTGATCTAAGTATATTTTGTTTGTTACAATAAGTACTTAAATATAATCTATTTTTCTAAGATTATGCATTTGTATGAAGCTACCTATCTTAGCTGTCGATATCAACAAAAATTAGGCTATCGCATCACTAAAAAATGAGGTTATAACTCTATTTGTTATTTCTTAAATACGGTGGTTTTAGGCATGCTAATATTCATCTAAATCGTAAGTATAATAATGTTCTCATCATATTTTGCTTATAGCCGGCTTATTAGTGCATTGTTAATGCAGAAATAACGATTAAAACACATTGTAAACTTACTGGTGAAACGAGTAATCCTGGGGGTTTTTCTTTTTGGAAGATTCACATCCTGGTACTGCACAAGAAACCATCGTATTATGGTTATTTAATCACAGGTTATCACTCTAGTTCGCTTAAATAATTGCCGAAACGCTCACGTAAACAGTCACCGGGGCCGGTATGGGCCGGTAGCAAATACGTGTTTGGCCCTGTTAACAGCGTCACTTTCTCTCTCTTTCTAACACAGCAAAGTTCCGTTAAAGCGGGAGCTCTCATTCACTCTCATGCCCAATCTACGGAATTCTATATCTATGATGGCAACGTTGTTATTGATACGGCCATCCACGATTGTTTTACGGCATACGGCAGTCCTCTCATTGCCGTATCACAAAATACGGCAATTGACTATAGGTGAAACGAAACGTTTTTCACTAGCGTAATGAATGAAACGAAATGTATGTACAGAAGTAATTTTATAGTGCACAGAGTACATTTTTAGCATATTTTTAGTTAGGAGTATATATATGTTCTGTGGCACTGACAGCAATCAACAAGTCAAGCAAGAATTTGTAAATTGTTTTGATCATTTATTTTGTTGTGGAAGCGACTAGGATTTTTATTACATGAACCACTTATTTAGACCCTGTCGCTTGCAATTTGTGTGATATAATAACTGATTACATAATATCGATTATGAACTAGACAGTCACATTTCACAAATACAGTTTATTGTATCGAATTCACATCTCTGAATTACATAGTACCCGTGGTCAAAAATCTTCTTATGCTTGCATTTATCTTTAATAAAGTTATTGAGCAGTATTTATAGAATAAATTGAAGAGCAGAAATGGCTGATGAGTATGCGGCTGTTAAGCGTGGCAAACTGATTTTCAAAGGAGAAAAACCCAAGTAAGTGATTGCTTGCCCTGTAAAAATAACTTGTAGGTTACCTAATTTGAAATTAAAATTATAGCTTATACTGACCGATTGGTTTATTTAAAAAAAGGGCTGTGTAATGACACCATAACACAATATTTGTATCTGTTGTTTTTTGATTCTATCACTTTACGTTTTCAGGGCAAAGAAACGTAAGCACAAGAAGAAAGAAAACTCAGAAGACTCTAACGTAGATGAGGATTCCCTCAAACATGGTGGTTGGTGGAAGGTTGAAAAGATTGAAGACATAACTGGCTCCGTGTCCATAGAGTTTGGAAAAAATGCTTATGTATCAGCTTTAGACAATGGCTTGTTTACTCTCGGTGCTCCTCATGGTGATGGTGAGGGTCCTTCTCCTGAAGAGATCTTTACGGCATTTCCAGCCGGAGAGAGCAAGTTTGCTTTAAAGTCAGGGTACGGAAAGTATCTGGGTGTTTTTAAGGAGACGGTTGTTGGGAGATCTGATGCTGTGGGGGCTATGGAGCAGTGGGAGCCTGTGTGGCAGGAAGGTAAGGATTCTGTGTGACTATTTAATATGATATGAAAGGGGGTTATTTTATTGTACAGTCCATAGCACCTTGGAAATTAATTCGTAACATAACTATAAAAATGAATTTATTGCTACAAAAATGAATGTATTGTTACAAAATAAGGGGGCTTTCAATATTAGATTAATAATTTATTAGCATGGCAATTGATAATACCTACATTTGCAGACATCATTATAATATTACAGACCAGTCATTGAGAGAATACATTCTTGACACCTGTCAACAAATAAGGGGTTTATTTATAAATGATTAAAGTTAAGTGATGTTTAAACATCAAAAATGTATGATTAAACAGTCACTAATCACAACTTAACTTTAAGCAACAGTTATGAATAAAAGGATACATATTTTGCAAATTGATGATCCTCATTGGTTACTAGAATTGTTGCACTGACAGTGTAAGGAACACATCATCTCGATGGCCAGACTGTAGTTAACCTTTTAACTGCTTACGTCGGATTAATCCGACAAATATTTTCGTGTCCACTCCGCCAGGGTCGTATATATACGACCAAATAATACAGTTCGTTTAATCTGTATTATTATTACATCATCACAGCTCGCTTCATCGGTATTTAGTTTTCGTTTTTATTTTTTTCGGGCGCTGGGGGCACGACAACTGATATAAAGTCGGGCGGTTAAAAGGTAAAATAGTATGGCTAAGATTATCTACCTATAATTGATATTATTTAGACTATTTTAGACAGATATGCCATCCATCATGCAGTTTGAGAAGCTCATTAGGCTTGTATCAGTTTTCTAGTCATATAAAATTACAAGTAACGAAATCTTCTACATAAAGAGATTAGTTAGCCAGAACTTATAGAATCTAGAGGTGGTGAAAATGGCCATAAGCCAGCAATCTATCCTGCCATGTAGAACCAAGTTCTTATTCATTTATGTACCTACATTCTTTGCATATATCTATTCATCTTCATCACACAATCAACAGGTAAAACAGCAATTCTGAGTTCCCTCAACAAGTTTATGTCCGTGGACCCTGAAGATGACGCGGTGGTGGCTCGGAGCACTGCAGCTGGGACTGATGAGTTTTGTAACATCAGGAGCAATAAGACTAAGGAGGTCAACAAGTCTGTATTGCCGGATGAGGAGCAGGCGGATTTGTCACAGGTGGAAGTTAACTATGTGTGAGTATGAGTTTATTAAAAACAAATTGATGGAAATCAAATCAAGCCTTCCTAGTTTTAAATGAGAATTATAATTTTTTGAAGTGAAAACTTTTTTAGGCACTTTGGGCATTTTTTGAGATGGGACAAAACTATTGAACTCGAGACACTGTTACCGTAACCGACACATCTGTATACAGGATGTCCAGTAAATAGTACGACATATTGCAGGGGGTGATAACTTGGATCAATACCTACCAAAACAACACAATATATGTTCCGCAAAATGTTACGGATTTACAGTTATACAAAATTTTCCTAAATATCGAAAAATCTCTACCTTGAAACAGATTTTTAAGCATCTCCTAATGAAAAAATCCTTTTCTAGTATTTTTTTACATCAAATTATTCGTGAATAGTTACTCTACTCATTGATAAGTCGTTTTTCTCAAAAACAAGATTTTTTCAAGAAATACCATTTTTTATTTAAATTTTCGCAGAACGATTTTCTTACCGCTTAACTTTAACTTAGTGGTAAAAAAAAAAGTTGACCCAAGCTATCACTCCCTGCAATATGTCGTACCATTTACGGGACACCCTTTATACGTATGATTTACGTACATAGATACACATGCATGTTGGCATTTTTTAAGATGGGGGAAAAAACCATTGAACTCGCGACACTGTTACCGACACCAAATAAATATTTCCTGACGATTCAAAAATACACACGTAATTGTTCAAGGTTTCACTTCTGTCGGCACTCCCGGAGTGCCAGTTTTTTTTTATAGTATCTCAGTGTGGCTGTTTTCGAGCAGACTAGAAAATAATTTTTTGATGTAAGATATCTATTGGCGAGCCTTGGGAGTAAGACGAGACTCGTGTAGCATGACGGCAAACGGCATGACGCTCTCTTATGCCTCACGCCCCCTTCCGCCATGTTTCACATCTGCCGGGCGTCCCATGACTGCTATATTTTTGGAACGAAGTTACATAATGCGTCTTGCGGTAGGTGACTGCTAGAAATCGTCACGTAAGGAAAAGGAAAACCCGTTATGCCCCCTCCATGGGATTTTCTCTCTTTCTATTGCGGCGTCACTAAGAGTTAAAACAAAGTTGGGTCTCCTCAATACGATATTTGATCCATTATGACAAAAATGCCAGAAAAAAACCCTTAAACTAATTCAAATGACTAAAAGTGACATTCATTTTCAGCAAGAAGTTCCAGAAATTTCAGGATAAGAAGCTTCGTTTGAACGAGGGTGGTGTGTCAGAGCTGAAGAAAGCAAAGACAGAGGGCAACCTGCACGAAACACTATTAGACCGTAGGAGTAAGATGAAAGCCGATCGATACTGTAAATAAATAAATACAAATAGCATGTAAATAGAGAAATATTATAAGTAATAGAAATGATTTACTGGCCGTATTACAGAACCTTACTCAAGACTCAAGCATTACTTCAAACTAGTTTCAACCAATCAAATGACTTTAAGAGCCCTTTCACATTTCGGCGTTTCGCAAATTTAGGTATTTTACGCACCGAGCGCGGCAAACTACGCGAGCGATACTTTCGTTCATGCTTCTCGCTCGCACTATGACTATGATACTGTGAATATGGCGACTAAACGATCTTGATCTTCCGTAACTGACGTTTTTTTGGATGGAGTTTAGTGGGCGGAAATTTTTTTACGTGTTATTTCAATTTTATTATGAATTTATTTTGTTATATTTTTCATTATTTATGAACTTTACTGTTGAAATATGTTCACAAATATTTTAATTGTTATTCAGTAATCGATTATAATATCTACGGTTGATAGCATAGTTGTATAAATTGTATATAGTAGTATGGTTGCAACCAAGTCCAGTTGGTCATCACACGCATGTACTCCACGATCTCCTCAACCTTCGTGAAGCGGTGCAGTCTGGACACGTACAGCTGCGTCGTCGGGATTGCTGGACGCAGCAGCATGTTGGGTCCTGCCAGCGCGGTGCCGCACTGGTTCCGACAAAGATGCTTCTTCTTCTTCTTCTCCACTTTGATGAAACCATCCTTGTCACACGTGTCCTTCTCTGGATCCTGCCTTTTCAAAACCTTGCTGGGTTTCGACCGGCTCCGTTTACCCTCTTTTATTTATTTTTATTTCCTTTTTTTTATTGTGTTTTGCAACGCAATTATATTTGTATTTATTTTTCCCCATTTCGACTGGTAAGAAAACTCAAATCAGCTGCAATCAAAATAACTTTAATAAGTTGACTATCTGGTATACTAATAAAGTGTGAACTTTATACTAATTTAAATATACCGTTCGAAAATAAATACTTACAAAGATCAAAAACTACGGTCGTAGTTCACACGCACACAAAAGCAATGCGGCAGCGTCTAGATGCGACAATCGGCGCACACGACGGTAGTATCGGAAAGAAGGCGCGCGGAAAATAAACTGACATAGGTCCAACCTCGACAAGCGCTCGCGCGATACTAATCGCAGATGGCCGGCGCAGTGAAATATATAGTATTTTTATTTATTTAATTAAAAAATAATGGTAGCGATTTAAAAAATAAAAATAATACTATATTCTAAGCAAATGTTGATGATTATTTTGGTATAAATTTTACGCCTAAATAATGTAGGACTTTGGAGATATCGGGGCTTGTTTCGAAGCCTTTTCTGTCGATAATTGAATTACGTAGATTTTTTTTTCTTTACATAAAAGGCATATAACGAAAATATATTCTATTATTATTGAAGTATAGGATATTTGAAAGCTAATTATATTTTTTTTTATGGTAGATATTCAGTAGAATCTCCAAATTAGAGCTCCGAAATCATGTCTCCGTGAGTTTTTGCCTAAACATTCATCGGGAGAAAGCTTATTACTAAATAATTAAATAACTTATCTAAAATCGGTTCTGAGGTTATTGTAGTAGAGAAAACGAACTATTTTTACCAAGTAATTGTTATTTCATACAACGAACGTAAAACATACAATTTCAACGTCGAAAACTTCCAATTTCGCGTTTTTTTGTAATACGCCTCTTAAGCGAGTTTTAAGTAATGCTAGAGTTTTGAGTGAGGTTCTGTATTACGGACCTTAGTTTGTTTGAGCAACAGACTGAGGAATGTATTCCAATTTCAATGACAACTACGAATTCAGTAATCAAATTGTTTAATGAGAGCAGAGTTACATAAAGTTACAATCAATAAATCAATGGTAAACAAAACACAATTGACTTTCAAATGTTTTTATTTATTTCTCATGTAATAACCTCCGGGTACAATGGCCTAAACGATTTGCGGTAATTTGGATACACGGTATTTTACAGAGAAACCATTTACTTACAATCAGAGAATTTGAATATACTACCTACGCGTCTTATATAAAACGATATCTACACCTAAACCTAGTGTTTAGACTAGACGTAGAGCTAGTCTATTGGAACATGATTCGAAGTGGCCTCATTTATCCAGTCTAAAGTTTGTGGTGTATACGGATTTATTCTATTTTAGTTTATGTGAATGTGCTATACATGACTAGCATTAGTCTTCAATATACTTTTCAAAAATAATAAGGACTCACTCTATGCACTTGTTAAGACTAAGATACTATACATAAATAGCAGATGATTCTATCTAAACAAATATTATTGCTAAGGACAGATGAATGTTATTAGAGAGAAATGCTAGAGATGTATTGCACACTCGAGTTACAGTAATTATTCTATGCATTGTGTTCAAAATCAGTCGAAAGGCCATCTGTTGCAGATACCAGACAATAATAAGCATTTTATAGAAACGTAATAGATTACACTAATCCCACCAAAGATTTGCCTATTGGTTCAAAATAAATATCCACATATCCTGGTCAAAAGAAAGTATTCTCCTTGCCTGTTGTACTGTTTTATTGCAAACATAAAAATAATGTTCGGTGGGCAAATTAATATAATATTCAATATGTTTCAACAGATTTGATATAACGATTACGAGATTGCGTATTTTATTCTTTAAATTATATCAGAGGAGCATTGCAAAATCATAATATACATATCTAAAATAAATGCTAAAAATATACACATAAACTTATGTCTACTAAGTTAATAATACATAAAATACAAGGTTTATGTACTGACCATTGAAATATGAAGCTCCTCGAGTGGCCAACCAATAGCGTAAGTAATTTTATATTTACATAATTTATGAAATAATGATAATGGAAATAGTGCAGCATGCTTTGCATAAATAAAGTACAAAGATAGTCATAAGCAAGACATGTTACAAAGAAAAACTGGTGTTATAAACAATACCTGCTTGTTTTATTTTTCGTAAAAAATCGTCGCGTTCTCACGAATTAATAATATTTATGGACCAAACACTAAAATGTTCTCACTCATTTTCACAATTTGGCTTGTGACAGAATGCCTTCTTTCTACACTAGCATTGTTAGAAAATAAATAAAAAAATCGATGTGGTGTCTTATTAAAGAAAAACGAGAAAAAAATAATGTGACAACGCTAGAGTAAAAAGCGAGACAAAAGTTCATTTTATACACAAGTTTTTTTAAACAATACTGTGTTTCAAGTGTCACAGTAAACTAACGCGATTATCGCCCGCGATAAATATTACTGACGTAATAATTTAATTTCCCTGCTTTCATCACTGTTAATAAATTACATTACAGACCCCTTATGGCTCAAGTATTTTATACTAAAGAAATCAGCGAGTGAGTTTGTAAGTTGTTAAATAACAGAGTACAGTATGGGAATATCTGGTATATTTTTAAGGCTTACAACTGTTTAGACATGACACTGGTTCCGAAAGTATTTTAATTCAGGATTTAACACCGCAACTACTCTATTTCAATACTGTGACGTAAATTATCGCAATCCAAGAATCAAGAACCTATAAAATTTTTCATCATTCATGGAATCCAAACTCAGCATTATATAAAACATGTTGGCATGTTTTTATTTATTCCTAGAAACATTTTTGGCAGACCGTATCACTGAAAACCCCCAAAAGCTTATAAACAAAGCCAATAGGCAATAAATAAGATTAGGTTTCAGTTTTCTTTCTTCAGTATCAATGTCATGTCTGCATTTATACAGGAGGTTCACTGGAGGTTCCGACTTACCGATGTGTTGTGAGAGAGCAAATCCTTGTTCTTTATATAAAGAACATTTCCTAACCTAGGTCTAACATCCCTTTGATTTAGACCTTTCATTCCTAATCAAGTCTTTTCCACTTTGCTTATATTGGCCATTTCATTATAATAAAAACCTATCCACATTGAATGACAATTTTTCCAAGGAGTAGTAAACAAATGGAGTGCTGGCATTTATTTTTACTAAAATATTGATTGAATTCAATAATGACCGGTATAATACACACACGAGGGGGTACTGAAAACGCCGTTTACCGGGATTTATTATAAACAAGGCTGAAATTTTCAACGCCGATTTTTAACTACGAAATATTTGTTTTTTGTAAGTTTTTCTATAAAAAAAAAACTGCCAGACCTCGATAAAATATACCGGCGGACGGCGTAGTAAAAATCAGCCCACAGCCCTAATCAATTACAACGATTGGTAAATTAAACCAACGCAAACTAATCCCCAATCTAGGCGTTTGCCTACACCTGGGAGTCAGTCCTCAGGTACAGGCAAATGTTTGGGGCTGACCATCCACACTGATTAATAAATAAAAGCTCAGCACTCCACGCACGCACTGCTCCTGGCCCGGCCGCACTTCTCACAACACTGGCCCCACGGCACTACTCACAACACTGGCCCCGCCGCACTTCTCACAACACTGGCCCCACGGCACTTCTCACAATACTGGCCCCGCCGCACTACTCGCAACACTGGCCCCGCCGCACTACTCGCAACACTGGCCCCGCCGCACTACTCGCAACACTGGCCCCGCCGCACTACTCGCAACACTGGCCCGCGGCGCGCGCATGTCCGTGCTGGGCGCTGCTGCCTCGCCCTCAGCTGTGCGCCGGCATGGCCGCGTCGCCCGCGCGCTCGGCCCGCAACCACTCTACGAACTCGTCTAACATTACTGGCCCTGGAAGTATGGAAATAATTCTTTACAATTTTATAGCCCTCCAGACCGAATTTCGGCCATGGCGGCCAATATCTGCAGAGCCTAGTCATCGGCGCGGGAGATATTATAGAGCACGCGTGTGTGCGCAGACACAGGTGCACTCTCTCTTCCCTCGCTCTCGCCCGGGGAGCAGGCGCAGGACCCGGCCGCGCGTGCGCAGAGGCGCGGGGGATATTATTCACAACTGGCTACATTGATAATGCTGGTGGTGGTGGTGACATGCAGTACTAGTGCTTGTCGTTAGATTCACGTTCCACATAACTAAAATACTCCAAACATAGTGGCAAGATCTTCTATTCATCCTCAAACCCGTCACAGTCAGGCTTGGCCTCCAAGAGAGTGTTGAGAGCAGAGAGTGTGCGAGAGAGGTGTTAATAGATTGAAAAGTGTAACAGTTGTAGATAGATCAATAAATAAATATGACACAATATACTAACACGCTCCATCGGCGTCGTATGTATTAAGCTGCGTGTCGACCGTCCGACTGAACTCGAGGATGTTGCACCACTGGTCGCGGTTGACGACGCGGTAGCGACGCTCGCGCTGCAGGAACTCCGCCAGGGGAGGGCGGAGCGCCCAGCGGGGCAGGAGCACTCCCAGGAGCGCCCGGGCCGTGCTGGTGTCTAGTGAGCGCTGGTCCTTATCCTGGAAAAGGTGAAAGTTTTGTTAGAAAAAATTACAGTGAAAATAAAAATCAAGAAATTGTGTTTTGTTTCGAGTGTCTGAGTGGAATAATTTTATTTTGTGTATTGTATTGTCTGATATAGCAGTAAGCAATCAAATCGAAGTCGACAACAAGAAAGCTTAGTCAACATGATACTTGTGCCATTTTCATGCTTGGAGTGTTAACTGCATTAATTTCTTTATCTATATGAATAAATAAATTGAAATGTCTGTTTGTAATGAAACAATAACAGCTGTTTACTAAATAAATGCATATACATACACTGTTTTTTTTTGTGATACATGAGTATGTATCACAAAAAAAACAAATTTTTGTCTTGTCTGTTTGTTCCGGTTAACAGCTGGACTGATTTTGACGGGACTTTTACTGGCAGATAGCTGATGTTATAAGGAGTAACCTAGACAGAGATACTTTTGTCCCAGTAGTACATTCCCGTGGGATAATTTCCGACTTCCATGCGGGCAGATGATGATGATAGAAACTGTACTCACCCTAGCAAAATCATAAGAATATCTGTAAATGGCCTTAAACATATAGGGATCATTGAGTAAGCTGCGAAGGTATTCTATTTTGTTCTGCAATTTGTGCGCACTGTCACATTGTAGCTCCGTTAGTCCTGAAACAGATTAAAGCATCAATTTAATAATCTATTTCTTTTTTAATAGTAGTTCATTTCCACAATATGGCACTAAGTTTTCGAAAATTATGTAACTAGTGAAGGATTACAATAATATAACCATTTTTTTATTGCTGAATGTGCCTGCTCTTGACTTTGATCACACCTGATGGAAAGTGATGGATGATGTCTATGATATAACAAGCATGCCTAGAAGATGCCTGTTCATATAATATAACCATACTGTATCTTTTTTTCTTTAATTATATTTTATGATCTATTTTAGATATCTAGTTGAGAAAAGAAATTGCAAACCTACCTTTTATCCATTCCTCTTGTGTGAAGTAGCCCATTTGTTTTGCTCCCATTTTGTATGCGATGACCAACATGACGACGTTCTCAGGATCCACACCTAAGTCTTCGCAGAACTTTTCCATGCCTTCCGGACCTATACATACAAAATAAACTCGTTTTTATTGACTGTCAAAAATGAGTATTACTGTTGCTTCTGAGAGGAAAAGTAGTAGGCCTTGAAATGTAGTAGAAGAATTTGACTATCAGTCCTACTAGTTACTAAATCAATATGGCATTCAATAACTGGAAGTAGGACATCCGGCTGCGAGATTGGCAGACCGATGCAGGAGCGTAGGCATTGGCATACCGCACAACCAAGGCAGGCTGCGGATGATGATCATGGAGTAAGTAACTCACCCAATACTTCTGGGTCCAGGGCTGTGGTGTATTCTTTAAACCATGTTAAACATTTCTTTACGCTAAAACTCGTGTCTTCTGATTTGGAATGTCGACGTGAACTGAAATTGACAAGTAAATAAATTCATTAAATACATTTTACCTGGCTGGAGTTAATTGAAACAATAAGATGATCTTATAGTTTCCGATTTTCGTTTTAAGGTCGGAAGTCGGAACTTTAAAACACGCAGTGGATTGCACTGCGTTAACTGACTAAAACATATTTGGAATTACATTAAATTTTTATGGTGACTAGGCCCAAGATGTGGCTATCTATGAATGAACAGTATTAGTTACCACCATTTTTTACATCTTGCACTTGTTCCCAAGTGAAGCGGAAGGGAATGAGGTTGGTCTTACCTGCTATTTCTAGATCTCTTGTGATGATGGTGTTCGTCAATGGCGGTCGCCCCCGGCAGGACTTCGCCCCCGCTCGCGGGAGCGCCGCTCCGTGTGCGTTTACTGCAACGTGGCATCGTTCTACCACCCTGTCCAATAAATTACAGGATACTTCAGTATTCTTTTTTGTTTTATTAAATAAAGCTTAGAAATATGTTCCATATAAAGAGTACTACAAGAATCTTTTGGCTGCTGAGTGACATTGACTTGGGGGTGTTGTTGGTAATTACAAGAATTTATACATTAAAATGTGTGTACCGCATGCCGCTTACGATTACTAAGGCGCTTGGTTAACCTTACTGACCAAACAATACAATAAGATTGACAACATAATTATACTATCAGCAGAAGGAACACTGCATTTTGTATACAGTGTTTCTGTTCCGCAGAATACATTCTGTAATGGGTTGTGATACGTTTCTGTGACACCTATTCATAAGCAGTTAGTGCTTGATGACCTATTATTATGTTTCATTGGTTGGCGACACTAGCAACATCAAGGGATTTGTTGATGTGTTGCCAACTTTATGTCTTGTAAAGTGCTTAGATACAAGTTATACATCATTTTAAAAGGTGGGCCTTCTGTTCATAATTCGAAAGACTGCGCTGATGAGTCGTGTTTATAACTATCATGGCATATTTGAAGATGAATCTGAGATAGTAGGTATATCAATTAACCTAACAACTGCTATTCATCCTTTGTTGTCAACTAATCAGTTGTTTGTCAATGTCATCAACAGAATACAAACATCACCTGCTTATTATAACAAAATATTTGTGATAAAGATAAAAACTATTCTACAGACACATTTATCATAAGATAGAATTGGAAATTAAGTTGTACAAAGCTTTGATAGTAATTGATGTTGGAAAATGTGGTTTATCTACTCACAAAAATGTAAAGCAAAACCCCAAAGATGTGAAATATTTAAAGGAACAATAGCCACGTTTCAATAAAAACCTATAGCTGCAGGTTGGTTGGGAACCAGAAATTAACAAGAGACTGTTTTTCAACACAATGCTATGTTTTTGAAAGGGCTGTTATGTAAGGCCAGAAGTATGTTTGCTTGTTTTATAAATTAGAATCCTACTCTGGGATTAGTCTTGTATAATTTTCATATTTATACTCAGTTGACTGTTGCATACAAATTATTAATTTGATAGCTTTTTTATTTTATAATTTATCTTTCATTATTTTATTGGAGTAGGTACTGCATAACTGAAAATGTCATGAGAATGGTTTATACAGGACAGTAAAACAGTTTTTTTGGTTAATGTCCTAATTCATGTCTATAAGTATTTTAGTATTCTATTTCAAATTGGAAACAATTCAATTTATGATTACACAGAAGAGCAATGAGGAGGGAGACTTTTCCTAATATGTTTGTCATCTAAAATCATATCATTATTTAGGTTGATATCACTTTGACCGTGAAATCAAAACTACAATTTTTTTTTGTTGTTATCAAAAGCAGATTTCAATAAATCTGTTATTTAGTTGAATTTTTAACATTGGTTTACTGTTATCTATAAGGATAGATTATGTTAAAAATTGTTGTTATCCTGACTATTTTTAAGGAAAAATATTCAGGATATGGATCGTCTGTTGATTCTCCATTATGTACAACTAATACATTTTGCACATTCTGAATACAATGTTTCCAAGACATTCATTCACATAATATGCCATAGTAAACAACTTATTTACATTATTGTCAGTGGCCTTGAGAAAATTGTTGTTTGATGTTTTCATTAAGTGTGAAAGAACTGGTATAATCAGTGGTTATTTATGTATAAATTTATTAACCTATACAAAGTTGAGCATTATAAATATTGTTGTTTCTTTGAGCAAATATTAAATATTATAATAAAAAAAATTACTGAACATTGAAAAATGTTGCAGTTGTTTTGCATTTATGTAAAAGAAAGCTTGACTCAGTCAGAATGATGGTGAGGATTTAGCTACAATAATGGCCATAGATTTCTTGAGTGGAGAGTAACTATGCTCCACCTCTTATTCAGCCCCAAAACATGCAGCCAGTGCGCTGCCACTGACAATGACGTGGAAGTGGTGATGTTTTGGGCCAACAAAATTAAAATAACTGTTGTGCCAGGGGCACGAAGAAGAAGTGGAGAGTGCCAATTGGCAAGTATACGGTGGAACCCACTAGACGGACCAACCACATTACAAAGGCAGCCGGGAACAACTGAATATGGAAGGAACAGTATTGTGGGACAACTCAGGTTGCAGGCCTTACAACAAAACAAAGTACTTTGCATCCAATACCACAAACAAGATTATCAACAAAGATTCTAAAAACTACTAAAGAATTCTAAAGACCATCTTAGTATTTTTGCCAAAACAATCTTCTTTAAATCTGAATCTCACCGACTGATTATTACCCATCAATATCAGTAATTGATGATTAGTTATAATTGCCGAGTAATTTATGCTGCTGTATTCATAAGCAAAACTGGTTCCTTTACTTGATAAACTAACTGTGACACTGAATTCAAGATTAAAGATGATTCAACACTTTTCATGTGAATGTTTAAATTGTTTATATTAGTGGGTAAGCATTTGGTTCAATTTGAGACTAGTCAACACTTTATAATTAGGTTTAATTATAAATGCAATTATTCATTTAACTTTTGGAGCTTTTCAAATAATTGTAAGAAGTATTCAGTGATTAAATGGTTTTTTATTTAATTTAATTGTTTTTTTTTTAAATTAGGTTTAACATGTTTGTATTTCAGTACCTATATTGACATGTAAAGTGTATCATTGCAGACTCTACAAGTGCTGCAGCCATTACTTTATGAGTAAATGACTAGCTTAATGTTTCATTTGATTAATATGTTTCAGTAAACACAGCTTACTATTCTCACAGCTATGTGTTGACAATACAAAGTTTATTTCCACTTATCTTTGCAAGACAATGTACAATACTCCAACAAATGGTGTATCCTCTTGGAATCATCACCTAAATATGTAGAAGTTTTACCTAAATCTAACCTTGCGTGAGTTAGATATCTAAACAGCTGGGTGTGACAGAAACATATGATATAGGATTCATTGTAAGCATTTAGAGGTTATACACATAATATTCGTGACTGCACTCCAATAATACACAATGCAGAGAAGTAAAGCTGATTGTAAGACTAACAAACACACAATACAGCCGATAAATCACAATAATAAAACACCTACAGCAATGGAATCAGCTAAATATTTACCTACACACCTTAAAGATCAAATTAAATGCCTTTGAAGATGTAACACGCACTTTTACGGTTTATCTTAATGAAAATTAATCAAACTTACTATTGGTGGCAGATTCGATATGAAATTTGAAAACTTAAAGGGATTTTCGTCTCCTATTTTGCGAATTTTGCAAGTACAGCTTCACGAAAAAAATGTCTTCTTGACAGGTCGATAATAACCTGAAATAAAAAAAATCAATGTGGGGCAAAAGAGAGAATACATTCAATACCAATGGCTATGATGATATCATGTATCAGTATTTCGGTTATTTACTGAAGATCGATAAAAATGTTAATACAAAACGAAAGGTGAAACGATATACTTTGGAAGACGTCCCCTACAAAAATCTTGCAAAAAATCTTACCTTTTCTTTAAATATATAAATCAATAATATATCCAGTACTAGTTTAAGACAAATTAATAACTATTAACACATTTCCACGATACTAAAAATTAATAAATTGATGAACCAAACAGCAGACACAGCGGCTGTGAAAACTCAACGAAGTAAACGTTTAGTTACTGCATTAACTTAACACGTTCAAATTATTTGCAGCCATTGTTTTACAATTTATTTAAAAAAATACGATTAAAGTTTTTTTTAAAAGTTAGAGTTACATTTATATTATCACTATTTTTAAATTATAAGTTGTTAACCCAAGCTTATAATGAAAGTGAACATATTCTAAAGCTTTGTTTTTAAGCGACATCGAATGGTAACTAAACGTAGCTGCATTATTTTTTTATTGGAGAAATAACTTTTAATTTTAGCTGTTTCAACATTGGTACCTAGTGTTCCAAGCAAAGAGTAAATCTGAGTAAAGTATTTAGTGGTTCCAAGGTTTATTTTACAATACGCAGGTTTATGTTCCAATCATCATCATCATCTGCCTAGCCTTTTCCCAACTATGTTGGGGTCGGCTTCCAGTCTAACCGGATGCAGTTGAATACCAGTATTTTACATGGAGCGACTGCCTATCGGACCTCCACAACCCAGTTACTGGGTAATACGATACCCCTTGGTAAGACTGGTTGTCAGACTTTCGGGCTTCTGACGACCCGTAACGACTGTCAAAGATCCACGAATGACAGCCGGGACCAACGGCTTAACGTGCTTTCCGAGGCACGGAGGGGTCTCGGTATGTATTATATTATTTGTATGGTTTATGTTCCAATATGATTCCAATATTATTTTTTGAAGAGTTAATGCTGTTTTTTATTTTTATTTGTAACGGCAATGGGTCTCTCTCTACATTCTAAATTCAATGCATTATATCTAGGCGGTTTATCTCAATACCTATTATTAATTTGCAGGCAGGATATAGGAAATTAGGACAACAACATAGGTAAAAAGGGTAATTTCCTCGTCTGACAACATAATATTTTGAGAAGCACGTCATTAATAAGTTTGCGCGCAGCTGTTGCAGCATCTGCATAACATTCCCACAATACTGCCCTTGTTTGTTGCGTCAAGTTCTGGCAAAGAATCCCAATCCACTTCTTCATGCCGAAGTCTGTAACACCTGTATTTACAATGGGACCAACACGTGCAAGAGTTCCGGTTCTTCTTCCACACTCCACACCGTCTCCATCGCGTCTCAAAAGGGGTGGGCTCTTTGAAAGCGATGGAGACGGTGTTATACACCACATCCAGGTTGCCGGTGATGCCCTGAACGGAAATCCATAAATAGTCTGTTCGGCAATCTTACCTCACTCGTTCAATCGCCGACGAGTCGTATTCGACCGACAGATGGCACTGATCGATATCTGGTGAAGCCATAAAACTGGCGAGTCGAGTGGTGGACAAAATACCATGTTTCAACATAATTCTTTTTATTGGTAAGGGGTAAACAGATCCCTCACCTTTAAGTCCTTTAAGTCCACCTTTAGTCTGGACTATAAATTTTGTGACTGGCTCACCCAGGGCATGCAAGGATTATTAGACACCGTGTAATGTAACACGAATTCTACGTGTGGACGGCACTACGAGCATTACATGTAACGCTCGCGCGGCGCTCGGGGTTGATCCATCGGCTGCACAGAACAGATAAATTAACTGTTCTGTGATCGGCTGTCGGTTTTTCGCGCGAACACAAAGGCGCTCGCAGTGCTCGTTTGGACACAATTCGCTTTGCGTTCGTGTGCCGTTCACACTGTTGACGCTAAATTACACGTAGGTAATCTTACATTACACGTTACACTCGTCTGGACTCGGCTAGATGATGTGATTTAACACTGGGTTTCTTTTTATGGAGTTATTTGAAGTCAAACGTTAATGAAGCCCACAACCACCCGTGCACTGAAGGCGGAGATTTAACGCTGCATTAACGAAATTCAAAATCCAAAAAATCATAGAAAATTTCGGCTAAAGAGTGCGTACCTATGAGTCAGCTAAGCCGCGAAGGCCATTTGCCCACTGTACTATTCCATACATAACCCTAGCCTATGTACTATTTATGATTCAATAAGAAAAATTATAATACAGGAAAACGAAACTATGTTTTCTATTTAATTTAGATCTTGCGTAAATTATGGGACATTCTTTATTAGTAAGTATGGATAGATAGATTACAAATGACGCTTGCAAATCGACCAAGACACAAATATAAAGTCTAGGTAAAACAATACTATCCCTTATTAAACTAAAATCCTGAATATCGTAAGGAACTTCGCAGTCCAGTAATCACAAAATATTTGTATAGGCAGGCACTTCCTATAGGTAGCGTCCCTACACTTGTAGTATTTAGAATGGGAAACAAAGCACCTAATCTAGTAAGAGGGCGCAATTTACGAGGGTGTTGCACCCCTCGCTATCTGCGGTGCACAACCCCTGACGCCGCGCGACGCGCCGTCTAGATTTAGTGGAGTACTCATTATCGATTTTAATTCATTTGAATACTGCTCTTTGGCCCCTCTAACGTCACATCTCTAGTAAATATTTGGCGGGAATTATGTTTTTAAAGTGCGTAATGAATGGCGCCACATGATCCCTTTTGTTTCTGTTTTTTTTTTTTAAGGGAATAAGACATCAAGGGTGGGCTGGACTTGTAGGTTAATTAGATGGAGCAGTTTTTATAATTTTATTTTCAAGATTATTAAGTGGCGTTTTATTTAATTTCTTTAGGACTATGTAGTATTTTTTCATATACAGTACTTACCTAATAATAGTCCTCTAGACCGAATTTCGGCAATTGTGACTAATCTAAGCTGAGACCAGCCTTCGGCGCAGGAGATATTATAGTCCACAAGTGTGTGCACAGACACAGGTGCACTCTGTCTTCCCTCACTCTGATAGTTCGATGGGACGACAATCCGACACGACCGGAGAGAGATCAGGCGCAAGGACACCGACATAACGTACTTTCTGAGGCACGGCGTATCACACTACCAACTTCAAAACTACGGGCTGTTTCTAAGTCATTCTTAATGGAAAAACCCAATAACACTGCCCGACCCGGGAATCGAACCCTGGACTTCAAGCTCAGCAGTCGCGCTTGCGACGACGAAACCAACGTGTTATGTATTTCAAGTAGTAGTTTAACAAATATGGGATTTCGTAGTAGTCGTGTATGTAGGTAGGTTTGTACCTAGATATGTAGATACCATATACCTAGGGTGAAGTAGGGTGTATGTATTGCCTTAGACACCTACCTACCCTGCCTAGGTATAGGTAGAGACGCCAGCACATCAAGCTACTACAATCTGTCAAATTTCTTCAATAAATTTTGAACTTTATCGCTACAGTATAAGGTTGAAGGTTGGTTGGGAAAATTTGACAGTTTCGGGTAGCTTGACATGCTGAGTACTATTATATATTCTGTGGTGCTGGCGTCTGTACTTACATATTTGAAGTGTCTAACAGAAGTTACAGCCTTATAGCTAACGAGAAGAGAAACATACATATTCCAAAGGATTTAAAGTTCAAATTATCTTGTTGATTACACCACCTCACGCAATATAGAGTTAAGTTCACCATTAGTTGCGACAGCTTGTCAGTAATGCTTGTCAGTCGAGCCTCGAGCCCTACTCTGACCTCGCATGACTGAGAAATTTAGTCACAGCCTAACATGGGTACTAACAAACACGTGCCTACATTTCTAACTAAGTATAATTAAGAAAGTTTAGTACGTTAATTTATCATTAACATCGTGTTGGTATGTACATTTCCTTAAAACGTCCGATTAGGTAACTTCTCTTCTTAGTCTGTGAGTCCAGTCAAAAGTGAAGGAAGTGTTCCTTTTATAAATAAAATTGTAAGTTTATGTAGCTTACGAATTAGAAGAAAATATCCAAATCAAAAAGGTCGTCAACCCAAATATTTTAGGCAGAATTAAAATAGAACACGAGCCTGAAAGGCTATATGCCTATATTCCGCAGTCAAAACTTATTAAACGTACCCATGTCGTCCTAAACTTTGTTATTTTACGCTTCTCGAGTCTCAAAGTCATTATCGTTATCTCCGACATTCCCGTTGTTGGCCAAGAAGAAAACATTCGAAATACCAACCCGTAATAATTAGAGAAACATTCATTGTGAAACGTCGGGGGAGCGTTTCTGTGATCGTCGGACGGAAAACCGTCATGCGTTGCGTAGCCGGCGCGTCCATTCAAGCCGGGTCGGCGGTACGCCCCCGCTTTACCCTATTTTCACCCCAATGCCCGCGTCCCTCGTGGAAACAATATTCAGTTCGCGTTTCACCCGCACTTCGGCCGCCCGTCGCTTGCCGGCTGTTCTGCGAAAACACCGCGATCTTTCCTGAACTAGTGCAATATTCAAAACAATTCGAATTTGAACTTGTGTTCCATTTGCTTTTGTTTTTTCCGACTGTTACGAATCTCTGTTAGTGTTTTGTTTTATTAAGCAGTGTTGTATGTATTGTTTGTAATTATATTTTCGGCGTGTGTTGGTGTATAGTTTGTGGACATCCGCATTTAGTGAACTTACGTAAGTATTTACTGCATTGCGTTTTGATCTGAGTTTGATTAGACTTTATTAAAATTTGTTCTTAGCGAGAGCACTACCTTTGAATTTTACCTCGTACCTAAATACCAATTTATTATAATTGGAGAGATAATAGAATGGCGTCTGACTTTTCGGTTTTCATTCGTAACCTTTGAAGTGATCGTGAACCGAAATAATCGTTGCTTTTAGTGTATTTCAACTGAAAAACTTAAGTGAGAGCTCTAACAGGCAATTTGTCTGAAGGCCGGCCTGAAGTCGATTCAATTAAGGACGAATTGGGTCGCCGGAGTTGTCGGTGGTTGTAAGAAAAGGCAGGCTGTATAGCTCACTTATTTATTATCCTTGTTTGTGCATGTGAGAGGGTTCAACAGCCGCTGTGGTGAACATTTAGCTGATTATTTGGTTTACCATTTATTATGTCAACTGAGGAAGTCAAAGGAAATGTCGGATATCTTTAAAGGGGGTTCACAAACTTTTTTGAGATAGGTTTAGGGTAGTGGTAAATTCACGACAGTTTGATAATGTCAAATGTGAAGTGCTGTAAATATAGGTGGGTATATTTTAATATTTTTAAGGGGAGGGGATAAGGGTTGATTTCTCGGCCCTTATGAAAAGTCGAAATCGTAAAAGCTCCTTTTGTACTAAACTCGGCAAAAAGGAGAATTGGATTTCATTACATTAAAAGCTTAATGTCTCCAAGGAACAAATGAAGCTATAATTTATAACGTTTTCCCTCAAGGGCAGCAACAAAAAAATCTTTTAATTGTTTCTGAAAACCTACTTTGTCCAGAAAACGCTGAGTTTCCTCAATGTACCTTATAAGAAGAGCTGCCATTGCGTTTCTTCATCAGCCGTGACGTTGTAATGAGTTCCGAAACGTTTGGCAGTCATAATGTGACTATTAACGTTCATACTTTACCTTTGAGGATACGCAGACTTAAGAAAGGCGCCTAGTGTCTGCTATAGCAATATAAAGCATAGCATCGCCTCATTTGAGATAAACCCTTGTCAATTTTTATACTTAGTTATCAGTAGTGCAAACAAAGCTATTGAAGCTCTTATATTAAAACGCATATTTCCATTTTTAATTGGTGATGTTCTTTACAAAGGCCATACTTACACATCTTTTAGAGAGGAAATGTGCGTAGTACTCGAAACCGACATTTTTGACAACTAGCTGTTTGACATTGATTGTCGCTGAGAGGTGATTGCGACTAGATTTTGAACGTTTTTAATTAAGTACAGGAATTGGCCTTCAGATGTATGAACGTAAAATAAGCAAAAGGAGAACGCGTAAGGATAGAAGCCGGCGGCGTTCTGTATGATTCTGCCTAGTCACAGGAAAAAAGTGTGGGTTGTGGGTTTATGTATGAGTGCAAAAACTCGCTACTGAAATGAGTAGGTAGGGATTGCTACATAGACAGTGCGGATGCCGAAGTTAGCTGTAACCTAGGCTAGCAGCTAGAAAACTTCAGAGGTGTAATGCACGCGGCTTCGACCGTGTTGATGTCGGCAATTATCCCACGGCGGCGCACGGAAACGTCCTAGGTACCAGGATAAAAATTTCATCTACAATTGTTAAACCGTTAAGGCGTGCAAAGATAACAGACAGACAGAGTTACTTATACGTTACGCATAGTATTAGTATGGATTAGGTAATACCTCCTAGGTATTCTGGCAGGTCTAAACAGAGTAAGTAGATACTTACGTCATGCATGACGTATCACAATGGCTTTTACTGAAAGTATAGATGACTGAGGGGGATCATGTCTCGAGTATCTTCGTCTAAGTAGACGTAATCCGGCTCTTGTGAAGTGCAAATGCCCCGCTTAGTGCTTGTACTGCGTCTATGCAGTTTTTATGTTCAGCATCAATGGGCTTAGCCCGTCTCTTCAAGCGCAGTCGTGGCGTGGATGTATATACAATGTCAGTGTGAAAAACATTATGCAGCTATAATAGCTTAGAAGTGGAATTCTCATCAATGGGACGTAATTTGTGAGCAGCACGGGTACCTGTATCTATACTTATAGTATTATAAAGATAAATGTTTTGATTTTATGCATGTTCGTTTGTTATGCTTTCACGCTGAAACGACTGAACTTCAATGCAGTTTGACACAAGGGTAGTCCATGACCTGGATTAAAACAAAGAATACTTTTATCCCGTTATTCCCATGGGATCGAGACGTATGTGGGTGAAACCACTGGCCACTCCCTCTCACAGATTGGAGTCTGTGTCCCAGCAGTGGGACACTAACGGCTGATTATGCATGTACGGTATTCAGAACAGCAGCGGAAGTAAGCTCTAGGAATCGGCGTGACAAATTTAGGCTTGTTTTAGATGAATTCCCTCGATTAACAAAATATAGTAAAAGCTGTGTAGCTATGGCTGTACGTATATATAACAAATTACCATGTAAACTTAAATGACTAAATATCAAACTGTTCAAAATTCACTTGTTTAAATGGCTAAATGATAATACTTTTTATAGCATTAAGGAATAATTTGAACATAAGTTGTGTTAATAATTTTGCATGCTTTAGTCTTAAGCAAAACATGTATGATCTCATCCTTAACTTATGTAATACCTTTGTATACCATGTTTTATGCAAATAAATAAATAAATAAAAATACGGTCTACGCCTTTTCGTAGCGTGTCGTAGCACTCGTAGCGGGCTCTACGAAAAGCTCGTAGACATTTCACGAGGCTTTTTATCTTGTTTCTATATTGTAATAATTGTTGATATCATCAACCGAAAAACCAAGTTACTAACTTCTTTTAGGCGACCTTTAAAAAGTAGCCTAACAAAATAAAAGTGTTAATTCTATTATTCTTTAATTTTTATTTTATAAATTTTCGTCGGTAGAAGATCTAAAGCGTTTGAGAGGGAATTATTACAGGCGGTTTCCAGCCGTTATTACTAATTATCGCGCTCCATTTCCTTTTAGCGAGGGTGTGTATAATTTTAATCTACCTATATTGCTGCCAGTTAGGTGCACCTATAAACAATGTAGGAACTTATTCTCTTGCAATTCTGCCAACATTGTCTTACTGGAGCATAAGGATATGTTTTAGAGTACAAAGTTAGGTTTTTCCTTTTTTCTGGCTGTTTTGTGTGGACATGTTAGCATTTTAAACGACGGTTGAATAGACTCACGGCAATACATCATACGTTTTTTTTTGTATAAGCCTTTAAAACGTTGATTCTAAGGACTAAAAATGCATTGTTAATCAAAATTATAAAGAAAACTGTATTAATGAGGGGGTCAGTGGATTGTTTCCAGCTCACAATATAATATTAATGAGCATTAATCCAGTAGAAGGCCGATACGATTATAATTGATGAGATATTAACGAATCTAGGACGATACTATTATCGGAACTGCGTCATTATACTGCATTATTATCTGACATAATTAGATTGAGTAGTGAAAGTAGAGAGTATGGAAGAAGAAGCTATCTTGCGCCGACCACAAATAGATTGGTATAAGGGCAGGAGCAGTGGTGGCCCAGTGGTAACGGCCGCGACTTACGAGTTGTAGGTCGTAGGTTCGAACCTAGACAGGCGCTTTACTTTGTGTAAATTATTTCATCACCACTGCTCTCAAAACGGTGAAGGAAAACATCGTGAGGAAACCGGCATGTCCTAGAACCAAAAATTTTAAGACATGTGACATCTGCCTACTCGCACTGGGCGCTTGGAGGATTATGGCCCACTCCCTCTCACCGAGAGGAGGCCTGTGTCCCAGCTGTGGGAACATTATAGGCTGATTATGAAGGGCAGGAGATCGATGATGAAGATGACTGAAAGTACAGTTTAAATTTCAGACCAAATTGTTACTCCATTTACTTTATCACTGTTATCTACTTCTACTAATAATAAAGCTGATGAGTTTTTTTGTTTGAATGCATTAATTTCTGAAATTACCAGTCGGATTTGAAAAAATATTTTTGGATTTGATAAATTGATAGCTCAATTCTTGAGGAAGTTTATAAGCTATGGCTGTTTAAAATCACACTACGGCCCTTAGGAACCGAGAAAAAAGAAATTCAGAAAGATCGCTTAGCGAACAAGTAATAGCGCGAGTGGGCGATGCGATCCGACGTGTTGGGTCGGGGAAACAAGAAATATACGCGGACGGAGTTGCGGGCAGAAGCTAGTTGTTGATAAAATAAAGGAAGTGACGTAATTATTTATTAAAAGCGTAGTTAAAGGAACAATAACACCTATAGAGACTTGAATTATTCTATGAAAATGTTAAATATAAATTAGCTTTATTTGAAATCTGAATGTGATAATGCAACCACAACACTAATTGAAGCCCCAATTTAGGTGCTGTAATTAAACTGTGCTTATTAGTGGCCTGTTTGTCCTTTGTTTTGTCTTCTATTGAAATAATAATCTGTCTTGTCTGTCTGTCAACTAAGAATAGGTGCTCTGAGAGTTTAGACTTTAGTGAATATTTCTGATTCCTTAAAACAGGAACGAAGTTCCGCATGGACAAACACACACGTATATTATGATAGAAAGAGACAAAGAGAGAGAGCAAAACGCTTTTACCTTACACGACGATTTCTACCAGTCAACTCCTACCGCTTCGTTCCAAAAATATGATGCAATCACCAACGTTTTGTCATGCATGGTACTAGGGCGCCAGGAAACTACAGGAGAAGACAGTTTATTTGACACATTTACTCATGTATTCTGTCTTCATAGTGTTCTTTTCGTCTCTGATAAGAATTGTGAACAAATCCGTAGTGATTGGTTTTATTTGAAGCGTGTTTGTGCTACAAACGAAAGGCTTTGACGCTCAAAGACGTCAAGCATAAACGCCCCCGGGGAAAAATTGAATGCATCTACATAGATCACGAGGCGTTACGCGTAACTAGGTACCTATCTACATATATACGTATATACATATATACAGGCATACGAATAGATGTCAGTATAGTAGATGCATTGGTTAAATATACGAACAAGCGGAACAAGTAATTGGTATCATAGGAAGAAATAGAAAATTAAAAAAATACGAAGGGAATAAGGAGAAATAGGGTTTTATGGGCACGGCTGCAGGGGTATAAAGGCGCAGGATTTAAAAAAATAATCTATATACTTATATAAAATTCAAAGTCCTGACTGACTGACTGATATATCAACGCTCAGCCTAAACCGCTGGTCCTAGAGACATGAAATTTGGAGGGTGTGTTCTTTGTGAAGAGTAGGTATCCACTAAGAAAGGGTTTTTCGAAATTCCACCCCTAAGAGGGTGGATGGGGGGAGGGTGAAATTTCACGCGGGCGAAGTCGCGGGCAGAAGCTACTTAGTTTATAGAATTCTTGGTATCCTTGGTTGTTTCATTAAATACACAATATGCTCCAAGTTTTCTCGACTTTTCTGTTTTGGTCGTTATCATGATACGATTGACACTTGTTTTGTTTATGATGCTGAATTTATTTATCAGACAGCAACACTGTCATAATCAAAGTCAAAGGCGCACTCATAATTCGATCGTAAACTTGTCAGAAGGCTTGAATAAATTTACGAAGAAACAAAATAGTACGGAGATTTATTCTTCAAAGCTTTATCATTCTTCAAGTCCTTTGTTTTACTGTTATATCTGCATAAAATATCATCTGCCGAGCCTTTTTACAACTTGGGGTCGGCTTCCAGTCTAACCGGATGCAACTCCATACCAGTATTTTACATGGAGCGACTGCATATCTGACATCCACATTGTATTGGGTAATACGATACCCCTTGGTAAGACTCGTTGTCAGACTTTCGGTCTGCTGATGACACGTAACCTCTGTCTAAGATCCACGAATGACGGCTGGGACCAACGGCATAACGTGCTTTCCGAAGCACGGAATGGTCTCGGTGTGTAAAGATGGTCACCCATCCACTGACCACCCACGGCAAGCGTAGCTTAGCCTGATCGATCGACTGCGGCTGTTATTTATTACTTAGCCACGAGCCCCTTATATCTACATACAATAAATGTAATAAAAACGTGTTATATTGAGCACATTACCGAGAGAGCTTTCGCTTCACGGTGTCGCGTTTCAACAAAGCGGTGAGGCAGACTGTGACGTCACAATTATTACAATGTATGTACATATTTATATTGCTGTAATCGGTGTGAAAGCCTATTGTTTTGTGGTTATTCAGACTGATACGGATGTGTTGATTGTTAATCGGAGAGCGGTGATTTTGATTGGTTTTTTGTCAAAGGGAAAGAAGTCGGAAGCTTTTGGCTTGTATAACTACGTCTGCATCCTGTTTCTGGGAATAGTTTGCTTTTACATAGGAACACTATTATTTTAAAATGTGGCATTATTATCATAATTAAAAAAAACAACTCTTGAATTCTCATTTTTGTATCTACAAATTAGATTTGCTGTGTGCTATCTTTGATATCATGAATAGGTAGGTATGATAACATGACAAGCTAGTTAACGTTAATATCCAGAGTAGGTATGCGTGCACCGTAGACCTTACGAATATACAATCCACTATATCTAGAAATAAACGCATCCAACTGCTATTTCTGGCTGATGCAGCAGGCTTTGACGAATAATAGTACCTCACAGCCATCGGCCGTAAATGTCAGCAGGTCGCCAGAGTACTGCACTGCGGTCACACTCACCAAGCCAAGAGCTACAGCATTTATAACGTACAGCCTGTTCCAAAAGTGTCTGATGAAAGAGTAAACAAACCCTGTTTATGTTACTTACGCAATCACTCACTAAAGGGAATTAGTACTTAACACATTCATCTGTAGTTTAGAATGTTTTAAGTTTATATCTCTGCACATTTTCTAATAATTATTGATTCGATGACATTATTTCGTTAATAATTACCTACATTATTCTTACGCAAAATAAATACTTACATAAAATAACTAATATACTATACCTATATACACAAACCTATTAATATAATATAACTATACACCCAATTAAGCACATCTAATAATTTATAATTTAAAATAATATTGATTTGCTACTTAGCCCTCTTCCTCTCTCCTAATTTTGCTGTGTCCATATTGATCTTTTACTTTGTAATAAAATCTATGAAATACATATGGAATGCAATAAAGAATTGAATATTGAGTATTCGTTGGTTTTACAAAATTGGTGAAATGTGGGCGAACCTCTGCCAAACCTTTCGGGGGATACAGTACAGGCGTGACGATTGTATTAAATTGTAATTAAAAATCATCGACGAAAATTGAGGTTATAAAATTAGGCCCAATTGTCAAATGAAAAAAACATCTCTAAGGTGATTTAAAATTAGGATTTCGGGAATTTGAAGTACTTAAATAATCAAATAAAAGCATTCAATGTTTAAGTGGCACTACAAATTGGGATTTGCAGCTCGGTACGTTTTCTGGTCCAATTATTTCCTTTTTAGCCATGCCTGACCTGAACTTGAACTGTTTTTATAAGGACTTATTTATGTAATTAAAAACAAACTTGAACCCCTTGAACTGTCCTTAGAAACAAGGGAAAATTCCCTTTCTCCGAATTACAACGACAATTATCTTGACTTTATTTATGTCTTTGTTTATGTGATTTTACTCCCACATACGCCGTATACCTACTTAAGCCTTAATTAAATAGTGCCTATGTTAACTTAACGGACACATAGTAAACAAAACAAGCGTACAAGTTTACGATCCTTGGTGTCATGTTCACTTGACAGCTTTTACTTTAAGTCAAGTCTGTTGAGCGGCCTTATCACGAACGCGCGACGAAAACGTGACGCAAACGTGACGCAAACGTGACTTAAACGTGGCGTAAACGTAACGTAAACGTAACGTAAATTAGAACGAATTTTGTATCGAAAATAGAACCTACCCTGTAGCATTTTTGTCTTAGCATCAATCAGCCTATAATATTCCCAATGCTGGGACACAGGCCTCCTCTCTTCGAGAGGGAGTGGGCTTATAATCTACCACGCGGGCCCAGTGCGTGTTGGTAGATGTCTTCGAATTTTTGGTTCTAGGACATGTCAGTTTCCTCACGATGTTTTCCTTTAGCGTTTTTATGAAATTATTTACACAAGCTAAAGCGCCTGCCTGGGTTCGAACCCACGACCTACCACTCGTTAGTCGGGGCAGTAAAATAAAGTCTTAAATCTTAATCATTACTATGTGCGAAAAGAGTATTTTCAATTTTTTTATCGTTCGAATTATAGGCCGTGCGTGTTAGGCTCACAGTAGTGAATGTTAATCAAGTATTTGCGTCATAGCTTTTGTCACAATTCTCAGTATTTGAAATTCGAATGTTGTAGGTACGGTCTCAGAATTGGTTGGGTTAGCTAGCACACCGACGGCCCTGCGAAATTGGTTTACAAACTTGACACGTTTGAGAACTGTTAATTCTGATAATAATAAAACTCGTAAATGTCTTAAGCATAATCAGCCTATCATGTTCCCACTGATGGGATACAAGCCTCCTCTCTGTGAGGAGTAGGCCGTAATCCACCACACGGGCCCATGGTAGATGTCACATGTCTTCGAATTTTGGTTTTGTGACATGCCGGTTTCCTCGCGATATTTTCCTTCACAGTTTTATTTCCTTAAATGTATTCTTGAAACTTAAAAAAAGTCTCATGTTATCAAGCGAATTCGATAGAAATTCGAGGCTTCGAGCAAGACCGAAGGCAAAACGGAACAACAGCCAAACACTACTCAATTTAACGAGTCTCTCCGAAATGCAGCGCTGCAGAATTTTCATGGCATAGTGTTGCATATTCTAGTATAGCCCAGGGCCTTTAGAGGCATTTGTTTCGTTTTCAGTATAATTATTTTCTTATTTCACATAGTTGCCTATGCGAGTCGGAAGTTTTTGTTGTTCTTTTCTTTCACTTTATTTGGAAATCCATGACTATTAAGACATTCTAATTCATACTATAACGGGTGTAAAAAGACACTTAACGAAGCCGAGAGTCACTTGTACTTCCCGTCATTGTGATATTTTTTTTGTACTGGACCATACTTGGGAACTTTCTGTTTACGTACATTTTGAAGGTCAAAATTCCAACTTTTACTGACGTTTTTTTACGTAAACTAGTTTGCGCATGTCGCACTACCGCAAACGGCAAATTTTCACACCAACAACAAAAGTCGTATCCCAGGAATTATTTTCGAGCAATGTTACTTAGTTTGATGTACGTACAGTATGCGTAGTATAACGGCTATGTGATGTGTCTTTTTATACTCTGTATATACATGGTATTATATCAGTTCGTACTAACATTATAAATTCAAAAGTAACTCTGTCAGTATGTTAGATTTTCACGCCTAAACCACTGCACATTGGTAGCCCATGGCCTGGAGCAGGACATAGGATACTTTTTATCCCGGTAGTCAGCACGTTCCCGTGGGATAATTACCGTACTCCACGCGGGCAAAGCCGCGGGCAAAACCTAGTACTACATATCGTATGTGTACGAGAACCTTTATATTTGTTTCTTCAGTCTTTTTTGTGTTCGAGAGCTCACTTTTTCGTACACATATCCAGTTAAAATAGAGTAGACTTGCCTATCTGCTATGTGGTTTAGTATTCAAATTCAGGGCCGTCAGTCCGGTCCGGACATTACCTACTATTCAGTATTCTCTGCTACTAGGTCAAACGCGCAACTAGATCGACATAGAAGGACTAAGTATATTGGAAGCTTTACGTCTTAGAATGTGAGCTCGTGCTTTTGGGGACCTCTGTACAGGCTTTGAGTATTCGGGACAGTATTTTCAGGTAATTAAACACTATTTAGGAATACACTATTTGGGTGGACCCTGGCGTTATCTAATTACGTCAGGTACCTAGGTCTGTCGAAAAAAGAAACTTCTTTTGAAGTTTAACTAATCGTTTTAGGTCTTATTCTTGTCTTGTATCCACGATTCCACGTAGGATAATTAGATATATATACTTTGTGATAGGACTAGATACTTTAGTACCTATCTTGTGTAAATACTGGAACACGGTTTGTCAAACAACTCGTGGATCCTTTGCAGTAAGGGTTCCTGTTGAAAGAATAAGCTTAAAATGTAGAAATAATAAGCTTAATAAAAAGAAAAGTATTGAATTTTTATTTGAACCAAAGCTTTTATATAAAGAAGTAATGAAGTGACAAGAATAGAGTAAAGAGTACAAAACCATAACTTTTTGTAACACAACTAAATAAGTATGAATATACAACATGCTCCCTCAAAAAGTTAACTACATTGCACTCATAACACAAAGACCTTTAAAAAATAGAAAACCAATGCAATACACTAGGATATACCAATCATTTGCAAACAACTGCGATGCTTTGTTGGACCCAATGGTTTCGTCAAAACATCTGCAGGTAACCTGTCGGTGGGCATATACCTAAGTTCAACGGTTTTATCGTTCACTTTTTCTCGGACAAAATGGAACTTAACATCTATATGTTTTGTCCTGTTGTGGTGAACCGGATTCATGGCTATTTTTTGTGCACTCTGACTATCCGTATACAAAACTATGTTAAATGATTTACCTGTAATATCGGATATCAGTCTTTTTAAGAAGCACGCATCCTTTACTGCTGTAGCCAATGCCATATACTCAGCTTCAGCGGACGACAAAGCCACTGTGGGCTGTTTTTTAGCTTCCCACGAAATAGGGCCGCCTGCAAGTTCATAATAGAACCCAGTGTAGGACCGTCTATCAGTTGGACAATTTGCCCAGTCTGCATCTGAAAAACCCGTCAAAGTAGTAGTTTTACCTTTTTCTTTCTTGTACGTAATACCACTATCTTTTGTCGCTTTTAGATAACGTAGACATCGTTTAGCAATATTCCAATGTGACTGATCAAATTTGGAGTTAAACTGACTCAAGTAACTCACAGTGTAGGCTATATCTGGTCTGGTATTTACAGCCAAAAACATTAGACAGCCAATTAACTCTCTGTAAGGGTACTCACACTCACCTATACCAGGCTCAAGTTTTTTGCTGACCAGTGGGGTAGAAACACCCTTACAATCTTGCATGTTAAATCTTTTCAGCATCTTTTCAATATACGTACCCTGAGATAGCTTCATTCCATAACTATCATGCTGAATATTTATTCCCGTAAAGAAATGAATTTTTCCAAGATCTTTTGAAGTAAAGTATTTTACAAATTGACACTTGAAATTGTCAAACGTAGTTTCATTTTTATACAAGATTACTAGATCGTCGACGTATACGGCCAGAACCAAAGAGTCTAAGTTCGCATTGTTTTTAAAAATACACGGCTCAGATGTTTGCATAAAACCGAGAACTGACAAAGTCTGTTTTAACTTTGTATTCCAGGCTCTTGGTGCCTGCTTCAACCCATAAAGTGACCGTTTCAAAAGACACACTTTCGACTCTTCCCCTTCCCTTACAAAACCTTCTGGCTGTGTCATGTAGATTTCCTCTTCTAAACTGCCATTCAGAAAAGCAGTATCCACATCCATATGCCGGCCGGACATAATAATCTTCCTGCACTGCTAGAGCTAACAGAGTTCGCAACGAAGAGTTGCGTACAACCGGAGAAAAAGTTTCGTGGTAGTCGACACCTTCTTTTTGTCGAAAACCTTTTGCTACTAGGCGCGCTTTATACCTAACAACGCCACCATTTGCATCTCGCTTTAATTTGAAGACCCACTTGCTAGGAATACACGTTTTAAGAAGTGGCTTGTCTACCAAAACCCATGTGCCCTTTCTGACTAAGGCATTGTACTCATCTTTCATTGCTAAGATCCAGTTATCTTTCTCATCGCTGTTAACCGCAGCCAGATAATTATTAGGATCATCAAACCCATCGTCTAGCAGGGTATTATATGAGAAGTAATCCGGTGGTTTGCGAACTCTTGCTGTATCGCTTGATATCTCGAAGGCCTTTGACAGGGTCTGGCACGCCGGTCTACTCAGCAAGCTTCCTGCTTATGGCATCCCAGCTGATTTTTGTAGCTGGATATCTGACTTCCTTAGTGAGCGGTCGATCAGAGTAGTCGTTGACGGCTGCTCCTCTGACCTTATGGCTATTGATGCCGGAGTTCCTCAGGGGTCTGTTCTCTCTGCAACTCTTTTCCTGCTGCACATCAATGACCTGCTTCGGCCCGGTGTTGTTGGGTACGCAGATGACAGTACTGTTTCAGAGAGATACTTGTCCAGCGCAAGGGCCAGCGGAGCCGAAGTTCGCTACTTGAGAGAGGCCATGGTAGAGCGGACAGATTTGACCTTAAGCCTTGTCTCCCAGTGGGGTGATGACAATCTGGTCTCTTTTAACGCCACCAAAACACAGGCGTGTCTCTTTACCGCTAAAAGGAGTCGGTTCGACCTGACTCCTACTTTTCGGGGTACATCTGTTCCTGTAACTGATCGGCTCGAGCTCCTAGGCATGGAGTTGACATCTAGTCTCAACTTCGGCGCTACCATTGAGTACAAAGCCCAAACTGCGGCCAAGAAGCTGGGCATCCTAAATAGGGTGAAGCGATACTTTACGCCTGGACAGCTTTTAACCCTATACAAAGCACAGGTCCGATCCTGCATGGAGTATTGCAGCCACCTTTGGGATGGCTCAGCGAAATACCAACTTGCTGCGCTTGACTCGGTGGAACGCAGAGCTAAGAGGCTCATTGGCGACGTAAAACAAGTGGATGCCAAGCTTCACAGCTTGGCTCATCGCCGCAAGGTTGCCTGCCTGTCGGTCTTCTACAGACTGTACTTCGGTGAGTGTGCCCAAGAACTCCACGACCTCATTCCACCGGCCCCCTTCTACCTTCGGACATCCAGACGCACAGCATGTTACCATCCCTACCTGGTTGCTATTCCACCAATTCGCACTAAGCGTTTGCAAATGTCTTTTATAATGCGCACAGCAAAAGAGTGGAACTCTCTACCTGCGTCTATTTTTCCGAGCACATACAACCCAAATCTCTTCAAAGTGAGAGTGAACAGGCTTCTTCTGGATAAGCTCGCTCCATCGTCGACTTTGTCTCTGTCACCTTTGACCTAGACTAGAGTCAAGAGCAAGTCCATTTCAAATAAAAAAAAAAAAAAAAAAATCTTGAAGGATATCGACTAGATTCATTTGAGGAATCTGTAGCCTCACTTGACTGCTGATCATCAACATTGTTGACCTCTAAATTGACTGCTTCATCATTTTCAAAATCAGCATCCTCAGCATCCATGAAAGAAGTATCTATGCTAGGAGCATCTACCTCACATCTCCCAGATGAAGAGGAGGGTAAAACTTCTTGTCTTAAAACTGCTGGCGATGGTGACTGTGAGAGCAAATTGACAATATTTGAGTTCACAGTATCTATAGGCTTAATATTTTCCTTCAATCCATTAAAGCTATTTTCAAAAAATGTAACATCTCTTGACTTTAGTAAGCGTCTAGGACTTGCGCATTCCGGAAATAATAAGTACGAGGATTATCTGAATATCCTACAAAAATCTGTTCCTTAGCTTTCATTTCCAATTTACATCTCTGACTTGATGGAACATGAACAAGTGCTCTGCATCCAAAAACCTTCAGATGAGACAGGTCAGGTTTTTTATTAAACCACATTTCAAATGGTGTTTTACCGCAAAGCGCGCGGTGTGGTGATCGATTTTTCAAGTAGATGCTCGTCTCTACTGCATCTTGCCAAAAAGCTTTTGAGAGAGAGCCATGTGACAATAGTGACCGAGCCTTTTCTACTATGCTACGATTACACCGTTCACTAACCCCATTTTGCTGAGGGCTGTAAGGTGCTGTCGTCTGCCAATCGATACCCAGTGACTGAACATAATCCATCAATTCCTTATTGATGAACTCAGTTCCATTATCAGACCGCAAAATCTTTATTTTTCCACCAAACTGTCTCTCGACATGAGAATGAAAAGAACAAAACTTAGTTTTGACTTCAGTTTTAGAAGACATAAAATACACAAAAATAAAACGTGTAAAGTCATCTACAAAAATAATAAAATATCTATTACCTGTAAACGAATTTGTAGAAAAAGGTCCACAAACATCAGTATGAATCAATTGAAGTGGCGATGTAGCCTTCCTGTATTTTAAGCTTTTAAAGGGCTTTCTAGACTGCTTACCCTTTATGCAAGGTATGCATGGTTCCTTGTCAACCTCAGTGTACTCCACGCCGATAGCCTGACCTTTTCTAAGTAGATCCATTCCAATTCTACATAGATGTCCTAACCTCTTATGCCAAAGCTGGAAGTTGGAACAATCAGAGTGCACAAGTTTAGCTGAAACATTATTGAACATTTTAACTGAACAATCGACAGTATACAGCCCGTCACATAAAGAACCATACGCTAAAACATTTTTACTATTTACTACATCACACTTTGAATCATAAATAGTGCAGCCTTCTTTATTGAAAACTACAGAGAAATCCTTCTCTACTACTTTCTTCACTGAAAGTAAACTGCAGTTCAGATCGGGAACATGAACTACATTCTCTATTCTGTTCGCCAAAGTATCCGTGTCAATGGATACATCACCAATACCGACAGCCGTCATTTTTTGTCCATTAGCCACAGTAATCGTTCCACCTTGTACTGGCCGATAACTGCTGAACCACTCAAAATGCGGAGTCATGTGAATGGTTGCACCGGAATCAATGATCCATTTCCCATCATTTGCATCTGGCGCAGAAAGAGCCAATTCCTTCACAACAGCCTGTTCCACCTTTTCATTGTGATGGCAATCTGTACCTTTAAAAACCTTTCCCGACACACTCATAGCCGTCTTATCCTTCTTATTGGGACATTCGGGACTTTTGTGTCCTGGTTGTCTACACTTAAAGCAGATTATAGGCTTCTTCTTTTTGCTTGTAGAACCTGTTGAACGTAACGCAGCCACCTCGTTCTGGTGAGGGTCCTTCGAAAACTCGTTTAATAGCTTTGCCTTAACCAACTCACTGGTTACATCAACATTCGAGTTCTCTAAAGCCATTATAAGCGGTTCGTATCGTGATGTCAATCCTCCGAGAATAATCGCAGCCAGAGATCCATCGTCGATCTTCTTACCAATATCTTCAAGATCTTGAGCAGTACTCATAACGGCGTTGATATAAGATTCTATGTCTTGGAAATCGGTCAAGGTATATTTATATAGTCTACGCTCTAGAGAGAGCCTTCGACCCATACCTTTATCCTCGTATGCCTTTTGTAAAGCACTCCAAGCCTCCTTAGCGTTTTTCGCATTTCGTACGTGCGATATTGCACTTCCGTCTACCGTAAGGCATATTTTTGACAACGCCTTCTGGTCATTACGAGAGCGCACATGCTCCGCCGTTTTATCTGAATCATCGTACCCAATGATGGACGTCCACAGCTCCTCGTGAATGAGAAGCATCCTCATTTTGAACTTCCAGGTTGGGTATCCGTCTCGGTTTATTAACATCTGAATACCTTGAAAATTCATACTATTCCCTGACATTATCTACTTTTTAAGAAGAATGAGCTTCGTGCTGATAACGTGTTGAAAGAATAAGCTTAAAATGTAGAAATAATAAGCTTAATAAAAAGAAAAGTATTGAATTTTTATTTGAACCAAAGCTTTTATATAAAGAAGTAATGAAGTGACAAGAATAGAGTAAAGAGTACAAAACCATAACTTTTTGTAACACAACTAAATAAGTATGAATATACAACAGTTCCAAAGCATATGTTTGCTAAACACATATATTTGCCCTAAACGGTAGTTGCAGATGCGACCACGACCCCCAAAACGGGAGATAGAAAGTCACTCTGCCAATTAAGTCTATAATATAATTATCTAAGTATCGTAAAACCTCTCAGTTTTCTCGAAACATTATCCCTTTTAAGCAAAACCCTGGAATTGAAAAATCAACAGAAACGCCGACATACGGAGGACAATTCGAAGGCAATCGTTCGCGGTTAGTTGCCAAATAGATGGAGCGATCTCATAAATTCGTCTCGAACGTTCCGTCACAGATACCAACGCGGATAAATTGCGCGAATATTGAAAGAGAGAACCAAGATTTAACTGACAATGGAGCGATACGTGATTGTAATAATTCTGGTTTGAGTGTGTGATTTAGGAAGAGCATTGGTTTATGTTGTGTTTTGTTTGGACGCATAATTGTTCAACGAGTGTTTTACATAGCTTAATTCTGCTCAAAGCTAAGGCGTCGGAATGGCAGAGATTGTAACTTCAAATTCCATTCGTAGTCTTTTTGATTTAAATCTGCTTCTATTCCAAGTGTTATCTAACTTTATTTTATGAGTAGTAGTAAACAGGTTTACTAGTCGATCCTATTAAGCTCTTACACGTTTGCCCGCCTACCTGTCGAAACACCCCATGCGTCAGAGTAGCTGAATGGGCGCAGTAAAGTACAATAGAACAATGACACTACTGTGTACACTTGGTGTACCGTTGACGTTTTGATCACTTTCTCTTATGTACACTTGGTGTACACCTGACGCTTGAGGGGTTAATGTTTCTATCTCCACCTGATAGTAGTAAACTAGTACATAAGCAAGGTATATTTGTCAGTGGCAAATATGTATTTGTGTATTTCAACACTTACCACCAACAATACAAACAGGCATGAATAAACATTTCGCCACCATTCCAAAATCTTCCATTTTCATCTACATACCAACTCGTAATTGCTAACGAGATACATACCAAACTAAATTATTATATAACATCCGTACATTTGACAGGCTAACACAATTACAGTGTGTTCTTAGCAGAAAGTCAACAAACATGTAATTTGCGATCAGACAAATTAATATTGTGTGTTTTGGGAGACGTGAATGAATGCCGAGATGATTGTGTCAATAGAGGATTTGTTAGTGAGAATGTTGTTAGCGAATTGTAGCCCTGGTACTTGATCTGGATGAATCTGGATGAATCTTGATATCTTGTGAATTTATTTCAATGGCCATTGATGGTATGTAATTTAGTTCTAGATAAAATGTAGGTACCTATCTGAAAGCCTAAGCCTATTTGTATATGATCTCTCGTCTTACTAGTTTCTAGTCGAGTCTGTATCTATTTATTTCAATCGATTTTTGTTAACATACAACTTCTAAGTGTTTTTTTCACAGAACAGATAAAAGAAGTGTATTTTTCGATACATGGAAATGCCATTCAAATCACCTTTCTATTCTTCGATCATTTCGTGCGTGTAACCACTTAACTACGGATATCGAGCTATTGTGAGCCTTCTAACATGTTAGTAAGTAGATCATTTGCCGCTTGCTTAGCAAAACGCCTTCTCCTAACCATAAATAAATATTTTCTTTATGTGTACCTACTATGATAATTTGTCAACCTCAGTGGCAGCATTTCATTTTTTTTACACTTATTTTTTTATTTATTTTTAAGAAAGACCCTTGTTGGGTTTTTATGCCTCAGTGCTATACCAATCTCGCGATGTTTGTTGTATAAACTACGGTAGGTAAGCTTTGATTAATGATGAATTTTACGCGGGATTTTTCCTTTGTAGATTTTTAGGTTAGGTTTTATTATTACAGCGAATCTGCAAAATGTTGGATTGTTTTTTTGTCCATGTAGTTTTTCATATTGTCATGTTTATGCCAACATTTTCTTGGCCCAATTCGAGTATCTACTATCTAGCGCAAGGTTTTTCTAGACAAGTAGGTATAACATATTATCATGGACTAACCTCCAAATGTTCTTGCTAACGTATTACCTAAAGCTTTTTAGTTCCACGACTCTTATATCCAAGAGTAAAGAGTTTAAAATTGAGTGGTAAAAAATAAAAGCTTGTAATGATACCCCACGAATAGCTCTGGGTGCCAGTTTCGCACGTGAATGACCCTTCTCACCTTAAGCGTTCCGTTTTTCATAATTTGTACGTTAAATAAAAAGCAGCAATTTATAAAACTGTAACTCGAGTGTTGTTGTCGGTTAAAAAATTGCTATTGTCAAGAAAAGTGAGGACTTTTCTAAAATGTTACTTTATTTGTGTTTTGATTAATGGTAACTTGTCATCTATCTAAGTAAGTACTGTCGACGGATTATCCGGTGTCTATGTATCGGCTGCCTGCTTTTAAATTTCCGCCATTTTTACTGGAAAAATAAAATATGACGAGGCCGAAAATATTGGGGCTCTCTTTCAAATTAAATGCTTCATAAGATTTTGAACATAAAAGTAGAGCTAATAAAATACCATATCCAATATCTAAAATTCCTTCCATGACATGCTATAAAATCGAGTGGCCATACGATCTAGTGTAACCGCCTGCCTTAAGAGCTATCAAACGATCGTAACACTAGGTTTTTGCCAATGGAAAGCCTACTCTCTGAAGCCTTTGCTATAAAACTTCACGTCATTTTCAGGCTGACAAGTAGACTGTAAAAGAGCGCAAAAAATCCTTTGTTTGGAAATTCCAAAGAAATAATGGATTCTGAGATTGTGTTCAATCTTTGAGAGCGCGGGTTTTATTAATAGTTGTCATGACAATGCGAAAAAATGTTGTCGGATTGAGCTGTGGGTGAAATAATCAGGATGTGTTACGACTCCGATTACGGTAACTTTTGAAAAGGGTTTTTAGGCTCTTGCGCTGCATTTGTGGTGGTCATTCTGTAGCTTTGTCAAGAACGCGATACGTCATCGATCCAACCTTACTTGCTGTAAAATGATGTATTTTGAAACTTTTGCCGATATGTACAGAAGCCAGCACATCAAGCTACTACAATCTGTCAAACTTCTTTAATAGGTTTTCAACTTTATCGCTAAAACGTAACGTTCAAAGTTGATTGGGAAAATTTGACAGTTTCGGGTAGCTTGATGTGCTGGCGTCTTTACCCCTGTGATTTGAGCTCTTTAGCGTTTAATTCATTTGTTCTATTTATGAGCTAGCAATATCTATCAGTGCTAATTAAAAAAATAAAAGCATTATCTTAAAAATTTGAACACAAACACGGAATAAAGAGGGTGCACATTGGCGGAATCAATTTGGTCGGTCCAGAGACCGTGAGAAGAGTGGCGTTCCAATTAAAAACTACTCTTTATAGTCCAGTGAACACCTGACCGGCAGCCGGCGGACATAAATACAAGGTGACACACACACACCATACATACGAGTACATATACACATGGTTTTAGTAACTGTTTCACAAAAATCGAGGTACATTGTAGTGTCGTTTGTGGGTCCCTCGTTAATATATCAAAGGCGACTAAATATGATTGTAATTAGTGAAAATATAGTGCTACAATTTTTGTGGTTATTGCAAGGTAAGGTAAAATAACACGCAGATAGTGGTAAACTGATGCTCTTTAAACTTCACCAAGTCCCAAGAAGAAGAAAGCAAGAAGAAGAAGAAGGAAGGGGAACTTATGCAAGTAAGTAGGTATGTTAAATGCACAATTACCAGACCTTCAATTTAGTTTTGTCCTCAATTCGTCAACCCTGGAATTGTCATGAAAACAAAACACTACGTCTTCACTGAGACGCATCATTTACTTCGTGTTCTGCGTTTTATCACACCACTTAGTCACATACGTTGAACCTTTGACCTATAGGGGAAAAACCGTGACACATATCGCAACAAAGAGACTTTTATATCCAAGACTCTTGAACTTAAACCCACAGAGAGTCTTGAACTTTTGTGGCTAACGAAGAAGATTTCGGATATTGATGCGAGACCCTCAATATCTGCATGACTTTGACCAAAACTCATTCCGAGTATCCGTTCTAGAGATATGAACCTATTTACCGATGTAGGCAGTCTATAATACAGATTCTTGAGACTTGAAGTATCGATACGATTCAATATTGAGTTTCAATTTACTCTGCAGGGCATTAGGTACTTGATAGATTCATTTAGTCGAGAGTCCAGATATCCGATAGTGTTGATTCATCGACTTCTAATCGAAACCAGTGTAAATGTCGATGTATTTCAAGTGATGTCTCGATGTTCCAACCGAGATTGGAGATCCTTTGTTATTTGATCAATGGTTTGGCTTTGTTGCTTAGGAAGGCAATTTAACTACAACTCGGTTTACAACTGTGATGTTTTTGCGGAATCCGCTGTCATTATCGTTTTAGGTATAGGAATGTACTAGCTGTGCCCTTGACTTCGTTCGCGTGTGTCGGAAAGGGGAATGAAAATTATATGTATTGGTAATAATATCAACTTAATTAGCTAGCTTTGAGTGTCAGAATAGTTACTAGTTATTTACTGTGTGTGAAAAGTAGTGTGTGTGTGTGTGTGTGTGAGTAGTGTGTGTAGGGAGAGGGTTTTATGAAGAAAAGCACAGAGAGACAAGACTAGGCATTTATTTTAATTTACCGTACGCAAAATACGCGCATTGACGTGGAGTTGCGGATACCAGCCCGTATTACCTATTACCTATTACCTATTATTTTAATTAAGCTTGTCAGTTAAATACGTTAATGAGAAAACTAGTTGTCCGTTCCAAAACTAGGTCATCATGGAGAAGGAAGGACAAGGACACTCCATGGCAGCTTGTTTTAAAGTAACAACACAACACATTTATCAACAAATAATAAAAAAAAAAAAATTGAGTCCCACGAAAAAAAATCCACGCGTACGAAGTCGCGGGTAATAGCTAGTATTCAATATAATTCTACATAATTATTCCAAAACGTGCATGTCGGAAAACTGTTTTTTTTTTGCGCGGAACTCTAATTATTTTTCTAAAATAAGCGTAGCCTAAGTTACTCCTTATAACATTAGCTATCTGCCAGTGAAAGTCCCGTCAAAAGCGGTCCAGCCGTTTCGGAGATTAGCCGGAACAAACAGACGGACAGAAAAAAAAAGTGATTTTGTTATAAGTACCGTATATACTTTCATACGCATTTACATAGTTAAAAGCTATTATTTTGACATTACAAACAGACACTCCAATATTATTTATTTGTATAGATACGTATAGCAAATGATTTTTACTATCTGCCGTAGTACAAATATGTTATAAGACTTGGCAATTAGTGTTAAAGATTGATTGGAATGATTTATGAATGAAAGTAAATAGACAAACTATGCTCGACAATCGACATAGCAGTACACAACTTTTGACAGCTGAAGAGGTCAAGGAATTACCAGGCTACGATCGTAGCACGGGCTACGCAGCTACGCAGCTACGTAGCAACTAGCTGCGCTACGCTAGATAATAGTTAGTTTGTCTACGATGTTTGTTGTAAAAAAATTTTTTTTTTTTGTTTTACAAAATATTATTTTTTATTTTGCGGAACATAATATATTGTGTTGTTTTGGTAGGTATTGACCAAAGCTATCACCCCTGCAATATGTCGTACTATTTACTGGACACCCTGTATAAGCCATCAAGGGCTTCAGTGGTTTTTAGTATACAACAATGTAAACTCTGCAAACATTTTGAACATTAAAAAAAAAAAAAAATATAATTTTTAATTCGTGTTATATACAATCATCATATAACGGACTCAGTTAACTGGGTTTTACTTCAATGTTTTCACGATAAACTAGCTTGTTTTCAGCCAATTAAAGTATAAACTAGGTAGTATCTGCTAGATACTTCGGTGTTTATTAGCTTCGTCGCCACGCCATCTAAAGTTCTAGTAAACGTTCTGGAAGCAAGTTCTCCACAATAGGGTCAGGGGTCAGGACTCTGTCGGTTGGAACTTGCAAACTTAAGGCTATGTTCCTCCGCTGGCAAAATAAGGTTGATTTACTTGGTTATTGAGATATGTTAACCCTTTTATGCTGCTTTTTTGTTGGGTCGATAAGGCGTTCATTTTTACTTACTGAATTACGAAAACAATGGTTTAAAACTGTTCATTGGTAAATGAATATATATTTAAATTAAATGTTGTTTCTAATTTGAGAATACTTGAATATCTAAAACTAATAATAATGCTGAAAAGTTTGTTTGTTTGATCGCGCTAATCTCTAGAACTACCAGTCAGTTTTGAAAAAATATTTTTGCATTTGATAGCCCAATTCTTGAGGAAGGTTATAGGCTATTTAAAATCACGCTGGCACCCATAAGAGCCGAGTAAAAAGAAAAAGAAGTTGCTAACCGAAAACAAAGTAATAGCGCGGGTGGGCGATGCGATCCGACGTGTTGGGTCGGGGACACAAGAAATACACGCGAACGAAGTCGCAGGCAGAAGCTAGTTGTTGATAAAATAAAGATAAAAACACCGTGCCGAAGTCTGCCGAACTGATACGACGTTAGACGATGCACGGCTTTCAACGCTGCACCGCTGTGCCGGTCGGAGTGGGGGGTGTTAGGTTTATTTTCGTTACGGAAAAAAAGCCCAAGATAAAAGCTATGCAATAGCTTAAAAGAAAAAGATTTACGATATCAAGTACTCCGATCCAGTTCTACTTTCAAAGACGAAACCCTACTAGAACTGTATACCCCTAATACACGTACCAGCGAAGTCTCCCAGCTGAAACGCGTCACTACAAAATACGAACATAAAATCAATTTGATGTGTAGACAGTTCCCGTACGTAACACAATTGAAGCCTTATGTCTTTGTAATCAAATATGCCTCCGCGAATGTATTAGTCAGGCGAAGCGTCACTGGAAGTAAATAGTATCGGTTTCAAGTATGTGTCTTATGTATAGTTTAGGTATGTGTCTTATGTAGATACGCTCCTGAGGCGATATTTGAAGAGATATGTTGAATATTGAGGTGTTTGGTAAGTGATGTTGAATTAATAATGCGTTGGTACTATTCGTGAAATAAAGATAATTTTATTGTTTTGTTCATTTCGCAAATAGCTCATACCGAAACGGTAAGATGAATAAAATGATCAAATTTTAGAGGTTAGAAAGACCCTTTTTTTTGGATGGGAAATCGTCTAATGACTCCTCCCGCTCTGGGTGGAGCGGAAGGCAGTGTCAGACTCTTACTGACTAAAACCCACCCGTGTTCCTTCCTTAGCCCTTTATGTTCCGGGGCAGCGGTAACCTTTTCGGACGATGCCGCTACCCCGGCGGGTTAGAAAGACCCTTTGGCTGAGTTTAACAACTTTTAACCAGGTTTAATTAATTTATTTGAACAGTTAGTAACTGTTACTGTTAGCGTGCGTCATCCCACCGCTGGGCAAAGGCCTCTCCCCATGACTCCCAGCTCTTTCGATCCAGGGCTAAAGTGGACCACTGATCGTTCGTTTTCTCCTGCGTATACCTACAGTTAGTACGGCTTTGCAAAATTGCACGTACCTTGGTTGCATGACATGTTACTATGATTAACAGTAGCTCTCAGTGATTATTCGGTAATCAATACTTCATATAAACTTCTTGGAAATCAAAATACATAACTCCCATAGGTACAATTTATTCGGGTCATTTACTTACAAACAAATAACTAAACAGTATTCATGTTGAGACCACAATTAACAGCATGTGGGACTTCGCAGTTATGTCTCTGGGCACTTAAGTCATTAGGTGGATAACTGCGCGTTATAACTTGAGAGTTAACCCCTCTGCGGTTAAGAGAGAGTGCTCGTGTTTATAGTTGGACAACCTGCCCATTTGTAGGGTTATTTGGTGTTTATAGCGCACATAATATTATGAAACAGGCGGCTTGGTAATTTATTATAAGTGGAAACTGCTCCGTTGGTCTCGTGGTCGTAAGTGCGACTGCTGAACGTGGGGTCCTGGGTTCGAATCCTAGGTCGGGCAAAGTGTTATTGGGTTTTTATTAGTAACAGTCAGAAGTTTGGAAGTTGACGGTGTGATACCCCCGTGTCTCGAAAAACACGTTAAGCCGTTGGTCCTGCGCCGATTTCTCTCCGGTCGTGTAGGATTGTGTGTTGTCCCATCGGACTATGAGAGAAAGGGAAGAGAGAGTGTACTTGTGTCTGCACGCACACGCCCGTGCACTATAATACCTCCCGCGACGAAGGCTCCTTTGAGATTGGTTGCCATGGCCGAAATACGGTCTGGAGGACAATTTTTGTAATCGGTGGAGGTCTTCTTCAGTGCCAACACTGGAGAAGAAAGCTGTATGAGAATAGCTAAGGTTGGAAATTGCAATGATATTAAAATTTGTGAAGAGACCTTTCGGTTTTCCTGCCTGAAACATGGAAACATCTGTCACTAATCATTTCTTCTTTTTGTTTTTTTCTGACAAATATTATTTCGACATAACTAGATTCGTGTTAGTTATCTTAATACAAAGTTGTTTTGAGGACTATTTTGCAGAACGTTCATACGTTCGTCTGCATAACATTTGACTACCGATGGGAAAACATCAAAAGCCCTTCACAGTTAGGTATAACCCTGAGCCGTCGAAGTGTCGACCAACAGCGAAATTGAATCATTTTCATGACCTAGCACGAACTGAGAGTTCGATTGACGCCGAAAAATCGAATTTCACGCCAATATTCTTCATTCCCGGCTTTTCTCCTTTCTGATGGAAAAGCTGCGCGGATGAGCGATACAACCTGTAACTTCGCGTCTGCCGAGTTAATAAAAGGCAATGTGATAGCGTGATGTAGCTTGCGATGTCACTGCGAATGCTCAATTTGTTTTTGAATACTGAATGCGTCGAATGTCGTTCGATTGACGTGGATGGCTAGTTCCGATGAAAAAAAAACTGGCCTAGTGCATGTCGGACCAAGCACGTCGAAGGATACAGGAAGGTAGTTGGAATGAATTTATCCCAAGAACAAACTTAACTTTGTAAGTTTGTAATCGCAAAAAAGTATTTTTATATGTGATAAAACTATAAATTAACGATTTTTGGACTTTTTCCTTTACTTGTGCTGTTGTGAGACCTTGCTTCTTGCCAAACATGACTCTAAGTCAACGGGAAGTAGTACGGTTTTGATTTATTTGCGAGTATCAAAATGTGTAAATATGTCGCATAAATGGCAGTATTTTTTATTACGTTGATTTTTAGAAGCTTGATTTTTTAGAGCTCCAAGGAGCAGTAGACCTACGTATTTGATATCAATTTCAACATGATACCTATGCTTACGTGTTCCTGAGAAAAAGGGTCTTGACCGACGACTATCCAAAAAAGACTTTCCCTTACTATTTTTTTTACGTCTAGGGCTCGGCTGTAGGTACGTAGTGATATCTACAACGCCACATGCGAACAACGCGTCATACTGACGTCATGGAAAATCCTGCATCTCGCAAGCAGTGTTTACCGCGCAACTAGCATAGATACAACAGCCCGACATGAATCATCGGGCAGTTGCCCGCCAGACACAAAACCCGTCTGGTCGGAGGATCCTCCCTTTTCTATAGAGTATGAGTGAATTTTACACACTGTTCCTCATACCTCTATAGGTATTTTAATTTATACGATTTTTGTTGATCAATAGGAATAGTTACGACAGGAGTCGTGAGTTTTTCTCTCAAGCTTCTATCAAGAAGTAAGAGGAATGCACGGTAACTTATTGTTGAGTTTGTTGTAAATTGCGTGTTTCTGCCACTGCGCTATGCTGTTATTGACCTTTACCAAAACTTTCCTTTTAGTCGGCTACACAAACACTAAATTGTTTGTGAAAGGTCAAACCGCAACCTATCACGACAGGGTAGGAACAAACAACTCTGAGGATCTATCTATTGGACACACGCATCCATCACGATGACTGACATTCGATTTCTCATCCCTGACTTATCCCTGTTCATATTACAAAGTATTACTTAGCCACTTACAGGTACCTTGTAAAATATTGGTACATAAATTGCAATGTTTTGAGCACCTCTGAAGTGGCAATATGCCGTCCATATTAGTCGTAGAACCGATGACCGTTGGTGGTGGGTGTTATAGACTGGATACAGCAAATCGGCAAACATAAGGTAGGACACTCAGGCTAGGTGGAGCGACCATCTTCGTGGGGTGGCTGGAGATAAATGGCGTGTAATTGGGAGAGTCCTATTTCCAGCAGTGGACTGCTGTAGGCTGATGATGATGAGCACCACTGTCTGAAGTGCATATGTAAAAACAAAAGTCGTAAAGGCGTCAGTTACCTGTCTTATATCAATTCGAATGTTTCATTTCGTTCGATCTTTTTGGTTTTTTTCTTTGTTTCGTCAGCGTTTGTTTCAGCGCCAAGGCTGATCATTTTAATATCTCAAGTGTGTTGATACTAAGTTCCACATCAAATACAGACGACTAACGTCACTTTTTTCGGATTTTTATCAAGGTGAAGTTTCTGCAAGAGCGCTATTCATGCCGTGCTATGTTTTCTTTTATGGTAGGTTAATATTAAAAGCCGTTGAAGGAAGCTTCTTCGTCATCTGCTAATTGATTGGCAACCGCACGACCAAAGCGTGCCATAACTAATATGTAGTTAGTCTGATTGGCCGCAAGCCATCGGCCAACAGAACCACGGCAGCCAATTTCCCTTAGTTGATTATTGTTAGTTGCCAGGCAACACATCAGTCCGTAAGCTTATGACGTCAGCTACAATCTCAAACAATTAATGTTTGTACGTTTGCACTAACCGAAGACGCATAACGGACTAGTTAACGCAAATGATTGAGGAAGCGTTGTCGTATATACTTAAAATATGTTAGAATGATCAGCATCAGCATAACTCTAGACTGTGATAGTTAAAAGGCTTAGCATGCCTTTGAAATCATCTTCAACATCTTTCCTTGTGGGCGGGATTCATATTCGGTTCATCTTTACTACCTCATATAATCATGTAAGCAATTAACCCATGGGTCATCACAAACGGCCCCAAATGCCTACAGAACCCCCGAAAGTCTCCATTAACCTTCCAAAAGCGCACATTAATACACTCCTTTCATTACTTTACATCTGCGAAAACGTGCCCTCGAATATGGTTAGTTTACCTTGTATAACGTCCCCGGTCCCCGTTTCGTACGAATTTGACGTATTTTCCCTCAAATTACAACCCTTTGCGTAGTTTGGTCCCTTAGGAGTGTATTTCGGCCTCAATATTACCTTGAGGCCTGAAAGGTGAGGCCTCTGGTGTAGTAAAGTATTCATCGCAATGATTCTTTGTGTGGAAGTGAAAGAAGGTTTCCGCAAGCATTGTTATGGAGACAGATATGGGCTATTTGCTTCAGGAGTTGACTATTTAGGGAACAGTAATATTCCCTAAGTAGTGTGTCATTAGGTTGTTGTGGAGCAGATGAGAGGGGTTATAACGTTTGAATGGATGGATTCATTTCTTGTGGTAGTCAGATCGATAGCAGGTAGCACTAATTTGATTCGTTTCGCGTGTCAATGGTTAGCTAGTTTTGGTTGAATTCAGGAATATGGTTCAGAATATTCCTAGTTACTAATAACTAGGGTATATTTTCAGTGGCGAAGGCACCATACAACTCGATTCCCACCGGCTTCCCTTCGAAAATTCAGAACATAACCACTCTATAGTCAATTCATCATTGAAATTTTGTTTAGGCATTTTTTTTTTGCTCCGGCCTTTCTCTGTCATAAATTCACCCTTCGCCACTGGTATATTTACTTTACTCTAACTAGCTGTACCTTAGGTAGGTGCAGTTACAATAAGATATGAGACTGCCGCCTTATTGAGCTTGCACAATCTGTCAACATCAAAAATGTGTGATCATAATCTAAGTATTAGAGTATTTCTATGTATTTGATGTTGACCACAAAACAGAGCTGACTCCGCGACCTAAGTAAAAATTAAAAGCAAATTGACCCAACCGACCCGTACAAAAACTACCCCGAACTAATGGTCTCGCCGGCCCAAGCTTGAGCAATGACCTTCTACACAAAAATTACTCGGTAATGAATCAATCCCTTCCAAGAATTTGTTCGAATTACAAGAATATTTTCTACTCGGAAAGTTTATAATAATAATGGCTTTCTGAAAGTTCTTAATAATAAAGATGGATTGAGTTATAAAGATATAAATATACCTAAACAAATCGTAGCTAAGCTGAACCTTTAGTATGGTTAAAGTAGATTTCAAAGCAGGCAAAGCCTGGTGCCTATAAATTATACAAGTATAAAAGGAAGCAGTAGATACTTTGACTATTACAGTAGGTCATTTTATCTCACGAAGCGACGTACGCTTTACTTGTGGTTACCAAGTGTACAAACACGCTGTGAATGTGTGCGTGAATACGAGTAGCGTCAGCACATAACACACACACACGCACACACACACACGCACACACACACACACAATTCCGACTTCGCCATTGTCTCGGCCGGTAGCGAGAGTTCTAGCGCTTACATAGACATTCACAGCGTGTTTTTTTTACTCATGTTAACCACAAGTAAAGCGCGCTTTGCTTCGTGAGATAAAAATACTGTAGCAGTGCTGTGCTGTGTGTGTTTTTTCTTTCATCCCATTACTGACGTTAGTCTCTATTTTCTTTTTATTAAAGGAAATAATGGGAACAGGATACGTCGTGTAGGTTTAAAAAATAATAAATAACAAGTAACTGCGTTAGATATCCTCGGTTGGATGTGTCACTGAAATATGTGATTCTTTGTGAGTGACAACACGCCATTTTTTCAGAGGGGCAATTCTCGTAATTTTAAGAACGTTCACAGTCTGATCTCGGTCTCAACCTGTCAAAATTACCTCTAATTTCCCTACATTTTGAAAAGTTTTTGACATTTGTTTGTCGCCGAGATGAGACTGCGACTAGATTATGAACGTTTTAAATTACGAGAATTGTCTTTCAGTTCTCATGGGGATCAAATTAGAGAAATGTCTACACTTTGAAGACCTTGACTTTCGGTTTGATTCGTTTTTTTATTTATGAAAATGTTGGCCTCCTGAAGCTGTGTCACTTTTTTCAGTGTCTCATTACATAACAGCACGCATGTAATTCGCCGACAGGTTAGGCAGAGCCGGTAGAGGTGAACTAAAGTAGGTCCACCCACATTTCGCCAGTTATGTTTTTAAGTCCCATGTAATAGAGGGCGAGCCTTTTTCAGTGAAATATCAAACTAAACTTTGTTTACGAAAGAACACATGCATATTACACTTGTGTGTTGCTACCATTACATAAATCACAACATAATACAGCTATTAACAAATAATTACTTTATTGTATAATAAAAGCGTGATATTTTCACGGTAACGACTAGTCAAAAATGTGGTTAATCCATTAGCTGTCCACCAATTACTTAAAACACGAATATGATAAGAAAGGAATTCATTAAATACACAATATCATGGTAAACTTTGACCGTAGACATAGATGTTGCATTTTATGGGCACCAGGGGGCGTTCGAAACGTGATCGTAAATTATAAGGTGCAGTATTGGGCAAACTAGAGGTGTAGGGATAAACATGGGGTGACGATGTAAAGCGCGCTGTTCACTGTGCGACTGAGTCTGTTGATCAGGAATAATGTTTGCGCAATTCGCAATAGCAATGTGCACTTTAGCAGCTTTGTTTTTTTTGAGTTTAGGTTTTGGTAATGTGAATATTTCTATTGCAGTAACTAGTAGTGGTTTTATTTATATTATTATATCTGTCAACATACATGATTCAGTTATTCAAGGATTGTGGGAAACATAGTTTTTAAATAAAAAAACTTAGTCATAGGAAACAATATAGTACGTCATCATTATTCTCCTGCCCTTAACCCAATATATTTGAGGTCAGCGCAATATATATAAAAAAAAAAATATAGTACCTACCTATAGGAATAAAATTAGTTGCCGAAACTCGACTATTAATGTAAAGCGGCTTTAATCCGTCTCGCCGGACCGCTAACAGGACCCTTTATTAGGGATAAATCAATATTCAGCCCTAAGTTCATAGCGTGACGTGATCGCATTTTGGCGCCGCTCCCGATTCGCCTGCACCACATCGACACATGCGTACTTACAAACATTATCAGTTTAAGTAGCTTCATTAAAATAAAAAAGCGCGAAAATCCATAAAGTAAAACTGATCTTTTTTATAGCCCAGTGTTCTAGTATCAACATTTTTCTGCCAGTATTTTTTAAACGCAGCGTTCTGTTTTTGAGAATATTTCCTATCATGAATGATACCATTAACCTAAAGTATATATTGGGAGAATGACACTGTCGAAGTTTGCATCCTGCGGGGTAGTTGCGTATCAGTGGCTTTCATTTTGACAGTTTACATAACAACATTCATTGTGTTATGTACAGACGCCAGCACATCAAGCTACTACAATCTGTCAAATTTCTTTAATAGATTTTCAACTTTATAGCTAAATCACAAGGTTCAACGTTGATTGGGAAAATTTGACAGTTTCGGGTAGCCTGTAGGTACGTTGTTGTGCAGACAATTTTTTCGAACATTATAAAGCAATGGATTAGCAATATCCTTCAAAATTATTCAGATTATGATTGATAGTGTGATACGCAATTAGGGTGCTGGCATCAGATGCACACATCTATGCATTGTGAGGATTTACGAAGATGGTTCGCACACATGCACACTCAACAACGCCATGCGGCCATTTGCATTGTTTAGTTAGGGGTGTTGTTATTTTTTTAATCGATTGCGGTAGGTCAGCGCTCTATTGATCCGGCCACGTTACAGATGAATAATTAAGTTTTGGTCAACAATGGCAAACTGAATTGTGTTCTGTAGGCTGTTGTTACTAAGTTTTGTTCAAGTTATAATTAGATTGCTTTGGCGTAGTATTAGAATAGCAATTGGGATATTAGGGATTGTTCTTGAATTTAGATAAGATTGTTCTTTGCTTTGCTGCCTTCTCGTATAAACTTTAACAGATCTAGAATAATTCAGAATGGTTAAAATTTAATAAACAATCCAAACTTATTTCATTTAGAACTTCTAAAATTTATTATTATTATTAAAAGATAAATGAGTCCTAAAAGTTACAATAAACTAAATTGCTACAACCCTACTTTGACAAATACGTCTGCCAAAAAAATCATCAGGTACAAATTGGACTCCAATTCTCTTGACAAAGCGCCGTAATAACTCAAATTCATAAAACTGTGACTTCTCGTTACTTGTACCTCGTCTGGGCTCACCCTCACAACCTCCTAAAGGGCTCCCCTCGTAGGGCTGTCGCGTGACAAATGCATTTTATTTAATGTGGACAAGATTACAACTAATTTTGTAGCGTGTGTTACAGAAATAAATGTGGGATCGCTTTATCTGTTCCGGTTTTTTTTTTAAATGTTTGTTGTGTTTTTGAAGTGAAAACTTCTTTAGGCGCATTTTGCGCTCTTTTTGAACTGTGAGCGAAATTGAACTGTCACGCTCGGCAGGGTAATTGCGTAACACACTATAAGTAACAATGGGTTTAATTTTGACAGTTCAACAACATTCATTGCGTTATTTACGTTGTTGAGCAGACACATTTTTCGAACATATGAAGCAATGGATTAGCAATATCCTTCAAAATTATTCAGATTGACATTGATAGTGTGTTACGCAATTAGGGTGCTGGTCGGTGGCGTTGAATCTGTACCCTAATTGCGTAACACGCTATCAATCATAATTTGAATCATTTTGCTGAATATTTCTAATCCTTTGCTTCATCCCCATCGTGCGATCATAAGCACACACCCTTTTTTATATTGGCGTTGAAAGATTGGGATAATTATGAAAGTGCACCGGAAAGTTTTAGCGATTCCAGTGTAACTGATCTTTTTTTGAACAGCATCATACTGTAGTGTACACGCGACTTTAGGCGACCTTGAACAGAAAATTTTGGCACTAGCTAGAATGCAGTAGTCATAACGCGGTTTTTGTCTTATGAAACTGCAATTGATCTAAAGTTAGAATATCGGAGTTCCCAAGTCTTGGTTTTAGACTAACCGGTAAGTTAGACTAAGAACCGAGTCGAACATAGTTGCAAGAAAACTAGGCTAATTACGATTTCTTAACTCTCTAGGTACTGTGTGGCTAGCCCAGTAATGTTTCTTTAAACCAGTATTAAGTTTCTTGTAACTTATATTGCCAACTATTCAATACAGGAAACTTTTCTTCTATAAAAGTAAATGGTAGGATGTTAAAAGTAAAGTTTGCGTTACGTTTGTGGAGTCAACGCGAACTGCCCGGGCGTCGGCGTGTTGCCACTTTTAACTTTAACTTATACTCCGAACAAACAAGTTTTTCCTTGTTCTCGTTTGACTTGTTTCATATTACTTTCTTTGCGCTAGTTTCTATATTTCAATGCTGGACTACACATTTTGGTGTATATTTTTCCTTTTCAGTTGTTGGTATGGAAATTAATAGAAATCTACTGTTGTGTTCAAATAGCTTGATGTATGAATTATTTACGTTTTTTCATTTAATGTCAGAATTTTGTCAAAACATGTATGTACTTGTAACAAAATTAAGCTATGCTCGCCTACTCAACTCATTTATGTTTTTTTTAATTTTCAGATCAAAGAAAAAACTTTCCTGTAAGTACACAAAACCTAATTAAAGATCCGCCTAGTAACAATGTTGTGCCAGCCCTGAAACCGGCGCCTTTATAATTTGCGCGCGACACCACTCCAGCAAGGGTTGTCAAACATTCTCAACTTCATTATAAACGGCGAGAGCCCCCTAGCGGCCGTCGCGCGAATTACAGAGCAAAGAAAATGATGGACGTTTGCGACGCGCGACGGTAGCTATCGTAACATTTCTAATGTTACGGCTTTCGAATAAGGGGTGTGATTTGCTTTACAAATCGTCAAGATCCGTGAAAATGTTATTTAAGCACTGGATCCCAGCTAATTCCTTTGTTGAAAATAAAACTATTCCAAACACAGACATATCCTGTACCCATTGGAATTACTAATTAATCGTGCAAAATTGTAAAACTAAACAAGCCGAACGCACTAAATACGACCATTTCGGCATTAAATAAACTGCGCTAATCAGGTTTCGAGCCCTAAATAAACCTATTCCGGCGATTCTATTCCATATTATTTTAACTCACACATAAATGCCTACCCTTTATCTTGTTTGCCTAACAGCGGTCATTCACCTGTTAATCCAACCCGCGATTACTAGCAGATGATATTTGCTCTGCTCTTTACCGATATTATATTATTATTCAGTGTGTTCTCTGAACAAAAAAACCCTTTAAGACAGAATATCTTCGGCGGTGTTTTATCTGTAACCATAAACCTTCCTTGTTTATCGTCGGCATGATTCCCTAATAAACTAATGTTTACGCACAGATCGTAGGTATGTAATTCGATTTTGATGGTGATAGCAATGTTTTCATACCGCGCTTTGCCGCGGCTCGGCGGTTTGTGGGTCGTAAAATTTTGTGGTTGATTGCTACGACAGGTGGAACGGGAATTACAAAATAAACATATCACGAATCCGTCCCGCACTCACCTATATCCCGGGATTTTAGTCACGTATTCCCAAGTATACGCATCATTCTGTATAAAACCACATTTTTATGTAAAGAGATGTCATAACCGTGTATAGGAATCAGGGCGTTGCGAATTCGTTGCGCGATATATTATATCGCACGCAGTCGTTGCGGGGGTGCGTTTATCGTCGCACACTTCTCTTCATCTTTATTACGAATTTATTACTCACCCCCAAGAAATAATGCGAATATTTATGGCTCTTGTATTAATGAATTCCCCTAACATTTTTCCATTACAATTCCATATTTCTCTGAAACAATTTAGCGCCAAAATGAAAACGCCTGCATAAACAATGAGAGCAAAATGTTTTCTTCGCCTAAAGTTAACTTTCTGTTGTTTTTTTGTCAGGCGCTTCCAAATGAACTAACAAAACGGAACGATAAATTGTCGAACAAAGACTCGACTTCATTGGTTCCAAATCGTTCTAGTCGTAATGTGTTGAGATGTCCCCGACAGACGTTTTTTCCATTTACTTTGTGTTCTCTTTGAACAGCGTTCTTTGAAGGCGAAGTAGAGTTAATTCAAAATGTAGGTCTACACCAAGTGGTCGTATTTTACCGGACACACCTTCCTCAAGTGATCGATATTGCTGATTTAGGAGGCAGTAAAGAAAACGTTGTACTCGTGCGACATTGAGACGGATTTGACGTATGGATTGGTTCGCATGAACTGCTTTCACTTAGAGTCGTTAGTATAAAAATGGCCGTCGTTTTTTTTTGTAAAAGTTACTTACGTCGTCATAAATGAGCGTGGAGTAATTTATTTATATTTGACTCCATGAAGGCAGGTTGACTTATTATTCAGTAGGACTGTTACGGTTGTAGATTTTAAGCAATAGGTATACAAGCTTCTCGAAACTCATTACCTATTGGATACAATGTTACAAAGGAAATTACACAAATAATGTGGTATTTGTCTTAATTTACATAATGATGCTATGTCACTGCCATCAAGATATGGTAATACATTGTAATCATCACACATTAAAGATCAAAGAATGAAAATTCAGTACCTAGACTGTGACTCCCATTTTTCTTCAAATTTTCACCCTCCCACAATTTCGCGGAATTTCTGAAAACGTTTGTCACACAATAAAGATTACGCGATGGTTTCATTGCTCCCAGTGGATTTATGGTAAGGGTAGAGCTAGAAAGTCAGCAAGGGTAGACGAAGTAATTAAAAAAGGCGAGAGTAAAGAGGGCAAGGGCAAGAGTCAATCTGAGATATCTTCTTACAAAAAAAAATCGATAATGGATATTGTAAATAAAAATATTTCTTGACGATTTTCTAAATATGCTATCACCGAGTAGTAACTAAGTACCTACGGACGATTTATTAAAATATAAAAGGGTTGTTTTTATTAATAACTATTACTAGCTGCGCCCCGCGGTTTCACCCGCATAAGTGTCGATGCCGTGGGAATATCGGGATAAAAAGTAGCCTATATGTTAATTTGATCAAAATTGGTCCAGCGTGAAGAAGTAACAAACATATAAACACACACACACACAGACTCACAAACTTTCGCCTTTATAATATTAATATGAATCAAGTCGATCTTGTTCCCACCAAATGATATGAAGTTAGTATCAACACAAAAAAAAAAACATTTGAAAAACCCGATTTCAAAGCAAAGAAGAACGAACGAAGACGATTCTTTTGAGTTAGTGTAGTGTAAAGTGTGTAGAAATAATAGTGACGGTGACACACATAATTATAACGCATAACAAAGTGTTTATATCATTATATCAGACTAAGAAAGTGGAAAGGACTTGTGTAAAGTACCTACAGACGCCAGCACATCAAGCTACTACAATCTGTCAAATTTCTTTATTAGATTTTCAACTTTATCACTAAAGCATAAGGTTCAAAGTTGATTGGGAAAATTTAACAGTTTCGGGTAGCTTGATGTGCTGGCGTCTGTACAATCAACACTATTATAAATAAGTTTTAAAATAATGATCACTAAGAAATTAAGAAAAATTAAAATAGCTTATTAGTCTTATAGGCTATATTGTAATTAATTATTAAGAAACTGGTTTTTTTAATAAAGTAAAAATGTACGGTGTGGCATAGTTGTCTGGGGAAATTCCTGTGACATCACGAGAGTGTTCATAACACAGAAAAAATGCATTCGGGCACTGTACGGCATGGATTGGTCGGAATCATGTAAACCGATCATTAATTCTAAGAATCTACTAACTGTTCCCTGCATATACATTTATGAAGTAGCTCAATTTGTTAAATACTTCAGTCATCTTTTCACCACCAACGACAATACATCACCTGCCCCTAAAAATGCCTGTGCCTAAGCTACATCTCTTCATCAGAAAGAACTGAGCCTATATGGCACCTCTAATATACCTATAACTCTTTGTCCAAAGGAATGACCGATCTGCCATATAAAAGGTTCTGTTGTGCCTTGCAAAAATGGTTAAAACAGGAGAGCTTCTACACTGTTAAAGATTTTTTAAATAAAAAAGCACATGCCGATTTGGTGTCCACTAAGATACTGGTTCTTCCTCTTATTTCCTGTGACTTTGTCTTTAAATATAATTTCAATAATTTAAGTTATTATTTTATTATATATATAAATATGTTTACTTTTTTTTTTACAGTCTAAAATATATATATATATATATTATATACAAGTGTATAATAAAAAAAGGAAAAAAAGAAAAAGACAGGAGCTCATAGGGCATTAAAAAATTCGTCTGCATCGCTGAAAAGGCTGGCAGCATTACCATTATAATTTAAGTAATTAAAATCACTGTAATTCTAATAATTGTAATTTTAATGATTGTAATAATTGTAATTCTTTCTTATAAATTGTAATAATTCAAATAGTTCTAATAATTGTAATTTTATTCAAATGATTGTTGTAAATTAACTATAATTTTTGCATGCGCGTAATGAGGGTGAAATGTGTCCTGTGAACCATCTTGTGTACCCACCATATTTCAGGCAAATATAATTTATCATTATTATTATTAAAAAAAAACATAATTTCAGGGGAAATCAAGGATTAGATTTACACCATTGTTATCGCTTTCTTGTCCGCAGATTTTATAACCGTTTCTTCCCATAAAGTTTTCTAGGAAGTTTCGTGAATGCCCACCGGATCGCGTGACGAGGTGGAATGACGGAGCGGTTCGTGTGCTCGTCCTTATAATTCATTGCCATGTGGCATGTTCGGCCATGTTTGTTGTTTTGCTAAACAGACAAATACACTTCGGAAAGAATTGCAGTGGAACGTCTGGCTGAAACTTTCAGGTGATTTCGTGGTCTTTTTATTAGGTTAGTTTCGAAGATTGTGGATAAAGATTGTGTTTGCAATCTTTAAAGTTTAAAGGTGATGTCGTTAGCCAGGCGAGGTGTCTGCGCTTTTTATTTAGTTTTCAAGACCTAGGTATGACCGGCGTCGAGTTGCCGTAGTTTAATCTTTTCAAAGGGACCATTTCCTCCCTTTAAAGGTGGTGGTGGAGTCTTTAAGATAGTGTTGTCCTTCCTGTCGTTACGACGAAGAATTGTTGAAAGGTCGTTGACTTGCATGTTGCATTTTATTCTTTAACTTTAAATATTTCATCCTTAGTTTTTTGCTACTTGGTTTAAACTGCTAATAAGGCCGTGATTTTATTCCAAGTAAAGCTTACCTGGCGTAGCTGTTAAATGGCTAATTAGCCTTTATTTATACGGGTTGTTAAGTTATTTCTGCATGCATGCAACTTAGAAATGCATTTACAAGCACTTGGTAGTAGATGTAGGTATATCAACATGACCTATAATTGCGGTTATTCGTGAGTTCCCCAACAGTGTTGGAGGTTATACTGTTGTTATAATTATAAGTGAAGGTTGATACGACGACCAGTCATAAACAGGACTTTCAAAATGGCGCAACACGCGACCGCATAACGCTTTGTGTTCATAATACTTTCATAACTGAAAATTCACTAAGTATGAACTTAATTAAAGTTTCTGAATGAAAAATGTTGTTTGGCAAAGTGTAAGTGGTTTAAAGAGCAGTGTATCATTAACAAAATCCATTAATTTATTAGCTATTCAGTAACATTTAGAAGTAGGTATGTTATACATATTGTGTGTTTATATTTTCACAACAAAATGGTTTGGCCAATCAAATTCCTAAAATTGTTATGAGCCCAGTATTCGGAGCAGAGAGAAGTCACACAAAGTGCAAGATAATAAAAAAAATATAGTGCTGTGGTTTGAATTGAATTCGCTTAGCAGTCGAGTCATTCCATGACACCAATAACGCTGTCTGGTCTAAAAAAGCCAATAATTATATTACTTACATAACTTTACAACATATGAAAATGACGTAAGTTTTTTTTTTAAGTTCAAGGCCAAAGGATCTAATCTAATTGGATTTCACTGACAGCAGCGCAACGGCATGAATTTAGTTTCGTTTGGGATGAAATTGTCTAAAATCATGTACACCTACATTTGGATTAGCAAATTAAAGCCTATGTAAAGCCTTTTAGTTTTCAAATTCAAAATATTTTATTTCACATAAACCTGCTGGGTACCTACTTACGAAACGTCAAAAGCCAAGAGCACTATTCAAATAGGTCGTTTCTTATGGAAAAGAGCCGGCAAGAAACTCCACGGAGGGACTCCTTTTTAAAAACTGAAATCTTAACTCTTGGTAAGAGTAAGCTCGCTAAGCGTCGAACTGGCGAATCAATACGCAAGTTGACTGTAACTGTAAGGTTTCAGCTTATCGGTTTATTAGCGACCTTACGTGCGTGTAGGTCGTTGACACCTACTCGTAGGTAGGTACTGAATATTTTTCTGCCGGTAAAAATCCCTAACTACTTCAAAGTTGATTTTCAGAAAATAAAGTAGTTATTGTCAGAGGATAAGTTTCAAGCTCTGTCGATAGTCACTTTAACAGTATAATGTATCTGTGGCTTCGAACGAAATATGGCTTTATAATCTAGACAGAAAGTTAGAAAATGCCTTGCTGACCTGCACCTATATTTAATTTATTTTTGGTAAAAATGGTACTTAGGTACATCTTTTCGCCGAATGACATCGTATTTGTTTATTAGGCTACCTTCATGAACCGACAACTTCTGTTAGATACCTACTAGCGTCTCTGTCGGTGTTAATTGAACTCTTGTCTCTGCTAAGTTAATTGAACTCTTGTCTCTGCTAAGTTAATAAAATTCCTGGAAAATCAAAACTTACTTTAATACTTATTGGTTGTGATATTGGTTTCGAGAAAGTCGGAAATTGCATAAGTCACAGTCAAAATAATTTTGTGGCCTTGTAATGTCAGTTTTCATAAAGCATGAAGTAAAGCTTGGAAAAACGGACTGGAACATGCTGAGACAATGCAAGGTTGAACCATAATACTAGGACAAGTTCAAGTTAAACTACTCACCTTGTTACCTAGGCAAGAACAGGGGGTAGGTAAATATTGATTGTAACTATTTCGAAATTTGAAGTTTTGACAAAAAGCCAGACAGTTACAAAAAATAACTTTTTCTAAAATATTTGTTATTTTCTAATAAAATCCTCTTTAGTCAAAAAGTCCGGACAAATGACAAGGCGGCACAATGTCCGGGCGGGGGCCAAAAAGCCGGACACTAATTATGTGGTAGTTACTTACTAGTATTTCTGACTATTCTACTAATTAGCAGTTGCCTCCATATATCGGCAACCTTATTCAATGTTGTTTGGCGTTTGATCGAGTTACGTGCACCGCCTACGTTTTGTTTCGTTTAATAACATCGAGCTTGGGGCAAATACACCATAGTATCGATTAGCAGCACCAGCACCCGTACAGAAATAATACATTAGGTACCACAATGTGTACATAAAATGTTATACTCAATAACTTCTATATTGTATGAACTTCCATGTTCTGAGTCTTACGAGTAGGTGTTAGAATATTGAAGTGTTTTCGAAACTACGACCGGTAGCCGACGACACTTGGGAGCATATTATGAAATGTTAGGCAGTGTGACGAAGATGACACGACTTCCTGAATCCCCATGAACCTAGTGTTTTTGGACAAAACACTTATTGTTTTGTCAAATGCAGGCAGAATTTTCAATCAGTGTCAATAGTGACTGTAATTCGCAGCCAGGAATAATTCTGTCAAGATTGGACTTTTGTCAAAAAGTTGATAACATGATTTCATCTAGTTCATTTCTAAAGGTAACTTCAGTCACGATGAAAGAAAGCTATATTATAGGTATTTTTTATAACAAATACTAACTAATAACTACACATTTTTTACAACTTAACCCGTGTATATCGACGAGACAGAAAATTGTTTCTGTAAATACGGCATTCAGCCGCTTAGAAGACATAAATCAAGCGATGTTAAGACCTCAACATTAAAAGACAGTCATGCCAGCCAATCCATCGCATCGTTAGGAAACAACGGACGTGTTCTATTTCAAGCAATTTAGCGCAGAGAAATAACTTTTCACCCCTCGTCACATGTTTGTGTTTCATTATTATTGGAGAGAAGCTTGGATGTTTCATTTTCCACCCATACATACGTAGACATACAACATAGGCGCTAGGTATAACATAATTCTGGGTGCCAATGATGTGGACGTCATTAATCACAGGGTTGCTCTCATTCATCATGTTGCCACTTTAGTATTTAAGTACATATTTTTTGAAGCTAAATTTTATGAAATTTCAGCTTTTTTATTACTGTGAAGTGATGTGACAGTTTTCATGTTAACATTGTGCCCATGTGGCTAGTAATTTGTCATTCGTTTTTGTTGCAATTTGTTATTCATCTCATCATAATCATAATCATAAAGTTTATTTGTGAAACATAGGTATACAATAGATACATCATCCTTTTTCCAACTATGTTGGGGTCGGCTTCCAATCTACCCGGATGCAGATGAATACCAATGTTTGCGTGGAGCAACTGCCTATCTGACCTGTACAATCCAGTTATTGAGTAATACTGTCCCCCTTGGTAAGTTGTCAGACTTTCGGGCTTTTGACGACCAATCAATCAGTCAATTACTTTGCATACCTACCTACTATTGTATAGAAGCAAGTTTTTTTTTATTGAATAGACAGCTGTGCTGCTGGGGAGTTTGTTGCACCACTTCCTCTTCCTAGCAAAAGCACTAGGAAGTGGTGAATGGCGGGCGTATTGGGGGACTGTCTTATATAATTTTGACGTACGGAAAGTGGTGATTCTCAGCCTAATTTCGGAGGGGTCTTGGTATGTTAAGATGGTCACCCATTCACGGGCCAAGCGCGGCAGGCGTGCTTAACTTGATCGATCGAACCGTGCGGCTGTCAATACTTAGCCACAAGCACCTCTTTTTATTGTGTGTGCATTATGGATGGTTTTGGACCACATAAGGCCCTGTAAGGCTGTCATGACATCATCAATGTTGTGTGGTTGCTTTAACGTGTTATTTATTTAAAACATATTTAAAATATCCCAAAAAATATTCATTTAATTTAAAACTTTACTGTTTCTGTAATATTATTTTGATTACTTTAGATAATTCCACTAAGGCGGTCATGGATAACTACCTTAACCCAGCAATATTGGTATTGGCTTCCAACCTGACCAGATGCGGCTAAATTTTAGTATTTCAAATACCCTTCCAAACCCAATTACTGCGGAATGTTGATATCTTTTGGTTAGGCCGAACGTCAGGATTAATATTACAGAAAGGTACCTACATATACACAGTTATTGGAAAAACACTAACAATGTCTTAAGAGGTCATTGTACTCATCATTATGAACAACTTTTACTATGGGACCAAACCTGAAATCGCGAAAAAAAAATCAGCTGTTCCCTACATTTTGACGAGATACACGAACATAAATGTAGGGAACAGCTGATTTTTTTTTCGCGATAAATCGTTTATTTTCACCCCACACACAACTCATTAATCGCTTGTGTTAATTCCTGCCTGCATGGGACTCCCCTTCCATAATCAAACAGACATGTGATGTGCAGGTCCAGTTAGTGTGAATCTTCAGTTTTCATCAAACATTGACCTGTCATAAGAGTGCATAGTAACCCGAGTTCGTTTTAAACCATTTTAAACTTAAATCACACTAGTTTAAAAGTGATCGTCTTTGAAGAATTAAGCTGCTGAAACTTCTAAGACGTGTCGTACTGTACCAGACTACATAGATACGTAGGACGTGGTAACTACTAATATCGATTCCGATGAACTTAATGAACTTAACTTGTTGACTGTTTCATGGAAACTTGGACTAGAACGCTGTAGTTGAGTTTATGAGTTGTGCATGAGATAGCCTGTGATCCTGCACAAAATAGACCATCTAGCTGCGAACTAGTAGGGAACGCTATAACGTTGAAAAGCGATTACCATTCAAACTACATGGGTTATTATGGAAGTTTTTGATCAGTTTTCGATAACGCGCTGCGATGGGAAAGCAATGTTTTAAAATATGACTTCAAGAGTAAAGACTCCTTAGATTTTGTCACGGATTTTAAAACCCATCCTCGTTTACTACATAAGATATTTGTGTAGATACCTGAGTAGGTTACAGCAGTGGTGGCCCAGTAGTTAAGATCCCGACATACCTGTCGTAGGTCGTGGCTTCGAACCCAGGTAGGCACTTTAGTTTGTGCAATATTTATTTAACTCATCACCATGCCATTGCCTTCAAAACGGTGAAGGAAAACATTGTGAGGACCCCGGCCTGCACTAAAACCAAAAATTCGAAGAAATTTGACATCCAAAAACCCGCACTGGGCCCGCTTGGTGAATTACGCCCATTTTCTCTCACAGAGAGGAGGCCTGTACACCAGCAGTGGGGACGTCATAGGTTGATTTTGCTCGTTAATTTTAGAGTTATAAAAAGGCACAAGAACTTTTAAATTGTTTCCTATTCCATGAGAAACTGAATAGAATAATGTATGTAAGTAAGCGTCGTCTTCTTCAATAGATAACAATCTGAACCAACTGGAATGGAAAATGGCGGAAATAGACTATTACTGTGTTCCATGCGGATGCACTTACCCTTGAGTTAAACTTTTACTATTGGAGCAAGGCTTTATTCTATGAATATTATTATGCTTAAGGTATATTAAAAACTTACCTATATTCTTATTTACTTAAAAAAATATAAACTAGGATCCACAGATCAATCGTCGTTATTTCAGCAGAAATAATTCTATGAATTTTATCGTGCAAGTGCTTCTAAACTGCCCGATGGTCGCCACGTACAGAGAAAAGTACTTCGGTAACCCAGGTACCGTCCGTGATGAGACGATCAGTAAGGCTTTGCAGGCCTTTTTTTTTTTTTTTTTGTATGGTACGTCATTTAATTACTCCTCCCGCTCTGGGTGGAGCGGAAGGAAGTGTCAGACTCTTACTGACTAAAACCCACCCGTGTTCCTTCCTCAGCCCTTTATGTTCCGGGGCAGCGGTAACCCTTTCGGTTGATCGCGCTACTCCGGCAGGCTTCGGACCTAGCGGGCCCCTGCCTTTATGCTGACATCTCTTTGAGGCGCGCGTGGAGCACATACGCGCCATCCGGCACGGGCCTGGTCAACAACGGGCCTGGTGTCGCAGGCCTTCCTTGAGGAGCTGGGGTGGATCGAATAATCGATTTTCCCACCCGTACGCATAATAAGTGGAGTTGCGAACACCAGTCCGTATTACCTATTTTATCATGCATGATACATAATTTCGTATTTATTTTATTTTATAATTGTCGCCATCTCAACTGAAAGTATATTTAAGGCGAGGTTTTCCAGTTTTTAAGTTCTTTGAGGCCATTTATTTCCAATTATTTTAAATATTGCGCAAAATAAAAATCATTTTAACAAAATTGAATATCGGTCAATGCGCTGACTGAAGACTGAAACGTAATTACTAATAGCTGGCTCGATAAAAAATAAAACGCAAAGATGACTCTAAATCGATATTTCGAACGTATTTCTTAGTAAAAAATATATTACGAAACCATCTAAGTAATATATAAAATGATAGGATTTCATATTTTCTAGCGCTGGGTAAGGAAGATTTTTATATAAGTGGTTATTTATTTTTGTAAGAACAAAAATTAGACGATATTGAACAGTTCAAGCGCTTACGCCTGCCGGCAAGTGCCTGCGAGAGAGAGATGCCCCGATACGTATTATGCGGGGATTGAGGAAACGTTATAAACACGGTAAAACCTCGCCTATTACACACATAATAACAATGCATGGTAATACAAACAAGAGCGGCAATAGCTGCAGGCTCTCTTTAGGCAGGTAGGTCAAGGGCTTGATTTATAAAGCGGCACTCCTGGACACAATACGCTGGTGAGGAGGTACTGCACTCTACATAATAGTTCCACTAGCTTGGACACTGTCCTAGAAGCCGGAGGTCAGGATATAAGCTGAACCTGCGTTGAATGGCACGAGAATGTGCAGTTGATAACTGAATAATGGTGCAGCGAAATTTCAATACGTGTACAGTCTGTTCGCTGAGAGTTAATAAATATTATATGCGTGCCTCGTATCACGAAAACGGCGAAAACGGGAGATAAGCGACAGCAGCCATACAGTTTGCGATAATTAAGCGACAGTCGCTATTCGGAGACGTATCATAATATTTATATCATGAAGGAGGTCAACTTTAAAATCCTCAGTAGGTCGATTAATAAATAGGTACTTCTCTAATAGGGCTGTTTACCTTCAAGGTAGGTCATGTGTATATAGGGATGGGTTTACCACAATGTAGGAACACGGTCTGATTAGATTCACGATCTCTCCTTTGTTGGGCTGGGTATTGGGTTATTATATTGTATCGGGATTTGATTATTCATATATTATCTAAATATCGATTATAGAATAATTTACCTATTGTGTTCGTTGAGATGTAAACTGTTGATCATTTCTCTCGGGGTACATAATAACTTAGATGGATGCGTTAGTAATGAAAACCTCAAAGTGATTGCGAATATCTTTCTGTAATACGCTGTTCTATTATGTAAGTTTGATTCTTTTTTCATAACTTAGTATAAGGGTCGTTATTTCATGGTGGAAGCCTTTACAAAGTTGAAAGTCCGCAGGTATCCTTTCCGTAAATTCGACATGCGCACACTTTTACCCTCTTATTTATAAACTTTGCTTTTAATTAAAAGACGTCTAAATTATGGTTAAACAGGGTTAAACATAGGTACGCTAAGGGCGGGTTGTTTCACGTCCACTTACGCACGCGTATACGTCAAAAATGGCGCTAACTATGGTCAAACCAAAAAAAGCGTTGTTTCAAATTACAATTACCTTGGCCTTGACTCACGTCAAATAATAACGATTGCGTAATCGTTATTATTTGATGTAGGTACAGTGGGTTATATGTGTTAGCTGACCCACCTAAAAGTTAGACGAATTTGAACCTTCTGCAATTAGCAGTACCTAGATAAATGTGTTATTCGATTTCGAGCTTCACGAACTATATAGAACGACTTGTTCAAGGTAGGTAAATATTATAGAATACAGTTATGCCAATTTGATCTTTAACACGTAACCTTAGGGTAGGTAAGCTTTTGAATACTGTTTTGTCACATGATGGAGTTGTTAATTTCAACGATACTTGTTAAGTCGATTTGGTCTAGTGGTTGCAACAGTGAACCTATAGCAACATGGTTGCGAGTTCAAAACAAACTTTCCACTTCTTGTAGCTTTATGTTTACAATATTCAATTATGTTTTTTGAATCCAAAACATTATTTATATTAAATTAAAATAGTTAATTTAAATGAACTATTTAAAAACAAATACCTAACATGAGAAATAAAAAACAATAATGATTATGATAACGATTTTATTCAAAATAAATACAAAATAATCACTTACAAAATTAATTACTTGTTTTAAATATAAGGTATTCTATGATAAGCTTGAATTTTTGTTTCTTCGTTTCAACAATGTCTATAAAATACCCATTTTTATTTTTAAGTAGGTAAGTAATCAGTTACATGTAGTGAATCAACATGTTATATGTTTAGAAATATATATAGGTATTTCTATTTTATAACAATAACATCACCACATTAACTATCATACTTACCTACTTCTAAACTATAAGTGAAAATATTTTTTTAGAAAATAGTAATTACTAAAATATAAGTGAAAAAATAGCACTAAATACTTTGATGTTTTACCTACTTTATAATTTTTTTCTACTTAAGTATTTTTAGTTTTAAATATGGTTATGATCGTAAAAAGGACCTGCTTATTCATTGTATGAAACACTTCCATAGAAATTATGATGACAACAGTTTATTTAACACACACACTGACACGTAAGTAAGTATTGTTGACTGCGGGCGGTGGTGATATCATAATAGCGAAATGGAGCACCATGTCTTTCCACAATTTGTTGCAAGCGGCTTCGCATGCCGCACACCATGTTCCAGCAAGCATCACTTACTCTTCATGAGAACGTTGAAATCACAAGTTGCGCCAAATTCTCCTGACTTCTGATGAATCCCAATTTAAAATCATTTGACCCCACAAGTTTTCTATTGGGTTTACGTTTTAACCACAATCTGACTGTATTTCTGTGAAACAAAGAAATGAAACAGGTGTCACTATACGTTATAAAAAATATGTTTGCTTACGTCACGGCATAAGGAATAGTTAGGTATAAAAACAAAGTATAAAATTAGAAAAATACACTTACTGCTATAATATTATGTCTTCTAGCAATCTTTCTGATGCCAACATTCTCCTCGTGCAAATAGATTATTTTGTATTTTAAATAATCACTCAATTGAGACATGATAATAAAACTATAAAAAATAAATTAAAAACTTGGAAAAAGACGTTGTTTTCACAATTTAGTAAGGCAAGGTAAAACATATTCACGCGTAGTCACTGCAACTGTGCGTAGACTGGCTTTTAGCTTTATTATTGTGACGGTTCATTTTTATATTCCTACCCGTATTTTTAGTAACATTTGAATACTAGTTTTATAATGAATACGCATATTTGTCTTTCAACTACCCACTTATTACAAGTTAGGCGAAAATATTACCGAGTAGCGCTAGTCTGATAAACTCATACAAATGAAATAACTCTTAATGTTACAGGCAGAGGGTTCAAATTCCTTCGTTTATAGGGTGGGTCAGATAACTCATATAACCCACTGTACGTATATGTTGCGTTAACCAACCGTTTGAAACAACCGACCCTAATTAATCATTACCTAACTTTAAGCAACGTTTATAAGTTTAGTAGTAATAGGGGCGGTTCCCGATTATGCATAAAAAGCCTTAGCAAACGGGCTGCGTTTCCACCAGAGATGAGCGAGGATGCGTAGCGAGAAACGTGGGCAAAAGTAACCATTAAAAACGCTAACTTAGTTCAAGCTATGAAAATGAAGCGATGTTATTGGTTTGTTTCACACAAATCCCTCGCTACACATCCTCGCACATCTCTGGTGGAAACGCAGCCTTAAACACTCGTAACGACATGTAAACTATGTAAAATGTGACAACGGTAAGACGGAAATCATTGAAACAGCAATTTGGGTTGACATTTCTTGAATTTATTGGGCTTTACATCCTAACCTTGTATACGGGGATGTAGAGAAGCAAATCTCGCTCGACAATCCACATACAAGTTCGCTGGCAATGCAGTGACGCTGCCAATCAGCGCCCGTCCACTGATTTATCCGTGACAGGCGTGGTGCGAACCACAAGTCATGATGTTATTTATAGCTCGATCCCTGAATTTGAAACTAGCAGACAATCATTTGTACGGAGGGTTTATAGTGAAGGTAATAAAGAGAAAAGGGTTATTGCTACTATTGCTTAATCCTGTGCTGCTAAAAGATGGACATAAGATTATTTGATGGCGAAAATCCTTAGGACTGTGCAGAAACTTTTGTGTTTAAGAAAATTGTTAAAACAGGAACAGTAGATAATCTTCCTAAAGTATCGGTTATCTGATTAAAGATTATAAGGTTATGAGGATGTAGTTACGTTGAATAACTGTACCTACAAGAATAAATCAAATTGAAGTAAGTCCAGAGCCTCTTATAAAGGTTGGATCACATGTTTTGGGAGTTCATCCATTATACTCCGTCTACATTTCCAATGAAAGCAGTACCTCCATAGATTATAGTTACGAATTCGTACCCATTTCTCAGCCCATTCAAGTTTCCCGAATGGAGTATTTTGTATTGAATAGGAAGGAACGACGAAGACGAAGAGGTCGTCCCAACAATACTTACTGATTGTTAATATTATAATAGAGGACATCATTTTATATGATGTAAGTAAACCTGAGTTGAGATGGATAGCCACTAAACGGAAAGGAGATTAGGCTACATTTTTTGCTGTATAAGTCTACAATAAAGTGAATGATTACTGTATCTCAGGGTTCTTGTAGCTGGACTAGTAATGTGTTTGTGTATTATGTTGTTTGTAATAGATCTTCGTAAGTCCTAATGTCTTTTAGAGAAGTTTGGGGCAGCGTCTTTATGATTTAATACCTGAGGCAACGTCGTAACAAGAATTTTGTGGGGCTCAACAGTTAAATTCGAGTGGTAAGAACTTTCGCATAGTAGGTAATATCTACGTATTCTATTATGTACAGTCCACAAAAGAGATAAGTACGCAGGGTCGTCGGATATAGTTGAAGTTTAGTAAGAAACCGATGATGGCTGTTGTCGACTGTTTAATTACCGACTTCACAAAAAGGAGGAGGTACTATGTTCGGCTGTTTGTATGTTTTTTTTTTTTTTTTTTTTTTTTTTTTTTTGTATGTTTGTTCATCGAATACTCCGCCAGTTGTCGACGGATTTTCAAAATTCTTTTTTTGTTCGAAAGTAGATAGTTCTGAGGTGGTCCCATTGTCACCAAGTTAGGATCTGATGATGGGATCTTAGAGAAATCGAGGGCAACCCTCAAATTTTATAGGCTTACTTATGGTTTTTCGCATATTTTATGAAGTATCTTGTGTATTTGCGTATGGTTGTCACCATCTCAGGTAGCTGGGCTGATGATGGAAGGTACAACTCCTTAACAGTAAGAAGTTACTCGAACAGGCAAGGACTGTTTTAGTAAATTGTTTTGATGTTTGATTGGGCATTTGCCACATTTGGTCTCATGATCATCAAGTCATGACCTGATGCTGCAGTCAGGATAGTCTGCAGAGTACCTAACTCCTCGACAACTAACAGCAGATATATCGTGTTTAGGCTCATTGGAAAGGGCTCGATGTGTGGATAAACGTACTGTTAATGAGGAACACCGAGACCTGATGCTGAAGCCAGGAGCATCAGAAAAAGTACAAACCTTGAAATTACAGCACCGTAGTCGTGTTTGGGCTCATTTTAAACAGGACTAAATTTTAAGTTCAATGCAATGTTGACATAAGTTTGGCCTGATGCTGCAGCCAGGATTATCAGCATCTAGTCTAATTAATGAATAAGGTATGCTTCAGAGGTGGTCCCATATAAATTGTATGAACTTTGCTTGGGTAGTTTTGGAATTAGCTTCAACAATACGTTTGTTTTCCACTTAGAGTGCGTTTCACGAAAGAAGTCCCGCGGCAATATGTTGAACTAATTATTATTATATAGTTAGCAACATTCCAACAACAACCCTCCTACCTCACACACCTTTCTTTAAGATTGTGCATTTAATTAAACAATGCCTGTAATATTATGATGATGAGATAAATAATTAAATAAAGATTTATGACTCCTTCGCATACCTGTGGCGCCGCATCTGCGGGACTTCTTTCGTGAAACGCACTTTAGTTTAAATTGATGATGTTTATCTTCCTGTCACTAATATTCACATAGCAAGTAGTGGTTATATGAATTTGTATTATGGGGTAGGTACAACTAAAAAGCGAAAAATAAAAACTTTTTTTCAAAAAAAACAACCGACTTCCAAAAAAAAACACTACAAAGTGAAAAATAACTTTAATTTCGGAAGTCGGTGTCAAAAAAACGAAAACGTGGAACCAACGACACCGACTTCCGAAATTAAAGTTATTTTTCACTTTGTTGTGTTTTTTTTTGGAAGTCGGTTGTTTTTTTTGAAAAAAAGTTTTTATTTTTTTGATAATTGAGCTGTTTGTTTTCTATTAATAAAATTAAATTTTATTCGAGAACATCAATCAGATTCTTACTAAACGTCAACTATATTCGACGATCTTGCATACTTATCTCTTTTGTTGACTGTACCTTAGAATTAAGATTAGATCATTCTCGTATTCGTTTTGTAAATTCAATGTTCTTGTAGTTTACGGCTGAACCTATTTTCAGTTAAAGATAGATCGCTACTGATGGTAGCCAGTATAATCATTAACTGTCAGTATAATATAATCATACAGATCGCTACTGATACAGATGATTGGGACGTTAAAACCAGATATAGATAGGTTTTTCTACCTCCAGTATACCAAAACTGGTGATACATAGGTAATTGGGTTCGGCCGTTACTGCATTGTTCTTTCAGATAGATAGAATACTCTTTATTATGTACACCATAAATATTACAGATAAAAATATAGAAATTTTACAAGGGTAACAGAAGAACCTAAAAATACTTTTCCAGGGTTTTCGGCTTACATAGAAGTTATATTTTGCCGAAAATCTCCCGCTATCTATATTCATGTTCTATATTTTGAAATCAGAACATTTATTATTTCAAACTCAAAGTAAATAATTTAATTTTCTTTCACGTTACCCGGGCGACATTGAAAATGGATAGCTGGAAGTAAACAAATTAATTGACTCTGATTGAAAGTGAGCTTCGTTACCGGCTTTTATTCTGTATTTCAAAATTATTTATTCATTCAAATGAACGCCGAGGAATAAAAAACTATTCAAAACTTTCCTTTTATAGATGGCGGGATGAGCTTGACGCCTTGATAGGATCCACACTAGCTCAAGACAGAGAGGAGTGGAACGGAGAAAGAGAGGCTTTTGCCCTGCAGTGGGACTACACATAAAAGAACTTTCCGAACATTGATTACCTACTAAAAACCCACAAATTCTTTAACCATTCACAAATTCAACTAATCTAGACGACACATTGTTTGCAAAGGAGATAATTACTTAAACTCAGAACAACAAAAGCTCATCAAATATCCTGGCACAGCATATTCGCATCACATCGATTTCCGTCAAACTCGACATCGTAGTTCACAACGCCTAAATTATGCATGTGCCGTCAGACTAATAGCGATTGCCAGCCGGCTGTCAGATCCTGTCCTGTCTGCCAGACTGACAGGCCATCGCGACCAGACCTCTAATATATATTCGAGCCACGAACCCCATGTTTATGGCACATTGAATTAATTTGCTATTCGGCTCAGGAGGCAACACGAGTTATTTGTTTAGTTACTTTGAAAGATAAAAATAATTACGATTTTGAAGCTACTGGTATAATTATATTCAAGAATAGAAAAACTTTGAATATGAAAGCTGAGTTGTGTAATATTTTTTTTCGTTATTATCTTTGCTGTTTCAATAAAAGTTGTGCTAGAAAGCCTTTTATACTGTTAATGATTATATTGAGGACAAAATGGCTTGGGATTGAGCTGCTCCTATTTTTACATACCTACTGAATGTTGTTTTTAGGGTTCCGTACTTCAAAAGGAAAACCGGAACCCTTATAAGATCACTTCGTTGTCTGTCTGTCAATACCCTTTTTCTCAGGAACGCGCGGAGTTATCAAGTTGAAATTAATATTAAATACTTAGGGCTGCAATCTCTCGAAACAGTGAAAAAATCAAACTTCTAAGTTAACGCAATCAAAAGATACGGGCGTTTATGTTCCGTTTACTCGCAAGGGAATCAAAACCTATAGGGAACTTCCCGTTGACCTAAAATCATGAAATTTGACAAGAATCAATGTCATGTAGCAGAAGTAAAGGAAAAAATCCGTAAAACGTAAATTTGTAGTAACGTTACAAAAAAAAAACAAATTCAAAACTATTTCTCGGTGCGCGAGTCCGACTCGCACATGACCGGTTTTTTTTATACATATACACTGATATTTGATGATTATTTATTATATAGGTACACAATGACAAGAATATGTACTTTGTGAAGAAAAATTTTATATTATTATTTTGATTAATGTGAATGTGAGGTCTACGGGTAATTTTTTTTTCCTCATATAATCTGCCAGTTCGCGTACTTTGTGCGGCCTACCCAAATGCCCTTTCTTATTCTTCGAGTCGTTGAGCTCTTTAAGTTCTGTGTTGAGCTACACGATTACTGACAAATGCGTGCACTGACTGGACAAATCCACTCAAATCTGTATGGTTCTTTCCTCAAAAGACCATCTCAATCTGATTAACCTGCATGGTCATAATATGGCCTGACCTAGATTATGTCTGGACTTTAAAACAAACTGTGACCTCTGGGTTTGTTTCGATCTTTCTTCTCAGAGTCAGCAAGGAAACACCAACATCAAGCTTAAACAAACGTAATTTAATTTTGACGTGTAAAAGTGTTTTTTTTAATCAATTTACAGAAACAAATATTTCATCATTTAATAATTTGGAGACCCTTAATAAGGCTCACAGAAATCGAAAAAATAAATGAACAATTCGTTGTTATTACCGTAAAAAATAGACGTAGCCTGTTTTCAGTGATACCCGTATAGGTACAGTCACGAGCACTGATATGTCAACACTTGGAAACTTTCAGTTGCGATTTTTTCGTGAAATAACTAATGCAGCGTTGAAATACGACACTACATACACCTCATCATCATCTTCCTGCCCTTATCCCATGTTACTTGGGGTCGGCGCAACACGTTTTCACACACGACACTACATACACCTATGGGATCGAAAATACTATGTTCGTAATAACATGAAATTTCATTCAAAAATAAAAGAGAAAATCGCCTTTGAATAAAGCCAAGTGTATACATACTTATGCTCGTGACTGTACACGTAAAATCATAAAAACTTTTTTTCCGTAACTCAAACCGGCCACTTTGAAAACTTCTCTTTGTTTGATAAATGGGAATTTTCGTATTTATCTTTTCTTGTCTGACGGTAGCGGTACTATAAATGTTTGTTTGAAAACAAGCTTTGTAGTTCCGAGTATGGAAACCACAAAAAATGAGTTTTAGCTGCCTCCGCGTTATTTTTGCTACACAGCTTGTGGTTGAGTTTAGCGTGGTACGTGAAACAAAACTGACTGAATACATGATTCGCCGGAAATGTGTCTAGGCAAGCTGTGTGGTTCAAGTTCACCTACAAAACAAGTGTATATTTAGGTATCAAAATGTAAACGTATTAGGTAAAATGTGGGCAAAGTTAATAATCAAAGAGGAAGTAGAATGATCGCGAATCGCAGAGGGATTTGCGATTTGGTATTTGGCAGCCCGTCTTTACGCCACACCTACGCCATCCTACGTATTTTGTGTGAACTATTCTCTGCAGGGGGCGGGAAAAACATAAAAAAAAGCATAGACATTTTTAATTTACTAATGATACGGATCCCTAGTAACTTATTTACTGACTTTTCCTGCTTTCCACAATAAACTACAGCTTACTATTAAAAGCATTATACAATCTAACACAACGGTTCCCAGACATCTTTCTCATTCATCTTGAAAAAGATAAAATAGAATCGAATTTAGTCGTCGGGCTTAACCGCGGGAATCTAATCACATTTACGGTTTTGTTTTATTTTACAAAACCCGAGGATTTACTTCATTTTGAATTCGTAAGAATACGGTGATCGACGATACTTGGAAATGATTTTATTTTAATGTTATGATTGCTTCAGCGTGCTCATCAATGTTCATTTTAGCGGCATAAATGTATCTGTCGCATAATTTAAACTGGAGTCTGTTGTGTTGTTTTAAGCTTTATTGTTGAGCAAATGTTTCAGGCTATTGGAAATGAGATCGGAGAGATAACATTACTTGAGGAATCTCAATGTTTTCCTTTTGTTTTTCCAGGAAAAGAATATCATTGAAACGATATTTGTTCTTACAATGTAAAGTAAGCGAGTTCACCTATCATTTGCAAACATCGTAAAACTCCATTTCTATCAGTTGAATCGTAAAAATGTCAGCTGCACAGAGGTCTATAAAATACTATTTTATTTTCAAACCCAGAATCCCATAAAATATAGTTTAATGTCGCTTGTGAGCAATCCGACTGCAGTCCAGTCCCACATGATTCTCACTAATCTAGGGTATTTACTACATTTACGAGTCGGTCAAAAGTACCAGGCTACCAGGAGCACATAAGTAGGGGATATTTGTTATGTAAGTAATGCGGTGGCCGGCTCAGGTGACGTCACGGGGTAACGAACCGCTTCGAGATAATAACCTACTTACGGGCAGTATGTCGAGTGGATTTCTAGTTATGTAACCGGGGGGGCATGGACGTATGGGAGATGCGGATTTATACTGATTAATTCCATTTTGCGGTCTGTGAATGTACTGAATACGCGCACTAGATAATAACAATCGTGAACAAACAATGCTGTAATTAACATACTTGGTATGTTAATTAGTCGTGTTGTGAGTATCAATATCTACATGAAGAATGTTATTAAATTGTCTTATTAGGTATATAATTGGACACTGGAAAAAGCTCATTTTAGAGCAGTTTATAACGGGCCGTAGACTGGCTTCTACGCCGTAGCACTTCGTAGCCAACACCGTAGCCAATGCATAATATTGGTATTGTAGCTCCGATTTCTGTACTAAACCACAATTGGCTCGAGTAGACCAAAAAACCCAACATTGATAAATGTGACTCCCTTCATCGATGAACTAGATACGGCTTAAAGTTTCGCTCGGCTTTTTAGAAAAAAAAGACAGTATTTTCCTTTTAATTTGAGCTTGTTTTTTCCAGTGCAGGGGTTTAAATTCCAGTTCTATTGAACTATTGTGGTATCTGCGGGTTCCATTCTCTTGCGGAGCTTTGTTCAGTTTAGCTGTAGTGAAACATTGACGCTGGTACGTGAAGAATGCGCGTTTATTAAAGTTTTGCTAGGCAGTAGACCGGTGCTGTATCTATTGTGCAAAGCAAACAAAGTAAGCCTCGGATAGCGGGGTCAGACACGGGTGGATTGTTTGATTGAATGTTTTCTGGTTTAAAAGTATTTAATAGAGAATAATATTCTAAATGCTACCGGTATTATGAGTATGTCGTTAGGTAAATGACACGAAAGAGGTTATATCTCTCGAAATACGAATATGTGCCATCATTGCGTCCCATATTTATTAAGGGCTGATTTTGCCAAAGCCAGATCATTTTATCCGAAGAATAATTTTGAATTTTTGATAGCTCTTCCATACAAAATCTGTCAGATGTCAATTTTATTCCACGAATAAAAATTATCTGTCGATTGAAAAATCAGCCCTTATTCATTTAACCACAGCCAGGGAAATAATAACTTTCGGTTAATCGTTTGGAACTAGGTTCAGTGCTGGGTCTGCAATTTTGGGTACACGTTTTTCTACGATTACAAAGAAAAGTAAATAATGTTGGTATCTTTCTATAGTTTAATAAATAGTCCCTTCCCACAAACAGACCGGACCTTTGTAAATGATATAGAAAAGTGTCAGTCGTATATTTGTACGGTACCTGTGGACTTCTGTGCGCCTGGTACAAAGGGGAGCCGGGTAGGGGAAACCGTTTAAATAATATGTAGGGACTGGACCGAGGGGGCGGATGGTCGGGACGAAAAGTGCACTGTGTTGGAAACATTGTTAAAATTTTTGAGTGAAAGTTATTTGACAAGTGCTTAGACAGTTTTATCTAAGTTTCTTCTAATGATGCCGTGCAAACGCATATATAAAGCTTTTACACACTCTTAAACTAATCTGCAAATTTATTATTTTAACAGGGGACTGAAACTTACTCAATCATTTTAGTTTCTTGTAGTCCACCACTGGACATTATAGCTCACTTTTTCTCACACAAAAGTCATTAATTTCTACACCATACGCATTCAATCTATACAAGATGTCAAACTTGCTGGCGGGAGTCCCGCTACGTTTGTCGAATCGCAGCGTCAGTTTACAAGCCTTCGGTTAGACAGACATCCTAGAAACTTGTCGTATCTAAGCTAACTTATTCATTGTTCACAAGCTTTAAGTAGCTGACACATACATGAGTTTATAGTGAACATCAAAACTTTAACGTTGTTATTTCTCACCACGTCCGCAAAATTCTGGTCCAAGAAATAAGCTGGCATCACTCCAGTTTGCTCATAACTTGTAATTGCAGAAAAGTCGTACGTCTATGCCAATTAATGAAAATAAAAACAGAGTTTGACACATAATCATAATGTGGGGAAAGTTAGGTTAAAGGAAAGATATGAGGTAGATAATTAACGAGCATACGAATTAAATACTAACTTAGAACAGTTATATCGTCTTAATAACTTAGCAGCTCTTCTAAGCAAAATACTAAAAATCAATAAAACCACAGAATAAACACACCCAACACAAAACACACACACACACAACACAAAAACACGCACACATAACAAAACACACATACACACACCCTCACATAATAAAGAGTATTATATTCTATTCTAATTTAGTGTAAGTTTCTGAGAGGTTTATCCAATACATAGATCAGAAAAAAATATTCGTATGAAAAATCTAGAATTTATAAACCAAAAAAGGTTTTGTTCACACCTGTACCAACAATTCTTGTCTCATTTCCCTCTCGCAGGTACAGACGCAAACATCAAGCTACTACAATCTGTCAAATTTCTTTAATAGATTTTCATCTTTATCGCTAAAGCATAAGGTTCAAAGTTGATTGGGAAAAATTTACGTCTGTACATAAAGGGGGCGGCTAAACGATACACTACCGTAACAGTATCGGCTACTAATCGAATCGAATGTCTGACTATTATGCCTACCTACATGTACCTTTTTATTACACATAAGAAGTTGAGGCAAGCGGCTAATTAGGGAGGGCTTGTGTTGCCGCTGTTTTACTTATTTACTTTATTTTCTGGACTTTTCCCGAAACAGAGTCGCTACGGTTAGCGTATGTTGGCACGGCTCACAACATGTGTTTATGAGGAAAAGTTGTGTTTTGTACACCGGAAGTGCCAAAATGCGGGTTTGCTGTCAGCTTAAAAAAGAGTTGCTGCAGATCTTAAATTGAAAATATCATGTATAAGTAGGACTTCACACAGTATAAGTAAGTAGGTAGTCATGTATGTATAGCACAGTTTTAACAAAATTGTATGTATTTGAATGGGTAGTGTGACCAGTGGCATACCGCACCGTGGTCCTAATCATTGAACCGCGTTAATTATATCGCAATTATAAATAAAAATTTGCAAAAATAAAATGTTTGTACGTTTATTCTAAGATGCCAACCCTAGTGGGGCAGAATCCAACAAGATTTTAAAGCAGTGGAATCTGCCCCACTACTTCGATTTAGTGGGGCAGATTCCACTGCAAAATTTTAGGCATTCCACCTTGCCCACCAGTGGGGCGGCTGGTGGGGCAAAGTGGAATAATCCAAAAAAAACCGTAGCACACAGCAAAAACACCAGACTAAATTAATTTCCACTTCTTTTAACAAACTCACCGCAAACATTTCTTTGCAAAACAATTTTATATTTATTATAACGCTGAACACAGCTGGTTTGCACACACGAATTGCATCTGAAAATTTAATCTTGTTACTACATTTTTAGTTCTTATTCGTACACCGTAAATTCGGGCAGCTTGCCCCAAATGAATGGTTACTACAGAGCCGGCCGTGAAAAGGGAATTCAAATGAAATAGGTACTGTTTATTTAGTGATGTCCTCGGCGATCGTTATTTTTGCATAAACCCCTCGGAATTAATGCGGTAATGAAATACTGTGCGGACAGTTTTGGACGGGAACGCTGGAATTATTCTAAAACTGTTTTTTGAACAGGCAAGTTATATTGAAATGAAGAAATACTCGTATGACTATTACTTAATATCAATATAATTTGCAAGAAATTTTAGAATGAGAAGCACGATGTGTTTTGGCAAATGTCTTGGTGTCGTAGAAACAGTAGTAGATCCATTGATTAGCTCGGTAGTCACCCAGCTAACATGACCCTCGCTTTAAATAAACATGTATTACAATATGTTTGCACAACAAACAGCATTCCGAATTTATTAAAACAATAAATTCGGCGTTGCAAAAAATAAATTGGTATCGCCAATCGTCGGCTGATCAATGTTTGTTCAGCAAACAGTGTCACGTTTATTATTAATAATTATTTTACTTTTCGTTTCACAAAATAGTAATTATATACTTTCAGGTGCACAATTTTTTCGAAATGTTTAATCTACTTACTTAGACATTCAAACTAGTCATTAGTATATGTTTATTAAAGCGACGCATTATTTTGTATGTCGCAGATCGCCTAATGGAATGTCAAGCGTTTATCATAATTTTAATTTAGTTTGTTTAATTTGATTTTTAGTCTGGCAATGCTTGAGTGTGTTTAGTCAAATAAGTTGTCGTTGGTCATTTGAAGTTTATAAAAAGCGGTAGACTTGTACAGTTGACACATTGGAAGTGTGATCGTGGCGACCAACGGATGACTTGGCTAACCTCACTACATTCCATTTTTATTTCAATTTCAATCCGAGAATACATTTTTAATCTTTTATTTTTTTTTTATTGTAAAGTGTTGCGAACAGTAAAGTTGAGTGTACCGAACAGTGCCTGTGTATTATTTCACGTCGGACTCCACGTGCCATCATGACGGACCAACAAAATAATGAAGACTCCCCTAATCTGTCGTCATGTATAATAATACCTATGCTTCAGCGGCTCTGTCAGCTAAGTTTTTATAAAAAACAACGTTCGTGTAAAACGTACTTACCGGACACATCATTTTTTTTTTTCAATTTATGTATACAAACATTTCGTAACACAAATTCTATTCGTATGTTTTCCGCCCAAAGCTCTTCACTTCAGAGAGTCCGTTAAATACATTAAAACGTGTAGTAAAATATTTTACAAAATGAGCCCCTCTCTCACCCACCCTCATTCGATGCACCTCCAATATACAAATTAATATTAAATGCCAACCAAAATGCCAAACGCGACCATTCGTAATTAAGTCTGTGAAATTAAGCTACAGTTATTTAACTTCTTCGAAACTTAAATTATTCATTGTATTTTGTACTTAGTAAGTAGTTTTCGAATAAATGGATGGATTACCGAGATTCGACCATTAAAAGTTTGTTCGTCCAAATGGTTTTCAGCTTCAACTAAATTGATTTGTAAAAAGTTATTTTGATTGCCAACTTAGATGAAGGCAGAGTGAAGTCCTTCATGCGTAATATTGGTATTATGCTTTCTGAAATATGAGCAACTGAACCGATTTGCGCGAATACCCATTGTCAAAATTCCTATTGTGTTGCGGTTGTGGCAATAACTTTTAAGTAACTTTAGCAATTCGACATAATTATTATAAAATCAACACCAATTAGGTACCACCCATGTATCACCACTAAATAGGAGCCACTTTTAAATATGGTACATACTTGTTCCATGCTTTTAAATTAATGTAGCTATGTAAATAGAGAGTTTTTGACAGAATAACAATCTCAGCTTTTTTTTCATAAATACTTTTTGTCATTTGTAATTTTTTTCGAACGATGAATCCTTTTTAATGCTGGCTGTAAAGATTTTCCAAGGCTATAAAAAAAGAGTTAGAATGTCAAATAGATTTAAAAGTTTACGTTTTCTTTTGTTTTTCTAGTTATGTAATCCAAATAACAAATAAATAACGAAAATGCGGTAATTGTTAGCATAATATCTCACCTGACGACCGTTTAAACATACAAAAGCAAATTTTATTTAATAAATCAGGGACAAATAAGTTATATTGCGGATTTTAAGCCAAGTTTACGATTTCGAAGTTTTATCATCGAATAAAAAGTTATTTCAAGTTACATTCGAGTGTTGACTGCCCTATGCAAAGTTCGTTGACTCCTAAGTGCCGAAAACGTAACATTTCCTCAAGATGTCTAAACAACGAGCAACTGTAACATTTATCTGGGTTTCACGGGGAACTAGACTCTATTACGACATGATAAGGTTGAAGTGTAGTTTCGTGGGTGCAACAATAGAATAACGCATCTCTAGAGAACTGGGGGGTATAAATTGAACAAACAATGTATTGCAAAATGGCTACGGAATAACCTACGGTGGAGAGAGGTAAGTGGTGCTCAAAGTTTTATGTGTTAATTTTCCTGCAGTAAGTAACTGTTTTTTGTTTGGTTGGAAAGAACGTTTGTTTACATCGATCGTTGATTTTAGTAAAAGTTTTGGTAAGAACAGTGTTATATTAATCGGTAAACAGGCGAATAGTCAATCTGAATAGAAGTTGCTACAGCTAGGTAATGTGCTGCAAATCTCAGTTGAAATGTATGACGGAACGTGAGATTAAATGTGCATCACAAGCGCGGCACGCGTCAACAGCAGAGGCAATTGCAGCGGTCGACAACGTGCCGCTCATGTATTCGGTGTTCAAAAACACGAGCGGCATGTGTTCGACGACAGCCGCCGACACGCGTTGACGGCAGCCGTTGACATACGACGGCTGATGTTGCCTTTGCTGTAGACGCGTGTTGCTCGAGTGTATGAGCACTAAGAAAGACTTGACAGATAATAAAAACAAACGATGATAACCAACTAATCCTCTCACAATCTTTCTTTTTCTACCTATTTCCGAAGCACGTTATACTCTGCATAAGTTATCTTCAGCGGAATTATCAATACATATTTACCGTATTGGTACGACAAAGTCCTTTAGACATAATTTTATCTCTGCACTTAAGATCCGGAGATTAATACTCAACTAACTTTGAAGGTAGATCAAGTTTTACATATATCTATAACAGTGCTCCGTACACTTTAACTTGAGATAAGTATATCGATTACAAGATCGCTGCCACTTTACAGCTTAGGATGCTACCAGGGTAGTAGAAGAGGTGTGGAGATTATGTTACATTACAAATATTACAGGGCTAGACTAGGTCAGACCATGCCGGGGGCAGGGCTAGTTAATTAACTAACTAAAATCTTAAAGTAGCCAATTAAAGTAGTGAGTCCCCTCTGAATAGAAGATTTCACTGTTATACTTAATTCAGGTCAAGCTATTTAAGAAGGCTGATAATTTAAGTGAACATGTTTGTTTATTTCGCTAATTTAAGGCAGAGTAATTAAAATTAACACGCAACCAATATAAAAGTGTCGCGTTCTTGAAATTAGGGTTTTTAATAGTTTTATTTGGCTAAGTATTTCTATATCTTTAAAATAAACATGTAGAAAATAGTTTACGTTTACATGGACGGACGGAATTAAAGATCAGTGTACTTATGTACTAAGTTTATGAACTCCTGCTTTTTTAACTTACTTCTAATTAGTATGTCTATATGTATGCTTCAACTTTATTTAAGAGGACTACATGACCTAAAGCGCGGTCTTTGTCGGACTGTATAGAAAAGAAAGAGAAGCGCGATGCCACAACGCTGGTAATTTATTGCAAAATATGAAGCAATTATCGATTTACGAAAAATCTAGTGTTTGGACCAAAAAACTAAAACACTATAGTTTTAGTATGTTGCTTGTAGAATAATCTGACAAAAAATCATAATGATTGTATGTATATTAGTATGAATTTTGTTGTAAAAAAAAAGTTTTTAGAGGTATCTTCATGATTTTTTTCTATCGTACCAAATAAGTTGTATTATGTTTTCAACACAATATCTTCCTAGCATTTATCCTGAAGAATATCATATATTTTTTTGATTTTTTTTACTGTAGTCGATCATACATTTTTATTGTTTTTAAAACTTGCGTTTTTTGCGTTTAGGTCCTGTAAGCCCCTTAAAAAATATACAAATTCATCTGTCGAGGTCCATCCACTTTTAATCTTTAGTGTGTTCCGAGTCGAACTATGTTAGAATGTTAACTATAGTCTGATCTGCTTACAGCTTCCAATTTACAATTTCTTATGTAGCTAATTCCCCTACTCGCTATGTACACTAACATGCCAGCATCCTTACAGTACCATATAACTATGTCGAACTCGCGCGCTACAGCTGCCTCCCAACTTTCATTCCCTCATCTTTGTTGGTTTTGTCTCAGACAATAGTTCGTCGAGGATTAAAATTTAATTACAACAGCCTTCTGTTAGTGACAAGTTTCCCACAGTTTTAAGTTTTAAAGGGAACGCTTGAAGAATTGAGTAATAAAGAGAAACATGGCCGATGCTTTGTTTACATTTTAGATTTTCTGCTGAGGCTGTTTAAGTGTCGTTTTGTTAATGTTTTGTTGAGTTTTAATTAAATTTTGTTTTTGTGTTGTTACAGTAGTAGGATGACAGGGTATATTAGAACTTCGTCAACAACGATTTATTTGTAAACAATAGCCCCTTTTCTATGTAAAGTAACTATTTACTTCAAGTGTTATTGATTAAAGCAGTTGCTGATGACCGTTGACACTTGGCGATTGACGTTTAAAATGTTATTGATCCTTTTATTACGTTAGCTAGTTCTTGCTCATGGAGTCTTTTTAAATTAAAACCCTCTGTCCTCTCGATTCCACTGTTCCATTATATTACCTCTCATAAATCATCCAAAATTGCATCTACTTTCACATTTGTAATTTATGTGTAGTGCGGATGAGTAAAACTAAATAAATCATTCAAAGGTATTCAGATAACTAGTAACCGCAATGAGATCGAATCCAATCATGTTCGTTCAACTGCTGCGGCACAAACATTCCCATCGCAAGAATGTTAATTAACAAGAATTTTCCATTTATTTTAATTTGTCGTTGATTGAGAAGAAATTGTTCTGGAAAATTTTACAAATTTAAGGTTTACCATTCAACAATGCGTTACTGCTCTAGGTGTTGACGGCAGAAACGGTTCTGGGAAATAACTAACTATTAATCTTGGTCCTAGTTTATCTAGAATTTAGTGACGGCAAAATATTGTATACGGTTTTTTTTCTACGAGAAATTGTTCAGCCGTAGGTAATCGTACTGGATGTAGGTAGACAGAGTGGCGGAGAAATATATGTAGGTGCAAAATAATGTGGATGAAACATATTTCTAACATTTTCGCAAATTTTACTCCGTAATTCTTCCAAAATTTGTCCATAAGAGCATTTACATGTAGACAACAAACAGAAGAGTATTAAAACACATTAACATAGAAGTATAGAGATGCAAAGCTGACAAATTACCTGTTTTCCAAGTAGGTTACATCGTATTTAGGAGCGAGCTCTACTTTATTTGGCAGCCTTCGCCATATTTGTTTATCCCGACGAAAATGTCGTACCTACATTAAAATAGGTTCATGTTATATTATATTAGTTCTGGCGTTTCATTTATTCTGGACAGAGTCGGCAGAATATTTCCAGGCCGCCGACTGTTTAGCTGAATATTCTATGTAGGATTTAGGTCTGCCATATGTTGGTCTTTTTATTAATGTGTTTGAATGAACTCTTGACCGTACTATTTATTTTTGCTTTTCATTCTTCTGTGAATATATTATTATTTATTTTCTTTTACAATGCATAAGCAAGGGCTAGTATTATGTTTTAAAATTATTATCCATTCTACATGATCTTTGTTCTCAAAATATATATTCACAAAGCGACCCCAACAAGTGTCTGAAGCCTCATTTATGACTTTTACAGCACATTTTTCCGTCAGTACAAAACCATTTCACACACATGTCGCATGCAAACATCATCGAAAAGGATCCCAAAACGATTACTCGACACAAGTCTATCGCCACGAGTATTTTTATGGGCGATAGTTTGAGAACCGCTGAGCGATGACCCTCTCAATATTTCACGGCAGATCGCACCCCGCTATATCCCGGCGTATCCCCGGCTTGGTGTGGTGGACACTCTTTGTGCTTTTTACCACCTTTATTAAGATTGGTTGGGTGCCGATGACTCGAGTTTTTTTTGTTGAAAATTTAATGACATTACGCAGATAAATTCTTATTTTTTTAGGTTTCTTCTCTTAATAAAGACTAAATACAATATGGGCCGCTGTATCGTGTGTATCTTTGCTGGCTTTGAACTCGTTGAAATACATGCTATGATACTTTAATGGCAGCAAGTATTGATTGAGGCGTAAGCACCTTGTAAGCAGTTGTTGGTCGAAAAGAGGGGGGGGGGGGGGTAGAGGGTGGCAACGAGTGAAGTGAGTTTGAAATGAGAGGGAGATTTTGCCTAAGAGATAAAATTAACATGGTTAAACTATGCGAGGGCCCGAACTTCAAAAGATAGGAGAGTACAATTTGTATAGAACTCTTTGAATTCGTGATAATGAGGAAAAGGATGTTTGCCATTACAGTCTGAACGCGTTTATCCAATTCATATTGAAAGTTCGACGGAATCGGGAATGAATTTAATTCAGTGGGATTTTACTCCAGAATAAAATCAATTCGCAGCCACAAATAACAATTCCCATTAATGCTACCATCGAATTTTTATTACGGCAACCTCATTAAGAAGAATGGCGTATCGCCGTGCGCAGTAAAAAAATAAAACAGTCCATTAATTTTTATCTATGAACCGAAACCTAGGGGTTGTTTTTAATAGGGAACACTCCGATACTCCATCGTGATTTCAAATGCTATGAAATAACATTTGAAACCTTTAATAATATCTCGAAATAACATAGCAAATGGAATACAGTCAGTGTTTGTTTGTTGTCTTTGCAGTCGGAGCTAGGAATATTAGATGCTGTCGAATGGCACGAAATGTCGCTTGCTGATATTACTGTGTGCTTTGCAATTTCGAGGGAAAGTTGAAAAGATAGATTCAGTTCAAAATACTCAAGTGTGTCTCTCGTTCAATGAGTTTGGTACGTTTTTTAAAGCGTCCATTCGATATCAGCATAAGTGTACATATAAAAATAGTAACGGTAGGTAGAATACCAACTCTGCATCCGGGGAGTTCCTACCATATGCAAGTGTCATCGCGTGATCGTGGAATATACTGTTCAAATCATTGGAAGCGAAATTGTGTTATTTTGCGTTTATAATAGGTACTAAATAGCTACTTCTAACAAACTGTTTACGTTGAATACAATATGCTTACTCATCTATTGTAATGAAGTTGTATGATTTCGATCCTTATTTTGATTAACTCATTAGACTGAGAAGGCCAACATTATCTAACCAACAATTACTATGAGCATCGCCTATGTTATTACTTGAGACAACATAATATCAAGGCTGTTCAAACCTTCAAGTTCATACAACAATGGAGCATCCTTAAGTGACATACATACATACATCGTCCCCTTATATTAGCCGCCATGTTACATGCTTCGGCATTAGGAACCTTTCCTCTATTAACACAAAGTTTAGTTTCAGTTTTGCAATGAAAGTAAATGGTTTTCATGACAGTCTCACTCTTGAGTTCTGTCATTCTGGAATTAGCTACATTCTACATTGGTTAAACTTGGTCGTGTAATAATAGGCGTACAGTCAAGGCAAGAGTGGATTAATATTTAGGTTGGGAGGCAAAAAGTTATCCTAATTCCGCCAAGTAAAAAATAACGAATGATTGCATGAATTCATCATTTCAGCCGAAAGACGTCCACTGCTGGACATAGGCCTCCCTCAAGCATCGCCACTTCGACCGGTTCTGTACTTCTCGCATCCAGCGGCCATCGCCAGGTTACCAGTCCACCTTGTGGCAGGCTTTCCAATGCTACGCTATATAATTATTGCATGAATTAATGTGTATTTAATTTTGTAAATTGATTGAAATAAACACTTTTACACGTCAAAAATAAATTATGATGGTCCATTGAGGGCGGTGTTTTCTATCCGACTACTCAGAAAAGACTGACCGAAACCAACTCAGATGTCACAATCTCTTTGGAAGTCCAGACACAATCTTGATACAATAAGAAGAACGATTTTTTAATTGACAACCCTTACTTTTATGTTGACGCTACATTAATATTGGCTGTATTCCTTTATACATGTGGTTGTCAATTTACAACATTATTAGCGTTGGGGTGGTTCCCGACCACTATAAATTAATTTGTTAGGCGTTGACGACATGTCCATGTTGCTACTTTGATTCCTGTGTTCATTGTAGGTATAATTATGTACTTATGTAATCGAGGGTTATTGACAGTATCTAGTCGTTAATTCATATAATGTCTTATGCATAAGTAAATAGAAGTATACATACGGGCAAATAGCACTTTTCAACTTTTGACAAGGAAAGAGCACGTCGCAGTGTTTTAAAGACCACGTAACCACTTCGAAGATTCATAATAAATAGGTACCAGCCCATTATTGTCCCACTGCAGGACAAAGGCGTTTGCTCAAGAGGGGCTGGCGATTTCAGACTTACGAGTACATTAACTATTAGTCTCAGGTTTCCTCACGATGTTTTCCTTTACCGATGTCAGTAATATCCAAGATAAACTCAGAAAGGACAATATGAATTAAAATTTTTACACAGGTACTTACCTAGAATTTATAACCCACGACCTCCTGCATGAGAGACGAGGTCTTACCCACTGGGCCATTACGATAGCAAGATTCATGCGTTTCTTAAACAAAAAAATATAGTTTACAATGTACTCTTTGTTATTTACTTACACAAAATGAGATAAAGTTATAATTGATTTTGTACATTTCTTTCAGGTCTTAATCGCCTAGTTTAGCTGCGCAACGAATACCGGTAAGTTTCAATATTTTTTATTACTCTTACAAAGTTATTTAATTCGTTCTAAGATACGAATTCTTGTTACTATACCTAGTGCTTCCAGCTTTTTGTGTCAATATGAACGAATGCTCTAATCCGCTCAACTGTTGAAAAATTTATTTATAACATCATCTGTCTAGCCTTTTCCCAACTATGTTGGGGTTGGCTTCCAGTCTAACCGGATACAGCTGAATACCAATATTTTACATGGAGGGACTGCCTAACTGACCTCCACAACCCAGTTACTGGGTAATACGATACCCCTTGGTAAGACTGGTTATCCGAATTTCGGGCTTTTGACTGTCCGTAACGACTGTTAAAGATCCACGAATGACAGCCGGGACCAACGGCTTAACGCGCTTTCCGAGGCACGGAGGGGTCTTGGTATGTAAAGATGGTCACTGATCCACAGACCAACCGCGGCAAGCGTAGCTTAACCTGACCGATCTACCTGTGCGGCTGTTATTATTTAGCCACGGGCCCCTCCAATAGAAATTCAATTGTGTCTCATTTCATTAGCCATAGTTGAGCTAATATTGTATTAGCTTCTCTTGTAAAAACAACTCACTCCAACTTTTAAAACTAAATTACTTTTCCACACGACAGCAAAGTAAACAAGCTTCCATTGTTTACCCTACAAAATATTACCTCCGGAACAATGTTAGAATATTTCAGTTTTACACTTTTAATATAGAGGGTAGTCGTCAAAAGGCGCGCCCGCTGTGTTGTGTCTTGTGTGTGACGTAATATCATGTGTTTTACGATGTACTGCGGGTCTGCGGCTTATGAGAGTCACTCGGGGGATTCGGAGCTCCCTTTACTGTTATGGAAGCCTCTTTAATTAATATTAAATACTTGACAGGTGGCTGTGGGCTTCTCGTTTTCGCTTTATAAAGTTTTGGAAGTTATGATTGACTGAAAGGCAAATGACCTTCCATGCGGATTTCTTTACTGCTGGCGAATTTTTTGCGCCACTTCTTCCCAGCTAATGGACTAAGAAGTGGTGGTTTGCATTTTGGGGAGTGTCTTATGTAATTTTGACGTTCAAAAAATACTAATTCTCAGCCTAGTTAAAATATATTTTGATTTGATCTGAAAATAGAAATTCAGGAACGGTTACTTGTTTTTGATCACATGCAGACCACGATTGGGAAGCGAGGGCGTGCCAGGGTGGCCGTTGTCAAAGATTAGGTACGCGAAAAATGAATTTATAATATTGCGATTTTTAACAATAATCAATAGCCTTTGATATTATAGTACGGTGAATAATTGCTCAATTTCCTTATCCTACCTTACATGCCGAGACTACAATCGAGAATTTAATTAAGATTAGTTTATAATATTCATTTTCATACATTAAGTCCTTTGCGTGTAAGTACTACTTATGTAGTTAATTAATTTCGTGCAAAACAAACTAAAGTGATTATGAAACAATTTTGTCATTACCTTTTTTATTTTGAACTGAGAAAAAGGTTTTCCTGTTGTCGAAAATTAAATTTTAATTATAATCAACAACAAAAGTTATCTTAAATTACCTTATTAATTTTAAATACATTTTGTAGTTGATTATAATTAAAATTAAGGTTGGTTTAGATGTAAGACTTTACAATTATTGTTATTTTTGAAAACATAGTAAATTTTGGATTGGAATACAAGACCTAAACGCAAAAAACGCAAGTTTTAGAAACAATAAAAGTATATGATAGACTACAGTAAAAAAAACCAAAAAAATATATGATATTCTTCAGGATAAATGCTAGGATGATAGTGTGTTGAAAACATAATACAACTTATTTGGTACGATAGAAAAAAATCATGAAGATACCTCTAAAAACTTTTTATTTACAACAAAATTCATACTAATATACATACAATCATTATGATTTTTTGTCAGATTATTCTACAAGCAACATACTAAAACTATAGTGTTTTAGTTTTTTTGTCCAAACACTAGATTTTTCGTAAATCGATAATTGCTTCATATTTTGCAAGAAATTACCAGCGTTGTGGCATCGCGCTTCTCTTTCTTTTCTATGCAGTCCGACAAAGACCGCGCTTTAGGTCATGTAGTCCTCTTAACGGAACAATATTAATCTAAATGAAAATGGGCTCATAAATAATTTTCAAAATTTTGCATCTATTTATCGATTTGCCATTATTTTTGACTGTACATTATTTTTGAGGCCGAATAGTTAAGCCATAGGTACTGTTTATCTCTATCTACACATATTAAAATCCACGCCGACATAATTTGGCTCAAAATTGAACAGACAACATTGAAGTTACAATGTAGGTAAGTACGTTATCTACAGTATTAAAATTTCGTATAAATACATTTCATCCATTCTTTACGTCTGAAAAGCATATGAAGAGTTCTACTTATCTATAATTGGTCCTTAGCAAATTCTAGAATAAAATTCTTACATTACTATTTCTAAGTAGCGTTCTACGAATAAGTATTCGAAGGTAGCGTTACACAAAGAACACTACAGTAAATCAAATCATACAATACAACGAGGTATTGTGACAAAGCAATACGATTCTTTGTCTACAATGTCGAATACATTCTCGTACGTGCGAGGAAGCTTGAGAAAATTGGCGATATAGAAATAGTATATAGCCAACTGGACTAGACAGGTACCAGGACAATTTCCGTAAACGCACGACACGGTCGTGATGGAATTGTTTTTAAATAGAATGCTTGCGATTTGCTTTTGTTTTTTATTTTTAAAACAGAAGACTATGGGATCATCTATGTATTATCTATACACGCTTTTTAAGGGACCTCGCGCACTAGGCGGCCACGACCACGACCAGTGGCTGCAACGACCAAATTAACTAGAAACCATGTTGCGGCCAAGTGCGCGACGTGTATATGGTTTCTATAGTTAGCTTGGTCGCTGCGGCCACTGGCCGGAGTCGTGATCGTCTAGTGCGCGAGGTCCCTAAGTCTGTCTGTGTGATCGCGTTCTTCTAAACTACGAAGCAGATTTCGACGTGGTTTTCATTATCTTTTGAAGGTGAGGTACTGCGCAGCGAGTCGCGCACTTCAGAGCCGACATAGTTTGAATCGGGCTGTAACAAATAACACAATCCTGGCATATTTTGCAAATAACTGTACGCATACCTTTATAATAACGATACTACGAGTAACATCGAGTATTCAAATGTTGATTCAGTTATGTAAATAAACTACCTAGTGTGTATTCACAGTATGTGTGTATTCATTGTTTGTGTAAATAACGAACCATTGGAGATACATGTAGCAATTATTTTAGAGTATTTTTAAATAAGTTGTTTTTTAAAGCTTATTTACTTGTAATCTTCAAAAATAACATTGAATGCAATTATAGCATTAAAAAACTATTTTTGTTACGAATTTACATAAAAAATACTTGTTATTTTTTCGCTGACCTCATAATCGCTTACGTTCACGGTTCAGGCGACAGCTGTTAAACGTGAGCCGATGAATTATATATTATATAAAAACAAACTTATTGACCTAAATGTTTGTAGGTTTTTAAAGCAGGAATGGGTTTCGATTGAAACCATACTTAAAAATAACTATGATCATACATGTTCAAATGTCAGCAGGTCACAAATCTGATTTATTGGATTATTTTTTTAATACTAGATTATCTTTACTTATAGACGTGTTCAGTATTATTATACTGTGGTTTTGTACAATAGAGCAACAGTTATGTGTTAATAATAAGCTCCAGTAGAATATAAACAAGTTATTACAGTTTTCTTGTAACACGTGGCTATTATGTGCGAACATTATATCTTTAGCCCATTTTTATTGTTACGTATTCTGAGGTATACAACTTTCCATTTTGTCTATTTATGAAATAAAAAAATATCTAACTAGCTGTGCCCGCGACTTCGTTCACGTGAAGTTTCTAGTTCCCCCGACCCACCCCGTCGCATCGGATCACCTGCCCGCGCTATCAATTAGCGTTCTTTCTGACTTTTTTATTTTTGCTCGGCTCCAAAAGTTCATAGCGTGCTATTAAATCCTATAGCCTTCCTCAAGAGTTCTGCTTTCTAAAGCAAAAATAATTTTTCAAATCCGACTGTTAGTTCCAGAGATTAGTGCGTTCAAACAAACATACAGACTCGTCATCTTTAATATTAGTATAGATTTGAAAATGTAACGCGTTTCGAGGGTTGTCCATCTCTGTAACAAAAACGCCTAAATCATAAAACGTCAGGGCTATTTTTAAACCCAACAAAGTTGTCAAAGTTTTCATTATACACTGTTTAATTTAGTGCTGAAGATTTAAGGCCATCCGTCTACCGTCTATTAAGCTAGAATGTCGCTGGTTTATCTATGCCCCCGTTCCCCCCGATACTCGTTTACAGTGTAAACAGAGTAAATTGTTCTGCCACCCCAAGTTATTATGCCGCCGCGATATTACCGGTTTACGATGTAAAGATACTGCTAGACTGTGTACAAATTAAAGTAGGTGTTAACCAAATAGATTGCATGGTAGCGTTTTTTGTTATGCTTTTTGCTCTTTTAGTGCCTTAAAAGTGGTTCTGGTGTGGGTTTAAAAGGCTGCAGCAATTTGGCTGTTAGCTTTTAAAAGTTTGTGTGTTGCAACAAATCCGAATTAGAGAACGATTTCGATTCGATTGGTTGATTGGACGTGAAAATAGGAACATTTCTGGAATACTTTAAAGATAGCGATAAGTATATTATATCATACAAAATATTTCTTCCCCTTTTTTTCATCATTATCAATCAACAGGGTATCGTGGACCGTGCTGCACTACTGAATACTTATAGGTTTTTTTTTTGACGAAATTTTGTTATTAGGTAATAGACGATGTGACCTTATTAACATGTACAGTCAACAAAAGAGATAAGTATGCAGGATCTTCGGATATAGTTGAAGTTTAGTAAGATACCGATGGATGTTCTCGAATAAAATTTAATTTTACCTTATGTGCTGCAACATCAAGTACCTAAAATACCTTCATAGTTTGCTTGTGCCCTACATACAACGATCAACCCAAATTGTTGTCAACACAGTCAAACCGTTCACGACAGCTTCGTTCAGCTTCGTTCCTTTGAAACAATATCTTCCCTTAAAATCTTTCAAGTACGCTACATTTCCTTCAATCCCTATCTGTTCTCCTCTAAAACCCGATGTCCTGCAAGAATTATTGTCACAAAATCTCAGCCAGTAGAAGCATGGCCGCTTTAAATTTAAAACGCTTTGCCTCAGACCGTATCGTGCGCCGTCCCAAAGGTTTCTGATGAATAATTTATGGACTTTACTTGTACTCTATTATTATCTTGCACATAGAATTTCGGGGACTATTTTCTGTGTTAGCCTTTGTAGGTAAATGTTTATAAGGCTAGTCTAGGGAAGGTAGATGAGGTAACTGAGACAGTTCGTTTTGCATGCATTAGCAAGTTGATAAAGTGTGAACCTACCAACGACAAGACGAGACGAGTCCTGGAGTGGAGACCGCGTATCGGCAAGCGTAGCGTGGGACGCTCCCCAGTTAGATAGACCGACCTTAAGAAGGTGGCTGGGACCTACTGGATGCGGAAGGCGGAGGGTCTTGTGGCCCAGCCTGGAGAGGCCTATGTCCAGCATTGGACTGCGATAGGCTGAGTTGATTGATTGATACGTACCAATATCATATTTTACTTAAATACTAGTCGTGTGATTTCTGGCAGAACTGAAAAGCCTCACCTGCACTCGTAGTATAACCACTACCTCTATTCTACGAAGACGAAGTGACATTTCTTTTCTTCATTTTTCGCATCGCGCCGTAGAAGTTTTTCTACAATCTGACATTTTGTCTTTCTTTTTACGGTGTTCATGCTACGTGTTTTTAGTGTCTAAAACAAAAGAATTTTAATTTGATTGTAACGGGTAGATTAGCATCCTTTTATTAGCTTATCAATCTACTGCGGTCATCAATCCGTTTAAGTACGTATTCATTAAACGTTTATGTGAGCTGATTGCGAGGTGACTATTTTGCAGCATATTTTGGCCATTGGGTATATTTTGGCATTTAAATAGACATTCGTAGGTAAATTCTCTTTGACTTCATCATTGATATAAGTCCACCATTGTTGTACCTACTGAAGTAAAATGAAGGGTGGCAGGGACATCGACGCGCGACCTGCTACCATGGATTCCGTACTTGATTCTGAAACCCACTGCGTTGAAATTTTTCGTCGGTTACTAAAAAAGAATTAGCTATTTCATACATTTTGACCGCCTAGGCTAGGTGGAGCGACGATCTTTGCAGGATGTCTGGTAGCAGCTGGATGAGAGTTGCCGAAAATCGAGTTGAATGGCGTGCACTAGGAGAGGCCTATGTCCAGCAGTGGACTGCTATAGGCTGATTATGATGACCGCGTAGGTGTTGCACTTTTATTTGAAACATTTTTTTTGATAACCTACTAAACATTTTTTCGCTAGGGTTCTGGAATCATGTGCTGAATTCATAGTTACCGGTTGCGCGCCCCTGCCACCCTGTATAAAATCATGATATAAAAGATGTAGAAAAACCTGCATATACGTCAGAACATTGGCCCAACAATCCCTATGAACATTGTAAAAAAATATGTCGTACATAAAAGAATTTTGTAGCAGTTTTTGTTGATATTAATCGTTTGTCGTTTCGATTCCCGACACAATTAAGCGACAATGGCGACGGCCCCGGGCGGCCATCTAACAGATTAAAATACGTATAGAATGCTCTAAAATTTGTACTGTAGGAAATGTTTGTTTTTTATTATGTACTGGCGCTGTTTTATGGATATTGGAAACCATAGTCGGCAGGGCTCATAAGTGAAGTATTCGTCATTTCTTTTTTGAAATACAAAGTAGAGATACGTACATCGTATGTTTGTTTGAGTCAGCAGACTGTACTTAGAGTTCTGGTCATCTATAATACATTTACGAAGTTAAAAAAACCGGCCAAGTGCTTGACGTCTCACGCAAAGAATTCATAGTTAAGTATTCCTCGAAAGAACTGTAAAAACAAAGTTATCACTGCGGTTGTAACCGTAAAGATCCTATATCTCAAAAACGATTGACTTATATGTATAAATGATCCCATAATGTATAAAAGGTCACTTAGAAACATTATTTATAAATCTTTGTAATTATGGGGTCTAGCGATCCCCGTAGTGCATTTATTTTATTTCATTCGGTTACATGTATAATAGGGAGTGCCACACTTCGTAATTTCACTATACCATAGTTTAGCGGTGCACAGATACCTTTTAAATTTTCATCGATATAGAACTACTTATCTTTATCACATTTTACTCTAAAATGGCCCTGTAACATCCGGCGGACGCGACAGACGGACATGCCGAAATTATAAGGGTTCCATTTTTGCCATTTGGCTACGGAACACTAAAAGAAAGAAAGAAAGAAATACATTTATTTAGCACAGACCAAAATACACACAGTACACCAGATACATACCTACATCAGATAAAAACAAAAAAAAAAATAAAGGTCAAATAAAAAGTGTAAAGTCCGATGTAAAAAAAAAATAAGCAGGAAAATGTGCCTCACGGCTGCGCTAAAAAGGCCCAGTTCAGCAAAAATGGCAGACAACTCACTAGTTGTTTTATTTGCGTTAGGCACTCCTAACGCTGGTTTTCAACTGGAAATAGAAAACCAAGAACCATTTGAGTGGGGTGGTTCACTTAATCAAAGAAAGTGTTTTTTGCGAAACCTACAAGGATGGTCTTCCCTGAAATAAAAATCGTAGGTAACCTATTTGGGAACTACTATCCCCGAATCCCGACTCTCCTAAAATAAATCTTATCATGCATGAGTTAAGTTTCTCTGGTACATATTACTTGTAACATTTTTGGTAGTCGTAAGACAGCAAGTCAGTGATAGAATGTTGTTTACAACGTAATAAATCTACGAAACTAACCTGGTAGCCAGACGAGTTGTATACTACATTTTTTATCGATACACTTTGCTGTACGAGAAATACAGTGTGTTTTCCCATACATATAGCATATACCTACTGGTACAGTTTAAATAGAATCGGTCAAAGGACTAATTGGTGAGGTGTTTCGTGTCAAACAAAACTAAATACGCAGGTTTACATATATATGTATATTGTGAAATACGAACATACTACACGTGAAAAGGGTTGCAGTCGTGTCATTATTGATCACTCGAGGGTTTTAAACCTGAAATGTTGTTCCCCAAGCTATGTAAATATTTACAGATTGTGTTTATTATAATGGAGTGCCTGTTTTGTCATACTCATTAGTGAGTTGATGTGATATTAGGTGCTAGCATGGTGATTTAATGATCATACAACGTTTTTCTTATTCATTTTGGTGCTGCAATGCAAACTAAGGTTTGTGATAACTTTATTCTTATATGAATACACTAAGTCACTTACATGAGAATATAAACTGTATTAGAGATCCTAAATTATTGCATCAAAGAGACATAGATTAAACAAGGTACGTTTAGTAAAATATGGTTCGCGTCCGGGTTTACTAAACCTCGGAATATACTCAGGAACAAGTAAAAAAAATACGAAGATTTGGTGTTAAATTCATCGTAGCTAAAGTGTAATTATTTAATAACAAGAATCTGTTTATTGCAACGCACTATATTTAGGCAGATATTCCTGAAAGATGCTCTCCCACAGGTCGTTCTCTTCCTTGTCTGGTGATTGGCCAGTAACCAGCTGATTGCCAATGTCCAGGTAATCCTGTGCAGCCAAGGTGTATGGCTTCCATTTCACTCCAAAGCTGTCGTCTGGGGTTGGGTTGCTAAAAACAACGTAAAAATTAAATGACATGTTTATAATTATGGTTTTTTGTAGGTCTTAATTAATCGATACTAGATGTATTGATAAGAAAATAATAACAAGAACATAACGTTAGGCTTATTTTGCTATTCCTATGAGATTAACGTTACCTTCAATGTACGAGTATGTAGGACAAAAATTAGTGGTTCACTTACCCGTATTTGGCGAAATTCGTCCAGAGCTTAGTGACCCTGTCGATCAATTTGAAAGTGTCCGATTTTTTATCAACTTTCTTACTGAATAGCTGTACTGGGAATATATATGTCAAATCATCGCAATGAGACACCACCTCCATATCTTGGGTAAGATGGTCGAGGCCAAATACACTGCTGAAACAGTTTCTCTCAGATTTACAATTGAACTTGTATAAGTATACTTTATTCTTCCTTGAATTTAGTTTAGCTGATAGCATCACACCATATACAAACATGTCAGTACTTAAGAACTTCATCATTTGTACAGAATTATTCATTGAGACATCATTATCATGGAAATAGTATTTTTGTGTCTTTCTTGCAGCTTTCAATTGATCACCAATAGTACAGTTTGTCTGGATAATTTTAGGGGCAAATACTTCACGGTAGCGTTTAGCTTTAGCAACTATATCTTCCAAAGTACCACCAATGGCTATTGCTATCAGTCCTTCGTCTTGGGTATAGCCGGTCATAATATCAACACCTTCATGTGTTTTGTTTCGAATTGCGTCAGTGACATCTCCATAGAAGAACCTTTCTTTTCCAAAATCTTTCTCATCTGCTATGCCGAAATGGATTTCATAAGGTTTTTGTGCTAGTGTTACCTGTAATTTCAAATTGACAAGAGCTTTCAGAGGTTGTTTTTTGAAGAATTCATAGAGTTCTTTGTCGTCTTCTGACTGGCATCCTAATTGTTTGGCTAAAAGCAAAGCTTTTTCTCGTGGTTCGACCGCTCGTGACCAAAAGCATGTAGCTGCGCCACTCTGAGGTATTGCTCGCTTAAAGAGGCCTTTAGACATTGGTGATACTAAATGATAGCAAACACTTCCAGCTCCAGCACTTTCGCCAAAAATTGTGATGTTCTCAGGATTTCCACCAAAGTGAGCAATATTTTTCTTCACCCACCTGAGTGCTGCCACTTGGTCTTTCATACCAGCGTTACCAGGGACCTCTTCGGTGTCAAGGCAGAGAAATCCGAGGACCTCAAGTCTGTAGTTAATTGTGACCAAAACTATACCATGTCTGATAAGAAATTCTGGACCGTAGAGGTCATCATTACCACTTCCCCAGATGAATCCTCCTCCATGAATCCAAACCATAACAGGAAGGGGGTTGTTGGGTTTAACGTCTGGTGTATATACATTGAGATACAAGCAGTCCTCACTCATGTTTCCTAGATTAGGGTTCGTTGAGTTGTACTGGTAGCAAATTGGACCAAACTCGTTTGCCTTGCGTACTCCTTGCCATGGTTTAATTGACTGTGGAGCCTGAAAAAAAATGGATAACGTTCTTAAGAAGTAGAACAAAATAGGATTTTTGATGAGAAATAAACATGGTTATTTTATTTCTCTTTAGGTAACGGAAAGTTTTACAAAAAAATCAATATTGAATTAATCAAAGTTAAATAGATTCTCTATTCGATTTTAATTGAAAGATCACAATGCAAAGTGTTGCAAAGCGCAAAAAAGATTATAAAGTATCTGATACAGTTAAGTACAAGAAATGATTTAATACAACTAAGTATATAACTAAGTTCAAACGCTCCTGTAAAATTATTAAGAAACACTAGCTTCTGCCCACGACTTCGTTTGCGTGTTTTAATACACACAAGCTTTACAAGCTTTACCTCTTTATAATAATATTAGTGTAGATAATTCGTCAGTGTCTGTGTGTGTGTCAGAGTGTGTGTATTTGTCTGTCAATGGATTAGTCAGTAATATTTGCATGTATTTCTTTGAACCTGAATTTTTCGTACCTTGAACCGGAGGTTTCCTACGGGCGGCTGTGCGTACGGGATGCCCTTGAAGCTGCAGTACGTGTCACCGTACTCGTTGTTCACCAGCTCTCCCTCCAGCAACCCCTCACTCACTCTCACTTGCACCATCTTCAGACTTCTTCGACCAACTTCTGTTCTGATCTGTCTACCTTGAAAAAATTAACTAAATTTAAATCCGGTTGCTGATCCATAAAAAAAAATCCGAACTTAAAGTAATTTATTTTCGAACTGTCTAGATTTATAGGGCCTTGTTGTTTGTTACCTAATCGGCCGGAGTCTCTAACATTAGTTTTTCTACTAAGGAATGTGCACATCAATTCTAATATTCAATTATAATTAAAATAATATTTGGTAAAAAACAAATTAATGTTATGTTAGTTTGATATATTAATTTAATTTATCACCGTCTCTAATCAATTTGAGGCGACACGCGTCCGCTGTGGAGCGTACAAGAGACGCTATTTTTGTACTACTGTGAGGTGTTTCTGAGATTGCTTATTTTACTCTGTAGACTCATTATGAGTATGTACTTATGACACGCTGCACTAATAACTGTTCAATTAACTATATGCTTTAGTCAACAAAGATAACGATGCACTGGCTAACATACATAGCTACGCACGACTCAGCTCTTATATTATCATCCCAGTCAATCCTCCGTGGGTTCCCGCCTGTTTACTTAGGAAATTATTTTTTTGGACTTGTTTTTTTTTTCATCCTAATCCGTTCAGCTGTTTTACCGTGAAAGCGTAAGAAACAAACGAACTACCTTTCGCATTTATAATATTAAGTTAGGATACTCGTATTATTGATTACTTGGACGAGAAGTTACGACCGGCAGGGCAATTGCGTAACACACTATCAGTAGCAATGGGTTTCATTTTGACAGTTTAACAACATTCATTGCGTTATTTACGTTGCTAAGCAAACACATTTTTCGAACATTTGAAGCAATGGATTAGCAATAAACTTCAAAATGATTCAAATTGACAGTAATAGTGTGTTACGCAATTAGGGTGCTGTATGCTTCTATATGTCAACTAATAGGAAATACTTGTCCTGTCCATTTATGCAGGTCAGAATTGTCAGGTCACTAATGACGGAGTCATTATGTTGTTGCAACTTCATACACACATACACGAACTTCATAAGTGTCCTATTAGATAAAACTAAGGCCGTTTTCAATGAGCTCATCGTAATTCAACTTCATTATGTGATTGAAACAGCGTGAGGCAACGTGCACTGTGCAGTGTTAAGGTTGCTGCATACGTGACGTGTTTCTACCCGGACGGAACGGGACGAAAAATTTTGGAAACATGGTTTTGTAGAAAATGTATACGAAAGAGCATACGGCATGGGTGCACGGAAAGGACGGCAACATGGCACCCATGGGACGGGAAAAACACCACATTCCGTCTCCGGCCCGTCCATGTCCTAACGCCGCCGTCCAGTATACATCGGCCTTTATTCTCTAAACAAATATTACCGAAGAAAAGATGTTGAAATGTTTTCCGTAGTTTTTTTTTATACTAAGAGTCTTTCGTCAACTGTTATTTCAAGTTCAAATATCAATTTTATTTTAATGGTGATTAAGTTGATTTCAGAGTGACTAAGTAGCACTATTTAAAAAGTTATAAAAATGTTTGAAGTTGTAGCGTAAACTGAACATGTAGGATTTCAAGTTATTTTTCCATAAACTCATATTTGTTTACATTTTTGGCAAATAAATCGCGAATGCAGATTATAATAAGGACAATATACCTAAGGTCCGGCCGCGCTAAATTTGCCAAAGATGGAAACAACAATGGCCACTCGAAATTGAATAAAATCGATTTACAAGAACATTTATTTTAAGTAATGTTTGTTTTCATCTAAATCTCCGAGCTAACTAGACCGGACCTTACACATTTATATTTGGCTCCACTGGCGCACAAAGTGTTACGATGGATTTAGTTCATGATTCTGAAATTTTGCTGTTCCTTACATTTTGATCGCGTAGATTTTAACTTTTCTATGAAAAGGTAGATTGTTTACTACCGACAGTTAATAATGTCTACCTTCCTTGTCTTCTTTCCTTAATCATGTGCTGAATTCGTGGTTTCAGTTTGCGCGTATCGGTCCCTGCCACCCTGTACTGTGCCTAGACTAAAATGGGCCTAGTTTACATTAACCTTGACATAGGTAATAGGTAATACGGGCCGGTGTCCGCAACTGCACGTCAATGCGCGTATTTTGCGTACGGAACTCAGCCATATTATTAGATAATTATGTATGTAATTAGCTGAAGTATCATTATACTGTTCCTGATGATAATTACTTTACTTTATTATGTGAGAAACAGCTGTGTTTGATCTCGTAATTAACTGTTGTAAGCATATACTTCATGTGCTAACAACTGAACAAACAAGTATCTACACAATAGGTAACTTTTTGGTTGTACACGTCTATAAGGCTGGCCGCATACGTAGAGGAAATTAACTAAATGTGGGCTAGTGCTTTAATATGAGCTAGTAACAATTCTCAAAAACAAATAATTGAAACACGCAACAAACGCCTAATATATGTCGCATTCATTCGCCCTAACATCGCAATCACTCTATCTCGTCAATTCGCTGTGCGGTGCCACTAGGGTAAGACGTTTTCACTTCGCTGCTGCCACAAAATTTCGTAAGGCACGTATACATAATGTTGTCTTAATGAGAATAAGGGCTAAATAGTGTAACAATATATTTTATTTGTAGGGCATGAGTTAAATTTTATGTTTTTGGGCTGATTCAATGTTTGTGATGTGTGACTTTTAAAGTACAAGGTCAAGTTTATTTCGATCAAGAATTTCGAATATGGGCTACGTCTATGGTCCTAAATATGGGCTAGCCCAGATACTATAATAGGCAAATAAGCCCCTGATTCTGCAGATGCACAATGAATGTTCTGCCAGCAACTTTTTTCAGAAAACACCAGGGGAGAACTCTGGGTTAAATGCTTGATGTGTGAGCTTTGGGCACATAATGACTGTGCTGGGCCAGAATTTGACACTTGGATATATGATTCTTGTAAGTAAAATAATTAATTTCTCTCAATTACCAACGTTCTTTGATCTCTTACTAGATACGCATTTAATTATTATTATTTTCTTAAAAGATACTCAAGTTTATACATATTTGAGTAACTGTTCCATATTTAGCACCTATTTTGCAATTTTGTTTAACGCTCAATTTTGATAATATAGTTTATTAATAAAAATACAAGACTGATACTGTGTTATCTAAAAATATATGACTGATTAATATTACATTAATAACAAGTTGTTTTTCAAATAGTTGTTTATACAAAATGGTAGCCCACATTTAGTTACTTTCCTCTACGGTTTCCTGATCAGGAATTCAGATTCTCGGAGACCCTGAATGCACCCATTTCATAAAAAATCCGGACGGAAATATTTAAGGACGTATGCGCTTAAAGACGATTTTGTATGAAATGCGTGCATTCAGGGTCTCCAAACTTAATTCCTGATCAGGAAACCTAATCAGGAAACCGTACGTATGTGGCCAGCCTAAGACTGTGTCAATAGCGGCTAAATGATGATGATGCCTTAAGAAATGTTGGACAAAAGATTGAGTCGAAAAGCGGAAAGTAAACAAGTAAAACAAACTTCAAGAACTAATGTCGATTAATTAAATTAAACATCGTCGACTTTGTCTCTGTCACCTTTGACCTAGACTAGAGTCAAGAGCAAGTCCATCAAAAAAAAAAAATGTTTATTAATTTTCTGTTCTAGAGGGGCTCGTGGCTAAATGACAGATAACAGCCGCACGGGTCGATCGAAGGTACTACACTTACCGCAGTCGGTTCGTGGATGAGTGATGCCGTTGGTCCCGGCTGTCACTCCAAGTGACAAGTCTTACCCAGGATATCGTGTTACCCAGTTATTGGATTGTGGAGATTAGATAGATGGTCGCTCCATTTAAAATACGGGTATTCATTCATTCTAACATACATAGTTGGGAAATGGCTAGGTAGATTGAATTACTAGTTTCTGAAGTGGATTTTTTTCTCTTCGACGTGTTAATCAGATTAAATTGAATTGTGTTTCGTTGTGTCAAATGTACACCTTGCATTCAAATCTTACACTGTTCAAACAAGCTATCTTTACTACTGATACTTACATGCATGGTAACACAGGATCTAGGGGGCTTCAAGTGATCATTCGAGTAAGGGTCGAGAGATTATAGTTTTGTTATTACGTAGAGGGGCTCGTGGCTAAATAATAACAGCCGCACAGGCCGATCGATCAGGTTAAGCTACGCTTGCCGCGGTTGATCTGTGGATGGGTGACCGTCTTTACATATCGAGATCTCTCCGTGCCTCGGACCCGGCTGTCATTCGTAGATCTTTGGCAGTCGTTACGGGGTAATCAGAAGCCCGAAAGTGTGACAACCAGTCTTACCAAGGAGTATCTTATTACCCAGTAACTGGGTCGTGGTTGTCAGATAAGCAGTCGCTCCATGTAAAATACCGGTATTCTGCTGCATCCGGTTAGACTGGAAGATGACCCCAACATATATTTGGGAAAAGGCTCGGCAGATGATATTAGGTACAAGTATCTGCCCGAGATTTCGTCCGCGTGAAAATTTTGTTTATTTTTTCTCGGCTCGTTAGGGTCGCAGCGTGATATTAAATAGCCTTTCTCAAGAATTGGGCTATCACATGCAAAAAGGATGTTTAAATCCAACTGGTAAATAGTTCCAGAGATTAGCGCGTTCAGACATAAAACCGGCCAAGTGCGTGTCGGACCACGTACCTACAATGAATGGTTCCGTAGTTGGGATCCGATACATTCCTACTACAAATTAATGTAAGTTGGTCTACTATTACTCGTTATCTTGTAAAGCCTACTTAGCTGATGTGATAGTTTTCCTTTTAACTTCGTTATCCAAACTAATATTATAAATGCGAAAGTAACTCTGTCTGTCTGTCTTTCTGTCTGTCTGTCTGTCTGTCTTTGCTTCACGCCTAAACTACTGAACCGATTTGTGTGAAATTTGGTACAGACATAGTTTGGAACTTGAGAAAGGACATAGGATAGTTTTTATTACAAAAAATAAAATGAAAAATAAAATAAAATTTATTCCGGACATACAGCGCCATCTATTGGTCAAGAGTCAGCATCAATTCAGTACTGAAAATTCATCGGAAAAATGTAAATAAATAGTAAAAAGGTATGAAAATATAATATAATACAACTTTTAGTACAAAGAAAATGCTCTAACGGAGTATAGATAATTCTATTAGTACTATAATTATGTCGAGTTGGTGATCGCGCAATGGTGTCGATCGTTACACGAGTTCGGTTCATGTTATTGTTTTAATTCATCGGAAAAAAGTAAATAAATAGTAAAAAGGTATGAAAAAAATAATATCAATATAATAAAACTTTTAGTAAAACTAAAATGCCCGAACGTAGTATAGATAAATAATCCGAGTTGTCACTATGCTCGATAGATGGCGTTGGGATCGAAAAATCTGCCGGAAGTCACTATTCCACGCGAACGAAGTCGCGGGCAAAAGCTAGTTCTATATACTTCTGCCGTGTTTTGCTGATTTCTGATATTTGTGTTGCTCAAACGGGTACTTATTAGCCATTGCAGCCTGTAGTCGCATGCCGCCGTAATTATAATATAAGCCACAGGGTACAATACAATCACGAACGAAACAGAAAAATAACACAATTTTATTGAATGAATGTAACAGAATGTCTTAATATTCTAGTCCAGCGTATTCAAAGATGCTCTTCCAGAAATCCAGAGCTTCGGCTTCAGGTGCCGTTTTACGAGTAAGGGTGTCTCCTATCTCCACGTAGGCTTTGGTCGTGTTATCATATTCCGGCCAGATTGTACCAAGAGAGGAGTCAGGCGTTGGATTGCTGTGAACAGAGGACAAGGTTTATAATCTTTAGAGGAAAACTAAATAATGTTTGCATAAAGATTCATTGTCAGAGTAAACTTGTAATGCAAATTAAATGTTCCAAATGAGTCTATGAAATTAAATTAAATCGTTAATTTGAAAAAGTTATATCATACGCTATCATTGGAATTAAAATGTTGGGTTGGCTTGTCCCAAACGAATATTTGAGTAGTTTAATCTTTATATCAGTGGATAAATCTAACCTATTATCCACTGATATGAAGATCACACAAAATAAACACAAAAGATTATCACAATTATCTCTTACCCATATTTTGCGAAGTTGGTAAACACTGAACACACAAAATTAATCAGTTCATACTCTTTAGTATTTTTCTCAACTTTCATATTATGTGTATTTGCATTTAACAAATACATAAGGTCATCCGAATGGGCAGCTCCTCGAATCCCGTACTTTAGTCCAGAGCTTGCGTACACGTTTCTATTTGATATACAGGAGAACTTATAAAAATATCTTCGACCATTACCAACCTTCGGCAAATGTGAAAGAAATCTATTGACGTCGTAGACGAAACACACATGATTAGCGTAGGTTATAAATTGTCTCATAGCTTCCACTTGGAGAGGTTTCCCTTTGAAATAATATTCCTGTATCCTCTTCGATACTTCTAAAATTTTCTCTGGAGTGCTCTTCATTAGAATCTTCCTTGGGACCAACAGTTCTGGATAACGACTGTAATGTTTCAAAATTGATTGTTCATACACAGGAATTCCAATTGCGGCTTCTTCACTAGTGTGCCCAATAAGGATATCTACATCATTTATTCTTTTATTTTTCAATGACTCCAATGGATCTTCTGTCAGAAAACGTTCCTTGCCAAAATCTTTTTCTACAACTGGAGAGAAATGATAAACCTTAAGTATATTGTTGTTGATTTCTTCAAAAGCTAACACAACTGGATTTGTGTTTACTATTTTTTCCACTGGAACGATTTGTAAGAAATGTAGAAGCTCATAAGGGTCATTGGTTTCAAAGCCAAGGTCTTTGCCAAGCATGAATGCTCGTTTTTGTGGTACAAATGGCACAGACCAATCGCAAAGGGGTACACCACTCATAGGAACAGCTTTCTTGAAAAGTCCCTTAGACATAGGTGAGATAATATGTAGACAGGTCGATGCACCGCCAGCGCTCTCACCAAAAACTGTGACATTGTTGGGATCTCCGCCAAAGCTCTCAATATTATCCCGCACCCATCGCAAAGCAGCAACTTGGTCTTTTAATCCAGCGTTTCCAGGAACTTCTTTAATGTCTAGGCACAAGAAACCGAGTGCTTCCAATCTGTAGTTCAAAGTCACAAGTATTACGCCGTGGGGGACAAGAAAATCTGGTCCGTAATTATCATCGTCACCAGAACCGCTTTTATAACCCCCTCCGTGGATGAACACCATAACTGGCAATGGAGAGGCGGGCATAATGTCTGGGCTGTAAACATTTAGATACAAGCAATCTTCGCTTCCTGGTATCATAGCCTCTGTGCATATGCACTTCTGAGGGCATTTAGGTCCGTGTTCTGTAGCTTTCCTTATTCCTTTCCATGGAAGAGCTGGTTGGGGTGCCTGGAAAAATAATAAGTATTTAATAGCTATAAAAGGATTTGCAAATCCAGGTATAAGTACATAATTATTGCATAATCTTAACCACTTTGCAAATGTTTACCTTGACGATAAGTCAAAGTCAAAGTTTTTTATTTGTTTGTGTATTCTCAATGTCATAACTTCTCAGCCACAAAAAGTAAATGAACACAAATTACGTGTTGTTTACTTTGTTCCATTTCTGTCACCGACTCATCATATTGGTTCAGTATATCAAAAATGTAACTAAATTGGCTTTCATTTAACAATTAATTTCAAATAACCTGGAAGACAATTCTTGCGTTTACACTCGTAACATGACGCATTCGCCGTCGCTTATAAAGTGTTGACATTATCCAGAATCATGTATTTTCAATACAAGTTGATCGTAAATCACGAGACAAACATTTTGCCTTTTGCGTCACATGCAGTAATTCATACCACATAACGATGCAATCGTTAACGTACTTTTGACCATCTTTAAATGACTGGTCCCGACCAGTTTTTGCATGTTGCATGTAAACAAGGCATGTCGCGTGGCTTGCCTACGAGAAATGCTCGAATCAACATGCCGAGAATAGCTCAACTTGATTTTTACGAAGGAAAAGTACCTACGAATCGAACGACAATAACGAATACGAGATGCGAGAGAATTGCCTTCCTGGTGATCTTATAATGGACAGTCTTGTGTTTTGTATTTAATCATGCACAAATAAATGCAAAGTTCATTCATGTTCATTGAGTACCTACCTACAGGTTTTTAAAACAAAAGATGTAGCTCACCTTGAATCTACGTTTGCCCAATGGTGGTTGAGCGTAGGGGATGCCTTTGAAGCTGTAGTACTTGCCATCACCTGTGACGGTCTCCACTAGTTCTCCAGACAGCCATCCTTGTTGCACTTTGACTTCTGCCATTGTAACACTGTAAAAAACATAAGTAAAATAAATAATTATATATAATTATTCTCTTTGCTTTGTATACAGTTCCTTTGGGAGCACATTCTGTAGCGTGTACGGAATCCTTAGCTTTAAAAAGTGTTGCTTTAATTTGGATTAATGATGTGTGGGTGTGTGTGTTAGATGTATGTATTGAGATGAGAGATTTTGATTATTCCTACTAATTCATTATTTTAATAATCTGTAAGTCATAAAAGTATGTCAGTCCGAGTCAAATTATGATGATCCGATTTTAACTTTACTTTAAACATCTCTTGCTTGCTTGTTTATGTTATCTTGTCTAATGTGGTTTTTTTTTGTTTGTAATGTACGATATCTACTTTGTAGGACATTAGTAGGTACTTTGAATGTTACTTGAATAGTAAATAATCGGCGTACGGAACAAAATGAGTAATAAAGTGTAAATACCTAGATGGTCAGTGCGCTAAGGTAGCCCAAGAAATTCTTACTGACTACAAACGACAAAACAAATATGGCTTTCAAGAATTATAATCATTAGAATCAACAATACAGCTCCTTAAGTTAGACTTGGCCTCAAATATCATGATATCATGAAATAGTCATTCAGTAGGGTAATAAGTATTACCTTAGACAAATGTATTGATGATTTTTATGATTATGTATTCTATGGCCGCGAATCATATGTTATCAAGATGGAACATACAACCTGATATCTGCAAATTGCAGAAAACGTAAGAAAATTTTAATTTCGCGAACTACCCTGACATTTTCGCCTTATGAGACTTTTCAAAGTAGTCTATGGGTTTTTGATAAACTGACTTGTACAGTTTCAATCAATCAATCAATCAATTCAGCCTATTGCAGTTCACTGCTGGACATAGGCCACTCCCAGGCTACGCCTCAACACCCTGTCCTCCGCCTTCCGTATCCAGTCCGCCCCAGCCACCTTCTTTAGGTCGTCCGTCCATCTAGCTGGGGGGCGTCCCACACTACGCTTTCCGATACGCGGTCTCCACTCCAGGACTCGTCTGCTCCACCGGCCATCGGTCCTTCGACAAACATGGCCAGCCCACTGTCACTTCAGTTTGCTTGCTCTGCAAACTATGTCGGTAACTCCGGTTCTTTTCGGGATAATTTAATTCCTGATTTTATCCTTCAAAGAGACTCCGAGCATAGCTCGCTCCATAGCGCGCTGAGCTACCTTGAATTTGTAGACCAGCCCGACCGTCAGTGTCCACATTTCGGCACCATATGTCATGACGGACAGGACGCACTGGTTGAAGACCTTAGTCTTCAAACACTGTAGGTGACGAGAAGACTTGACGGAGTTTTCCAAATGCTGCCCAACCCAACTGGATGCTTCCTGCATTCTTTTATTTCGTCCTGCCGAGAGGCTCCATTTGGGCTGTGCAGTTGGTCTAGCTATTCTAGTGTCTCTGCCATTATGACGATATCATCGGCAAATCGAAGATGTGAAACACCACACAGTTTTTTGTACACTTTATTGCAATGTAATTCAATGTTAAATGAAGAAATATTCTTACCGTGTCCTGAGTACTCGAAGTAATAATATAGTTGTTTACTAGCAGTGACAGTAAGACGCGGTACTCGTTCCGAGGTAGACCGGCTACTGGCGCTTGCGCATAAAAAGAACATTTATTGTTTAATCGCGAAACAACTACCTATAGATAAAGCAGAGTTATGTAAGATAACGGTCAGACGCGACACACACTATCAATATACAATGAACTGCATTTTACTGAGGAAAACTGTACTAATAATCAAGAGAGGTGTGCCTTTATCATCGACTTGAAACAAAAGGAAAAAAAAAAGCAAAATAAATAAAAGGAGGAGGTTATCATATTATAAAATTCCGGCGAGTTTTTTAAATGTAGGTACTCCGAGTCTACTGGGACGATTTACGTGATTATTTAAAGGATGTTGGACAGATTGGTACAACCATCCACTAGCGATGACATGTATTGGATAGGTATTTTTAATTGAATCAATATTTGTTATGGCAGCGTTCTTGAAATGTTTGTCCGTTCGGAGTTATAAACACACGAATCAGGGTAAAAATAAATATTTTTTTATATACTACTATTTGGGGTAAAATAACAACTAATTAATAACCGTGGGGAGCCCTCCCCCTTCTTAAACCGGTTGAAGCGGTGCGGGGGCGCCGCATAAGCACAGGTATTATCTAAGTGCTCTACCCTAAGCCAGCCCTCTCCTTAAAACTGATATAATCATTGAAATAGGTATAACTCGCGCGTTGGCCCCATATACATTTTATTAACTTTGATTTAGGACGTTATGAGTTAGTTTCAATAGAATAAATTAAATATTTTAATTCACGCCAACTATGTTGATGATGTTATAATATTCACATAGCAAGTACTGGTACACGAATTTGTGTGAAAAAAAAACACACCTTCAGTTTCGGAAGTCGGTGGCAAAACATGAAACAAAAGTGAAGACAAAGACAGTTATTTATCAATCACCCATTTTAAGAAATAGGAATTACATAGTCATCCTGTGTAAAGGAATAACGATGTCATTCTCATACAACCGCGATAGTAATACACAGTCCGTCATTATTTAATATGACTTGGCTAATTGGCTAATGTGTGTTTTTGAAAAAAAAAAAAAAACGTTGTTGTTACAAAAATAGTCGTTTTAAGTAGATATACAGCGATCGAGGAAAAGTGACGGGAACAAATGGGCCAATCACAACAAGCTATCACGTCATTTAGCTGTGCTATGATTGACCGAATTCCGTTCGGATATTCATCCCAAACAAGTATTATTTAAAGAAAACTGCTTTAGGCGCTCCTAAACGTAGGCGTACCTATGCAAACAAATCTGAACTAAACTGGCAAACTGCCGGTAAGTATGTTCTGTAAACATCAGGTAGGACTTAGGTGCAGTATGCTTGTAGGGAGCTGTCATTCCAACTTGTGCTAGGGTTTGACAGTATTGACAGCTCACTCTAAGCTCACTTCACCTAACTCTTCACGGTGAGATTTTTACAAAGTAGATCGGCTGTTAGCGACTTCCCTTCACACTACGACACAACATAATATCTTTACTTCATTCACACCATTTTTTAGCATAAGGACAGACACCTATAAATTATTATCCGGATCTGTAGGCAGAGAAATGCGTATTACATTACCTTTCCCTCGTCACTTTTCCAGATAAAAGTGGTCGAAAATAGCTTGAGCTACTACCGAGAACTTCGAAATAGAAGAACCTAATAACCCTTTACCTACCCGACCCAGCGATCGAGCAGCATCCCAAACACAACAAATATACCTATTTAGAAATTCAGAAATTCATGTTCCATAATAAATTCTTGGTAAAGACAGTGAGGGTCAAAGGTTTTTATTTGATCAGTTAGGCACATCATTCTGATCCTGGATTCGCTCCCACTGTTATACAAACAGATCCTTCGCAAATATTGAAATTGTATTTGCACGCCAATATTAGTTCACGAATTTTGTGATAAGTGTTGCCAATTACTAGACCCTCGGAGATAAGGTCAGACTAGTTCAAGATAAATAGTGAATATTTTGTTCCAGAGAACAGTTTTTTTTTTAAATCTTTATTTCCTGTAGAATACAGTAAAAACCAAAAGGGACAGTATGAACGTTATCGAAGCGAAATTCTTTGTAATGTCAGCACTAACTGACGGGGTCCGGTAGGGCCGATGCCTGCCAGGGTCGCGGGTTGTTCGAAAGAGATACCGTGGCCCCTGGCACAGGCAACTGAAGGAACACGGGTGGGTTTTTAGTCAGTAAAAGTCTGACACGCCCTCCCGCTCCGTCCAGAGCGGGAGAAGTTATTTTATTTTATTTTATTTGATAGGAATAACAAACAGCAGTATATTAAATAGTAGGCACACAATATAAAAAGTTATAATAAAAGTAACAAATACACTACTCAAGACGTTATCCACAGATTACTATACAGGGTGTAATTTTAATCACCGTTTTCCTCTTAAGGGGTCATTGTACTCATCATTATGATCAACTTTTACTATGGGACCAAACCTGAAATCGTAAAAAAAGAAATCAGCTGTTCCCTAAATTTATGTTCGCATAACTCTTCAAAATGTAGGGAACAGCTGATTTTTTTTTCGCGTTTCATGTTAGGTCCCATAGTACCTAAAAGTTTTTCATAATGATGAGTACAATGACCCCTTTTTTTTTTTTGTGGATGGGAAATCATCTAATGACTCCTCCCGCTCTGGGTGGAGCGGAAGGGAGTGTCAGACTCTTACTGACTAAAACCCACCCGTGTTCCTTCCTTAGCCCTTTATGTTCCGGGGCAGCGGTAACCCTTTCGGACGATCCCGCTACCCCGGCAGGCTTCGGCCCTGGCGGGCCCCTTCCTTAATGCTGACATCTCTTTGAGGCGCGCGTGGAACACATACGCGCCATCCGGCACGGGCCTGGTCCTGATCGGACGGAGAGCTACCCATCCGTCCGCAGGCCCGCGCCTACGGTGGTCGGGAGTCGTCACGCGGCTCCCGACGCCCGTAGCGTCTCCCGCGGCGGCTGAGGCGTGAGGCTCTCTCTCTGAGACAATGACCCCTTAAGAGGAAAACGGTGATTAAAATTACACCCTCTATATATAGTTATTTGATAATTTACCACTCAAAAAAAAAGGGTCGTAGTAGGTGGCGTTCTGTAGTTTCTACCTACTCCTATGGGCCTGAGTTTATGTGTGTACAGTAAAAAAACACTATAATATCTATTCAATTTTAATTAGTTCCTATAGTAGGCACAGGTAGAGATGAATAACAAGCATACATAATCAGCCTATAATGTTCCCACTGCTGGGACACAGGCCTCATCTCTGTGAGGAGGGTGTGGGCCATAATCCACCGCGCGGGCCTAGTGCAGGGTGGTGGATAATTATTCCAATGATAACCATCTAGCTGCTTTTAAAGAAGTATAAAACCCCGATTGAAACTTCTGTGTTACGTTTATTGATAGCTATCATTGGGATGTCCACTTATCCAGCAGATAGTAAACAGGTAAATCAATTACGACAAAAAAAGAAATCCTCCGTAGAACCTATTTGAGAGCGGGCATTACATTTTTAGTTATCAAAATGTTAATAAAGGGCGAAACTAACATTGAGTATAATCTGCTACACAAATACATAACTACACAAGAGCTTATTAATTACCACCATTATTTAAAATCACTAAAATGATCTTGTCGCGTCCAAAAAAACCGAACAGTATCTATGTACCTATTTAAGGACTTTAAGAAAGAAATGTATACCAATATTTTTAATGTCAGCTTTTTTTTATTAAGTATAATAATTATGACAGTTCTGGTGGCAAAGTAAAGCTTAAGTCAAGTCTTACTTTGCCACAAGCTTTTGTATCTCACAAAATAATGTATGAGAGATTCTCTTAAAATTCCAGTCCAGCGTATTCGAAGATGCTCTTCCAGAAAATAAGAGCTTCAGCGTCAGGTGCTGTTTTCGAAGTTAAGGTATCCCCTATCTCCACGTAGGCTTTGGTCGAGTTGTTGTATTCCGGCCAGATTGTACCAAGAGAGGAGTCAGGCGTTGGGTTACTGTAAATCCAAAAAGTATGGTTGAAAAATTGTTCTGGGCAAAAATCTCATTTGATTTGCTAAACATTTATTGTTTGTTATTCAATGAAAATGAAAATAATATAATTATATTCATTGTATTTCTTTCTTTGTAGGTAAGGGTAGTACTGCGTAATTTAATTATGTAATTTGTGTTGACTTATTAAACCAGCTGATAATTTGAATAGTACTTAGGTAATAATTATCCGCTGATTACAAAAAAAAAGTAATGTCGATGAATAAACACAAACAATATCGTCTCACTCACCCATATTTTGCGAAGTTGGTAAACACTGCACACACTAAATTAATGAGTTCATACTCTTTGGTGTTTTTGTCAACCTTTAAATTTTGTGCCTTTGCATTAAACAAATACATCAGGTCATCCAAATGGGCAGCTCCTTTAATCCCATACTTCAGTCCTGGTCTTGCGTAGATGTTTCTATTTGATACACAGGCGAACTTGTACATGTATCTGCGACCATTACCAACCTTTGGCAGATGTGAAACGAATCTGTTTACGTCGTAGACGAAATACGCATGACTAGCATAGGTTACAAATTCCTTCATTACTTCTTCTTTTAGAGGTTTTCCATTGAAATAATATTCGTGTATCCTCTTCGATACTTCTAAAATGGTCTCCGGAGTGCATTTCATTAGGATCTTTCTTGGCACCAGCAGTTCTGGATATCGGTTGGACTGTTGCAAGATTGATTGTTCCAATTTAGGTATATCAGTTGCGGCTTCTATGGTTGTGTATCCAATAAGGATATCTACATCGTTTATTCTTTTATTTTTCAAAGCCTCTAGAGGATCTTCTGTCAAAAAATGCTCCTTGCCAAAATCTTTTTCTACAACTGGAGTGAAGTGAAACAGCTTAAGTATATTATTGTTGAACTCTTCAAAAGAGAAGACTATTGGATTTGTCCCTATTAGTTTTTCCACTGGAACGCTTTGTAAGAATTTCAGTAGCTCATTTGGGTCATTAGTCTCAAAGCCTAGATCTTTGCCAAGTAAGAAAGCGCGCTTTTGAGATACAAATGACAAAGACCAATCGCAAAAAGGGACACCACTCAATGGAGCAGCTTTCTTGAAAAGACCCTTAGACATAGGTGAGATAACATGTAGACAGGTCGATGCACCGCCGGCGCTCTCACCAAAAACTGTGACATTGTTGGGATCTCCGCCAAAGCTCTCAATATTATCCCGGACCCATCGCAAAGCAGCAACTTGGTCTTTTAATCCAGCATTTCCAGGAACTTCTTCAGTGTCTACGCACAAGAAACCGAGTGCTTCTAATCTGTAGTTAAATGTTACAAGTACTACGCCATGGGAGACAAGGAAATCTGGTCCATAGTTTTCGTCGTTACCAGAGTCACTCTTGAAGCCCCCTCCGTGGATAAAAACCATAACTGGCAATGGAGAAGGCGCCATGATGTCTGGGCTGTACACATTGAGGTACAAGCAGTCTTCATTTCCTAATTCAATAGCGTCTGTGAATATGCACTTCTGAGGGCATTTGGGTCCGTGTTCTGTAGCTTTTCGTATACCTTCCCATGGAAGAGCTGGTTGCGGGGCCTGGAAAAATAAGTTTCTTTTTTATAGCGAGCATAATTCCATAGCTGTCATAACGAGTACAAGTATCATTTTATGGGATATACGTTTGCGTAATTATGTTTATAAACGTTAACCTAATCTAGCACGAACTTGTTATTTACTTAATACCAACAAGTACTAAGGTTGCCATAAAACGTGAATGAGAAAATATATCATGCTGATTACTTTGACTCATTTGTTTCACCATAATACGAGCAGTTCCGTATATAAAATAAAATTTAAAGTATTCTCTTGAATTTTAATGGAACCGGCTTTTACTTAGCATCTGTATGTCAAAATGTTACAGCCGGTCGACTCTGTTAGAATCTCACCGGAGAAGTTAGGTGAAGTGAGCTTTCATTTCATCTAATGCTAGGAATTGACACTAATGACAGCTCAATTTAAGCTCACTTCACCCAAGTTATCACGGTGAGATTTTTACAGTATAGCACTACTGGACTCGATAATTAAATAGCTAGCTTGTTGAAATCTTTACAGAATACTTTACTCAAACTCAAAGCATTTATTGCTATTTAACCATTTACAGGCACTTAATTATGGAAATAGGAAACAATAATATAATTAAAGCAGGGTTTTCACATATAAGTGCGATGGGACGAACACTGGCCGGGTTTTTGAATTGGATAAACTAACGTTTCATCACTAATCGCAATGATTACACGGACTTGATACATACAAAACAAAAGTTGCAGCTCACCTTAAATCTCAGTTTCCCCACCGGTGGCTGGGCGTAGGGGATGCCTTTAAAACTGTAGTATTTGCCATCACCTGTGATGGTCTCCACTAGTTCCCCAGACAGCCATCCTTGTTGCACTTTGATTTCTGCCATTGTTGCACTTTGATTTTTGCCACTCAACACTGTAAAAATAATGCAGTGATGTCAGCGCAATAGTACCCAAAAAAAAATACGACAATTATGAAGAGATATTATATAGTCCTTTTTTGGCATTTGTATTATAAAATAAATCATTACTTTTACTTGTCAACTTTTCTGTAGATCAATGCAAACACGTTTAAAATTATGAATAAAAGTTTTGAATCGGGCTACAAAAGTCATTGAACCTGCTTTGCAATTGCGTAACACATTATCAGTCGGAATCGGTTTCATTTTGATAGTTCAACAACGTTCATTGCGTTATTTACATGTTGAGCAGAAACATTTTTCGAACTTATGAAGCAATGGATTAGCAATTTGCTTCAAAATGATCCAGATTACGATTGATAATGTGTTACACAATTAGGGTGCTGGATGAGTCAAATATCAACGAATGTCGAACCAAAACTTCCAATGTACGAAAAACACTTTTACATTTATCGGTTTCTTTTTATTCACTTGTAAACAATTCATAGTCTCATGTTGTATTTAAACTACTTATTCTAACCGTATATTGTGTACCGATTTTAAACTCAAATCATTTATTTCAATTAAACCATTTACAGGCACTTTTGAATTGTCAAGAAGTCGGTCAGTCAGAAAATATGAAGCTAGTTGCCGATCCCAAAGATTAGTGGGTACCATGTGGAGAAGAATGGGCAAGAAACTCTATGGACGCTCTTTTAAATTAGATTTTTACAATAATATTAGTTACATAATTAATGTTTATAAACGTATTTAGTGTGTAGTTATAAATATTCAATAAAATATAAAATCCTTACCATATCTTTGTCCTTAGTAATCGTAGTTACAACATAATGTTATTTTAAACACGAACTGACGCCGTCGTTGTTGCGACAAGGACGGGTTACTGGCGCGGGCGCAGTAAACAAGCTTACCTACACTCACCTATTATCGTTATGTAAGAGTAAGCGGAGGTTCTTGACCTGTGTGTAGTGGGGGCCATTTGCCCAAAATAACGTATGTATTATACAGGGTGGCCGGAACATTGACGTCCAAAAATAAAATTTCGGTCCCTCGTATCGTGGGGTATTCGAATCACCCCCATGTATGTTCCGCGACTTTTCATAGTTTTCGAGTTATGAATTTTTTTCTGAATGTTTGAAAATTTTCGACCTGACCAACCTAAAAAAATTCTAAAAAAAAAAGTAGAGGGTTTTATCGAGTTTCTTTTTTTGCAACTGAATTTTCATAAGTAGTACTTTTATGCATAAAATAATCAGCTTCGTAACTGTGATGAAAGTTATGAAAATGTTGATCTAAAGTGAAAAATTTACGTTCGGTAAATTATGACTTAAATTTTCAACTTCAAATTAAAAATCTAAACAGGTGACTTCATGGTTCTCAAGTAGGCTTCAAGAATGCGCCAGACTCTCAGCTTTCATAATCATTAAAAAACGTAGGACTTAATGGGGCTAACTTTGGCCTTAATCGGCCTTCAAAGACTGCGAGGTGGAAAATTCTTAAAATTAGCTATCTGATTAATAATTTTTTTTTTCAATTTTCTCGCTCCTAAGGTTATTTAGTTTGCTAACCAAAAATGACTGCAGGAAAGCTAAGATTTAAACACGGAGATTTTTTTAAATGATAGTTTAATGAATTTTGCGCGATCCGTTCTCGTGGACTATGGGTTGTAAACGAGGGTGCAACTCTTTTACCTGCAATAACAATGGACCGAGAGGAAAAGAGACCGAATTATTGCTATCTCTCTCACGCAAGGCGCGCAACCGAAGCCAACGCAAAACAAGTACCTCAGTCGTACTCACATTGTGTTTACTGCTATACGCGTGTCGCCATTTTGTCTTTACCACACTCGCTTTGCCCACGGACTCCGCTGCCTACTTGTTTGACTACTTTGCTCGTTTATTGGACTGTGTTTTGCATTCTGATTTGGACTTTTTTTACGTGGAAGTGTAAAAAATGAGTTACACGTTAAGTGAATATGCAGAAATGCATTATTTTTATGGAGTTGCACAAGGAAACGGCCATGAAGCAGCGCGACTGTATCGCGAACAACTTCAACGTCGTGGTGGGCCGCAACCTGAGCGATATCCCGACCATCGTGTTTTTATTAACACGCACAACACTTTGATGGCAGGCCGCATTCCTGGTCGACGCGGCAGTCATGAAGGAATCCCTAGAGCTAACCCGGATCGCAGAGAAATGGTGCTGGAAGAAGTTCAGCGAAATCCGTCTACGAGTACGAGAAGTATGGCTCGTGCTCTGAACATCCCAAGGACTTCTATCCAAGACATTCTTCACGATGAAGAATACCACGCGTTCCACATCCGACGAGTCCAAGCTTTACTGCCTACAGATCACCAATTGCGCGTTGATTTTTGCCAAACCATGTTACGAAAAGAGCAAGAGGATCCTGGATTTTTCAATAAAGTTTTATGGTCAGATGAGTCACGATTTGAGCGATCCGGAATATTCAATATTCATAATTACCACACGTGGGCGAATGAAAATCCACTCGAAGTGAGAGCTTCGACATTTCAACATCGCTTCAGCGTTAACTTGTGGTCTGGTATCCTCAATGGCGAACTAATTGGTCCGTTTGAACTGCCGTCCAGACTTGATGGAGAAACATACAAAAACTTTTTGGAAAATGAACTTCCATTGTTGCTGGCAGATGTGAATCTCGAACTCAGACGAACCATGGTGTTGCAAAATGACGGCGCCCCGTGTCACTATGCAACCCAGGTCCGAAATTACTTAGATGAAACATACCCCAACAGATGGATCGGACGCAGCGGACCAATTAGGTGGCCTCCACGCTCACCTGATCTCAACCCCATCGATTTCTTTATTTGGGGCTATTACAAGGAAATAGCATACGCCCGAGACTGTTCAAGTGAACAAGAGCTGAGGCAGTTGATTGCAGAAGCTGAACGTGTTGTGAGAGAGAACAGAGACGCTTTTAGACGATTGCCAGACAATTTCTTACGTAGGTGTAGAATGTGTATTGCTACTGGTGGTGGCCACTTTGAAAACCTTTTGTAAATGTTAAAAATAAATTAAGTACTTTTTTCACATTATCATCTGTGTTTTATTCAAAACCACTTTTTACGTAAAACTTTTCTTACCCAACTCTGAAACTATTTGTTGGTTAGTTTTCAGTATTCTTATCATTAATTAACCTTAGGAACGAGAAAATAGCCAAAAAAAAATAATTACTCAGATGGGTAATTTTAAGAATTTTTCCACCTCGCTGTCTTTGAAGGCCGATTAAGGCCAAAGTTAGCCCCATTAAGTCCTACGTTTTTTAATGATTATGAAAGCTGAAAGTCTGGCGCATTCTTGAAGCCTACTTGAGAACCATGAAGTCACCTGTTTAGATTTTTAATTTGAAGTTGAAAATTTAAGTCATAATTTACCGAACGTAAATTTTTCACTTTAGATCAACATTTTCATAACTTTCATCACAGTTACGAAGCTGATTATTTTATGCATAAAAGTACTACTTATGAAAATTCAGTTGCAAAAAAAGAAACTCGATAAAACCCTCTACTTTTTTTTTTAGAATTTTTTTAGGTTGGTCAGGTCGAAAATTTTCAAACATTCAGAAAAAAATTCATAACTCGAAAACTATGAAAAGTCGCGGAACATACATGGGGGTGATTCGAATACCCCACGATACGAGGGACCGAAATTTTATTTTTGGACGTCAATGTTCCGGCCACCCTGTATATTACTGTCATGAATCACCAATTCTTTGACGGTGAATTTAAGTTATGAAAGGTTATCCTAGTTTACAAAAATAATGCGTTTTGTACTTCCATGGGTCTTGTTGATTTCTGATATTTGTGTTGCTCAAACGGGTACTTATTAGCCATTGCAGCCTGTAGTCGCATGCCGCCGTAATTATAATATAAGCCACAGGGTACAATACAATCACGAACGAAACAGAAAAATAACACAATTTTATTGAATGAATGTAACAGAATGTCTTAATATTCTAGTCCAGCGTATTCAAAGATGCTCTTCCAGAAATCCAGAGCTTCGGCTTCAGGTGCCGTTTTACGAGTAAGGGTGTCTCCTATCTCCACGTAGGCTTTGGTCGTGTTATCATATTCCGGCCAGATTGTACCAAGAGAGGAGTCAGGCGTTGGATTGCTGTGAACAGAGGTCAAGGTTTATAATCTTTAGAGGAAAACTAAATAATGTTTGCATAAAGATTCATTGTCAGAGTAAACTTGTAATGCAAATTAAATGTTCCAAATGAGTCTATGAAATTAAATTAAATCGTTAATTTGAAAAAGTTATATCATACGCTATCATTGGAATTAAAATGTTGGGTTGGCTTGTCCCAAACGAATATTTGAGTAGTTTAATCTTTATATCAGTGGATAAATCTAACCTATTATCCACTGATATGAAGATCACACAAAATAAACACAAAAGATTATCACAATTATCTCTTACCCATATTTTGCGAAGTTGGTAAACACTGAACACACAAAATTAATCAGTTCATACTCTTTAGTATTTTTCTCAACTTTCATATTATGTGTATTTGCATTTAACAAATACATAAGGTCATCCAAATGGGCAGCTCCTCGAATCCCGTACTTTAGTCCAGAGCTTGCGTACACGTTTCTATTTGATATACAGGAGAACTTATAAAAATATCTTCGACCATTACCAACCTTCGGCAAATGTGAAAGAAATCTATTGACGTCGTAGACGAAACACGCATGATTAGCGTAGGTTATAAATTGTCTCATAGCTTCCACTTGGAGAGGTTTCCCTTTGAAATAATATTCCTGTATCCTCTTCGATACTTCTAAAATTGTCTCTGGAGTACTCTTCATTAAAATCTTCCTTGGGACCAACAGTTCTGGATAACGATTGTAATGTTTCAAAATTGATTGTTCATACACAGGAATTCCAATTGCGGCTTCTTCACTAGTGTGCCCAATAAGGATATCTACATCGTTTATCCTTTTATTTTTCAATGATTCCAAAGGATCTTCCGTCAGAAAATGTTCCTTGCCAAAATCTTTTTCTACAACTGGAGTGAAATGATAAAACTTAAGTATATTGTTGTTGATTTCTTCAAAAGCTAACACAACTGGATTTGTGTTTACTATTTTTTCCACTGGAACGATTTGTAAGAAATCTAGAAGCTCATTAGGGTCATTGGTTTCAAAGCCAAGGTCTTTGCCAAGCATAAATGCTCGTTTTTGTGGTACAAATGGCACAGACCAATCGCAAAGGGGTACACCACTCATAGGAACAGCTTTCTTGAAAAGACCCTTAGACATAGGTGAGATAATATGTAGACAGGTCGATGCACCGCCAGCGCTCTCACCAAAAACTGTGACATTGTTGGGATCTCCGCCAAAGCTCTCAATATTATCCCGCACCCATCGCAAAGCAGCAACTTGGTCTTTTAATCCAGCGTTTCCAGGAACTTCTTCAATGTCTAAGCACAAGAAACCGAGTGCTTCCAATCTGTAGTTCAAAGTCACAAGTATTACGCCGTGGGGGACAAGAAAATCTGGTCCGTAATTATCATCGTCACCAGAACCGCTTTTATAACCCCCTCCGTGGATGAACACCATAACTGGCAATGGAGAGGCGGGCATAATGTCTGGGCTGTACACATTTAGATACAAGCAATCTTCGCTCCCTGGTATCACAGCATCTGTGAATATGCACTTCTGAGGGCATTTAGGTCCGTGTTCTGTAGCTTTCCTTATTCCTTCCCATGGAAGAGCTGGTTGGGGTGCCTGGAAAAATAATAAGTATTTAATAGCTATAAAAGGATTTGCAAATCTAGGTATAAATACATAATTATTGCATAATCTTAACCACTTTGCAAATGTTTACCTTGATGATAAGTGTATTCTCAATGTCAACAACTTCTCAGCCACAAAAAGTAAATGAACAAAAATTACGTGTTGTTTACTTTGTTCCATTTCTGTCATCGACTCATCATATTGGTTCAGTATATCAAAAATGTAACTAAATTGGCTTTCATTTAACAAATTTCAAATAACCTGGAAGACAATTCTTGCGTTTACACTCGTAACATGACGCATTCGCCGTCGCTTATAAAGTGTTGACATTATCCAAAATCATATATTTTCAATACAAGTTGATCGTAAATCACGAGACAAACATTTTGCCTTTTGCGTCACATGCAGTAATCCATTCCACATAACGATGTAATCGTTAATGTACTTTTGACCATTTTTAAAGGACTGGTCCCGACCAGTTTTTGCATATCGCGTGGCTTGCCTGCGAGAAATGCTCGAATCAACATGCCGAGTATAGCTCAACTAGATTTTTACGAAGGAAAAGTACCTACGAATCGAACGACAATAACGAATACGAGATGCGAGAGAATTACCTTCCTGTTGATCTTATAATGGACAGTCTTGCGTTTTGTCTTTAATAATGCATAAATAAATGCAAAGTTGTACAACAATGGTCGTGCACACCAATTTCGTTCATTCATGATCATTGAGTGCCTGCTGGTTTTTGAAACAAAATTGTAGCTCACCTTGAATCTCAGTTTGCCCAATGGTGGTTGAGCGTAGGGGATGCCTTTGAAGCTGTAGTACTTGCCATCACCTGTGACGGTCTCCACTAGTTCTCCAGACAGCCATCCTTGTTGCACTTTGACTTCTGCCATTGTAACACTGTAAAAAACATAAATAAAATAAATAATTATATATAATTATTCTCTTTGCTTTGTATACAGTTCCTTTGGGAGCACATTCTGTAGCGTGTACGGAATCCTTAGCTTTAGAACGTGTTGCTTTCATTTGGATTAATGATGTGTGGGTGTGTGTGTTAGATGTATGTATTGAGATGAGAGATTTTGATGATTACTACTAATTCATTATTTTAATAATCTATAAGTCATAAAAGTATGTCAGTCCGAGTCAAATGATTAAAAAATGCCATGATGATTTTTTTTTTATTATCTTGTTATTTACATGGACATTGTCCGAGGCAAATGTGATGATCCGTTTTTAATTTTACTCCTGCTTGCTTGTTTATCTTATCTTGTCTAATGTGATGTTTTTTTTTTGTTTGTAATGTACGATATCTACTTTGTAAGACAATAGTAGGTACTTTGAATGTTACGTGAATAGTAAATAATCGGCGTACGGAACAAAATGAGTAATAAAGTGTAAATACCTAAATGGTCAGTGCGCTAAGGTAGCCCGCGAAATTCTTACTGACTACAAACGACAAAACAAATATGGCTTTCAAGAATTATAATCATTAGAATCAGCAATACAGCTCCTTTAGTTAGACTTGGCCTCAAATATCATGATATCATGAAATAGTCATTCAATAGGGTAATAATTATGACCTTAGAGAGATGTATTGATGATTTTTATGATTACCTATGTATTCTATAAATAAATATTTGTTACGGCCGCGAATCATATGTGAGTGGTTGACCAAAAAGGGACCTCAAGGGAAAATAATTGATTTCGAGTAAATCGCGTTTGAAATTTCGGATTACTTGCATGTCGTCAGAAACGCAAGTGGTCAAATACGCATTTCGCCAGAAAACGCATGTTGACAGAAACTCATCTCGTCAGATTCGCACTACGTCAAATACGCAGCTCGACAAACACGCAACTTGTCAGATGCGCGTCTCGACAGATACGCAACTCGACAGTCAATTAATAAATAAAAGGATTTAAACGCTTGTAGTCAAACAAAGTAATCTATTTCTATTTTATCATAAAAAACTTAATATGAATAAGGAAAACAATTAGTAAATAATATTTTTTTTTTGGGTGGGCAATTGTTAAATAACTTCTCCCGCTCTGGGCAGAGCGGGAGGGCATGTCAGACTTTTACTGACTAAAACCCACTCGTGTTCCTTCAGTTGCCTGTGCCAGAGGCCACGGTAACTCTTTCGAACAACCCGCGACCCTGGCAGGCATCGGCCCTAGCGAACCCTATTAGTTAGTGCTGACATCTCTTTGAGGTGCGCGTGGACCCAGCCTGGTCCTTACCGGACGGCGAGCTGCCCATTGCTCGATTATATTAAATCATTATTATTAAATCACACCTGTGACTATGAAATGGCTACTATGAATGCGATTAAAGAAGTGTTTCCTGCGACTAAAATATCGGGGTGTTACTTTCACTTCCAAAAGGCCATAAAGAAAAAGGCAAAACATTTAAAGTTGGGTGAAACTAGTCAAGAACGGAAACTTATAAGGTTTGCGGCAGCTCTGCCTTTATTACCTCCAGATTTGATACAATCATGTTGGATCGAGATATTGGAAATTGTGGCGATGAGTCCTAAAATCAATCAATTTCAAAAATACTTTCAAAACCAGTGGCTGAAGAAAATACCAATGGATATACTGAGTTGTTCTGGTGCGAAACATCGCACTACTAATGTGCTTGAAGGTTGGCATCACAGAATAAATGTCACTATTCCTAGACATCCAAACTTTTATCTTTTTCTACACAAAATTACAAAGGAGTCAAAACATTTTGATTATATAATGAAGAATAGTTTATTCTTTTCACATAAAAAAAATCGTCGTAATTCTGTAATAGCGTTTGATGAAAAGGTAAAAAAATATACTACAAAGTTGGAGAAAAATGTAATGACTCCAATTCAATTTTTAAACAAGTTTATTTATTTTAAACTTCTATATTAAAACTTTTAAAAATTATCCAATAACTAACAATTTGGTTCTCATCCTGATGGTACATATATATAATGTAAGTCATACAAATAACTACTACATTGCGTGTATTTTTTATATTCAAAATATCACTTGTTCCTATACCTAGTAGGTGACACCCAATAGGTTTAATAAAAAAAGGTGATAGAAGGTATAGTTTTAATTTCCCATGCTTAAGATAAGAAGAATTGACATTGTTAATTTATTTTTTATGATTATAATATGTCACCTATTTATAGTTGATTAAAAGCTAAAGTAAATAAAAAAACGAAATCTTAGTGTTTTATTATTATTAATATGCTGAGTGCATTGTTATTTGATTTTGTTTATTAAAATACTGATAATTATTTATTCTTTTATTTGACTAAAGGCTGATTTTTCCATCGCCAGATAACTTTTATTTGAGGAATAAAATTGACGTTTGACAGTTTTTGTATGGAAGAACTGTCAAACATTCAAAATTATTCCTCCAATAAAATTATCTGGCGTTGGAAAAATAATCTGGGTGGATGGTTTCAAATATATGACGAAATGCGTATCTGTCGTGTTGCGTGTCTGCCGAACTGCGTGTCTGTCGAGTTCCGTTTCTGACAAGTTGCGAGTCTATCTTGAGAGATGACGAAATGCGTATTCGACCACTTGCGTTTCTGACGACGTGCAAGTAATCCGAAATTTCGTGTAGAAACAAATTGTGGCATGTTTTATGTCAGTATGCGACTTCGTTAGTGAGTGTCAACAAAAAAAACCATAAAAAAAACACTACGGCACCTAAAAATATTCTGGTTAGACCAAAACAAAGCTAAAAGACCACAGATTAAAAAATTGAAAAAAAATAAATAACGGTTTCCAATCCCTCCAGGTCCCTTTTTGGTCAACCACTCACATATGTTATCAAGATCAACATACAACCTGATACCGACCTGCAAATTGCAGAAAACTTAAGAAAATTTTAATTTCGCGGACACCTGACACTTTCGCCTTACGGGACTTTACTTTTATAAGTAATCTATAGGTTTTTGATAAACTAACTTCTACACTTTCAATCAATCAATTCAGCCTATTGCAGTTCACTGCTGGACATAGGCCTCTCCCAAGATGCGCCTCAATACCCTGTCCTCCGCCTTCCGCATCCAGTCCGCCCCAGTCACCTTCTTTAGATCGTCCGTCCATCTAGCTGGGGGGCGTCCCACAATACGCTTTCCGATACGCGGTCTCCACTCCAGGACTCGTCTGCTCCACCGGCCATCGGTCCTTCGACAGACATGGCCAGCCCACTGCCACTTCAGTTTGCTTGCTCTGCAAGCTATGTCGGTAACTCCGGTTCTTTTCGGGATAATTTAATTCCTGATTTTATCCTTCAAAGAGACTCCGAGCATAGCTCGCTCCATAGCGCGCTGAGCTACCTTGAATTTGTAGACCAGCCCGACCGTCAGTGTCCACATTTCGGCACCATATGTCATGACGGACAGGACGCACTGGTTGAAGACCTTAGTCTTCAAACACTGTAGGTGACGAGAAGACTTGACGGAGTTTTCCAAATGCTGCCCAACCCAACTGGATGCTTCCTGCATTCTTTTATTTTGTCCTACCGAGAGGCTCCATTTAGGCTGTGCAGTTGGTCTAGCTATTCTAGTGTCTCTGCCATTATGACGATATCATCGGCAAATCGAAGATGTGAAACACCACACAGTTTTTGTACACTTTATTGCAATGTAATTCAATGTTAAAAAATGAAGAAATATTCTTACCGTGTCCTGAGTACTCGAAGTTATAATATAGTTGTTTACTAGCAGTGACAGTAAGACGCGGTACTCGTTCCGAGGTAGACCGGCTACTGGCGCTTGCGCATAACAAGAACATTTATTGTTTAATCGCGAAACAGCTACGTATAGATAATGCAGAGTTATGTAAGATAACGGTCAGACGCGCCACACACTATTAATATACAATGATCTGCATTTTACTGAGGAAAACTGTACTAATAATCATGAGAGGTATGCCTTTATCATCGACTTGAAAAAAAAGGAGGAGGTTATCATATTATAAAATTCCGGCGAGTTTTTTTAAATGCAGGTATTCCGAGTCTACTGGGACGATTTAAGTGATTATTTAAAGGATGTTGGACAGATTGGTACAACCATCCACTAGCAATGACATGTATTGGATAGGTATTTTTAATTGAATCAATATTTGTTATGGCAGCGTTCTTGAAATGTTTGTCCATCCGGAGTTATAAACACACAAATCAGTGTAAAAATAAATATATTTTTAAAATTATTATCTTACTATTTGGGGTAAAATAACCTTGGGGAGCCCTCCCCCTTCTTAAACCGGTTGAAGCGGTGCGGGGGCGCAGCATAAGCACAGGTATTATCTAAGTGCTCTAACCTAAGCCAGCCCTCTCATTAAAACTGATATAATCATTGAAATAGGCATAACTCGCGCGTTGGCCCCATATACATTTTATTAACTTTGATTTAGGACGTTATGAGTTAGTTTCAATAGAATAAATTAAATATTTTAATTCACGCCATTTATGTTGATGATGTTATAATATTCACATAGCAAGTACTGGCACACGAATTTGTGTGAAGAAAAAAACAAACCTTCAGTTTCGGAAGTCGGTGGCAAAACATGAAACAAAAGTAAAGACAAAGACAGTTATTTATCAATCACCCATTTTAAGAAATAGGAATTACATAGTCATCCTGTGTAAAGGAATAACGATGTCATTCTCATACAACCGCGATAGTAATACACAGTCCGTCATTATTTGTTATGACTTGGCTAATTGGCCGCGTGTTGAACTCGTGATCTCTGTTTGAGATGACAAGTATTCAGGTAATCAGGGAATGAATTTCTGACTAAAACAGTTATATCATGTAACAAAAAAGAATGTATCAGCTATCATCCTGGTCTACACTTATTTCCTGGAGAACGTTTATTTTCAATTAATCAAACGTTTATTTGCTAGAAATACATTGTTTTTAGACATTCTTTTGAGGTACGGAACCCCCTGTACCTCAAAAGGAATAAACGGATCGCATAAAGGATCCTCAGGGACGCGTAGACGTATGAAGTCGAAATTAATATTAAATACGTAGGCGCTGGTTAATTTGACAGGACTAAAATAAAATGTATCTTCTGTCCTTTTCTTAATGAAATAGAAAGACAAAGATGCACTGGACTTAAAAGTTTAGTTTGTGAACAACAGAATCAGCACCTATGTCTGGAAAAGTACGATTCATTTGTATTGCTTTGGAAAGCTAATGGTCTGCGGAAGTTTTTAAAAATATTTTCGGGTCATTGCCACTCTTCCTTTTTTTAAAGACTAAACATCTAGAACGAATCTTGTCAAGCAAAAATTGTCCCTTTGTTTTAGTCACATTTGGTGATCTTCAGACAGAACTAGAACTTAAGGATTTTTTTTAAGATTTTTAAAAATGGCTTTTGAAATTTTTCTTTGGACGTTGTTCACGGACTATATTTAAGTGATACTTGGGTATTTAAGTGATACATCTAATTGCGTGACAACATGTTTCGAATGTAATACTAAATTATAGGAGACAATTACACACTTTTAAAATAAACCTTATGACGACACAATAAGTCTTCTTTTCGTGTGTAAAAATCTGGTTCAGTTGGGCAAGCGAGATAATAACAATCCGCATTTTTTTCACTCAACTCGCAATTTTGTTTAACGCGCGGCCATTGAAGTTTTGATGCGTCTAAATAAATCAAAGTTTAATAGAAATAGTGATCTGATTTCCACAAAACTTACACATAACGGTGAGTAAAGCTTGAACTTTATGCTACAGTATAAACTATTAGCCAGTAATGCATAATTTCGTGACAACGTAATTAGGTAAGTATGTATCACGGACTTAAGGTGATTGTCACTTAATTACCAAAGAGAACTATGTCTATTAAAACACATATAACTTTATGTGTATTTGTGTTATTTATCACGTCGATGGATAAAACTATGTACGGAAGTCTGATTTATGTTCCTAATAAAAATATTTTTTTTTTCTATTATTTTAACTGTATTTTTTATTTCTTAATGTGTTTTATCACGTAATTAGATGAGGTCGCTATACGTGTATGAACATGAGCGCCTGCCAGTTTAAGCTATGCAATATTATTTCCTTCGTAGCTTACCTATTTCAAGAAGTATGAATGAATTGAAACTTGAAAACAATTATAAATACTTAGTGCCTTTCGGCGCCTGTGAAAGAACATAAAAAAAATATAAAAATATTTGGCATTTTTCAATTTATAGGAATAAATAGTTGCTATACGAGTAATAGGTACTTTTTCCACTGTTATTTTGTTTGTTGGGCAGTTACAGCGTGGACCTCGCTGGTTACTGAGGATTTGTCGTAGTCAAACTAAAACTCAAAGCATTTTTTCAATTATAACATTTACAGGCACTTTTGAACTGTCAAGAAGTCGGTCAGTCAGAAAATATGAAGCTAGTTGCCCATTCCAAAGCGTAATAGGTACCTATGGAGAAGAACGGGCAAGAAACTCCATGGAAACTTTTTTAAATTATAATTTTACAAAAATATTATTACATCATTAATGTTGAATGTATAATTATATGTGAGAACGCTGTAAAAAAAAGACGTACACGTTAAAAGCGTCCAGAGTACAGCAAATAGTAACAAAACAACAATCCAAAAATAAAATAATTAAAAATAAGCCGAGGCTAAGTGATGACTATCTCCAACTGACGGCGAACATTCACGAACATGACGCATGGACATGGATCAGCACCATTCACCTCAACCATTTTCAAGGGAGCTAAATGATCCAACACACACGCCACCGTCAGCGAGACATTTGTGTGAGCAAGACATACTATTTATTTATTTAATACTTTAAGCACAAATGTACAGAGGCGGACTTAATGCCATAGGCATTTTCTACCAGTCAACCTTAGGGTGATGCAGAGACAAACAGTGGTAGGTGCAATCCTGAACATTGAGGAATAAATATTTTAAATATAAACATACGCATAAACTTATTAAAACTATGAATATAATAAATAAATATACCTACATACTACATATCAATATAAGCATAAATAAATATACATAAATACACGAATATACTTACTAAAATAAAAAGAAATAAGACAAACAATGAGAAAATATTACCGTTGTGATGATACTGCCAGCTTCTTGCGAATGTGCTCACGAACCTTAACTTTAAAGGATAATCGGTTGGTTGCCATCCTGATTTCCTGGGGGAGCGCATTCCACAGAGAGATAGACTGAACATACTATCAGCCGCCAGGGCACATTCAAGTCAATGAAAGATATATTATCTGGTAAATGGTAGCTCTATAGTACAGAGGCCAGCACATCAAGCTACCCCAATCTTTCAAAATTTCCCAATTGAATATGAACTTTATTCGTTTGTGGTAAAGTTGAAAATCTAACAAAGAAATTTGACAGATTGGGGTAGCTTGATGTGCTGGTGTCTGTACATATAACTCACATCTGTGCTATGCAATTATACAATAGGTACAAAGGAAATTGAGTTTATGTGTATACAATGCAAAGATAGTCTTACAATCATCAGCAGCGCCAACAGTATTTTCGAGTGTTAATCAATTAGTTATGGTTGTGGAGCAGGACCAGCATTCATCATCATCATCATCAGCCTATAGCAGTCCACTGCTGGACATAGGCCTCTCCTATTGCACGCCATTCAACTCGATTTTCGGCAACTCTCATCCAGCTGCTACCAGCCAGCCTGCGAAGATCGTCGCTCCACCTAGCCTGAGGGCGTCCCACGCTACGTTTACCGATTCGCGGTCTCCACTCAAGAACACGTCTACCCCAGCGGTCATCGGTTCTACGGCTAATATGGCCGGCCCATTGCCACTTCAGCTTGCTTATTCTGTGAGCTATGTCGACAGCTTTGGTTCTCTGCCGGATCACCTCGTTGCGGATTCGATCCCTCAGAGAGACCCCAAGCATAGCCCGTTCCATAGCTCGCTGAGCGACCTTAAATTTATGGACCAGCCGTACCGTGAGTGTCCACGTTTCGGCTCCGTAAGTCATAACTGGCAGGACGCACTGATTGAAGACCTTAGTCTTTAGGCTCTGTGGAATACGCGACGAGAAGACTCGACGAAGCTTCCCAAACGCTGCCCAGCCCAGCTGAATCCTTCTGCTAGCCTCCCTCTCAAAGTTGTTTTTACCAAACTTCAGAGTTTGCCCGAGGTAAATGTATTCTTGAACAACCTTGAGAGCACCGCCATTGACAGCAATCGGTCCCGGGGTTACGTGTTCGTTGAACATAACCTGGGTTTTGTCCAAGTTCATCCGGAGACCAATGCGTGCAGAAGAATCAACTAGGCCGTCCAGCATTTGCTGCAGGTCCTGCACCGATTCAGCCAGTATAACGATGTCATCCGCAAATCTCAAGTGTGAGATGTACTCGCCGTTGATGTTAATGCCGCGCCCATCCCAGTCCAGCGTCCTAAACATATCCTCCAATGCGTTAGAGAACAATTTCGGGGATATTACGTCCCCTTGTCTTACCCCTCGACGCAGGGGGATATGTTCAGTTCGCTGGTCCTGAGTTTGGACGGTCATTGTCGCGTTTTCATAAAGACATCTCAGCACTTGGATGTATCGCCAGTCGACTTGGCATCGCTGCAGAGACTCCAAAACAGACCAGGTCTCGATAGAGTCAAAAGCTTTCTCATAGTCCACAAAGGCAAGACATAGGGGTCGATTATACTCTTCGGACTTCTGTATAATTTGTCGCACAGTGTGGATGTGGTCTATGGTGCTAAATCCTCCTCGAAACCCGGCCTGCTCCGGTGGCTGAAACTCGTCGAGTCTTCGCGCTAGACGATTCGTGACGACTCTTGAAAACAACTTATATACGTGGCTAAGGAGCGAAATGGGTCTGTAGTTCTTTAGAAGGGTCTTATCACCCTTCTTAAAGAAAAGAACGACCACGCTCCTTCGCCACGCTTCTGGAGTTCTCCCAGAGAACAGGACAGAGTTAAAGAGCTCCTGAAGTTCTTTCAGCACAGGGCTTCCTCCCGCTTTCAGGAGCTCGCTCGTAATCCCGTCCTCACCAGGGGCTTTTCCATTTTTAAGCTGTTTAAGAGCCGCCTCGATTTCGTCTTGGCTGACTTCCGGCAGGTCTTCAGTGAAGTGGCGGGTTAGGGTGGCTCTTGAATCCTCATTTTCGGGATTAGGCCGAGATGCATGCGATGCGTACAATTGGCCATAGAAGTTTTCGACTTCCGAAAGGATCTCCGGCTTCGAAACGACGATATCCCCACTAGATTTGGTCAACTTCGTCAGGTGGCTCCTCCCAAGCGATTGGACGAACACTTTCGACCCCCGATGTTCCTCAATCGCTTTCTCTATAGAGCGTGTATTGGAGCGTCGGAGGTCGCGTCGTACCAATGCTCTAATCTTTTTGTTGAGTGCCCGTTGTTCTGACGAAGTGACAGGTGGGTTTTCACGTCGTTCAGTCATAAACTCCAGAGTCTCTTCCGAAAGTTTGGACTTCTTGCCCGTACGCCGCATTTTGCAAAATCTCGTACCTTCCTCCCTGAGGATGTCCACAAATTGGTCGAGCTCCTGGTCAACGGGCCAGCATTGAGCCAGGCATTTTATGAGTTGGAGATGATGGTCTTTTCCACTGTAATTTTGTTTCGAGATTGTAATGGTGAAGCCACGTTTCGTATATTGTTATAAATCGAGCCAGAAAACGATCAAAATGTTGTTGCAACAGTTCCCAAGAGCCTCCGGAAATATTCAGTTTCTTTGGTTTTTGCGCATTGGTAAGCATTCTGGGTACCCAACGCGCGGAAACTTTTTTCATCCCCAAGCGTTCATGTAAAATGCTATGTACACAACCTATTGAAATCTTTGTTTTTTCAGCAATAAAACGTACTGTGACACGACGATCTGCAAAAACAATTGTTTTGACTTTTTTAACACTTCTACGGTCACTGCTGTTGTAGGGCGTCCCAAGCGAGGGTTATCTTTGATGGATGGTCTTCCATGTTTGTGATAATCAATTTTTTAAAAGTATATAGCAGATATTCCAGCTTTACCACCCAGTATTTACTTTTAATACCTTCAAAGAGTTTATATCCTATAATGTTTTATTGAACGCCCCTCGTATACACAGCTACAAAAGTGTCGTTTTCATTCGGATTCATGCTTATAAAATTGTTGACCAATCAATCCTGAAATGTTGTCACGTTTTCATATTTCCTCAATTTATGCGTATGTTAACAGTAATACATTTTCCATATTTCCACGAAAGGAGCCGAGGGACCGAGACAGACTGAGACTCTGTCAGTAGAGGGACAAGGTCATCCGGTACCGTATACAAAGGGATATGTAGTCAGTAAAGCAGTACATGAAATTTATATTTTGCTGTCGAATTGTGGTGGACAATAATTTCATCCTGTTTCGTATATACAGGTTGAATTTTTCAAGTGGGCGTGGATTGACAAATTCGAAACTGTGAAGAATAGTGAAAAGTATTCAAAGAAGTCTCGTGCTCGATTTTGATGAAAACATCATTAATTAATTAATTAAAGTAATTGAAGGAACACAATGTGGTAGTTAGACCCTCCCACCCGTTCCGATGCACACGATTTTTTTTGCATGTGTTAATGCTCATGGTGTCCTCACACCATGAGGCTTAACACATGCAAAAAAATCGCGAAAGATTACAAAAGAACAACTTTTACGGTGGCAAATAGTGGAAAAAAACAAGTGGCTTATTTTTAAACATATTTGTACGAGTTCGGGGCGGTCGGTCAAGGGTGTGTTTGGTCAAAAGTCGTTTTCGTCAAAATTGTACTTCGTCAAGAGCATTTTCAGTCAAAGTTGCGTTTCGTCAAAGTATAAATGGCCGAGTCTTCTTTAGTATAAATGAAAGAAATGACGTTAGTATTTTATTAAAATGGAATAATTCATGATGATTATTGTAGTATCAATATAGGTAGTTATAAATATTTATAATATAACTTTTACATAAAAAGAAAGATCGTCACTCACTGGACGCCTGAGGCAGGACATCGCCGTCGAGGTAGACCAAGGCGAAGGTGGCGTGACGATCTAACATCATTCGCAGGGCCAACATGGCCAGAGATCGCACAAGACAGGGAGGTTTGGAAGGAAAAAAGGGAGGCCTTTGCCCAGGCGTGGGACACAACAACAGGCTAACAAAAAAAAAAAAAACTTTTACATATATTTTTAACTACCTATATACTATATGTAATTGTTGTGAACTTGAATGTGACGAAATCGAAGCCGGGTGGCTACGACTTCGTCACATTCAAATTTACTGATCTACGAAAACTATTAGTAATTAAATAGATACGTACCTACTAGCGCGTACATACTTCCGTTTTCCTTCATAAAGATAGAATAGAGGTAACATCTAAGCAAATAATTCAAAAGCCTTCACTTACTATGGTAATGAGCAATCCGGCAGACATTGCAGGATTTGTTAGGCCACCCACCTGAGGGAAATAATACATCATTTTGATTTAAGATGGCACCGCCATGCAATTAATTCTAACATAAATTGTGAAAAGGACATTTTATATCGAATGGATGTTTCAGCCAGTTTTTGTACGTTTCATTAATTTTAATGTCGGTTTTCATCGAGTTTCCTTACGTAATTGGTGTTTATTTTTCGTTGAATAATTTATGTGTCCTCGGGGGTATTTATGCTCTTACTGTTTAACATCAAGATAATTTGGAATGGAAATATATCTGGCTGTGTTAGGAAGTGTTCTTGTTTTTAAACATTAGGGATTATCAATTAGATAGGGTTTCTAGATTTGATCCGATCGACTGAGTGAATTCTGAGTGCCAAACACTAGTACAGGATTAATACAATCCATTGCTTGGTAACTGTCACTCCGCTTTTATAAAATTAGTTATCTTCCAATTAATCTAAATCAGAGTTTTTCGACAGAGCCAAAAATATGGGTCTTTAAACGTCGTCGCTTGGTGACGCGATGATATTGATAAAACGAACCTTTATCAAAGCAGTCGACAAGGCCACGGCAATTGATTACATGCTGTGATGAGCGAACAGTGAGCTTTAATTATAATGTGTGGAATTTATAACTAATTTATTGGGATTTAAAAAGATATACCATACTAACCATAGATATATGAAAGAAGATACTAACGAATAAAATAATCTTTATACCTAATTTTTAGTTCGATGGTCTGGCAATATGACACGACCAGGGAGAGTGAGGGAAGAGGGAGTGCACTATATTACCTCCTGCGTACTTGCCTAGTCTCTGTTGACCCCGGCCGCCATGACGGAAATTCAGCCGAGAGTATATTATTATAACTCGTACCTTTGCCTATTCGCCATTATTTTGATGATAATAATACGATGTTTACTGACTAAAAGGTCTAGTTTCTGTTGCAGTCTAGATGATGATGACAAAGCTGAGAACAAGGTTGAATAAATAATTAATTATTTAGTAAACAAGATAATATTTACATTGTATGAATTAGTTTGAAACATAAAATTTAGAGCCGCTAAACTAAGTACTACCTAAAACAAATTATTCGACTACCCGCGTTCCAACATAGTTATTTCTACTACCAAGAAAATAAATAAAGACGATTGGGTATCATCAAACGAGGGCTGGATAGGTAAACTTTGCAATAATTCTAGAAATATCTTATTCCGTTGTACCATTAAAATGCCGTCTAATTGCCGTGGAGCCCTGACGACTATGCTGTAGGTTGGTTTAAAGCATAAGCTGTAGCGCGAAATGATAAAGGTTTGACAATTATTTTTGGTAATAACCTAAACAGTGCAACGAGGATATTTTGGCGCCCGAATGACGTTATCAAGAGGCCTGTTTGTTGGTAAAACATCCGTACGAAATCCGTGCAATTGTTTTGTGAACTATAATAGTAGTGAAATGTATCGAGAAAACAAGATAGCGGCGTTAGTTCCGATTTTGGCCACGCGCCAAAAGAGCCCATAGACTATTCGTGCGTTTTTAACCGACTTCCAAAAAGGAGGAGGTTATATTATTAGTGAAAGAAGAAACAAGTTTTCCGTTGAACACACTACTGCAATAGCTATTTTTTTTGTTGCGTCCACTGAAATTGTCCCTTGCGCCTAATAGCATTGCATTTTAAAGTCTATTTATTTTGGCTGTTATTTATATATAACAGGCATCATTATTTTAATTTTTCATAATGTATGATGATGCCGGCTTCGCTCTCATCTTAAACCATACTCCCTGCTGACCGTCGTTTTAGCATAGTAATGGGAATATCCAGAATAACGCTGTGCTTACCAGCGTTAGTTATAACGAGATTTCACTACGCTTCGACGGAACCAATTATAATTAATCGCTTCCCTTCGGACTTGATTCAACTTGTAAAACTTTGTCTCCTGATTAATTCTAGAATAAATACTCATATTATGTTTCGGTTATAGCTATTACGTCAAAAATTATTAAAGTTAATTTTCTCTCGTTTTCATTTCGTTGTATTTACAAAATATATAATTATTATTATTTAGCTTATCGCTGTCATCGGGAAAAGTGCCCAGCTGGCGGCATTGCCAAGTTGTATGATGATACTAATTCTTTGGCCAAAAAAAAAGGCCAACTCTCTGGTGACGTGAAGAGTAGACCAACCGTTTGTGTCTCGAAAAACCAAGTGGACAATCACACCCCAAGTTCAACCCCAAACGGCTCGAACATATTCCCAATAAGGTTGGGATATTTTCGCCGTTTGAGGTTTTCTGCACCTGCAGCAGCCTCCCCAGCACAGCCCGCCGTGCTAGGAAGATGGGATAGCGTAAGGCTGTCGACACATGTTGCAACCCACACCAAAAGTCTGCCTAACTTCTAAGGCATTATGGTTACTCCGTCTGGTCTCTTCACGTTCACGCACCGTCGCGTTTTCGGTGTTCATTAAAATTATTGGAACACACGTCGACATTGGGAATTGGGGCCTTTCAACTGGGGACGGGAGAGTCAGTGTTGCACAGATGATCTTTATTTGTGACCTGTAGTCGTTTTGTATCTTTTATAAAAATATACAATACAAAACAATAGATTTAAGGTCGAAATAGTCTCGCAATTACTTGAATCGAGCTAATGTTACGTAGCGATGCATTCTCGCTCCAATTATGTATGAGAAGAGACCGGAATGAGAAAGCTTATAGTGGATAAGACAAGAGATTAAAACAGAAGAAGAACTAGCAGGGGATCGAGGGGGAGGGGTGGAGGAGGTTCAGGGGATAACCGGAATAACTCGTGATTTCTCGTCTGTTAACTTAATCTCAAAAAACAACAGAAAGTAGCTATATATTTTATTGTATTCTTACACTTCTGAGATCGATCTAACAAATGTCACAGAAATTGCTCTAGTTTTTGTCTGTACTCCTACGGGACGAACAACAACTTATTTTTGATTTCTCAAAGGAAAGTTTCGTGTTTCTGGAAGGAACAAACCTGTATTGTCTTACTGAACAATAATGTTATTGGGATTCAAATATAAAACGTGGTATTTACATAATGTGCATGGTTACTGATGACAGCTTTTTTATTACTAAAAATGATTTTTTTTTAATTTAGATACACACAGCACACAGGTTGTAATCTATTTTTTTTTATGAAATTGCAATTGACATTTCATTTTACTTTTTTCTTTGTAATAAACAATAGTTCTATTGTTTATTTAATTGAAACTGTAAAACGGTTTATGTTATACAAAAGGGCGCGTCACTCATGTGAATGTTAGGGAAAACATTTTTCAAACGCTTTTCAATAGGTATGTTCCGTAAAATAAAAAAGGTAGTTTTTTATTCTACCCTAGTGTAACCAATGAAAATACTGTTATTATTGGCAATGAGTCATACTAAACCTGTTGTTTAATTCGCTTTATTAGCGATTTCCTTCGCTTCATAAAGTTCTTTAGTCATGACAACGAAAGTTGAAGACAGTTTGGTCACGGCTTACTCTGTGTTGGCTAAATGGAATCACGGTTGAGAAAACAACACTTGCAAGTAATAAGTTATCATTCTTCTTCTTATCATTGAAAACTAATAATAGGGTATTACATTTTTACCTCAAATTGATTTAAGATGAAATAATTGTCTATAAATCCAAAATAAATCCTTGCTAATAAATACTAGCGGCCCGCCCCAGCTTCGCCTGGGTGCAGTTTTTTTTCCAATTTCTAAAATTTTCTTTCATACAAACCTTGTCCTGGTAATACCGAACAGAACAAAAAAAAAGAAGAATTATCTAATTTGGTGCAGTCGTTCGGAAATTATGTGCATACATACATTTCGGCGATTCATTTTTATTTATCATCTGCCATCATTTGCCTAGCCTTTTCCCAACTATGTTGGTGTCGGCTTCCAGTCTAACCGGATGCAGCTGAATACAGTATATTATTTATATATATTACACGAACCTCTTATACAATATACCTACCACAGATATGATTACCTATGTTGGTACGTACTTAGAAACATTAGAAAGACTCACAAAGGGATGCGAACGTTATTTTCCTCTCCGCGAATCCTTTCCTTTCGTCAGCATTTTAATTTACTAATGCGTGCTCTTTGATGCGAGTGATCTGCTTTCATATTATCTGAAGCTCTGGTTTTGAGGCTCTCACGAAAATTCTCAAGGGCCAAGTTGATATGAAAGAGAATGTTTTTTCCATCATCATAATTATGAGTTTCTTGTCATGTTCGCTTGTGAATATTGCAATCAGTTTTATTTACGACGGCATTGTAATTTGTTTTCATACATATCACTTTAGAATAGAGTAACGGGCAATTGAAATACTGAATCAATATATAAATCAGCCTTTATTTTTTTTAAACATACTAGCAGTCACCCGCGACTTCGTCTGCGTGTATTTTGTATTCATCATTTCTTATACAAATATCCAAGAGGAAAAGTCAAATTTCAAATTTCATAACGATAGGTTCTGTGATATAGGCGTGAAAGGTAACATGCAGATACAGTTATTTATTAGTATGAAGTATGGTTTGATCCTTATTTTGACGTCTAAATGGAAGGAAGGACCAAGGATTTCGTTAAATAACTACGTATTCATTGAGGTAGCTAAAATTATTGCATAGGTTGCAAATATGTACTAGATTTACAGTATTAAACTTTTATGTAGGCTGATTTGAAATCCAAGATTTGGTCCCTCCATCTTGACGGGCACTATTTTTATTTAGTCTTCATTAAGGTTTGTTTTGCAATAATTGTTCCTGTACAATTATTTATTTACCGATACCCAACAGCCGTAAGTTAGTAGGCGGAGTTTAATTAAATGAAAACATGAAGATATTGTTTTACCCATTGATGTATTCACAAAACACAATCCTGTGTCTTCACGTGTCATATATCCAGGATTTATGCTGACCCTTTCCAGCGATAAATTTTCAACATCTAATAAAGGCTGTGTCGAGGGACTGGTGTCCTCTGTCAAAGTCGAGGACAACCACAGAAAGCTTAGGCTCACCTTCAAAGGGACAAAGTTAAGAATCGTGGAACTGGGTCGAAACTTTAACGTAGCCTGTCTAATAGCCATTCGAAACGTTGCTAACTGATTAGCTTGCGTCAAACATAGGTATCGCCACTTCGGGATATTCTCATACTAGCTGACCCGGCAAACTTCGTACCACCCCAGAATCAATAGATAGGGGAGGGGGGGCACATTGATTCACGGGGCACATTGGTACAGTATCTATATCTCAAAACCGATAAACGCTACACAGTCCGGCACATCACTAGAATGCTCAAGGACATTCACAAGAATGACAGTTGTAACACCGCTCGCCGCCAGTTTGCCGTTGGGCCTCAACGGTCACTAACGTGTTGGAAGTGGCGTGCGCCGCTGCCTACAAAAAAAAGACGTGAAATGTAATTGTGTCTCAGGAGGATACTCTTAGTTGTTTTTGTTATTATTTGTTACTAAAGGTAAGTAAATATAGTTATTATTGTATTTTAAAATGTTTTTGATTGCAAGATTATTATACAGTGTGTCCGGACATGGACTAGCGATATTCTAAATACTTAAATATAAGCTATTTTAAAGTACAATTATACTATAGGCTTGGGTCCAATACACTTCCCCGCTATGTGGCAGCCATTTTGTTTTTTTTTGTTAAAATATGCTCTATGCGAGTACAAAAAAAATCATATATCTCAAAGTTTTAGTCATACTGAGATAAAAATAGGCTTATTCGAAAGGCAATAATATTGTCTACCGTCTGCATTACAAAGCAATGTGTTCACAATTCCAAAACTTTTGAAAAAAAATGTGAAAGTCGAAAAAAAAAACAAAAAATTATGCAATTCAACCAATAATTGTTAATTACTACAAAAACAACCCCGAGAACTTTTTTATTTTTTATACTAGATCGACAGTTTTTGAGCTAAGCTACAATACAACATAAAATTCACAACTGTACGTCTAATACTTTAAGAGTTATTGTTGTATGAACATAGCATATGCGCAAGCACAAAAGGCCTTTGTCGGAACTCTAAACAGGAAATCATTAAAAAAACATAACATTCATATTGAATTTTATTTAATGTTTTTTCCAATATTAAATGACGATTAAAATATCTAAAGCAGTTGCTCAAAGTGGCCACTTCCAGCTTGTAGACACACTACGGCTCTCTGTGCCACCTGGGTTGATGAGCGCCTAATTAAATACAAAATCGGATCTAATTTCTTCGGCGGCTGCCATAATTTTTGCGACGTGTTCTTCCCTGGTATTTGGAACTGTAGCGTATACTTTTTGTTTCATATGACCCCAAAAAAAATAATCCAAGGGTAACAGTATTTCTCGCCTGCTCTCAGATGGAATGCAGTGAATGCCATAAATGACACAGGCGGTTAACAAAGACGTTTTGTGCTTGCGCATACGCTATGTTCAAACAGGTGCCCTGTCAGTTTACCAAAAATTTATTTACAAATTTTTATTTGACAAGCAACGATTGGCAAAAACATGATTTGTCATTTCATCATTATACAACAACATGTTTGCCAAATAATTCACTATATAAAATAATTACCCGATAAACTTTTGTCTAATAACGTGTTATTTGACAAACAATTCATTTTTTTTTTCATTTTATCTTATAAAAAAACGTTTGGGATAAAAACGTTTTACATATTGACTTATTATTACGCAATTTCCTAAAAATGAAACTGATTCTTTCATCGACTTGCACTAATAGAAAAAAGAGGCTATTTTTAGTGGGCTACTCGGAACCGAACTAGTTAGAATAGGTTAATTATTAAAAAAAAATGGTTTGGTTAGGTTAGGTTAAAACTGTGACCCCCTACGCACGAGCCGAGCGAGCGAAGCGAGCGGTGCCGCGGCAGCGGCCGGCGAGTGCCAGAAACGACTAGATTATATAGAAAAAAATACTTGCCTGTAAATTATTTGACCCAAATGGAAAATACCGTCATGATCACTTTATGTCTGGTTTAGAAAATCTTTACATAGTATAAAACAAAGTAGCTCCCTCTGTCTGTAAGTTTTAAACTACACAACGGATTTTAATGCAGTCGCTAGTGTATTATAAGATGATAGTTTGTATAAACGTGATTTTTTCAAAAGAATCTAAATATTAAATGAAAAATGTATAAATGATTAAATATCATCCGAAACATTTGTAAAGAGAAGCATTTGCCAAATAAATGTTTGTAAAGCGAGTGTTTATAAAATAGAATATTTGCGGAATGAGTTATTTGTGAAATAAATAGTATACGAAACGTTGGTTGTAAACTAAAAATTTGTCAATGGAGTTTTGGTAAAACATTAGTGAACCGTTCAAACAACAATAACTCTTAAAGTATTAAATATACAGTTGTGAATTTTATGTTGCATTGTAGCTTAGCTCAAAAACTGTCGATCTAGTATAAAAAATAAAAAAGTTCTCGGGGTTGTTTTTGTAGTAATTAACCATTATTGGTTGAATTGCATAATTTTTTGTTTTTTTTTTTCGACTTTCAAATTTTTTTTCAAAAGTTACGGAATTGTGAACACATTGCTTTGTAATGCAGACGGTAGACAATATTATTGCCTTTCGAATAAGCCTATTTTTATCTCAGTATGACTAAAACTTTGAGATATATGATTTTTTTTGTACTCGCATAGAGCATATTTCAACAAAAAAAACAAAATGGCTGCCACATAGCGGGGAAGTGTATTGGACCCAAGCCTATAGTATAATTGTACTTTAAAATAGCTTATATTTAAGTATTTAGAATATCGTTAGTCCATGTCCGGACACACTGTATATTTGATAAAATTAATTGTTTGTGGAAAAAGTCCTTTGGGGCACTTTGATACGGTAATGAGCGGGGTACAATGATACGTATCAATCTGCCCCTCTAGTGTATTAAAGTAAAAACAATAAAAACAATAAAAACAAACTATTATTTTTGACGGGGCCGTCAAAAATAATAGTTTGTTTTTATTGTTTTTTTTTCTTTTTTTCAGAAAATGGTGCGCACGTACAAACCCAAAACTGATAGAAAAAATATCAATGAAGAAAACATTGAAGATGCAATACGTGAAGTATTGTCAAAGACTTTATCTATACGCAAAGCAGCCGACAAATATGGCATCAAAACTGCAACCCTACAACATCGCATAGAAAAAGCCAGAAAATCATTTGAAGCTACCAGAACATTATCTACAAATGAAGTATCCTCTTCATTACAAGCAGAATCTTCTTTATCACAAGCAGGTCCATCTTCACCACAAATAGCACCATCTATGGAGATGGCACAAATAGCATCATCTTCAGCACACACTACTACTGCAGCTTTATCATCACACACTGCTACAGCTACTTCATCAAACATCTATGGTTCCAAGTATACCGTTGCACAAGTTTTTTCAACCGAACAAGAAAAGGCATTGACTCAATATTTATTGAATTGCAGTAAAATGCACCACGGCCTTACATTGAAAAAGCTTCTGACTTTGGCATACGAATACGCAGAATTATCAAAGTGTAATTATCCAAAATCCTGGAAAGAAAACAAATGCGCTGGAAAAGATTGGGCAGCTGGCTTCAGGAAGAGAAACCCAGAATTGAGTCTACGAAAACCAGAAAACACAAGCGCAGCAAGAAGCTTTGCTTTCAATAAAGCTGCTGTAGCTCAATTTCATGATAATTACGAACGCATAATGAGACAACACAATTTTACACCCGATCGAATAATAAACTTAGACGAAACAGGCATAAGCACAGTCCTTTCCACTCCTAAAGTTATTGCTGGAAGAAAACAAAGACAAGTGGGACAAATAGTTTCTGCAGAACGCGGAGAGTTAGTTACTTTCTGTGGTATTATTACTGCAACTGGTTCTTCTCTTCCTCCAGTTTATGTCTTTCCAAGAGGTCACTATAAAGATCACTTCCTAAATGGTGCTCCTGATGGAAGTCTAGGGTTGGCAAACAGAAGCGGCTGTATGACATCAGAATTGTTTATAAGAGTTTTGAAACACATTCAACGCCTTACTTCGAGCAATAAAGATAACCCAATTCTAATCATTTGTGACAACCACGAATCTCACATTTCAATAGAAGCTGTTAACTACTGTCGTGACAACGGTATTGTTTATTTGAGTCTTCCCCCACACACGTCACACAAATTGCAACCGCTTGATGTCAGTGTGTTCGGACCCTTCAAAGGCAAATTGAAGATAGCTTTCAACGACTGGCACATTCAAAATGTTGGAAAAACTTTGACCATATACAACATTGCTGAACTGTCAAAATTAGCATATTTGGAATCATTTACACCAAAGAATATCATATCTGGAATATGGCCAATTAATAAACTGGTATTTGGCGACGACGACTTTGCACCGATAGACATTTTCAGAACAGGTTATCACGATTTGACAGATGAGAATACTCACAACACACAAGATTTACATTTTGTAGACTCAGAAAGAAGTCAAAATAGTGAGGTTGTTGATAGAGAACAAAATAAAACTCCTACTTTGGATGCCGACCCAGTTTCAGTGTCTGTTGCTGACGATCCTTTACATGTTTCTTCATCAAAGGCTATTCTTACTCCTGAAGTAGTTAGACCTTATCCAAAAAAGGCGATTACTGACAGTGTCTTAAAAAGAAAAGGAAGAGAAAAGGGACGATCAAGAATATACACTGAAACACCAGAAAAAAATAGATTAGAAAGCTTACGTAATGAAAAGGACAGAAAAACAGAATTACAAAAAGCAAAACAGCATGCAAAAGAATTGAAAACAGCGAAAAATCTGTTGGGATTAACTGAGCCAAAAAAGAAAAAGAGAGTGACTTCTTTGCCTGCAGAAATAGATTCCGATTCTAGTCAAGATGAAGTCGTGATGGCGAGTGATAGTGAAGACATTGAAATGCGGTCGGAATCAGAAGAAGAGGTAATTAATGAAGAACCAGTTAATCCTGAACACATAAATATTGGAGATTTCCTGCTAATTAAGTTTGAGAAGAAGAAAACTGTGATTCACTACGTTGCCAAAGTTGTATTTAAGTATAATGTGACAGAATATGAAGTATTAGGTAGTGTTTCATTAGGCTGCTGAAATACTCACAGCACCACTAGTGGCGTTAACTGCAACTGTTTATTTGATGATCAATAAATTTTTGATGCACCAAATTATGTTGTGACTTCATGAAGAAGAACTGTTTGACATTATAATGCCTTGGTAAACCGTTCTTACCTACCTTAATAGTTCCTACGGGTACTATTATATTTATTTGCTCTTATGCACACCATGCATTTTAGCATAGATATCCGTGCATTTTAGGTACATAGAGTAATTGCCGGTTTTTGTACATGAACCCTGTCAGGTCACTGCAAAACACAATGTTGGTTTTTGTTGAGTCAGAAACATTAACATTAAAAAGGTAAAAAGCATTTTCTGAGGAATTCATATATTTAAATAACACCAATAAGCATGCCCTCGCCCCAAAACAAAATCTCGTATCCAGAATCACGTGAAAAAATAAACGCGAAATATTTTTCTTGATATTATCGTTCCAATGTCACGGTATGAGTTATTTTGTGACGAAAATGTGACTATTGCGATCCAGGTGGCGACAATTTGCGGGATTAATTCTCGGTTCCCGCATCCCGCCTTGTGGCGAACCGACGACGATTCGTAATCTGCAAGACGTTATGCTTTCATGACGTATATACCTCATTGCCGCTTCCATTAAAGTTTATTGTTTTATTTTGTTAGTGATAAATTTTGATTTGCTTAATTTCTTAAAGAAGGTATTGATAGAATACGGTATAAGTGTTACCGCACGCATGAAAAAGCATGACTCATTGTCATGTTCCGCCTGAGCCGAGCGTGCAAGCGAGAGCGCGGAACAAGCGATAGAGAGGCATGTTTTCTTATGACGTTATCGCGTAAAATTATCGTCCGTAAACCGACTTTACAGACAACCAATTTTTTCTATTACACATTATTATAAACAGACGAGGGGCTATAGATATGGCTAGATAATGACTCAAGACTAAATTGTTTTCCATAAGCAGAAAGAGCAAGACAATTAGAGCTGTCAATTTACTAAAGTCAGTTTCTGCTTTCCCTTTAAAATCACTGTGACACAAAACTATCTTTCTGAATTCAGCAAGAAAATAACTACACAAATTGAAAAGTCACTACGCCAATTACTGTTTCTAGCTGAAATTTAACACGAGAACACGAGCAAAGCTGTGAAACGGGAACAATTTCGAGTGCAAAGTCTGCAAAGGCACGTCATTGGAGCTTCTAACTGGATATGCCACTGGTACGACATATCCCATCCAATTTTCCATTTGAGTTCATACGATTACAGTTTCCAATGGCTGCTGTGTCGTCGATAAACAGACTTCAATATCTGCAGAAGCGATTCGGGATCCCAATCCTCTCCACAAGGGATTCGGATTTGAAGGTGCATGAAGATTGATAAGCTTACAGTATAACTGTGTGTTGGAACATGGTACAATTTATTCAATCTACTACGACATATCATGATTTATGAAGGCATGGGATTAAGTGGGATCTTTGAAATGATTCTGACATTAATGAATATGTAACTAAACTACATTCCTGGTCAGTGGGTTAGTTTCTAAAATGTACACAAATACGCAGTGTACTGTTTAAAAAAACTCAGTTGACAAATAAGTAATGCATGATGTGGTTTACCTGTAAGAAATTGGTAGACTAGTCCATAAGTCTATTGGATGAATCTCATATCTTTGTATCAGTGTATTCAATTATTGGTGAGACAAATAAAATAAACTGACAAAAACTGGACTGTAGTACCTATTATATAAGTAACGTTTACATATTGTAGCTATGGCATGGTCCCAGAATTTTCACAATCTCTTCCACAATAGTCTATCAGAAACACCAAAAATAAACTACCCTAAATAAATTAACTTTCAAAATAAATACCGAAAAAAATACACAAACAACGAAGCATAAACGGGATCATTGTAATTTAATTAAACAACAAATCATCAAACAACCGCCCACTTTATCTCTTGGACACGACATAAATACATCTGCCAGCCTAAAATTCAATTCCCAAATGTTTGGAGGTACTTTATCCTTTAGAAACTGTCTCCCCCGAGGGCTTTTACTCGGTTTAGGAAACTAAAAGGGCCTACATTAAAACTAAGTTGAGCTGACCGGTGACTCGCCGGCAACCGTTAATTTATGAAACATTTTGATTGAACGGCTAATTAAATAGTTTGGTTTGGGCATTGAATAGGGTTCGCCAGTTTATTTTGTTTTAGAAATGTTATTAATTTAGTTGTTTGCTACTTAAAATATCAAAAGTTTGCTCGTAGGTACTACCTTTGTTTATTCCAGAAGTTATTCTAAACTTAGTCTAAAATAATTCCATAGAGAGAATAATGAAAATATGTAAATTCATCAGTAGTCTTTTAAAAATATTGGAGGTACTGACGCATAGTAGTATGCGTCGGTAATGATTTCGTCGATCAAGAGCTAAAGCATAACTACATTTTTAACATCTCAATGCCCGAGAGTGCTGTTAGAAAGGGGTGGTGGCCAGTGAAGACTTAAACTCATTCTCAATTCTATTTGGTTCGGACGTAAATGGCAGAGTGTTGCCTTAGGGATATAAAGTAAACGTGTATCTTGTATAATGCAAGCGCTATCGATGGAGAAGACGGGGTTACTGCTACAAACATAACCATGGATGCACAAATTTTGTACAGGGTGGTACAGAGTTTCGTATAAATTTCACATACCAAATTCGGTGTAGGTGCCGCCTGAATATGGCAAGCGTTGGGTCGATGTTGTATTTTATCGATACACAAGTTTCGGACATGAGAACAGCAATATATTATTGCTGAATTATGAAGTCGATATAGATGACGTTCAGAACCAAGCCTAGTGAATAAATAAAGATTTTCTGAAAGAGCAGCAATAAGAAAGTAGAGTAAATAAAGAAGATCAATTGTACGGAGCCGTACATTATTCTACCGACTTACGCGCCGTGCATTCTGCACATACAGCATTTGTACCTATTATTGTAAATAATATGTATAAATATATTTAGGTAAATAAATAAGTGTTTAGCGAACATTCAAAGTGGTCGGTTTTATTTCATCATAATCCCAATAGAATCGCCTCGTTATTCTATCAGTAAGTTTAGGGATCCCCGTATATCAAACAAAATTATTTTGACGTTCAAAAGTGCCCTGTACTAAGTGCCTAATTGAAATATAGTACATTACTGCAGCGGCCAGCAAAAGAGGCATAGATGGACGAACGTGTAGTTGTGGGGCGGAGGCGAAGCTGAGGCACACATACGTAAGTCCATCAATGCCTAGTTGTGGCCAAGGCTTGTACAGTACTTTTCTCAAATAATGCGCGGAAATTAAAACTAAGTAGTACCTAGGCAGAACTTTTTTGTCAAATACAATTACTTTTCAAAATCAATGACGAACAACAATAATTTTTCCCGCGTTAAAGTGTTCATTTGTTTTTTTTTTTTTCAATAAACAGCTTTCTATATTTTACAAGCCAGTTCGAAATTTAAATAAAACCTTTGATAAGTTACCTCCTTGGTTGCCATGTTTCGGAGTAAAAAATCGTTCCATTTATAAATTACACGACAGATATGAGTTTACTATGTAATTTTATGACCGCTAAACCACGACAGATATGGATTTTCGTAGAACTTTTGCTGGCCGCTGCTCGCATGTGTTTGGCCAGTACAGCAATTTCGATTTATCTCGAAGAAGGTTGTCAAAATAATGCTCAAATTTCCAAGCATGTTTGAGAAAAATAATTATTTTGATTTTGACGTTGATAAACACAAGTATCAAACAGTCGTAGCTTCAAATTCTTATTAAGAAATCCATAATAAATCTCGCTAAAAACAATTTTATCACGTACTTATAATATTTTCATTACCAAAAATGATCAAAAACCGTTTGAGAGAGAAACATCGACCAATGTTGTTAAAGTTAATTGCTTTGATCAGCTTTCGACCCCAATTCAGATTACTGTAAATTGATTGCTGCCCCAAAAAAAAATCACTTATGTTAATGAGAATTATTTTGTACGATTACGATTGCTTGACATTGAGTTATTGTTTATCATATATTTCAATATAATTCATTCAGATAACATACAAAAATTAGCAGGTTATGTTCACATTGATATAATAATATCAATATATATAATTTAATTGTCATGGTCATTAACTAATCGTCAAAAGTCCGCACTCGGGGTCTGTCAGCGAGCAATGGAGCGCAGTATCCTTGGAGTTAAACTTACTGATCGTATAAGGAACTCGATACTGCGTTCAAAAACCCAAATTGCCGATGTAGGTCACACGGCTGCCAAGCTAAAATGGAACTGGGCTGGTCACATCTGTCGCATGCCGGAGGAGCTATGGGCTAAAGCAACCACAGAATGGGTCCCAAACAGCAGCAAACGGCAACGCGGCAGGCCCAGAATGAGATGGCGGGACGAACTCGACTCTTTCCAAAAGGATTGGCGTATAACAGCACAGGATAGAGACAAGTGGAAGGGGGGAAGGGAGGCCTTTGCCCTGCAGTGGGACAGAAATGGCTGATAACAATAAATAATTTAATTACTATTTTAAATAGCAAAATTTTGTATTTTTATGTATCTAGGCTTGCATGATTTCATTAGTGTTATTAAGTACTTCTTTTCGTATATATTTACATAATATGACCATCTGGAATAATGTACCTTTCAAATGGTGAAAGAATTTTCAAATAGGAGCTGTGGTTCCGGAAATTACCCTTCACATAATAAACAAAATAAAAAAAATCACTGTTTTTATAATATTTGTAAGGTATATACCTAATTATGATGTTCCTAAGTTGAATGATCACAAGTTCAAGATAGTAGCTAAATATATTAGTTATTACACAAATCGCTTAAAATACCAAGTATTTGGAAATAAGAGAACTTACTGCTGATTAAAACATGCAAAATCGAGTCTTCTAAACATGTATTATGTAACAGATAAACGCAAATTAATTTTTCGACCAATTATAAAAGTACTTAAATCTAACGTAATTTTCTTTTTCACAGATTTTATCGGGCAACCGAAGCTTCAGGCGGGTGAGTACAAAATCTTTCTATTTTGATTCGATTTATATGTAAGCCAAAGTTAATTAGTTTAGTTTATATCTAAGCCAAAGTTTATTAGTTAGTTCAATTTCGAGGCAGTTAAACAAGGCAGAATATATAACTCATTAGCTTAGCTATCTAAAAAAAGTTGCATAATCGGAACTGACAATAATATGTATGATTTACCATGTGGACTTACCAAAATGTTGTCTTCCCGGGTTAACTTAATATGTTTTTCTAGAAATGAATCTATTATTAAAATTTTCTCTTCAATCAGAGAAAAGCCATCTTATTTTAAAGGTCAATCATTTTAATATTTAGCTTAGCCTTCGAAGCTAACATACTCAGCCTATAATGTTCCCATTGCTGTGACACAGGCCTCCTCTCCATGAGATGGAGTGGGCCGTAATTCACCACGCGGGCCCAGTGCGGATTGGTAGATGTCAGATGTCTTCGAATTTTTGGTTCTGGGACATGGACATGCTGGTTTCCTCACGATGTTTTCCTTCACCGTTAGAGAGCAGTTGTGATGAATTATAATTTACACAAAGTAAAGCGGAGTGGGTTAGAACTTCGACCTACAACCTAACTCAAACAATTTCTTTAAAAAAAAAACATAACTTTTTTGTCCCCAATTTTGCTCGCGTTTTAGGAGAAATCAAATGAAGGGTGTCCTATGTGTCCGGGGTAGCGGGATTGTCTGAAAGGTTTATCGCTGCCCCGGAACATAAAGGGCTAAGGAAGGTACACGGGTGGGTTTTAATCAGTAAGAGTCTGACACTCCCTTCCGCTCCACCCAGAGCGGGAGGAGTCATCAGATGATTTCCCATCCATAAAAAAAAAGGGCTATGTGTTAACCTTGGAATAACATAAAAACTCCCTTTATTATTATAAGTTAGCGTTGTTTGTGTTAATCAAAAACAATATTATTATAAGTAAGTGTTTAATGTGTTAATCAAAAACATGGCATACTTCTTTTCCAACTGTAGTCTATTGAAATGCATCCACTCGTCACTCGTATCGTCATACACTGTAAGTCCGAGTTACTGCATCTGTATTCACGTCACGTCCAATAAATGTGTTGTATACGACATTCGACACTGTTTCATTACCGTTTGTATTAGTTTACGATGCTAATCCTGTGGCTTCGGCTGCTTCGTCATGTTTTATGTCATAATCATGTTGGTATGCCTACGTTCGATGTGGGTTATCGTCGTCTACATTTTTAATTAGTTTGTTAATTATAGTAACATAATTTGATGCTCTGTGCTCTATTTAATCCAGCATGCGGGCCCAGTGTGGTTTGGCAGATGTCACATGTCTTCGAATTTTTGGTTCTAGGACATGACGGTTTCCTCACGGTGTTTACCTTCACCGTTTTGAGAACAGTGGTGATGAAATAATTTACACCTGGATTTGAACCTACGACCTACAACTCGTAAGTCGCGGCCGTTACCACTTGGCCACCACTGCTGCCGCGCTTAGACATACAAAAAACATGTCATGGAACCATTAGGTTTATTGAAATATTAGGGAAGAATGGTCAAAAGAAACCCAAGCTCTCCGAGATAGGATACTAAAAATTTTCGAGCTCGCTTCGCTCGCTCTTGCAAGTAGGTAAGTTTTTACAAAAGTACCTACTATATTGAGCATTTTTTGAAGAAAGTATTTTGGTTCAAGCACCTCAACTGACATGGAACGGAAAAGAACGTATTGACTAGTGAGGTGAAAAATCATTAACAACTAAAACTATTATGAAAAAGTTTTATCTTGTAAACCATAGAACTAAGTTATACCATATTTTCTCCTAGGTAAAATTTGCTACAGGCCCCGCGCTGGCTTAATCCGGCACTGGGTGTAGTGTGGTCAAGATGAACATTGAATTGAAAATACTCCGAGTATTCTCAGATATTTTTTAAAATGGAAAAGTAGTTCACAAACAATTCATCATCAATTTATTTACCTACTGCACAATTCATCATTGCGCAGTAGGTAGATTGTTATGAACCGCCACAAGAGGAGAAAAATTTAAACATTTTTTTTTAAATGAGGGCTAAGAGTCATTTATATTTTCCACAATGGTCCTCAAGTTGTGAGCCGAGCTCTTCCACGATTACAATCGTCAGCTTGTTTATTCTTGTTAAAAATATGGGCTTTTTTATTATTATGACCCTAATTTTATAAGAGATGATAAAAATAAACCTTTGTGTATAGCGGAAATAACTAAAGACACGCCATAATGTGAGATAAGAGATATTAAGTTAGCCAAAGTAACATAGTTAAAGATTCTTTTAAGTTTGAGTACACAGGAATATTACCTGATTAACCTACCTTTAGATTTATTGACTTGTGTTGCGATTACAGATAAGCTCTTAGCCCTAAGACACATTTTGAATGGAGTACGCTTCTCAAGACTTACTAAACAAGACTTGGGACTATCCCAGGTGGAAATTCAATATTAATCACAAGCGCATTACAAGGTAACTCCAAAACCTCTGCATTAATTATCACTTAATTAATTAAGTACACGTTCTAATCAGTTATTGATGTCATTCGAACACCGTCATCAGGTCAATGTCAGTCAACTCCGACGTGACCGGACTGATGATCGCCGAATATCCTCTATAGCGTCCTTATCACACCATTTATGATACAACAAAGCACCATAAACTTATCATCATAGTATAAATTGGTCTGAAATATGAAGACCAACATCATTCAACTGCTCAACATCAATCATGAAGTTCCTCGTCCTGTCTTGTGTTGTGATCGGAGCTCTAGCTGAGCTACCTCGCTTCAGACCAGCGAGGTTCAGGTTCCAGCGCCAAGAATTAGCTCCGACTACCACTGACTCACCAACGGAACCAACCACCGAGCCATCAGGACCTTACCCAGCGTCAGGGTGGAAGCCTGCAGGAGAACCGTTCACACTACCAAACGAACAGCCTGAGCAGCCTGCTGATCAATACGGAGCTCCTGATGCTGGGTACCCTGCTTCTGGATGGAAGCCTGCAGGAGAACCATTCACACTACCCAACGAACAGCCTGAGCAGCCTGCTGATCAATATGGAGCTCCCGATGCTGGATACCCCGCTTCTGGATGGAAACCTCAGGGACAAGCCTTCGAACTGCCGAAGCAGACGCCACCAGCAACCAGCTATGGCGTTCCTGACAACTCCTACGGAGTTCCTGATTCCACTGAAGTTCCAACCACTGATAACCCTCTAGCGGAAAAATTAGAAGGCCCTGTAGAGGTGCAGAAGAGCGTCGGAACCTACTTCGTCTTGCTTCCCAATGGACAGCTGCAGAAAGTGGAGTTTGTGACCGAAAATGATGTTCAGAACATGAAGTACACTGCGAGGCTCCAGCTGCGTAAGCCTGCGCCTCTTCTTGTGTTCAGACCTTAATTTGTGATGTTTTACAGTTATAATTATTTTAATAAAGTGTTTATGATTTAATGTGAAACTTTAATTTTTATTTCTATAGGGAAAAAGAAAGGTACCTACTTTTAAAGATATTAAGAGAGCACTTTTAAAAACAGCAACTAATAAACTTCATACTCGTAGTAAAAATATTTAGTGCAGAACATAGCAATTCTATAAATCCTCTCCATATCAATTTACATTGCAGAAATGACGCATCAATGTCAAAAGTCATGAGCGAAGTGCCAGCATTTTGCACATGACTCTTCATTGATGCGACATTTTTGGAATACTTTCATAGCATTAATTGTATCGAGAATTTATCAATAACGGCGCACTGGTATGAATTAAAGCTTTTTTAACCGACTTCAAAAAAGGAGGTTCTGTATTCGACCCGTATGTATGTATGTATGTATGTATGTATGTATGTTTGTTTGTCCGCGATTTTCTCAAAAACGAATGAACCGATTTTGATAATTCTTTCACTAATGTGATCTACATACTTTCAGGAAGGTTTTAGTATATAATACATTATATAATTATTCTTATGTACGATGTTATATGCATAAATGTACTGCATCTCCGGCATTTCTATGCGAATTTTGATGATTCTTCTAGTCGGTGTCTTCAATTCCTCAATGCACTAGTGTTATTTGAATTTGTGTGGAGTAGGTACAACTAAAAATTAAAAATAAAAACTTTTTTACAAAAAAAACAACCGACTTCAAAAAAAACTACAAAGTGATAAATAACTTTAATTTCGGAAGTCGGTGTCAAAAACGAAAATGCGGAACCAACGACACCGAGTTCCGAAATTAAAGTTATTTATCACTTTGTAGTTTTTTTTGAAGTCGGTTGTTTTTTTTGTAAAAAAGTTTTTATTAATTGCATTGCAGTAAGTGTATTTTCAATTGCATTCTTCGTTGTGATGCTCACCTAGGCTTGATAGGTAAATATTTGTGAAGCTTATACTATGGCAAAGTTTAAAACTTTTAATACAATCTTTAAGGAATTTAATAAAACTATTCTTATAAATGGCTTAGTTATATTGGGTAAAAGCTTTATTTTTTATTTGTTGTCATTATCATGTAAACTGTGTCAATAAAACGGTTTAGTAAAAGGTTTCCTTGATAGTGTATTAATAGTCATTATAAGTATAGGTTAAAAATCTAGTATCGTTTGGCAGGAGGACGGGGGGGGGGGGGGAGTGAGGGGTGTGTCCTCTCTCCCCTGGCACCACTTCCATGAAAAGTTAACGCACCGTTCTTGAGAAAAACAAATTATTGTAACCTCAAAACATTTTAAAGTTCTCAATGGTTTAATGAAAAAAATATCACGAAGTGGATGGCGGGGTCTGAGTTCGCTCACTAGACCCCGCCATCCCCTTCGAACCTAACCTGTTCGAGTCGGGGTGCCCCAAGTCCCGAGCTCACTTCGCTCGCTCTTGCATCCTAAGTTCTCCTAGTAACATTACTTTTTGTAGACACATACGACCAGTGGGGGTAGGTACACTAACTTTCTTCTGAGAAGAATTTATAGGTTGTTATAAAAACTAAACAACAAAATATTCATATTTTTCTTTTACGTTTCGTTTTGTCGATTTTGCACGACATTTTACACTACGGACAATAATATTGACCGTGGTGTAAAATGAAATTATACTAGGACAGATTTGGTTGTCAATCGCCAATTGTAACGTTTCGTTTTTCGCTTTTTATCTGATTTAAAGGAAGATTTAAAAAAAAAAAACTCGACACATGCATTACCTTTTAATAAGAGTGGTAGCGCTATAATCGGGGACCCAACCCCTACCAGCTTTAACCCCTTTTACCACCAACTCCTGCCAAACGATACTAAATCCAACCCGTAATTACAGTAATTAGTAATATCGTGGTGACCTAATTAATAGTTCACGATTTAATTATAATCTTAACTTTCTTAAATCTCCGATTTTTTTCCAATCTCCGCTGTAATGTTGTTGAGTTTGTTTTCCATTTCCTCCGTTACTTACTGAGTATGAAAGATACACAGTGCGTGGCAGGTGACGATATTCCCATGCGGATTTCCAGAATCAACCCAAAGAATTGGGTCGTGAGTGTCTTATAAATGAAGCTACTTTACTTGAGTACTAGTATTTAATGCATGACAGAACTTCCTACCTATCTACCTTAAGTACCTAAAAAATATACTTATAGGTAGAAAAAACTAAGTAAAACACTTTTTAATAAAAAATAACAACAATACACATTGTGGAATGCAATAGATTATTAAATATTGAACTTCAACACAAAAGTTTTGGAAAAAGATTGCTCAAGCTTTGGTCATCTATCTAGTTTTGTTGGCTTGTCTAGACTAAGAATCAGCGACTTTTGCTAGGTACGTCGTAAAAGGCCGTTACTGCCCGTTTCCCGAAGTCATACGAGTAAAACGGGCCGTTATGCTTACCCAGTTACTAGTCGTAAACTTTAGAAATGCCTAGTGGGTAATAGCAAAATATTTTTTGGGCAATCTTATTTGTGAACAGTTTTAGAGGATTGAAAGTTCTTCTGTGCCAAGAAAATGATCATCATCATTTCAGCCGAAAGACGTCCATTGCTGGACATAGCCCTCCCTCAAGCACCGTCACTTCAACAAGTACTGTGCTTCTCGCATCCAGCGGATTCCTGCAGTCTTCACCAGGTCACCGGTCCACCTTCTGGGAGGTCTTCCGAGAAAATATGATCTACTTAATAAAAATCTGAAATTCATTTACTGATAGACAACGCGCAGTCTAAACCGCTAAGTCTAGAAGTGTGATATTTTGCACAAGAATATAATTCCTAATATAATGAGGGTGAGCAAAGGAGGGATTTTTGAAAATTTATGGCCTAAACGGATTAAAAAGGGGAAGAACGTTTGCATGGCAGTTCATCGTAAGATATAATAATCTATATAAAGAAAATTAATCGCCGAAATGTATGTGCACCAATATGTGCACGCATAACTTCCGAGCGACTGCACCAAATTGGATAATTCTTTTTTTGTTGTGTTCGGTAATGCCAGGACAAGGTTTGTATGAAGGGAAATTTCGGAAACAAAAAAAAAAAATTGCACCCGTGCGAAGCTGAGGCGGGCGCCTAGTTATGTATACATTTTCACCAAAAACATTCAGTAAGATATATACCTAAGACCTGGATTCTTATTTTAATAACTGTCACAAAAAAACCGTTCAAGTGCATGTTGGACCACGCACAATGAAGGATTCCGTAGTTGGGACAAACAAAAACAAACTTAACATTGTAGTTGAAAAACATGTTCTTCCATACATTCTCGCAAATCTAAGTTAGTCGACTATTACTCGTTAACTAGTAAAGCCTACTTAGCTGTGATAGTTTTTCTTTTAACTTCGTTATATACAGGATGCAGGGACATCGACGCGCAAACTGTAACCATGGATTCAGCACATGATTCTAGACCCCTAGCGTAGAAAATTTTTAACGCAGGTGGTTCCAGAATTATGGGGTTATTCCGTTTATCTAACCCAAAAAATCCATGCTAAGGTGGATACGCGGAAACGCATCCAGCCTAGGCCTAGTTGGATAAACAAAATTTATAGGTAGATTCTCGGACATGCGCTACCGCGTATCCACCTTAGAGTGGATTTTTTGGGGACGGATAAACGGAGTAACCCGAATCAAGTACTGAATCCATGGTAACAGGTTGCGCGTTGATGTCCCTGTCATCCTGCATATTTTATAATACTACCCCCGTATTTTTTTTTATACATATCCAAAATCAACCATTTAGCTGGCAAGGGACACTTGACTCTACACACTTTTAAGCACTTTTAAGCTTAATATTTCGGATCCCTGAATTGAAGAATGGTTTTTACAAACCCGCAATATTTTTGAAATGGCCTATCCAACGAAACCCCACATCAAGCAAAAAATCATCCCTACTTTGCTTGTAAGGGAGGTACACATTTTTTTTAGATTGATTAATTTTACCACTTTGTCGGCATGATTAATAATTTTATGTATACCCCGCGAAATTACAGCTTTCTGTACTAACAGTCTCTGAGGTAAGCCGCGGACAGACAGACAGACAGATGGATGGACATGGTCAAACTATGAGTGTTCCTTATTGACTACGAAATCCTAAAAACGGTTCCACAATATTTGCTGAACTGAATAATAAGCTCGTAAGTGGTCTAGTCTTGTGTTATTCTAACTTGATTGCCCACTATGGTTTCAAGTTATTCGCAAACATTTTGTTTGGAGGCCTAACGCTTATTGTGAAGAAAACATCTTGAAAATGGCCTTGACAAATACGATAATTATTGTTCTCGTCTACAGTTACTGCTGTGACGCTAATTTCTAAGAATAAACTGTTTTAACCCAGTTTGTATCGCTAATTAATTGGTAAGACCGTCAATTTAAGAGTTTTTTTTTTTTGTTAAAGTACGATTTTGATGGAAGTTCTACTATAATCTTGATTTGTGATTGAAAATTAGGTATGTAGGAAAAAAAATAACCAGTGCGCAAACTGTAACCATACATTCAGCATAATTATGATTCTAGATCACCTAGAATTTAAATATGTCGTCGGTTAAAAAAAATGTTCCTCTATACATTTTGACCGCGTAGATATTGAACTTTTCTATGAAACAGCAGATATTATTTTTGATAAATTCTGAAAAATTTCTTCGCTAGGGGTCTACACTCATAATAATATCACAGTCTGTATACATCTTTTATACTGTGATAATATGCTGAATTCAAGGTTACAGCACGTATATAGTTTTAGCTGTTTTTAGTAAATGCATGTTCTGTTTAAGACTATCAGCGACCTAAACTAAACTTTCCAGAGATGTTAGGTACACTTCTCGTAAACTAGGATCATCTTAAAACCTAACGGCACACATGATCACCACTTTTCATCACTCAAACCATCATACAGACTTCACGATTTTATTGCTGTAAGTTATAAGAAACTGCCTCAAGCTCCCAGCTCCATTCATTAAGGGGTGGCGGTACACGTCAGAATCTCCGCAATAATTATGTCATTTATAATGGAGACGGATTTTAATTGCTCTGCCCGCATTCATCTGCTGGCATTCATTCGCTTTGGCTGTTTATGTGTGAGTGTCTGCCCTTAAAATTATGGCAACTGTTTTTGATGTAGGTTGGGTCATTTCGTTTTGGGTAAGTGATGCTATGTAATGTTTAATGATTGATGATAATTTGAAGCTAAAACCTACCTACCTACCTATAGATCTACCTCTATTTAACTCAGCATTAATTTCGACCAATGATGTCGCGATAACAGAAGCAGTAAATCGCTAGTTATGAGCAGTCAAGCCAAGTGACAATCAATCTACAGTCCCGGTATTTCTCAGTAAATTGGTTGCTGAAAACCTATAACTAAGAGCCATGCTAGAGATTCCGATATTCTGTCAGATGGGTCAGAGGGTCAGAATACAGACTGACTTCGTTCATTGAATACTACAAATCACTCTAATATTATTAAGGCGAAAGTTTGTGAGTGCGTGCGTTTTTATATGATTGTTACTTCTTCACGCTCGAATAGCTGGACGAATTTTGATAAAATTTCGTATGGCGGTAGCTGACACCCTGGATTAACATATAGGCTAGGTACTTTTTATCCTGATATTCCCACGGGATCGACATTTACGCGGGTGAAACCTTAAGCGAGAACTTATTTATTCATCGAAGCCAGCACGTAACACAATAGCCATGCAAAGTTTGAATGACGGCACTGACCGTCTATTCACAGACCACCATAAAAAGGATATGATTATAACCCACCTGTTGTTACAGTGGTCAACATACCCTCATGCATGTTATCTGCCATATCACAATGCCATTGTCCACAAACTAGAAAAACGAAGTGTCTGCACGGACACTTCGTTTCCAGTTTGTGGACACTTCCGGTCCAAGGGACTGTACTAAACACATCGTTTGCATGCCAAATAAGTTTTTGGGGAGATAAAGGAGAATATTATAGGGTTTTTCTGTTGTCGGTATAAGGAAATACTATGTGTGTGTAAACGTATTTTCTTTCTATAAGGAAGATTTTTTTTCGTCTTTTAGTTTTCCTGCTTTTGGCCAAGGTCAAGGTCGCTATTTGATTTTACGCCAAAATATTATAACCTTAAAGTCTTAGTTTTCACTGTGATCAGTTACTTTTGTATCTTGGGTAAGAATTAATGATGGATTAAGAGTAAAAGTTTCTACTTAAAAAAAAATCTTAATTTAAGATATGAGATCTTGCTGCTATGCTAACAATATCCACTATTTTCTTCCATAACCTTCCATTCATCTTCATGTATTCCTAAATAGCGATGACCCCATAAAAATAACTGCACGTAATGAAAACTAAAAGTTTGTTAAAATAATATCCTTTTATTTAGGTACCAGTAGATACAACAATTTGCATTGTTAGTCCATAATTAGTTGAATGATGATGAATTTTTCATTCGCAATCTCTGCTTTAGGCTCGTACGTTGCTGTCGACCTGAAATTTATCGGAAAATGTAATGAGTTTGATGCAGACTCCACAGATTTGTTTAGGTAACTTTTTTACAAATAGATAATTAAATTTAATAATGTATTATTTTCGTAGGAGTCTAAAGGGTGTGACAATATTGATATGACCTAAGCTATCATATAAGCTGCAGAAATGTTTAACTACTAAATCGCTAAGTATTTTGAGGATCATTATTATAGGTAGGGTTAATATCCATGCAAGTGAAGTTCTAGGGGTTAGCAGATAACTAATATACGTTAAAACGGATGACCAACTCGAGATCCTAACTTCAGAAGTTAGGGTAGTCCCTTGAGCATAATGCTTATAAATTATGGGCTCTATAGGTATTAAGCGGTTATGGTAAATTCAAAGACTTGTGCTAACGCATGTAAGGTAATGCTTTATCATTTTAATGTGACTTTTTCACTAGGGCTAAAGTAGGGCAAGATGACAAATATTGAACAACAGAATACGGCAACCACATATTCCTTCCATTTTAACGTTCGCCATAATAAAATATGAATGCAATCCACACGTATGTATGTAAAAATTTAAAACGAATCGAATAACATACCTACTGTTAGGTATGATAAAAACTAAATCCAAATACCGATTCTCAAAGCAACAATGTCAGTTAAATAATCGAATAAACTTACGAAAGCGTACCAAACCCTCGAAGTAATTGTCCTTTACTATCCAGAAGTTGACAACCCACTGAACTAGGCCTCTAACGCTGACAAATGCCAGAAGTACTGCGATCCAGGATGTGTCTTCAACGTTGAATATCCCTGGTGTGATCGGCTTCTTGTTCATGGCACGCAGGTGACCCTTGTTCGCCAGATAGCGGAGTAATGCAGCTGTGGTATTAAAAGTAAATTATTATATTCGAAAAATAAAGTAACCCTCCCCTATGGTCGATATTTGACGAAAGAATAATGCTAAGCGAATGGAAAATAATTTCCATGTGTGCTATAATAACAAATTGCGATTTCTGACATGCTCTTTTATTTAGCGTCTATTAAATTTTAATGTTCAGCAGTAACATAAGATGTTAAGACTACATATTCACCGCAGTAAAAAACCCAGGATGTCACCTGGTGCTTTGCTATATATTTACTCTTGCCCTCTTTAACAGTGTCCATTAAGGCCCACTCTTAATTAAAGGATTAAATTCCAATTGAATTTAGGCTCGTCCTAGCAGAGGGAAGTGAATAGACAGATATCCAGTCAATGCGGGCAGATTAAACGTATCCGTCTGCGTTACAAAGCGGCCTAACTCTGGAGTGGTTGCTAGTTGGCCTCAATTACTAAGAGTCGGGTGTGTGGCCTTACTCAGGGCAGTTCATATAATATGGTAATTTGCGTTCGCGATTTATTTGCCAAAAATGTAAACAATTATGAATTAATGGAAAAATAACTTTAATTCCTACACAATAAAGTTCAGTTTACGCTACAACTTCAAACATTTTTATAACTTTTTCAATAGTGCTAGTCACTGTGAAATCAACATAATTATCACTGAAAAAAAGTTGATATTTGTTTAACTTGAAATAGGGTGGGGGTGTGCAGCACTGTGCAGTTTTACTATACGTAGGCCGCACGACAAGGGTAACAAAACCACCACACCACGCCTATTATTCTATTGAAACTCAGGTCAATGCTAGGTCAGCTCAAAGTCAAAGTGTACTACTGTACTTGTCGTTCACATAATGGCTCCACCATAATGGAAACCTTTGGATATAGGCAGGATGTAGTAATAATAATTGACAATGTTTTGATAATTTGGCTAGATGATAGGGCTAGATGGTACGTAGTTTGTGACCGTTTTGTGGTCAACTTATTAATATTTTGAGGCACTCGCCGTATATTGGTATTTGTACCTCGAGTGCTTCATCTGATATCTTTGTACAAAGGGGGATTTACTGTTCCGCGTTCGGATTGCGTATGATTTTTTGTTTGTTTCTCGTTACACCCTTAAATGTTGTTTGATTATTGTGATTTTCGTACTTATCAGGATGGACTGCAATAGTGGAACAGCGAATTTCATTTAAATTAAGGTTTTGTGTTTAAAAGAAACTTAAAATTAACTCCAATTGTAGGAGCCAATGGTTGTAGGCCCGTACACTCTCACTTTGCTAATGTTGGTTTAGTTATGGAGCCCGCAGAAAGAACCACAAGTTGAGTTTAAAGTTAAGTATATTACGAGTATAATGTAGAAAGTTAACAAGTTAAAGTGGTAGCGATTCTTTCCCTTGAAAAGTGGTTAATTCCACAGTTATTGTCTGACTCGCCGTGCGTTGCTTAAAACGTTATAATTATAGCAAAATATGTGTGACGCACGACATTCAAGTAGGTTGCTGCGTTCGCAAAGTGAATGTACGGTTGATGAGACCGTACACCAATGTCATTTATCTTGTTTGTGCATTCTTTATTAGAGATCTGGTTGATTTTGCTGCTTAACTAATGCTGCTTGCCTGTAACTAACCGATATTAGTTAATATTTTAAATACCCCAAATAAATTTAACTGCTTATATGAAACATTATCACAGATTTATCCTCAAAACAGTTCATATGACTTACTTACATTCGCTGTACGTAAATTTCGCGTCAACAAGGAACATCACGGCGTTGATCAAATCCACAATGAGCAGAGTCACTCCGGTGATGGTGAACGGTAGCAAGGTGATATAAAAGCTGCAGGAGCGCTCCCCTTGCGTCACGTTGATGATGGCAAATATCATCCAGATCAGATGGAGAGATAACCAGAGCTGGATCTTGCTGAAATAAAGATAGAAGCTGTTAGTATTTGATATTTGGTCAACTCAAAGCTGCTCTCTTCCTCAAATTGTTTATTGGTCAAGTAAGATGACTGTTTATTAAAATCTATTTCAACCTTATGGCTAATCAAATTTCAATGTTCAAAGATTCGATGTTTCTCATTTCTTGGAATAATAATTATCCAAGACTGTGAAAAGTATTTAATGAAAAACATCTACCACCGCTGCTCTGTTCTAAACCACTGCAAGCTACCACTTACGTTCTAAATCTAGCAGCAACGTGATTCTTCACAGGCCACACTACGCTGGTGTACACCTTCTCAACGCTCATGCTCGACGTCAGGTTGTAGAAATGTATCCTCCCACAAGCCACAGGGTCATACAGGTACAGGATTTTCATCATTGTGATCTCGTGAAGCTCTGACTTGCTTGGCTCGAACTTGCAGCCCAGAGTCAGCCAGCTCATTACCACGCATAGCAACGCTGAAATCATTTGTATTTAGGATGATTAAGGTTCAAACCAGGATGAGGCTGGCGCAGGAGCGTGGGGATTGACACATGAAAAGAGAGGCCTATGCCCAGCAATTGGTGAAGTCAAGCTATGGATGACGACAACACCAGAGTAGTTTGAACCTTGCATCATCATAAGATGAAGGTTCAGAGTAGTTTCAACCTTCATCATCATAAGACGAAGGTTCAAACTACTCTGGTGTTGGTGTATTTTATTGATAATTATTTACTGGAAGGTAGATCTGTTGACATGAAGAAAGGCAGTGCACAAACAGGTATAATACAAAATAAATAAAATTTTAGGTTGTGTTAACAGTCTAATTAACACTGTGATGAATCATAAAAACCGAAGTACACTTACTTTGATATAAAATAATCAGCATGCTCCAAAATTCTAATGATCCCATAATTTCAGGTTATTATTGCGACAGTTATTAAATAACATAAACCTTTCCCCATTGAAGTCCACACTCAAACTCGTTACAAAACGTTTCCGAGACAATCTAGAGGGCAAACAAATTTCAAGTGGGCTGCGTACCAATTTGCTGTCACTAAAATGGGTCCGCCCCATGTTTTGATTACAGGTAAAGTCCAGAATTAATGGGTAACGTCTCCCGTCGAGGTGATAATGAAAAATTAAATAGCGTCCTTCTACCAATGTTCGAAATTGAATTTGTTCAAAGAAGTTAACCGTTTCATTTCATTTCTCGTTATGAAACGCCCTGTGGAAAAAAACCATTGCTTGCTAATCAAGATAATAAAAGACAGTTAGTTTTTATTTAGAAAAATAATGTAAAATTCTGATGAACTTTCAATTCGCAGCATTTCTTAATCTTAATAAAAGAATCTTTGTTGTACTTGAGGTTTATAATACGTCATTGACTTGAGGCCTTTGCTGTCCAGCCTGGTACACAAGAACATTAAAGTCAGCTATTTGATCTTGCTTTGGCTCAGGAAAAGGTTGATACCTTTCATTATAAAACTTCTTGCGTAATTCTTTCCTTACAATTTTTCGTCTTATTTCCCTCAGTATTCTACAAAAGTATACATTCATAATGAAGATAAGACCACCTCGCAGCCAGCAGGCGGCGGCCACGATCGGAAGCCAACCGGCGAAGTCGCTGTACGTGTTTAGTTTCAACTCGGTCCCCCAGCCGCTATACCTCAAAATCATGCCTTTGTCTAAGCTTTGCTTGATATGAGTGACGTAGAGGACGGCCATCGATAAGTCGAAGCAAATCATGAACACACAGCTGTACATGAATATGGCGAGCGCGACTTTTAACGTGCGCAGGGCCGTGCTGTTTTTGATGATGACTCGAAAAATAACGGCCAAGAAAAACCATATAACGTGGAAGCTAAAGCTCAATTCTATGTAACTGCAAAAGAAAGTATAAGAATATAAGGAAGATCTTTTATACAATAATATTTTATGAAAGTTCTACCTACTAAAAGGGTTTTTTACAAAAACGATGGTCAAACTCGCTACTGTTAAGAAATGTACTCTGTTTGCATAAATGAGAAATCTCTTGAAACACCTAATTTCAGCTGTAGGTATAATTTTATTAACATATCTGCAAAATCCTAGATATTATTATAGTAACAATGCAAATGTGTAAGGATTAAAACGAGTTTAGTTCGAAGCAAAACTTTTCCTATCTCAGTATAACGAAGCCAATTTGAAATAAAATATTATTATGCAAAACGCGCTGTATATCGCATATTCGTCGAGTAGTTTTATGAAACGTAAAAAAGATCGGATAACATGAAAAGTCTGGCCACAGTTCTTTCATTAACGGAGAAGATAGTTTCTTGAATAAAAATAATGAATCATAAATATGGATCAATATTATAATATTATAAAATATAAGTACTTACTCCCTAGTCGTAGCAGTCAGACGAGTAGACACGGAGGTTATCGCCGGTAACCATTTAATGGGAAGTATTTCCAGGCCGTGGGTATCGTTGCTCAGTTGAAGGTTAGTTATCTGCTTAGGCTTCTTAAGTTTATACCTGCAGGCCTTAGAGTCATACAGATACATAATGCGAGTCAGTTTGGACCAGTCTTCTGTTGAATGTTCAGGGGTCCATACACAGGCAAGGATTGAAGTGGCGCCGACGCATACTATAATACCTGAAGAGAAGAAATTTAAAGTTCAGTGAATATGGCGGCTTTTAAGCTATGCTATCGTTTATGAAGTGTAGTATTTAATGACAGCAGTAATTAATGGTCAAAGGATAGATGCCCCAGTCCTAGCTCGATGGACAGATGACTATTGTTTGCATTTTTAAGACTTCATAATATAGGGATACGGAGTGCACGCGTTCGGGAGAAACTTCGCTGTCGACTGTTGTGATTGCCCTCCTTCCAACAAACGCGCGCTGGTCAGCGTCTTTACCAAATGTACCTTCTGGAGACTCCCCATAGGGTTTTGGTCGGATATAGTTAGCATGAGGCTTTCGAAATTTCTAACTACTAAATATACCTGAGTTGGAGTATCTTAATCAGGTATATTTAGGACCTACCGTTGCGTGATTACGTACTACTAAATATACCCGCCCGTGTAATGCCAGACTGTATATTACCACAGACATCTATAGTCTGTGCTGGACCGCTTTAGTTTTACATTACACTAAAGAGCAAAATGTATTTCAACACAGACATTCTCTGTATACATTATGCTCGTCATTTCCAAAGAAAACTACGTACGAGTGCAGGCAAAGGATTCGGCAGGGTTGTGAAACGTCGGGCATTACGCGTTCCGGAGCTGTACCTAATGTTACCATGCTAAATATATTTTTAATATTCTGAACATTCATCTATCTCGAAATAATAAAACGTAATGAGAACTTAGGATGCAAGAGCGAGCGAAGCGAGCTCGGGACTTAGGGCACCCCGACTCGGATAGGTTAGGTTTTGCTCGCTCACTTGAGCCCCCGTATTCTCCTTCGTGTTAGATTCCTTTAAACCCTGTAGACAGAATAGGGGCCCCGCGAAGCGGGGCTCCGTCGACTACGTCTTATTATTATTGCTTGTAAACAAACTAACTTAGACCCGCCACGTGATATTCCCCACCCTAAATACTCGCACTATGCACCAATCTCGCCATTATTGAAATAGGGTATGTTTAGTAATGATTCATTTTAAACAGGTGCTACTAAATATACCCGAGTAGCGGTGTCTTGGTAAGGTACGTTTAGCGGTAGTCACTCGAAAATGTGATCTCCTAATTATATCCGACGTCGGCCAGGTCCGTGACGTCACTGGCGTCCCCACAAGATACATTTAGTAAAGACGCCGCCGGTCAATATGTGCGTACTGTTAGGATGGCGCTCCGTGGGTCCTTTTTAATTGAAACACTTTATTTTGCTACTACAGAAACTAATTTAATAAAAAAAACTGTACACAAAATATTACATTAAAATATAATATGTTTTGGACAAAATTTGTGGGTTGGCTGCGCTGCTTGCATAGCGAGCAGTTTTATATAGTACAAGAATTTTCAAATCAGCAATTTTAGTGTAGTGATTGAAATTATTTATAACAGTACGCACATAACAGTCCTGATAAAAATTTAAAAATTAAAACGTAAGATCTTAACGAGAATTATTTACACTGTAGGCAGATGTTATTAGCCATGAAAGCACATTTATTCCTATCTCTTGGCTTCAAGGTAATGAGAGGTTCATCGGTAGCTGTATCATCATCATTATAGAACATGATGAATATTCCGTTCCGCCCAACTTACAATAAAAATATGAATTTATATTTCTGTATTAATAATTTGCTGTCAGGCTGTCAGAAAATAATTACTAGGTATGACAGTTATTATACTCTTTGGTTATGACAGTGACATGGTATTGTGGCATTTTGTTTTGTTGTTTTTCGTTCTCGGCAGTCTTATTTAAGGAATCAAGGAACTTTTCGCATTATTTTATTTAAATTAGTATTTTTTTTTGTTTTGTTTGTTATATCTTAAAGACATCACTGACCTCCACTGACTTTAGAAGATTAAACTTCAAGTCTTTTTGAGGAAATCACGCTTACCTATCGGTATAACAATTTACATACGTGGTCTCTTACGAGTCGTCGTTGGTTTTGTACCCGGGCTTTACTTTGTGTAAATGGAAAACATCGTGAAGAAACCGGCATGTCCTTGAACCAAAAATTCGAAGACAATGTGACATCTACCAACCCGCACTGGGCCCGCGTGGTAGATTACAGCCCACTCCCTCTCGAAGAGAGGAGGCCTGTGTCTCAGCAGTGGGAACATTATAGGCTAAGGCTGATTATTTATTTATTTATTTATCACATAAAATGTTTCCTTTGCCACTATGTTTAAGCTTATGCTGACACTATACTTATTGGACTGCTATAAGAATCATTTGGCGCTCGGATGACTTTGACAAGGGGGCGCTGTTGGTAAACTTTTGTGCAATTGTTTTGTGAAATGTTTTGAAAAATACAAGATGGCGGCATTAGTTCCGATTTTGGTCACGCACCAACATATCCTTGTATAACTACAATAAGCAAGCATGTTGATCAATTGACTCTTTCCTCTCAGATATGAGTGATGATGATGTTATGAAAATGTTTTTGATGTTGTCTAAATAATATTTTAGATTGCATGTATTCTTATACAACATGACGTCCCGAAATTAACGCACATCTCCAAACACTCCAATTGGAATATAATGTTATAATCATAATACACCTACACTGAATTTTTATTATTATATATAATACATTGCTTTTTTATTAAAATAGTTATACTGATTGTGAGTGTACATTGTGGTCACATTACAAATCTACGCATGCAAACAGTCGCACATGTACCTACATGTACATGCACAAGCTATACATTTCCAGTTTTATCTGACCTCGCGTTGCATCGGTTTTTCTTACAATTAGATGTCAGCTTATACTGGTTATGTATAGCTTGATGTGTAGCCGTGTGTACAAGGGCTGTGACAAGGGTCTAGCGTAGTAGGTATTTGATCCATTTTGGTTTGTTTTGACTGTACAGCGGAAGAGTGACAGTAATTTACATAGTTTGAATTATTTTTGGGATTTTTGTACCTATTCTGAACAAACTACTTTCATAATGTGCATTAATTCAGTTACACGTTCTATATTTTGTACATTTATTATTGTTGCTAATGTTAATGTTTCATGCTGGATTATATTCGAACGCAATGTGAATTGTTACTAAATAACTTGAATTAAAAAAAAAATGTGATATTGTTTATTTCTGTAAATATTTACATAATATTAGCTAACATATAAACTATAATAATATGTACATTTATATGAAAAAATAAGCAAAATAATCATAGGGCATCAAAGAATTCATCCGCATCGCTGTCAACAGGAACAGTGCCCAAAAGGCTGGCAGCATTACCACGTTGTATGGCAATGCTAATTCTTTGGCCAAGAAATAGGCCAGCCCTAACTTGAATTGAATTGTTAAAGACCTCAAACATGCTTAATAATGGAATGGTGATACAGATCAAAACTGCACACTTTAAAAACCTGCTGTTCATGCAGTTTTAAAACTACTCGATAAAAACGAAGTTAAAATGAGCTGTTAAACTAGAAGAACTAAGTTGGGAGCTTGCAAAGAGTTATGTATGGATGTGGACGTCTGGCTAATTAACTGTCGACAGTTTTATGTCTTCCTCAGACGAGCTGTAGACTGCTAAAACATAGGGGGAGGTAGTGGGTACCGGCGCGGGCAATTAGGTTTGACGGAGATTTAGAGAGCAGTTTCCTTGAACGTCAAACGTGTTTTGTTTTCTGGAACTATTGCAATATTTTATGCGTCTGGTTGTCTATTGTTGACACGGTCGATGAGTGGTGAGCACAACAATGTATAGGTTGAATGAAAATAACACATTTTGGTTAAATTTAATTGTTTATTCTTTAAATTGGGAAAAGGCTAGGCAGATGATGATTCTTTAAATTGGATTGGATATCGGAATATATTTAAATAAAAAAAATAAGCTGGATGGAGTCAACTTTTCCTTTCTGACTGCCCCTGAAAAGAGTTGGCGAAACAAACTCAAGGGTCAAAGTCTGGTTGCGATAGTCGTGGAGAGGATCCGGCGGTTGGGTCTCGAGGTGGCATTGCACAAGTCCGGGGCCATGTCTTTTCATGGGCTCCGGAACGGGCCACCATCGGAATTCCAACTGATGGTAGGAGGGGTTCACATCGGCGTCGAGGCAACGATGAAATACCTGGGTCTCGTCCTCGACAGCCGGTGGATCTTCGTCGAACATTTTCGACGTTTGGCCCCCAAACTGGAACGGACCGGGGCCGCCTTCAAGCGGCTCTTGCCCAACCTGAGGGGGCCAAACGCCTCCTGCCGGAGGCTTTACGCGGGGGTCGTGCGGTCCATGGCCCTATATGGGGCCCCGGTGTGGGCGCGTTCACTGCGGCTGCGAGCCGCCCACTACCTGAACGCGCCCCAAAAGGTGGTAGCCGTAAGGCTGATCTGGGGCTACCGCACGATCTCGGGCGAGGCGGCAAGCCTCCTTGCCGGAATGCCGCCATGGGATCTGGAGGCGATAGTCCTCGCGCGCCTGTATGAGTGGCGCGCGGAGGCACTACGCCGGGGGGAAACTCCGCTTCCGCGACAAATAGCGGCGGAGCGGACGGACCTCCGGCGCGATCTCATGGTGGCATGGAAGGAGCGACTTTCGCAACCCAGCGCAGGGCACGCCACGATAGTGGCGATAAGACCCCTCTTTGAGGAGTGGCTAGAGAGGCGTCACGGCGTTTTCACCTACCGCCTGACGCAGGTCCTCACCGGACACGGATGTTTCGGTAGGTTCCTGCACATCATCAGGCGGGAGGAGACGCCCGGGTGTCACCATTGCGAGGATCGCCCAGAGGACACGGTGGAGCATACGGTGGAGGTCTGCCCCGCTTGGGCGGAGCACCGCCGTGTCCTCGTAGAGGCGATCGGCAACGGCAGCGACCTCTCGCGTCCGGCCCTGGTTCAAGCCATGGTCCGGGGCGAGAGGGAGTGGGAGGCGGTCACCTCCTTCTGCGAAGCAGTCATGCTAGCGAAGGAGGTGGCGGGACGGCTCAGGGAGAGAGCCGCACGCCTCAGCCGCCGCGGGAGACGCTACGGGCGTCGGGGGCCGCGTGACGACTCCCGGCCACCGTAGGCGCGGGCCTGCGGACGGAGAGTAATGGGTAGCTCTCCGTCCGATCAGGACCAGGCCCGTGCCGGGTGGCGCGTATGTGTTCCACGCGCGCCTCAAAGAGATGTCAGCATTAAGGAAGGGGCCCGCCAGGGCCGAAGCCTGCCGGGGTAGCGGGATCGTCCGAAAGGGTTACCGCTGCCCCGGAACATAAAGGGCTAAGGAAGGAACACGGGTGGGTTTTAGTCAGTAAGAGTCTGACACTCCCTTCCGCTCCACCCAGAGCGGGAGGAGTCATTAGATGATTTCCCATCCACAAAAAAAAAAAAAAAAAAGGGTCAAAGTCTCTTTTAAAGTCCAGACATAATCTTGTTCAGATCATGTGAGAACAATGTAGATTAGAGCCTGGAATGGTCTTTTGAGGAAAGAACCACACAGATTTGAGTGGACCTGTCCTGTCGGTGCATGCCTTTGTCAGGAATCGTGGAGCTTAACTCAGAATTTGAGGAGCTCAACGATATTACTACTTACGAACTGTAGTATTTAGCGTACGATGCCCATGATTTCCAAAAAATTGCCGATGATAGACAAGGTACGCAGACTTCGCATGCTAATGTAGGTACGTCGAAAGCCAACTATTATAATAAGTTTGTTCTGGTATGAGCAATACGATAAAGGTACATTCCAGGGTGATAGAATTATTAGTTGTTGAGCAAGGTTGAAAAGAGTAACAGAAAGTTGTTTAGCAAAGCTGGAAGCGTAGAGCTGACTGTCCATGATACGCTAGACGAACCTAGTTTGAGTATTACAATTCTAGAGGTTCCTTTATAATTTAGGTTATGTACTCCAAATGCATTTGGAGCACATAACCTTTTCATTGGTTCATCAACTTGCATGTTTGATATACGATTTAATTGTCAGAACGCATGTCAATTATCTGCCTTGTTTGCTAAACCAGTTCCTGTAATTAATCAGAGCTCAATAGATACAAAATTAATTTCAATCAAGCAATTATCGAGTAACTGTATTGGCAATAGTTGATGAATTTATCAGCCATGCATGTTGAATATTATATTAGTCATGTTTGTAATAGGATCAATGAAAATCTGTAGGTACTGGCTTCGGTTTAGCGTAATTGTAACAAAGCGATAATTATACAGCCTAAATATATAATTATTATTGTTTAGTTCACAGAAAAGGATGACAAATAATATGTATGAACTGATTTAGTACATTTATAATAAATTGTATTGACATCTCAATCGGTTATTTATAAAAAAAAAAGGTTGCAGTTGTCTAGTGAGAATCGTTAGGTTATTATTATATTTTTATTATTAGTGTAGACTAAATTTTGCCCTCGATTTTGAGGGGATGTCGGAAAATATCCCACGGGAACGTACCTACTACCGGAATTAAAAGTACCTCATTTATGAATCCAGGTTATAAACTATCTGTGTGCCTCATCTAAATCCGTTCAGCCGTTTTGACAGCCATCAGGAAACATACATCTAGATCTAGACAAACGGAAAAAAATCTATTAACTATATTTTCGGTATCAGTCTCGTTTCCACACCTCGTAGCAATTACTTTTTATCAAAAATATTTAATGTACAGTTTTGACTTCGTTACTATTATTATACGTATATAGATTTCATGGAGAAGGTTTTACAAGAAAGGTTTTAATTTAAAACACGTAGGTACATTAGCATAGCAATATTCTGACAGGACGGTATAAATATCTGATATTTTTATATTCAAAACGTGAATTAGCACGTCTCAATGCCGTATGTTTACACCAGGCTATTTTGACTGGTGTTAAAACAGGTAGTTCAGCTGCACTATAACTCGCCTCCAGCTGAAAACTTCATGTCTCAAACGTTTTATACCTTTTAATCATTGAAGAGACGCTTTTTGATAGCTTTAGAGATTAGCTGAGAATAATGACTAGCTATAAGAGCACTTAAAACTTTGTTAGAGTAGAAGTAGTGTGAGCTAAACTTTGTCGATAAAGACCTAATTTCATAGCCTCCATATGTGACGGCGCACCATTTAGCAGTTTGCCCCCCCACTGCTTTGTTGACTCGCAAATGCAAAATAGTTCTATTATGTTTCCTTCAAAACTCACAACGTTGATTGAACGATCTAAATCCTTCAGGTATTCTTTGCTCAGCAGATATCAAACAGGTCTTCAGCCAACCAACGCTGTGTGTTATTTATCTCAGTATTAGCTAGCAGAAGAAGAAGGCCCATATTGGTCCACTGCTGGACTTGTAACTTCCTCGTCAATTTGCGACCTATAATAACCACGAAAATCATTTCCCGTAAAAAAATTGCCACAAATTGGACAAATAACCACGAAATTGGGTCATCTTCGAATAGCGTGTGGCGTCGTATGCAATCTCTTAGCAACCACAGACCTACAGGAAGTGAGCAAATGTCCTATTCTGTGGCTTTGATTACAAACAGCCAGGGCAGTGGAATTGGATATGATCAATCGATTTTCGGAATAGAAATCTAGTTTCTTATCGGTATCCAGTTTGTAGAGGGTCAAATCTTGGTAAACATAAGTATTTAAACAAAAATATAGGTTAGTAATGTTGTCGGCGGCAATTAGAGAAAGGAAAAAAACTATAGTCAGAGTCCAGAGATCATTAGATGCGACGGGAAAGCTGTAGCAAACATTTTTTTTGTTTTACAAGTTGAGTTCCACGGAATATTTTTTGCTCAAGTTGTTAAAGTTAAGAAAATACCTTTTTATTTGTCTCTAGCTTTTATCTGCGTGAACTAAGAACTATCAGGTACATTGTGTTTTTTAATGATAAAAGGTTTCTGATCCTCTTTCTTTACCAAAGTATTGTTGCGTGTGATTCTAACGACATAATTAATTAAATATTAAACACAGTATTGAATATTTTTCTAGGATAGAGGTAGATGGGTAAAATGTCTTTATTGTGTACTAAGAGAAAAACATTAAAAGCAATTTTCTTCATTAATATCATGCAGTATCTACTAAAGAAAGAATCAGGTTATTCAGACTAACAACAATGTCTACCTCCCACTCCTCTCTAAAAATCAAACCAGCTACTATAATAATTGCCCTCAATAACATCGATCCACCTAACCTAAATTGCCACGAAAGCGTAATTAAAATGAAACGCAACCAGTACAAACATACACAGATACGTTCAAATTCGGACGCAATCAATCATGTTTGAACAAGCTTACATATTCTCGCTTTCAGCATGTTGAGGTTACTCGAGAATACTACAGGAAAGGGATGAGTGTGTGGACAGATCGTTGTTGTAACATGTCTCGGCCTCAGATCGAGTTGGCTTACAATTATTGTAAAGTTGAATCGATATCTGTTGCTGTAGGAAAATAATTCTTAGATTGCAGGGAGTATGGTAAAGGATGATGATAAAAAAAACAGTTGGTTTTTTAAATTCAATTCTATTCAATAGTAGGTATTATGAAATTGATTTTATATATTTTGTTGCCAAAATAAATCTTCTACTAATAATCTTGAAGTAAGAAGTTTGTGAATTGTTACGAAATGAAGTCTGGCTTAAGTTGTAACTAATTGATTTACTTAACTGATTGAAACTAGTACTTAAAATGTTATTTGTTTACTTTCTTTACAGCCTTTTTGTTTTGATTAGGCTATCAAAGTATTAAGTTTCTTGATTGTTTCGAAAATGTAAAACTGTGGATGGTTAAAATTGTTTTTGATGGTAATGTTGGCCTCTAGCGTCAACATTTAAAAAAGTTTTATAAACGTTTTTTTTTTCAAAGAATTGTGTTTATTTCGTTTCAAAGAAATCGCCCAATATTTTAGCTGAAGGACAAAAGCCTACAGTTATGTGTTTCCTTTTAATTCCTTCTACAGTAATAAAGGATGGTAGAGACATCAACGGGCATCCTGTTACCATACCACCACCTAGTAGTATTATTTTTCATAGTACCATTTTTTTTTTTTTGATAATCGACGAAAAACATTCTAGGCTAGAGGGTCTAAAATCATGCGAATTCATGGTTTCAGTTTGCGTGTTCATGTCCTTGCGACCCTGTATTATATTATCTCTGATAGAAACCCTAATGCAAACAAAAGAAAGATTATTGTGAAATCAAATATTAAATAACTGAGAAAAGGCGCCATACAAATGATTCCTATTAAGATTCCATAATTATTTAGAGAGCATTGATATCCTACGCCGTCGTGCTAGGGTGGTGCCGTTCGCTCACTTTTTATCGAGTAGTCGGGTAAGTAATTAAGTTTAAAATGATAGAATATTAACTTGTTCGGATAAAATTATAATTTTATTTCTTAGATAGTCCTCCCATAGTCTTATTTTAGAATATATAAAAGGTTTATCAAATCTGCAAATCTAAAAATATATTCTAGACCTGCTAAATAATTAGGTAAGTAAGTAATAACTTCAATCAAGATATTAATTAACCTTTGTTAAACACGAAATACTTCTATAATCAGCTATTAAATAACTCTGATCTCTTAATTAGCTATGAACTCTATTTGAAATAGTTTTGGACAAGTTTGGGCTTAGTCTATAATTTATATAAACTGTAGCAAAAGCTGTTAATTGATGAATATAAATAGATTTTTGGCCGTTTTGCCATCCTGTGTGAACCCGATTTGTCCTTTGGTGGCTTGTATTCAAAACTCGTAATTCGATTCCCTCTTTCACATGATTAGACCATTTCAATTAACTTTGTTTCGATCAGCATTCCAATGGCAGGTGCGTTTAAGCGACAAACTTCATTTGTTGATTGAATGAAATAATTGAATGCTGTCGTGATGAAAGTGATGACAGCAGTGACGTCACGGGGAACGTGAAAATAGAAATAGGGAGTGCCACGGAGGCTATTGAAGGAATGGTACTGCCTACTATTGACCAACTGTGTATCAATAGGGGCTTATTAGGTATAGTCAACCATGTCAATGCATTACCACTTTTGACAACAATTCCCAGTAAACTCAAACTTCACTAAAGTTAAAATAATCTTACTGTCACATAGACTATTAGGCCTTGTCGTTTTATGCCGTGCACGTGACTTTCAGCCTTAGGGTGATAAAGCAATTACGAGGTCGGCTATATTTAAAAACATAAATTATCAGCAACTTCCATTTTTTCGTTGATATTTCCTACTCCAGATATGAAATAACGTTCAAACAAGTCTTGAGTTCGAAGAAAATTCGTTTACCAATTCAATATTACAATTTTTTCCCGAAATCGACCATCATCACATCTCTAGCTGGGAGTAGGTACCGAAACAGACATTTAGATCAATTATATGTACTCGTATAGTACGTCAGACATCATGTCATTTCAGGAAACCGCAGACATGTGGCTACATACCTCTATTCTATACAGCCTACCGAATTCTGACGACATATTGAATGGTGGCTATTGAGGAACAAAACGATTGTTCATGCCTATTCTGCGTAGATATTAATTGGAGGTACAGGTTAATTAGTTTATTCATTTATTGACATTTTGCATATGCAGGTGTGCAAAGTTTAACATTGCACTCGAGGCGAGATTGCAAGGCAAAGGCGAGGGCTAAATGGGGCCGGAAGTGCTTTTGTGAGTGTATTTTTTAATTTCCTGACAAAAAAAAAAAAAAAATATTTAATTAAATAAATCATACTTTATTTATTTTATAAATTCGCGAAATTTCTAGGCATTAAAAGGCATGAAGACAGAAAAGTTAAAAAATACACTGCATTGTGCACCTAAAGGCGGTGCAATTAGACCCACTTTTGGAGCAAGTGTGTTGAAAAGTCCTTTGTTCTTCTTATCAAAACGTATGTTCAATCAACTATTGGCTAAAAATGTAAATGTAGTTTCCTGTCGAATATTTCTATTGGAAATAGCAATAGTCGGTAGTAGAATGTTTTATTTCCCATCGCCTATAATACTGCAATACCATTTCTATAGAACCTATGTTTTCAATCAACAGATTTTACCAAAAAGCAGTCTTTCGGAAACTATTGAATCCTAAAACAAAAGACCTGACCCCAATAGTTCCAAAAATAACATTTTTCTATTTCTTTACTTCTCTTGCTGAAATAATAAGTAGTTGCAAATGTGCAGTTTTATGACATAACGATGGCATAACGTGCGATGGTAGGTCCGTAAGTAAAATAGTTTGTAATTACCAAATCGAGACACCATTTGTTATGTTAATCTGTCGAAAGCGTTGTCAACATTTTTGTTTGTTCTGTTTGAGCGTTTGACTTGGTTTTGCGATGTTTTCGTGTGTTACCGTTGATTTTCTGACAAAAGAACTTGTGAACAAATGGTAGGTGTCAGTCATCTAGATGTTACACTTGCAAGAATTAGGGTTTTTTCTATGAGGTTCAGTCAGCCTCAAAATGATGTAAACATCGACAAGAATTTACAATCTATAATATTGTAGCCACAAAACATAGTACACATTTGGTACTTAATTATAGCTACACATTTATACAATATCACACAGATTGTAGACAATCAAATTAATTCTTATCGATGTTTACATCTTTTTGAAGCTGACTGTACTCTTTTACTATAATAGGTAGGTATTAGAGCTCTTTTATCCAGAAGCAATAAATCTGGGCTTGATTTTTGATTCCCATAATTAATTAAATTGTAATCATTTTTGAAAGTATTCTGTTATTAAAAAAATCTGGCTTCTTATAATGAATGCAGCAATATATGTATTTTCACTTAATTAATTATTGCCTCTTGACGCACGGTAGTGTAAACTAATTGAATTCAATATTTTGACTTTATTAAATTCAGTTTTCGTTGCACTGAACACTTTTCTTTGAATAGTTCGAACCTGTCGTGATGATGAGATACGATATTTTGCGTATGTATGTGAGTTGTTTTCACTTCAGATTTTCTTTTATAGTGTATTTATTTTTATATCTCTTTTGATCATGTTTAACTTTGGCTAAGTTAACAAAACTTCGTACCTTTTAAATACTTTTCTGTATACATGTTGTAATAGGTACCTATTTAGTTAAAATAGACTTTAAGCCCTTGTATTAACGAAGCTATTACGAAAAAAATTCCTCAACAGTTTATTCAAGCAGTTGTAGGCAAATACGTTAGATTTGCTTTCAAAACATGGAGTTCTATTGCATCAACTTCAACTACAACATTCATAAAATAGTCAAAACACATCCAATTATGTAAAACAAAGACATTTATTTACAACCTCCCTGAATAAATTACATAAAAATATATTTGGTGGTTATTACCATTTACCGTACTGAAAACGATTTAGTATAAATATCGGAGAACGACACTGAACAATAAATTCGTTTCAAAAACGGTATTTCCGTATCTCTGTATCGGATCTGGTATAATCCTTGCAAATCTAAATTGCATCCGTTTGGGGGTAACATTGGTTGAAAGGGTCTGGAATTAGAATAATTGTACGTAAGCCGCGGACTGGTATTGGGGCACGGCTGTGTACACGTACACTGGGGCGCGGTCTTCATCCCTGTACTGAAGACGGGCAGTGTACGCCATGTTCCTTGCGTCGTTTTGAGTTTGAAACTGCACTTTCTGGAGCTGAGCACCAGGCAGCAGCACATAATACACACCTTGAGCACTCACTACTTCAGTGTCCTTCTGTGGCGCATCTTCAAGATTGGCCTTCTCAACTTCAGAATCTTCTTCTTGTTTCTTGACTTCTTCCTTCTGTTGTTCACCATCAGCTTCTTCCTCCTCCTTTTCTTCAGCTTCACTCTTGTCAGGAACACCGTACTGAGTGTTTGGGGTGCCGTATTCCGTTTGAGGAGCCGTGAAAGTCTTCAGAGGAGCACCGTAGCTGTCGTCAGGAACACCATATGAGGTTGAGGGAGGAGAAACTTCCTGGCGAGCTGGCAAGTTGAATTCTACTGTGGGTCTGAAGCCAGCTGGAGCGTACGGGGCGTCGCCGTTTTGTGATCCGTTTGCGTCGCTTTCAGCACCAGATTGAAATTCTTGCCTCTGGAACCTGAGTCTGTATCGAGGAGGTTCGGCTGCCACCACAGCTGCGAGCAGGAGTACACACACAAAAGATTTCATGTTGAACTGATTACTTCGACTGACTGAAGACGAATGATGCTGTGGTCACACTGCGCCACGCTTATATACATTTCCCTTTTTCAAAGTTTCCGCGATCACCGGATGTGTCATCTCTGCACCATGATCGATATTCTGGACGAGTGGACCGCGACATTGGCCTCCTAACCGACGATCATGGGTTGTGTAACGGACTATTAGGACCTGTCATTGTGCGTACGTGATTTGCGTACAGTTTACTTAACACAATGTAGTTTTATCAATATTCATGAATGTGGAGTAAACTGCTTTCTTTTGCTTCACTAATTAGTGAATATTCGGCTGATTTTGCGCATAATGGGTCGGCTCGTGTAATCACCACCCAAAAGGACTGTATTGCCAGTTGACTGACGTAATTAAGGCGCCGAGGGTAGAATTGTATAGTGTCTTTATTATGCAAATAGCGATTAGCAGGTGGTTGTTACAAAGTAAAATTGATCTTGTGTTTCTTCACTTTATTCTTATTGTAGCTATAGTTATATTTGTAAGAGTTATTTATTAATCGATGATAATAATTATTAGTGGAAAAATAATAAATGAAATGAAATTATGCCTAGGAGTCATTTTGACGTTAGTATATTGAAATGGGCCATTATTTTCAATAACGTTCATTTCAATAGTTTATATTAACGGTTATATTATTTAATACTAATTATAATTATCTACATTTTAATGAAATTTAAATACGATCCTGTTTAACATCGTTACCATCATAAAGAGATATCATTCTAATTTATTGATAGTTAGAAAAACTGTTGTTTTATTACCTATTTTTATTCACATTCTTATAACGCCAGTTCAAAATACAATGTCAATCCTTATCATCATTATCAACCAAATTCGCCCAAAACTTCATGCAACCGTAATACAACTACCGGACAACCGTCGTCCGGCAAACTTGTACAATAGCTCCAATTACTATAACGTCCAATAGTTGGCATGTATTATGCATGGTGCACATCTCCTTGGCAGTCAATTATGGCGTTAGTTGGCATCAGGTGCCAATGCTACTGGCAAACTGTGTGACCGAATTCGAAAGCAGTGATTCATTTGGGCTATTGTTTTTGTATTGTGCATACGTCAGGGTTCTACATAGCGGTTGTTGGTTCTGTAATGAAGAATGTCTAGCATTTCTACACAGTGTATGCTGGATAATGCTACTGTTTTTAATTTAGTAATCGTATTTTAGCCTCCAAGTAAAAAAAAAAAATTGATAAAGGCAGGATAACGAATTGCTCTCGGAACTCCAACCAAATCCTTGATTATAATGCAGAATGATGGTTTTGCAGCTCAATATTTCCAATACTGTGGTAGGTATTCGTATTGTGAAGTCTATCACGTCCAAATTGTGAAGTAGTGTGAAAATGTTTTTCCAGATGTATTCAATCTTGTAAATATATTGTAGTAGTCTTGTCTAGTCAATTTTTAGGGAAATTTTTACATATTTTGTTTGTGTTTAGCCAGTTGGGTAATACAAAACAATACAAAAGCTGATTCAATCTTTAAATCAAGAATCAAATTATTATAAATAAAATTGTTCAAAAAAATAGGTCTCAATAAGTCCTTCTTAACCGACCTTTCTTTGTGAACATGGTAGGTACCTACTAGAAATTTCTAAGAAGAAGCCAATTTTCACATTCATTCATAATTCGTTCACACATCATAAGCTTCAAAGGGATCCTGAATTAATATTCGATTCGCACCCACGAATAAATATAAAAAGGCGTTAAAACATTTTCGAGGCAACGCGACGCGCCGATTCCCTCATGCATGTTTATACGCAAAATGGTTGCTTGACGTTTAATTACGCGGGAATATGGCGTCTGGCGGCACATGGCGGGAAAAGTCTGCGTTGATATGACTATTGATATTTTTGCTTTAGTTAAATATGTACCTATGCTTATGTGTTAGAGATCGTCTGTGGATGATATTCGCTTTCATACGTTGAATAAACGATGTTTAATCCTTTCGGAGGTAAAAAAAACATGTGATCTATGTTTTTATCAAAATGACATGATGCCAGTTGACGTTTAATTACGGAGTCAAATTCATTCAGCGCGTGTTACCGTTTGACAATGTTATTTCATTCGACGTAAACATGTTTTTTTTAAATCTACTTTTACAAGAATCAATATTTTATTAAGTAAATTATGGAACACTTATTTTTACTCAGAACTGAGTTACTAAAAGATCAATTTTTTTGTGAGAAGTCTGAAAAATACACAATATTCATGACTGCGGCTAACGAATTATATGGCTAACGAATCCTAACGATGCTGAAAGTATTGCTCAAAAAGTTGGTCTATGGGCTGAAATGAAAATCAAAATGGCTGCCTCTCGTTTAATTACGGGGTCAAAAATGTTTGGATTGCCTAAAATAAGTACCTAACAAAAAAAATAGGTTTATTATTCATAGAAAATTATAAGCACGTGGCATATACAAAGATTAGTAAATTAATTGGAATAAAAAAACAGATCTATCTATATCTAATCACGAGCACAAAACAAATATAGGTTTATATTATGATAGTTAAATTAATAATTAAATCTATGCTAATTCGCAGAATAATTTAAGTACAAAGAAGAAACTTGTCACATTTATGTAACTAGAGATTTACATTCATGGTTAAGTCGTGTATACTGTAACGAGATTTTAATGAATACCTAAAGGCCGCATGCGATGAAATTATCCGAATGTAGCTTTTAACACTGCGGAGTTTTTTTCGTAACAAATTGGAAAACTCTACGAAATACAATTGTATTTTATTTCGACTCCCACGTTTCTAATTTTATGAGGAATCCATTTGGGGCTAATAAATCAGGTTTGTTATTTCGTGTGTTTTTGATCAAAACTTTTAATTGTATTTTTTAATGTTGAATAAAGGGATGTTCCGTTTGGTATTAAATCATGTCGTTCAACGAACTCTGGATGGAAGTGGAAATCTCCTGTTTTTATATGTATATTCGCTTTGTTGGTACTTCTGAAAAATGCTGGGTATTCAATGGGGAATGTTTTGAACAACATTTTGAAGCTTTTCCTGGCATCATAAAATTATGATACAATTATGATTTTTCCAGTATAATATTTTCATTTGTTGGTTTCGTTATCTATTGTGAAGCCTGAACAATTCTAAACTAGTTTCAAATCGCTTCGCATTGGACGGTTGGGGCGGTAATTTGGAGGTGATTGCTCGTCGTTTACAATTTGCATACATTTCCCCTGATTTATTACAATTTTGCACGCGGTTGTGAACAATGTTTCCGGACCTGTTATTAGGGTTCCTGATGACGTCATCGCTGTCATATTAATTCGATGATGTGTGAAAGGCATAGAACTGATGAATTAGAGTCAGTGTAATTATCGCCGGAATTACATTTTCATATTTGATGGTCTATTTTGTGGTTCCGGTCGAATCTCGTTGTAATTATTCTGACAGGGTTGACGGGTGAAGTAGATATTAATAATGACAAATGGAGATTAGTGAAACACTACTTTACTAAGCTAATCGGCAGTTTAAAAAGTTTTAGGGTTAATGACTTAGGGTAAATATCTAACTAGTACAAGTAGGTTGTATATTAGGCTAGCAATCAGTCTTCGACCCTTTAAAACAAGCTCTAAATAAGAGGTAATTTAGTCGTAATTCATATTAGAACTAGACTGATTTTTCCAAAGAGAGAGATTTAGAGATTTTATTTCAGAGATTTTATTCGAGGAATAGGTTTGAATTTTGACAGTCTTTCCATACACAATCTGTCTGACGTTTTTACTCTACAAATAAATTATATCTATCGATTGAAAAATTTGCCCTTAAAGTAACATTGGTAAGTAACCAATCAGACGGATAGTCACAACATGAACTTCTCAATCCAATCACGATTTTCCCGCACGTAGTCAAAGGTAACATTCCGTTCTCCTCGAAGGCTCACTATTCGAATACTTCCTTTTAGTTAACCTTGCATGTTGGGTCGCAAGCACTGACGTCATTATATAACCTATAATTTTTGCCCATGTCCCTTGCGCTTGATGGAATATTTTCCGCGGCATTGGTAATGAGGAAAGTGGTGGAATTGATTCGTTTTATGTTTTTGGTACTGGTTTTCCTAGTGTTCTGCCAATGTCTATTGGTTTGAAGGAGAGTTCGTGCTCAAAATAACTGAAATGTAACTAACTCTTTTGTTGAAATAAACAACCTTCAAGAGAAGCACCAGTATCTACTTCCAATCGCGAAACCGAGCGCAATCTGAGTAGAGAGCAGTGCTATCTTGTTGTCTTACTTACCTTTATTTTCCAAGGACATATGGTAGGTACTTTTGAATACTTAGTTCGTGCGCATACGAGACAAAAATCACTAATTATTGTATGGAATACCAAATGGCTAATGTTTTAAATGTTTTGGTGTTTCTTTTGTATTCTCAGCAAAAATAAAGATTATTTTTTCTTGAAAGAGAAATGTTACAGGTACCTAAACCTACTTCCTTAAATAAATCACGCAAATACATACATAGTTCGAGCTAGCAACTCGTAATTTTTCTCTTTCACTCAATTACGTTTCATTCATTAATCATTCCCTTGAACATCTGAGGTACCTTTTTTCTACTTTGTATTAACCAAAATAAATTCTCCTCGGTATTTCTCAAAGGTATTTTTTCCGTATTGTCTTATCACGATTTGTTATTTCGGATTTTTTTCATTCCATATCTTTTTGCGACACATGAGTTGACCTATTTCGGTCACGATTTATATATGTACAGTATAATTATATCAATCGTCATCTGCTTAGTCGGCTCCCAGTTTTTAAAACGGATGCAGTTCAATACCAGTATTTTACATGGAGCCACTTAGGCAGTTGCTCCATGTAAATACTGGTATACTGATGACCTACCTATGTTTTAATGTAAAGCAACAAAAACTACTCTCTCCGTTGTCATTTGGAAGGTGAGTGAGCATTCTCGAGAAATCATGTCTCTCAATTGCTTGAAGAACACCGAAATACTTTAGTCTATAATGCTGGAGCAGCACCATGTAATATTTTTTTTAATCTATTCATCATAATAATCTTTTATCATTATCTTGACATCATCACTCACCTTTTCACAACACCCATGAATATACAAACTGTAGCTATTTAGGGTCAAAAACCTTTACTAAATTAGTACCTATATCCAAAATCAACACGGCTACAAAACCCTCTAACCGACACATAGCCCATATTTCAAACAAAATGAGTCACATTTACGATCTAATTTCCGAGAAATAGAAATCAAACAGAGATCGTTCGCTGGACAATGTTAGCGTATTCATAAACCCAATACTTATAACTTTATGTTATGAATATAAGGTTACAATTATGTTGTGAATTTGGGAGCTTATTCCAATTGTTTGGGTTTAGAGGCTAATTGAGCTATGAATGATGTTACAATAACTATCTAGACACAAAATTAAGTACACAACACATACAGTAATGTTGTATATGTGGTGAACTATTCAATATCCTGCTACGTTACACTAAGAATCAAGCCTCATTTACGTAAATCTTCTAATTCTTTTTTATAATTCAAAAGTGCCTGTAATTGGTTTATTTGAAATTGCTTTGAGTTTGAGTAAAACGTGTTACAAATAGTACTAACGAATGATATGTTCCGCTTTCATGGAAGGCCTTAATTTGGTACTTGGTTTGGCAGTGCGGTAGTGTCAATTAAGATAGATACTTCACTTTTGTCACTTATTTATACATTTTCAATAACACTAGTTCCTGTTGAAATTATTGTTGTATCATCCTATTTACTTCCAGCAAAAACAACATGATCAACCGGCTGAACCGATGAAGTATCAAATACCTTGTATACAATAATTATCATTCGCAATTACAAATCCTAAAACTAAATAATATAGTGTTTAACGTTTACTAACGCAAATTATACGCATAAAACTCCAGCATTCATCTCGCTAAATAAACAAAATTAAAATCACAGCTCTTAAAATCGAATTGAGTCTGTAAGGGAGAAGCGACCAAAAATGTAAATAAAACAATCACCCCTAACTGTTAGCGGGTAATCGGACCCGAATCGTAACATTGTAAGACGGCAGATCTTAAATAAAGTATCAAATTGATTCCTAAGTCTTCGTGCTTCGGCCGATTCAATTTGAAAGTCAAAAAGGGCTCTGGAAATATTTTCATTGCGTACCCAATACGGTGGAAAACGGCCCGGGCCGGCTGGGTTAAGGGATGTCAAAAGATCAAACATTTTGGGATTTTGTGGAGTTATTAAAACATAATTATGTATACTCCACCTGTAAAAACAAATAATTATTAGGTTAGAATTTTTTTAAGAAGAAAGAAATATAGAAATAAATACACACTTAAATAAAGTCCTCCAGACCGTATCTATTTCGGTCACGGCGGCTAATCTAAATGGAGGCCTTCAGCGCGGGAGATATGATAGTGCACAAGGTGTACGTGCAGACACGGGTGCACTCCCTCTTCCCTCACTGTCAAAGTCCAGACACGAAGAGAGATCAGGCGCAGGACCAACGGCTTAACGTGCTTTCCGAGGCACGGGGGTATCACACCGCCAACTTCCAAATTCCGGGCTTTTACTAAGAAATTCATAATAGGGAAACTCAATACACATTTACAAAGTAGCCAAATGCCTCGTTCTAAGGTTATTTTTTTATCAGTAACCCTCACGATGCTACTGATATTTCGTTTGCGTAAGCCCCCTTAATAATCATTTACGACAACCTACAGAAAGCAAAGGATTGTCCTCGTCTCTCACAAAACGGACCATTGCAACCATGGGACCACTTCGCAAGAGGAACGACTGTTATAAACGTACAGAAACAGGAAAAAACTGCAAGAAATAGCAACAAGTAGATTACAACACGTTTTTAGACGGGACATCAAAGCTAGGGGCAACCCTACGCCCTTTCGGCCCCGTTTGATCCCCAACAAATAGTTCGCCGTATTGTATACAAATAAACTGATTTCCTACTATCACGCTTAAACAATTTATTTCGGCAGCTTTTCTCATAAAATTCTATTTATAGGTATTGATAGCTGTTGGTATTTAATTAAAGAGTTAATTTTGAATTGGGCCAGTACAGTTTTTCCATAATATATTAGCAAACGAAGACAACAAACAAATTAATAGGTAAAATAAACTTTTTGCGTGACAATATCATAAGATGAACGACAGCTGTATATGTATAATAGCAGGCGTACCATAGCTGTTTTCTGTGTCCTAGATTGCATATCTAACATACTGCAGACACTGCAGTCCTTTGTCGTAAAACCACAGCTTCACTTATTGTCATAAGATAGTTGCTCTCGGATAACAAAACGCATTCATTTAATCTGATCCTTTTACACTTACACTGATTTAAAGACGATTCATGAGAAAAATAAGTTTTCTATAGAAATTTTAAATTCCTCATTTTTTATCGGAGTCCTTTCAAAATATATATTTGGGAACCTAGATATTATGTAATCCAATCGGAATAAATACACACTACTTTACGAATATGTTTGATTGACAAATTATTTTGGTATTACGTTTGTATGAACTACGCATGCTCCACCGGCCCCTTAAAATAAAACAATGAAAACATTTCGATCTATGTTATTTTATTTATCGCAGTAAGTGCGCAAAGTGAATGGTTTTTGAATAACAATTGGTGGAATGGACGTGTTTCAACGCGCGTCACCGCTCGTGGTAGCCATCGTGTGATGGCTATTATACGTTCGCAGTGGTGATAGGTCTTTTATTGTTATGTCACTGTGATTCAGCAGCACTCTTTATAACGTATGCTATAATTTGAACAGCTGAATTGAAAAATACTGAAGAATAATAAGGGAAACAGCCGCTTCCTAATGAGGGGTTTTTTTTTGGAAGCGGTTATTACCCTTATCTTTCAGGCCCTGTATTGTGATAGTTTAAGATACCTATAACTGTCTAACAGCGCTTTTCACAAATATAGAAAAAAACACAAGGAATACACGAATAATTTCTCTGAAAGGATTTGTGCATGATTGAGATTGAATTTAGATCTTTATCACCATTCATTTGATTTTGATATAATTATTCTTCACTATTTCCGCCTGTAACGTTATTGAGTTTCTGTCTTTCCAGAACTGAACTAAATCAACCTATATACAGCTGTTAAAAGGTAAGTCTAATTTATATTCAGTATAATTCATCGGTAAATTATAACACGGTTGAACTGTCAAAAGCCTTTGATTTTCGCACGCAAATGACCGATAGCTGTACCCGCAACACGAGAGGATCACATCAACGGGACATGCGAAGGGCAGATAGCAGATATTTATAGATAATCGGGTTAGAATATAATAGAATAGAATATATTTATTTGCTTTAAAAAATGGTACATTAAGGTCTTATAAATAAAGTCATGTGATGATCTTACATGTTTCGCCATGGACTGGCATGCAAATATTTAAATATACTAAATGTGACTTTAACGCATTAATTTGTTAAATTAAAACATTTTTAATAACATTGGTTATTAGGGTTTCGTATCTATTTGAACACATAAGAATAACAGGTATATAAAGTAATATAATTAAATCTCAGCATCATATCTTATATTTATCGCCTATTTTTTTTATCAAAAAATTCTTTTACACTATAAAGACAATTATCAATAAGCCATTTGTGTAGTTTTGATTTAAAGCGTTTTAGAGGGAGTTAGTAGAGAGAGAGTACATAATTACAGAAGTAAAATTATTTAACAGAGATCAAAGACACTCGTGGAAGGACGTAGGAATCCATCCATAGTTACATACTGTAAATGCGATTGTAACTATGTCTGTCTGTTACCTTTTCACGCTTATACCACTGTATATCATTACGAAATTTGACAGATGAAAAAGGACATGGGCTACTTTTCTTTCTGGATCGTAAAGGAAGATGCGGGTAACTAATATATATTACTTAAAATAAAAATAAATACTCAATAAAAATAATCTACACGGTAGCTAGGTAGCTAGCGCCTAGATCGAGCACCATACACTATACAATTATGTACGTACGCTACCTATTTTATCCATAAAGCTTTGATTCGATGAAGTTTGGTTCATTATCTACTCGAGTCCCGAAACATTCGAAAAATTCTAAATCACGTTCCAATAAATTCCTACATCACAGAACAGGTCACCTGATCCAATCTGGAAAACTGATTGGGCCTTTTAATTTGTCAGTCTCGTCGGATCCGTTCGGATCCGGTCGCAGCTAACTAATGGAGTGGGAGACAGATTGTCGCTGTGTCGCTGCTGCGACTTGACCATTTGTTTGGGAAAAACCTTTGTTAGATTCGGTTGAAAAACTAGGAGTTCCGCTGTTTTTGTGTCGGTGCTACAGCGCTTTTTTTGCCATCAGCGGCTTTTGGATCTTAGCAAATTGGAATGCTTTGTTTGACTTATTTGAGTGTTTTGAATATGGGATCAATTTATTTTAAGAAAGTTAATTGGAAACATTAATGCTAGGTAGCATTAGGTAACTAAAACTGTATTTTTAGCTATCAGTTGCTTAAAATGCAATTTAGGTCAACGTGTACATAATTAAACAAGAATTACCCTTAATTCGTCACTTACGGAGGAACCAATTAGCCTGTCTCTTCTGTCTAAAAATAGAGACTCACAAAAAGCTTTTTACTTTGTTTAAATTATTTAGAACTCAAGATTTCTCGTAATCAAAACAAAACTTTAGCTTCAAAATACATATTATTACCTACCTATTATCCTATGGCCGCAGGAACCCGTTGGATGCGAGAAGCACAGAACCGGTCGAAGTGGAGGTGCTTGGGGTAGGCCTATGTCCAGCAGTGGACGTCTTTCGGCTGAAATGATGATGATGATGATGATCTTATGGGCCTTTGTTGTGATACACATAATATTAAGGAAATTCTAGACCGAAATTGGGCGCTCTCTCTAGACTCAGTGTGAGCACAACTCTTATCTAATGTAGTGGACACAGACAGATTGGCACTACAGTCGCACTTTGTGACAAAACATGCGCTTTTATTTGCAGCCACCCTTATTCGTACGGCGGCAAACATGTTCCTATCTACGTCACTGGTTTAAGGAGCTCCTTTAGCTGCTGGTAAAATGAAGAAATCTCTTTTGTCCTGTCTTTGAAGTGTCTCAATTCATTGTATCAATATCTACAAATAAATGCGAAAGTGACTCTGTCTCTCTGTTACATTTAGGTACCTACACACATAAACCACTGAACTGACCGTAATCTTTGAATGATACTTGGAGAAGGACACAGGGTATTTGTATAATGATATTTGTATTAAAATATGATGAAAAACAAAACACGCAGACGAAGTAGCAGCCGCTAGTTTTAATATAAATTCAAAAATACTAACATGAGGAGCGAACTTACGATTTTATTTCAGGACTATGATAAAGTTTCCAACGATATTGGCAATATATTAAATCTGAAGCCGTATTTGTATTTATTGGACTAATAAAGTATCTATATCGTAATAAATGTCGTTGAAACTGTTTCTTTATTGAATCTGTTAATTTTCAATTCACCGAGAGTGTCGCGAATAATAATGATTTTTAAGTACTATTTGTCTCATAAATGAACCGCTATTCCAATATAAGTAACGGTGCCACTAATTGTAAACCTGTTGAATTTAGTAAGGATTATAAACGTGATGTCAATAGATGACCATCATGAACCCAGTTTGTTTTTTTTTTTAATTTTTTCTATAGTCTGGACGCAATACAGAATCGCAATCTAAAATCACGAACACATCCTTTACCACCCTGTATAATCTTCCCATAGGCTATAATTGCCCGTGGGTCCGTCTTTGTCTACCCAAACGAAGCAGTTAAAATGTTAAACAGAGCTAATATTGCCCAAAGGTGGAGGGATTGGCATAATAGCTATAACCCCGCAGGGATTAATAGTGGATTTAATACGTGTTCGGGATCCGCCATCTACTCGGGAGAGATGTGGTGGCTGAAGGCATCCTCCACAACCCTTGCGACCTCGCGTCTACAATAAAATATACACACACGTGTGTGTATATTTTATTTGAAACTTAAACGTTATTAGAATAAGGTTTCATTTCCTTTGATAGAAGTGATGTGAAGTGTGTTGAAGTACGTAGCCTTAAAGCTGAATAGGGTTTAATATCAAAAGAAGGAGACTCTTGAAAATATGTGAAGAAAATGTAAAAATGTGAGATTAGGTATAAGGTCATATAGTTTAATATCGTGTGAGGAAACTGTTTCTCTAGTATGAGATATAAAATAAAACTAATATACGTTACTATGGAATATATTATCATGTTTATCAAGTAAATACTGCTGTATAGGCTTTCCGATACCCTGTTTAACAATGGATAATTAAGGCATTATTAAACTATCAAAGTATTTACACAGAATTGAAGACTCGTGATTATTGTTACTACCTTTGTAAATATATCGTTGGTGTGCCTCGCTTAATAAATAAAATAAAATAAAATCAGATAAGTATAACTCATCATCTGGCTGTCATTGGACTTTTTTAACAGTCGTTACGGGTAATCAGAAGCCCGATAGTCTGACAACCAGTCGTACCAAGGAGTATCGTGTTACCAGTAATTGGGTGGTGGAAGTCCGATAGGCAGCGAGCAGCAGCAGAGGATGAGGTAAGTATAAGTCAACCCACATTTAAAAACCAAGAAGAATAAAGAACCAAATCCTTTTCTCCAAATCTCACACCGAAATCAGCGCAAGCACAGCAGTAAATAACAACAATCTTTTCTCACATACTCGCAGTGCATAAACACTCCATTTATTTCCACCACGCTCCTGAATTTAATTCACTCGGCTAAAAGCCAGGGAGGAGGAAATAAAATTTTCTTTCGCACATAAATCAAGAATTCAAGAAGTTTAATTACCCGTGGCGTACTGGGTGTAGGTGTACTGGGTGTAGGTGTACTTGAGAGCGGGGAGCGGAAGTGGAAAGCTTATGGAATGCCAGAATGCCTTGGGGCTTGATGAGAATTTGAAAAATTCAATCCAGCAGTGGGGAAAACGTTTTCAACAAGAGTATTGGACTATTATCCAACACTGTTGTTGAAAATGCATACGTGTAAAAAAAAAAAATGATGAAAAAAAAGATGTTATTCGTACCCAAAATTATTATTTTTACCCAAAATTATCTTAAGGCTGCTGGAAAAAAGCCTCTAGATTTTAAGTCAGTTTTTTTCAATGAGCTACAGACCTCCTCCTACTTCATGAGTATCATTTTCTATATAAATAAATCAATTAACTACATCTATAAATAAGAACCATTGTTATACAAATTGTTAAACAGCATATTTTCCCTGTTAACCGCATTAATCTCCGTTAAATAAAATCGATTGATTATGCAAACGTGCACTCGCCGCTATAACCACTGCGTCCTACCATGTACGGTTTGCAAATTATAATAGCTTACTTAAGCAAGAAGAATGTGGTGCAAGGACGAAGTGTTTCCTGCATTCATCCGGCGCTTTTCTTAAACGTAGCGTCAGGAAAAATGCTTCAGGTGAGATAATAAAAACCCGTTGAAAATTGCAAGGAAGAGTTAGCATAATGGAGAGGCAACTACGGCTAATATAAGAGAAAGTTTCAAATTTTCACCATCTTTCTTTCGTTAAGATTTTTAAATCATTTAAGTTATTTGCGAGACAAAAAATAAATACACATTTCAAAAAAATCCATAGAATCCAAACTATTATTAGAAACGCGAAAGTAGTCCGGTCTGTCTGTTACCTTTTCACGCCTAAACTATAATTGAACCGATCGTTATGAAATGTCGCAAATAGGTAGCCTGGGACCGAAAATAGAATATAAGCTACTTTTCATCTGGATATTTGTATAAAAAAATGATGAATTACAAAATACACGCAGTCGAACTCGCGGGTAACAGCTGCTAGTACTAATTAAATAACACACAACAAATCGACAATTTAGAGACCATAGAAATATATTTAAAAAAAGATCTAACTATGATTTAGAACTTTAGACCCTCTTACAGTACTAATCATCCACAAGGTCAACACGAGCGTAAACTTCCAGAAGCTCGAAACACCAAATTATCTACACGATAAAGCAGAAACTCCAGTTCAATTCATAAAACGGTGTCAGCGAATTGATCTGAACTTTTCAAACTTTAATTAGCTAGAACTTTTTTGCTGGCGGTATCCGATTTTGGCTGAAAAGAAGCCATTACTGTCGGTGGCGTGCGCCTTTTGTTTCAGCAAAGTGTGTCACTTCTTAGGCTTTTCAGTTTCAGTACCTTATGTGGGTTGTGAGGATCTTAGAGCACTGAAAACTGGAAGTACTGTGTGTGTGAAGAGAAGGAAACTGGTTTATGTGGCACTACTTCCAGTACTTGTTTGTTGTGTGCTCGGTAATTGAAACACAGGCTTTGGAAAACCTTTTGCTGTTTTTTAGTTTCCTCTTCTCATCTGGGACAAAGTTAATTATACATTTCAACTTGTCATTACTTTTTGTTCACACTATATTAAATTCATACCCGCATTCTCCATGGAGATTTTTCGGGAAATATATAACCTTTTCTATAGGTAAAATAAGCGGCAGCTAACACTTTCCGTCAGTCCACCTCTTGACCCCTGCTAATCTGTCAGTTATAAAGATATTAGGCAGGTAACTAGGAAGCTCATTTGATTCCCAGACTATAAACTTACTTTAGAATTGACACTAAAAAGTTCTCACCCAACTTTTAACCTTTTAACCACCCGACAGTTGTCGTGCCCCCAGCGCCCGGCACAGTGAATCGAAAAATAAATACCTGATAGAATACAGCCTAATTAAATAAAAAAGCAGATTAAACGAGCTGTGACATTTGACCACCTTGGCGAAAGGGACACGAAAATATTTGTCGGATTAATCCGGCGTAAGCGGTTACAAGGTTAATACCGTCGTCGTCACCAAAACACGTGTCAACTTCACCTACCTACATAACAAGATAATCCCCCTCCTTCCCCTGTACCATCATCTACGAGAAACTATAACACTCATTATAAACTTCCACATTATAAGGCACAAGTTTAAAATGTCGTTTACTAGCGGAGCCCAGCCAGCTCGCTCTAACTTAAATTTAAGTTGCAACTTAGAACTGTACCTAGCTTAAAGTAGGCAAGTTTCAATTTACAGTTTAAGAGTTTTTACAGGGTTCATTATGGTCCTTAATGCAGTGTTCAGAGTTAAGAACGATATCGTAAATCCTGTATTAAGAGAAAATTAAAAACTTTTCAAGTGAAGTAGCCGCGGGCACAGTAAAGAAAATATTGATAATATTAATCAGCTTTTAAAAAGTCATGAATATTTAATCATATTTTAATTCACATTATCACATTCGTCGTAAAATGAAATCTGGTGGAAGTAAATATTCATATCAAACGCATCTGACTGCTACTGGTAATTCATGAGTCTTTGCTTGCATACGGCTTATGTACAGAATCTCGCTGTTAATTTATCACGATCCGTACAGTTTCGGCGCGAATTGAGGCGACGTATGTAAGCAGATTCGGACAGAGACTTAAATTAATGTGTATTAAAACAATCCAGTTATGAAACCATTAAAAATGACTATTGCTTTCTTTCAAAGAGGGGTGAATCTAAGTGTGCATAAACACGAGCGGCACGCGTCAACGCAAAGGCAACTGCAGCCATCGACTCTCGTGTGCGGCAGTCGTCGGCCCGTGTCGACGGCAGTTACCTCTGCCGTTGACGCGAGCCGCTCGTGTGTATGAACACTACTTCTTCGTTTTGTACGTGTAAGTAGGTACTCAAATCAAGCAAAAGTTAAATTTCTCTCGGTTTCTTGCCAAATCCTCCCAGCAATGTGGGCGCAGGGGGCATAAATAATATTCGACTGCTAAGAAAATCCAGTATCATTGTCCCCGGTCTAAAAATCTATCCCTAACTTCAGATGAACGACGGGACTCCTAGATTATTCCTGGAGGAGCCATTCAAAATTAAATTGATTATTTTGTTTCTCAATTCATTTTACTTTTCAACTCCAGTTTAAACACTTTATTTCAGTTGTTAACACCTGGTTCCGTAAAAAGGGCAGATTGAAACTGAAAAGTTCTGGGAAATCGAAAAAGTTGCGAGAAGCATGTCAAAGTATTTTTATAAAAATGCAGGATATTGTACATTCGTTAAGCTTATTCGCAAGCTTTAGTTAATGCTTTACAGTTGTATTACGTCGGTTCACTGCAGTTATGACAAATAATAAACTATCAATTCAGATTTTTGGAAATCTATTGAAATCAACAGAGATCAAATCACGTTTACATTTTTATGAAATATAAATTATCAATCAGTATAAATTATCCAAGCAGATAAGTAAAGTCAGGGAAATTAATTGTTCATCAATTTGACTACCAACTTAAATTGTTCGTATAGGCAGTCATAACTGTCATTCTCGGACAGTTGTATGAAATGGCATAAGGCGTGTCAATTTTCCTGGTTGTACATAATAATGATGGCAAAAAAACAATATTTTCCTTGATATATACGTACCAAGTTTTACAGAAAAATCACAATCACACACAACTCCCAACTCATAAACATTCGAGTCCCACTCATGCGACTGGCATCAAACGAACGTTCCCTATTTCAGTACTAATCCTGAGAATCGAGGTATTTCTTCAAACGTACGAGTTGAGTGAGCATATTAACTGACGAACAAAGGAATCAGCCGACCTTAGTAATATCTTACTAACGATACGAAATGTAGAAAATTGGTTGTGTTGTGAGTTTCAGGATCAGAGTTGATTGGCTTTTCTACGTGTTTGAAGTCGTTATCGATTTGTTATTTGAAGTGTATTGAAACTGCTAAAGCCTGTTTCGTTAGTAGTACTTATTTAGTAGAAGAGATTCATTCGCAAGGGGAGTTCGACTACTTATTAGTAGTGGATAGCAGTTATTATCCGGGGCGGTATATACTTCGGACTTCCAATACAGCGTCGAGTTGAGAAAAAGTTCGATTTTTTGTAGAGCCTCTTCTTCATCATAATCATCCTATAATGTTCCCACTGATGTAGGACATGAGCCTCCTCTCTGTGAGAGGGAGTGGGTCATAATCCCAGTGCGGTTTGGTAGATGTCACATGTCTTCGAGTTTTTTGGTTCTAGAACAAGCCGGATTACTCACGCTGTTTTCCTTTACCGTTTTCAGAGCAATGGTGATGAAATTAAATCACAAAGTAAAGTGCCTGCTTGAGTTCGAACTTACGACCTACAACTCGTAAGTCGGGGCCGATACCACTGGGATACCACTGTTCTCTTTATTTCTTTCTGAAACTTGATATGTCATATTAACGCGGCAAGAGTACCTTATTTCTATACAGTATGAGAAAAATTGAGAAATATTTAAACTTTGCCCCTATTGTGGGCAACTGATAGGCTTGTCGATGGAAAAATTCTGTTTAAACGCCTGAGACATTCTTTAAAATATACCTAAAGCAATAAAAATAGTAGTTCTCCATGTGTATATATTCATGTTCTATACATATATGTGCTTACGTTGTAAAATGCAATTTTATTAATGCGTTTTGTCGCAACATCTGGCGAGTGTCGCGGAGGCAGACTTTTGGCCCGAGGGCGTGTGTTCCGGCGCGGTCGGAAGTCAGCGCGACACTGCGCTACTGCACAAAAGCATTAAATATAAATACTTATTGGTGTAGAAGGTATATTCCGTGAAACATTCGTATACCTATATAGAAACAGGTTGCAGAACGGGCGCCGGAAAGTATTATTTTTAAAAGAATTGTGCCCTACGAAATTACAGGTACCGAGGTAAACATTTCTACTTTTTAGCGGTGTGCACCACATTTTATTTTAGTTTCTGACACTCAAAAACCTCCTTTCTCCTACCGTATTTCGCATAAAAAACACGTTTAAAACGATCGCCCAATATCCAAAGCAGCTCAACGAAGATCATCAGTATCAGATTACGGGATGTTCAATAAAAGAACGATTTTTTTATCGATACTCAATCTACTGATCGGCAACAATCGTTTAGCAGTCGATTAGACTCGGCTGCTGTTAACGGCTGATCGTGTTATGTAGATTTGAGGAACAGAATTGTAGTGGTTTCAAATTGCATTGGAATTCCTACCGGGATTTCCTAGTTACCGGTGTGTTATTTATGTGAAACCGAGTGTTAATATTAAAAACTTTTAGTACCTATATATGATGTGGATAAAACGCGTAGGTACCTCCTCCTAAAAACGTATCAGAGAGAGTTCTGATAAAGTGCCTTATATTAATTTGTTAATATACCTCAGCTAGGTATATTAACAAATTACTTCACAAACTTCTATGCTTTAACTATAATAGGTATTAGTAACACAAATACCTAAACCAATTACCTATTCCAAACCATAGAGATGACCAGATGATAGCACATAATTTTTAACCTCAACGAAAATCCTAACTAATTAGGTCACTTTTTATCAGTGACGAAGTCACACGTAAGCTTCGTGATTGATTAATCCACTGAGGGCCTTTGGCAGACTGCGATAGGCTAAGTTGATTTATTGCCGCCATCCCTTATTGGAATATGTTCCAGCACATTCCAGTCAATTAAAGTATGCATTAAAGTAGCTTTCATGAGTTGAATCAAAGATATAGAACATATAGTCGACCTTGTAGTTGCTTTGTAACGCTTTTTTTTTTAATGTCACTTGCACGTCTTAAAACAATTTGTTTATAAGACAGTTTGATAGTTTCAACTTTAATGAAGCTTCGAACCCAAGTGGGAAGGTGTATGTCGGACCTCGTAAAGTGGGGCTACCTCGACGGAACGACAGCAGGGAGTGGATGTGGAGCTGAGTTATAAACTATGCTCCACCTCCTATCCTGCCCTTTGTGCCCCAAAACATGCAGTCAGTGACCTCTGTGTTGCCACCGATAACGCTGTAGAAGTTGCGAAGTTTTGGGCCAACAAAATTTGAATAACTGTCCTGCCAGCGACACGGAGGAGTGATGTTTCAATTAAGTGGAAATTATTGTCAAAAGTGATTAAGCACTTACCTGGTCCACTATACATCCAGCGCAACCTGAATAGCACACCCTGCTGAGTGGCTAACATTTTAAAAATAATAGAGTTTAACGCATAGAGTTTGAACATTTACGAGAAAATTAAAAGAATTTAAATATTAGAACAGTGATGGAAAATGTTCGAGAATTCTTTATCCAACGCTAATACAGGCATCGGTAACATTTTGTCCATCGATTAGACACGGCTGTTGGTAACGACTGATCCTGTTATATAGATAAAAACAGATTAAGGTCACTGGTAATGCGAAATCTATGAGGTGCGTCGATTGCTGTTCCTAGTTACTGGTTTTAGAAGCTGTGGGGATAAAATGTGATCGAATATCGAAAGCGTAATTGTTAAAACCAAAATTTTACTTGTTACTGTAAACCCTTCTTAGGTTTTTATCCAACAAGTAGAGTATTGAAATTACCAACATAATAAATAGGGACTTCAATGTTCCAGAAATTTAAAGTTGTGAGGTTAGATAGAGCCTTAGCTGCTGAGTTACGGATTTCATGAGAAGAAGCTTATTTTCATAGTCGCTGGGTCGGGCACATACTTGTAATACGGTACCTGAGAATCCACAAGTTTATATTTCAAAGCAAGTTGCTGGTGAATAATCCTAGCTGATTTATGTCTGTGCAAGAACTCGCCATTAGCCATACGAGAACAACCAGAGATAATTATATCTGATGGACTCACCCGGACGGTGGCATGCCCGACACATGTCAACTGTCCCGTCCTTCATAATAGTACATATTATTATTTTAAGACTGTGCATGTTGTATGTTTCTTAAAAGTTCCAACCCTTAAATCTGCTTTATCTCACTAAAACAATCACCGGACCATAACTCCCTTACCAAACAATTGTACGCCACTGATCCAAAACCAACCAAGGGGAAGGCTTCATCAAGTTATCGACAAGTCGAGTAAGGGGGGCGACTAGAATCAATTGTTTTACTATAATTTTTGACGTTCAAAAGTGCCTTTAGTGTGCCTAATTGAAATAAATGATTTGACTTTGACTTTGACTTTATCTCTTCACGAATTAATTAAGTAGGTATATTGACGGCAGAATAGATTGCACATGTTTACGGCATAATTATTATCGTGTTTGTACTGGCTGTTGTAATTAGTAGGTAAATGTTTAAGTTTTATTAGAATACAAGCGGTTATAACAAAGGATAATTGATATAATATGTATAGGATTGAAGAGGTTATAATAGACATGACAATGGTTATTGTATAAATGATATCCATTGTTCAATTATCATTTAACAGGGCTTTAATCGGTATCATTATAACCCATAAGCGTATCAGCCACGAACTCTGGTAAAGCTATAGGTTTTATATTATAATTTTAGTTTATACTAAGCTCAAATGGTAAAACTGAGGCGTGCTTATACATTTGTTCTGGTAGGCATCAGAACAAATGTATAAGCACGCCTCACTTTTACCATTTGAGCTTAGTATAAACTCAATCTGAAACGAGGAACCCGCTAACGTAACTTGAGCTTGAAATAAAATTAGAACCTATTAGTTGATTGCAAACGTTGCAATTTGTAGGAACTTTACTGCAATTACCCACCAACAACAATAACAACTTTGAAAAAGTCAGCTATTTTTAGTTGCTTACACAATACGCGAGTTAAAGAATAAGTCAATTTATCAAGTATCTCTATTATAATATAGAGTCAAATTTAATTAGCTAGCGAAACTCAGACGTGGTGGGTATCGATAACTAAACACTATAAAATGAAAATAAAAAATAAAGAAAGAAAAATGGTTTATTCTGCACAAACAAAACGAACATTATAAATAAAAGAAAAAAAGACATAAAATATGCAACGTAGTCAAAAGCCTCGTAGGTACTCAAGCTTAATAAAAATGTTGAAAAAACATTTCATGTTTTTTTTTTGTAAGGTCATCGACCGCTGCATGTTTTGTTACTTGAAGTATGACTAGAGAAAATCTTTTTTCTTTAGTTTTGTCGTGTTGAGACATCGATACCCATCACTTCTGTGAAGTTTACACAATAAAAAGCTGATATTTAAACTGATATTTTAAGTGACTACACTAACTGCGGTCGGTGACCCTTCAAAAAAATCGTCAAATTAATTTATTTTTATCTATCGCGTTAATATATACCCATCACGTCCGTGAAGTTTGGCTAGCTAATTTAATTTTTATCCTGTAAGTATATTGGAAAATTAAACAATAACCTCCTATTTTGAAGGTGATTAAAATATAAAATAGCTGCCGATGAGTGCTCATTAATATTGGATTTGACGTACTCTGACGATTCTAATACAAATTCCAGACACAAAGCAAAATAAATTAATGTAATAATTTCTACAAAGTAAAATAATTACTTATTCAACAAATTAGTTCACACTCAACAAAACACATTTTTAATTAACAATAAATTATACATTTTATCTTAGCGGGGTTCTGCAATATTAATAAATTTTAGGGACAAACAAAGATAAAATGTGCGACATTTTGACCCCTAGGCCTTTGGGGCAGTATATTGAATTAGGTAGGTGCTTGCTGGATTTAGGTCTGTGGACCTTTGCTTATCTAATTTGTGTGTGTGCTGACCTTGAGAGATAAATTCCTAAATTTTACAATTAACGTTAGCAAACGAGCTTAAAAAAATATCTAACACAAAAATGATCTACGTTTTAATTTAATTTTTTTTTATTATTTTTTTTTGTATAGCATTGTTGTTTGGGTATTTTGCCTGCAATAAAACACTGTTCATTTATTTTATTTTATCTTTATTTAAAAGGACATGACATGTGACGGTGTTTCAGATTCTTTTTATTGTTATGATTCGGCTATATTAATACTGTAAAGTTTCATCAAAATCCAATCCGTGAAAGAGTAACAAATAGCAATCCATCCATTCATCCATTCTCAAAAACTTTCGCGTTTATAATATTAGTAGGAATAAAAACGTAGGATAGTGTGAGCCGCCCCTGCATCGCGCAATTTCGACGAATTGACAAAACATTGAGATTTCTTTATTATGTGTTTAATAGTAATGTTTTATACACCTATGTAGGTACCTATTAGTATTTATTCTTGTACTTTATGGTCATTTCCTAGCTACGAGTATATACCCCGTATGTTGCACCTGCCATGTTTTGTCTCTGCATCACCCTAAGATTGACTGGTAGAAAATGCCTCAGGCATTAAGTCCGCCTTTGTGCAGTATTTCTATTACTTGTGCATAAAGTTTTAATAAATAAGCCTTCAGGAATTAATTTTATTATCTAAATGGTGGTGAAAACCGCATGAAAATTCGTTGCGGAGTTTAGAAGAAAACCGCGCGGTCACACAGAGAGACACGAAATACGACTTCAATTTATAATATTTATTTGCAGTAAAATAGATACATTGAGTGCAAAGCACTGCTTATTTCTTAAGAAATTTCTTTCAGCAGACCTACGAAAGGAGAAATGGAAAAGAAATGTAGACAGTATGTATAGATGAGAAATTTTTCCCATTTTGTGGTAGAAAATTCACCCAGACAACCGGTCGGTCGTCGTCACTCGTAGATGTTCCTTTAAAGCTTTCGAAGTAAGCCGAAAATTATTCAAGACTTATCAACGTTTTTCAGGCTAGTTGTATGTAAAAACTAAATGCGAAATAGTAGCCAAGTCCATTGTTCATGCAAGTTGACTTGGCACTTAAAATAATTGGGGTCTAAATAGGTGCCAAATGTAGCTACTAAACTGCTTAACTACTAAGGCCGACTAACAATGTTGCCAACGAGAAAAACTCAAATCACGTTTTGTTAACATTAAAACAAATGCTCGCGTAAAAACTATGGAGAAATAAGAGACTTCTGGTTGTAGTTCGCGGGTTCGAACCCATGCAGGTACTTTACTTTGTGTAAATTATTTCATCATCACTGTTGCCAAACGGTGAAAAAAAAAACATCGTGAGGAAACCGGCATCGGCATGTCCTAGAACCAAAAAAATCGAAGACCCACTCCCTCTTACCGAACATTATACATTATAGGCTGATTATGCTTAGCTATCGTTTCTGTCTATGTATTCATGTCATGTTAAGGCGAAACCGTCAGGGTAGCCTGCGACATTCAATTTTTCTTACTTTTTTTGAAATTTGCAGGTCGGCAGTTAGCGCATCTCCCTTAATGAAACTACTTACATCACAAACAGAACACGCTCACAATAACGAAAAAAAAAACTAAATTTTTCACACTTCCTCAATTCATTCAATACCCAACAAAAGACCACACACAACCATGACGCAACTCTAACATACTTCAATCTCGCTGTGACGTCACAACCATGACGTCATATTGTTAACAAAGCATGTTCAGCCTAGCTCACGGAGTTGAATTGAATCTGGTCTTAGCTGGCACTCATCATCTATGATTTTAATGAATTTGAAGCACGTACGCTTTGGTAACAGATGTCGGGCGAAGCTGGATGTGGCAGAGGGAATTGTATGTGTTGAATAGTTTCTTGAGTGCAGTCATATTATAGTAGTTGAAAGACATTTTTAATGGAATAACTCAGGGAATTAATTGTTTAAGAGCCCTTTCACATTTCGGCGTTTCGCAAATTTAGGTATTTTACGCACCGAGCGCGGCAAACTACGCGAGCGATACTTTCGTTCATGCTTCTCGCTCGCACTATGACTATGATACTGTGAATATGGCGACTAAACGATCTTGATCTTCCGTAACTGAAGTTTTTTTAGGATGGAGTTTAGTGGGCGGATATTTTTTTACGTGTTATTTAAATTTTATAATGAATTTATTTTGTTATATTTTTCATTATTTATGAACTTTACTGTTGAAATATGTTCACAAATATTTTAATTGTTATGCAGTAATCGATTATAATATCTACGGTTGATAGCATAGTTGTATAAATTGTATATAGTAGTATGGTTGCAACCAAGTCCAGTTGGTCTTCACACGCATGTACTCCACGATCTCCTCAACCTTCGTGAAGTGGTGCAGTCTGGACACGTACAGCTGCGTCGTCGGGATTGCTGGACGCAGCAGCATGTTGGGTCCTGCCAGCGCGGTGCCGCACTGGTTCCGACAAGGATGCTTCTTCTTCTTCTTCTCCACTTTGATGAAACCATCCTTGTCACACGTGTCCTTCTCTGGATCCTGCCTTTTCAAAACCTTGCTGGGTTTCGACCGGCTCCGTTTACCCTCTTTTATTTATTTTTATTTCCTTTTTTTTATTGTATTTATTTTTCCCCATTTCGACTGGTAAGAAAACTCAAATCAGCTGCAATCAAAATAACTTTAATAAGTTGACTATCTGGTATACTAATAAAGTGTGAACTTTATACTAATTTAAATATACCGTTCGAAAATAAATACTTACAAAGATCAAAAACTACGGTCGTAGTTCACACGCACACAAAAGCAATGCGGCAGCGTCTAGATGCGACAATCGGCGCACACGACCGACGGTAGTATCGGAAAGAAGGCGCGCGGAAAATAAACTGACATAGGTCCAACCTCGACAAGCGCTCGCGCGATACTAATCGCAGATGGCCGGCGCAGTGAAATATATAGTATTTTTATTTATTTAATTAAAAAATAATGGTAGCGATTTAAAAAATAAAAATAATACTATATTCTAAGCAAATGTTGATGATTATTTTGGTATAAATTTTACGCCTAAATAATGTAGGACTTTGGAGATATCGGGGCTTGTTTCGAAGCCTTTTCGGTCGATAATTGAATTACGTAGATTTTTTTTTCTTTACATAAAAGGCATATAACGAAAATATATTCTATTATTATTGAAGTATAGGATATTTGAAAGCTAATTATATTTTTTTTGATGGTAGATATTCAGTAGAATCTCTAAATTAGAGCGCCGAAATCATGTCTCCGTGAGTTTTTGCCTAAACATTCATCGGGAGAAAGCTTATTACTAAATAATTAAATAACTTATCTAAAATCGGTTCTGAGGTTATTGTATTAGAGAAAACGAACTATTTTTACCAAGTAATTGTTATTTCATACAACGAACGTAAAACATACAATTTCAACGTCGAAAACTTCCAATTTCGCGTTTTTTTGTAATACGCCTCTTAAGTACCACATTGATAAACAACGTCAATTCGCCGTATTATAGCCATTTCATACAACCGTCAAGAATGGCCGTGTGATTTGAATATACCGACAATTTAAGTTGGTAGTTTTATGAATAATCTAATTTCCCTGACTTTACCTAACATTAGATCCCAGCAACTGGCCTACAACTAAAGCAATTAAGTTAAGGTATCCGCTCCAAAAATGTCAAATGACCTATATAATAGTCTAACTAAAAAGGTATTTTGAAAACTTGTAACGATTATTATTATTAAACTAGCTTCTGCCCGCGGCTTCGCCCGCGTGGATGTCGGAAATTATCCCAAGAGACAGTACCGATGAGGTAGCCTTCCCTAGAATGCTACCTATCTCCTTGCCAAATTTTACCGAAATCTGCTCAGTGGTTTAGGTGCGAAAAGCTAACATACAGAAAGAGGTACTTTCGATATGGCTCACTATTTTGGGCTTCCACATAAAAGGTAGATAGGTATATTCTGTCGCGTACATTTATTTAGAACTGTTTAAGACGAACAGTCCCACGATACATTATACTCGTGTAACAACAGCGCGTCTGCGAGATTCAGTCGTTGTAAAGGTTTCTGTGGCTCTTTGGGACGCCATGTAAGTCGCCTGCTGCTGACGTCGAGCTTGGGACTGTACTGGTGTTTCTGCAGCCCGTTGAGACACCAGATACTCAGCATGCTATTGATGTCGATCTTGGGATTGTTCTGGTGTTTCTGTAGCCCGTTGAGACACCAGATACTCAGCATGCTGTTGATGCCGATCTTGGGACTGTTGTGGTGTTTCTGTAGCCCCGTTGAGACACCAGATACTCAGCATGTTGTTGATGCCGATCTTGGGACTGTTCTGGTGTTTTAGCAGCTTGTTGAGACACCAGATAAGTACTCAGCATGCTATTGATGCCGATCTTGGGACTGTTCCGGTGTTTATGCTGCCCGTTAAGACATCAGATACTCAGCATGCCGTTGAAATCGAGGTTGAGACTGTTCTGGAGTTTCAGCAGCTCGTTGAGATGCCAGATACTCAACGTGTTGTTGAAGCCGATCTTGGTACTGGTCTGGTGTCTTAGTAGCTCTGTGTGTCTGCTCAATCACCACCTGCTCAAACCTTCGCAGCTCAGTTTGTTGAGACGTCTCGGTAAGTCTAGCTATTTTCATAGCTCGAGCTTGATTAGAGCTTTGTGAAATATTAGACTTACGCTTTCGATTCATTATTGTAAATCACAAAATCGGTAGTAATTTTCAAACTAACTAAAACAATTCCAATAGCTAATTAAGAGGAAAACGAATCTATCTTCTTATTTATTTATTTATTTAATACTTTAAGCACAAATGTACAGAGGCGGACTTTATGCCATAGGCATTTTCTACCAGTCTACCTTTGGGTGATGCAGAGACAAACAGTGGTAGGTGCAATCCTTAACATTGAGGAATAAATATTTTAAATATCAAGATACGCATCGCATTCTTACTACTTACAACACAACCTAAACCTAAAACTAACAAAAAAAAAAAACAATTGTAATAATCTAAGTAATTAAAACAATCACGAATCTATTTAAGTACTTAATACTTTTACAAATACAACCTATACCTAACCCGTGACCTAAGTAACTAAAAAAACAATCCTATAATTAAGGCTGGTTTTATAGTCACGCCGCTAGACGCGCCTCTGGGCAGCGCGCGCTTGAACCACGGTGCACTGTATTACTGAACGGCGCTGCTCATTGCTCAACCGCGCGACTTTGAAACGCAACTACTACCCCATACATATCCGAACGCGCGCGCTACCCATCGGCGCGTCTAGCGGCGTGACTATAAAACCAGCCTAAAACAAACAAAGAAAACAATTCTAATTTATAATTGTAATAATTAAATTAAAAACGAATCTATATTTCTACTTAAAATGTACTACCTAAAAATTTAAATAATTATTCCTACTGTAAGTTAGTAATAAATCGCTTCGAATCGAATAAGCTGTAAAAAATACGCGAAATGAACACTCGGCGATGCGATGGCGCGTCATTGCCTGGACCGCCCTCCAACCCCGCTCTGCGCGCATTAATGGCGCTCCACTCAGGTCAATCTTATCGTGATAACTTTTAAAGTATTCGTCCAAATTGCTTAGTGTAAAAGACAAAGTTTATCTACATTAAATAACAAAAGCGATTAATGTATTGATTTTGATAAGAATTAACAAAGTACTCTGAAATATGCATTGTAAAAAAAGTACCCAATTTAAATGTATTTATGGATCACTATTTTGGATATAATGGCTTCCACAAAAAAGATAGATATATGCTGTCGCGGACTTTTATTTAGAACTTTATAAGACAAACAGTTCCACAATACATTATCTTCATGTAACTCAAACGGTATAGGCAGCGCACGCCAAGATAGCTCTCAGAGGGCAGGAATTTTTCCGACTTACTTGATACTTATCGTTATATTATGGCCAAATCACACAAAATATTTATAAATTGTAGCCTATGTGTTATTCTGATGTATAAGCTATATTACTGTGAAGTTTCATCGAAATCCGTTCAGTAGTTTTTGCGTGAAGGAATAACAAACATCCAAACAAACTTTCGCATTTATAATATTAGTAGGATTCTCGAGTATTTTAAAATGAGATGATTTTTTTAAAACTATAATTCGTTTCACCAGTAACTATGTGTGTAATTTAGACGGCTATCATTCCTGCATGTCTGTAGTGGTTCCACTCGTGCAGACAGCAAATTTACTTATTGAATTGTTAACATGTTAGTAGGTAAGTAATTTCCTCAACTATTTTGAAATGGATCTTATATCCTAGTAAGTTGGAAAGCACCCTATATCGCCTGTCATAAACTAAAGACTAACGTGTATGTGAATGACACTGATTGCTAGACATTCATTACAGACTTACTACGTACACGTTAAATCACGCTTTTTCAGAACACGTTTATGTACCGTTTAATATTTCTGCCTGTAAAATCTGTGTGGCATGGACTGGTATTTAATAAAATTATGAACGTTGAAGACTCAACGTTGACAACGCAATGGTGCATATTATCAAAAGCCCAGCACCCTAATTGCGTAACACACTATGCTCACAATCTGAATCATCTTGAAGAATATTGCTTATCCATTGCTTCATATGTTCGAAGAATTTGTCTGCTCAGCATCGTAAATAACGCAATGAATGTTGTTGAACTGTCAGAATGAAAGCCATTCCTACTGTTAGTGTGTTAAACAATCACGCCGCTGGATTGAAATGCTGGAAGTCATGGAGGTAGGAATTTGCCCAGCAGTGAGACGATACTGGCTGCCAGTAACCAGTAACCGATGTTGAAAACGCATCAGCAAATCCCTTTGATATTAGAGGTGTCTTTAGGGCGGCTACTTTCCTTCTAGAGGGCCGTAGCTCATGGCCTGTTTGTCAACCTTTTACGCAAGAGAGGCTAGATATTAATGGACGAAGGCAAAATGCCGAGAAATATAACCGCAGTCGGTTATTTCAACCTATTTGTGTCGACAGCAAAACCATGTCAGTTTCTCCCCTATACGAACAGAACAAACACATAATCTATACAAAACGCGCTGGGATTCCCATGCGTGATGTTTTTGTGTGAACTACGTGTGGCAGTTCACGCTAGACATGTTTGCACACTACGCAGAGCTAAAACATACATTGATTCAGCGCGTTGCTAGTGTGTATTCTATGCGTGGTTTGTTCGCTAGATCTGTTTGTGCATGACTGTACTTCTGTTTTACATACGTCGAATTTGTTTGGTTAGATAGGCAGTGGTTAGGAATTTCGGTTTTGGAACCGTGCTTTCGTTTGGTTTGTAGACTTTAAATTCAACTTTGTTATTGAAATCGCGTTGTGCCTTAAGCTTACTACGCAAATAATATTACATATATATTATTATTAGGCAGATTTAAGCTTAGGTATGGGTTTTAATAGAAAAAAAGATATTGGTAGGTAGCATTTATTAAAAAACCAAACATTACCTGTAGGTATATACATACATACATAATCAGCCTATAATGTTCCCACTGCTGGGACACAAGCCTCCTCTCTGTCAAAGGGAGTGGGCCGTAATCCACCACGCGGGCCCAGTGCGGGTTGATATATGTCACATGTCTTCAAATTTCTGGTTCTAGAACATGCCGGTTTCCTCACGATGTTTTCCTTCACCGTTTGAGAGCAGCGGTGATGAAATAATTTACACAAATTAAAGTGCCTGTCCGAGTTCGAACCCACGACCTACAACTCGTAATTCGCGGCCGTTACTACTGGCCCACCACTGGATAAATTCAGGAAACTAAATTCAAGAGCAAGTCCATTTCAAATAAAAAAAAAAAAAAAAAAAAAACTAATCATGCGACACCTAAGTACCAGTTCAACATTAATTCAATTTCCATGACCATCTCAAAGGAACTCGATTCCATTGTAACTCAGTCATTTTCTTCAAAGATAACAAATTACGTACCATTCAATAAAAGACTGTTGCTATGAAAAGCGCCCGACACACTGGAGTTATTGTCTTTAATAAAGTGCTCTTGAAGCGCGCTGTCGGATCTGCACCCTAATTGCGTAACACACTATTACTGTCAATTTGAATCATTTTGAAGTTTATTGCTAATCCATTGCTTCAAATGTTCGAAAAATGTGTTTGCTTAGCAACGTAAATAACGCAATGAATGTTGTTAAACTGTCAAAATGAAACCCATTGCTACTGATAGTGTGTTACGCAATTGCCCTGCTGGTCGTCGTCAAACTCATTACTGTCCCCTTCACCGACTTGGGAGACCTCTTCCTGGAAATGTTCTGTTGAGAATTGTGTGAGGAGTCGTTGAGGGCAAATATTTTGTTCAATAACCCTTTTTTCGTTTTGTGGATTTTATTATGTATATTTTTTTAAGTTTATAATTAAACTGAGCGTATGCATCAAATAATTGCAAAATGGTAAACATCCAGGTGGTATTTTTCTAAAGTATAATTTAGACTCGAACGTTAGCTTTTTGTCTTGTGTATAATTTTTGGAAAAATCTGAAAAAATACATTTTGGTCCTGTGTAAACCAAAACCGCACCGCTGAAAATTTTAGCTTTTATCATCAGCATCATCATGCCGTAAACGTCCGATGTTGATAAACATAGTCAAAACAACTGCTATACCTACTTATTAGCTCTTGTACCTACTTCAGATAAACGGTGCCTTCCAATTTACTTCTCTATATACTCGTATTTCCATATAATTTATCGTAAGAAGTCGGCTAATGTGTCCGCTTGTCAAGATGGTGGCATTGCGCGATGCTGTTTATCTCGACGCGGCTGTTAGCAGCAAAGACGCTTACTGACGCATCACTCGATACCGTCGCGGTACGGTTGGCAACAAAAGTCGCTAGATTTATTTAAAATGCCTACAAGTTACCCTTGCCCAGCAGTGGGACAACGTAGGTAAAAAAAAGGTTATAGAATAACAGCCGGTCTATTCTGTAAAAATCTCACCGGGAAAACATAAGTGAAGTTAGCTGATAGTATCAGTGTGCATTAGATGAAATGACAGCTCATTTCAAGCTCACTTCACAAAGGTTTTTACGAAGAAAATTTTACAGTAAAGATCGTCAGATCTATAAAATAGAAGGAGAACATAAATATGGCTTTCATGTCAAATGACACAAATACTCACTTGGTTTCGTTACGAGAGAATCTGTCCATTGTTCGTGCTTCTAACTGACTATTTAGTTTCAATTATCAGACAAACTGACAATGAAAACACGATAAATGATTTTATTTCTGTAAGTAGGTTGCACAAACACTTTTACACTTCTTTCACATTTTATTTAAAAACTAGATGACGTCGACGTTTCCTATCTGACTAATCTGAGAAGAAAGGCCGAAAAAAACTCAGAGGTCTCTTTGAAAGTCCAGACATAATCTTGGGCAGATCATGTGAATACCATGTAGATCGATGTTTGAGATGGTCTTTTGAGGATAGAACCACAAAGATTGAGTGGACCTGTCCAGTCAGTGCACGCATTTGTCAGAAATCGTGCAGCTCAATTCAAAACTTAAGAAGCTCAACGAGTCGACGAACAATACCAAAGAAAGGACATTTGGGTCGGCCACATAAATTATTCAAACTGCCAGACCATGACAAAAACTAACAGAACAGAGACATTTTTTTTTTATAAAAATTTCCCGCATAGTTTTCACATTCACAATAATCTATAAAAATAAATAAAATTGGAGTGTCTGTAATATTAATATAACCGCTTTTTGCTAAATGCATAATGAATGTATACACGGTACATATACCAAAATAACATTATTTACAAGTTTTGTCTGTCTGTTGGTTAATCTCTGAAATGGCTGGATCGATTTTGACGGGACTTTCACTGGCAGATAGCTGATGTAACAAGGAGTATAGCTTATGATACTTTTATTTAAAAAAAGAATTAGGGTTCCGCGCAAAAAAATTAAAACGTTTTCCGTCATGCTCGCGAACGAAGTCGCGGGCACAGCTAGTTAAAATAATATAATACTTTGAAGTCGAGGTAGAGATGTTTTGTTATAAATTGTGGTCCAACTGCTTTTCTTGCCGACTGTAAGAGTCTGTTTTGTTTTAGAACGTTGTTTCGTATTCATTGCGGGTAATGTGATTATACCATTGTGACCGCGAGTTATTGTCAAGATGCTGTGAATTTTTTTTTTTATCACTACATCTACGTTTCAATTGGATTAAGGACTGATTTTTTCAACGCCAGATAATTTCATCGGAGGAATCATTTTGAATTTTTGACAATCTTCCATACAAAAACTGTCAGACTTCAATTTTATTCCACGAATAAAAATGATCTGTCGATTGAAAAATCAGCCCTAATTAAAAGACTTGTTTTATGAATTCTGAGTTTCAGGTAGAACTGGGATTTCAGGGACATTAATAATACGCAGGGACACCATCGTGCAACCTGTTACTTTGGATTCAGTGGGATTTTGGACCCTCCTGCGTTGAAATATTTCGTCGGTTATTAAACAAGAAACTAACTGTTCCTCACATTTTGACCTCGCAGATATTGCACTTTATTTTGTCTTTTTTTTATTTGTAATGTCCGTTCGTTTAGTTTGTGCAGAATAAACAATTTTTCTTTCTTTTCTTTTTCTTTCACTTTTGTAGGAAACAGCTATTTTTTTTTCAATTATCTACGAGAAATCTAACGTTGGCCGGAATGATGTACCTACTAAATCCCTGGTTACAGTTTGCGCGCCGATCTAGGATGCCACCCTGTAACATCATCATCTGCCTAGCCTTTTCCCAACTATGTTGGGGTCGGCTTCCAGTCTAACCGGATGCAGCTGAATACCAGTATTTTACATGGAGCGACTGCCTATCTGACCTCCACAACCCAGTTACTGGGTAGTATTGGCCCTGTATATTGGCTCATTTTCCACAGAGACAGGAATAAATCAGATAACTGATCCTAATAGTGGTTTTTCTTGTTTCAGAAACATTGCCAGTTGCGCTAGGATTGGGTAAGTAATATCACTCTTTCATGTTATTTTCTATTTGGTACCCTATCGTCTGTCGAAATACTTGATGGATTCGCAATAGCAGTCATTGTTGTGATAAGGCCGTGAGGTAGCTGTCGAACTGATACGATAGTACGTATGTGAGGCGAATCAACAGACAAAGTTAGTTTATTTATTTCTGGAATTGACATAAATCGGAAAACACCAGCTATAAATGCGCAGTAGTTGTAGAGATTCAGCGCTGTAATGCGCGGTTATAATTCGCGAAAGTGAAAAATATTTGCATGACTTACAAATATTTGTTTCTATCGGAAGACCAATTCCCGTAATTTTTTTTTTTTGTTTAGCCTATACTGTCCCATTGCTGGGCAAAGGCCTCCCCCAAGTCCTTAATTAAAAACGTTCAAAATCTAGTCGCAATCTCATTTCAACGACAATCAATCTCAAAAACTTCTCAATAATGTAGGGAAATTAAAGGTATTACAGAGTGACATATTAAGACTGAGATCAGACTGAAGGTTCTTAAAATTACAAGAATTGCCCCTGAGATTCGTATCTGTAAAAGTGTAAATTCCTTTATAGAATTCCTTTTATAGAAACACACTTTACAGAAAAACATCTTTGAAAACACATACGAAACACGTTGTTAAATAAATAAAAGTGCTAATTAATGTGTAAAACGACAATTTCCGTCCAAAGGGTGACGTCGCTGGGGTGGCGGCAGACGGGGAGGCAATCAGGAAGTTGGATGGAATTACATATCAACGTACGTTCGCTACATGTTTGCGTCTGGGCGCTCCTTGCGGAGCTCCATATCGCTGTCAATGCGGTGAAGCAGTCGACTGCCTCGGACACCATGGCCTATCCTGCAGCAAGAGCGCTGGTCGGATGGCACGGCACGCTAGCATTAATGACATCATCCGTCGGGCTCTTGTCACAGCCGGGGTGCCAGCTGTTTTAGAACCCAATGGCTTGGCACGTGACGATGGGAAGAGGATAATGCCTTAGAAGTTGGGTATGCCTTTGGTGTGGGATGCAACCTGTGTCGACACCCTCGCGCCATCCCATCTTCCTAGCACGGCGGGCTGTGCTGGGGTGGCTGCTGCAGGAGCAGAAAATCTCAAACGGCGCAACCTTATTGGGAGTTATATGTTTGAGCCGTTTGGGGTTGAAACTCTAGGGCCTTGGGGTCCGAGTTCTCATCGAATGTTTCGAGATATCGCCAAGCGGTTGGTTGACTCTACGCGTGACCAGAGGGCTGGCCTATTTTTAGCCCAAAGAATAAGCATTGCCATACAACGTGGTAATGCTGCCAGCCTTTTGGGCACTTATCCCATTGACAGCGATGGCAGCATTACGAGAAAGCTGATCCAAGTTGGAAGAATGTATGAATAAAAATTCTCCAGTATCAAAATAAAAGAATCTCAGATTGCAACCATAACATAATATCATAAAAAATGGAGCTTTTTTTTCTCAAAGGAATTCAGACAAATTGTTATACTCGTAGTTAAGAAGAGATGATGAAATCTTTGACACATTTTAATTTAATTTAGGTAAATCATAATCATAATTTCAAACATGAGAATTTATATTATTTTTCGTCCGGACGCGCCAACGCGACGGTAAATACCGGTCCGTCCGGGTGAATACTGGACACGGTTCCTAAGAGACGTTGACACCCGTTTAATTTACTAAGGAAAATGCAGTACGGCGCCCTCACGCTCTTTATGAGATTGCTTGTAAAACCTTCCTTGAGCAAAGACACTTTCTTTTAAGAAACAAAGAAAAACAAAAAAATGTGCTACTAAAGCAAGACGAACTTGGCACTCTGCTTCCTACCTTGATGGTCTTGTTAAAGATTTTTAAATTACGTTAACTGTTCCTTTCTTAATTATTAGCTACTACGTAGTAAACCCTATAAACACAGGTAAATGTAACCTTTAAAATGCTTGAGTGAATCTATGCTCTTTTATGGACTTAAGAAAACTCCTTGCAACTTCATAATATTTGTTATACGTTCATCTTATTTGCAGAGCCAACTCTATAGGTACATGAATTATTATGTTCGACAGAAGTTGGCATGTTTGCCAAAGGTATTTCAGCAAAAGGACAGGACGCCAAACAGACGAAAATCACTTGACAAATATCAGAAATTATTTGCAAAAGAATTCTAATTCAACAAAGGTAGAGTAAATAAAAATGGGTATAATTTACTCGAAAAGGGTCCGGAATTCCTGATGAATGCGACCAATGTTAATTTTGACGTGAATTGAGCTTTCATTATTAACAAGAAACCGCAAAAAACACGTAATTGACGTACCAAATTAAAAGTAACCTTCTATCATGCACAAAATGAAACGTTTTCTCAACACCTTTTACTTTAAAAGGACAACAAAAATACTCGAGATATCAAAACGTAACATAATGCATGTAAAATTCAGGCGTTATGTTACATTTTACACGCTGGCCGATTGCCAAACGGTCCGCCATTTTATCATCTGCCAATATTTTCATTTGGTGCCGGTACAGCGCCAACATTTTTATTATAAATCTACAAAGATTTTAATATTTATATTGCACAATATGGGTTTTTTATTGTGTTACTGATTTATTGAAAGAGATGTGGAAATGTTCTTGGAATTAATGAAAAGTTATTGACTGTGTTGATTAAGCGTTTTTATTCCATAAGCGATTTTGTCGCAACTTGTGTCGCCGGCAACATTGCGCAACGTTGCTTGACATCGACAGGCAATTTTTAACGAACGAACTGAACAGTATGACATCAATTACGAATCGTCAAGTATGAAATATCAAGTTGTCGATGTCAAATGTCAACGTATCCTATATCCTAGGGGGCTGATGGGCTGATAGAATGTCGTTGCAAGATAGTATTTCAATGATTGATTTTGGAGGTCGCAGAAAGGTATTCATAATAATTATTAATCTACACCACAGACTACCTACAGTACTTGTCTGTCTTTCCTCTTTTTAATCCATCCAAAGGTTGTCTTTAAAAGATCGCTTTTAGCGATAAGACCGCCCATTGTGTCACCCATTGTAAAATTTCTATATTTATGTCTGTAATTTATATGGTGTACAAAATAAAGAGTATTCTATTCTATTCTAACTACACGCAATGAATTTGTCGAATTGTATCAGTGAAAATGAAGGCTATAATGTACTTACCTATGTGCAAAGGAATCTACTAGGTAGATATAACCATTCACAGATTAAAGAGAAATATAATATAATATAATTTTACTTACACTGTAGCTATAATGGTTCTGAAACATTGATAAAGCGACAGGACGGTGTTCGTATACAGGTGGCAGACATTACTATCGTTCCCAGCACTTATGTAGAATGGCATACGTTATTATTGTCGTCCCTAATTATTATAATTCCTCTTGTTTCCTTTCCTATTTGTAAATTCCTTAGCTGAATGATGCAGTCTTAAACGTTGTTTGCGTCTGGGCGCCCCTTGCGTGGCTCCGCATCGCTGCCAATGCGGTGAAGGTGTCGACTGCCTCGGACACCATGGCTTATCCTGCAGTAAAAGCGCAGGCCGGATAGCACGGCATGCCAGCATCAATGACATCATCCGTCGTGCTCTTGTCACCGCCGGGGTGCCAGCTGTTTTAGAACCCAATGGCTTGGCACGCGACGATGGTATGAGACCAGACGGAATGACCATAATGCCTTGGAAGGTAGGTAGGCCTTTGGTGTGGGATGCAACGTGTGTCGACACCCTTGCGCCATCCCATCTTCCAAGCACGGTGAGCTGTGCCGGGACGGCTGCTGCTGGTGCGGAAAATCTCAAACGGCGCAAATACTCCAATCTCTTTAGAACTTATATATTTGAGCCGTTTGGCGTTGAAACACTAGGGCCATGGGGCCCGAGTGCCCACTTAGTATTTCGAGACATCGCCAAGCGATTGGTCGACTCTTCACGTGACCAGAGGGCTGGCCTATTTTTTGGCCAAAGAATCAGTATTGCCATACAACGTGGCAATGCTGCCAGCCTTTTGGGCACGTTTCCTGTTGACAGCGATGCGGACGAATTTTTTGATGCCCTTTGATCATTTCCCCTCCCTTTTTATATACTTGTACATATTATTATTTTAAGACAGCTTTTTAAATATTGTAAATATTTTGATTTGTAAATAAAAGTCCATACCATTTAAAAAAATTAAATCGACTTCAAAAAGAAATTAAATCAAAATTATAAAATAACTTTAATTTCGGAAGTCGGTGTCTTGGGATCTGTATTTTATTTAGTTTTTGTTCTTTGTTTTTGGTTCCGTTTTATAAAAGGGGCAAAAGCAAAGAAAAACACGCGTAGCATGACGACGTTTTGTCGACGAAAGAATAGACAAAATGACACATTGCCAGGCTTAGACGCGTCGAATGCGTACAAATATTTCTACAATCTGTCATTTTGCCTATTATTCCGTCGACAAAACCTGTTTCTACGGCGGTCATGCTACGCGTGCTATTTTTTTTCAGTGGATACCTATATTGTAAGTTACGATGAAGTTTTTAAGGCAATGATTAGAAACATGTGAGATGCAATTGTAACGGAAGGTTTTTGATAAGAAAGCCAGTTGCCGTAATCAATAACGTTCAAAATCTAGTCGCAATGTCATCTCAGCGACAATCAATGTCATCAATGTCAAAAACTTGTCAAAAATCTAGGGAAATTATAGGTATTTTTGACAGATTGAGACTGTAATCAGACTGTGAACGTTTTTAAAATTATGAGAATTGCCCCTGTGAATGAATGAATCTCAGAATCTCAGCTTCTAAGTTTCCGAGTTAAATATAACAGAAATACATTCATTCATTCACTTACTGATTACACACAACCTCAACTTTTGGGTTCAGAAGCAAGACATGTTGCACAAGAGTACCTTTTATAACAAAGGTGACCGTGAGCACTAAGGAAGGATGAATTTTATAAAATTCATCCCCTAATAGGGTTAAATAGGAAATGGAAATTCGTATGGGAGTTCATTATTTTTGCCGCTGGGTAATCCCATCGAGCGCTCGGGTTTTACCGTAGAATTCCCTAGACTCCATATTTTCCTCTTCTAAACCCTACCCCCCACTAAGGTCACTTCGCCCTAATACCGGCAGTACATTAGCGGTATTATGTGATATGTCACCGGCAGTGACCGTGGCATGCTTGGGCGCGGTCCAACATCATGTTCGCTCAATTATGTGCATAAGTTACGTCACCCATTATGTGGTCTCATTGCCAACAGACTGACAGGCCAAGACTTTGCTGTGACGTGGATTGTGTCTACGTCATGTTGCAGATACTACCCTGCAGTTGTAACTGTGCAACATGTGACATTGATGGGGGGCGTTGTGGTAAACATTTGTGTGAAATTGTATTGAAAAAAAACCGGTCAAGTGCGAGTCGGACTCGCGCACCGAGGGCTATACTTGCAGGTATGTAAATAGTTTTTAAATTATTTTTTTTGTAATGTAAAACTACAAATTTACGGTTTTTGGATTTTTCCTTAACTTGTGCTACATGACATTGCTTCTTGCCAAATTTCATGATTCAAGATTCTTCTTCAACGGGAAGAAGTACCCTGTAGGTTTTGATTTCGGAATATCGCCCGTATCTTTTGATTGCGTTAATAGGTATGGAAAGACAGTTTAGGCCTATTAACGAGTATAAGGTACTCAACAAAATATAAAGTTATAAAAAAGAATAAGCATTGCCATCCAACGTGGTAATGCTGCCAGCCTTTTGGGCACTTATCCCATTGACAGCGATGCGGACGAATTTTTTGATGCCCTATGAGCTCTTGTCTTTTTTTTTTTTTTCCCTTTTTTTATACACTTGTATATAATATATATATTTTAGATTGTAAAATACTTCTTGTAATTAATATAAACCATAAAGTTATTAGTTCAAACCCCAACACAATAAACTAAAAGTTTGGTAAAGAACCTTCGCAAAAAGGATCACTTTACCTAACACACTGGGTCATCGAACGGAAACAACTCACATTTTATGGAGACAATAACTTCAATCAGTGGAGTGCTATATTATGTCGCGCTGTACCTACCCCCTGTATTATGTCGTGTCATCTCGTGCCGCTCCCATAACCAACGCCAGACTTATGGGAAACTCGTACGATGTAGTTCAGCTATGGGGAGGAAGTTTCTAAGTCTTCTTTTACTTTTAACTTTTGATGGTTTGCGAAGTTTGTGTTCATGGTAGTTTTATCTTAGGGGTTGCAAAGTTAATAAGATTGGGAAAAGGAAGTTGTGTTTATGGACGGATAGATCCGTGGTTAAGTATTAGCCAAAAAAGGATAAAAGGTACAAGGCCATTATCCATAGTAAGTTCAATGAAGTATTCATCGTATTGGTATACTTTTTAACATTTAGATATCGTGTTTTTATAGCCTAGACGGACTGTAATGCTTCAGAGCCAATTAATGAAAAAAAAGACAGCTAAGTAGGTACTTGAGCCGTCTAGACCAATTGTCAGATTTTTGAAGGTTTCGAGAACTTCTGTCTGAAGATCGTTCGATTGCAATTATACAGAAGTAGTATGTTATTGATAGATGAAGAGCTAATCATTCGAAGTTCGGTTTGAGGTCAAGAACAGCAATTATTTGGATTAAGAGGTTCTACGAACTGGAGGCTAACCGTCTTCTTTTAGTTGATGTTTAAATAAATCGATTCTTTTATTAATGGTGTTAGTTCGAGTGCGTTCTTCACTCTATAACTGCTGCAGTATTTAAATACATATTTTTTATGGTTGGATTTACACCCGTCAAATTAATTATGCATAATGATCAACTGGCTGCTGTCTGTGACTCAGTGCGTGAATTTTTTTTCGATTTTCCGAATAAAAATGTGTATGTATGTGTGTGTAGGTAGTCCTTGCTGCTACTGTTGTCCAATATCCGTGGGTTTTATCAATTCGATAGTTTACAGAATGTTAAAAACGTTGTCATAACTGGTGTTCATTACAATAATTCTTCTAAAGAACATAATACTCATTGGAACTGTTTTAATCTGCGGTAGGCATGAAGTTTATTTAGAAATCTATGAAAGAGCGTTTCCATTATTCAATAAAAATGAAAACGCTTGAGGGCTTCATCCCGTTCGCCATGGGAACCTGTACACGAGGCTTACGTCCGGTATTGGGTGGTAAAAGAGGGGTTTAAATATTTTTGTACCGTCACATTTTCATGGGACATTTACCTATATTTTTGAAACTGTTCGACTTTCTTTATTTTGTGGTAAGTATTCTATTACACGTAACATCACGCCTATATTCCTTGAAGGGTTAGGTAGAGATGTAGGTACCCTAAGGTTCACCCACATTTCGCCAGTAATGTTACTATTATATTATTTTTGTTTTGTCTTTTAGCCTATACTGTCCCACTGCTGGGCAAAGGCCTGCCCCAAGTCCTACCATTAATGTGGGATTATTTCTTTAAGTATTTGAACTATTGTAGTATTGTATAAATTAATTTTTATCTGTAGGTATAGCTGTACTTAGATATATAATAATTTTACATGAAATATGGTTATTGTGTTGAACTCAAATCTCGGTTCTCAGAAATATTACTGACAATGGCTTATAAACGATACTTTGTTATCGAAACAGTAATTAGTAGCGTTTATTAATGATGATCTCGGGGTGAGTTTATCGAAAATTTTAAGCCATTACCAATTGCCCATTACGTGGCTTGATTGGATTTTAATTATGTTGTTACATGTCTTTGTTTATGATCGTTCGACAAGAACATATTTAACGTTTTTAATAGGAAAGTATTGGTAAGCGAATGAAATTATTTTTTTTAGGGATTTGTTTTTTATTAATGATTCTACAGGTTATTTACAGTTAATATCTGGTTTCTCAGAGGAGAAGCAGAACAGTCAGAGTCATGTCTTGTTAACAGTATTTCAAAAAGGTTTTCGTCAGTAAGTGGCTCTTCTTTTCTTTGTTACGTAGGTACCTTCTATTATCAGAATACCTAATTTCCGTTTAATAAACCAACCTTGACTGTTTCCTTTATGAACATCATAGAAAATCTATTCATTGAATAAACACAAAAAAAAACAATATGAAACCCACATTCCGATTACGAAAATATAGCCGAAAAAATATATTCTAGTGTTAAAAATAAGCAGTAAGCAGCTTATCTCTTGGAAACAGTCATCAGCTTCACCCAAACGAAACAGGTCAATAGCAATCACAAGCAGTGGAGCAGAAACCAGTAACTATCTGCAGTCTTTTAAACCCGTTCCGTTATTGGTATACGTACCGGAACTGATATCACAGCAATACAGGAAACATAAACGGAACGTTTTATCTTTATGGGACTCTTTGGCTGTTAGATGGGATGCTGCTATGGTATTGTGACCACATCGTTGCTTTATTTTTCTGTACATTTGTTCCGTAAACACTGTTACATGTCATAAATGATGTTTTAAAACGAATTAAGTTCATTGATTCTTATCAGACTGCTCTGAGAAGAAAGACCAAAAAATCTGATTTATTTTCGTTGGATCTCACTTTTGAATCCCAGATTCAATCATTTAGTACATTAGTGAAATTTCCAAGTATAATGCAGTATGAACAGTGAACCTAGTGAGACATCAATCCTGCATCTTGACAATCGTGCTTGCTGCATATAAAGCAACTGCAGCGCTTACATTGTCGCTTTGACGTAATAAAACTGCAGAACTACGTCACGTCATGGAGTAAACGTCACTATGTCTGTATCAAACAAAGAAAAATACTAAGAAAATTATGAAAAATATTACAAAATGTACCCTCAGCCATATTTAATTAATTTGGACCACATTTGGCAAGAATATTAAAAAAAAATATGCAAAATTGTGTATAATATTAAACGTCATGGTAGAATATAGCTAATGTAGCTTTACATAGAAAGATAATATCAAACAGGTAGGTACGATTGTTTGAGATGACATCCTAAAAAGCAGAACCTTGTCGAAAACTTAATGTGCAATATGTTTTGTTAACCAAAACAATAATAATAATATCAGCCTATTAATGTCCCACTGGCAAGGGCCTCTTCTCATAAAGAGAAGTCACAAGCATTGATCTACACGTTTGCTAAAGATGGGTTGTCGATTTCAGACTTATGTTACTGTAGTCCAGGGTTTCTCACGAAGTGTTTCCTTCACCGATGACAGTAGGGTAATTCCACGATAAAATCAGAAAGTACATAAAAAGTCACAATGGTACTTGTCCGGATTTGAACCCACTACCCAGACAAACAAAACTCAGGACAAATCCAACAATACGTCATATTATGTGGAAATCAACTCGGTGATTTAGGCTAAGCGTTGCCATAAAGATAGCCGATTTATAACCCTTCTTTGAGCTTTCGTCAAGTACTAAAAGAAAAATTGGTTCTAAATCTTCATGTAAATTCTATCGATACAGTAAAAGTTAGCTTAAAGAAACAAATAGCTTCGTATCTCGTGGTTAGTACACTATCAATCAGGTAAGAGCTCACTATCGTACGGTTTGAATTTAATCCTGTATTGGTTTATGTGGAAATATGAGCCTTATTGCTTCAAGCTTCGTCCGTGAGCCGGGAAACTCGGGAAGAGTTTAATTGAATTTTTCTCTTAAACATTTTCAAGCTGAGAATTATTGCATTCAATAATTTTTATATTCTTCTTACTTGCAATTGCTAACTTTGTCAAACTGTGCATGTAGGGGAGACTTTAGAACATTAGAACGATTGATAGTTATTAGCTTTGAATTATGGGGAGTACACGTAGATAAATGAGTACATACTACACTCTAGGACAGATAGTTCATTGTACCTATGTAAGTCTTTGCATCTATAAATAAGTAAAAAGTCCTCTCTAAATAAACGAAGTAAAATATATAATTATGTGTTTATGAATAAACATATTGACAAACATACACCTTTACAATTATAACAAAATTGAAACTGTTTAAACGCAAAAAATAATAAATTGCCGGAGGTTCAAAAACTTTTCCTTTCTCCAGTAAAGCGGAAAAGGAACGCCGAAAGTTTTGGGCGACAACAAATTGTGTGCGGCTGTCTAGAAATTTCGACAATGCCGCGTCACTTAATGGCGAAGTGACAAAGGATTTGTTCCAAATGAGCAAAAATGATGGAGTTCGCAGTTAGCAAACTTATATCAAATAATTCTTAAGTTGCTTTCAGGTGTTCATTATCATTAAAGGCAGATTAACATTTGCATTAATTAAATAGCGAGGCTATATAGCGCGTCTGTACGTTACACTGCACAATAAAAGAACTGTCACGTTAGTACTGCCGTCCAAACGTCACGTCAGTCTAAACAAATTACTTGCTACTTGATCAGAGATCAATGTAAACTCGTTATAAATACAACAACCATAAGCATCTCCTAAATTGCATTACATGACCCTTAGGTAATAGGTAATACGGGCTGGTGTCCGCAACTCCACGTCTATGCGCGTATTTTGCGTACGGTACATGACCTTTCCGCATATGTCTGTGCAATATCTTGACCAACCTCCATGATCTGCCCTTGCCTAGCCTTGATACTTTTAAATATGGGACTTCTCATGACTTGAATTGTATAAGCTTGCATTCCCCCAATATTTAACTTGATAATAACTACTACTAATTAACATCTCTGTTGTTATTTCTTCAAAAGACCGTATCAGACACGCATCTGAATGGTTCTTACATGGCCTGACCAGCATTTTCTGTTGTTTTACATTAATAATAACTTACATTAAATTACTTAGCTTTAACATTCATATCTGCTAACACAATCAGCTTTAAAACTGTTCTACGAATTCTAAATCTTATTTATTTACGAAAAGCAGTTTCATTTAATGTTAATTCAATTCCTTACAACTGTCGAGTGAAACAGCGTCGGAAAAGCCGTTTGGATAAAAAAGCTCAAACAAAAGAACAGTCGCAAGAAAAATAGTTTCAAACTTTTCCCCTCTTACAAAGGGAAGATAAAAACAGTAAAAAAACATTTCCTGACAGTTACATCACTACCATTATAATAGCTACGAGTATTAAGCTGCTATCATTCTTATTTACGAAGATAAGGGATCTGACACACATGTTACACAAACCTCCATCATTACTTGTGAACGCACCCTTACGGCAGATCCGGGGATGAACTCGGAAAACTCACAAACTCATATTTACGGGCTTAAGGAGAAAATATTAATATTTTTTTCTCTTTAACTTCTTTTATTGCTTTACTAACTTTGCTCTTTTACGGAATTTAATCCCCTGATGTTCGTTTTGATCAGGCGTTACGTTGGGTCAGTTTGTTATTATGAGGCTAGATAAAGTTTTAATTTATGGTTCATTATCATATCCTGCCAATTTTCTTCGTTTTTTTTTAAGTAGATTCGAGATTTTTTTTCAGCTTATTTTATCCAAAAAATATAGGAGAAGTGTTTTTTTTCTAGCAAGATGTAAATTGGAGTTTATTTTCTCACGTCTAGGGGCACAGCAATGAAAAAATTCCGGCTAGATATTCCGAATTTTTTATGGACACTTTCTCTTGAAGATTTCTGGTCATTGGCAGCTTGAAGTAAAAATAACGGCAATTTTTTTTTCAACTTTTGTGAAACATAAAGGGGTGTGAATTCGACTATTATGTTGGTAGCTCTCCCGAGTAGGTTACTGGAGCGAATTCTACTAACGAGGTGTCACTGGATTTCACACCATTTTACGTGTCACATGATTGTAATTTCATTTTACGTCAAGTTTTACGTGTCCAGGCTTGATATTAATTAGCCACTTTTTGAGTAAGTAAACTTATCACATTATTGTTTATAGGCAAAATAGGCAACTGTTATCAGTTGGTTTCAAATAAAAGATGGGGATAAAACAACTTTTGGATTCGAATGAAGAGATAGGTAAATATAAAAAAAAAATACTGTGCAGGGTTCCCAGGCACAGTTTTTTTTTTGTTTTGCCTTTTCTGTCCCACTGCTAGGCAAATGTCTCCTCCAAGTCTTTCCAGGAACTCTTTCCTTTGCCACCTGAATCAGCCCTCGCGATGCGCGTCCAGCCCTGGCCACCTATTCTGCGCCGACCTCGGCGGTGCCGTCCATTTTCAGATAAGTACTTACCCTTTAGTGTTTATTTTGGACCAATGACACAATTGTGAATATTCGTCCGATTAGCTATTAAAGTTAATCGGATGAATATTCACAATGGTGTTTAAGAATCTGATATTAGGATCCTCGTGTTGTTTTATATATTTCCATTATATTTTGAATGTATTTTTGGGTAGTCAATGTAAGTTAGATGTATGTGTATCATTGCATTGGCGTTATAGCTGTTAAGGTGTTATTTACGTAATTTTGAATAAATGAGATCGTTTACAGACAACGTTTCTTTAGCACTTTCACATCTGTTCTCCTATTTTTATAACCTAACGAGTTTAATATTTAATCACAAAAACAAGAGCAAGAGCTTTGAAAAACATCAAGTTAGCACAACGCAAAAACATCTTTCAGGGAGAAAATTGAGTGTGTATTACCTTTTTAAACAAAAGTCTACCTCTGACGATTGATATCAATGACTTGACTGCTTAGAACACGCAAAATAAAAGTTAAAAAGTGGTATACTTATCGCTTTGGTTGCATGTACCTTCCACCCCATACGTTTAATGGAATAACAATGCAATAACAAGACAAAAAACATTTAATTATGTAACAGTTAGCGTGCAGACTGCATCGATCCGCGCCTTCATAATAAAATTCAGGGCTGGATTTTCCATTGACTCATTTTACGGTGACCATGAAAATGTAAGAGACGGTGCGGTCGTAACCTTGGCGCTCAAAGTTCTCTTAATGGTATTAAATGTCTACCGTTACAGTGTTAATGTCGTAAAACTTTTTTCGACCCGCGTAAATGTCGAATTTCAAATATACATTATATTTTCTTTCTATTAATTTGTTGTTTATATCAGGGCTTTAGACTGTTTTTTTCGGTCAGTTACCCAATTAAACATTCTGTGTCATAACTAAATTACATTATCAAAATACTTTATTTCACATATAACTACATGGGCACATATGAAACGTCAGAAGCTAGGTGCATGGTTCTAATTGGTCGTTTCCTATGGAGAAGAGCCGGTAAAAAACTCCACGGTTACTCTTTTAAAAATAATAATTGGCTTTTACAATGTTTTCGCATTACTTTAGGTATGGGAGGACAGAGTACTGAGTAAGTTTAATTTTAGTTTAGTTTTTAGTAAGTAATTAAGTTTGTTTTTTATTGCATACACTTTTCCGGGATAAAAAGTACCCAGTGTGGTGCCCAGGATATTAAAGAATAAGTATATCAAGTTTCATCGTAATCGAACCAGTAGTTTTTGCGTGATGCCTGAACAAACAGACAGACAGACAAAAATTTTCCTAATCACATTTTTGGGTTCGCTGTCGGTCTAGTAACACCCCCTGCCATTAATTTTTTTGATATTTTCAATGTACAGAATTTTCACTTCTACAGATTTATTATAAGTATAGATTGTAATATTCATAATTACAAAAAAGAAAAACATAATCAGGTAACAACGAGTTTGACTATAATAAAAATAAACAAATTCATTATTATTTTAAACGTCTAATTAACATTTAATGGAACTCGTGGCAGTTTTCGGGAATTTACGCTTGCGAAGCATAATAAGAATGTAGGAAACAGTTCCAAGAATCAGTTAAAGGTGAAAAGGCGTCTTTTGTGATCGTTAAATTAAAGCCTTTGGGAAACTGCCATTTTGTTTGATAATGAATTTGAACATGAATTTGTTTAACTACATGATTATACACTGCTTTAAATTTTGGAAACAACAATATTCTTGGAGATCTTCTAAGTAGTAATAGTCCTTTGGGCGCATTATGTCCAATTTATCATAGAAGATTAAAATAAAGCAAACAGCAGTCATAAAGTAAGCCTGAATGTATTATTTATATTTGAATATTTCATGGACACCTCAACATACACCCTGTATTGATAACACCCGTACAGTAACGAATGGTACAATCATGACAAAAACATGTTTCGATACCTTATTCACGGTATACGTGAATACAAAAGTGTTTCTCGTTGTTCACCCTTTGACACTTACTGTTAATAAGAACGAAACGAGCTTTCAGCGCATGTAATAAAGCTCAAATTCGAATAACTCATATTTGGTGGCAGACTCGTATTGTTGAGAATAACATCGTTAGAGTAATTTAATTTTAAGTGGTTCTTATACAATGTTAAAAAGACTTAAATTGGAATAACACAGATATAATTAAAGTATCCTATTGTTAAGTAATAATAGTCTAACTAGAACGTAACACAATTTGGTTTTATCTCGAATTCTCGTGAAATACAATAATATGTTTGAAGTTTGGAAAATCTTTTGTTGAAAGAACATGGCCAGTTTTTATAAGGACGTCGGCATAGTTATCAACTTTAAAGTACACCAATGATTTTTGGTGTTTTATATTCGTGAATATTGGCCTATTAAATTGCTATAAATAAAAAACTCTGAGAACTTGTCATCACAACATACTAGACAAAAAACAATTTCATTAAATCTTTTAATCAAAACGCTAGCAATAAGGTATATACTTATATTAGATTATAATTTCGCTATTAAAAAACTTAGACGCTTTAAAGTAGCGAACAGTTGTGAATTATTACGTATAACTGATATGGTTTTAGTAGATATTATTAAGCATTTAAACAAAGTAATGGCCACCTAAATGAAGGATTTTAAACTGTGTATTGATTTACGTTTATTAAACTGGGTAATAGTCTCAAAAAATGTGACAATAATAACAAACATAACATCGCGCCTGTATTCCCCGAAGGCATGGGCAGAGGTGTACCTATAGTACACCCACATTTCACCAGTTATGTTTAAGTCCCATGTATTAGGGGGACAAATCCAGACTCCGGGCTCCTACTGAGAAATTCCTGATGAATAACCCCAATATCACTTTGCTCGACCTGGGAATCGAACTCAGGACAGTAAACCAACGAGGCAGTCATAATAACAATATTAACAAAGCATATTCAAAACTAATATTTTTCTTTAAAGTACATTTTTACAGGTTGTCCTTATATTTTTTTAAATAGTTCAATTAACAATAAACAAGGGAAGCACAAAATAAAACAAAAGAGTAAAAAAAAATATTTATTTATTAAATAAAAATATTTTGCTATATTATAATTATTATATCTTAAATGCCTACCTAGGTAACATACATTACAGCAATGCAGCAATAGTGTTAATAAAGAGACCGAGGGAGGTCAATCAACCAGCTTTGATAAAACAGAGCATTTTTATTTCACAAATACACTAACCTGGATAAAGTGTAAGTATAGGGCTTTTTTTTTGGATGGGAAATCATCTAATGACTCATCCCGCTCTAGGTGGAGCGGAAGGGAGTGTCAGACTCTTACTGACTAAAACCCACCCGTATTCCTTCCTTAGCCCTTTATGTTCCGGGGCAGCGGTAACCCTTTTGGACGATCCCGCTATAAGTATATTGCTTCAGTAATTACATAAATAACAAATGTAACAATCTGTTTCTGCATTGTTGAAATATACAGTGAACAGATGTGATTGAAGCTGGCTTATAATTAGGTAATGATATCGTATTACTATCCCATTGAAGTGGCCCTCTTTGAACAGGCGGCAACGGTGATGGCTCTGGTGGGCTAACAACTTGAACATTAGGGGCTGCTGCATCATTGTTCAAAGCCAATTCCTGCATGTCTCGTGATGAGTCATGCACTGCCTGTCTATTTGCTCGCATCCAACACACATGGCAAACATAGTTGTTTCTTGAGGGCTGAAAATAAACCAGTTAGAATAAACACAGATAAATGCTTATGTTTATATAATTTTTAGTAACAAGAGTATCTTTTGTATACAACTCTTTATGTTTTCAAGTATTATGTTATTGTTACACTTGCCTTCCTTAGGCAAGTATATGTTAAAGATGGAAAATATATAAAACGCAGATATTACAATCACAGAAACATAGTATGAAAACTCCTTTTTTATAGATTAATACAACTAGGTATTTATAATAATGAAAAACAAAATGCTTATCACATAATTAGTATTTCGTGATAAGGACAGCCAGCAATGAACACTCCATACTGACAGTATGGTGTCTTATTTTCCTCACAGATTTGCCACAACCAAGGCAAACCATGTTATTCCCCAGTAGTCTCTCTTGTTCACCAGCTTCGGTATTTAATAATAATAACACAACAAATAAATGTATCCATAGGCAACTGAAAATAAGATGCACTGTAAGTTAATTTCGCATACCAGAATTATATAAAAACATTGAGGTAATAATATGTACTTACATATTACCTCAATGTATAAAAATAAATCAGAAGTTTTTTCTAGTCCAACTTCTTACCTGGGTTTGAGCATTGGTTATCCAACGCGAAAGTCTTGTTTGGTGGTGTGCAGAAAGCGAGGTTATTAGATGCCTCTGCAACCTTTGCATGGCTATTCCCACAGAGTACACTATAATATACTGAAAGCTATTCCGCAGTTGATGCACCTCATATTGATCCACAAAACAAATCCAAAACGCAATGCAAATCAGAATCCAGTGTTAATAGCAAGGTAATCGAGTGGTAGACGGTATCAGTCCGTAGAAATAAGCAGGGGTAAAAAATATTAGAAAATAATCGCAGAAACAAACACAATAAATACGCAATGAAGAATCTGCAATAACATTACATTGACATAGACAATGACACATTGTCAAACTTGTAAACGCGTTCCGTTTTAAGTTTTTTTTTGTGTGAAATATAAAAAAAACTATCTTACGCATCAACATTATGGAAAGATAAGTTTATTAAATGCGACAAATACCGATGAAGCCAGTTTTGTATGAATAAAATGTTCCTAATAAAAACATTTTGTCGTCCATATCACATGTCTACAAGTAGTATGCATGGTGTGGAACGCCCATTATTATATTTATCTTTCTCTATGGTCCATTATGGCAGACGTTGACAAATGATACTTTGAATTCATCTTTCATTACTAATTATTTTGAAATAAAAACTGACGAGTCCAGAGAGGTTAAAAACTACGAATCAATTCATTTTTCTATTTTTAATATCCAATGTTATTTACTATGTATGTGTAAATGGAATGTACTTTTTTGTCCATGTCTAAATGTGTACAATGGATAATGGTTGAATACAGTAATAATTTGATTAAGTTAAATACTGGCTTTAATCGGTATGTTTTGGTTTGAATATATTGGATAAAAATGTGTTTATGGCCTTATTATAATTATATTAATAAAATGTACGAGCTATTAAAAAAAAAATACAATATTTTTAAAGTCAAAATAAGACATACCTTTCTATATTTATGTCTGTCACTTATATGTTATACATAATAAAGAGTATTCTATTCTACCTGAATCGGATAAGTGTTTTCGAATTATGTAATATATAACCTATGCGGAAAAAAGTATAGGCAGCCATATTACATTATAGAAATGTAACGTGTAACGTCACTGCCTGTCCGTTTGTCCGCAAATAATAGAATTTTGTAAAAAGCAAAATTTTTCACGTAGATACCAAATCTATAACAATTTCTCATTACATCCGTAATCTGGTATGCTCAATTGCTCGACAGACGTTAAGAAAGTGTCCAAGGAAGCTGCCAGCCAATCAAATTACAAAGGAGTGAGGAAGTCCTGCAAAATTGGTATGGGACTAGAAAAGTAATTCGTTGAGAGAATGGACGGAGACTGATTAGTGAGGAAGTTTCTTTGAGTGGAGCTGTAACTGAGTAAAATGTTTGATTTAGATTTATTTTGTACAACATACTAGTCCTGACTGGATTGGTTAATACGAATCTTTTGTTGAAGAAAACATCAGTAAACGAAATGAAAAAGCAGTTTTTTTATATCCTGAACTTTAAAGTAGTAATTCTGTGACTTCCTGGGTACCTTCTCTTTTATAAGGTAATTCTAGCGATTTTATTACCAACAAGCTTCCGTCCGCGGCTTCGACCACGTGGTAAGTCGATAAAAAGTTGCCTATGTTCTTACCCACGGTTTAAGAGGTTCCGCCGCGGTAATCGAAACACAATAGATGTTATATTGTTATGATGGCTACATACAGCCGTATAGTGTCCATGAAGGTGTTAAAGTATCCCCATACCAAATTCCATCAAAATTGGTCCAGCCATTTCGGAAATTAGCCGGAACCAACGGACAGACAGACAAAAAAAATATGAAAATTGTGTTTTTGTTATAAGTACCGTGTCTTATCATATGCATTTAGTAAAAAGCTGTTATTTTGAGATCACGAACAGACACTACAATTTTATTTATTTTTATAAAAAGTTAAATTAAAAATTTAAAAAACCCCCGACTCAAACAAAAACCTCTAAAAACTAAAAAATAATATATATTGGCCCTTTACGTTTAATATAAGTTGCAGTAAATATTTTGATCCAAGCATACTCACGTCGGGGGACGGCTAATGAAAATTGGAAGTTAACCGCAGCTATGTTTTCTACAATAGCATGCATTCATTATTGCTGGGTTTAAGCCTCATCTGTTTGGCGTTTTCATTAGCCGTCCCCCGACGTGAGTATGCTTGGATCAAAATATTTACTGCAACTTATATTAAACTTAAAGGGCCAATATATATTATTTTTTAGTTTTTAGAGGTTTTTGTTTGAGTCGGGGGTTTTTTAAATTTTTAATTTAACTTTTATTTCTTGCTTTTTAAACTTTATAATATTATATTACTAGTAAACATGCTATACGATCGGCACGTGACTCGCCGAAATCTGCGAAGCTGTACGTATTTTTACCACAGTGAAGCTAGTTACGTACTCGTGGTCGTTGGCGTTCATTCCATATTAACGTATTCCTCTGTTTTCTCCCTTCCTCATTCCCTTTCAATATCGTGTACATTATTCTGCTTGTCAAGCCCTTTCATTTGATACCCATATTAAAGGAGTTGTGAAAAAAAAACGTAATTCGCCATTTTGTGGTGGCGGCCATCTTGGATTTGAAATTTGTCATATTGTATAGTATTCTACTAGTCAAGCCCTTTCATTTGATACCCATATTGAAGAAGTTGTGAAAAATTATGTAATCCGCCATTTTGTGGCAGCGGCCATTTTGGACCGATTTTCATCAAACATAGCTAAGAACACTCCCGACTAATTTACCTTTCAAACAAAAAAAACAAAATCAAAATCGGTTCATCCGTTTGGGAGCTACGATGCCACAGACAGACACACACACACACACGCACACACACACACAGACACGTCAAACTTATAACACCCCGTCGTTTTTGCGTCGGGGGTTAAAAAGACCATTGAGAGAAAAAACTAAATACGAGTATGTAGGTACATAACTAAATTTGATCTAAGTTAACATCTATAAAAATATAACGTCATGTTCAGGTACAATTTAATTCTATTTTCATCCTCAAAAACGTAGAACAACATCATGACATTCTTTATTAAAATAAACAAAAACGAAACTTCAGTTTCATCAAACCCAGCGCCCTGTAGCTAAAATTTGAGATTTTCCGCCCAAAAAATATGATGTACAAAATGTTTCACCCTTTCAGTGCGTTCGAAAAAATGGAGGTTGTAATTTAGCACGTCAGATGCTCGTGATGAATGAGTGACGTCACTTAAAGGGGGGGTTGAGGGAATAAATAATTGATAATCTGTAGGTAGAATCTGTAGACTTTTGCTTGAGACTGTATTGCGGGTATGAATGTTTTAGGGTAAAAATCGGAATATAAAATGTTATATTTTCAAATATTTTATGCTTTTGATGATGAGTTTCTGTATTTTTATAATAAACATCATCAAATAAATATAATAAATACCCTGTTATAGTTAATAAAGCCGCTGCCACACATGTGATTTCGTCCTTCAAAGGTGTACCTACATCCTTATCCTTATCTGTAATTCATATTATTATTTATTTATTTATTATGTTGTATAAAATAAAGAGTATTCTATTTATCTATCCTCTAAGTATAAACCATTTTCGAATTAAAATAAAATCAGTCCATGATCAAATTAACATTCCCTAATCTATCAGGAACAAATCCAAACACAACTTCAAACCAATATAATAATCCATTAACATCGTAAATTGGCAATTTTCTTCAAATATTTATAATCTCCATCCCCTAAGAGAATTCTCAATATTGTTTCACAATTTAAGTATAGATTTTGGATCCAATTCCGAACGTATTATAAGAAAAGAAAATTGATTTCTTTTTACTTATGATTGAGGGGAAATTACTTTGGGGTCTATTAAAATCCTTTTTATTTAAACACTCGAGGGCTGAAAGGGTTTGTGCCCCTTCTATATTTTTAGGGGCAAGTATTATGGATTTCAATTGTAGGTACATCATTTTAAATCTACAGCAATTTCTTACATATTACTTTAACTACTCATTTTAGGACTACGTACTGCAGAAAAAGGGCAGCGCAACATTTATACTCTTCATTACATCACAGAAAGTTTAAGCGAATTACAGTAAATTCCCCATTAAATGGCTATAGCCACCACCTGACAAATAACCACCATCAGCGCCAGTAATTCGAAACCAAAACGAAGTCCGAGGAAATTGCAAGCGAATTGGTAATGCACCAAAGTACCCCATTCGTACCCTGAACAAACTCCCCTGGAAAGCCCTCTGTCTTTCGCCAATTTTCCCCTAGACTCCCCTGTGATTGGGGTGCGGACACAGTACGACATTGTATTACGCCATATTTTGTTGTTTAAGTAGCTACTTTTAAATTCTATGCATATGTTTAAATGGTAGTTTCTAAAATAAAAAGTAAAATATGAATAGGTGCATTTCCTAACAAAAAAGAAAAAAAACTGGATTTTTTCGGCAGCGAAAGATGAGAAATGGTAAAAAGATATTCCGTTAATTCTTACGTAACAAATTGTGAAATTCGTTTTTGAGCCATTGACAATCTAAGGTGTAGGTAGTTTCTCACCTACCGCCTGATTCTCACCTACCGCCTGACGCAGGTCCTCACCGGACACGGATGTTTCGGGAGGTTCCTGCACATCATCAGGCGGGAGGAGACGCCCGGGTGTCACCACTGCGAGGATCGCCCAGAGGACACGGTGGAGCATACGGTGGAGGTCTGCCCCGCTTGGGCGGAGCACCGCCGTGTCCTCGTAGAGGCGATCGGCAACGGCGGCGACCTCTCGCGTCCGGCCCTGGTTCAAGCCATGGTCCGGGGCGAGAGGGAGTGGGAGGCGGTCACCTCCTTCTGCGAAGCAGTCATGCTAGCGAAGGAGGTGGCGGGACGGCTCAGGGAGAGAGCCGCACGCCTCAGCCGCCGCGGGAGACGCTACGGGCGTCGGGAGCCGCGTGACGACTCCCGGCCACCGTAGGCGCGGGCCTGCGGACGGAGAGTAATGGGTAGCTCTCTGTCCGATCAGGACCAGGCCCGTGCCGGACGGCGCGTATGTGTTCCACGCGCGCCTCAAAGAGATGTCAGCATTAAGGAAGGGGCCCGCCAGGGCCGAAGCCTGCCGGGGTAGCGGGATCGTCCGAAAGGGTTACCGCTGCCCCGGAACATAAAGGGCTAAGGAAGGAACACGGGTGGGTTTTAGTCAGTAAGAGTCTGACACTCCCTTCCGCTCCACCCAGAGCGAGAGGAGTCATTAGATGATTTCCCATCCAAAAAAAAAAAAAAAAAAAAAAGGTGTAGGTAATACTAAAACTATAAAATAAATAGATCACTTTCAGCACTACACCTACTAAAATTGACTGTGCTAAAACTTGGATCTTATTACTATAAATTATTCTTCAAACAATACTAAGGTTGTCAACAGTGTGTCTCTAGCCTAACCCTGGACGTCGAGTGACAAAAATATCAATAAAATAAATGAAATGGTCTCGCCAGCGCCGCGGGGGCTGACACCGCAGTTTACTTGTCCTGGTGTGCGACGTGCACTGCTCTTTGACACATGTCGAGTAGAGACAGTCTCCCTATTATTATGATGGTCGACAAAGACTAGATGTAGACTGACGTGATTCTTAGAATTCTGGAAACGTATCATGGTAGTTTCGTTTTGAATGTTAGCTATTTAGGTACTACAATAGCAAGTTGAACATGCCTTTTAGTGTTTTTGCTTTTTGTGTGTGGATTGGACGAGGAAGAGCCGTAAAAGCACACAATGGTGCCGATTCTGTTATTCACAAACTAACTACATTTGAGTTCAGTGCATCTTTTCTTTCTTTCTATTTCACTAAGAAATAGACAAGATAAATTTTAGTTTAGTCCTGTCAAATTAAGTAATTTTAGTAAGCAAGTTATTTACCCTTCATATGCCGGAAACGCGGATCTACGCGAGACACAATGGCTTTTTAATTGTTTCTGTAATTACGGCATTGAACCGGTAAATCACGTCTAAACTTGTATGGAGTATTGTCATGCACTGATTAATTTGGCAGGACTAAACTAAAATTTATCTTCTGTTCTTTTCTTAATGAAATAGAAAGAAAAAGATGCACTGAACTTAAATTTACTTTAGTTTGTGAACAAGGGAATCGGCACCATTTACTTTGTTTTACATCCATTAAAATCCAAAAATGCTGTTCAATATCAATCTTCCTAGCCTTTTCCCGATTGTCACCCATCGACGAACCGACTGCGGCTAGCGTAGTTCAACCTTCTATCGACCCGAGCGACTGTTATTATTTAGCCACGATTCCTACATCAACTTTTTCGCTTACACGTTTCAATTGAAAACGAATTCATTCAACAGTCTAAAGTAATAAAAATAGCTGCGATTGAGCCATTAGGTACGCTCAAATGTTAAAAACGCTAATAAAGGAGATACAGATCTAAAGGCATTACGAAAATGACGTCTAGAACAGGAAAACATAAGTTTTATAGAGCAGAAAGAAAAGCATCAGGTGTATGGAGTATTTTCTTGTCATTCAACAGCGAAGGAAAGCTATTGCCGAGTTAATGGCTGCTGCATTTTGCCATCAATTCTGCCATAGTAGTTTATCTTTGAGGTGTGCAGTGTAAGTGAAAAGCGAACGGACGGATATGACAAAGTATAAAAGTACAGGTAAGAGTACGCATACAGGAAGAATAAAAGTAATTGTACAATAATAACATTTGCAGCACTATTAAATGTTTGCTTGAATAACCTGGGCTGACACAATACCAAAATTAACACAACTAAGTATGAACTTACAGAACCATGAATGGAACTTTGTTATCGGGATAATATCGACCATGTAATAAATAAAATTTATTAACAGACACGGTTTTTGGGTATCTTACAAAATTCTGAGTTATCTGTACCAGTATTGAGTTATTACAATCATGTGAAGAATATGGTACAAAGGAGTTCCCTGGTATCTTCGGTTGTGCTCATAGTAAAAACCAAAGAGCTCCTACGTACAAAACTTAATTATTTCCCAAGAACACCTTCATCTCTACACTTATACCACACTGCTAGCCGCAAAGGGAGGATAGACCAGCGAAGGGGGTGTTTATAAAAGCTTCAATTAATTATAGGACAGGAATCGGCGCGAATAAGCATGAGGGATTTATATGAAACTGTACGGGATTTCACGTCAAATTGATGCGGCGCTATCTTTGAATTCTTTTAATAAAATTGAACTGAAAGGTTGATTTGAATTTTTAACGGTTTGTTCCAAGCGAGTGTTATTTGAATTTGGTCCATGAAAGTTTATTCGTCTCTCTATTTCATCGCGCACAATATTTGATTGTGGGTATTATTTTTAAACATATGAGAAGTGAGAAAATACACACATCAAAAGTGTCTAGGGATCAACATATATTTTTGCAATAACTTTTCTCCTGATTGATATTAATTAAAATTTTCTTTAAGGATTCATCAAATAAAGTGTTTTCGTTTGTCACAGTAACGATAAACCAAGTCACCTTTGCATTAATAAAGAAATTTGCCATTTTCCTAATAAAGGGATTTTTGACATTTGAACCACTAACACAAAAGTTCGAAAAAAAGACTGAAATAACAGTTTTCTTTAAAATTTTATTGGGTAACTTAAACAATTAATAATCCGTGTTTCTACCGCGAACACTAACAACACAAGAACATCGGTTTGGCATACTCAAAATGAGTTCATCCAAATCACGCTGTGGAATGGCAGCCCATGTTCGTTGCAACAACAAAAAAAGGTCTTCTTGCGACTGGATACCCTCCATATTCGGCAGAGCTCTTCTCTGTAGCATATCCCATGCATGCTCAATCGGGTTCAAGTCTGGCGACTGAGCAGGCCAGGGCAGGACATTGATGTTAGCTGCGGCGAGAGTCTGTCTTACAACTCTTGCGGTGTGCGGTCGTGCATTATCATGCATTAACTGAAATAAGGGACCGATTTGCACTTGTAGAGGAACGATGACGTCTGATACAATCGTCTCAGCATAAATTTGAGCGTTGAGGTTGCCTCTGATCCAAATCAACTCAGTTCTTCCGCCGATCCAAATACCCGCCCATACCATGATGGTTCCACCACTATAAGGATGGACTTCCTGGCAGGATTTTAATCGCTGTTGGCGTCCAGGGGTTCTCCAGTGTCGTATACGTCTTGTATCCGGTCTCATACCAAAACGAGACTCATCAGAAAAGCACACGAAACGCCATTGTTCTTCTGCCCAATTTCTGTGTTCAAGAGCCCATTGATATCGAATCCTACGATTGTGCATTGCTATAGGTGGTACCCGTAGCGGTCTTCGGGAATGAAGGTTCACTTCATGCAAGCGGTTTCTGACTGTTTGGTCGCTAATTAAGTTCCCTGAAGAGTGATGAAGCCTCACGGCTAACATCATGGCGGTTATTGTTGGAGCTCTTCGAGTTAAGATTTGAATGTATCGGTCTTGTCTCCGTGTGGTGCAGCGATACCGTCCTCCATGGCGCTCAGCCACGGTACCAGTGCTTCGGTAACGTGTCCAAAGTTGACTGATAACACTCTGACTTGTATTCAGAGCTAAAGCCACAGTACGTTGCCGGGAACCAGCTTCTATCATTCCCACGGCTCTGAGCATTTCTTCCCTGCTTAAATGACGTCGCCGCTCCATAATAACGTTGGTTTTAATCAGTAGTAGGGAAACAGTAGCACTAATAATGTCTTCAATGCGTTGTATGTTTTTATAGGGAAAATATTAATAGCTGATTTTCATCTTTTACTCGAATTTGATTCACAGTTCCTGATTCAAATTATGAAATGCACCAAAAAGGATCCATATAAATTTATAAAATCATAAATTTATTACAAAGCCACATCTCAATCTCAAGAAATTCGCATAAAAATGCTTGATCCCTAGACACTTTTGATGTGTGTATATAATTGCAGCATATTAGTCACCATTGACTGCAAGCAAGCAAGCGCGACCGCTGAGCGTGGGGTTCTGGGATCGATTCCCGGGTCGGACAGTGCTATTGGGAGCCTCATTAGGTCGTAGTAACAGTCCGGAGTTTGGAAGTTGCCGGTGTAATACTCCCGTGCCTCGTAAAGCACGGAGTCCAGTCATGTTGGATTACCGTCCCATCGGACTATCAAAGTGAGGAATGAGAGAGTGCACCTGTGCCTGCGCACACACTTGTGCAGTATTATATGAGACTGGTCTCCGCTGAGATTGGTCGAGCTGGCCGAAATTCGGTCTGGAGGACTATTATTATTTGGCACTATAGTTATACTGGTTGAAATTGAAAACATGCGACAAATCGAAATGGGAGATTGTACTCATCATTATGAACAACTGTCACTATGGGAACAAACCAGAAATCGCGAAAAAAAAAATCAGCTGTTCCCTAAAAAGTAGCACTTAACGTGTATTATCGGCAACCCGCTAATAATGTAGCGTAGTTTAGTAGCCAGCATTTAGAAACACATTTTTCTGTGTCATTAGAGAATCCCTCTCAGCGTCTAACTGAGAGAAATGGCAACTAAGTGGAGCTCATTACTCTTTGATTTCAGGCTGAATGTTCGAGTAGCGGTAGAACTATCTACGGAAACAACACAACATCCATCACTAATAGTACCTAACTTCTGTTTCTAGAGTAGTGTTTGATAGTTTTGTTTGTCTTCCATAAACATTTACCTACCTTCATATAGAGTCCGAATTTATGCTTTATCAATGACATTAGCGATAAGGCTGCCCATTGTTTGTAGTGTTAAATATATTTTATTATTATTTTCTAGTGTCCAATAAAGTATATAATAAATAAATTAGGCCTCTACAACATTGGGTTTTTAAGAAAATATAACTAGTTTCATGAGGGTGCTATCACCTGCTTATGTTTGTGAACTACAGGTGTGTTTATTATGTTATATTCCAAACAAAAAATAAAAGAAATAAATCATCTCAAAAATCTTTATTCAACACCATCTTCAGTGTTAAATCATTCTATAACCTTGTAGTCATAATGGAATGGTAAATAACCACGAAGAACAAAGGGAGAAGAAATAGAATAGCTTGGTTGAATTACACGGTAAGGCAAGTAAGAGAAGCTTCCCAACCTGGAGGTTTGAACATTGACGACTTCATATTCCTTGTCAATAGGTTTGGTCTCAATTTTAAATTCTTTCAGATGATTGGTTTCAATCTTGATTTCTGGTTCACTGTTATCTTCAACGGGCTCGGTGACCAGGATCCGGTACTGCCCGCTGGGGTCCCAGAGCACGTTGGCGTGGGTCACGGCGATCACGCAAAGGGTTACGAGTAGCAGTTTCATCTTTAAGTAAATGTCAATATTAATTTAAGGAAATGAAAAATTATTTGCATGTGGGCTTGTATTGTAAATGGAAAGTTGTTAAAGTAAATGAACCGCAAATTAGAAACTAGGGTTAAGAAAACCAAACATGGTTTGTTAGCTGGAAAAAATAAACCAATGTAAAATGTAACTTACATGGCTTTATTTAATCGATATAAATTAGAATTTAACATGAAATTCGTGACAAAATCCTTCAACAAAAGCCTTCTACTCGTACTTAACGTCTCTACAGAATGATGTTAAAAACCCTTGAAACACTTTTATGGCCTCAAAAATTCAATTCAATCAAGAAACGTGTGCCTCGAAGTAAATAAAAAAACCCATTCCCTGAAAATCTTTTAATTCGTTCGCAAGTAGTGATTAAGTATGGTCTGAGGAGAAAATTAAATTTAGCTCAAGTGAGGTTTGAGTAAGAGGGACAATCATAATTAGACACACAGCACCCGGGCTCGTGGAGTACCCTCTGATGTTTAATTTGAATTTTGAATTAAGTCTTATGTATTTTTCTTCATATTTAGGGGCAAAAAGGGAAATTTTGAAAAATTACATTAAAAAAATCTTTTGTGGCGTAAACTATTCTGACAAAAGACATCATTTAGATATTAGAGATATTAAATACTTCATAACATGTTAGTTTCAGGCTTCCCATTTAAGATAAAAAGTAAGCAAAGTTAACTTAGGTACCAACTTACGTTTGGAATTGGTTGAAATCCAATTACATAATACCAAACTTTTATTTTGTTAGTTTATATATAGAAGACTAATTGCTTTTTCAATTATGTTATTTAATGCACACGTAGGTATCTACCACTATTTAATAGCATTTAAAAGAGCAGAGAGCGATAAGTAATTTAATGCATCTTTAATTTGTTTTGATAAGTTGTTTTGATAGTTTAATTAAAAAACTATTATAGGGTGACAAACAAGTTATGATAAAACTAAGATAAAGAACTTATCTAAAGATTTTAATTAACTCTACAAGGTGAAATTGAAAACATCTAATCGAAGTGGGAGATTATACCTTCTCATCATAATGAGCAACTTTTACTATGGGACCAAACCAGAAATCGCGAAAAAAAAAATCAGCTAACATCAAATAACATAATTGAAAAAGCAATTAGTCTTCTATATATAAACTAACAAAATAAAAGTTTGGTATTATGTAATTGGATTTCAACCAATTCCAAACGTAAGTTGGTACCTAAGTTAACTTTTCTTATTTTTTATCTTAAATGGGAACCCTGTAACTAACATGTTATGAAGTGTTTAATATCTCTATTATCTATTTGATGTCTTTTGTCAGAATAGTTTACGCCACTAAAGTTTCTTTTTATATAATTTTTCAAAATCTCTTTTTTTGTGCCCCTAAATATGAAGAAAAATACATAAGACTTACTTCAAAATTCATATTAAACATCAGAGGGTACTCCACGAGCCCGGGTGCTGTGAGTCTAATTATGATTGTCCCTCTTACTCAAACCTCACTTGAGCTAAATTTAATTTTCTCCTCGGACCATACTTAATCACTACTTGCGAACGAATTAAAAGGTTTTCTGGGAATGGATTTTTTTTATTTACTTTGAGGCACACGTTTCTTGATTGAATTTAATTTTTTGAGGCCATAAAAGTGTTTCAAGGGTTTTTAACATATGTAGAGACGTTAAAGTAGAAGTCTTTTGTTGAAGGATTTTGTTACGAATTTCATGTTAAATTCTAATTTATATCGATTAAATAAAGCCATGTAAGTTACATGTTAAGTACATTGGTTTATTTTTTCCAGCTAACAAACCAGGTTTGGTTTTCTTAACCCTAGTTTCTAATTTGCGGTTCATTTACTTTAACAACTTTCCATTTACAATACAAGCCCACATGCAAATAATTTTTCGTTTCCTTAAATTAATATTGACATTTACTTAAAGATGAAACTGCTACTCGTAACCCTTTGCGTGATCGCCGTGACCCACGCCAACGTGCTCTGGGACCCCAGCGGGCAGTACCGGATCCTGGTCACCGAGCCCGTTGAAGATAACAGTGAACCAGAAATCAAGATTGAAACCAATCATCTGAAAGAATTTAAAATTGAGACCAAGCCTATTGACAAGGAATATGAAGTCGTCAATGTTCAAACCTCCAGGTTGGGAAGCTTCCCTTACTTGCCTTACCGTGTAATTCAACCAAGCTATTCTATTTCTTCTCCCTTTGTTCTTCGTGGTTATTTACCATTCCATTATGACTACAAGGTTATAGAATGATTTAACACTGAAAATGGTGTTGAATAAAGATTTTTGAGATGATTTATTTCTTTTATTTTTTATTTGGAATATAACATAATAAACAAGCCTGTAGTTCACAAACATAAGCAGATGATAGCACCCTCATGACGCTAGTTATATTTTCTTTATTTTCTTAAAAGCCCAATGTTGTAGGGGCCTAATTTATTTATTATATACTGTTTTGGACACTAGAAAATAATAAAAAAATATATTTAACACTACATACAATGGGCAGCCTTATCGCTAATGTCATTGATAAAGCATAAATTCGGACTCTATATGAAGGTAGGTAAATGTTTATGGAAGACAAACAAAACTATCAAACACTACTCTAGAAACAGAAGTTAGGTACTACTCGTATTAGTGATGGATGTTGTGTTGTTTCCGTAGATAGTTCTACCGCTACTCGAACATTCAGCCTGAAATCAAAGAGTAATGAGCTCCACTTAGTTGCCATTTCTCTCAGTTAGACGCTGAGAGGGATTCTCTAATGACACAGAAAAATGTGTTTCTAAATGCTGGCTACTAAACTACGCTACATTAGTAGCGGGTTGCCGATAATACACGTTAAGTGCTACTTTCTTTTGGCAAGTTTTGAAATATTCAATTAGGTAGGTATTCACAATTACAAAGCTTAAAATGAGGTTTGTCCAAAACAAGTAGGTACCTACATAGGGTATTTATAAGCCGACCGCTTAACTGAGATGTTGCCTGAGGTAGCTGCGCTGGGCGGGAGGGGTGATAGTTGTCACAGGTTGACGAATCACTGAGCTTTCGCATCACGTCACCACACCCCTCCCGCACCGCGCTGCTACCTCTGGCAACGTCTCAGTTAACTTAGATGAGCTTGAAGTGAACTGTCAACCCACCTGGCGCTAGGGATTGACAGCCCACTTCGAACCAAATTCACCTAAGTTTTCACTGTGACATTTTTACAGAGCACTACAGATTACTTTTTTCATATGGAAAGAATGTGTAATCATTTTCATCGCACTTGCGTGATCACAGGTCCAAATAAAAAAAAATAAGATAAAAACGTTTTCATTATTAAAAAAATATTCGTCAAATAAATAACAGCAATATTTTATTTTCAGCAAAAATAGATTACGTTTTACATTGTATGTTTATTCTTATTGAACTAATTTTGTTGTGCTATATTCGATTGTAGTATAAAATGAATGAATGAATAACATTTAATTTTATTAATAGAAAACAGCTCATTATATATGGATATTTTGTGTCCGAAATAAAGCTATTCTATTCTATTTTTCAAATTAAATTTCAGTCGACAACATCCATCGGTTTCTTACTAAACTTCAAATATATCCAACGGTCCTGCATCCTTATCTCTTTTGTTGACTGTACATTGTAGTGTTATACCAAACGTGTGTCTGTGTAGTATGAGTTGCGGAGGTCAGCTGCTGACAGTCTCTCTACTACAATGTCTAAGATACCTAGTACAATCTCTCTCTATTGACAATTATCTCTCTATCAGAATATTTACCAGCGTCTAGTCTCCACAATTATAAATCCTACGAGTATAATGTTTGTTAACCCGTATAATATATTAATATGGTATCCATAAAAGCGTCAAGCTAGCGACAATGTCATATAAACTCTCAACTCCTAATAAAAAGAGCTTAAGACACTTACTCACAATAAAAGTTGAAATTAGTTCACAGCCTTTAATTACTTTCCTAGCACAGAATACCACATGCTCGCACGATCTCTTCCGCAATATTTACTGAGTCTCAAGTTCTCATTACAGCTCGCTTCGGTGCTAGGCAAGGGATTATAGGATTTCTGCTTATTTATAACGCTGCATGAAGAATGGAATGCTATGTTTATGCTCAGGCTAGATGAAGGCTTATTTTAGTAGAGATTACAGCTGGATTTTTCATGGAAAATGTAGTAGAATGGACTGCAAGGTACTGAATAATGAGTTCCATCCCACGTAATCTAAGAGATAGTGTTTTGAGAGTGGGTCGGAAGATGCAGCTTCTAGGTACTGTAGTATATTTATTGCTTGTAATATTGTGTTAAAATCATACAACGTTTTTACTGTGTTTATTTAAAGCGAAAGTCTTTACATCACCGCGGCTATGCTATCATTGTTTTTTCCAAACAAAAATCTACTACCACACTACCGCCTGGCATTAGGGACTGCCAAACTGTTGCAGTTTTTAAGAGTAAAAGAATCATAGTTGTGTATATATTTATTATTTTGATTACGTTAGAATTATTAACATTAAGTATATTGATATTTATTTTAGAAGTAATGTTTATTGGTATATGGTATATGGTACATACGTAAGTGTATTCTCAAAATATTTGTTTATTTTTATTATGTGATTTTTTTATGATTTTATGTATTTTTAGGGTTCCGTAACTCAAAAGGAAAACCGGAACCCTTATTTGATCACTTCATTGTCCGTCTGTCTGTCCGTCAGTCAAGACCCTTTTTCTCAGGAACGCGTGGAGTTATCAAGTTTAAATTAATATCAAATACCCAGGGCTGCAATTCCTTCAAGCAGTGAAAAAATCAAACTTCTAAGTCAACGCAATCAAAAGATACGGGCGTTTATGTTCCGAAATAAAAACCTATAGGTTACTTCTCGTTGACCTAGAATCATGAAATTTAACAAGAAGCAATATCATGTAGCACAAGTACAGGAAAAAATCCGAAATCCGTTTTGTAGTTACCTCACAAAAAAAAAAAAAATTAAAACTTTGGCAATAATTCCTTCTGCACAATGTGGCTTCTCTGGCACCTCATTAACGTCATAACTACGTGAATGTCTATTAACTGCTCTCAAATTACGATGCCTATGTTTTATTTCTGTTTACATACTTCTTTGACATAATCTTTTTATTACTTGACATTATATACAGACAATTCTAATTTTTCACCTCTTTAATAGTGGTTGTAATGGCAATCATATCACTTGGATTTGGTAGGTTTTTATATTTTATTTTTTATTTATCCTTTTTAATAGATTCTTATTTTGTAAATATGAGGACTTTGTAGGCCTTGTAGACTTTAGATCTGTAGATTTTTTTTTATTTTATAAGTACCTGGTACTTGTTGACAGGCCTACGCTGTCCTCCCATACCTACTGTAATTTGAAAACATTGTAAAAGCCAATTATTTTTAAAAGAGTAACCGTGGAGTTTCTTGCCGGTTCTTTTCCATAGGAAATGACCAATTGAAACCGTGCATCTAGCTTCTGACGTTTCATAAGTGCCCATGTAGGTTTATGTGAAATGAAATATTTTGAATTTGAAAACTATTTACATACCTAAAAATTTGTACGGAGCCCTCGGTGCGCGAGTCCGACTCGCACTTAACCAGTTTTTTTTGTCTCCTTGACTCTTTCACACGCTGTCTACATCTCTCTATCTATTGTCCTATCGCAGGTATGCTGGAAGAGATTTCCTATGAAATAAGCGACATTTTTGTACCTATTTTTCTGTTCTGTTTTTTTTAATTGGTAAAATAAATATATAATACAAAAAATTGACAGCTCATTCTTAATTCGCTTGACTGTTCGAATGTCACCAGAGTTATTTTACTGTCAGCCTGCAAGACATTTGACTTTTGCAGACAACCTTTACAGTAGTACCTATGATTAAGATCTAGGACTCTTCTGCTTCTAAAGGCGGATACAGACATTGCGAGGCATGCGCAGCGCACGGCGTTCATCACATGCTTCTCTCAAACTCAATGCATTTATTTCAATTAAACCATTTACAGGCACTTACTTGGCAGGAAACTAGAATTCGTCGATAAAACTGTTTTCCTGGGGATCACGCTCGATTCAAGGCTACAATGGGGTCCTCATTTAACATCTCTTGCAGGAAGTCTAAGTTCAGCAGCTTATGCTGTCAGAAAAATCCGTCAATTAACTGATGTAGATACTGCGAGACTAGTCTATTTTAGTTATTTTCGCAATGTGTGGACGTTCATATTCGTGGTGAGGCACGTGTACGCACGTGCCTCACAACGAATATGAACGTCCACCGGCCATCCGTCCGTATGTATTAAGTAACGTGTTTTAAATCAACATGATAATAGCCAAAAATATCTCATCACTTAGTAAATTGGTAAAATAATTAAGTAAATGATATAATTTTAATTTAGGTAATAGGTATTTAATCGACCACGTAAGATATGAAGTGTCTGCTTACATAAAAAACTTTGTTTTGTGCTCTGTCGTGAGTTGAAGGATATCGTTTATCATAGTAAATTATTATGTGTACTTTTAAAGGTAAGGCCTATAGATTTATGTAAACGTTTTGAAGTCGACGGCGACGTTTGTACTAAATCATATCAAAATCAACATGGCAATGCTGCCAGCATTTTGGGCACGTTTTTCGTTTATAGCAATGCAGAATATTATTTTTGTATTTGTGTATTCTGTATGTTTATCAGTTACGTAGAAATTTTAATTTTAATTGGTTTCCCCGGATCAACCAAAGCACTTTAGTTTGAATCTGTTGAGTTAATCTATAGTTTATTTATTTATGTATAGATTAAACTCCTAATCCTACGGGTACTGACAATTATCTAAGCGTAAGCCGAAGCCAGGGTAGTTAGCAAACCGGTTTCTATCGATTACGATTGTGATTATCCGGTACCAGTTACCTATACCACATGAGTAGTTAAACGGAACAGAGGTAAAGCTTCATACAACCGCGCGAATCGGTTGCACTACTACAAGCACGCGGGGCATGTGTGCGTGGCAACTGGCCGCTTGTCGCGTACGCGGCGAGACTGGAAAAAACCGGTTTACGCTGGCACAGCCAGTTGCCATTCTCAGGGTCAGTGCGACACACGTTTTTGTTTTGTTAGTTGCAAGTTTGAAGTTGTTACACTGATTATCAATCTGTCTTATGGAACTAAAAATAATACATTAGTGAAAATAATACATCAGTGAGAAGTCATTAAAGTTTCAATATAAATTAAAGAACGCAATACATATATTTTTTCATTTTGCAACTATTGACTGTAAAATATTCAGCGATCAAAGGATTGAATATGTCATCGAAGTCAGATGATACCTAGAGTTGTTGGAATGCTTGGAAAATGTGGAGGCATTCATTCGTAAACTATTGAAATGAGGATTCAATCAACATGCTATTTTGAACGGATTGTATAAATATTGCGTAGGTACTTTTGCATGTTATAGAAACGTTTTATAGAATAATGTTTATTTTTCAAATAGTATTAAAAACCAATTAACCGTAATACTTTCATTCACATAGCATATAAGGCAACAGTTATTTTACATCATTCTAAACTATTATTATAATAGGTACTTAGGTGGCCGCTATCTGGAAGTAGACAAACATATAACAAACAACAGAACACCGACGGCGACGGCGACGCTAATTAACTCCTCCTAACTACATGATTCGGTAATACAAAAGAGAAGGGAGTGTATGTAGGGACAAACTTGGTATTTGTACCCTAAACTAGAATTCTGACGATGGGATACCGCTATGAATCATCATATTCAATATATTACCCCTGGAATGTCAGAATCATTATTATCTTTTCATAAAGTGATGTTATTACTAGGAATAGTGGCCCTTTTTCAGCATCTGTGTTTGACCATCTACCTAGGTAGTATCTTGTCACCAGTACTTAGTTAGAATTATTAGGAAGGTACACTAAGTACTACAAGGATTATAGACATTCCATTCAGTTAAGCGCAAAACATTGGTCCTAAGGTTCAACTCATCATCATCTGCCTAGCCTTTTCCCAACTATGTTGGGGTCGGCTTCCAGTCTAACCGGATGCAGCTGAATACCAGTATTTTACTTTTTAGGTTTTCGATTTAGCACTCAAATTAAAGAAACAGGTGTGGGAATTGAATCGTCGGAAACTCAACGAGTTTCGTAAAACTTTTCAGTCTTGCAATCTCGAGTTTGTAAGATTTCGACTTGTCGGTAACGAGAGTTTGACGCCAGATTTTTGTTGCACACAAAATTAAAGATGAGTGTATTAGATGGTCTAATCAGAGATAGTTTTTGAACTTTTCGTTTGTGAAGCAGGGTTTACTTTAGTTCATCGTTTGCAAGACTTCGTTCTGTTGTTCGTTCTGTGCTGTTCCAGACCTAAATCGTCCAATAAAACTGTAAAAGTATTTAAAGCATTTTGAATTTTATTCTGACCCTGTGTGATATCCTTACAAGAATACAAATAAGTCCTCTTTTATATTATGGTGTTTTTTTGGAACATTGTGCTTCACACATACGGAAGTATTGTGTGAATTTCAAAGGAAGTCTTTCAGTGGAGATCGATTATTGGTGTTGAATTATTCATGATTTTCTATTAAATCTCGTTCATTATAATACAGTTTGTTAAGAAAGGCCTCCTGCTTAAGATTCGTCAAGGCAATATTAAATGGTACACTTCTGCCTTCCAAGATGGGTGAAGCAACAAAATTTAATCATGTTAACGTAAAGAGAGTCATCAAGAGCGAGTTAAGTATTGTCGGGGGTCGGAAGTTGCAGCTTATAGGTAGTTTATTTATTTATTAAAAACCAACTTATATTGACAGTTTGCACCACACATACAAGTTATTAGTCAATATTAGTAATTACACATGTCATACAATCATAAAATTAGGTTAAAACACATAATAAAAGATGAAATGAAATAAAGTGAAACAAAATTGGTCAAAAATTTGATAAAAAGTAGATAATATTAGACAAAATTAGATAGAAATTATGATAAATTGGAATAGAATTATTAATAACAGATAACTATTATATAAATTTAATTTAATTAAGTGATATAAATAAATTAATATAAAATTTATTTATTTATTTACTCCAAAGAGATTGTACTGGGAGTGGCAATGGACTCCAGGTATCGAGTGGCAGTGTTCAGGAAACTCAGTTCAGTATTCGCGAAGACATCTGATGACTCGTCATATAACAGAATGTTGTTGATATGGGTGAGGGCTAGGTATAATGGCCTGGTCTTAAGAGTTATGGTAGTGTAGTATAGTGCTGCGTGTAATATTGTGTTAAAATCATACAGCGCTATAGTTACTGCGTTTATTTCAAGCGAGTGTCTTTACATCACCGCAGCTAATACTATAATTGTTTTTCTAATTTTTTTTTATTGTGATACGAAAACTCATCCTCATACGCTTGACTGTTTTCGAATAGATTTATTTTCGTTGGATCCCACTTTTGAATCCCATTTTTTAGGTATTAACGATGGGCCCCATTTGCTATTTTCATTGAATCCCATGTTATAACAACATGTGTAACCTAATTTTCAGAAGAAAAGTGATTTATCTTTATCAAATATTTAAAAAGCAGCGTTTGTTCGGACTATTAAATCATAACAAGAGTTCTTTGTTGACTTTTGCAGACAATGTTTACAGTAGCAAGATTAAGATGTTACATATGTGCGAGTATATAGTTTCTAGGACTCTACTGCTTTTAATAATAGACAAGTTCTCAATTATTATATTATGTAACTTGGTCTAAATCAACATGATAATAGCCAAAAACATCTCATCACTTAGTAAATTGATAAAATAATTAAGTAAATGATTTCATTTTTATTTAATAGTTTTTTAATAGACCACGTAAGATATAAAGTGACTGCTTACATAAAAAAACGTTATATTGTGCTCTGTCGTGAGTTGAAGGATATCGTTTGTCATCGTCAATTATTATAGTTTCAAAGGTGAGACATACAGATTTATGGAAACGTTTTGAAACATATGTATAAGAAATCATATCACAATCAACATTGCAAAGCTGCTAGCATTTTGGGCACGATTTTTGTTTATAGCAATGCAGATGAATTTTTTGGTAGATGTGTCTTGTTCACTGTGTTTGTCTGTTTATCTTGTAGAGTTGTAATATGCAATATGTTTTATACCTACTCAATTATTTATTCAAAATCAAAATATTTTTATTTCACATAAACCAACATGGGCACTTATGAAACGTCAGAAGCTAGGTGCACGGTTCCAATTGGTCGTTTCCTATGGAGAAGAACCGGCAAGAAACTCCATGGTTACTCTTTTAAAAATAATTTATTAATATTGCATTCCATATGTATTACACATAAGGAATGCAATAAAGAATTAAGTATAGATGGTATATAACAAACTAAAATATCAATATGGACCCTGTCGGGCACAGTAAAATTAGGAGAGAGGAAGAGGACTAAGTAGCAATTCAACCAATTCAATATTATTACAAATTATTACATGCGTTTAGTTGGGTGTCTAATTATGCATACATATATATTATCAGGATTGTGTATATAGGTATAGTATATTAGTTATTTTTATTTTACGTATTGCGTAAGAATAATGTGAAATTTTTTAAAGTATTTTCATTAATTCAATTATGATGTTGAAGTTTATAAGTTACGTTAAAATTGTAATTTTAATATTTTCCTTAAATCAAAGCAGTTTAGTTTGAATGTGTTAATTAATCTCTAAAAATATTTATTTATAGATGAAACTCCTAATCGTACTAGTACTGGCTATTATCTACGTGCAAACCGAAGCAAGGGTAATGGAATGGAGGGCCGACTATGGAAGATATCCGGTAGTTAGCGAACCGGTTTCTATCGCGTACGAGTATCCGACACCAGTACGCCATGTCATACTGTCGTCGTATAACCCGGAGTATTTCACCAAACTATACGGATACTATCCATAATGATTGGTTACAATAAAGTGATTGATGTTATTTTAATTGTGTTTTGTTTTATTAACACCAATGTTTCTTGGGCGAATTTCACCAATAAAACTGAATGCGATCAGCACATTTAAACTGTGTTCAAGAACTATCAGTGTGAATAATCACACTCACACACATAACAATAATGTTGTGGAACATTGTCACTGACTGGAACGCGATTTGGATGTGCTGATCGCGTTCAGTTTCATTCATGAACTATGCCCTAAGTTATCAACCAACAAGTGGTTTCAATGGAGTTTTCATGAATAACTTAAAAGTAGCTTAATTTTTTGTATTAGTTTAACAGTAAAACTAAATTAATTTCAATTCCGGAAACAAAAAATACATTTATATATTTAAAAGGTTTGTAGGTGAATTTATGTCAAGCAGTTTCTTAAGCAATCCAATTTTAGCACAAACACTAAAACTGTTATTTAGTGCACATGCTTTAGTATTCCATATTATCTTTATACCTTCCGAAAGATAGCTCACAGCGCCCATTCTTCAAGCCGACGAACGACGGTGTACAAACAACATGCATCTCGACTCACATACTTGTACAAAACTTCCGCCAACACATAAATTCTAGCACAACTGAAATTGCTAGTCTGAAAACTTTCAGTTCTATGCGACTGTTCGTTTAGAATACATTAGAATTCTTTGGAGATATGTAATTTTATCCTCTAAAAGTTTGTCATGCAGAATGCCGGCCGGGTGGCTGTTGAAATTCAGTTAGGTTTTTCGTTTGTTCTGAGTTAGAGAGGACACATTTTAAAATAAATGGGTTTGTTTTTGAACTGCGTTGTGTTGTTTAGTCTATTTATACCTAACCTTTTTTTTGTCTTTCGTTACACTGTTTATCCATCTATCTTATGGACCTAAAAATATATATATATCTAATATATAGAATATTTATTAATATTTATTTTACTGGTATTCAGCTGCATCTGGTAAGACTGGAAGCCGACCCCAACATAGTTGGGAAAAGGCTAGGCAGATGATGATGATATAGAATATTTTAATACATTAAAGTTTCAATATAATAAAGAACGCAATATATATATTTTTTCATTTTGCAACTATTGACTCTGTAAAATATTCAGCGATCAAAGGATTGAATATGTCATCGAAGTCAGATGATTATAATAGGTACTTAGGTGCCCGCTATCTGGAAGTAGACAAACTTATAACAAACAACAGAACACCGACGGCGACGGCGACGCTAATTAACTCCTCCTAACTACATGATTCGGTAATACAAAAGAGAAGAGAGTGTATGTAGGGAAAAACTTGGTATTTGTACCCTAAACTAGAATTCTGACGATGGGATACCGCTATGAGTCATCATATTCAATATATTAAGCCTGGAATGTCAGAATCATTATTATCTTTTCATAAAGTGATGTGATTACAAGCAATAGTGGCGCTTTTCCCGCATCTGTGTTTGATGGATCTACCTAGGTGTATCTTATCACCAGTACTTTGTTACAATTAATAAGAAGGTACACCAAGTACTACAAGGATTATAGATATTTCATTGAGTTAAGCGCAAAACATTAGCGTAAGGTTCAACTATGTTATGCAGCGGCGGCCCTAGTAAAATTTTTAGGTGGTGCAAAATCTTAAAATGGCGCCCTTCCATGTACCATGTTCCTATGATTTTATGCATATGCAGTTGCTTACACGGATTAATCGGATATTACATAGACTAGCTGTGCCCGCGACTTCGTCCGCATGGACTTAGGCAACATTTCTAGCTTTTGCGCTAGCTCTGTATTAATTCAGAATGATTTAGCTTTTGGGCAATTGTATTTTATATGGACAAGATTCCAAGGTCCGACAGTCTTTCCTAACACATGGAACGTAAATAAGTTTTCTCCAATATGGACCTTTCCACGCAGCCCGTTCCTTTTGCGCGCCCAAATGATCGTCGCGTCTCGGTCGATGCTTTTATGAGGGCTTGCCTGTGGATGCCTCAATAAATTAAGGCCTCCAGCCAGGGCTTAAAACACTTAAAAACTAAGCGACTACACGCTAAGGGCACTCCCTGTGGGGTACGGACCTCGGCTTAGGGCGTCGTTGGGAGGGGCAGCAAGGGACAGGCTGTATCGGAATTATTTAGGAACGAATTTAAAACTATAGGCTCAGCGGCGAGGACCGGCTCGAGCAAGGGTCGGGCTCGGGGCGGACATGGTATGGGGCGTCGCGACGGGCCTCGACGGCGAGGACGGAAGGACGGCTGTCGGGACTTGTACTTTCTGACAATACTGGTGGCCTTCCTACTTTCTTGTAGGAGGGTCGTGGCGACGTCGGGGATGGTAAGGGTATGCCTCGGTCAGTGAATCCTCCTTAGGCGGAGAGAGTGTATCGGGCAGCCGCCACAATCAGAGGATTGGGGTGCTTTATAGCAGTATCAAATAAACGCTTGGAGATACGTTTCATGAACTGCTGGACGGTGGGCATTCTGAGATCTAAATGTAGCCTCTCATTGCGGACATAGAAGGGGGCTCCCGTGACGTTTCTGAGGAAACGGTTCTGGAGGGTCTGCATTCTATGCAGATGGTGAGGCTTAGCGCCTTTTTTTTTTTTAGGCTTTGGTCCCTTCATGACCAATGTCATGAAGGGACGGATGACCGCGGTGTAGAGGCGCAATTTGCACTTGAGTGACAATTAGCTGCGGCCGGTCAGTATCAAGTGGAGAGCGAAAGAGGCGCGCAAACGAACCGTCTTTATGTGTTCACTGAAAGTGAGATGGTGGTCTAGGGTAACACCTAAGTATTTAGCTTGCTTCCCACATAGAACTACATGTGTAGTAGTGGCGCGGTGGTGGGGCCAACCTAGCGACATCGGGGTGTGATACATTTTCAACCACCGGGCATATCTCCTTCTTTCATTTATATCTATGGTACCTACTTTTCAGAATAAAAGTGATTTACCTTTATCAAATATTTAAAAAGCAGCGTTTGTTCGGACCACCTACAGAGTTCTTTGTTGACTTTTGCAGACAATGTTTACAGTAACAAGATTAAGATATTACATATGTAGGTACGAGTATATAGACTCTACTGCTTTTAATAATAGACAAGTACTCAATTATTATATTACTAGCTGCCCGGCGCGACTTCGTTAGCGTGGTGTTCTACTCCTACCCCTACCCTACTCCTACCAATCCTACCCCTCCCCTTCTCCTACCTTACTCCTACCCCTTCCCTACCCCTTACTCCTACCCTTCTCCTACCCTTCTCCTACCCTACTCCTAACCTACTCCTCCTACTCCTACCCTACCCCTTCCCTACTCCTACCATACCCCTACTCTACTCCTACCCTAATCCTTCCCTACTCCTACCCTACCCTGCCCCTTCCCTACTCCTACCCTACCCCTACCCTACTCCTACCGTACCCCTACCCTACTCCTAGCCTACTCCTGCCCTACCCCGAGTCTACTCCTAGCCTACTCCTACCCTACCCCTACCCTACACGATCATCCTATCTTCTCTTTCGCCGCGTTGCTCGCTGCGCTGCGTGGAGCCACACTGGCGCGTCGGCGTGTATTTTTTGTTTATATTGACATTTTTAATTTCGTAATATCTTTTGAATGGAATGTCCGATTTCAATAATTCAAAAAGTAATCAACAGGTATAGATACAGTCTTGAATACGAAATGATTTATTTGGATAAGAATTAATACAAAGGTATGGATAACATGGTCTGATTTTGATCGACATTTCTATCAACTTTTAAAATGTAAAAAAGTAGTTATAGTGACATAACTACAATAGTTGGACATATGGTCTTGCGGAGTTTTTTGTAGATATTGATATGTTCTATAATATTGCAGAACATTTTTTTGTTCTATCATCAATACTTTCCGCAGCGCATGCGATGAAAGACATTTTATGCCTAACTTTTTACACCTTGGGTTGGTTTTAGTAGGGATTTCTAAAGATCTCTAATTTTTTTAGTAATAAATATAGCCCATGTTACTCAGTGGTAATGTAGCTTTCTAACGGCAAAAGAATTTTTGAAATCGGTCCAGCAGTTTTTAAGTTTATTCGTTACATACAAAAATACAAATCTTTCCTCTTTATAATTATTATTATAAATAAGTGTAGATGTAGATGTAGATGTAACCTGGTCTAAACCAACATGATAATAGCCAAAAACATCTCATCACTTAGTAAATTGGTAAAATAATTAAGTAAATGATTTGATTTTTATTTAATAGGTTTTTAATAGACCACGTAAGATATAAAGTGAGAGCTTACATAAAAAAACGTTATATTGTGCTCTGTCGTGAGTTGAAGGATATCGTTTGTCATCGTCAATTATTATAGTTTCAAAGGTAAGGCATACAGATTTATGGAAACGTTTTGAAACATATTTATAAGAAATCATATCACAATTAAAATTCCAAAGCTGCTATCATTTTGGGCACGATTTTTGTTTATAGCAATGCAGATGAATTTTTTGGTAGATGTTTCTTGTTCACTGTGTTTGTCTGTTTATCTTGTAGAGTTGTAATATGCAATATGTTTTATACTCAATTATTTATTGCATTCCATATGTATTACACATAAGGAATGCAATAAAGAATTGAGTATAGATGTTATAATAAACTAAAATATCAATATTGACTCTGTCGGGCACAGCAAAATTAGGAGAGAGGAAGAGGGCTAAGTAGCAATTCAATATTATTATAAATTATTACATGTGTTTAGTTGGGTGTCTAATTATGCATACATACATATATATTATTAGGTTTGTGTATATAGGTATAGTATATTAGTTACTTTTATTTTATGTATTGCGTAAGAATAATGTACGTAGAGAATTACTATGAAATTCTTAAAAGTATTTTCATTAATTCAATTATGATGTTGAAGTTTATAAGTTACGTTAAAACTGTAATTTTAATTTATCCTTAAATCAAAGCAGTTTAGTTTGAATGTGTTAATTAATCTCTAAAAATATTTATTTATAGATGAAACTCCTAATCGTACTAGTACTGGCTATTATCTACGCGCAAGCCGAAGCAAGGGTAATAGAATGGTTGGCCAACTATGGAAGATATCCGGTAGTTAGCGAACCGGTTTCTATCGAGTACGAGTATCCGACACCAGTACGCCATGTCATACTGTCGTCGTATAACCCGGAGTATTTCAACAGACTATTCGGATACTATCCATAATGATTGGTTACAATAAAGTGATTGATGTTATTTTAATTGTGTTTTGTTTTATTAACACCAATGTTTCTGGGGCGAATTTCACCAATAAAACTGAATGTGATCAGCACATTTAAACTGTGTTCAAGAACTATCAGTGTGAATAATCACACTCACACACATAACAATCATGTTGTGAAACAGTGTCACTGACTGTAACGCGGTTTGGATGTGCTGATCGCGTTCAGATGAAATACGCCCTAAGTTATCAACCAACCAGCACTTAATACAAGTGGTTTCAATGGAGTTTTCATGAATAACTTGAAAGTAGCTTAATTTTTTGTATTTGTTTAACAGTAAAACTAAATTAATTTCAATCCCGGAAACAAAAAATACATTTAGTACCTACACATTTATATATTTATAAGATGTGAATTTATGTCAAGCAGTTTCTCAAGCGATACAATTTTAGCACAAACACTAAAACTGTTATTTAGTGCACATGGTTTAGTATTCCATATTATCTTTATACTTTCCGAGAGATAGCTCACAGCGCCCATTCTTCAAGCCAAAAGTGTAGAAACAACATGCATCTCGACTCACATACTTGTACAAAACTTTCGCCAACACATAAATTCTAGCACAACTGAAATTGCTAGTCTGAAAACTTTCAGTTCTATGCGACTGTTCGTTTAGAATACATTAGAATTCTTTGGAGATATGTAATTTTATCCTCTAAAAGTTTGTCATGCAAAATGCCGGCTGGGTGGCTGCTGAAATTCAGTTAGGTTTTTCGTTTGTTCTGAGTTAGAGAGGACAAATTTTAAAAATAAATTGGTTTATTTTTGGACTGTGTGGTTTGATTTTCTATGATTTTGTACGTTGGCTCTACCTCAAATCTTGCTTAGTCTATTTTTACTTTCGTTACACTATTTATCTATCTATCTTATGAACCTAAAAAAATAATGCATCAGTGATACTTTAATACATTAAAGTTTTAATATAATAAACAACGCAATATATTATTTAATTTTCTCTTTTTGCAACTATTGCCTCTGTAAAATATTCAGCGATCAAAGGATTGAATACATAACACACATAATCAGCCTATAATGTTCCCTCTGCTAGGACACAGGCCTCCTTTCAGTGAGAGGGAGTGGGCCGTCATCCACTATCTCTCAAAGAGAGATAGTGGGACATAATCGCGGGCCCAGTGCGGGTTGGCAGATGTCACGTCTTTGAATTTTTGGTTCTAGGACATGCCGGTTTCTTCACGATGTTTTCTGTCAACGTTATGGGAGCAGTGGTGATGAAATAATTTACACAAAGTAAAGCGCCTGTCTCGATTCGAACCTACAACCTTTTACAACTCGTAAGTCGCTGCCGTTACCACTTGGCCACCACTGCTCTCTCGAATTGAAGGATTGGATATGTCATCGAAATCAGATGATACCTAGAGTTGTTGGAATGTTTGGAAAATGAGGAGGCATTCATTCGTAAACTATTGAAATGAGGATTCAATCAACATGCTATTTTCAACGGATTTAATGAATATTGCGTAGGTACTTTCGCATGTTATAGAAACGTTTTATAGAATAATGTTTATTTTCCAAATAGTATTAAAAAGCAATTAACCGTAATAATTTCATTCACATCGCATATTAGGCAACAGTTATTTTACATCATTCTAAACTATTATTATAATAGGTACTTAGGTGGCCGCTATCTGGATGTAGACAAACATATAACAAACAACAGAACACCGACGGCGACGGCGACGCTAATTAACTCCTCCTAACTACATGATTCGGTAATACAAAAGAGAAGGGAGTGTATGTAGAGACAAACTTGGTATTTGTACCCTAAACTAGAATTCTGACGATGGGATACCGCTATGAGTCATCATATTCAATATATTAAGCCTGGAATATCAGAATCATTATTATATTTTCATAAAGTGATGTTATTACGAGGAATAGTGGCGCTTTTCCCGCATCTATGTTTGATGGATCTACCTAGGTAGTATCTTGTCACCAGTACTTAGTTACAATTAATAGGAAGGTACACTAAGTACTACAAGGATTTAAGACATTCCATTCAGTTAAGCGCAAAACATTGGTCCTAAGGTTCAACTATGTTATGTAAAATTAAATTATATGTAGTTATAACAGCTCTTTGTGTAAGGGTTCGTCCGAGGAATACTAATAATAACACAGGCCTAACCCAACCTAAAACGTTTCACCCTTGTTTTCAAGGTCGAAAGTCTTTTGGCAACCTTATTGCTCTTGAAGGTATCCAAAGGCGACTGTGACCACATTAGACGTTCCCCTCCTTGCCAACCAAAACGCGTTAAAGGGTCAGTAATTTTGTGGTTCTAACATCCTGGAACAGAAGATTCATCTTACTTCCCCAACTTTAAATCCCAGCACTTGTCCCACAAACTGTGAGCATTTCACGACATACGGAACCATTATAGGTTTTCGATTTAGCACTCAAATTAAAGAAACAGGTGTGGGAATTGAATCGTCGGAAACTCAACGAGTTTCGTAAAACTTTTCAGTCGTGCAATCTCGAGCTTGTAAGATTTCGACTTGTCGGTAACGAGAGTTTGACGCCAGATTTTTGTTGCACACAAAATTAGAGATGAGTGTATTAGATGGTCGAATCAGATATAGTTTTTGAACTATTCGTTTGTGAAGCAGGGTTTACTTTAGTTCATCGTTTGCAAGACTTCGTTCTGTGATGGCAGCAAATAAAGATGTAAGAACAATATATTAGGTTATGAGTAGGATGATGATGATGATTTCAATTTCAATATAATTCGAAGGATTAATAAGTGATTGATTAATTTTGTAAAAGTTTAATTTTCATTACGCTTGGTATTTATTTCTGTTTTTGTTATAGTTGTTCATAGAATAAATTTATTTTAGGTTGTTTTTGCTCTAGTTTCATTTAGAGTCCATAAAACATAACTTGACTCTTAAAACTAGTTCATTTTCATTCCTAAAATTAAATTTGAATACTTAATAGAAGTTTAGCTTATAAATATTTATATTAAATTTAATATCCCTATTAAATATTACGATAGCATTCGCATTAGCAGCATCTGTCTCTTGGGCGTAGGCTGAATGTTAATTCATTATTCCACCGGTCGGATATTACCTAGTACAGTAGTACTGTCTTCACTAAGACGAGTATTAGGCGGATATTAAAGGGATATTGGAAGTATTAACAAGCTTTCATAGTATAAACGATTGTGCTGTAAATTGAAATGTTTTGTTCATGAATAATATGGTTCGTAATATAAGTATAGGCATAGGTTCATACTATCTGTTCCACGAAGCCTAGCTCTCACATCCTACATCAATACCTTCTCAAGATACCTAGTTAGTTATCTGCTGAATCGGTTTTGTAACTTCGTCGTTAAAATGTATCAGGTATACATAGAGAAAGATTAATTTGAACCCATAATATTTTATTATTAAAAGTATGCACTAAGAAGAGATACATACGTTTTAGAGAAAGCAAAGTTCAAATAACTTCCAAGGCACTAACTGTATTTCGTTTTTTTATTTTCGTGTCTGTGGCTGGAAAGTAGTAAAATTGACTTTACTGCAACTATCTTTACAAGCTTTTTACTTAAGCGAATTATTCTGATTAATTATTTTATTGAACTCTATACTTAGTTACTTTTAATTATAAATTATACCAATGGAGTCGTAGCTACAGAAGTATCTGCTCCAACTCTAAAAACTTCCTGGTTTTTTATTTAAAAACAATTCCTTTGACCCACATACAAAGAAACACACCGTAAACCAACACATTTGTTTAATCCCGAACTAAACAAGCAAAGTCAGTCGGGAAGGTAGTTAAATACAAACAGAATTAGGGGTTGAACTGGAGTGTCCCCTTTGCCATGACTGATAAACAACGGACCGTACTTACCGCCTGTAACTGAACAAAATGTCCGTAGTTTGGTTGCAAATATTACTACTCGTACATCTTAATTGATTATACTAATAAGTGCTTGAAGGAAGGAATTGTTTCTTTGTTTGAGGGCTGATTTTGGGCAGCGGGATTGTCCGAAAGGGTTACCGCTGCCCGGAACATAAAGGGCTAAGGAAGGAACACGGGTGGGTTTTAGTCAGTGAGAGTCTGACACTCCCTTCCGCTCCACCCAGAGCGGGAGGAGTCATTAGATGGTATCCCATAAAAAAAAGGGCTGATTTTTCCAACGCCACATAATTTTATCGGAGGAATAGTTTTAAATTTTTGACAGTTCATCCATACAAAATCTGTCGGACATCAATTTTATTCCACGAATAAAAATTATCTGTCGATTCAAAAATCGGCCCTTCGTGAAATTGATAACGGTACTTTTCAGGCTTACTTTGGTTAACTCTCTCGAAATTCTTTTTACTAAGCCTTTGTTATCAGAAATTTTATGTTCATTTTACAAAATGAGAGGCTAAATGGGTATCGTGGTTGGGTTTTCACATTCACTGTCCAGAGATTTATAACTTTTGGAAAACCTGTTGTGTCCTCGTTGGTCATGTGGTCGCAAGCATGACTAGAGCATGAGTTCCTAGGTTCGATTTCTTGTATTATCGCCCTACTTTGTGAACCGGATTGTGGTTTTTCCATCAGAAATTTCTCAATAGGCTTTCCCCCGATTACTGGGACTTAAAAACATAACTGGCGAAATGTGGGTGTACTAAAATAACAACTCTGCCTAACACGGGGATTACAGCCGTGATGATATGTTATGAAAATGTGTGTTTTATGAATATAGATAAATCATAAAATTATAGATATTTATTGCTTTTTGCATTCTTGTACAACAGAAAATTGTTACTCCATATAAGTAACATGCCAAGTTTTTTCATCTCAAGGACAGCCAGCTCTCAATAAGCCCAGAAATATCTCCGCAAAACATATACTAGATACAATCTCTTTGATTGTCCTGTCAACTTTTTAGAAGGACACGTGTCACATGTAACCGGACAGACATCATATTGGGATCGCTTTTCCTTTACTTACTGTTAAACTACAAATAAGTGTTCTTTTATATTATTGTATATATTTGGAACATTGTGCTTCACACATTATGCGAAAGTATTGTATGAAGTTCAAAGGAAGTCTTTCAGTGGAGATCGATTAATGGTGTTGAATTATTCATGATGTTTTATTAAATCTCATTCATTACAATAAAGCTTGTTAACAAAGGCCAGGCCTGCTTAAGATTCGTCAGGGCAATATTAAATGGTACAATTCTGCCTTCCAAAATGGGCGAAGCAAAAAAATTGCACGTAACGTAAAGAGAGTCATCAAGAGCGAGTTATGCATTGTCGGCCATACCTTTATTTTCTGCAACTTCCAATGAAAGCAAAAGAGCACATGCGCACAGCAAAAGAGTGGAACTCTCTACCTGTGTCTGTGTTTCCGAGCGCATACAACCCGAATCTCTTCAAAGTGAGAGTGAACAGGCTTCTTCTGGGTAAGCTCACTCCATCGTCGACTTTGTCTCTGTCACCTCTGGCCTAGACTAGAGTTAAGAGCAAACCCATTTCAAAATAAAAAAATGTGAATCAATTTGGTTGAATCGTGCAATGCTGCCAGTATTTATGTTGAAGGCTTATCTATATTCATACAACGCAGTGGCTCAAAAGATTGACAACCAGTTTTACCAAGGGGTAAAATACTGGTCTTCAGCTGCGTCCGGTTGGGAAGTTGACCCCAACATAGTTGGGAAAAGGGTAGGTAGATGTTGATGACCACGCACAATTAATGATGGTAAGGTATTTGTAAAAAATAGTTCTAAGGTGTTTTTTTTTTGCTGTATTAGCAATAAGTACTCTCATTTTTATTTCATACTTTGTTTCTAAAATGTAGCTTATTGAAGTAAGTTTTGTGTAATCTTCAAACTGTAGTGTAATGATTTATTAACATAGAATAAAGATTCGCATAAAAAAATAAGCTAAAATTATATATCATTAAAACAGTTGCGGAACAGGTAATTTGGCCTAAATGAAAAGAGATTACGAGTAAACTTAAGGTCATGCTGCAAAACACATGAAACTTATCTTCTCAACACATGCATATAACTAACATCTGCCAGTCCTCAGGATTAAGGCAAGCCACCAAAATAGTATCCTAATTCCTGAAGCAAACGGCCATTCATATATTTATGTAAATAAGCCGGCGGGTCCGGGCTTGAGGTCGCGTTAAGCGCTCTTCAGGGCTAAGCAGGGCTGAGACCTCTTTATACGAACCTACAGGGATACGCTAGTGATGTACCAAGTTATAGTTGGTGGAGTTTAGGAGTAAGTTGTTTATGATTTCGTCTATATATCGACTAAGCTAGCAGTACAGCGTTATCTTGCGTAATAGTGTTGTCGTGTCGAACAATATTAAATTAGGTTTGAATAATTTGTTAAAGTTACTTTAGTTTAGTGGCTTACGGCCGAACCTAATAACCTATCTATCACCAGTTTTGGCATACTGGAAGTAGAAAAACCTATCTATTTCTAGTTAAGTATATAGTCCTAATAATCTGTATCATTAGCTATCTGTATGATTATAATTATACTGGCAGTTATGATTATACTGGCTACCATCAATAGGTTATTGGGTTCGGCCGTTAGTTTGTCTATAAAACTTGTTTTTTAAAGAAAAAAAAAGAAGGTGTTATTTCATGTTAATCATATTTCTCACAATCAGTCCCACTTAAAAGCTTGGTTGTATAAAATTCTGCAAAAGTCACCATAACTAAAAAAAAATGGAAATAATAAACATCCAAGGTTAAAGCTGACATCCCTAAAGGTCATCCGAATGTTGAGAGACAAAACAGCAGGCGAATGTGTTTGCTTAGGCCGTGTACACACGGTATAATTTTTGTGGCGATACAATGTGCTTGGCAAGGGTACTTGAGGGCAATTTAGCGAAATTAGTTAGGTTGTTATAATATATACTTTCTGCTTGTAATGGATGGGGGATGTGTATAATGGATGTTGATTTAGTATATTTGCCTTTATCATGTAAGTAGTTAGTTATTACTATTAGTGTCCTTTGAAGAAAAAGTCCAGCAGCGATACCAGCAATATGTTGAAAATATCTCGACGTCAGCTGATGAACTAGAATATCAATGTTTTTTTTTTGTTTTTTCGAACTAATGCAATTATACAGTGCATGGTGTTGTGCATTTTATTTTTAAAGTACAATATTTCTCCGAAATTAAATTTATAATTCCTTTGACCATTTCCCTATTTATTTATTTAAAATTTGTGGACAGTAAGTAGTGGGACAGTACATAGGTGGACTTAATGCAACAATGCATTCTCTACCAGTCAACTCTTGGGTTAAAAATGCAACATTGTGTTACATCTACCTAAGTACGTAGTCACATATGTGTATGTGACTATGTGTGTATTAATTTATATGTGTGTGTGTCACGCTCACACATTCTTTCACATTATTGCCCACTTAGGTACCTAATTCAATAATTTAATTAACCTAAGTAACAAAACTAAACTTCGCGATCCAATCTCGGAAGCTTCTAACAAGAACATGGAACAGCATATCAAGTGAATCCTTCAGATAAACAAATGGCTCAACCTGAACTATGATAAACTTTCTAATAACTGTAGGTCAATCCACGCTTCCCGGCTTTAGTGATAGACGAACGGCGATTTGTTATCCTGTTTGTTGTATATCCGTGTTTTCTTGGGATACTGCCAAGGTCCATTTTGAGAAAGCACTCATTGTTACGGTCACGACTCGTGCCTCTATCAAATGAATCGGGCAATATTCACTGTTGAACATATAGGCTTCTTTGACGTAAACACCACTGCAATGGCTATGAGATGATGTCATTGTCATCTCACTGTACATACAACGTATTATGGTGATCACATAAATTGCTAAAACAGCAGTATCCCTTTTTTTGACAAATCATAGATCCCTTGTTAGCTTTTCATGCCATATAAAATAATTATGTTTTTTTATTTTCTATTCTGTTAATTTATTAATACAGAAAAAATACGTGGTCGAGGTCAAGTCGAGGTAGACTACGACGAAGGTGGTGCGACGATGAGGTACCTAACATTCGCAGGGCCAACATGGCCAGAGATCGCACAAGACAGGGAGGTTTGGAAGAAACAAGGGGAGGCCTTTGCCCAGGCGTGGGACACAACAACAGGCTAACAAAAAAAATATACTTCCTTTGTAAGCTTCAATCTACACAAACCTTAATAATATCTATTGTTTCAAATCGCAAAGCGTAATGTATAATTCCGAGCGTTACCAAAACATGTACTCTTACCCGTTCTTTTAAACATAATACAAATATTAATTACCCACCGCCATCTCTCCTCCCTTGCACCATCGCACCACAGTCTATGAGATATAGCGTGCACAAATCAGCGGCACATCTCGTGGGCAGGCAGAAGTTCAGCCATTACTCAGGGCATCACAGGAGCATCAATAACACACAGCCGCCGTACTTTAAACTGTCTAACGGGTTGGTGCACCGAAATATTACTCAGTGTGTAGCTAGCCGGAGATAGAATATGAAATTAAATCGACTAGTGCACGGTATTTTTACGCTGTGGTCATTAGTTGAAGTGAGTTTATTTTGCAAATATTGTACGGGATGAATTTTTGTTACTACGAGTACATGATTTACTTATAGTATTTTCGAAAAAAAAAACTACATAACATATTATAAGTTTTTCGATAAAACAACTTTTTTAAATGGTACAAATTTATTCAAATAGTAAAAAAGCAAATAATAACTAATACGTAATTAATAAAAATATCAAAATTAAATCCTAACATAACTAAAACTATACAGAAACTAAAATATAGCGTCGAAAAGTTCATCCGCATCGGTGTCGACTGGTAATGTACCCAAGAGACTAGCGGCATTACCACGTTGTATGGCAATGCTTAGCCTCTAGCCAAGGTAAAAGCCAGCCCTTGGGTCACGGCAGGTGTCAACCAGCCGTTTCGAAATTTCCTTAAAAAGACCATGAGCACTCGGACCCCACGGCTCGAGGGTTTCAACCCCAAACTTTTTAAAATAAGTTTTAATAATCATACATCATAACATCACGCCTGTATTTCCCGAAGGATTAGGCAGAGGTGTACTTATAATAAGTACACCCACATTTGGCCATACATTTTAATGTGACTTTCAGAGTTTTTCTCTATGACCTGTAGTTTAGAACTAGAACTTACGACCTGGATAGAATAAAATTCACTATGCATGAATACAATATTCAGTTTGTGTAAAAGATTTTTTTTTTAGGTTATGTTACGGTTACGGTTTACTGCTGATTGTTTAACAAACTGAAAGTGACGACTCACTGGAAAAGAGAAAAAATTATTAAAAATTGTCCCGCTTGCTATTTCTTTCTTGGACGCTGAAAATTACAGCACATTGTTTAAAATAAATGACAAGCATGTTTATTTCTATTGTTTTTATAAATGAGAAGTATAAACTCGTTTGCAGATTAACATGCAGCTTCAAGTTCGGAACTAAACCTGCGGGTTAATTGTGTAATTGCGTACACATTTACAATTGGAATGCCTTTCGTTTTGCAATTCAACAACATTCATTGCATTATTTACGTGGTTGAGCAGATGAATTTTTGAAACATATGAAGCAACGGATCAGGTGTTTCTTTCAAAATACTTCGGAATGGGTAAGAGTGTTACGAAATTAGGGTGCTGTACATACTCTGCGCAAATTTAAGTAATACGCACCTTTTCCCCCGTTCTAAACCATAAGGCAATCTTGCTACTTGTTTCGGCCTTTCTTCTCAGAGTAGTAAGATAGGAAACGCCGGCCTCATCTAGATATTAAAATATGATTGACGTGTGAAAGTGTTTGTACAAACCTACTTACAAATATAAAATCATTTATCACTACTACTCGTATAATCACATTGCTTTCTAAATATGAATCAGTAAACTCGTCGTTCACAAACTTCACAGACAAAGTACGAACCTTGCGTAAAGTTAATAACGAGCAGTAAGCGGCTCATTGGCAGAATATCGACGGAAACACTTATCCTGGATAAAGCGCTCTTCGTTAGCAGTAACCAGCTTACTAGCGACAGAAGGGCGAATGCGATGGTGAAATAGCAGAGGGGCAATTCTCGTAATTTTAAGAACGTTCATAGTCTGATCTCAGTCTCAATCTGTCAAAAATACCTCTAATTTCCCAATTTTTTTGACATTTGTTTGTCGCTGAGATGAGACTGCGACTAGATTTTGAACGTTTTAAATTACAAGAATTGGCCTTCAGACTGCAGTGTAGTTTCTCTGGCTTACCTACGGTTACTCGAGCTGCAACAGTTAGATAGATGGAAAGTAATGCTTTCTCAGAAATAGAGGTAGGTATTGAATTTAGTTCGATTAGAGGACTTATTCTAACAGAACTAAATTCCAAAATTCCAATTACTCAAAATCTGAATTTCATTGGATAGGTACCTTCCAGTAAAATTCAGATTTTGAGGAATTTTAGATTTCTGAGAATAGCTAACAAAGAACATTATAATTATGAGGTTTCAAGTGAAAGCTTTGAAGCACGAATTCAGGAATATTATGTATATCATAGCTACTTACTTTTTGTTAATTAACCGTTTCTAAAGAAAACTATTAAATACTATTTCCCTCCAGCTCCTCCAAAATTATAATTGTAAAAACTTCATCATTGAAATTATACATCGAGCAAAAATGATGTAGATCCCATTATGTCAGAAGTGTAGCATTATTTAAACAATCTTCAACAAATCTGTGTTTAGGTGCTGTTATTAAAGATTACAAACCACCACTTACAAAGTAGGCCTACCCGAGTCTTGCATATGGCCGGATATTTTTATCATAACTCGGTATCTGACCTCCTGTCCCGAAAGCGGATCATACAAATCGGCCGGGAAATCTTTAGGGGGAAGAATAATTGAATATTACGATAGACGCTTCTTCCCTACAGTTTTTTATTTGTATTGTTTACGGCTTCACGTAGACTTTAACAATCGGGGTGCATTTATAAAGAGATCTTGTACGGGAAGGAAGGAGGAGTATGTAGATCGTATTGGATTTATTGACGTTGCTTGTGCGTACTCGTATTTTAGGAAGCAAAATTATTTGTTTTTTTTTTGTTTGTTTCTGTTTATCTTTCCTTATTTTTGTTTCCGCTGGGCGCTGGGGAAGAAAATCTACGTCAGTAGGTATTTGGAAATAATTAAAGTTCTGTTTTAAAATCCATGTTTACATTCACTCCAGTGTTAAGGTAATAAGATACAAATTTTGGAACAGATGAATCATAAACGAAAATTAAACGATGATAAGTAGTTGCAATAGTTTAAAATCCTCAATTACTCGTAGGTTAGAGGGTCATCATCTGCCTAGCCTTATCCTAACTATGTTGGGGTTGGCTTCCAGTCTAACCTCTAAGTCTTTAGTTAGACGATATCCGTAGGTTGTTTTAGATTAAAAGGCACCACATTTTACAATCGCTATGTTTTCGAAGGGTGTCAAATCAGAAGCGTTTCGGTAGGTATTTCTCTGAAGTGCAGCCATCACGACCACATCCCGCCATCTAGCCTTCAGTCTGACGCGAGAATGGCCGACAATGACGTGACCCCCATCAGGCCGACTGACGCGGCCAGCGAAACAATTTGTCGAATGCCATAGGCTTAGATGGAATACCGCTGGAATTTACGCGTTTCGGCCACGAAACATGCTGGCTAAAATTATGAAGATAAAGCTGCGTTTATACGATATTTATGTAATGACATTTGCTATTAGAAAGCAGGTGACTTTTCTTACGCAAAGAAAAGGCCGCCCATTCTGTTTAAATTTTCTTTTTTATTAATTTATTTCTGGACTAGCTGCGCCCCGCGGTTTCACCCGTACAAGATCTGATCCCGTGGGAATATCGGGATAAAAGGTATCCTATGTGTTAATGCAGAGTGTCAGCTACCTCTATACTAAATTTTATCAAAATGGGTCTTGCCGTTTGTGCGTGATGACGTAACAAACATACAAACACACTTACAAACTTTCGCCTTTATAATATTAGTGTGATTACAAGACAACTATAGCACATTACTGCAGCGAACAGCAGTTGTGGCCAAGGCTTGTATAGTACTTTTCTCAAATAATGCGCGGAAATTAAAACGAGTAGTACCTAGGCAGAACTTTTTTGTCAAATACAATTAGGTACTTTTCAAAATCAATGACGAACAACGAGCAACAATATTTTTTCCCGCGTTAAAGTGTACATTTGTTTTTTTTTTTTCAATAAACAGCTTTCTATTTGCAAGCCAGTTCGAAATTTAAATAAAACCTTTGATAAGTTACCTCCTTGGTTGCCATGTTTCGGAGTAAAAGATCGTTCCATTTTTAAATTACACGACAGACATGAGTTTACTATGTAATTTATTTGGCCGCTAAACCACGACAGATATGGATTTTCATACAACTTTTGCCGGCCGCTGTTCGCATGTATTTGGCCAGTACAACAATGTGAATTTCTAATGACTCGTTTGCGGCAACGTGCATTGTTTGAATATTTTAAGTTTTAGTACTGTTTAACATTTTGTGCCTTTTAAAATTTTGTAATTTAGTGCGACGGGAAAAATGAAATACAGGAATTTTAACAACATAGCCCACGTTCGCGCGGACGTACAAATATCGAGGCGGGATTTTATTGCGCTCTGGATTTTCAACTCTCGGTATTGAGCCGAGCGTTGAGAATTCAACAGAGCGCATCCCAGCGTGTCGAAAAAACACACTGTTGGATTATCAACTTTCGGCGCTAAACAGTGCGTTGAAAATGAAGTGAAAAGGAGCACACTACGCCGGAGCGCGTTCGTCGCGTCGCGTCGATGCGAAAAGATGCGTACGTCATTCCATACTTTGCTCTCTTTTTGTATTGACAAACCGTCGAACGCCGTCAATCAATGTTTCCTGACCCTAAATTGTCCTATTTTTAGTTTCACTTGAAGGTAATTAGAACATTCTTCGATGCTTACTTTTTTAGATAGTGAAATATTCTAATTGCGCCTATGACAATGTCTATCTATGATGAGATGTCGATATCAAAAAACTATGATTATTGAAGAAAAGAGGAATCAGCATCCCCCTATTTTTTCATAAAGGATCACATTATTTCGAAAATAAAAATCTCGACATAATACCTAATTACAACAAACAAGCTTACCTCGTAGCCTCGTAATTCGGTGTATGCTCGCACCTCGCCCGGTGGCACGGTCGGTCAATGATAATCCGGCACGTCTCGCGGGATGTGAGTGAGATCATTTGTAATGCGTTGAAACAAACGTTCTTGTTGTGTTGTTATGGCGACGTGTCGGTTTGGTGGTGCTTTGTTTCCAACTGGAGAATTTTGGTGGTGAATGTTTTTGGCTGTCATAGGGATGGGCGAGCATCTGGTTTTTGGAGAATATTTAAATCTTTCTGAGTTGTCTTTAATGATTGTTATGCCATTTCTATGTCTTCTTAATCTAAATATCTGTTGAGTATTGGTTTCTCCTTTTCATCTACTTAATCTGTACCTGCTCTAACGACAATGTGCAATGAAACTAAAAGTTTATGGTCAAAACGTATAATCATATTTTAAGTAAACGTGATTTTTAATCATTATTGTAGGTACGTAGCTTGCAGATTTTATTATGTTTGATCGCTTCATCATTTCAGCCTAAAGACGTCCACTGCTGGACATAGGCCTCCCCCAAGCACCTCCACTTCGACCGGTTCTGTGTTTCTCGCATCCAACGGGTTTGATCGCTTACTCGTACTGAAACGAACACTAACAAGCTAACAAAATTTTTTGTATAAAAAATACTTCCCGTCAAATCGTAGACACTTTTTGTTCTTTCAACTCCAAAAAACTCTTACATCAACAAAATACGATATGGCCCTACTAATTTGTACAGTTTTAGCCAATTTGTGCTCAGAGATTAGGCTTGTTATAAAAAGTATTTATTATTGGCGCCACTGGGCTCTTTCCTCAAATACTTTTGTAAAAATCTCCAAGAAATTGAGTTAAAGAGATGTACGCGTGCCCGTGAATATTTTAACTAGAGGAGTTTGTTTAGACGAGCTGTTTGTTTTGTTTTATTTTTATTGTTTAGAGAACGATAAGAAGGAGTGAGGCTTTTGATGAGCGTTGAGAAGTTTAGGTGTCGTAAACAAAAGTAACTATGTCTTTCAAAAGTAATATTTGCCTTAAACTGTTAGCAGTGAACATTGTCGAATTATTTTCCACCACACTGATAAAAATACTGTGTTATGTAAAAGAAAAGGAAATTACAGTTGTTATTTTATTCTTATCATCAATCCAATCATAGAAGAAAAGATGATTAAAATAAACAATTATACAAGTCACGACGACTAAAAAAAACATTAAGAATAATATCGACCACCCTTTGTAAAGTTTCTGTATTTATGTCTGTAATTTACATGGTGTACCTACATAATAAAGAGTATTTTCTATTCTATTCTATCGACACTCTTCCACATCATCTGTTACAGTCCCGTCACTAAAGCACGAACATAAATCCAACTTTATTTTTTCACCTCGACGCGAAGAGCTCGGGCTTTGAATTTTTTAATGAACGCCGCCTTAGGAAATCCTCAATTTTATCACGGAGAGTCTTATTAAAACTATTATTAACAGTGAAATTTACTTGCTTAATTTAAATTGCTCGTTTTGCGTTCACGAAATTCCACCTGTATTAAATGTAAGACGGGCTCTCATAGCTGCGAGGCGTTTATTTTCCAGAAAATTCCGGTTGGAACGGGTGAGTGCCGCTCTGTACCGGAACATAAATGCGAGACGTGACAAGTGTGTACGTGACTTTAGTGTTGTTATACACGGTTTTAATAATATCAAGTAATAACTAGAAATGGTGAGTCGTAAAAGTTGATGAGATGATGTATTAGCTGTTAGAGCGGTGGTGGGATTGTTTCATGGATCCTTGTTTATTAGGTATGCGAATTGTAGGACAAGATAATAAAATTTGAATCATTTTATATTACTGGGGCTTTAAAATTACAAGCAGATCATAGGTATTTTTAAGCGCGAACAAAGGATAACCTAAATACAAAATACCGCCTCTGTAGGTACTCGTATAAGCACATATTTTACAACCATGTGCAGTAATAGACAAATTCCCAAAAGAAAAGTCAGATTCAACTCTTCCACAGACTTGACATTTTATTTCCCCCTTACAAGACCTATGGGAAATGATGGGTTATCTATGTCGCGGCCAAACTACATTTCAAAGAGACTTAGCTATAAGGTAGGTATGCAGTAGGTACTTATACACACATACACTACAAACAAACAACACAACACTACACACTTGTTATTTTTTCACAAAGGTATGTACAGCGAAGCTTTGAAAGATATAAAATATGAATGTGTCAATATCTAATCCAGTATGGAAAAAATGTGTCGAAAATTATCTAACACGAATTCAAGATCGTCGCTCATTACGTATAGAAATCACGTTGATTATGCAAATACGTGCACAAAGTCGTCTCATATAGAATCATACTTCACGCCACAATGACCCCGAATTACACTGATTGTGTTCCACGAGGCGTAAGTTGTACAAAGGCAGAAAAATCATGAAGACCCATCTTTCATGTTTTGATCAGAAAGTTTTCCCTTTTGTGAATTAATAGGGAATCAATGAGAATGCCTTTGTCAAACAGCAGGATGACTGAGTTGAATAATCAAAGTGACACGCTGCTTTGAAAGACTCAGTGCACGGTTGTTACATCGAAAAATTGTGTTGTGTTTGACGTACAATTTTTCGCAGGGAACTAAAGTTGGACCATTGTTAATTCTTTGTATTATTACTACTAGAAGTTTTCTAACACTATTGAGACAATAGAAAACGATGAAAATAAAGAATTATTACTTGTTTTCATCTTTAAACCCAGAAAAATACAGAAGACGTCTTTTATTGTTACAAAAGCAACGAATGATAATTATTATTAGTTTTATTTTCGACACGCACCGAAATAAATAAAGCAGCTAAACACCAAGTTCTAAAGTAATTTGTTACTATTGACCTTTAACTAATTAGACTGAAATATAGGCAGTTTTGGTTGAAGCGGCTGAATTTTATGGTTCAACACGCTTCAATCTGATATACTCAGTAACCTTGCAATTTTTTACGATAAGGTAATCTACAACATTAGATTAATTAGCGGTTTAAGTATGGAGATAACATAAATAAATTAAACTATACATACTGATAAAAATAATAGGTAGGTATCATGCTCATTAGATATTCCCTTTATATTTGTGCGTTCTAAGTAGGTTATGGTATGATTTCTTAACGCTACTATTATCGATTTGAAACAGGCTGTAATTTGTGGAGATAATACCTAGGGATTTAGGTCCCAGTGAGTTATGCAGAATTAACACGAAATAAAGAAAGAAGTGGTGTTTCTACTGAGGCCCAGAAATCGTAACTCAAAAAATCTGACTGTTTGTTAACACAGACAAATGACGACCTTTTATGAAAGAAAATTAGCACTTCCTGACAAAGTTGTCACAAACTTCAATGAATACATTCTGAGTTTCGAAATAAAGAACACAATATCAAGCGGAACCATTGTTTAAGGCAGTTTTTTTTTATTGTTTCTCCAGAAGAACATTGAAGGCTGTGGAGTTACGAGAATTTTTCAAATAAAGTTGCCTCCACATCGGAGTGGCAAGTTGGATGGAAACTGAATATTTTTCAGTTTTTAAAACCACAGTTGGACCGGGTTTTAGTTTGAGTTTGTGATAGTTTTTAACTCGTGTTGTTTGACACCCTTGTGTTCGATGCTTTATGGTTGCTTGTTCTCAACTGCAACTTCAACTTTTATAAATTCTGTTGTATTTCCACAGCTATAATAGCCATATTGAATCAATCGTTTGCATTTAGCAAATACTCGTAGGTGAAATTGCACTTTTAGTGTATGTAGGAAAATTAATAATTTTCTGCAGTAAAACTGGGCTAACTATAAGTTGAGTAGAGTACATTTGGGATCCACTTGAACGATGTATGGTCATGCAAATATTTGTTACGTACCTGAATTTCATATGAACTGAAACGGTTTAAAGTTATTACCTAAATCAACCAGATTCAGATCTATTCTGATCCGTTCAGAAACTTTTTATCGAAAACGTACCTTTGAATGTAGGCTTAATTATCTTTCCAATAAATAACGGTTTGTGATTGGTTGTTTCAGGCGAGGCGGCGCATACGACGACGGTTTGATGGGGCGGTGACGCAGCATGCGCCGCGTGCCGCTTGCCGCACTGCTGCGGCTTATCATCATAGCAGGTGGGTAATAACCAGCAAAGTACTGTCAGAAATTAATTGTTGGGCAAATTGACACTCAATTTGTAGTGCTATAGCCATTTCATATAACTGTCAAACAATGACAGTTGTGATTTGAATGCTTATAACGGAAAATTTAAGTTGGTTATCAATTTGCAAAACAAATAATTTAACTGACTTTACCTCTAGGCACATGCCGTGATAAAAATATTAGCTAGTCATCAAGATGGCAGCGAGGCTGACTGCTCCGGTTGAACCAAGATATTTAATTTTGTTACTGGAGGAGCCTATTTTGTTGTTCAAGACATCTTCAACCACCCATACTTAATACTTATTATAAATGCGAAACTGTGTCTGTCTGTTACCTCTTTACGCTTAAACCGCTGAACCAATTAAGATGAAATTTGGTATAGAGATAGTTTGAGTCCCGGGAAAGGACATAGGTTAGTTTGTATCTCTTATGGGGTTGAAACCGCGGGGTGCTGTTAGTGTTATTATAGAGCTCCTTGTTAAATAAATAATATTTGGGAGCGGAGCAGATCTCCTGAAAAAGAAAGTTTTTTGACCACCTTTAGTAGTAGCAAAACTAAAAGGACACATTTCAGCTACAGTCGCAGAGAGCTAAAAATTTTGATTAATTCGAATTGGTTTTACATACTTACATGTTTTCTAAATTAGTCGGTTTTCATTTTGTTAATTTGGTGACACTGATGTTCGTTTTCATTCCTGATTTTGACTCTGAAGGTCTTTTCTGTCTTCGTAATACTAACAATTTCTTTTAATAATATTACCTTGACCCACCAAAAGCCCAAAACCATAGTCAACTCTGATGATATCCTTGAACCACGTGCAGGAATAACAAGGCCAACCCATTCATAATTACCTATCCAAAGGTAACCTAAAATCGTACGTGTTTCGTTTATTAAACGAGGCATAGGTAGCAGGTGTCTAGTTAACTTTTTCTCAGAAATGTGAAAATAATACGAACTTTTTTAAACGGAACTTAATACAGGAGATTGATGTTTTTGATGGTAAAGCTAAAGTCCCGTTCAAGTTTCAAAATTGATTGAACAATTAGGATTTATGGCATCATTAAGAGGTATGTTCAAAAATGCGCGTAGATGCATGATTTTCTCGTTGAAATTGAATACTATTCGTTGGTTGGTATAAATAACAATTACTTATTTATTTATTTTACCATTTATGTACACACATATATAACTTCTACTACAACTAACTTCTTCTACTACTTTATTGGTAAAGATAGTTCGTTTTCTCTTCTAAAATAATAATAAAGATATTTTTATTATTATTTATCTATTTATTTAGAAATAATCGTTCTCCTGATGCATGTTTAGGCAAAAACTGATGGAGAGCTCTGATTTTCAGATTCTGTTGAATATAATCCATTAAAACAATTTTTCTCATATCACAAATATCATATACTTTTATAATAATAGAATACATTTTTATTATATGCCTTATAAATAAAGAAAAAACGACTGGACCTAATTCAATTTTTTACTAGAAACAGTCTGAATATCTCCGAACTTCTACATCATTTTCACGTAGTATTTATACAAAAATATTTTCCAACAATTGCTTAAACAATATAAAAAAAATAAAAAAATGAAAATGTAAGCGAGCTCTTAATACTAGACCTACCTTCTAGAAATAAACAAGAAATTATATTCATTTAATAACTCTTAGAAATCTTCCAGTAACGACTTGTTTAGAAAAGCTTCTCACAATTAGATTACAACGAGCTACGAGGTAGACAGACATAAATACAAAAACTTTGTCTGCCAGACCAAAAACACTACTTACTACAAATCTATCGGACTGATACTCCGAAACCATTGTTCCCTAGAAGTAGGTATATCGAGTGATCCCCGATAGTACCAGGCCGTGGCTGTTGTCAGCACAAATTAATGTGTCTGTCCCGCCCAGTCTAGTAGTTGGCCTCGATGCCATTTGTTATATGAAGATATTATAGTGGAAAGGCGGTATCAGTTGATCAAATAGTAAATGTTATACATTTTATTAGTATTGATTGTACTCATAAGTATTTATTTATTTATATTTATTTATATATACTTTATTGTACACCACAAAAATAGATAACAAAAAAAAATATCGATCACTAAACCCACTTACCTATTTATATTTTATAGCTAGGTACCTTTTAGCAGTCCATGAAATTATGGGAAAACTGGATTACTGACGTATAAAAACACTCTTACTTGTCAAGTCAACAAGTTATTATGGAGTTTTTGTACGTACTAGGTACCTACTTTCATCTACCATCTCATAAACTTTATGTTCCGAATATGGTGGGAAACTGGCCACAATGCCGCCGCCAAATAGGGCATCGCCATAAGGTGATTATGGCATTGTTATTTTCAACTATAGCGCTTTTTTCACGGGTTTGTTACAGCATCAATAAAAATATTACATCATTTATCATGTCAAAAGAAGAAACAAATACTTTACAGATTAATAAAAAGTATAAAAAAGTTTTGACCAGTAAAGTAAGCTGTATTAGCAGTAAAGTTTCTTAAAATGAACGACTTAATAATTGCAGTTGGAGGGAAAAGTTTTTGATCATTTTATTTCACTTTATATACATATTTTCTAAATTAGCCGATTTTTTTTTGTTAACTTGGCACTTATGTTTAATTTCAATTCTGCTTTTGATGATAAAGCTTGAAAAGAAAACAATGTTAAGTCGAGCACTTAATAGGGATATGGCCAAAAGGCTTTCTTATAGAATTACTGTTTTAGAATATTTATAAATAGGTCAAATATTATTAAGTTACTTTTAAACCTTTCATATACCTATCTATGCTTTTAAAGTTCAGTTAAAATAAAATTCTGCAATGAAGAGTCGCTTTTAGTTAGTTTACTTAAAAATAAATACTATAACATCTGATTTATTCTAAACATCACTAGTTCGTCCATTATAGTTTGATCTCTCACTTTCTACCTTAATTTGTAGCGTTTCATACATTTCGCAAAGATACATTTAAATTGAAAGGGTCTGTGTAAGGTGGTAGTTGAAGGAGCTAAAGACATTATGGCTGGTCTTATTCAGAAAATGTTAAGAAATCTCGTTTTCTGAGCTAATTCAAGCTTTTTTTATCCTTTGCAGCTTTTAGGGTGTTTTTTAAGGTTTATGGTATATCTTTAGCATATGGATTTGTTTCGTTACTGTTCCAAAATGTGCAACAAAGAAAACTCAGTCTTGGTGTGATAGATGTATTTCTGGTATTATTTATGGTATTACATGGGACTGAAACACAACTGGTGAAATGTGGGTGTACTTATTATAGTTGCACCTCTGCCTAACCCTTCGGGCAATAGTCGTGACATTATGTGTTACCTACACATAATAATAATTATTTAATTATTTGACGGACAACAAAAGATCCACACTGACAAAGACAACAATACATAAAAGATGTTAGTAACAATACATCCTATGTTAGTACTTACATACTAGTATGTTAGTAACAATATAATTATTATTAATTCTATAGGTAGTTGTTCCGGTTTTGTCTAACTGTTGGCGAACGAGGAATTTGTGTCTTCTCCCACTGTCCAAGGGTTTAATTTAAGGTGTTTGAGGTATCTTGCTGCGTATATCTTCTATATATACCTAAATAAAACCGCCGAATCGCCGAAATGTATGTACGCGCGTAACTTCCGAACGACTACACCAAATTGGATAATTCTTTTTTTGCGTGCGAAGCTGGGGCGGGCCGCTAGTTTTGTATAACTCTTATTTTTTTTCCTTTAATCATCCTCAAATAGTGGTATGGTAGAGGTAGGTACATTATCTACAACCAAGAAAGTAACTGCTATTTTTTTTCATCAATATTAAGATTCACTGTATAAAAGTAAACAATAAATATTCTCAACAAGATATCAGTTTCATGCGTCATAGATTTCATAGCTGTACCAATTTCGGTTTCATCTCATACGACAACAATATCTACAGGCTGGTTATAGGCTATCAACCTTGTCGTGTCAAGATTAATCAGAAACCTGCTACATATTGGGTATACCTCTCCTCTAGGGAAATACCTCCTGAATAATGTTTGTGGGTAAAATCGTAAGAATGAAAGGTTATTTTGGTTTACTAGTGTTTGTAGTTATGTGCTTAGACTATGCTAATTTTGTTAGGTAATATGAAAGGCCTTGTTAAACGATTTGAAAAGAAAGGAGGAGTATGTTGTCTGATTACTCGGAAACGGTTGGACCGATTTGGAAAATTCAATTTTGTTTTTGTTTGTAAGGCTATAATCCCAGGTCAGGTTCTGCTAATGGAATCCTGGAGAAGCCAAGGGAACTCTTTAAATATTATAGGCATGCCTATAGCGGTTTGAGTATTTTTTGTAGTTGTGGTAAAAGTATAAAGTGAAAAAGGAAACATTTAACAAAAAAAATAAAAGACTTCCAAAAAACCACTGTGAAATATACTTTAATTTTGGAAGTAGGTAGCCGAACTATTTTCGGTTTCACTTTGTAGTGTTTTTTTGGAAGTCGGTTGTTTTTTTTTGGAAAATAGTATTTATTTTGTAAGTAACTATTGTTTATTTTTTAACTACATTTGAACTTGATATTGAGGTCAGAATAATTGCATTAGATTGAAAGAAAATTCACATGCTCATTCATGGAAATAACCTCTTTACTTTACAACTCTCTGTTTTGCAAGCACTACCACTTTTCCTACCGTTTTCTTACTCGACCAGCGCAAAGTCCTTAACAATACACAATTAAGTTTAATTCAGCACAGCTCGTCTATTTAAAAAGATTTACAACATTATCGGATTGTCAGTCCGTTCCGAGAAGAAATTAAACTCACATTCGTAAAACACAACAACACAACACACACAATTACACAACACAACAATATTCTTTATTTTATTTTTTATATTTTGTGTTTCACGAACTGTGTCCGAATAAGCATTCTTTCTTTTCTTTTCTTTTAAAAGAATTGTTTATTTGTACCGTAAAACAACCGACATTCAAGTTCATTATAAATGTTATCAGTTCACGCAAAGGGCTGTAATTAAAGTTGTTGCAAACATAATATGAGGTAAAGCTCTCTTTACGTAGGAACACCGCGTTAACCCCACATTTGCATTTAATGGCAAAATATATGTAAATTTTGATGTACGATGTATCACGCCTCATGCATTTTGAATATTTTAAACGTTTTTATAGGTAACGTTCACCTACCTATCTACATAATACATAAAGTATTCCTTGCTTGGCTTGTGGGAAACATCAACAATCTAACTTCAACATTCATTCCATCAAGGGTGATTATGGTAACATCCTCTATCACAGTTCTATAACTTTTTGAAGCCTAGAAACTTTTCAGCTAATTTCATTGCGGCTTATTACTTTATTAGTCGATTCACACAACTGTCGAACAACACACAACTTTACTTCCAACTTAATATCTATAGCAAATTATTGTATTTGTTCCTTCCCCGGAAGTCATAACTTTTTCAAGTCTTCAGTGTCCCTAATAAATATCGAACATCTCTTTCATAAAAAAATTTAAATCACTATTTCCCTCAACTAGTTTCGTATAATATTATCCTGAATGTTAAACACCTCTCTATATTCTCGTTAATATTATCCTACAGGTAATTTGGATTAAACTGAAAACCCATTAGCGGGTTTTTTTTTATTAAAAATACAATTAATATTTCCCACAGAAATAAACGTTAAAACCAATGATATAAAAATTTAAATAAGCCTAAAAGCACCACAGATGCACTCAGAATAATTTATTAGTGTGTCTGTGGAGCTTACTTTTATGCATTTGTATCTGACTTTTTGTTCTTTATCATAAAATCGCGAAAATTGATATATAAAGGTGTTTTACTCAATCCTATTTAAACTTAAACTCTATGAAACATGCTGCTCTGATTTTCTTTAAAAGTCTGTAAGGAACGTGGGACGTTTTCTTTCGAGGAAAAACATTTTTATGAAATATTTTTCTTAAAAATCTCTTGATCTCTCGGAAAGACGGCGTAGGTAATTCAAACTATTTAGATGAGTTCTTTAGTTTTAATACGAAGCTTGCATGGCTTTATATTAACCTCATTTTCAGGATTAAATATCTTTTGAAAAAAATCATAGACATTGTACCCACTGCCAGTAAAATATTTTTACCAAAGTAAATGAATGATTAGATGGTACAAACATTATAATATACTACTGGACCGGAAAGAATGCGGGTCGGTAACATAAACCACAATAACTTCCAAAATAATTTTGGAGTTAGCTTTATGAAGACTGTAATAAAGCCAATTTTATGGTGCCTAAATCAATGTCATAAAAGTTCAAGATTATGAATTATATTTTGAATAAACATAAATTAAGTAAAAATTACTATTTTCAACAGATTTCGAAAAATGTGCTACGGTATTAGGTATATGCAATTTTTACACATTTTAGCGTTTCGTATTGCCACCACGAGGTGTTAATACAGCTTTTATACGGTTTGGCAAGCTTTCCACCAGATTTCTGACCCGATACTGAGGAATTTTCTCCCATTTCTCTACCAGTGCTTCGTTCAGTTCACGAAGCGTGATTGGAGGGGAATTTTGCTGGTGTACACGTCGTCCCAGTTTGTCCCAGGCACGTTCGATGAGGTTCAAAACTGGGCTGCGTGTTGGCCACCCCATACGTGTGATAGCGACATCTTCAAGGTAGTCAAACACTAGCCGAGCTGTATGTTTTCTATTACCACTAGCTCGGTGCGGCTTTCGAAAGAAATTCCAGCCCACACGTGAATGGAGCCTCTGCCGACCGCCACTCGTGTATGGCATTTGTCTTCAATGCAAGCTTAGTTATATCGCTCTCCTGGTCTTCTGTAGACTCTTTGATGCCCATAGTGCGTGTATAGCCTGAACCTGGACTCGTCCGAAAACATTACTCTTGACCAGTCATCCAGAGTTCAATTCATGTGTTCTCTATCCTAACTCAGCCTTGAATTTCGATGCTGCCTTTCCAGTTTTAGACCATTTGCAGGTCTAAATGGCTTCAAGTTTGCTTCAGCAAGACGTACACGTGCACGTGCTCAGATTGCTCCCTCCAGCACACAGAAGGTGATTTTTGACTTCAACAGCCGTTTGTAATCGATTTCTCAACATTGTTGACACCATATATCGATCCTCACGCGCTGTCGTACACCTTGTTCGGCCTGTTCCTGGTCTGCGGATATTGGACCCAGTCTCTGTTGATGGCGACACACCAATAGTTCTCGCTGCGCCCCTCTTCACGCATTGTCAGATTTCTGGTACACTCTTCAGGGGTTAGTAGCATGTTTTGAATTGAATTTGATCAGCATAATGAATTTCTGCACAAGAATAATGCCCCATTTAATACAGCAACAAAAGTAAAACATATGGTTTCAAAGTTGTTCAAAATTTAAAAATCGTCTTTATTTTTATTTATGGTTTTTAATAAAATCATCAAAAAGAAATAAAAGGTTTTACTTCTTCCTATATTTGTAATTAAATAAACTGTAATTTAGTTTTTATTTTTATAGGATTGCTCAAGTATTTTAAAAGTTATCGCATTTTTTTGCGGCCCAGTGTACTTATCAGTTATTAAAATTTTCTATAATCAATATTCAACTCAAACTTTTGACGTTAAAAGTATTAACGGCACTTGTATTTTTTTGGTGTCCTTTGTGGGAGCAATTAGTGCACCTGACACAATTGCTTGTTTTTCCTCGTTCTCGAGCTTTGCTTCCACGTTTGTCCAGTTGTCTCTGCTGCTGTAACGTAAAGTGCTATTGGTTCAAGTTGGCTTAGCACTAGATTCCAATCTAGTGCTAAGCTAACAATAAGTAGCTAACAAAGAACACCCGAAACAAGGGTTTTTTTCGCATATTTTGTGCTGTCTTGGATTAGTACCTTTCATACATGTCACGGGTCAATTTAAATAAGTAGGTACATTGTAGTAAAAAGTGAAAAATATTTTCCTCATTTTTAACTATAAAATATTATAAACATTTCATTATAACATTAACGATTGTAAAACTTTGTCCTCAGGCGGCGCCAGTTTTGTCAACCCATACGTGAGTGAAGACCGCGTCGACCTCAACGAAGTATGGGTGGAGATACCATCAACGCTCGTGGCCTTGGGTGGGGACGTGCACATCCGAGTCCACGGCGCCTCGGGGGGTGGCCTCAAAGTCCGCATCGCCCGAGAAGACGACGACGGACGAGCTCTCCTGGCCACCATGCCTCTAGCACTCGACTCTGAAAACCGCATGACCTTACCATGCGGATACTTCTCTAGAGGAGGCACTTATTACCTAGAACTAATATCCGAAAAGGATCCATTCTTACCAGATTACGATAATACAACAGAAGTCAAACGTGATTTTGATGGTAACAAAGTTAAGAGAGACGTTAGTGAAGGCAGTCTCATGGAGACTGGTGACAGTGTGGTGAAATCTTGGAAGTTCGATGTGTTGTGGCCGACGGCGAACCTGGACGTAACTCCAGAACAGATACAGACGTACCCTGAGAGACAGGTGATGGCTATACTGGAGTTTCCAAGGGTGGTGTGTACTCCTATTGAGTCAAGTGCGGATTTTTGGCTGGAATTGTTGTACTGTGGCCATTCGAGTGGAGGAGCTGTGCTTTGTGATGGAAAGAACACCAGCTCGCACGCACATGTTTTGTATTCTGAACAGGTGAGGTTCTATTTATAGTCGCTTAGCTTAAAGTAAAGCAGCCGCCGGTTTCAGTTTCCAGGTAAAAGCGACGCTAAAAGCACCTTTTATGAGCACTTAGACCTTTGCAAAAATAAAAGTCTACCTATTTCGTGGAATGAAAACCTTTAACGCGACTTTTTTCTAAAATGTTGCCATCCCGCTACGATTAGGATAAATTGAGCCTTACTTTCCTAAAGAATGATACTATGATCTAAGACGGATATAAAATAAACGAGGTGAATTAATCACCTATTGTGCGAATTGATAAACCCCCTAAGGATTTTAATGAATTAGATCCTAACGACGCCAAAAAGGCTCGGTACATCAAAATGCTCTCTTTTGCGTTATGGAAGTGACGTACCTGGGTTTAAGCTAAACTCATAAAATATTTCCTTAAACTCATACTCATCTCTTGTCTTGTTGCAGATGCACGGGTTCCCAGGTCGTCGAACGATGACGCTGCGTTGTGAACTCTTCGGTCAGGCTGGAGACTATGCGCTCACACTAAGGCCAGCTGCGGCAGCTGGCCCGCAGGATCTGGCAACTGCTTTTATTAAAGTTAGTAAGGACATACTAATTCATTATCATTTAAATCCATTTTACTTGAAAGGCGATAAAAATAATATAAAATAATAGGGCAGTGGTGGCCCAGTGGTATCGGCCGCGATTTACGAGTTGTAGGTCGTAGGTTCGAACCCAGACATGCGCTTTACTTTGTGTAAATAAAAAAAAAAAAACTAAAAATAATAAATCAACACTCTTCTCAAAACGGTGAAGGAAAACATCGTGAGGAAACCGGCATGTCCTAGAACCAAAAATTCGAAGACATGTGACATCTACCAACCCGCAATGCGCTCGCGTGGTGTATTACGGCCCACTCCCTCTCACAGAGAGGAGGCCTGTGTCCCAGCAGTGGGAACATTACAGGCTGATTATGATGAAGATGATAAAAATAAAGTTTGTGAGGAAAGACATGTAAAGCAAGATCGGCTTACTGCATCATAAATGGTTTGTATTGAAGATTTGACGCTAAAGTTTTGACCACGTCCTAACTGAAAGCGATTGTCGCGCGAATACGCAATCGTTGCATTCATAAACGTTACTTTTTGTTCGGTGAACGGAAACGCTTGGTCGCGCCGACAGAGGGCGCTGCCTTGCGATTTTACTCATTACGTATTCGCGCAACGATCACTCTCTATTAGGACGCGGCGTTAATTCATAATTTAAGTAAACGATCGCGTAATCGCGAGTTCGCGCGACAGTTGTTTTCCTTTAAATGACAAGGTATCACTGTGAAACGTCAATGTTTAAAAATAATGCTAAAATCAAGTGGTCCAATAGACACTTGACTTTAAACATCAAACATTTATAACTCTTTGCCTGTGCTCAATGGAGAATTCCGTTAAAATGTCGACGTTTCTAATTATATTATTTATGAAAAATGTTTGTTGGAGGCAATGAAAATGGAACCTCGTCCGACTCCCACTCTCATAAAAAAGTCTTTTCAAATGAACACCTCTATAAATATTTACAGAGGCACAGGTTAGCAGGATAACCACGCTTTCAGAGTTTGAAAGGACTGTCTAAATATTGAGCATTGTGAAAATGTACTCCAAAATTCCTTAAATATTATCATTGTAATCTAAAGTGGTCTCTCATGCAGAAAGCTGTGGTTGTTGTACTCTGGGAGTTTTGCCACATTTGTTATGTAGGGAGTAAATAAAGGCGTTTATTCTAATTATTGAGAGCAGTAATGGCCCAGTGGTTAACGACGTGTGGGTCGACTTACGAGTTGTAGGTCGTAGGTTCGAATCCAGACAGGCGCTTTACTTTGTGTAAATTATTTTATCACTACTGCTCTCAAAACGATGAAGGAAAACATCGTGAGGAAACCGACATGTCCTAGAACCAAAAATTCGAAGACATGTGACATCTACCGACCCACACTGGGCCCGCGTGGTGGATTACGGCCCACTCCCTTTCACCGAGAGGAGGCCTGTGCTCCAGCAGTGAGAATATTATAGGTCGATTGCTTATACAGGGTGGGCAAAAAATCGTGGATCAAATGAAACAGGGCGATAGTTGGGGTTATTTGTAGTAAAAAATATGTTTGTGCGAGAGCCCTAACTTGATCTCCTTAAAAGTTATGACAATTTGAGTGTTTACAGTAAGGTTCTAATGTTAGAAATACTTTTTTTTGAGCCTTAAAAGATATTGAAAATAGTGCCAATACTGATAAATCATGGTACCCACTGTCATAAAAGCACTGTTGTAGTGATGATACTTTTTTAAAAAAAATTTAAATGTTTTTTTTTATTTTTTTTTTTACTGTAAATAACCTCAACTATCGCCTTGTTTCGTTTGATCCACGATTTTTTGCCCACCCTGTCATCATCTGCCTAGCCTTTTACCAACTATGTTGGGGTCGGCTTCCAGTCTAACCGGATGCAGCTGAGTACCTGTATTATACATGGAGCGACTGCCCATCTGACGTCCACAACCCAGTCACTGGGTAATACGAAACCCCTTGGTAAGACTGGTCGTCAGACTTTCGGGCTTCTGACTACCCGTAAAGACTGTCAAAGATCCACGAATGACAGCCGGGACCAACGGCTTAACGTGCTTTCCGAGGTACGGAGGGGTCTTGGTATGTAAAGATGGTCACCCATCCACGGACCAACCGCGGCAAGCGTAGCTTAACCTGATCGATCGACCCGTGCGGCTGTTATTACTTAGCCACAAGCCCCTCTTGTATGCTTTTAATTATTAGGTCAAGAAAATGTCAGAATTCAGAACGAAGTAAAGTACTAGTATAATTCTATGTATGTACAGTATAGTCCACATTTTCCTCCACAACATTGTGGTAAGTCTATCCCTTCCATATTTTATTAAACACCTGGCGGGAGATGTATGGAGATCGTACATAACTCCCGCCAAACAGGCTGAAAGAGAACCGTTGATAAAGACTGATAGCAGCTTGTCTACGATGCTTTGTGTGTAGATTTTAATCAAACATGGTTGGTTTTTAATTAAACTCATGCAGTGAATATTGAATTAGATCAACGATTATGTTGGAAACTTACTTAGCTCATAATGATTTCATCTAACAAACACACGCCATTTTGACACCAGGATTTATTTCATAATGCCTGTGAATTTTTTTCCAAAATTTTATTATTAAATCACTGTCAATATAAAGATTTCAATATCTCTAAAGTCACTCTAAGTAAAGGAAGATCACGATGATAAAATTAATATCAACTCAAAGACTACGCTTGATCGATTTCAAACACGAGCAAACATCGTCTATCAAAGTCTTTCAACAAAAATCTCTCTTAGTTCAAGTTTCAAATATACTTCCAAAGTCTTTGTCCTACCAAGTCGGGCTTAAATTAACTCGGGAGGGTTTCCGTTTGATCTCAATTGGGAAACAACATTTTAACAATATTGTTCGTTATTTTCTTATGTTTTTATTATGAAGATGAGTGGAAGGGAAATTATTATATTTCACAGCGGTCGTTACACAAACTTCGGTGTTACAATCTACATAAAAGTTTATGTGTAATAAATGGGCCTGGTTTTAAGTGTTGTATTCCATTATTGTGCGTCGAAATTTTTTATGGTGAAAATTTTATCTGTTGGCCGTATAATATTTTTGAAACATCTCAAAGAAGATTCTGTTATGAATACATATGGAAATTATGCATAACGTTGTGATTTATTTGGAATTGTAAATGATAAATTACTTATTTTCTGTAAGTAGGTTTGTACGAGTACAAGCCTGAGGTACAAGCACTTTTACACGTCAATGTCAACATATTTTTTTAAACTAGATGAGGTCAGCGTTTCCTATCTGACTATTTTGAGAAGAAAGGCCGAAACAAACTCAGAAGTCACAGTCTCTTTTAAAGTCCAGACAAAATCTGGGTCAGATCATGTGAAGACCATGTAGATTGGTATCTGAAATGGTCTTTTGAGGTAAGAACCACACAGATTGAGCGGACCTGTACAGTCAGTGCACGCATTTGTCAAAATCGTGCAGCTCAACTCAGAACTAGAGGAGCTCAACGATTCGACGAACAATACCAAAGAAAGGACATTTGGGTAGACCGCGTATTGTGGTATTTTACATTCTATCAATTTCATTGCGTGATTCCTATTTATGAGCCATCAACTCTTAGATAATGTTAGTTTATTTTCAGTGTTTTTTTTATAATAAAGATGATTAATCGACTGAATATACCTACTGGTATTTTGATTGGAGTGTTTTTTTTTAAATGTAGGTGTGATTAAGAAATCACTTTTTCCAAATCCAATTAAATCTTAAATTAAGATACCAAGATAGTTGAAGATTTTCTTTCAAGCCATTATCCAATGAACTGGTATCCATTAACGTGAAACCACTTACCGCGGGGAGTGCAGGAAGGTAATCATGCTTTTTACTTCCACTGGCCACTAAGGGTCAGTTCCCACCGCGACGCGGCGCGCAGTTTTCATGATAGCAATACAATTATAGACCTTATCTACTACACAAAAAGGTACACAATTCATTGAGGTGGTGTCTACTAAGTCGAGGTACGCCGCGCGGCCCACCTCACTGAATTGTGTACCTTTTTATGTAGTAGTTAAAGTCTATAATTGTATTGCTATCTTGAAAACTCCGCGCCGCGTTGCGTCGCGGTGTGAACTAACCCTAAGCGACTGCGAATTACTTTTAAAATGAATATTTCTAGTGATTTCTTGCTTTTAGTCCCTAATTCCACAAGAAGCAATAATGTTTCAAATGATGTGGTATGAAATAATAAAAAACGTCAAATGATTACCTAAGGCCACCATGTTTATTTTTGTCTTTTGGGTTCAATTATAAAATACACGTAAAAAAAATATGTCGAGAAGATGGACAGTCGCATTCTTGTACATATTGCATACCTGAAGTAATTAATCTTCGTTTCGTGATGTTATTATATATTTTCGTTTTGCAAATAAGATGGGTCAAATCAAACTCAAAGCATTTATTTCAATTAAACCAATTAAAGGCACTTTTGAATTGTCAGCGAGTCGGTCGGGGGATTCACGCCCGGTTTCTGGAACGAAACTCAGCACAAGAATTAGATAACAAATTGAGCGGGTAACCTACTGTGATTGGTTGAAACAATATAATATAATCAACAGCCAATCGCATCACTTGATTTGCGTTTAATTTTGACGCATCGATAATTTTCCTTCTAGAAACTGGGCGTTAAATTAATTGCTTTAGTTAATTAGCTAAATATTTTTAGATCATGCTACTGATAAATCTAACTTCATATTTGTTTTATTTCTCCACCAGGCAGACTGGTCAGAACAATTCGTTCTGAACGTACACGGAGGCTCCGTGTTCCCTTGTGGTGATGGCGTCAGGGTGCTGTTCCAGTACCCTGAGTGTGTGCTGGAGGGAGCTGACAGGGTCAGGGTATTCGGCAGAGATGCTGACCGGCTGCGATACGTCGCTGAAAGACGAGTTCGCAGGTAAGCCTTATAATTACTATTAAAAAAAATGTCATATCTAGGGACCCTGTGGTTCCGGATCTTTGGAAGGAGTACGAGTGGCCGAAGCCAACTCGCAAAGGACATAGACACTATTAATGACAACAACATGTTATGAGGCAACAACCGACGATTATCCCTATATGCACAAAATTATTATCATTTGATAAGACACTAGCAGCTAATTAGCTTATACGTGTGTTTCAAATAGCTTGGATATATTAGTATAATATAATTATGAATTTGACATGTACTACCCAAAACATGATTCAAAATAATGCACTGCATAATTACGTTAAATTCAAATAGCAAATTTATTTGTAACCACAGTTATCACGTGGAATTCCTCATCAAATTATGCCATGTTTAATTAACGATAGGTGTATAATAAGTGTATGTAGATATGTATTCAACCATATACTTACATAAGGCTCTAATTTGCGGTGACAATAATCGGCTTATGTGACCGCACAAATGTTGCACAGATTACCGTTTTGATCTTATTCTGCAGCTTAGTAGGGTTACCTATTGGTGCTTTAGAAGCTTGGGAAACTTTAGTAGATGACTGATAGGCAGGTGGCTAAACCATTTAATTTCGATGAAGCCAATAAACAAAAGGCATGAAGCATAATAGAAAAAAACGGTGCCATTATAAAAGACAAAAATAATACGGACTTCGATCAAGCCAAACCACAAGTAAAATGTACAATTCAAAATTAGAAAAAAATTAAATAAAAATTGGTTCTGTTGAAGTAGATTCCAAGACAGGTGTACCAAATTCCAAAAAAAAAAAACGAAATCAATCAATGGAAGATAGCGTGCTATGTGCGAGTTTCAAAATGGGTTTTATACCTAACACTGGTTTTCTGCTGAATGCCAGTAGTGACTTAAGATCAAGCAAACCAGGAAAACGAGGAACAAAATTGATGGAAATAGAAATGAATAGAATAGAATAATTCTTTATTTGCATAGAAACTAGGTACAAAAAATGCAGACGTTTTTATAATTAGGGATCCTTCTACGTTCTACCTTAAATTAGGCATGCAAACATTTAGCACAAGTGCTTAATAGTCTAAAACACTGTCAACATGAAAATTCTTATAATATGTTCAATAAAATAGAATTAAAGATGTTAGGATTAATTAGGTACTTAACTATAAAGTTTTATCATTTAGAAATTCACAAATGGAGTAATAACATTTATCAATTAATGAGACTGACAATTTGGGACTCGTTTTTTATTCCATCGGGTATTTTGTTGAAGATAATCGGGCACATACCTAAAACACTTTTCCTAAATAATACAGTGTTATGAACACTAACACGTAGCATGTTTGTATACTGCCTTCTAATTGGTCGTGTTCTATTGTCAGAACATTTATTAAAAAGATGCACATTTGATTTCACAAAAACAGCTATTTCGAAAATGTAAAGTGATGGAAATGTTAGCAAATGGATGTGATGTGTTGTGAGTTTGAGTATAATTGATGGTGGTAAGTGTCGTAAAGTTCTTGTTTAAAAAATAACAGTAAGTAATATTGAGAGTCGTTTTTCAAATGGACTTTGAAAATAGATGGCAAACTATTATGCTATACTAGTAAGTTAATATCCGAAAATATTGTTAAAAACAATATGCAATTTTTTTATTTGTTAGGCATAGGTGTAAAAATAGGTGTTATAAATAAAATAGGTAAATGTAATAAATTGCTTTGTGACATTTATTCAATGAATCGAGTGCCAAAATAATAAACTTTCACGCGGTAATAATTTCCATGATATCAATATATATTTAACTAGCTTATGCCCGCGGCTTCGCTCGCGTTAAGTATTATTATTAATTAGGTATATTTTTTGCGGTTTTACTCTTAATTTATTCGTTCCATTAGGTACTGATAGTTCATATTAATACATTTACATCCTCCATCAGCCCTTATTTTATCCCCATGGGGGTTGAATTTATCAAAATCCTATTTAAGCGGACGTCTTCATCATAGTAGCTCCAATCTTTAATTTCAGTTCAATCAGTCGAAAATCTAAGATGATTTATACAAACTTTCATCCCCTTGGGGGTAGAATTTATCAAAAGCTTTTCTTAGGGGATTCCTACGTCATAGTAGCTATATGCATGCAAAGTCTCAGCCCGATAGGTTTAAAATTGACAAAGTTTCATACAAACTTTCATCCCCTATTTTATCCCCTTGGGGGTAGAATTTATCCAAATCCTTTCTTAGGGGATGCCTACGTCATAGTAGCTATATGCATGCAAAGTCTCAGCCCGATCGGTTTAAAATTGACAAAGTTTCATACAAACTTTCATCCCCTATTTTATCCCCTTGGGGGTAGAATTAATCAAAATCCTTTCTTAGCGGATGCCTACGTCATAACATCTACCTGCATGCCAAATTTCAGCCTGATCCCTCCAGTAGTTTGGGCTGTGCGTTGATAGATCACTATGTCAGTCAGTCACCTTTGAGTTTTATATATTTAGATTAATGAGATGTAAACACGTTAACACGGTAATTAATGGTTTTAATTTATATTTTGGGGACCATTACGCGTGTCGGCGGGTCGGTGTCGTCGGCGGAGTTGGGGGAGGGGGGGGGGGGGGGTCGTGATGGAATCCAAATATAAATAAGTGTTTTTCTTATTTATTTGCGCAATTAGTTGAATGAATCGAAATAAGTATGTAACACATTTTTGTTCCTCTTTTGGTATCTCAAAACAAGTCAATGCCATGTTTGTGAATTTTCCCATTCGATTAAGGTTCTGCCTCGTTGAGCCATTCCTACAATTTACGTACTTCTTTTATTATTATTTTGTTTAATTACGAACTGTTTGAGGGGCTTTTGGCTAAGTAACAACAACTGCACGGGTCGATCGATCAGGTTAAGCTACGCTTGTCGCGGTTCGGGCGCGGATGGGTGACCATACCAATACCCCCGTGCTTCAGAAAGCAAGTTAAGCCGTTGGCCACGGATGTCATTCGTGGATCTTTTACAGTCGTTACGGGTCGACAGAAGCCCGAAAGTCTGACAACCAGTCTTACCAAGGGGTATCGTATTACCCAGTAACTGGGTTGTGGATCAGATAGGCAGTCGCTCCATGAAAAATTCTGGTATTCAGCTACATCCGGTTAGAATGGAAGCCGACCCCAACTACGTTGGGGTCGGAAAAGGCTCGGCAAGTGATGAGTTACTACTATTTATTTTGTATTGTATTTAAGAGATTTTGGTAATGTAGATATTATAGGTACGTGTGTCATAAACAACACTGATTTATAAGTAAGAGTGGCTAAAGTAATGGTGGCACATAAGAGGGTAGATGGTTTTTCTATGCTCACTGCAGTCATACAAAATATCTCCAGTGTACTCGTGGTGTGCGTTTTTACATGATGTATGCAAGCAGTGGCGTGCATTGGTTTTCAGAATAGGTAGGCACTAGGCCGGGTCTAGTCTAGGCAAACGTGGTCACTAATCAGAAAAAAAAGTGAGGTCAAAAGTGTGGTTATTTGAGTAGGCTTAAGGGCTTAAGGGTGATAAGTTGTGGAGGTCGAACGTCATGGTATTACGCGTGAGACGTATACGTATTTTTATAAAGACCAATGACAATGTGCGAATAGTACAGGAGCCGAGTAGGCCGTCCGGCGACTGCCTACTGCCGCGCGTGTTTGTATGAAGATTTTGTTTTTTGTTAGGTAGGTATGATAATTTAGTGAGTTTGTTTAGTTGTGGGGCACACACATTAAAATGTAATTGACAGGCTTATGTTGATATATCGCGGTGTGGGCACTGCTTATATGCCTATATGCAATGCACGCCACTGTATGCAAGGTTGCCAAAAATGTTGTTGAAACAAATAAAAAACATGGTAAATATTGGTGAAGTAGAGCAGAAAAAGTAATCCAACTCAACCTGAACGCATTTTTCAATTGTCAAGGAGTCGGTCAGTCGTAGTGAAGATAAAATAAAGTGTTATTGAAGTAAACAAGAACGATACAATTAGATCGAACTGTCCTTGAATTGGCAGCCGCATACTGTTTCATTTTTGTGACATTGAGAGTGTTCAACACTATTCTTTTTACACCTAACATTTGTTCACAAGCCTGTCTTTGTTGTAGGGGGCAGCACACAGCATCGTTCGACTGCCGACTGTTCAGCGAGCGGTATCCGGAGTACTGCTTCGTGTACGTGTCGCAGGCAGTCACCGGGGCAGTGGCTGACGTCAGGATGGACTGCTTGCCCACGCTGCCGCTCTCAGGTGAGACATTAAGCCAGGACTACACATTCCAGTGACTGAAACAAACGTATGCAAGTATAGTATGTCCATTATCCCCTTTAAATTTCTATGATTGTACGGAGTAATTGCGTCACACATTTCTAATGGTGATGCCATTCATTTTGCAGACGAATTTTTCAAAAATATAAAACAATGGATCAATGGATGAATGGATGAAAGTGTTCAATTGGGGTGCTGATTGGTGTTTGTCACAATGGTATGCAAGCTTCTTACACACTTTTGTGTTCGATAGTCTTGTGATTTAACCGTACTTTGTACTGACAACTTACTCCTTGACAATAAAATTCAAAAGAACTTTTAAAATATCGTTAAATAAAAATAAATGCTTTGACTTTGAATTTACCTAAGTTTTCAACGTCAAAAGTAATATCGGGTATGCTCATTTCAGCATTTAGCAGCTAAATAATAGACAATCATCGTTTTAATCATGTGTTTTGTTGGAAGTGGGAGTAGCCAGTTCTGTTTACCAAGTCCGCTACTATTTGCTGCATTGAAGCTTGAACTTGTAATAGCTGAAAGGGAGGGGGGGGGGGGGGTAAATAATAAACAGTAAACAAAGTAACCTTGTAGATTTCTTCTTAATAAGCTACAGCTCAGTTTGACTGTGAACCTAATTCAACAGCTGATTATGAATAGCGATGGGTGATTGAGGAGGCGATTGGAAGCTTAATTATAGTAGTAAACGCCAATTACGTAAGTGCGGTAACTTTGTAATAATAAGAATACTTCTCGTATCTCGTAATCTTAAGTACCTAACTAACATTGTTACCTAACTATTTTATCTATATTTATGATAGTTTGAATTGTTTTGTTCAATTGTGTCGTTGCTTACGGTAGGTACCTACTGTGCCAATAAAAGTCTTTCTTCTTTTATTGGTTATTTGGCTCTGAAATAAATGCATTAATTATAATAACATAATGTCTATCTATCTCCTCAGCAGACGGCGGTGCAGGTGGCTGGGGGGCGTGGTCGGCGTGGTCGGCGTGCCCGGCGCCTGCGCATTGCTCAACACGGACACGAAGTCGACACCGCTTCTGCGACTCCCCGCCCCCCGCATACGGTGCTAAGTTCTGTGAGGTAATTAGCATAACGTCCGTGACATTATTATCTTCAGTATTTTTTACGTGCGTTAGGATCGGTTGAAAAAATAAAGAAAGAAAATACATTAATTTTCACTAAATATGAAGAAAAACACAAAGGTTGCGGGGTTAGGTAAGTCTACCACTGACCGCGAATCATACCTACATTACAAACCTAATAGACCATTCGCCATGAATCATTTTTGATCATGGGAGTACGGGACATAATTATAAAACATAAAATCAAAATAAATATTTTATAACAAGCTTTTATTGAAATGCTGTTAGACATAACTGTATTGTGTTTTACTATTAAATTAAATTATTATAAATACGTCTGTAATTAAATGCCCATTTGTTTGCAATGACTACATGCAGACAGACAATGGCGTTAACCTGAAGCATCAACTTAGGGCCTGTGCACACCACGTTTTTTAAACGCGCCCTTGAAGCGCGTTTGTAGCGATACAGACGCGATACGCACGCAAGTCAGACGCAGCCTGTAGACCTTTGCACACCTGTACAAATTCAAATACGCGATTGAATCGATACAAACGCGATGCTAACGCGCGTTTGTATCGATACAGACGTGCGTGTGTAGCGATACAGACTCGATGCAAACGCTCGTGTGTATCGATACAAACGCGCTGGCATTTTGCGTTTTTAAGCAGAACCTCGTCAACAGACACCACGTTTTTTAAACGCGCCGTTGATGCGCGTTTGTAGCGATACAGACGCGATACGCACGTTTGTATCACGTTTTTATCGATACAAACGCGATGCTAACGCGCGTTTGTGTCGATACAAACGACAACAAACTGCTCTGTAGGATAAAAGCGCGCCGTCGACGCGCGTTTCTAAAACGCGCTTCGTCGGCGCGTTTAAAAAACGTGGTGTGCACAGGCTCTTACAGGGTCAGGGACATCGAAGCACAAACTGTAATCATAAATTCGCCACATGATTCTGAACAGCAATTATTTTTTTTTACTAATTCCATTGATAGTTTGCGTGTCAATGTCCTTGCTACCCTGTAAATATAGTTTTTTTTTTTGAGAAATAATATTTATAATTATAATCAACAAGCAGCGCTCCGCGGTTTCACCCGCATAAGTTTCGATCCCGTGGGAATATCGGATCGGGATAAAGCGTATCCTATGTGTTAATCCTGGTTATAAACTATCTGTGTGCCAAATCTTATCCAAATCCGTTTTGTAGTTTTTGCGTGAAGAAGTAACAAACATACAAACACACTCACAAACTTTCGCCTTTATAATATTATAGTGTGATATTTATGATGACTTATAGCACATTATAGCGACGACTTTAATTTTGTCGCGTTTTCACTTTTGTTATTTGGTTTCCATGACGACGCCGCGCGCCGCTCACGGTTGCCAGCAGAGAATAAAAATAAAAAAAAGTCAGACAACCAGGGCCCATACTGTTATTATACTTAGTTACAAAAAAACTTAAAAACTATGTTAGTAGGTACAAAAATAAAAGTGGAAAATAATGTCGCTTCATCAACCCGCACCTCTCACATGAATATTGATGAATCGATTGAACACAACCGCGTCCAATCATTTTCAGGATGCTGTTTTCAAGCTCTCAGCTTTCAAGACTGACGTGGTTTTCATCCGCATAATTGCATAGAAGTCATCTATGTGCGCGTCCACAAATATACCTGAAGCACTACAAGAGCGCGGGAGCCGCAACAGTGCCCTGAAAATGTTATTTTATTGTACTCTGAGGACATTGTAGGCTTTTCGTGTGTACTTAACCACTCGTGTAGAAACTTTGACAATACGCTTTAATAAACAGCTTCAATTTAACGTCTACCGTACAACGAGCGAATCTGTGCCAGCATGTTTTCTCTTACCGGTCATCCTTGAAGTATTTTATTTTGTCACTATATTGCTCTATTATCTAATGTAAACACGGAAGTAGTGTTTAATATAGCTACCATCGAAATAAAGTGAAGAGCATTGCTAGAAAAGTATCGTATTATAAATTATTAGCTTTTGTCCCCGGCATCGCCCGCGTTGACGTCGGAAATTGTTCCACGAGAACGTCTACCGGGATAGAAAGTAACATATTATGTCGGGACTTATGTCCTCACCTAGGTAATCTATATATATCTCTGTGCCAAATTAAATCGAAATACATTTAGTCGTTAAGGCGTGAAAAGGAAGCAAACAGATATAGTTATTTTCGCATTTATAATGTCATATTATTATATAGTATGGATAGAAAATCGTTTCTAGAATAGAATAGAATAGACATTTATTTCCAAATATGGGTAATACATGAGTAGATAGTAGTAGGTATAAATCAGAGTTCTGCCATATTTCACCATTCGGCATGCAAACATTTTCATTACACAAAATTGTTAAAATTTAAATTCTCATTAAAACATTAAATTAATTATTACATTCAATAAATAAAATTATTAAAATTCAAATTGTCATTAAAACAGTAACTTAATTATTACATTCAATAAATAAAATTAGTAAAATTCAAATCGTCATTAAAACATTAACTTATTATTACATTTAATAACAAAAAATATTAAAATTCAAATTTTCATTAAAAACATTAACTTACTTATAACAATATACCTAAATTAAATAAAATGTTTAAAACTTTCAATTGTCATTAACTGTATAATTACATATAAGAATAAAAATCGTGGTCGAAACATAGATAAACAAACAATTATATTAAAATTCCAGGTAATAGCTAATATACAATTAATTAAAAATTACAGGTATTCAGATAAAGTTTTGTCCGTTAAAAACTCAGTTACACTGTAGTACGTTTTATCTATTAATAATTTTAGAAGTCTACTTTTGAATTGCACCGTTTTCAAATCTTTCCAAGCACGTGGCAATTTATTATAAACAATTGGGGCCATGGAATAAATACTTTTGCGCATCATAGTTGTTTGACACGATACCTGATTTAATTTTGTATTGTATCGCCTATTTCTTGGAAATACATCGGCCAAACGTTCAAAACGATTTGGATTGTTCTTTACAAACAGAGCTACTTCGAGAATATAAATACAGGGAAGTGTCAAAATTTTGTACTGCTTAAAATAAGGCTTGCAACTGTCGGTGGTTTTTAGTTTGAACATTGACCGGAGACATCTTTTTTGAGCCTTAAATGCTGTCTCTTTATCGGTGGAGTTTGCCCAGAAAATGACACCGTAGCGCAAGTGAGATTCAGCTATGCCGTAGTAAGCCGCAAGAAGTGCTTTGGTATCGACTATGGATGATAACCTATATAAAACATATGCCGACGAACTCAATTTTTTACACAATACGCCCATATGTGCTTTCCAATTTAAACTGCCGTCTATTTGTAATCCCAAAAATTTGGTATCAGTTACTTCATCAATGTCGTCAGTTTTGTAATGTATATGAAGGTTAGGTACACCAGGCATTCGTTGTCTAAAGTGCATTATCTTAGTCTTACTTAAATTTATATTCAAATTATTTTTATCTAGCCATTTAATTATATTGTCAAGAGAATTATTTATGTCCGTTTCATATGTATTTACGTTTTTACAAGGGATTGTAATGGTGCTATCATCAGCAAACATAGTTAAAGGGTGTTCAATGGACGTGGGCATATCGTTAACATATAATATAAATCCAAACGGGCCCACAACGCTACCCTGTGGAACACCGAATTTAATTTTACGTTCTCATGATCGTGACATCTCTTCATGTTTATTCATTACATTAATACGACTAATCTCGGTTATCTGTGTTCTATTTTCTAAATACGATTTCAAAAGTTCGAGCACGTTACCTCTTATGCCGTAGGCTTCTAATTTACTTAACAATGTATTATGGTGGACGTAATCAAAAGCCTGCGTCATATCACAAAATATGGCACATATGGGGGATCGTTTATCCACACTTCTAATTATCGGAAACAAAAAATCATAAATTGCCATGTCAATGGTTCTATGCTGCCTAAATCCTTTTTGTTGTTCACATAATATATTATTCTTTTCAATGAAGCTATTTAACTGTTTGTAGATGTACTTTTCAAATACCTTTGAGATGACTGGTATGAGTGAAATGGGTCTATAATATTCCATCAATTCCTTATCTCCTTTCTTAAATAAAGGCTTAATTATAGATATTTTTAATGCTTCTGGATACATACCCGTAGTCAAGTGTCTAGTATAAATTACAGGCACAAAATGAGCGCCAATGTATTGTTGAAATCGGTGTAAAAATAAAATTGGGTACCTACGTAAATATTGTTTCAATTTCCAGTCGACCTTTATATAATTTGTCAGCCTAAAAGGACTTGTGTCACGAATCCTTTTTTAAAAACATATCGGCTTGTAACTAGTTGCTAGGTTACTGCCTAGCAACCAAGTTATTGATTAAATTCACCCACCCTGACATGTCATGAGATTTCACTTTATTTTCTTATTTCCTATACTATCTTAAATATACAATAAAATCCTATATAAATAATGGCACCTAAAAAGGACAAAGGCAAAAAAGAAGATGAGAAAGCTGGAGCGTTTAGCGAAGTGGACAGAACATTTTTGGAACTCCAGATAGCGGATAGTAACCGAAAGGTAGCGAGGCTCAGGACCGCTGTGGATGAGTACGAAGTACGGCTTGAAGAACTGCAGAAGGCTTACGATAAGTTAGACGAAGACAGGGCTGAGATTATCGCTTACCTAAAAAAGACTCTCTCTGTGAAGAATGAAGAAAATAGCGAACTGAAAGAAAAGGTCAGAGGTCTCGAGGAGATTAGAGATATTGAAAATGCCCGCTTCAACGACACAACTAAACAATTGGAAAAAGACTTTATGATTATGAAGGAACAGCTTAGTTCAGAGAACAAGCTGCTGGCAGGAAAACTTAATACATTAGAAGAGTTTAGAGCTATAAGAGACGATTTGATGAAAAAGTTTGAAAACCAAGAGCAAGAATTTCAAGATCAAGAAATGAAATACAAAAGACTTATTTACAACACTGAAAAAAAATTCATTATTGGCAAAGATAATCTGAAAAAAGAAATGGAAGCCCGACTTTTACAACTTGCTCAAGATTTTCAAGATGCTACCGAACTGAGAGTTGCAGCATCAACGCATAGAGTTATTAGGGAAAATATAACAATAAACAATGAATTGGAAAGTATGTTATCTACTCAAAGAAAATTAGCTGAGCAAAACGAACATTTTAAAGAAATTATGAAAGCAGCACAAGTTTCTCTAGAGTTGGCTGAGGAAGAAAGAGATAAGGCTATTAGCAAGAGTATTGTACAACTTAAGGTTATTGAGCAGCTAACAGCTGCATACGAGACAGTGAAAAAAGAAAAAGGCTTATTTGAAAAAAGAAGTTACGATTTTGAAGTGTTACAGGCAAAAATAAAAAGACTGACTAACGATAATGAAAATCTCAGCCAACAAGTTCGTGTTCTAGAGCAAAACTTGCATGCTCGGTTGAGTGACCAAAACAAAGCTGTCGTGGACGCTGCGAAAATGAGCAAAGAGCGCAATAAACTTAGGAAAATTCTGAAAGAAGCAGCGTTTGCTATTCAAGCGGCTTTAAAATTAGACGAATGGGCTTCAATTCATGATACACGAGAGGTTATGGACAGGCATGTTTTGCTGGCACATTTACTTGAAATCATATCACAGTTCCGTGAACTTGAGCATTCAGAGTCTATAGGCACAATAGGTTCGTTTAGCAAAATTTACGAAGAAGGTGATCTTGGTTTTGTGCCTAAACCAAAAATGAAGAAGTCCGCGGTAGCAGCACTAGCTACCGCAGCTATTGCAGCTCCTGTAAAAGATGTTGTCTTAGGTGAAGTTGAACTACCGATGATTGCGTCTTTGTCACACTCATCATTGCACAGCAGCCTTCAAACTATACCTAGTATCAATATAGTTCCTCCAATGTCAAAAAAAGATTTGCTGGTAAAGGACAGTATTGAGTCTTTTGTAGCCTCAGCACAAACTGAGGTCGTTGAAGAGGAAGAAAATTTTACAGAAGTTGGTATTGAGGAGCAATTAGCCGCCAGTAAAATTGAAATGGAAAAATCTTTAATAGATGACTTGGCGGACACTGAGCAGTCCGACATGAAGATACAAATGGAGCAAGAAAATAAAACGAAATCTCAGCTAAAATTACCAAGTGTTGATGATGCTGAATTAAAAGAGATTGAAGAAAAACAAATAACAGATGTAACATCAACAGATGAAATTGAGAAATGTGACGAAGACAAAGAATCCGAGACATCACAGAGCCAGAGTTTAAGCGGGAAGGAAGATACTGGTGAGGAAATTGAGGATGTAAATATATCTGACGTCTCTTAAAATCACCTAGCAAAACAGGAAGAATATCTCTATTTCGTAATCAGATTTTTTTATTGTATTTTTGTTTCTAATAAGATTTTTTAAGGTTTATCGAAAAAAGTGTAATTTAAATCATAATTATTTTTATAATGTTTACTTACATTTTTTCTAACAGCTTTTACATTAATAATTTTTTCTAACAACTTTTATGGGTAATTTAAGTTTGCATAATCTTGTATGCATGCGTTATTTTTTCGATTGTACCATAAAAGTAGTTTTGTCTTTAGTGTGTGTATGGCCTTAGACTTATTATAATAATTCATGTGCTAAGGCACATTACTTAGGTAGATTGCTTATTAAAAGTGAAACCAGCCCGTTTTTTATACTTATTATAAAAGGAAACTTCTTATCTTTTAAAACTATTCTTAGATTTATTTTTAATCATATAGATTAATTCATTATAATTACAAACAGTTATTATTATGTTAGGAGTAAATAATATTATTTTCGCTGAATGCTGTGTTATCTTGATTATTGTGACACTCATTCAATAAAATACAATTTAATTTAAAAAACACGAATAAAAGCTTATATTTATTCGTGTCGCTGTATAGCTGCATAAATAAAGTACTTATCTATTAAATAATATATTATTATGCTATTTGAATTTATTTTGACATCTCAAATACATTGTACAACCCACTAAAAAATATGTATGTATAGGGTGGATTTTTCAGATGGGGCAGTAAGGGCCCTTTATTCCCAGTATTTCCATGTAGCTAGTTCCACATGGAGGGCAGCTACCTTAACCGTTGTAGCCACAGGAAAATGGTCTTAAGAGACTTTCTTGAACTTTTTGAGAAATTTTTATTTGCTTTTACAGATTTTGAAAAAATTTACACTCAGCAGGAAAACGGGCATTTTCACGAAAACTTTTATACCAATTGATCCTGTTTCTTATAAGGATCAAAAGCTTTTTTATTGGATCAACTGAGATTTGAGTACTAGAAAATTCAGAAATCGCAAAAAACATTTCCCATACATTTCGTAGGAAATGAGACTATAACTTACTTTTTTGTGATCATGATAGACTATTTTTTTATTTTATAAGGCATGGAACATACGCCATGATTTTCCAGTCTTACTGTCAGAAGACAATCGCGCCATTACTTCGTCCGCATGTAATTAGCAGACGTGTGTGCAGTTTTCTACCGACTGTACTTTGGCTGACGAATTGAATAAAACTAACGAATCGATGAAAACTGGCAAACACTGGAAACTGTCGAGTAAACACAACTGTCTAATCGGGAAAACTGACGAATCAGTGAAACTGGCTAATCAACGAAACTGGCGAATTAAATAAACTGACGACTGAGGGAAACTGACCAGTGATACGCGGACTCGAACTAAAGGCCAAGGCGCGATTGAGCACTCAAAACAAGTCCAGAGAGTTGTATTGTACGTCAGAGTCGGAGACAGCAGCTAGGCTTTAAAATTTTATTGCCTTTTCTTTGAAGGCTTTTTGTCCATCTTTTCTGTCTGTCCTTTAAAGGACAGCGCAGACAGAGCGACAACTGCGCGAACAGGCTCGGAAAAAATCCGCCAGCGAACCCAGCGCATGTTTGAACAGCCGCGATATTGATATCGTCGGTGCTAGCGTGCGCTATCGTCATTTGCCATCATAGAATAGGTACAGACATACGGAATACTCGACCACTAAGACGTGGGATGCTATCTAGTTTGAAATATGTTGGACTGAGATATGTATGATGGTACTTTTTGGATCATTAGCAGGGAGAGACAAACAAAAAGAGCACATGCAACAACATTTTAAAAAGACGGTAGATCATTGAAAGAAGAGTATGAATAGAAACAGTCTGGCAAGAAATATGTGTACCTATTTGAATAATACCATACCTTGTGCAATTTAACAGTAATTGTATATATTAGCTGACGTTATGTCAGATATGTAAGATACCAAATTCAATTATTGTCAAACTGTCCACCACCGCCACTGTAAAATAATTGCACTAATAAAGGTTTGGTTTCCTAACTAAACGTTGAACGGTCACACAAAACCTCCCGACCGATTTCAGTCACGGTGGCCAATCTCAACGGAGATTAGCCAGGTACGTAGGGGATATTATAGTGCATAAGTGTGTGCGTAAACACAGGCACCTGTAGTAGAGAGTGCACACTCTCTGTACCTTTACTGTCATAGTCCGATGGGACGGCAATTCGGCACAACCGGGGAGAGATTAGGCGCAAGACCAACGGCTTTACGTACTTTCCGAGGCACGGGGGTATTAAACCGCCAACTTCCAAACTCCGGATTGTAACTAAGAAATTCCTAATGGGAAACTCAATAACACTTTGTCCAATCTGGGAATCGAACCCAGGACCCCACGCTCAGCAGTCGCGCTTGCAACCACGAGACCAACGAGGCAGTTAACACACAATAACGGCTGTCCGAATACAGAGCGTTTCTTGACACCTTAATGTCGAATACTGGTGAAAATGACAGATTTTCATGACGGCCATTATAATCGGAACCGTTTTCCTGGGAAATCGTAGCTTTATTGTAAAAGTACTGTACCCTAATGTCGTCATAATGGTCCAAGCATGGGTCCAAGTGACATAAAACAGTGTATAGAATGAGCCATTAACAAGGGAGGAGACTTTATACAAAACAGGTCGCAATTCGGATGCGTTCCCGTGACGCGTCTCATTTCAAGTCCCTAAGATATAAATACTCGTATATTTCAATGATTTTTATTCAGTACTCATCACTGCGTCTGTCTAAACAACGCTTTATAAATAGACCGTGAAGTATAGTACAATAAGTATTCAATCAAGTTTGTTTTCTTAATTATAAAACAAACTCAACCTTATTTTTTTACATTAAACATAGCCATAATAAAATCAAAGAGAATATTAATATGATAGTGGAAGGGATAAAAGTCAAACCTAAGGACAACTCTTTTGTTTTGAATTCACTATTCTTTATTGTGTTTCATTATAATTATTTTTTGCTAGTAAACACATTCTACAAAACATGGCACCAAAGGTAAAAGGAGCATTAAATGCAGAACAAGCTAAAGCCACTTTTTCTGAAGTTGAAAAGGCATTTTATGAACTACGGTTAGCTGACGCTAATCAAAAACTAGCTCGCCTCAGAGCAGCCGTTGGCGACTATGAAGTACGCAATGAAGAATTACACAAGGCTTACGATAAACTAGACGAAGATAGAGCTGATATTATTGCATATATTAAAAAAACTCTCAATTTGAGAACTGAAGAAAATAATGAACTAAAAGATAAAGTCAAGGCTTTAGAGGAATTAAGGGTGATAGAAATAGCAGAATTCAAATTGTCTGTCGATGAATTACAAAATAATTTTACCAAAATGAAAGATCAGCTTACCTCAGAAAATAAACTACTAGCTGGAAAACTAAACACGCTTGAAGAGTTTAGGGCTATCAGGGAAGATCTCATGAAGAAGTTCGATAGCCAAGAGCACGCATTTGAAGATCAAGAAATGAAATACAAAAGAATCATATATGATACTGAACAGAAGTTTGTCATGGGAAAAGACAAGTTAAAGAAAGAAATGGAAGAAAAACTTCTACAGTTAGCGCAAGAATTTCAAGATGCTAGCGAACTGAGAATAGCAGCTTCTACACATAGGGTGATCCGAGAGAATATTGCTTTGAACAATCAATTAGATAGTCTGTTAATGACACAAGCAAAACTAGCTGAGCAAAATGAAAAGTTTAAAGAGGATGAGAGAGCTTCTTGGTGTGCAAAGGAAGTAGCTGAAGAAGAACGAGATAAAGCAATCAATAAAAGCATAGTGCAGCTTAAAGTTATTGATCAATTGACGGCAGCGTTTGAAGATGTGAGGAAATTAAAAGCTTTTTATGAAAAGAAACAGTTTGATACTGAAAAACATCAAACGAGTATGCGGAAACTTACCAAAGAAAATAAAAACCTTCTACTGCAGGTACGTATATTGGAGCAAAATTTGCACGCCACTCTGGGTGAACAAAATAAATCTATTGTAGAAACAGCGAAACTACTAAGAGAACGTGAAACATTTAAGAACATTCTAAAAGAATCGGCGTTTGCAGTACAAGCGGCACTTAAACTGGATCACTGGTCTACTTTAGATCCTTCTCGTGAAATCGTGGACAGAGAAATTGTACTTAAAGGAATTCTTAAAGTTATAAACCAATATCGTGATACCGCCCGAGCTGAATCTATGGAATCCTTAGTTTCTCTTAGCAACATTTACGAAAAAGGAGATCTTGGCTTTGACGTTCCACCAGATCTCTCCAGAAAGTCGCAGGCAATGATGGCTGGTTTAGCTGATACATTGTCACAAACATTTGAAGATAAACGTAGCTCTATGTCAGTTTCTTCTGCATCATCTTCAAAGGAAAGTATACGTACTGTACCAAGTGTTCAGTTGGTACCCTTAGATGAGGAGCTCCCGTCGACACCTAAAGATAGTCTGCCGTCATTTACTGTGACATCAATTCATTCAAGTATGGCTAGCACCGCAGAGAGCGAAGATAATGATGACATTACTGACGTATCGAAGTTGCTAGCTATCAGTAGAGTTGAGATGCAGAGATCATTGATGGCAGATTTGGCAATGTCACACATATCCCAACGAAGATTAAGCACATTAGATTCAAAGACAAGGTTAGACACAGCTAGCCAAAAATCCGTAGACGCAATTCATGAAAAAGAAGAATCTGATATTAAGGATGAACAACATAAAACTATGCCTGAAGAAGTTGGAAGTGAATCTGTACAGGATGAAGATGAACCCACACAGGATGAAAGTGAACCCACACAGGATATGGATGAACATGTGACTGTTGACGAAGCAGACGATGAAGAAGATAAAAAAAAAGGAAACTAGCGTAGAATAGATATTTATTTAAGTGATTTTTAGTTTTGTAGTACTTAGTTATTTTTCAAGTACTTTGTGATTGAATGTATTTTAGAGAGTTTCGTGTATTAATTTATTATTTGATTGTAAGTGCTCTATTAAATAAATGTTACTAAATATGAGTTCTGTTAATTTTCAGTTAATAAATGTTACTAAGTATGAGTTCTATTAATTTTCAGTTTGCATAAAATTCCCTCGTTAGGTAAATTCATTGATTACCTAAACTCTCTCTATGCTATGTTTGTGTGTTCACACGCTTATTGTTCATATAGGTACGATTAAGAAATAAAAGTCTGGAATGTTTGTCTACTATCGTATTCGTTTAGTTTAATTACCACAATCAACATAAAAATGGTAAAATTTGGTGTTAGATGCATTTAGGTAAACTTAGAAAGTACAAACAAATTAAAACTGTCTTATTGGGACTGGGCCCGTATTTGAAACCTGTATTATAAAAAAAAAGAAAATAGGAGGATTTGAATTGGATTGGGATAAAATAAACAACCGACTTTAAAAAAAATACAACAAAGTGATAAATAACTTTAATTTCGGAAGTCGGTGTCGTTGGTTCCGCATTTTCGTTTTTTGACACCGACTTCCGAAATTAAACTTATTTATCACTTTGTTTTTTTGAAGTCGGTTGTTTTTAAAAAGTTTTTATTTTTCACTTTTTAGTTGTACCTACTCCACACAAATTCAAATAACACTAGTGCATTGAAGACACCGACTAGAAGAATCATCAAAATTCACATAGAAATGCCGGAGACGCAGTACATTTATGCATATAACATCGTACATTAGAATAATTACATAATGTATTATATACTAAAACCTTCCTAAAAGTATGTAGATCGCATTAGTGAAATAATTATTAAAATTGGTTCATTAGTTTTTGAGAAAATCGCGGACATACTCGTACAAACATACATACATACGGGTCGAATACAGAATCTCCTTTTTTGAAGTCTGTTAAAAAAATTAAGTTTTGGAAAACGAAAAACAACTAAATTTGAATATTAGTTCTTTACCTATGAAATTGCTGTTTTATTTTACTGGCCGCGAACCAAGGAATGAGAAAGGAAAAACCCGTTCTTAAGGCCCTTCAGAAGCTGTTTGGTTCCAACATACTCGAGGGTAAAACACCACAGGCATGGAGCAGAGGTGTGGTGATACTTTTCTTTAAGAAGGGCGACAATGCCCTTCTTAAGAATTATAGGCCCATCTCACTTCTGAGCCATGTCTACAAGCTGTTTTCGAGAGTCATCACGAACCGTCTCGCGCGCGGGTTTGACGACTTCCAGCATACCGAACAAGCTGGATTCCGTAAAGGCTTTAGCACCGTAGACCACATACATACGCTGCGGCAGGTTATACAGAAGACCGAAGAGTATAACCTGCCTCTCTGCTTAGCGTTTGTGGACTACGAGAAAGCCTTTGATTCGATCGAGACATGGGCTGTACTGCAGTCTCTTCAACGGTGCCAGATAGACTATCGTTACATCGAGGTGCTGAAGTGTCTGTACAAAAAGGCCACTATGTCAGTTCGACTCCAGGATCATACCTCGAAACCTATGCTTCTGCAGAAAGGTGTGTGACAGGGAGACGTTATCTCTCCAAAACTGTTCACCGCTGCACTGGAGGATGTCTTCAAGGTTCTGGACTGGAAAGGGGCTGCCGACGATATAGTAGTCATGGCTGAGACTATGGAGGACCTCAGTACAATGCTCGATGACCTCAGCAGAGCAGCAGAGCCTCCGAAAGAGTGGGTCTGAAAATGAACATGGACAAAGCGAAGGTCATGTGAAATGCCCATGTAACACCCGCTCTCATGAAGATCGGAGACGCTACACTCGAAGTCGTGGACGAGTATGTTTTCCTAGGACCAACTGTCCAGTTAGGTAGGTCCAACTTAGAAAAAGAGGTCAATCGTCGAATCCGACTCGGCTGGGCAGCGTTCGGGAAGCTACGCAATATCTTCTCGTTCCACATACCGCATTGTTTTAAGACGAAAGTCTTTGACCAGTGCGTGTTGCCAGTGATGACATATGGCACTGAAACGTGGTCGCTCACAATGGACTTTATTAGAAGGCTGAAAGTCACCCAAAGGGCAATGGAGAGGGCTATGCTTGGAGTTTCTCTGCGTGATCGAATCAGAAATGAAGAGATCCGCAGGAGAACCAAGTTAACCGACATAGCCCGAAGAATTGCCAAAGGAGACGTTCAATAAATGTATGGGGCTTGGTACTAAAATAATTGAAAATTTAAACAGCCTTCAGAGCTATATAGGCTGAAAGAGGGTAATTATTTTGATGTCTTTGGGCATTTAATTTTTTTACAGCCGCCCGTTTTTTTTTTAAACAAGTGTTGAAAAATTAAATGCTTGCATCACTAACTACAAACATTGTATATTTTTTAGGGTTGGCAGCCCTGTGGCAAATGACGTGACAATGACAATGTCAGCAGTGACTGCTGACTGACATTGTCATTGTCATTTCTCATTGTCAATTATCATAGAAATAAGTGGTTATGTACATACTTGTACTTTATAATTAAGTACATTAATACATTTGTTGTATTTTTCTACATATAAAACCACTCCGCCTCGCGGACTTTTACCAGAGGTTATGGTGTTTTTTTTATTTGAACGTCATTCTGACATTTACAGATTTGACCCTTTTTCGACACGTTTTGATATTGCATTGTAATGATAATCAATATTTTTTGTCTCAATTTCATGGAGCTGCAGCTAAAATTATAATAAAATCTCAAAGTATTTAATAGGAAAGGAAACTTTAGCCACATTTGAAATAACTATATCGCATAGAAATGAATAAATAAAGGCTATGTGCGTTTTGTTTGTAGTGAAACATTTTTCACATTTTTACGAAAACAGGCGCCTGAAAAAATCATATTTAACTTTAATCGAGTAGCTTAATAAATAAGCTTTCTAATAAGGTACATCACATTAGCGTTTAAAAATATTCGGAATATTGTACCACTTTTGACCTCTCCTTTAAGTGGCAGTAGGCAGGGCACATTGCTCGCAGAACAGATGGCCGATGGGGCCGAAAGGTTCTTGAGTGGCGACCACGTACCGGAAGAAGTAGCGTTGGAAGGTCTTCCACAAGGTGGACTGACGATATTGTGAAGCCCGCAGGAACGCATACATGTTCTTGAGACAAAGCCGTAGCGATTTGATTCGAATTACGTTCTGTTAGAATTTGTCTGATACGTGCCAATCCCACATTTCGTCGTTTTTTTTTTAGTGATGCGCTGGTAATGCGATCCTTTCTTTCGACATTATCTACAACAAATTTATATATTAATACCAGTAACTTATGGGCAGTGTTGGGCTCAATCACTAAAACTCTCCATCGATTGATTAATCAAACTAAAGCTTTAGAACCATAAAAAAATACGTGTGTGGTCGGGGGACCTCCGTCAGGAACGACGTTCCTTCTCACGTATGATTTAAAACAAAAACAAAATTTCTCCTCACATCGACTTTAGCACCCTCAAAAACTGTGAAAACGATACCCATGACGAAAATTTAGAAAATTTTCACAGCCGCCATCTTGGCTTTACATTTTAACGTCACTACCGGTTTTAAAACCCCTTAAAAAACCATGAAAACGACACCAATGCCAAAAAATTAAAAATTTTCGCAGCCGCCATCTTGGATTTACATTTTGACCTCACCGGCTATCGGCTTTAGCACCCTCGAAAACTGTGAAAACGACAACAGCGCCAGCCGGGTCCAACTATAGCTAAGAACCATCCAAGTGACACAAAAAGAATTAAAAAAAACATCCAAATCGGTCAACCCGTTTAGGATGAGAAGAATTACGAACACGCGCACATCGGTATTTTATATAAAATATAAAAAGACTAGGCATGCAAAATTTTAATGTTCTTCATAAATCAGCGAAGTACTTGCTTAAAATAAAATTAATAATTCGGATCAAAATGTGGTAGTCGGCGTACAATTTCTAGAATTATGTTTACGTAGAACCGCGCGCGCCTGCGATGCAAAGTGATACGTCCTCACGCTGGGAAGACCCGGTCGCTACGTCGCTACTGATCAGTCTATCAAAAAGTACTCTGTGGCTACTGACTTTCAGTCTATCAAAAAGTACTATGTGCTACTGACGCGATCGGTTTTGCGCGGTCGATAATATAGTTCACTTTGCCTTTTATTTACGAAATGAAGTTAATGTTTATTTATAAAATAAAATTTAGATTCTATTAAATGGTTAACTTAAGATTAATAGGTAATTTTTAAAATTTCTTAAATGTTTTTCTAAGGTATAGAAAAAAAAAATGCTTATTTGTCAAGAAGTTTCCCAAAAATTATGTTATTTCAACATTTTTTTCCTGCTATATTTTGTATTGAAGTTGAAAAATGTGGTCCCGCCACGTGCAAGTAGACCATATAATGATGCTGATGATATTTTTTAATGTTCAAAATCAAAAGTAGTCTCTTGTAAAAAGATAATCAAACGTCAGTCTCGCGTCATTTTTTGGCAAACTTGTTGTGAAATTCAGTGATTTTCCATGAATACTTATTTTTTTTGAAAAATCCCTTTCCGCCACATGCAAGACAAAGAACTAAACTTTTCAAATCACAAATAATTTTGTTTACATTCTCTTTTCCTTTCTCACAAACAATGAACAAAATTTATCAAAATCAGAAAATTTCGTGCACGGCCCCTTAAGATTTTCTTTTATTCAAAAATTATTGCCAGCAGTAGTGAAGCGATATCTAGCAAAAGTGCCACAACGTATTCTTTGAACCAAAAGTATAGGAAATTGGTGTGAACTCAGGGTTATAATGGATCATAGTTTTGGTTTACGTCCACTGTTCTATGTCCGTGACCACCGCCACCCCACCAACGCCAATCGCTTCCATGTTTGGTAAATAATTGGTACTCTCAAATGGTACTAATTAGTACTCTAACAAAAAAAAAAATGGTACCTTAGTAGTTTCGAGAAAATCGACTTTGAAGGTGGTCCTGCGGTAGTCACGCTCCCTTCAGCAGGACCACCATGAGCGCCGAAAAAGGGGGCATGCTACAGCTATTCTAAGTATACAAATAACTAGTATCCATAAATGTGATTAATTTCGTAAAAAAAACAGAACTGAAACATTTGTATTTACTGAGAAATCAACAATGATAACTTTCGCGCAATCGTTCAGCAGGACCACGATTTTGAATGTTGATTCCAAGTTTGAGAAGCTTGTCGCTGCAAGATAAAATTATTACCCAAAATTCAACATTAGTACTCCAGTAGTTTACGAGAAAATCGATTATTATTGCGCTAGGACCTAGGTGTAAAATATTAAAAAAACACAAGATGGCGGCGTTAATTCGAATTTTGGCCACACGCCAATAGATACTAATTGTAGAGTTACTATTAATAAAAAACTAAACCAATCCAAAGAGAATTTAACTATGGTAGGTTAAACGTCAAATCTGACGTCAACTCTTTTGTTTTGAATTTATAACGAGATCTTGCTAAAGGCTACAGCTAGGAATTATGTTTTGAAATAATATATTTTTGTTAATTATTTAAATATTCTGTAAGACATGGCACCGAAAAAAGATAAAACCATTGGTCCCGTATTTTCCGAAGTTGAAAGAGCATTTTATGAACTACAGTTAGCTGATTGCAATCGAAAACTAGCTCGCCTCAGAGCAGCCGTCGATGACTATGAAATCCGCAACGAAGAATTACAAAAGTCTTACGATACACTTGACGAAGATAGGGCTGATATTATTGCATTTTTAAAAAAAACTCTCAATGTTAAAAATGACGAAAACGCTGAACTAAAAGAAAGGGTTAAACAGTTAGAGGAATTAAGAGAAGTAGAAACAGCAGAATTTAACGGGAATGTTACTGAATTAGAAAAGAATTTTACCAGAATGAAAGATCAGCTTACCTCAGAAAATAAACTACTAGCTGGAAAACTAAACACGCTTGAAGAGTTTAGGGCTATCAGGGAAGATCTCATGAAGAAGTTCGATAGCCAAGAGCACGCATTTGAAGATCAAGAAATGAAATACAAAAGAATCCTATATGATACTGAACAGAAGTTTGTCATGGGAAAAGACAAGTTAAAGAAAGAAATGGAAGAAAGACTTCTACAGTTAGCGCAAGAATTTCAAGATGCTAGCGAAATGAGAATAGCTGCTTCTACACATAGGGTGATTCGAGAGAATATTGCTTTAAACAATCAATTAGATAGTCTGTTAATGACACAAGCAAAAGTAGCTGAGCAAAATGAAAAGTTTAAAGACGATGAGAGAGCTTCTCGGTGTGCAATGGAAGTAGCTGAAGAAGAACGAGATAAGGCAATGAATAAAAGTATTGTGCAGCTTAAAGTTATTGATAAATTAACAGCAGCGTTTGAAGATGTGAAGAGAGAAAAAGCTATGTATGAAAAGAAACTGTTTGATTCTGAAAAAATGCAAGCGAAAATACAGAACCTTACTATAGATAATGAAAAACTCATACTGCATGTACGAATATTGGAGCAAAATTTGCACGCCACTCTGGGAGAACAAAACAAAACTGTAGTAGAAACTGCAAAGCTACTAAGAGAATGTGAAAAGTATAAAAAAATCTTAAAAGAATCGGCGTTTATAGTACAAGCATCACTTAAATTAGATTATTGGTGTACTTTGGATCCTTCTCGTGAAATTATAGACAGAAAAGTTCTACTAATAAATATTCTTGAGGTTATAAATCAATATCGTGATGCAGCCCAAGCTGAATCTATGGAATCCTTAGTTTCGCTTAGCAAGATTTATGAAAAAGGAGATCTCGGCTTTGAAGTTAAATCAGTTGCCTCCAGGAGGACGCTAGCAACAGCGACTGGTTTGGGTTCTATATCGTCAATACAATCATTTAAAGATAAACGTAGCGGTGTTTCGGCCTCTTCAATATCATCTTCATCGGCAAGTATGGATACTATACCAAGTATTAACGTGATACCCTTTGAGGAGGAGGAGCCGCTGCCAATGCAAGATAGTCTGCCATCATTTACTGTGGTATCATTGCATTCAAGTTTGATTAGTAGTGTCGAGGAAGAAGAGGATGTTACTACTGACATGTCGAAGTTGCTAGCTATCAGTAAATTTGAGATGCAGAGATCATTGATGGCAGATTTGGCAATGTCACACATATCCCAACGAAGATTAAGCACATTCGATTCAAAGACAAGGTTAGACACAGCTAGCCAAAAATCCGTTGACGTAATTCATGGAAAAGCGGCGGAAAAACCCGACGATAATATTGAGGTTGATCAACATAAAGCTATACCTGGAGAAGATGAAAAAGAACCTGGCGTTGGTGGTGAACCGACACAAGATTCAAATGTACCCACAAAAGATACAGGTGAACCAGCGGCAGTTGACTAAGAAGGTGCCGAAGAAGATAAAAAAATAAAACTAGCGCAGAATAATTTTTATTTGTTTTTATCTTTGTTGAAGTTATTTTTGAAGTAGCTTTGTGTTCTATATATATACATAATATTTTAGCGAGCTTTATGTAATTCTTTATAACGATTTGTTTGTTTATGTTCTGTATTTTACTGGGTTTATTTATAATGATTTGATTATTAATGTTCTGTATTTTAGTGAGTTTTGTTTATTTGATAGGTACTGTTACGGTGCATTAATTATTTTTAACATATTATATTTTATGAGAACTATTATTTTTCATTTGTTTTCATCCTTTTCATATAATATTAGGTTTTTTCTACAACTAAGAAAAACCCACTATCTCTGTTAACCACGTGGGTGACGCAACGATGCCGGGAAAGGGTTAACTGTTTTTTTTTCAAATAGAGCTTGATTTAGGTAGAACATACGCTGAGAACTTCCTCTATTTTTCCCTTAGTTAAAAAGTGAAAACTATACGTGTTATGAGGGTTATTTTTTACCCGACTGAAATAATAATCCGGTGCTCTCCATGGCTAAAGAGAACTTGCGCAAACCTGTAGTACTTACTAACGATGACCGCAAGAAGGTATGGCAAAGCAAAGAGCTTCACGGGCGCTTCTATCGGGCTCTTCATGAGCCTGGTGTAGATTTCTTAGCGTCCGTATCCTGGCTCCGTTTTGGTGACCTCCTCGGGGAAACCGAAGGTTTCGTCTGTGCAATTATGGACGAATAACTACCGGAGACACATTATGAAGGACGGGACGGTTGACGTGTGTCGGGCATGCTACCGTCCGGGTGAGTCTATCAGACATATTATCTCTGGTTGTTCTCGTCTGGCTAACGGCGAGTACTTGCACAGGCATAACCAAGTAGCCAGGATTATTCACCAGCAACTTGCTTTGAAATATAAACTTGTGGATTCTGGGGTACCGTATTACAAGTATGTGCCCGACCCAGTTCTTGAAAATGACCATGTCACGTTGTACTGGGATCGGTCTATCATTACTGACAAGACTATAATATTGTCGCCAATAAGCCTGATATAGTGGTGATAGATCGATTAGCGCGCCGCACAATGATTATCGATGTTACCATTCCACATGACGGGAACATCGTGAAAGCTGAGAAAGAGAAACAAATTAAATATCTTGACTTAGCACACGAGGTTGTTGACATGTGGAATGTGAGCTCGTCTATCATTGTGCCGATTGTCGTATCGGCCAATGGCCTTATGGCCGAAGGCCTCGATCAAAATCTATCGAGGCTTTCGTTAGGCGGTTGGATCTTGATCCAACCGCCTAACGAAAGCCGTATCGAGGAGTACTGCCTTCTGAATTAGGCTCTTGAGCCTGATTCAGAAGGCAGTACTCCTTGATACGGTTCGCATTGTGAGGAGGTTCCTGTCTCTGGAGCCCTAACCACCGGTAACTTGGACCCTGTTTCCGACACCGGCGGACTACTATTTGTTTATATATTTAAATGTTTTCTATACTTATTTTTTATATTTTAAGAAATATTTAAAAATGTAATTTACTATGTAAATAGATAAATAAAGGAAATATAATAATAATAATAATTTAGAAAGCAGTAGGTACCTACTTCTGGACACGGCTCGCATTGTCAGGAGGTTCCTCTCTCTGGAGCCCTGACCACCGGTAGCTTGGACCCTGTTCCCGATACCGGTGGGCTACTATTTTTTATATTTTTAAATGTTTTTATATATTTTTTTATATTCTAATATTTAAAAATATAATTTATATGTATTTAGACGAATAAAGGATTATAATAATTTTATATTTTTAAATGTTTTTCTATATTTTATATGCTAATATTTAAAATATAATTTATATGTAAATAATGAAATAAAGGATAATAATTTATTTCAGATTCATCCTACGATTACATCCATATTTGTTAGTATATTTCATCATCGTAGCATTCAACATTTATTGTGCCCACTGGTCGTAACCGTCGCGCGTCGCAACCACTGTCGCAACCACCTATTTAGGTGTGTGGAGGGGGGAAGTTTAAAAAGTTAATATACCATTTTGATTTTATTTTTATAGTGCTACTATACTAATATGAGCACCTATTATATAAAAAGTCTATAGCATATAGATAGACACTTTTCAGGCAGTCTGATGCAGTGGCATCATGATCATCATCTTTGTTTTGAACAAAACCATCGGTTACAATAAATCGAAATAAGTTACCAAAACCAATTAGTTCGTACACCGAGTACTCAATAAATTATGTTCCGATTTATTACACAATAATTGATAGTAAAATCTCTTAATAATAAGGAAACAAATCATAATAAATTCTGTTGACTACCCACAGTATTATTATTGACAACTGTCTCCTACACATATATACGCGTCTACTTGAGAACCTCCCCCGTTTTTTCGTCGGTCAAAAAAAAACTATTTACATACCTACTATGCAGCTCGGTGCGCGAGTCCGAGTCGCACTTGACCGGTTTATTTTTACATTGTTCTCAAATAGGTATAGAAGCAACAATTATCAGGATTAAGTAATAAAGAGTGTCTATAGAGATCTACGATATTGAATAGGCAACCTAGCTTCAACTTATTGATCATTCAAAAGTGCCTGTATATGGTTGGTTGGTGTCTGTAGTGGTTTAATTAAAATAGATGCTGTGAGTTTTTGAGTTTGAATTCAATGTTATCTTTCTAGGGTCAGGCAGTGGAGCTGGCAGCGTGTGAATGCGCGGCGAGGCCGTGGGCAGGAGACTCGTCCATGGTGGTCGCGGAAGTAGGGGCCAGGTGTCGCTGTGGTTGTGTGCTGCACCTTGCGCCGGCAGCGAGGCTGCTGGCGGGCTCGGCGAGAGCATGTCCCTCTCGATCCTTCTGGCTGCTTCAGGTTGGTAGCTTGCTAACTATTGCTGGACATACAGGTAAACCTGAGAAGGTATGCGCTTCGGTAACCTTCGTGTTTCCGAATAAGCACGAACGTTGCGCGACAGAGTAACCCCCTTACCAGAGGAAATGCTCCTAAGTTATGTACCGCGCTTTGTAGTAGTGCACCTAATTGTGCGTTTGTATCAAGTACTCTTTCGGTCGAGTTAACTACTGGGTCTCAGATTATCATTAAGTGCCTTTTCATATGTAGCCGGCGCCGGCGGGTAACGTACCTACATAGGTACGTTAGGTTTCACACGTACCGGCGCGTAGTTTGACTGGCAAGTGTTACCGGATAGTCGGCACCGGCTACCCGGCAACCGGGACGTATGAAAAGGCACTAAGTCAATCAAATGATTTGAAAAGTTTTTTGGAATTGCGTTGAATTCTTAATCTATAATTTTATAAACATGGTAATACATAGGTAATATAAAATAGGTATTATAATAAATTATTCAGCTGCATCCGGTTAGACTGGAAGCCGACCCCAACATAGTTGGGAAAAGGCTAGGCAGATGATGATGATCATAAATTATATTTCCCGAATCGCATATTCAGCTGCATCCGGTTAGACTAGAAGCTGACCCTAACTTAGCTGGGCAAAGGCTAGGCAGATGATGATGATTCTCGAATCGCATACTTTTTTTTGGAAAGCTAAAATATGTATGTATTTAAATAGTGGCTCTGTTTCAATCTTCGACAAAAATATTGCATATGGATAGTTAGGGCCAAGTTTTTAATTCAGATAAATTTTAGCGAGGTATAAAAATTTGTGCAATAAATGTGTCAAAATAAGGGTATTTTGACACATTTACTGCATATAATACTGCATATTTATAACTGAATAATAAATAGGGATTTTTTATTCAGTTATCAGACGATTGAAAAATCGGCTCTTAGTCACACACTCATATTATGGTGCTACCTATTATACAAAGTTATTTGAAACACAAGTCGCTGCGGTCTTTATAAACATAAAATAATATAAACTCATGCCTTATACCCTTGCGTGTAGGCAGACACTACAGAACGCCACCTGCTATGACTCCTTACATACTTCTTTTGCCTCGTTTATGTTCATACATCAGAGGGGCAGTTCTCGTAATTTTAAGAACGTTCACAGTCTATCTCAGTCTCAATCTGTCAAAAAATACTTTTAATTTCCCTACATTTTGACAAGTTTTTGACATTTGTTTGTCGCCGAGATGAGACTGCGATTAGATTTTTGAACATTTTAAATTACGAGAATTGGCCTTCGCGCGCCGGTTGTGAGTACATAAGTATAGCACAGCAAGCCCGATGTTTTGATATTTGATACTCGAAACTAAGGAGAGTGTAAGACAATAGCAGCTGATATCATGCTCTGAACAGCTTTTACTACACTGGAGATAGGTAAGGGCCATTACAGATTAGGTGTATTTCGGTGCGTATAGGCCCGTGTCTGCATGTTCAAAGATTATCAGCTCTTTTCCTAGTTGGTGTAAGAATGTAACTTTTAGAGCTACTCAAACTTGACCCACCCTTGCTACGCTTGGGCTTTTTATATTGATGTGTGGAGACTTGACAAAACATCGACATTTCTATTCTATTATAATGTATTCTAAGTTAAATAATGTACTTACATACTCTATACACATAAGCCTTCTGGAATAAATCATCGAAATTATGGTGAAAACCGCATCAAAATCCGTTGTGTGTAGTTTACGCGAAAAACGATTTTAGTATTTTAATAAAGTAGCGACCACCTTAGATGTTACTGGCACAAAAAGAAGGGAGGCCTTCCGGGTTTAGGCTCCCACAAACAGGCGCGTCGTGACAGCGCGACGTGACTCTAGTAGAACTATTTCTATGAAAACTCCATGGAAACTGTAATCTACCAAAATCGCGACGCACCTACCTGTCTGTAGGAGCCTTTATACTTACCAGCGGGTGGAACGTGGCTGCCAATATGTTGCTCAAGCATTAAATAAACACAAAAACACTATCAAACAAACAAGTTCAACTTGAGTTGAACTTCTCATTACTCAATATTGTTAAACTCCACCACTAAGTAGAGACAGCAAAACTTAAAGGTCATACTACGGCAACTAAACCGTCCCTTCCCACGTATTTAACCCCGGGAGCACGCCATCCATGGTCACAGTACTGCGGCATATTATTGTCAACCGTTATAACAAAGTTGTATAAAGCTGTCACTTTACCGTATGACGTCCATTACGACTTTCATAGAGGTATAACAGATGTAGGAGTGTTTGATATGGGCACTGGACTTGACTACAATTATAATTATTATGTTGCGTTAATATTTAGCTGGAATTTTTCTAGTTAATGTACGGGATGGCAGATAAATCGACGCGCAAACTGTAACAATGAATTCAGTACATTATTCTAGACCCCTAGCGTAGAAACTTTTCGTCGGTTATAAAAAAAAAACCGGTCAAGTGCGAATCGGATTCGCGCACCGAGGGTAGCGTACTTTGTAGGTATGTAACTACAAATTTGCGGTTTTCGAATTTTTTTCCTTTACTTGTGCTACATGACATTGCTTCTTGCCAAATTTCATGATTCTAGGTCAACGGGAAGTACCCTATAGGTTTTGATTCCCTTGCGAGTGTCAAAATATGCGGCTTAAACGGAACATAAACGCCCGTATCTTTTGATGGCGTTGACTCAGAAGTTTGATTTTTCACTGCTTCAAGAGATTGCAGCCCTGAGTATTTGATATAAATTTCAACTTGATAACTCATGCGTTCCTGAGAAAAAGGGTCTTGACAGACGGACAACGAAGTGATCTTATAAGGGTTCCGTTTTTCTTTTTAAGGTACGGAACCCTAAAAATTCTGTTCCATGCATTTTGACTGCGTAGGTATTGAACTTATCTATGAAACAGCATTTTTTTTATAACCGACGAAAAATTTCTACTCAGAATCATGTACTGAATCCATGGTAACAGGTAGCGCGTCGAACTCCCTGCCACCCTGTAAGAGCCCACCATATAACAAGAGCAGCATAAACACCTCGGGCTAGCCGAAAACAGCTCTATGTCTATAATAAGCTTTTACATAACAAAAACATAGCTAACTACTTATTCAAGACCACTCATAAAACTTTCACACTGAAATATAGAATCGACTTCAAAATCATCACAGAATAATAATTTAAATAATCTTTATTTTGTTATTTAAATTAACTAGTTATACCTTTAACTACTACATCAATGAATAGAATAGAATAGATATATATATTTATTTGCAAATAATGGTGCAAAAATCTATTGTGACATTTGTGAGGAATCAGTCTACAGCCGATGTATTCTGTAAAATTCTCACCGTGAAAACTTAGGTGAAGTGAGCCTAAAGTGAGCTGTCACTGCACCTGATGCTAGGGATTGACACTATTGACAGCTCACTTCACGGTGAGATTTTTACAGAATAGCATTACAGTCTCCCTAATATAGCATGCACATTTATTAATACTTCAACTATACTAACCTATCAGCTTGCTAATCCAACTCTACCAAATCTAAACGCAGCACCGTTGAATTTGTATCGTCGCACTGTGAAGTCATTAAAACTTCCATTTTGGAAGTAAGGTCGCTCTGCCGATAGCTGCCGGTTTAACAAACTAATATTGTTCCGGATACAGTTTACGGGACGTCCAAGTTACTGCCGGCTGGCAATTAACTCGCAATGTGCCGGTTTAACGAAATTACTTGTCAAGCGCTCTAAAAGTTAACTGTTTTGAATTATCGGCAGGCCTCTGCAAAATTAATAGACCATTGGAAGTCAAATTTCATTAGCGCTGATGTATCAAGGTTTCTCTATCGGCGCTAGTAAGTTTTTTAGTCGTTAAAAACTGTCTGCATTATGTTAAAATATAGATAATTAGTTTGATCTACGCCGCCACATGCAAACTACGCATCACACCGACGCGCGACGTTACGCAAAATCTTGCATCGCGCAAGCAGAGTTTACCGCGCGACTAACATATATATATACAACGTCCCATTATTGCAATCGTCGTTCGTCACCAGTCACAACACCCGTCTGGTCAGAGGATCCTCCTTTTTCTATGGAGGATGAGTGAACTTTACACCCTGTTCCTCATCCTCTATAATAATAGTTTGCATAAAATAAGGGAACAGCAATTCTAAACTAGAACGAAAATAAAATATTTCTTTAATCACTATAAAATCTAGATGTAGATTTAGTCGCCTCTACAACAGACTCTCTGGAACTTCTTCATAAGCAACTCAAACTATTTATACAAAGGTCCGAAATGATCTTTAAAACGGTGAATCTAAATTCTTCGCGAAGATTCTAGAAGTTTTAACAGCTACTATTCAATGCTGAACAAAGGCTGTAGAAAGTTCAAGAACTCCATTCTTTTGTAAAAATCTGTCTGCAATAAAAGTAAGGCATTGGATTTAGAATTACTTAAGATATTAAGAATATTGTCTTGCTTAGCTGTTTTATAGCTATGTAAATGAGAGAAAAAAAAAAACAGTGGCACTCCGTGAGTGCCGACAGAAGTGAAATCAAAACACAAACAGAATACTTTGCCATCATTCACTGACATATCGGATATACATTAAAACCGCCGCCGACAGACAGCCGAACACATCCGAAGCGGCGTCGGTTATACATTTTCGCCGCGCCGTAGAAAGAGAGGGGGATACTCCTACGCCGCGCCGGCTGTCTACTCTCCATCCGTCTTACGAATTTTCGATCAGGTCACGTGTCCTGACGCGAGTTTAACATTTTTTACCCATTACAAAAAAAGTGTACAACGCCGCTAAAGAAGTTTTCACTTCAAAAAAACTACCTGCCGGTCGATTCTGTTAGAATCTCACCGTGAGAAGATAGGTGCAGTGAGCTGTCATTCCATCTGATGTTAGGGATTGACACTAATGACAGCTCACTTTAAGCTCCCTTCACCTAAGTTATCACGGTGAGATTTTTACAGAATAGCACGACAGTAGTTTAGGAGAGTTTAGGGAACATCTGAAATTAGGTACATACAAACAAACCAGCATACACAGCCTGCGAAAATCATAGCCTATATTAGACCATGCTGTAGTTAAGTAATAAAAAAAAAAACAGAGTTAAAAATGAGTTTGCAGATTTGTATTGATAAAGTTTTTAATAAGTTTAATTAAATTTAGGATATACCATAAGCCGTGTCGAGTAGACGTATAATCTATAATTTCCGATCTTCAAGAAAGCAATGACGCGGGCTATAGCTAGTACCTATAAAACTAACTACACAGTAATGCGATTCTGTAAAAATCTCACCGTGAAAACTAAGGTGAAGTGAGCTTAAAGTGAGTTGTCAATAGTGTCAATCCCTAGCATCAGGTGGAATGACAGCTCACTTTAAGCTCACTTCACCTACGTTATCACGGTGATCTTTTTACAGAATAGCACCGCTATACACCAAATGAAGGCTTCAGTTCGATTATTAATTATTGTTTAAAGTTCATGTCAGTAGCCGTAACATGACTCTTAGAAAAGTAACTCGGGCAGTCTGAAGCAACATGTTACGGCGAGTTCAAATCACCAATTATTGTAAAGTGTTTTGCGCTTTCAATCAAAAGTTCGGATTCTACTAGGCTTCACTGTGAGGTAAAATGTAACATTTCTCGCTTAGCTCCGCTTGCGAATGCAAATGTGTGAGGTTAGAAATGTTTATGGCTTTCCGTATCAACCATTCTATACTTATTGATAGTGCGGATAATCAGATAGTGTTAGGTTGATAGTTTGAATATTAACGATTTTCAGTCAGTGTTATTAGGCGGGCCCTAAACGATAAATTAATGGCAAACGACATCGCGGCAGGCCCAGACGGAGATGGCGGGATGAGCTGGACTCCTTTCATAAAAATTTGTCCTTGGCAGCTCTGGACAGGGAGAGGTGGAGAGAGGCCTTTGCCCAGCAGTGGGACATTAGGGCTAATAAAAAAGAAAATCAATTGCACATTATCACGAATTGCGCATTGTGTTAACATTGAGGATTCCGCAACGATTGAACAAAAGTTTGGGCGACTTTAATTTTTATTGCACCATAGTTTAATTGCTGGATCATTTGAGTACGAGGGCTGATGCAATTATATTGCGCAATATAAATACTCCGCAAACTTATTGCAGGTGCAAAGTAAGAAGTATTTATACCATTCGGTAAAATCGATGATATTGTTTCACAAATAATAAAATTATTCATTTATAATATATACATCAAAGTCGCTTTCCGAGTCTGTCTGTGTGACCGCTGGGATCTTAAACTACTCAATGAATTTTAATGCAGTTTTCACCATTGGTTAGAGGATTTATTCCAACAGCTTTGTGTCTAATACAGGCTGTAATTTTAATCACCGTTTTCCTCTTTAGGGGTCATTGTACTCATCATTATGATCAACTTTTACTATGGGACAAAACCTGAAATCGTAAAAAAAAATCAGCTGTTCCCTACATTTATGTTCGTATAACTCGTCAAAATGTAAGGAACAGCAGATTTTTTTTTCGCGTTTCATGTTATTTCCCATAGTAAAAGTTGTTCATAATGATGAGTACAATGACCCCTTAAGAGGAAAACGGTGATTCAAATTACACCCTGTATATTCATATTCAACATAGATATCTATACCATCGTATTGAGCAGGAGCGGGTCGCTAATTAGAATATAATTTACCAAACAAATATAAATTAATTGAAAATTGGCAACAGCACCCTCTAATTTAGTACTATTGTTTTACTAATGAATTCCTGTTGGCAAAGCAAACGCAACACGAGCCAAGCACTCGCCACAATAGCGATATAATTTATGTTCTAACAGTATCAGGAAATCTAGCCAAATTGTATCTAATGTTGTTATTGAAAAGTAATTTAAACTTTATGTTGGTTATTCTCCAGCCAAAATCGCTTTTACTACTGTTGTATGACGTAAAAAGTTATTAAAGGATTTAGTCACAATGGGAGGTGTTGGACTTTGTGAACGAAACCTCATTATACCTATGTCTATGGTGAAAGTGTCAAGATGACCTTTTGTACACAGAGTACCACAGAGTACTTTTTGATAGACTGAAACTTTTGTATCACTGACCTGCCTGATTAAAATCTTTCCTCTATGCCTGCCTGTATTCAAGGAATTGCAAGGAATATACTACTCACAGAGCATCACAGAGTACTTTATGATTGCAGAGCATGTAACACTTTAATACTACTCTCTAACGCACAGAGTACTTTTTGATAGACTGAAACTCTAACGAGAGCCTGTATTATACATGTTAATAGAGGTCAGTGTTTTGTTACAATATCTTTCTCATATTTGCGCATCACATTGCACGCATTTTCACTCGGAACAGTTTATTAAATGGTTTCTATAGAACTTGATCTGTTCTACTTATATTTCAATTAAAAGTTACTGTTTTCTCGCTGAAATCAATGTTCAGATACTCTGATACGTATTGTTTTATGAGATCCTGAGACTTACCATTGCTGTGTATCAAATACTACTGCTTATCGTGATTCTTTAATGATTACCATCAGTCTATATCAGTATGTTTCCTGCTGAACATAGGCCTTTCCTATTGCAAGCCATTGATCTCGATCCACAGTCGACTCTCTTTAGTCTGTTACCAGTCATTCCGCCACACTGCAGCAGCAGGGAACATCAATGACAAGTGCCAAGTGCCGTGCCTAAAGTTAGGTGCACGATCCCAGTTCGTCATTTTCTACGGAGAAGAGTCGGCAAAAAATTCCACTCCATTTTTTTGTTGTGAATTATTAATTCTGGTTACTCTTCCCAGGCTGAAGAAGGTCTGGTAGTGAGACTACGCATGGAAGCCGTTAAGTTGCCGTGCGCGGGACAATCTCTCCGGGCTAGAGACGGTGACTCACTGGGGTCGCCACTGCTGGCCTCCTGGGATGGGCCCGACAGCACGGCTGTGGTAAGTGGGTACATTCATATGGATAATTAAATGTTTGGAAATACTTCAAGCACAAGGATCCTAAGTTTATTCAGCTCCAAAGATCATGGATATATGTCAAAGTCAAAGTCAAATCATTTATTTCAATTAGGCACACTAAAGGCACTTTTTAACGTCAAAAATTATAATAAAAAGAATAGATTCTAGTCGCCCATTCCAAAAGGTAGTTTTCGTATGGAGAAGAATGGGCAAGAAACTCCACCGTTACTCTTTTAAAATGTTTTACATGTTTTTTATACATTAACTATATGTGTAGACGATGCATCTAGAATAAAAATTAGTCTGCCAACAAAAGGTAAAAAGAATTAAAAATAAAGCAATGACAGGTAAATCAATTTATGTGACATGGTGCTCACATATTTACAACTATTGTTAAAGTAGATTATTTTTATATAATTTTAACAAGTGTGTGAGTTACTGTAGCCACAAAAAGTAAAACTAATGTCATAAAAAATATATATAAATTAAATTAGCGACCAGTTTGATTTTGTCTAGATCATGTAACTTTCGTTGTTAATAATCAAAGTATTTGAAATACTATTGTGCCAGCGATACGAAGAATAAGAAGAAGCACAGTATTTCCAATATTGTACTGTACAACTTTTTCAAGCTTATTATGTTTCAATAAAAGTCAGGTTTTAAGGAATTTGTCTTTTAAACACGCTTTTATTATGATTCAAACTTGTAAGCTAGGCACGTTATAATATTCAGCTTTAAAAGCTAAGTTTGAATTTATAATATTGTCTGTAGACTTCTGGAGATGTGGAAACTACTACAGACGGCAGTGGTGTGATGGAGATAGCTGGAGGGCGTCACATCCTCGTGGAGCTGCGCTCCGGGGACACCAGTGACCGATGTGCGGGCGGGTTCCTAGCGCACGCCACGCAGATGGGTAAGACGTATATAACAGAAATATATTAAGTATTTTTTAATTCTCGTAAGTTTTTTGATGGACAATTAACTTTTTCATTAAGTGAGAGGTAGAATATTCGCAGCAAGCGTAACTGCGTGTCTGTAAGAGTACATTTTCTCCCCTATGATTGCTTCTAGTCAGCAGTAACTTATTAATTGTAATGAGTGTTATAAACTAGGATGCCGTTAAAAACAAAAATGGTTCTAAGTATAAGATTAAAATAATAATTATTTATTGGAACGATCAACAGTCGCTGCTACGCTACGCTACGCTGTGCTACGCTACGTTCGATAGCAAACTACTACGTCGATTAGTTTAACACATTTTGTGAATAAATTCCATGAAATTCTTGGATTAACATTATTTCATAATATCCAACCAGAGCCCATCCGCAACGCGTCGGCCGCCTGGTCGTCGGCGGCGGGCGCGGCGTGGTGGCGCGCGGCGGGCGCGCGCGAGGCCGCCGCCGCGCTGGCGGGCGCCGCCGCGCTGGCCGCGCTGTGTCTGGCGCTGCACTCCGCGCACAGGACCCGCGCGTACCAGCGCGCCGCCGACAAGGAGTCGCTCACTGATAGTGACGGTAACTTGTCTATCATACCCATGTTTTTTTTTAATTAATTGAACTTCTTAGACGGCGATTCGATAATTGGACGAGAATCAAGAGTCAAGTAAATTTGTAAACATGCTTATCGGTCTTTCACATTAAATTAATTTTTAAATTATTTTTGAAGTGAAACTTCTTTACACACGCTTGACTTGGGGAGTAAGCTGGCGAACGCGTGACGTAAGCGTTACGAAAAGTGTGATCGGGCGAGGCGAACGGGAGTTGAGTGGGGGATATAAGCAAGAGACAGCAGTGCGCGCGCACATTTTCTTTCTCTCTTCCTCTCATAACCAAATACGTTCCGTATATCTAAGAAGAAGTTTCACTTCAGTCGTGTGGTCATAAGCACACTCGTTTTTTTTTTATTTGAAAGGATATCCTTTCAGATTGGTCCTATAGAAATTTTATCAAAATCGGTTCAGGAGTTTCGTTTTTAAACCAAAATTACTGGTAAAAATTCAAGACATTGTTTTTGTATGTATGTCACGCGATATCTCCGGGAATTGGAAATCGATTTCAAAAATATTTTTTTTTGGTTGCTTCAATAATACGAATTTTTTTAACTTAGTTTATATTAATATAATAATATTCCACAACTATCACACAACGCCATCTAGTCCCAAGCTAAGCAGAGCTTGTGTTATGGGTACTAGACAACTGATAAACATACTTATATATTTCTAAATACATACATATTATAGATAAATTACAACATACAATTACAATTATATTGATGATGTTTTAATAGCTTCCTGTCACTAATATTTACATAGCGAGTAGTGTAATATGAATTTGTGTGGATATCTCACACCAATTCATATACAACAAAAAAATGAAAAATAAAAACTTTTTTACAAAAAAAAAACACTATAAAGTCAAGAATAACTTTAATTTCGGAAGTCGGTGTCAAAAAACGAAAATACGAACTCAACGACACCGACTTTCGAAATTAAAATTATTTTTCACATTGTAGTGTTTTTTTTTGGAAGTTGGTTGTTTTTTTTTTTTGTAAAACAGTTTTTGTCTGTTGAGTAAATCGGTTTATCAACAATGAAGCCGCTCGACATCCCAATGTCCAGCCACCTTCAACGACACAATAGATCACTGAAACAGATAATAAAGTCATTTGTTTTTTTTTCACCTTAAACTAACTGCCTCATTGGTCTAGAACTGCGGACCATGAGATTCTTCTAAATATGACCTTTCAAGCTCCGCTAATGAGACACAATTGATTTTCTATTGTTTCGTATCAAATAGGATACTCGCGGAGCTTATCGCTGCGACAACAAAATTGAGTTTTTCCAGAAATTCTGAGTTTCTACCAAGAATTCCAGTGCACAATTCCGGATTTCGGGCAGAATCTAAATTTAGAAACAACAATTACAGGCTCTGTCTCCCTTTTACATAAGATTAACTATACGGTGAATGTGATTAAAGGCTACAGCATACTTCAGAAAATATCTCGTTATCATGAAAGTCATTGAGAGCAGTGGTGACCCAGTGGTATAGGCCCTGATTGATAAATCGTAGGTCGTGAGTTTCAACTCAGGCTGGCACGTGTGGCTTTGTATATTCAATTTCATCATCACTGCTGTCAAAACGGTCAAAGAAAACGTGAGAAAACCGGCACGACCTAGAACCAACAAATCGAAGACATGTGACTTCCACCTACCCGCACACCACACAGAGAGGAGGCCTGTGTCCCAGCAGTGGGAACATAATAGGCTGATTATATTGTTATTTATTTATGCAAGCCCTTACCCAACCTTTTTAAAGACAACACTTCTCTTCCAGCATGCTCAGCGTCCCTGGAGCTGGGTGGAGCCCCCTCAGGCTCGCGAAGTACTCTCCTATCAGAAGTAGTCGGCGGTGGAGTGTCGCTGCGAAGACTGCTACCTTCGGGGAAGACCAGGCACACCAGGTTGAGGGATTCTGATAGGAGCTCTGAAAATGTGGAGCAGAGGTGAGGAGATTAAGAAATGTTGATGTGATAATGTATTAAGTAGATACTTAACTAATAATGGGTAGAGCGGAAGAAGTAGACCATCATCATCATCTGCCTGCCTTTTTTCAACTATGTTGGGGTCGGGTTCCTGTCTTACCGGATGCAGCTGAATACCAGTACCTATTTTACATGGAGCGACTACCTATCTGACCTCCACAATCTAGTTACTGGCTAATACGATACCCCCATATGACTGGTTGTCAGACTTTCGGGTTTCTGACGACCCGTAACGACAGTCAAAGATTCCGAGGATCTTGGTATGTAAAGATGGTCACCCATCCACGGACCAGCCGTGGCAAGCGTAGCTTAACGTGATCGACCGACCCGTGTGGTTGTTATTACTTAGCCACGAGCTCCTCAAGAAATACACCAAAGAAAATAATGGATTGTGAGTAATAGACGCGTCCTTACCAATAGCGATCGTCTTAGTATTTTATATGAATTTGAGATACTCGCGCGATCATACAAGTCGCGTTTGTACGTCATAATTCATGCCAACGATCGCGTCTATCGTGTACTCGCGGGACGGTTGCTTTTGGTAAGGACGCGGGTGAATAGGGGAAAATTGAAGACAGATAATATTTAACACAGACTGTGCAGGTAACATGAGCAAGGGCAGGCTAAAGAAAATAAGTAAGTATCCATAACGACTCTATTAAAAAAATGCATATCCCATAATGCAATATTCCAATTCTGTGATTAAAATTAAAAATGATTTTCGAAATAAAAATCAACAATGATGTCAATTAACAACACAACTAAGGATTGTACCTGATTGTGCAGTCATCATTTAATTTGGTATACGATACGTGCTCGAACAATAGACTTGCAGCTAACAACGTACTTCCAAAGCGCCGAGTGTTTGTTAATTAATTATTCTTTCTCCTCTCCATTGAAGGATTCTCTTTGAGGATTTCGAGTAGTCTTTAATGAAAGGTTAGGGTATTTTTGAACGTAATGCTGCAAGTCGACAGGAATATAACATGATCTTGAAATCCGTTCCGTTCCGTGTATCCGTTTACTCAATCCACAACATTAATTAATTTGCTGGATCTTTTTATTTCGTAGTTTTTTATTTTAGAAAAAATCTATTTACAGCAAAAATATAAACAGCTGAAATTCAGTTACAATTTTAATGGCTCCATAGAGAGAAATTAAACTCCATGAAAAGACTTTGGAACTTCTTTTCAGTATCGAAATAAATGTAGCTATATAAGTACTAATAATAAAGCTGAAGAGTTTGTTTGTTTGAACGCTCTGATCTCTGAAACTACAATTTGAAAAATTCGTATTGCATTTGATAGTCCAATTTTAGAAAGGCTATAGGCTATGTAATATCACGCTAGAACCCTTAGAAACCGAGCAAAAAGAAAAATGTCAGAAAGAACGCTAAGCGAAAAAGAACTAATAGAGCGGACAGGCGATGCGACGGGGTGGGTCGGGGAATAAGAAATTTCACGCGGCCGAAGTCGCGGGCAGAAGCTAATAAATTATTAAAATAACAACAACTAACATTTCCCAGGGATGAAGAAGACCCCGGCACGGACAACGAAGCCGACGCTGGCGATAACACTAGCGTCGCCAGCGCCGACAGTGTTGCCAGCCAAGCGACCGTGACACCCGAGACCGTGTCGTCCAGCAGCGCGCCAGTCACTGGCAACATTCCTCCCTCACCGCTGAGGAGATCTCATACAGTGTCCGTGACTAATGTCACACTGCCACAGGTAAGTTTCATGTGATAAAGTTTGGTAAACTGGCGGATGGATTGATGGTCCATTTGATTAGTATTGGTTATCGATGCAAAGCACGCGCTCTTGACCTATAACGTCGTCAGAAACCGAATACACCGTCGCCGTAGCCAAAATCGGCGTAGGAAGCTTTATTTATATTAATTTATCGATATAAAAAGCAAGCCCTTCAACACCTATATGATGCGTTAACAACCTTAGAAAGAAAGTGAAAAATTCTCCTAACTAAAATCTGTTGCTCTGTTGCTGTTGTATTGCTGCTTAAAAAGTTTTAGCACTGATGAAATTAAAAGCAGGTCACACTTTTGAACATTAGCGAGGGCGAAATGCATTTACTCATCGAACTTATTACAAAGTATTGATCTAATAGTGTACTGCAGACGTTACAATTTTTTTTACTCAAGAGAACATTTGGGCATTATCTACGGGGCCTAAGTCTATTAATTTACAAATTTAACAGAAGTTCTAATGCTAAATCTATCAACAACTCATAATGGAAAACTGATGGACACTGGTGATGGCGCCAAACAAGTAGCCGAATCATGGACCAAGTCCATTTAGATTGCTATCGACACGCTAAGAAGAAGACAATGGAGCAATGACTGCAATGTTTGTAAATGAATAGACTTGGCTCCTACTCACTCATTCATTCAGACCATCTCACAGATTCATTCATTCAGTTAAAATGTTTTTTCTTCATTTAGGTATCCTCACCACCTCAGTCGACAACCGACTCACTGGTGGTTGAAATAAGTAGCAGTGCGAGTGAAAGAGACTGCTGTAGCGAGAAGGATAGAGACAGCATGTGGGAGAAGGACCGAAGCGAGAGCCGAGCGTCTTCGTCTACGTCGGCTGCGACGCTAACCAACGTGAGTGGTAGTGTGACGTATTGTTGATGTTAATTCATTGTGAAGGAGATATGGCGCAACAACATTATTTTTATGAGGCATTTTTTAAGTTGTATTTCGAAAAAACTGGCCTATATGGTCAGAGTTCCAACAATCTATTCTGCCCCTGAATGTATGATTTGGTTTTAAGAAATGTGATCTACGAAAGCTGTAACATCGCAGGTCGCAGGTTCATGTTCTGTTAAAGATGTCTCAGTGGTGGCTAGACTTACCTACCGAAAGACGGTAAGATGTCTTAAACTCAACATCCTCCAATTTATTCGTGTTTGTGTTTTTTATTTTGTGTCATGTTTACCGCAATTTTTTTTTTCTATCATACCAGCTATCCGTCTCCCTCTATTTGAATTTACAGCAATATTTTTTTTAGTTGTTTCTCAAGGCCTCAGTTCAGCAGTGGAAGTTTATGAGGTAACTGACCATCTTCTGAGTCGAAAGTTGTTGCCAATATCTTCAAGTCTTCTTGAGTTTACCCTATAACAACCACAAACAATCGTCAAAGGATTATACTTGGGAGCAGTAGTGGCCCAGTGGTAACGGCCGCGACTTACGGTCGTAAATTCGAACCCAGACAGGCGTTTTATCTTTTGTGAATTATTTCATCATCACTGCTCTCTAAACGGTGAAGGAAAACATCGTGAGGAAATCGGCATGTCCTAGAACCTAAAATTCGAAGACATCTACCAACCCGCACTGGGCCCGCGTGGTGGATTTTGGCCTACTCCCTTTCACAGAGAGGAGGCCTGTGTTCCAGAAGCGGGAACGTTATAGGCTGGTTATGCTGTTATATGTCTTCGCCCGTTAATTTGATAGGACTTGACTACAAAATCCATAATATTGCGAATGTTCTGATATAAGGTAGAATGTGGAACCTTGAGTTCTGCTTTGTAAGAATGACAAGACATTATGAACTTTGATGGTGATTGATGGCATCCAAAATAAAGATATTAACGTTGATGTGATGGGTGTGTCAAGGTCATGGATTTAGCTTGTAATGGTGTTTATTTAGAAAGAAAGAAAGAAAGACAGAATGAAAATACGTTTATTTGCGGTGAACATGACGCAAAAATTAACTTAAACACAAAACTAAAATAAAAAAAGAAGGGAAGGGAAACATGCGTCACATCCACGCAAAACGGCTATCGCTCAGCATTTAATATACATTAGCTATATCTATTCCTAAGCCTATTCCTAATCTTATATTTTGAATAGTTTCTTCATTTGTGACGTGTTTTTTTTTTACATTGTTCTCACATATAGAAGCAACAAGAATAATGTACCTACCCAGGAATTTGTAATATCTTGATTTAAAAGAGTGTCCATGGAGTTTCTTGCCCGTTCTTCTCCATAGAGATCTACGTTTTGGAATGGGCAACTAGCTTCAACTTTCTGACTAACTGACTGACTATTTAATTTTGACAATTCAAAAGTGCCTGTACATGGTATAATTGAAATAAATGCTTTGAATTGAGTTGAAGCTGTGGCTATGTTAATTTTTTTAAGTATACGAACGGCGTGGGTTTCAGAATCATGTACTGAATTCATGTTTACAGTTTGCCTTATCCTGGATGCTACTGAAATGGTTACTTTATGGAATTGAGATCACTTTTGCGCCTTCATAGTCCAAAAGAAAAGAAAACAGAATTTATCACAAAGAGTATAAAGTTATCGCAGTTTTTATGTAACATCTGTAACAATATTCTGAAAAATAAATGGACTATTACTATTTCTTATTTGTAGGCAGAAACTCGCTGCTGCAAATCTTTCTACCATTTTAAGAGTCTTTATGTTAAAAACGTTAAATCGTAATACCTTTTTTTCCCAGGGTTGGTATTCACCAGCTCTCAGCGGCGTGTCGGCTGCCAGGATCCGCGACAATCCCAAGCACACCAAGGAGTCTTGCAACCGTCGCCTGCTCAAGTCAGACCTCAGCCTCACCTCGCACCCCGAGATGGAGATAGACTACTACGACTATGAAGTCAATAATGCTGGTAAGGTCTTCATTACAATCCACAATGAGTAGAGTATGGTATTTGTTTTGTTTGACCGATGTACACTCCTTCTAAAGCAGGTTTGTCCAAACCATATGCGATCCCGGGCCAATATTAAATTTCTCAATAGATTGAAGGGCCGCAGAAACAAATACCTTTACTTTTTTAAGAAATTCACCTTTTACATTTTAATGGGAGTGCATTGTTGCCTAGGCTGCGCTCAAGAAATCTAGGGGACGGAAATCGATAAAGCGTTGTGTTTCAAGAGTTTATCGATTCCCGTCCCCTGAATTTTTACAGAACGTCTTAATAAATGCACTTCCATTAAAATAGTAAAAAGTGAATCAACCATAATAGTCAAAAAACATCGATTAATAAAACATTTCAAACATACGAGTAGGTAACCTTCACAACATAGTTAACTAATTATGTCCCGGGCCGCACAAACTCTGGCCGTGCTTTGGACAGCCCTGATCTAAAGAGTGTCCAACACTCGTGACACGCCAGTCTGACACTTTGGGGGTTAGTGTCACGAGTGTCAAACAATCCGAGGTGGAGTATAACGAGTGTCAGACACTCGGGCATAGAGCGACGCGAATGTGTTGTCAGACACTCTTCTTCCGAGTGTCTACAGACAAAGAAGACGCGACGAGAAAATATGTTTTTCAAATGATACCTATATTAGGATTTTTCTATTCTTATTTGAACTTTAAATGCGAGTTTGTTGAACTTCTAATTTAATACTTAAGTACATAATCTTATATCGTGAAAAAGATCGTAAACCGTACTTCTAAAAAGAACTTCTTTTGTGCCAAGCTCTTAAACTTTTTACTAGTATCTACTAGTTCAGATTCTATTCACAATGTAACTGGTAATAAAATAGAATGTAGACTTCTTAGGGTTTGAGAGAAAAAGAGAATTGTTTCTTTCTTCAAATTAGGGTTACCATTACGGAATTTGAAAGTCCTGACGAAAAGCCAGACATTTGTGACAAGTCCAGACATTTTAATTTTAAAATAAAGAAAGAGCACTTTCTTTGTTTAGAGTTCGATTTTTCTCTATAAAAATCGCTTATGTCGAAAAGTCCGAATAAATAACAATCCATTTTGCGGACTTTGGACATTGTTCGAACGTGGGCCAACAAAACGGACACGTCCGGACAAATCCGGAGGGATGGTAAACCCTAGTTTTAGTCGCCTATAAAATTAATAAAAAAGAAACTGATTTGTCATTTGTCACAGGTTCAGTTCCCGGCTCGTACCTCGGAATGGACCCAGCTTTCCTGGTTTGGATCCCACCGCTTGAAGAGGGTGATATTCTGAAGGAGATTGATGAAAACAAGGTGCCAATTTATGAGGTATGCAGTAGTGTAAGTAAGATCACAGTCTACAGAATTTGAAAGAAAAAAACAAAATTGGTTTATTGTCACAATTCATTAATAAAAATATTCTTGCCAAACTTTTGTTTGGTGCACTTAGGTGGTCACTTAAAATTTAATGAGATCAATAGGGTCAGGCAAAGCAAAATAGTAGGTATATCAGATGCTCGGTTTTACTACCTGGCGATTTTGTGCATTTTTTCCTATAATCCGGCTTAGCTATCACGATACTTACAGAAATGTCCTTTACAGGAGATTCTTCCAAAGGAACTTCACCCAGACCCCGGCAGTAACACGGAATCGCCTGAAGATAGACCATCATCCAGCACCCTCAAGAGAAACCCAGACAACCGCATCAACAGATCCAACGAGTCCATTAAATCATTCCGAAAAGTCATGGAAAAGGGAAACATAATACACCCCCTAAACTTCAGCATAACTGATCTGCAAAACTCACCCAAAATGTCAAAGAGAAATAAGAAGAAGAAGGCTGAAAGTCCCGTGACGATACAGATGAAGGACTTAACGCTAACGAGATCCCCAGTCAGAGTGCACAGGAAAGAGAATCGAAGTGACTTCGACACGTCGACTTTGAAGAGAGTTAACGAAACCAAAGAGAAAGATTCTGATACACTAAAAAGAAATGATTTCGCTGACATAAAGTTCGCTGACGAAAACTCCGATTCGTCAAACGAAATAAAATTCGCGGACGATTCGCCGGATAGCAATAGAATTGTTGATAAATATAATGTTAAAGCCTAGACTACTTCGATTCGGAGACAGTTTGTTCTTAATGTTGGAACCTGGTAGATAGACATACATCTCGTGTACCCCTTACTTATAAAAATGGTACCAAATGACCCCTACTTCCCGAATGCTATTTAATAGATATTATAGTAACTAACAATGATTTTCAAATAATCCGAAAGACGCAGATACAGCGGGGTAATAGCGTAGCACACGTAGCAATGACTTTAATGTTTACAGTTCAACAACATTCATTGCGTTATTTAAGTATTTTATGAGACAAATTTGTCGAACTTGTGAAGCAATGGATTAGCAATATCCTTCAAAATGATTCAGATTGTAATTGAAAGTGTGTTACGCGATTAGGTAGCTTGATGTAAAAAAAAACTTGTCCCCCGTTTAATATTTTCATCCTTAAGATTCACTATAACAAGTCATGTTTATCCATTATTATCTATGTCAAATGAAAACTTGACTTGATGAGAAGTATATTTTGTATAATTAAGGGGTAATGTTTTAATTTCATTACAAAATATTCCCATTTCCATTAGTTGAGTGTAAGGACCAATCTGTGAATAAATCCGACATATAGTTCTCATATCATCAAAGCATATTTTTCAATGACATTGTACCATTTATCACAATGTAAGGTAGTCACACATTTAGTCATAGAGTTTTATAATCAAGCTAATCGTTAGTAGTATTGTAGAATCCACTTGGCCATCACTTAGAAGTAAAATAATTACTTGAAATGAAGAAAAAAGATATTCAAAATTAATTGCAATACAGCGTTATTTAAAAAAAAATACAGATGCATCTAAATAAAGGCCCTTTTGCAGAAAAATGAAAATAAAAATCTAATAGGACTGAGAATTAAGATTTAAAAATAAATAAACTTTTTTCTACATTTTAAGTAAATCAGTTTCAAACATTGTATAAATACCATTGCATTTTCTGATTGCTCTCATGTAACATTTATTTAGTTTTTATTAATTAAATAAATATTAATTACGACATCGCTGTGCCCACGCTGCCAAAGTGTAGTTTGTGTAATATCTTAAGTTTCAGTCAATCAATAATTTTAATATTTATTAGAAGACTGACTTTCGGGCAGTGCAATAACTTCTAATTGAAAGTAATCGACTGTATTTCATATCTCAAAACATTCTAGTCATTTTATGTTAAAGAGGTGAATTCTGTTTTAAATTATGCTTAAATTAAGTTTTACGGATTATTTGTTAAATACGTACTTGCTATTTAAATAATATTATAAAAATGAGTTTTAAATTACTCACTCCCTAAATAATCTGAGAAAATAAAAGTAAATAATAATTAAGTAAAAGAAAAAACAAATAATCCGTAAAATAATTTTAAATGAACAGTCACGTAAATAAGGCTTATTTTTACATTCCGCAAATTATTTATTGCATATTTACCTAATTATGGAAATTAGCAATAAGTATTAAGTCATGATCGTATTGTTTTAATATTATTGTATATTTAAGTAAGTCCTCACGTTTTGTTGGACACGTTGTTTTAATGTTTAATTTGTGGAAGCTCCATTAAAGACAATTTTATTTTGTAATTTGATATTGTTGTTTCATTTTATGTCACCACGAACTTATTACTTATTCGTAGACCACGACTGCCTTTTTATCAAAGTTTTATTATAGCTACCTACTATCACTAATGACACAAAAGTAACACATATTTTTAAGTACCTGATAAAGCGTTATCCAAGTTAGATGCTTCTGAAGTATTTCTTATAATCGCATAATATAGCGGTCAAAAGATACTTGGAAATCCCACTTTAGTATCTGACGAAGAAGGTCAGCATTTACCTATTATCGAACAAAGAGGATAGGTATACTACGCCTGGACTACAATTAGGTAAATAACCTATTGTGGTAAGTTTTTTTGATAATAAATCTGAAGAAATATAAACAAGGGCAATTAAACTATTATAACGAATTTATTTGGAAGATTATTTTATAGACATACCGGATAATGTTAGCACACGAGATGACAGATGAACAAGCAAAAAGTCCATTTAAACTCTTGACACAGAACACGGCTACGTGACAGGTTGCATCAAGTATCAGTGCAGGCGTCCATACTTTCAACATCCTCTCCTGGACGCAAACGCTTTAAAGTCAAACCCATTGATGTGGTGAAAACTTCATGCTTCGGACGATGGAGCCCTTTCGTTAATGCGTCAGCGACCATGTCTGCAGTTGATCGATATCGAACATCAACTTGATTAGCAGCAATCTTCTCTCGAACAAAGTGATAACGAACATCTATATGTTTGCTGCGTGGATGGTACATGGCGTTACCTGAAAGACTAATTGCACTTTGGTTATCACAAAAGAGTGTGATTGGCGTATCTTTCAGTTTGAGCCAGAATTCTTCTTCCAGCTGTTTTAAATAAAGTGCTTCTTGTATTGCAGAAGCCATTGACATATATTCAGCCTCTGTGCTAGATAATGCGATCGTTTGCTGTTTTTTCGAATTCCAGCTTATGGCTGCTCCCTGGAATAAGAATATATAGCCTGTGCAAGACCTTCGGTCTTCAACATCATTTGCCCAGTCTGCATCACAATAGCCATAAATATTTTCATTAATATTTCTCTTGAAAGTAAGTTTCATATTAATTGTACCTTTCAGATACCTCAAAACGCGTTTCACAGCTGCCCAATGTTCACTAGTTGGGTGGTTATTAAATCTGCTCAAGGAATTTACTATGTAGGTTATATCAGGCCTGGTTCCTTGAGATAAGTACAGTAGACACCCAATTATTTCGTGATATGGTACATCCTTTAAGACTTCATTTTGAGTTTCAGCCTTTTTAAACTTTACATTCGCATCAGTAGGTGTCCATACCGGCTTACAGTTTTGCATTTTAAAGCGGGTAAGTATCTTTTTAATATATATTGATTGATCTATGGAAATTTCATGCTCTGTTGTATTGTGAGAAATTCTAAATCCAATACATTGCTTTGCAGTCCCCATATCCTTCATAAAGAATTTCTCTTTTAACTTACTTTTTATAATCTGGGATGTTTCTTCATTATTATAAAAGTATAATAAATCATCAACATATACTGCAATGAAAAGTATATCCTTTTCATTTATTATACGATAGTATACACAAGGATCTACTTTGGAACGAGTCATCCCTATTTCTATCAATGCAGCATTTAATTTTTTATTCCACTGTCTGCTTGCTTGTTTCAAGCCATATATGGACTTGTTCAATCGACATGCTATATTTTGTTCTTCATAGCCGGGTAGTGAAATCATATAAATTTCTTTATCAATATCTCCCTGCAAAAAAGCACTAACTGCATCCATTTGGTGAATTTTGAGATCATATTTTGCAGCTAAGCCAATCAAGTATCTTATTGAACAATACCGGACTACCGGAGCATATTTTTCTTGATAATCAATACCCTTTACTTGTTTATAACCTTTAATTACAAGTCTAGCTTTGTAACGTGATATGGACCCGTTTTCGTCTATTTTTGTTTTAAAAACCCATTTACAAGGAAGCGCTACTTTTCCTTCTGGTAACTTTACTGGTGTCCAAGTGTTATTATTTATTAATGACTGATATTCTTCCTTCATAGCTTTTTTCCATTCATCAGCCTTATCACTGTTGATAGCTTCTTCAAGGTTCTGCGGATCACTATTTAATAGAATCATAGTTGACTCACCATTCAAACACATAAATGATGTGGTATCATTATTCTGATGTCTTTCTATTCGATGCGGAAGTGGTCTCAGACCCATGTTATGTTGCGGCAGAGATTCCACTGTTTCATCAGGTAAGTATGTTTCATCAAGAACATCTTCAAATAGAGCGGAGTCATCAGAAGAAACATCAAGAATTTGAGAGGTAAGTTGTGTTTCATCTATGTTTTCTTTTCCAGATTCTTCGTGATCTTCAAATAAAGGTAAGTCCAGTGTTTTCTTTTCTTTTATTAAATCATTGTTCTCCAGTTTATTCTCCTTTTTTTCAGTACAAATTTCCTTCTCTTTATTATTTTCTTCCTTTTCCTTTTCTTGCATGTTAACGACTTTGTTTCTCTTTACAGTAGCTTCTAAGAATACAACATCTCTACTTATAATTCCTTTCTTTTTTTCAGGGTCTATAAATCGATAGCCCTTAGTAGAATCACTGTACCCTACAAAAATCAACTTACGTGATTTTACTTCAAGCTTTGTCCTATTTTCTTTAGGGATATGTACCATCGCATGACATCCAAAAATCCTCATATGACTCAAATTAGGCTTCTCTCCAGTCCATACTTCATGTGGGGTCACATCGGATAAAGCACGAGTTGGCGAGCGGTTAACAATATAAGCGGCTGTGGCTACTGCTTCAGCCCAGAATGCATCTTGCAATTCAGCATTAAAAATCATACATTTAGCACGCTCTGTTAATGTCCTATTCATTCTCTCGCTGAGACCGTTTTGCTCGGGAGTGTAAGGATTAGATGTCTGGTGCCATATTCCATAGTTCTTAAGGTAGGCTTCAAACTTATTATTTTTGTATTCGGTACCATTGTCGCTTCTTAGAATTTTAATTTTTTTGTTCGTTTCATTTTCTACTCTATTCTTAAACTCCACAAATTTTTCAAAAACTTCGCCTTTACTTTTAATAAAATATACATGTACACGACGGGAATAATCGTCAATAAAGGTAACAAAATACCTGGCACCTCCAATAGAAACATGTTTCATCGGTCCACATACGTCACTGTGAATGAGCCCTAGCAGCTCCGTTGCACGCGAGCCTTCGCTGGAAAATGGTTGCCTGGTCTGCTTGCCTTCAAGACAAGTTATACAAATACTGTTTTCCTTTTCCGGTGACAACTTTACTCCCTCTGTACATTTAGGCATTTTACTAATATCTGTGAAATTTAAGTGGCCCATCCTTTGGTGCCACAGGTAAGTATCATAATCAGAATTTGCTGTCATTGCTTGCATTTCTTCATTCTTACAAGATTTTAATTGATATGTATCATTAATGAGATTTGCTTTCGCAACTAACTTATTATTTTGATTGTAAATTTGACAACCAACTTCATTAAACTGGATTTTGCATCTATTTGCTATTATCTTGCTTACTGATAGCAAATTCGTTTTTAATTCTGGAATGTATAAAACGTTTCTCACCTGTATTGCCTCGGTGCTGTTATTTGTATTCACTTTTATAGATACATTACCACAGCATTCAACTTTCAATATCTTATTGTCGGCAATTCTTATATTCTGTACAGGTGGAGCCGTGACATCATAGAGCCAATCCCGGTGCATGGTCATATGCATGGAGGCGCCTGAGTCAACATACCAGTTCACAGAGTCATTCATTGTGAATGCGGAAAACGCTGCTAAAAATCCTGTTTTATTATCAGTTTTAGCATCTTTCTTCTTGAACCAACATTTTTTACTGAGATGTCCATACTTATTACAATGGAAACATCTTGGTCCTTTTTTACGTTTTTGCTGATCATTTTTGGGTTGAATTTTTGTGTTTGTATAAAGTGCGGTAGTGTCTGATGTTTTAACCTCTTGCAATAGTTTATTCTTTACTAAATCAGCACTAATTTTCATACCGGAACTTTCCAACCCCATAATCATTGGCTTGTACATATCAGGCAAGCCTGCCAGCATCAGAGTACCTAACCATTCATCATCTACATTGAATTTTATATTCCTTAATTTGTGTGCCGCGGACATTATTTTGTTTATATAATCTTCCACTGATAAACTGTTATCCAAACTAGTGTTTATTAGTTCTTTCAATAGTCCAACTTTTCGACATAGTCCACTATCTTCAAATGCCCTTGCTAAACATTCCCAAACCTGTTTAGCATTATCTGCCTCTTGAATGTGTACATACAATATTGGGTTAATTAATAATATTAACTTCGATTTGGCTTTGATATCTTTCTTTATCGAGTTGGGTTCAGTGGATACGGGTTCCTTTAAAATGCAGTCATATAAATCTTCGTGTTGTAAATAAGCTTTCACTGCAAAACTCCAAGTTGCCCAATTATCTCTGCCAGTGAGTTTCTCAATTGATATCAATGAACTGTTCGCCATATTTCCAACAGTATTTATCTAAAATAAGCTAAAATCATGCCGGTAACAAAGTGAGGTTATGCATGCGGTTTTTCACAAACTTTTAAAATACTGTTTAGATTGCAAAGATAACACTATACGGCAGGTACGGGGCGGCCCATAACCATACTTTCAACAAAATCTCAACACTAATTCCGAAACGTACTATAAATTACCAACCTGTAGTTAAACACGAAGAATATATCAAGCACTTGCACTTCGTAAGTTCGAGAGTCAACCGAGGGACTAACTTTACCAAACTTACCCAGTTGTTAAAGTCCAAGAAAAACTTCACTGAAGCAAGTTTAGTGAAGTTAGTTACACTACATGGTCGTGCAGTAGTCGTTATTGTATCAGTAAAACAAGTCGGATGTAAGACTGGTACGAATGCTTTTTGGTAAATTCAAGTTTATACACATGTAGCGGTATCTACAAACACCACATGCGAACAACGAGTCAAGCCGGATTTATATTACTGTGTTGTGTCGCGACGTGACGCCTTCTGACGCAGTGTTAGCCAATCAAAACTGGTTGTGATTTGAAGTAGTCCTGAACAGATTCGTTTGATTGGTGTATCCCTGAGTCACGACACAACACGACACACTAATGTGTCTGTGGCTTCATACTGACTTCACGAAATCCTGCATCTCGCAAGCAGTTTACCGCGCAACTAGCATAGATACAACGGCCCGACATGAATCATCGGACAGTTGCCCGCCAGACACAACACCCGTCTGGTCGGAGGATCCTCCCTTTTCTATAGAGTATGAGTGAACTTTAAACCCTGTTCCTCATACCTCTATATACATTATTTTAATATTATTTGCTTATTAAATATTCTGTGCATGAGCTCCTAAAGCCTGCTGCAAAATATTGCCAAAGTCAATTTTACGTTGTCGTACCTATAACGCCTCGAGACTTCAATTACCTACTTATATAAAAAAATACTAAAGAAATTCGGACACTGATGAAATAAGTGTAATTCAAAACTGTGAACGTATAAAACAGTGTTAAAAATATAGCCCTACGGGAAATCTGCTTTTATACCTACACATTTTATCAAAATACAATCTTAAATCTAAATCTAGGTTACTACACCGCAACAAGTTTTCGCTCACCTAAGCTCCTCAAATCACAGCTCTCAAACAGGTGGTATTCTAATAAATAAATAATTCAAATCTCTCTGAGCAAGCATCTCATGTTTACGACGAAGAGTTTATCATGTAACCCTCGCTCGTCCCAGTTGCATAACTTAAGTAAAACTATTAGTTGTCTCGATATTGCGGAGTGCGGCTCGCGACTAATTGATCTGGATCACATGATAGTATTCCAGTAATATGACTTGAAATGGCGTCGGTGCATCGTTTGGTATGTATATGAGTATGTAGTATAATAATTAATTCCGGAATTGGATATACATGGGCATGTGTGCGGAGTAGTGAGGGTTGTATTGAGGACAGCTTTGACTGAGTATGAGAGAGGATAGACAAGAATATACCACAACAAAAAAAAATGTGGTAAGATTGTGTGAAAGATGCTTGGTATGGCTAGAAAATATATAACTACATAGATGATAACTGATAGAGATATATGGAAGGCGTAGAAGGTTGGGATGAAGTTAGGAGCTCTCAATTCCCAAAAAAAAATCTTGAATCCATACTATCATTTATCTCTAAGAACCATCCCTATCCCGAATAAATCCATCCCGAAATAACACCAACCCGAATCACTATCCCTAAATATCTTCAACACATGAAATCTAATAAATAAATACCGGCTACTCGTCTCCTGCGGATTACTCCTCGTTATTGTCAACTAGGCTAAAAGGCAGGAATTTAATATCTTGGTTATAGAACAGCGAGCAATTAGGTTGCATGCCTCGCCCGGGCTATGTGGCTATGTGTGCCAGGCCATGATGGTTTCACTAAATTATGTAATTGGGACAAGCTTAGCTTTGACGGTTAGGAGGGGGATCAATCAGGCTTGCTGGTGCTAATCTCTTTACGATGACATGGAATTTTTGTATAGGATCGAATAAGAAGCATTCTTCAGGGTTGTAGTAAAGGATGGTATTAAACTTCTTTCTCATTTCGATCCTAGCGTCCATCTATTGAATGTATGACTATGGTCCAGGGGCCAAAGTTTAACCATTTGTTCGCCTGATATTAAACAATAACGTGGTCGATCATCATCATCATTATCATTGGTTTCATGCTATCCTGAATTTATCGAATAGACAAGCGCTCTTGGGATTACTCACTTAAATTGATTACTTAGATAAAACTATGTTACATAAAAATGTTTCCTTAACCCAACGTAATTTTCCCTCTACGTCTTCCTTTTCAATTATCTTGCAACTGTCTCCAAGATAGTTAATTTGATTCCCTCTAAAACTCCAAACGTAGAAAAATAAATCGTAAAACGAAAAACACTGCTACAATCAGTAGAAACATTTCTCTAACTTTCTTAACTGCATCCGTACATACAGAAACAATAAAGATTACTCCGCTAACGCCCTGTTAGTAGTTAGTAGTAAGTAGTTGGCTATTTACACGACATGTTAATTTAGTTCACATCTCTTGGGACCGACGACGGATTCTGTTTCTACTTCACTAAGTGGAATTTTGTGCCAATGTTATGTGGTTGCTAGTTTTGTTCTGATTGCTTTCGAAGATTCCAAACAAGTTTGTGGTACAGGGACCTAACTAGTTGTGCAACATGCAACTCAGTGGTGATGGAAATTTTCTTGAAAGAAAACTTCTTCGTATAGTAAAATTTATATTACTTACATTCTTAAGAACAGAACAGGGGATGTGTCAGACGTAGCAAATTATCGGCCCATCTCACTTGCTACAACAGCAGCGAAGATACTTGACAGTTTGCTTAATCAGAGTCTCAGTGGGTACTTACATTTACATGACGCACAATTTGGTTTCAGGGCGGGACTATCCACTGAGAGTGCTATCTTGTGCCTTAAGCATACTGTTGGGTATTACACGGAGAGAAAGACGCCGATATATGCCTGTTTCCTCGATTTGTCAAAAGCTTTTGACACAGTGGCCTATGACATACTGTGGCGAAAGCTAGAGGAAACAGGTATGCCAACGGAAATTCTTAGGTTCTGGTATAAAAACCAAACTAACCAGGTGAGATGGGTGGATACACTATCTGACGAATATAGGTTGGAATGCGGTGTGAGGCAGGGTGGCCTGACATCTACCGGCCTTTTCAGCCTTTATGTGAACCAGTTGATAGAGGAGCTCAGCAGGACACATGTCGGATGCTACATTGACGGAACATGTGTCAACAACATAAGCTATGCTGATGACATGGTCCTGCTGGCCCCCTCGGTCAACGCCTTGAGGACATTGGTTGAGATTTGTGAACGCTACGCTTCCGAGCATGGTCTAAGGTACAACTCGCAGAAAAGTGAGGTTCTCATTTTTAGGGCAGGAAAACAGACGCCTAGTACAGTGCCTCCGATCATGGTTGATGGAACGGCGTTAAAAATTGTGAAACACTTTAGATATCTGGGTCATCTGGTCACGGAGGACTTAAAAGATGACCCAGATATAGAAAGAGAACGCAGGGCGTTGGCGGTTAGGAGCAATATGCTGGCCCGTAGGTTCGCTCGATGTACTAAGGAAGTAAAGATTACACTTTTTAGGGCATATTGTCAAGCTTTCTACACGAGCGGCCTGTGGGTTCGGTATACGCAACGGGCCTACAACGTCCTGCGTATTCAGTATAATAATGCGTTCAGAATGCTGTTGGGGTTGCCGCGGCACTGCAGTGCATCGCAGATGTTCGCAGATGCGCGAGTTGACGGTTTCCACGCTGTAATGCGTAAGAAAGTGGCGTCATTATTACAAAGACTGCGCGGTAGCACCAACAGCATTTTGCAAATGATTGCGTCCCGTTATGACTGTCCCATACAGGCACACTGGGTGGGAGTAGTAACGGGAAAATTGTAATGTTTTATGTTTTTTTTTTTGTTTTGATCACTTTTTATTAGATACCTACTAACATAGATCTTAAGAAAATTGTTACTAACACTTATATGGACTCTGTCCGAAATAAATGGATTTATTATTATTATATTATATATTTTTATTTTTTTACTTTTTATTAAGTTTTTTTTTTGGCTTATGCCAAGCCAATCAGTATGGAGTTCATAGTAGTTGTAACGGCCTTGACTTATAAGTTGTAGGTCATGGGTTCGAATCCTCAGTCAAGCATGCACGTTACTTTGTGCAATTTATTCCATCACCACTGATCTCAGAACTGTGAAGGAAAACATTGTGAGGAAACCGGTTCAATTAAATATGTTTCCAAGTATCCCACTACAGGGTAAAGGCTTTAAACTGAGAAGCGGGAAAAAGGAAAAGGTTTCGAGATAAAAGGCGTATTTAGCTTCATAAAGCCTGGTATAAAAAATACATAGGTTATGTGTGGTTGGCACAACACATTACTCGTTTATGAGTGACCGACAAAGAAAACAGAATACAAAATGGAAAAACCATTCAGAATATGGAACATTACCTATAACCTAGATGAGTCTTCTAAAGCCTTCGCTTATGAGCAGTAAATTACAGTTTTCATATTCTATACACAACAGAACTTTAAAGAAGTTTACACGAACAAGTATCTTGGAAATAATAAAGGAAAGCCTGAGAGGAAACTATTTATTTAAAACAAACTACAAAGTTTGATTTTTTCTTCAGCTAGATTTCGAGAGCTTCTCTTTCAGTTTGTGCACTAGTTTTTATCGCTGCTTATAATGTTTACTTGATTTTCTTGTATAATCTGTCCATTACACAAGTAAATCAAGTAGGTATGGTAATAGCAGAAAAACAACGGATTATGGGGTTCATAATAATATGGTGTAAGTACTGAATAGGGTATTCTTTTCTATGGAGAAATTCGTCAACAACATGTAATAATGAATTGAAATTGAAATTCGGTAAAAGAATGGTGATGCCTTGTCAAAACGGAAAAGTGGCAACGAGAACCAGACTCGTCATTAATCAAAAGAATATTCCACACAACAGCCAGTCAACCAAGTCAACCTTAACTACATTCCTTACAAATCTAATTGGGACTAATTTAGGTACACCCATATGGCGCCAGCCTTCATCAATCCGAATCCTTTCAGGGTCCAGTTCCCAGTCCACATGGGCAGAGCGGCAGAAATCTTCCAATCTGTTAGCCGAGGCGTATAAATAGTTCGCTTAGCGGCTCCATACAATCTGTGCGGGGAGCGGAGCGGTACGAGGATGCATAGCGGAGCTGTGATTGAAATTGTCACACAGTTGACAATTTGCCAGCTTTGCGGGAAAGCGGTGCGTAACGAGAATTTTGTGGTAGTCTAGCTCGCTAAGCTACGCCGCTCTTCGTACCAAACTAGCTCCTCACTCCTCGCTTACAGCTTTCGCTTTAGTTGTATGTACAGTAAGATACCTGTTTCCACAAAAGTTGCGCTGAGCGATCCTAGGAAAATTAAGCAATACTATTGGTTAATTATTTCCTCTCTCACCACAACGCAGCTTCGCACAGCTTTGGTGGAGGTATGTGAGTGAAACTAACCAATAACGTTGCATCATCTTCATAGCTTGAGCTACGCGAGCATGTTACTGGTTCGTTTTACACACATCTCTGGCAAAAAGCCATCCTAAGTCCCCGCTCCATTCAATCTGCTAGTCGTCGAGGAATCAGTACTCAATTAGCTTCGTGAAATTGCCTTCGGAGCTCAGGCCGGACTTTGAATAAGTTAGGCCCGTGTTAAATGTTCATCGGCCCATCACAGATTATGTGCTAGCTGAGCCACGATATTGCGTGTCATTTCATTCTGGGCTCATATTTTAGGATACAGGGTTATTGCATGTCCAGACTGTCATTTGTTATTTAACAGTTAGGACTGGGTAGGCCTTAGACTGATCTATGAAGACTATGCTTGTGAATTAGCTTCCTTATTTGAAATGTGAACAAAGGTTTACACTTCACTTCACACTAGGTACTTCAATCAAATAACCTTGTACTGTGCAATTTTTCATTCAGTCAAAAGGATTTCTGTAAGTATGTTGAATCTACGAGACGGTTCAATACAGGAGAAGTAGTCGAGCAGGAAAATCTTTTAAACCTACATTTAAGTCACACGCACATTACATTCATTCTACTTTCAAAGTATCAGAAAAAAGAGATTAGCATAACCATTGCACAGAATTGATCCAACCGCAAATCCATACCATGTGTGGACGCTGATTGAAAAAAAGAAAAAGAAAACCATTTCTCAATTTAAATCCGCCATGCAGGCAGATTAGCTGCACAGCAGCCTGGCTGTCCAATGGGTAACCTCCTTTAGCAGCGCGCAACGCTAATGTATATCGTGACATCTCTGGCATAAATAATAAGGAGTTCCTTGAATTTGTGAGGGAAACTGCAAGAGCAAGTTTCTTTATGTACTTAGAACTTATCTTTTTTTTGCTCAACCTGTAGGTAAGTAAATGTCAATGTTGGTAGTTTGCAATGACCACTGCATCAGACAAACAAAGAAAATAAAAAAATGCACAGACTAATAGGGAGAAATGGTCATAATTGCCATGTTAGTAAGGTTCATTTGAAAACAAGCGTCAGACAGCATCTGTCTGGCATTAATGCTGAAATGAGCCTTTTTTGGCGCAGCCGTGAGGCACACACTATTGTTGTTTGAAACCTTATTATTTTTTTTTTATTTTGTATTTTTGTATTTTGTGTTTCACGAACTGTGACCAAATAAACTTTTTTTCTTTCTTTCTTTCTTTGTTGAAACTACAGCAAGACACAAATACAAGAAAATAAATTGGCAAAAAACTCGCCACCTATTGGGGGGGGGATTATTACTCGAGGTGATTTTGGCGATTTTCGGACCCCCCCTTAGTGAGATATCGTGAGATTTGGCTCGAACCCCTCCCCTTCGTATTCTGCATCTACATTCTGCAGTATTGACAGCGTCAACGTGAACTTGCTTCAAAATGGCGGCCCAACCTGAGTTTTCCATGCAATCCAAGATTCCTACATGTAACATGAAATTATTTAAACCGAGCTGCTATGCATGCAGTCGGTAATATAATAACACCTCCCCGTCGTGAGGAGAGACGAGGCGGGGCTTTCCTGCTTTATTTTATAGAACGGAATAGGGATCAGGCCCGACTTTATATCTTATTAAAATATTTTCGAGAAATATGCCTGCAACGTCTACAGTTATGTACTACAGTTTATTTCTAGGATAGTTTTACTTTGTTACTTAAGTGTTATAAAAACGTATCGTTTGTTTAAATTGAAAATTTATTTGACATTATAAATAAAAAACGACTGAAAAAGTGAAGCATTTGTTTTTGTTGCAAGCAGCATTGTTGTTTTGATTTGAAGGTACTGCTGAAATTACAGGCACATGATAATTTCCAACTTTACCGTTTTAAGTTGGTAAAGCTTTAGCAATAAGCTTTCCAATGTGACACAAAATTACTATTCGAAGATGCCTTATGTCCTTTTGTTTTTGTATTTATTTGGATATCAAGTGATTTAGTCATTTAATTTAGTACCGTGTTAAAAGTTAGTTATAGTGTATACTGGGTGGCGGAGACAACGATGCGCAACCTGTAACCATGGATTCAGTAGGTACATAGTTTTGAACCAACGGCAACGTTGAAATTTTTCGTTGGGAAGTAAATCAAATTATTTTTCGTTTCTTTCCTATCGCAGGTATGCTGGAAGAGATTTCTTTAGAAATAAGCATCACCTTTATACCTATTTTTCTTGTCTGTTTATATAAGTGTGTACATAAATGATTTAATAATAAATAAATAAATTTACTGTTCCATACATTTTGACCGCGTACTTCTTTGCACTATTGCACTTTTCTATGAAACTGTTTTTTTTTTTTTTTATAATTGATGTGAAATATCTACGCTAAGGAGTCTAAAATCATGCGCTGAATTCATGATTTCAGTTTGCGCGTCGACGTCCCTGCCACCCTGTATTTAATAAACATTTTAATGATATTAAATACATTCATTTGAATAAAAGTAAGTAAAACAACCAAAATTCTTCATTTCCCTCGACTGCGGCGGTCGCCAGCCACAAAATATCCATATAAAGAGGTCCCCGTATAATAAGTTCCACAGTAAGTAGTTACTTTAGTTTAATTCCGCATGTGACCAGTGGTCGGGCGAGGAACTAATTCGCGCTGGGTTCCGGAATGAACTGCCTGCCGGTAACGAATGGCGCTGAGGGTTGCAGATGTAAAATTATTCGAAGAGGCTACCGATGTACGACATATTTTAGTTGTATGTTTTCATATGTGTGTGTGTATGTTTTTAAAAATACAGTAGGTACAGGTACAGTCAGTCCCAAAAAGACGAGACTGACTGTAGGTACCTATAAGGATGTTGCTATGAGTTGCTGTTGCAGCAAATGCTTCAGCAAGTTTTAGAATTTGTAAAGGTTGGTATTAATGGTTTGAGTTTTCACTATTGTATAATACCCAGCTTATCATGTTCTACTTATACAAAACTAATCTTCTATACAAATAAATAAAATTTGAGTGTCTGTTTGTAATATTAAAATAACCGCTTTTTACTAAATGCACATGGATGTATACACGGTACATATACCAAAATAACATTTTTTACAATTTTTGTCTGTCTGTCTGCTTGTTCCGGCTAATTTCTGAAACTCGGCCGAACCTATTTTGACGGGACTTTCACTGGCAGATAGCTGATGTAATAAGGAGTAACTTAGGCTACTTTCAATTTAGAAAAAAAAAATTGGGTCCCTCGAAAAAAAAATCCACGTGGACGTAGTCGCGGGTAACAGCTAGTTTATAATAATATATATTCAACATCTTAATTCAAATTCTAAAAATAGCATCAAAAAGTCAAATGAATAATATTTTCACGAGCCTAAAAGAAAAAAAAAGTCACTGTAACTAAAGAAATGGGTAACAGACTTTATTTGAACAATGACCGTCATCAAACTAAATAAATACAATCGTTTAGTTCTACATTCGACGCCACTTCTAGTAACGAGTATACATTAACATTCTCTTTGTCCGCACCGCCAATTGAAGAGCCTTCATTTGTTATACTCAATGTAGTTTTTGCTACGTTAATCATTATAATTATTAATGAACGAACATTTATTTGGTAGAGGTTTTGAGTTCATTTATTTTGTTCAAATTCTAAGTTGATATTTTAGTCAGTTGTTGTATTGTAATTTTGTTTTAGGCTTTACAGACAAACCTCATTAGTTAGGTAACCACAGTTCATTATTTTTTTAATGTTTTCACTTTTAACTTTTTGTTCTTTTGATGTATTGCTTTACACTTTTCTCCTCTAGTTAGGTTATTTAAATATCTGCACTTTGCTATATAAGCACTGCTGGGACACTGGCCTGCTCTCAGTGAGTGGGCCGTAATCCACCACGCGAGCCCAGTGAGGTTGGTAGATGTCATTTGTCTTCGAATTTTTGGTTTTAGGACATGCCGGTTTCCTTACGATGTTTTCCTTCACCGTTAAAGTAAATACTATACAGGATGTAATTTTAATCACCGTTTTCCTCTTAAGGGGTCATTGTACTCATCATTATGAACAACTTTTACTATGGGACAAAACCAGAAATCGTAAAAAAAAAAATCAGCTGCTCCCTACATTTTGACGAGTTATGCGAACATAAATGTAGGGAACAGCTGATTTTTTTTTACGATTTCAGGTTTGGTCCCATAGTAAAAGTTGTTCATAATGATGAGTACAATGACCCCTTAAGAGGAAAACGGTGATTAAAATTACATCCTGTATAGAACGGTAACTTTGGACCTAGATACTTTTTTCATTAAAAATCTGAGAGCAATTCTGCCGTCCTTTAACTAGAAGGCCGTTAAGCCCAAAAAGTTGTTTCGGAGTAAATGCCAAAAAACGTGGGAATCGTTGTTTCTTAAAAACTATGATACTTAGGATAATGATTGTTGGACACATCAATTGATATTTCTTTCTGTTTATCGTAGATAACCCTTTTTGTCCAATAACTATTATTAATTAATTTTAAAATTCATTTTTCTCATTTTGTTAAGCATGTAACCTAGTTAATGCATCTTATTACTGTACTAAAAGGCCGTTATCCATACCTTAGCGGCTTTTTAGTCAAGTAATTTATTTAAAATGTTAAGCTTCATAATGTTTGTTATATTTTGTTTAGAAATACTTAACTAAAAAGTTGTTAAGTGACATAACTGCTTTATAGTCATGACATTCGCTTTAATTTCAATTTCAATAACTTTCCTAATGAGCAGTTACGGGGCTTTAGATGCTTTTTAGCTAATTGTTGGCAATGTTATATGGAATTTTTGTAAACTCTTAACTACTTTACTTAACTAAAAGGTGGCTAAAAATATTTCGCGTGTGGTTAACTTCTGTATAGTGTAGCATTCATATGGAAATATGTGAGTAATTAATTAAATACTTACATCATGTTCTTTTAAAAATCAAAAGTATAATTCAACATTTAAAAGATAAAAGAATTACTTATAGATTTAATACGCAATAATAATCAACTTATAACGAATTATGATCTAACAGATCATGAGCTCATTATTTGGCATGGACAATATTCTTAATCCATGTTCTTTATTCCATTGATTCAACCATTGATTTAATAGACAACTTCTAACCCAGTTATTTTAATAAACTAAGGCTACATTATATCAGACATGAGGCAACTTCAGTCCTAAATTATTTAAATATTATAACAAATAAAAGTACCTAATAAAATATGTAGTAAATATGCACACTAAATAAATTATAAAACATAAGCTGGAATAAAACATTGAATACTTTTTATACCGGCAGTTCATTCCCGTGGGTTAATTATTCGAAATGATATCGTTTACCAACCTCCACGCGGACGGATCCATAAGCAAAAGCTTGTAGTTTTAAGTATTTAGGAACATAACAATATCTAAATTAAACACAGTCATCAATATACTCAGCCTATCGCAGTCCACTGCTAGACAAAGGTCTCTCCCAGGCTGCGCCATAACACCCTGTCCTCTACCTTCCGCATCCTGTTTATCCTAGCCACCTTATTTAGGCCGTCGATCCATCTAGTTGGGGGGAGGCTCACTCGACACTTGCCGATACGCGGTCTCCACTCCAGGACTCGTCTGCTCCACCGGCCATCGGTCCTTCGACAAACATGGCCAGCCCACTGCGACTTCAGTTTGCTTACTCTGCAAGCTATGTCGGTAACTGCGGTTCTTTTCCTGATATTTTCATTCCTGATTTTATACTTCAAAGAGACTCTGAGCATAGCTCGCTCTATAGCGCGCTGAGCGGCCTTGAATTGTGTACCAGCCCGACCGTCAATGTCTTCGTTTCGGCAACGTATATCATGACAGACAGGACGCACTGACCTTAGTCTTCAAACACTGCGGGATAGGCGACGAGACGACTTGACGAAGTTTTCCAAATGCTGCCCAGCCCAACTGGATCCTTCAGTCGGCTTTTTTCTCAATGTTGTGTCTACTGAGCTGGTTGACTTGCCCTAGGTAGACATAATCCTTCAAAACTTTGGTTGGACTCGTTAAGATGTGCGAATTGTACATGAATTTTGTCTTGTCCAAATTTAAGCTGAAGCCAATCCACCGAGAGGCTCCATTTCGGCTGGAGAGATTTAGTCAATATGACGATGTCATCGGCAAATCGAACAAGATGAACAGACGCTGAAACAGTTAGACCAGATGTTGCACAACCTAAATGGAGCCTCCATTTAGGCTATGCAGCATCTGGTCTAACTGTTTCAGCGTCTCTGCCATTAGGACGATATCATCGGCAAATCGTAGATGTGAAATGTACTCGCCATTCACGTTGATACCCTGTCCAGTCCACTCAGCCAGGGATATTACCTACATCCCCCTGTCTCACCCCTCTGAGCAGTTGGATGGGGTTGTTTTCTGATCCTGGATCTGAAAAGTCATTGTGGCAGCGTCGTACAAATATCTCAAAGCCCGCACGCGCGCGCGCGCGCTCTCTCTATTTTTCTCTCGTCTCTTCGATGTAGCGTCAGTCAATTCGACATCGTTGCAGAAAGGCCAGAACTGCCCATATTTTGACGGAGTCGCATCGTTTCTCGTAGTCCACAAATGCTATACACAGGGACTGGTTATACTCCGCGGTATTCTGTATAATTTGCCGAACATAGATGTGGTCTATGGTACTGAAGCCTTTTCGAAAACCGGCTTGATTTGGCGGCTGGAACTCGACATGTCTCTTCGCGAGACGGTCCGTGACGACCCTCGGGAGCAGCTTGTATAAGTGTTTCAGCAGTGAGATGGGTCTATAGTTCTTCAGCGAGGATTTGTCACCATTTTTTGAAGAACAGAACCACCGCATCTCTGCTCCACGCCTCGGACGTTGTACCCTCTTAGATGACGGAATTAAAGAGACTCGCTAGCTCTTTGATTTTATTGTATTTATTTTTTTGGATCGTAAGTAAGCACTAGGAAGTGGTGAAGGGCGGGCGTTTTGGGGACTGTCTTTTGTAATTTTGACGTTCGAAAAGTGCTGATTCTCAGCCTAGTCTGAATAAATGACTTTTGATTTTGTTTTCTTGTCGTTTTGGGTTTTTCTGTTTCAATATCTTCATCTGTATCGTCACTTCTTCGATCTTAGTTAGATCTCGTAGTTCATATCTTTGACAGAGTCAGTGTCAGTGTCCTCCGGGTGGAAAGATTTAGTCCGACGGGACGGCGGATGGCTTGAGCAGGGCACCCGCACCCCACTCAACCCCGGAGTGAACGCGGCGCGAGAGTCGGTTAACTGCCTTTTAGCTAAGTAATGAGGCTTAGCTGCTTTTTAGTTAAGTATTCTGGGAAATGTGCAGAATTACATGCTTAACTAAAACAGCGTTAAGGGCTGGTAACTGCAAATAAGTAAATTTTTTCACATAAACTGTTCTTTAAATGCTAACTATAAAGAAGTTATAGTCCGTTAGCGTCTTTATAGTCAAGAAAAATCAGATAACGTGCTTGTAGTTAAGTAGAAGGCTAGAAAATAATCATCACATCGGGCAGTTAAGGTATTTTAAAGTACATTAAGCTAAGAAGTGTGGGTTAGACGCTTTCAAGTGATGGAATCATCAAAAATTATGTTACTTAACGGCCTAAAAGATGTCCATATCTTTGGAACTATTTATGTTATAAAAATGTTTCTTAGACAGAAAGATAGAGAATTTTAAACTCTATCACTTTCTATTAAAAAGTAAAAATTGACCATTTGAGGGTTAACGGCTTTTTAGTTAAAGGACGGCAGAATTCGTAACACGTCTTTGTAAATCAACAGCTCACTGCGCGTCCTTCATAGAACCCATAATTAAAAACAAACAAATCAACTATTATCCATAAAACCTCTAAACTCCAATTGAAACACTATCATAATTGTCGAAATTTTGGTACAAGTGCAACCTAAACCAGGTATCATAGCAGCGCTTTAAGCCTCTTACATGTTATAATCTGACATGGAAACTTAAGTGTACAAGTTCACATAGTAGATTGGTACAGAAGATTCATACAGAACGCGAAAGCAGACATATTTCACGTACAACGAGTGCGAGCGCATTCGCGACTAGCAGTTTGCGATCGCCGTTCGAGCAGTGGATAAGCTATTTGACAGAAACATTCGTCTTTCCACTACCTTACCAAAAGCAATATTCATTTTAGCAAAACATAACATCACGACCGTATATGAAGGGTAAGGCAGAGGCAGAGGTTTACACCAACATTTCGCCAGTTACGTCCAAGTCTCATGTAGTAAGAGGCGAGCCTATTGCCATCAACCGGTCACAGATTTAGACTCCGGACAGCTACTGAGGAATTCCAGATGGGAAAATCCAATAAATTCGAACTTGCGGATGATTCGTCGCCTTACAATTTTAAAAAGGTAACGTTTCATACGCGGATGAATAGTCACCTAACACTTTGTCCGACCCGGAAAGCGAACCAAGAACGATGAAAGATGCAATGTTATCTGTTGTGATGTGATCTGTTTGCCTATGAATGGAGTAGAATTATGTGTGTATATCTGATGTTTTGTGAGATTCTTATGCTAGGGTGTTCTAGGCATTATATGTTAGTAGTTGAAATATTTTGTATACCATACCTGTTTAAATCTCTATGTTAATTAATGTAATTGGTGTTACCGTTTTAATTAACAATAAACAATATGAAATAAATAATAATATGTGTCGATAGAGCGATCGAACAGTTATCTGAAACTTCATGAAATCTAATCAACACTAAGATTTTCATCGTATTTCCTCGGACCACGATACATCTATACTAATAATAAAGCTGAGAGTTTGTTTGTTCGCTGGAACGTGCTAATCTCGGGAATTACCAGTCGGATTAGAAAAATCCTTTTTGTATGATAGCCCAATTCTCGAGGAAGGCTATAAGCTACTTAAGGACTACAGGACCTAAACGCAAAAAACGCAAGTTTTATAATGCCTAAAAGTATATGATTGACTACAGTAAACAAAATCAGAAAAATATATGATATTCTTCAGGATATGCTAGTTCTAACTAAAAATCATCCGGTAGACAGTTTATCACACCATAAGATTCCCACTCCACATTCAAAAAGCGCTCAACAATCTTTTCCGCGACTGTACGGGCTAGGAGGCAAATCGTTTCCTAGAGGATGCAAACGTCAGGAAGCGTTTAGACGAGGGGCAGGTAACAGCATCCCTCACCTGCACGTAATTACAAGGAACGGGGGGATTATGGCGGATCCAGGACGCCAGGCTAGGATAATGGCGCGACGGATTTATGCATGAGGATGGTACTTGTATCTGTGAGGTGGAGAAAATGGTGGGTGATGGATTGTGGCTTGCCATATCAGGGTAGGTTATGAATGAGTGTGTGTGTGTGTGTTTCTGTTGCAATTTTTTTTGTGACTTTAAAAAAAATGTATAATTTGGGTTTTTATTTTTGACTGTGTTTAGTTTGGTTTGTGATCTTTCTGAACGAGTCGCAATAAATACTTTTTCTTTTTTTCTTTCTTTTTTTATGTGTTGTAACTTACTGTTATTGATATTTTGTCTCAAAATTAGAAAGATACTATAGCAAGATAAATAATATTCATTCAATAATATTCACTTATTTTTAACAGACATCAAATTGTATTAATTTTTTGGTATATTATTATGTTACGCAATGTCACCGGCAATTGTGGATCGATTTTGAAAATTCTTTTAATAGATAGGACATTATATGGGACCACCCTTAAGGCATCTTAAGGGTGGTTCCATATAGATATGATAAGCTTTGCTTGGATAGTTTTTGAGTTAGTATAAGTATTTAATCCACTTTGTGTATCTTGATGATGTTATAATAGGTACTTCCAATCACTGTTTACATATCACGTATTGGTATACGAATTGGTATGGGGTAGGTACCATAACTAAAAACTGAAAAATAGAAAACTTTTTCTCAAAAAAAAGCAACCGACTTCCAAAAAAAAAAAAACCAAGTACAATGTGAAAAAAAATTAAATTTCGGAAGTCGGTGTCTTTGGATCCGTATTTAAGTTTTTGGCCACCGACTTACTTACAGACTTTTAGTTTAATAAAAATATTAACTTAATCCAGTCCTTTAAGAATTAAGAATTTAAATTCAAAGAAGTTATTTTATAAAAATTCTGTAACGGAACGCATCATCATCTGCCTAGCCTTTTCCCAACTATGTTGGGGTCGGCTTCCAGTCTAACCGGATGCAGCTGAATACCAGTATTTTACATGGAGCGACTGCCTATCTGACCTCCACAACCCAGTTACTGGGTAATACGATACCCCTTGGTAAGACTGGTTGGTTGGTTGGTTGGCTGTAACGGAACGCATGAGAGGAGAAAAGTATAGAACCTTTATACTTATAGAACCATATCTATTGTTGTCACTAGACAGATAACCTTTATTGATGATGATATTAGTGTGATTGTGGGAAGACATTCAAGGACAGATATGATTATACTGGCTATCATCACTAGCAATCTGTCTTTAACTGAAAATAGGTTATTAGGTCCGGCCGTAAAATGTTATTCACCTATTAACTGATTGAACTCCCCTCGACTATTAATAAATTCACTACAACATGCAACATCTACAGTAGATTCCAATTTTACACAGATTATGAAAGCAATTTCCTCCACAGTTGCTAATTTCCTATAATAAACCGGTATTACGTGCAACGTCCAGCAATTTCTGCGGATAATACTGGTCGATCCAGATTGAACTGCATTCATTAATTTTCTCTCCCTTTACATTGCTTTTTGTAGTTTCTTTTTAAATTAGTTCGAAATTAAATTACATTATTCGTTATTAGGTTTATTAAGCTGTAGACACGTATACATTTTATCTTCTAATAGAGGTACGAGGTTCAGTTACTAAATTCATTCGGGAAATAATAATGGTTCCGAAAAACAAATTAATCTCCAGCGATCTGTGGCTGACTAAAAAAATGGATCTTCGAATAACAAAACTGAACTTTCGAATAAAATACTGAACCTCCGACAAAATTACTAAGTTACCAACAACACAGGTTTTGTCAAAATAATCATATTAAACATATACGCGGGGCTACGTCGACATAGGATGCAAGAGCGAACGAATGAGAATACAAATATCTTTACCTAGGTATACAATTAAAACGTAATTTAAGCTGGTAGAAAAGTATTATAGCAATAAACAATCATGTTTATTTTTCGAAGATTTCAGTGTTTCATTCGGTCGTTTCGTCATTTTTATTCGGACAAAAGTAGTCGGAAAGTTAGTATTTTAGGCAGTAGATTTAATATTTTGAGTAAGGACAATTCTTATTTTTTTGTCGGAGCTTTTATTAGTATCCAATTCATTCAACCCATTTCAAAAAGAAATATCTACATATAAAATTGAATCTTGCTGACGCAAAATACACACAAGGCTAGCGCACATGTGTTTAAATCTCAACGCAATACATTGCAAAAATTCTCCAAAAACCCTTTTGCACATTTTGTTTAAACTCTGGCTCATTTATTTTGCAACGCGATGCTCTTCGGTCCGTTACAACTGTAACATTATTATGCAATAGGTCTTAGGCTACTTTTTCAGCAATTCAAAAGCGCGATGTGTTAACGCTCGTGCATCCCTACTTTTGGCCGTTTGTCGCATTTGCAACGCGCGACAGAAGCGATCCAGTGGCGACACAATCACATACAATCCGATTTAGCATCGCTTATGGACGACCGCCCTTCGACCGACCGATCTAAGAAACATCAAAGTGTCGATACTCGTCTATCCTATTAAGTCAGAAACGCCAAGTAATTAATACCCGCTTGCACTAAACTCATCGATAGGTTTGAAAGTTAGCAACCAGTTGCAAAGTGCTGACTAAGGCGATGTTTAGCCTGATTGAATTTTCAACGTTCGAACTTTTGGAATATATTAAACCGTCATGTGGAATTACGGTGAGTATGGATTTCAGTTTGTGTTTCATTAAATGCGTGGGTTTTAAGTTTTGGGTGGAAGTTTCCAGCGAGCTGCGGTTTTTACTCCTTTGTTTGTATTCAGGATGTATCGTGAATTTTCAGATTATTATAAATGAAAGTGATTGATGAAGTCTACAGAATTTGTATCTGCTCTGGTTTGGGTAGTCTCCGACTTGCGCGGTTTAAAAAAAGAGAGCATTCACGCAGCATTAAGTTTGCCAACTTTAAATTCAGTTCGCGTCAAATATAATCTGGTGAAATGGAGCACTATCGATTCATCCAACACCCACTGCGAATGGTGCTCCTGAACGGACTATATCCCATCTGCTGGAGTGTCTGAAATTTCTGTTCACCTACACCCTTGACGTTCTGAACAACGCCTCTGGCCCAAATAGTATAAAATATGGATAAGTACTTATGCACCGTCCGTCGAATAAAAAGAAGTGGAAATTCTGCAAAGGATGTCTTCAGATTTTCTTTAAATTCTTTAATTTTTACTCATAACCAGAAGATCGGATTTACAAAAATATATCCAATAGAGTCTGACCAATATTTTCCACCACATGAGAGGTCTCTCCATATTAACGTTCAAACAAAGCATAAAGCGCAGACTTTGTGCTCTGTTTTAGGCTGTACCCGTCAGCTGCAAGTTCTGAAGTGTTAAAGCGCTTGAATTTCGTCTGCACACTGTGCGTGTCTTTATTGCAAACTGTAAGCCGGTTATTTTTGGATAATACCTATACGACAAGTCCCAAAATTAACGCACACCACCAGACACCCCGATTAGTATATTATTATACTAGCTTTTGCCCGCGACTTCGTCCGCGTATATGTCGGTTATCGCGGACGCAGACGAAGTCAAAGTCGAATAAAAAGTAGCCTATGTCCTTTGTTGGGGTTCACACTTACCCTGTACCAAATTTCACACAAATCGGTTCAGTAGTTTAGGCGTGAAGAAAAGACAGACAGACAGAGTTACTTTCGCATTTATAATATTAGTTAGGATTATAATCTTCTTTCTTCTTCTTGTATTTTTACTATTATGTATAAACATTATTTATTTATTAAATTATTTATACTGATTATGGCAGAAAATTGTCGTCACATTACAAATCTACACACGCGTTAGAAAATGAAGTATAATCTATCTATAAAAGTCTATATGTATACATATATTACCCAAGTATAAAGCTTTGAATATCAGAATGGTTACTAGTCATTTAATATGTGTAAAAGTAACTATGAATATGGTATTTAGGGAAAGGATATTATGAATATAAAGCACAGAAAGACAAGCTAGACATTTATTTCAATTTAGGCTTGTCAGTAATTAATCAGAAAACTAGTTGTTCGTTCCAAATCTAGGTCATCATGGAGAAGAAGGACAAGAAACTCCATGGAAACAGTATTAAAGTATTCTATCAACAAATTTCTTATATTGCAATAAATTATCATTATTTTAAAAACAATTAATTACACCTCTTGGACAATGGTCCAAGAGAACTCGGAATAATAGCAACATAATAACAATAGCTAGGAATATTCCATTATACACTTTACAACATTGGCATTATTGGCCATATATACGAGTACATTTACAGAAACCATAGCTTTATAGTTATCAGTAATAATATCAATTAACTTACATGACATCGTCGATCTATTCCACATAATAACGTCACTAGTACTAATCAACTGACTGTAGGCCGGAGCTCCGTTCTGGTCGATGTCTCGAACAAGAACACAGACTACTTAGAGATACTACGTATGAACAAGAATGACCCCCCCATTTTTTTTTTTAGGAATAGCAACTCGCAGTTCAACCTATGAGGTTGTCGTCTGCTTAACCGGACTATGATCCCCGCCACTGGGAGCTCCCCCTTTTATAGTCGTGAACAGAACAACTTTGACGTTTCTATCTACCGTCATCCAACACATAAAAGGTGGATATCCGTTTGGAATATTTTCTATGTTTTGCTACATTATTCCTTAATATTTAGGTTATGCAAAACATTACTATTTTATCAAGTTTTAACAGTAAAATGATAACAATAACAATACCTATAATTAGGATAATCTTTTACACGCACACAGTCGCACAAGTATAAGGGTCAATTATAGTAGACCGTACTTCGTCCATTTTGGTTTGTTTTGATTGTACACCGGAAGTGTGACTGTAATTTACGTAGTTTTAATTATATTTGGGAAAAAATACATATTTTAAAAATGACCGAATTCGACTCAGTAAATGGTACTGATCAAACAACTTTCATAAATATGCATTAATCCAGTTACACATTGTATAAGGGTACCGACCTTAAAATGAAAAATCACTTCTTTGTCCGTCTGCCATGTAGGTATTTGACAATAATAAAAAAAAAAAAAATATTCAACCGAATTGAGAACCTCCTCCTTTTTTTTAAGTCGGTTAAAAACGAAGTGTCATCGATTTGTTTTGATCCAAAAATACCTATAATATTAGTTTTACATGACGAAGGTGATAAATGTAGTTACATACCTAAGCTTTGTTAACTATACATACATAACTGTACATAATTTACGAAGATATAAAAAAGATCGGAAGTTACTTTTAACCTAATACACGCCAATAGGTCATAATTAATTTAACAAGGGCAGTATAATTATAATTAGGGCAGAGATTATTAATAATGAGTCGGTATAAGACGGATAGCTGGCAATGTCATCATTGTCAGCAACGTCTGGCTATTTCTAATATTAATTAGAAATTGCCAGACATCATTGTCAGCTGTGTTTTATCTATTAGGATTAAGTCTCTCTTACCATCTGTTTATAACCTACTCTCCTACTTCATTCGATTAGAACTCTCAAAGAAGTAGAACGGTTAAAACTTCAGGCATGAAGTACCGCAGGCATCGACGCAGCCGCAGCACCAAGTCTCGGAAACTTTAATCTTCAACTTTCTTACTAATTAAACCACTAAGTGGAAACAGTTTTACTTGCATGCTATTCTCCAAAGCCAATAACTAAGGAACTGACGTAGTGGCAGGGATGTTTACGAGGTGCAGTTCAAAACCGGACAAGAACCACGAGAACTGACCATAGGTATGTACATCAATTTAAACGTAAGTGGTTTTAGGTCTTACGTTGACGGAAAATCTAGCGAGGAATCGAGATCTAAAATCAAGAAATCAGGAATTGAAAATTTAATAGCGTGACGTGTGATTTGAACAGTGTACTCAAATAATAATAAATTATTAGGAAATTAGAAAAACATATAGTGGTAAGCACTAAAACGCAAAGATGGATCAACCGCTGATCACCGCTTAGTCCATCTTTGATTGACAGGCCCAGCTACCAGAATTAATCTTTTTCATAAAGAACTATGTTTTGTAAATATTAATAAGAACCTAGATAAACTGAAGTAACATAATTTTCACGAAGCACGAATTAACCCTGCATAAATGAAACATGAATAAAAACTGCGCACTTTATTTAAATTCATCTTTATACAAAATATGAATTCCATTTTCTTCGAAAAGAAAACATCTCGAAAACCAAAATTATCTTTTCGAGTCGAACAACGAAAGTCATTTTGCAAAATTACTGGAATTAGTTCACACTCAATTTCCTCTTCACTCATGAACGGGCAAACGTTTTAAAATAAATTGCACTTTTGACTTTACATTTGTAATCAACTGAGTATTATTTAAAAGTAAAATGGCCGTCGCTTTCAGAAATAAATTTAATTTTCATCGGTGGAAAGATTATTAAATTTTATGTTTCATGTTCATTCAATTTTGGGTACTGAAAATTGAGGGTGAAAATTCAGGGGAGGGGGGTGAAAGTATCCATACTAATATTATAAATGCGAAAGTGTGTCTGTCTGTCTGCCACCTCTTCACGCTTAAACCGTTGAACCGATTTAGATGAAATTTGGTATAGAGATAGTTTGAGCCCCGGGTGCTTTACATTGGATAGTTTTTATCTCGATATTCTCACGGGATCGAAACTTATGCGTGTGAAACCGCGGGGCGCTGCTATAATGCTCATAAATAAAGTAGAAATAGTTAATATGGCAGAAGTAATAGACTAAAAATGGTCTAACCATTGTTGCACCTGCTGCCTTGTATGGATCAGAATGTTGGGCCACAACAGGGATGAATGAAAAGCAAATGCACGCAGCTGTGATGAGAAGGCGTAGAAGTATTTGTGGTGTTCCGCGAATGATAAGAATAAAGAATTACTACTCAAGAGGAAGTCTTCAAGTGTCACCGGTGGCTGAAAAGTTGTGTGGAAATCGGCATCGGAAAGGAATGAGGAAAATGTCGTGGGGAAAGTTTTGAGTATGACTGCTGATGGCTATAAGAGTACGGAAAGACCAAAGAGCTAACAAGCAATGGATGGACTGTGTAAAAGATGATATGTGTAGAAAGGGGTTAACTGCCGAGATGACGAATAATAGAGAAGTATGGATGAAAAAGACAGGTTGCGCCGACCCCAAGTAAATTGGGTTATGGGCAAGAGTGAATATGGAAGAAAAGGGTTTAAATACACACATCAAAAGTGTCTAGGGATCAACATATATTTTTGCAATAACTTTTCTCCTGATTGATATTAATTAAAATTTTCTTTAAGGATTCATCAAATAAAGTGTTTTCGTTTGTCACAGTAACGATAAACCAAGTCACCTTTGCATTAATAAAGAAATTTGCCATTTTCCTAATAAAGGGATTTTTGACATTTGAACCACTAACACAAAAGTTCGAAAAAAAGACTGAAATAACAGTTTTCTTTAAAATTTTATTGGGTAACTTAAACAATTAATAATCCGTGTTTCTACCGCGAACACTAACAACACAAGAACATCGGTTTGGCATACTCAAAATGAGTTCATCCAAATCACGCTGTGGAATGGCAGCCCATGTTCGTTGCAACAACAAAAAAAGGTCTTCTTGCGACTGGATACCCTCCATATTCGGCAGAGCTCTTCTCTGTAGCATATCCCATGCATGCTCAATCGGGTTCAAGTCTGGCGACTGAGCAGGCCAGGGCAGGACATTGATGTTAGCTGCGGCGAGAGTCTGTCTTACAACTCTTGCGGTGTGCGGTCGTGCATTATCATGCATTAACTGAAATAAGGGACCGATTTGCACTTGTAGAGGAACGATGACGTCTGATACAATCGTCTCAGCATAAATTTGAGCGTTGAGGTTGCCTCTGATCCAAATCAACTCAGTTCTTCCGCCGATCCAAATACCCGCTCATACCATGATGGTTCCACCACTATAAGGATGGACTTCCTGGCAGGATTTTAATCGCTGTTGGCGTCCAGGGGTTCTCCAGTGTCGTATACGTCTTGTATCCGGTCTCATACCAAAACGAGACTCATCAGAAAAGCACACGAAACGCCATTGTTCTTCTGCCCAATTTCTGTGTTCAAGAGCCCATTGATATCGAATCCTACGATTGTGCATTGCTATAGGTGGTACCCGTAGCGGTCTTCGGGAATGAAGGTTCACTTCATGCAAGCGGTTTCTGACTGTTTGGTCGCTAATTAAGTTCCCTGAAGAGTGATGAAGCCTCACGGCTAACATCATGGCGGTTATTGTTGGAGCTCTTCGAGTTAAGATTTGAATGTATCGGTCTTGTCTCCGTGTGGTGCAGCGATACCGTCCTCCATGGCGCTCAGCCACGGTACCAGTGCTTCGGTAACGTGTCCAAAGTCGACTGATAACACTCTGAGTTGTATTCAGAGCTAAAGCCACAGTACGTTGCCGGGAACCAGCTTCTATCATTCCCACGGCTCTGAGCATTTCTTCCCTGCTTAAATGACGTCGCCGCTCCATAATAACGTTGGTTTTAATCAGTAGTAGGGAAACAGTAGCACTAATAATGTCTTCAATGCGTTGTATGTTTTTATAGGGAAAATATTGACAGCTGATTTTCATATTTTACTCGAATTTGATTCATAGTTCCTGATTCAAATTATGAAATGCACCAAAAAGGATCCATATAAATTTATAAAATCATAAAGGACATGTTTTGAAATGGGCTTAAAATATTTTGTTTTTTGGACAGCTACCATGTGTGGTTTTTCTGATAGGGAAAATTATTCAGGATGGCCTTAGAAAAACAAAAAAAATATTAAAAGCACCATTACTTAATAAATAAATATTTTAAATCCAGATATTTTTCGTGTCGTAATATTATTTTTGCACATTGAAACAAAGAAAAAATGGTTAAATGTCATTTTTTAAAGCAAATTATACACCTTATTGTTATTTAAAATACTTATTAGATGGCTTAAAATAAAACCAACGAATTATCTCCATGATTTGTATGTATGACATTGATTCCTTTGCCTCTTAATGGAATCTATGAAAACTTTACCCGTGTCAGTAAGGTTGTCATCACACTTGTCAGTTGTCATCACAGAGTACTTTTTGATAGACTGAAAGTTGTCATGTCTCATTGTTAAAATCGCTATTTTCTTTTTCATAGATAATCTTAAAATGCTAAATAAATGTACAACATTTTTTCCGTTTGCTTTTAGGTTTATTGCATTTGTATTTTCTACTTGATATTAGTGAAATCATCATCTGATTTGTAATCCGCCAACCGGCACCCGCCCAGCGAGATGGACTAAGGCCTAACCCTTCTCATTCTGAAAAGAGGCTCGTGGGCGTGCCCAGCAAGGCTACAGTAATGGGCTGAATTTATTTTTCAATAATGAAATTGTATTAACGCAGAAACGCTATTATTTACAATAAGAATAAATTATTTATGATAAGGATAATGAATTTATATTTACCAAAGATCCTTATTTTCTCCTACAATTTGGGACTTTATCAATCATGAAGTCGGTAAATTGCAGAATGACTACTGATGATTATATGTCTCCTCCCCCAGGCAGGCCAGTAAACCAGACAGTCCAGATACAGACTAGATTGGATTGGACCTGTTAACCTTTTGTAATAGTCGCTCCAGCAGGTCGGAATAGGTGAACATTTTTAACCGACTTCTAAAAAAGGAGGAGGTTCTCAATTCGAATGTTTGTATTTTTTTTTTTTTTTTTTTTTTTTTTTTTAGGTTTGTTCGCGCATAACTCCGTCGCTTGCCAACCGATTTGAAAAATTCTTTTTTTGTTGGAAAGGGTATACTTCCCAAATGGTCCCATAGTCAACAAGTCGGGATCTGATGATGGGATCTTAGAGAAATCGAGGGCAACCCTCAAATTTTATAGGCTCGCTTATTGTTTTTCGCATATTTTATGAAGTATCTTGTGTATTTGCGTATGGTTGTCACCATCTCAGGTAGCTGAGCTGATGATGGAAGGTACAACTTCTTAACAGTAAGAAGTTACTCGAACAGGCAAGGGTCCCGTTTTAGTAAATTATTTTGATGTTTGGTATGGATAGGGCATTTGCCACATTTGGTCTCATGATCATCATGTCATGACCTGATGCTGCATCAGGATAGTCTGCAGAGTGCCTAACTCCTCGACAACTAACAGCAGATATGTCGTGTTTAGGCTCATTGAAAAGGGCTCGATGTGTGGATAAATGTACTGTTAATGAGGAACACGAGAGAGACCTGATGTTGAAGCCAGGAGCATCAGAAAAAGTACAAACCTTGAAATTACAGCACCGTAGTCGTGTTTGGGCTCATTTTAAACAGGACTTAATTATAAGTTCAATGCAATGTTGACATAAGTCTGGCCTGATGCTGCAGCCAGGATTATCAGCATCTAGTCTAATTAATGAATAAGGTATGCTTCAGAGGTGGTCCCATATAAATTTTATGAACTTTGCTTGGGTAGTTTTGGAATTAGATTCAACAATACGTTTGTTTTCCACTTAGTTTATATTGATGATGTTTATCTTCCTGTCACTAATATTCACATAGCAATTAGTGTTATATGAATTTGTATTATGGGGTAGGTACAACTAAAAAGCGAAAAATAAAAACTTTTTTACAAAAAAAAACAACCGACTTCCAAAAAAAACACTACAAAGTGAAAAATAACTTTAATTTCGGAAGTCGGTGTCAAAAAAACGAAAATGTGGAACCAACGACACCGACTTCCAAAATTAAAGTTATTTTTCACTTTGTAGTGTTTTTTTTGGAAGTCGGTTGTTTTTTTTTGTAAAAAAGTTTTTGTGTATTAGGTAGAGAAATAAAAGTAATGTATTTTACTTATATTTGTTTGTATTTATTCTACCTCTTCATTTTCGACATCTTCCCTTACAATTATATTATCAAGAAACTGTGCAGGCGGTAATATATTGTTTTGATGCCGAGCCCACCCAAGATACCATATGATCGTCATTACATGGGCACAGCTTCCAACAGTTCGCTTCCCTACTATACAGCTGCAGTAATATTCACAAATTCTCTCCTCCCAATTATTTGACTCGGTTAATTTTATCAAGACATAGGTATAATATACTTTTCATATCTGTTGCATTGTACCGATATTGCTGTGTAGTTGGAATAGCAATCCAGCAATTAATGCAGCGAGGCATGATGGTGACGATTACCTGAAAGATAAAAATAATGCGGCTTCAGTCTGTGAACAGTCAGTCTATGGTAACCAATTCATTGTGTTATAAGGCAAATCTGAATGCAACAGAACTTGAAGTAGCCACAAGATTATGGAGTATTCTAGGCCGTGCGACGTAACTCGATCGTTTGTTAGAATACCATCGTATAGAAAATAGGTACTAACCTTAAGCAGCTACGATAAACGGATGTATAAATTGTGTGCAAAATCCAAGTCCGAATGAGAAATCAGGGTCATCAGTATCGCCGGTCGTCGGGTGTCCAAATTGTGTGCAGTATCAAAGAATCCAAATTAAAAGCCAGGTCAAATTAAAACAAGAAACTTGGATAAAAATAACACACAACAAAAACAAACAAATTCAAATCACTTGTGTCCGTTGTAATGCAAACGACAGGCGCAAATGCAACACTTTGAATAAAATTGAATTGAATTTGACACTTGATTGACGTTCACATTTCACAGTGACAATAATGAATGACATCCAACTGAAAAGTGCTGCCAAAATCAATAATTACTGTGGGTTGCAATTTATTTTTTAAATAATAATTATTTAAAAATATAATAATTAAGGAAGGGGGCTTTTAAAAAAAAATATATATATATACAAAGTCTCCTTAATTTATGTACTTTCATAAAAATATAATATCTTCCCCGTTCACAGCAGCTTCGAATAAAAGCCCAGCCTCCATACAAAAACCTAACATGTCCTTTATTACAAAGCCACATCTCAATCTCAAGAAATCCACATAAAAATGCTTGATCCCTAGACACTTTTGATGTGTGTATATATTTAACAAAATACTCAATTTGGTTTTTGGTAAAGTGAAGTGAAGTGAGTAAAGTGGTGTTACAATTAGTGACAAAACATTTGAATGGTATCGCATCACGAAATACCGATAAAAATTAATTAAAAAACAGGTTATAACATTATCTATGAATATAGCTAAGGCCTGAGTTCACCAACATTCAAACCACTGCTGCACCGGTTAGGTATTTAAACAGTTGGTTTATGTCAAATTTCCTAAGGAAATTTTATATATAGAACTGATTAAATATTTAATCAGTTGATTAAAATGTTGGTGAACACAAGGCTTAATAGTACATCGTAATGTTATTGTGATACATAACGTTATGCCAAGCCGTAGTGTTTTTTATTTTCTTTTCAAATGTTTACTTATACGAGTATATTATTAAACTAAAAATGTTACTGTTTCCGTTATTTTTTTTGGCCGTGGTAAGATTTCTACTATCATAATTATTACTAAGATTTTTCTGTATTTTTTTTTTTGTGTTCATGTTGAATGGGTCGAGTGATTTTTTTTTCTTTATAATATTATAACTTAACTTTATTGTAATTTAACTGACAAAACATAAAGGACTTGTAATTTTCTTTTCAGAGCTATACCAAAGCAGAATTAGTAGTAGTACGCATAGAACAAGGTTTGTTGAGGGGAGAAATCTTGCAGAGGTCCACTGGTAACGGGAGATATTTCAGTTTCAAAGGTATACCTTATGCTGCACCTCCGGTAGGAGAGCTCCGATTTAGGGTAAGTGTGGTTTGGTAATAGTTTCTTCGATAGTAAAAAAGACTGCTACTTATTCGTAAGCTGTTGCTACCTGTTCTATAATAAAGCTAATATTAGACGCTTCAATCGAGTGAATGTAAATTTTTGTTTCATTTCACGTTCACACGACACCGACAAAATTCCTTTCATTTCATGATTCGATCATTCGGTAGGCGAGTGAAAGATGCCTAAATCCAACGTTGTTGGATCGGTTCACTGATTAATTAATTTTTTACTTTTGTGTTCAGACGTTTGTTGGCGTTTTGTGTTCACTCGAAACGTCTGAACACAAAAGTGAAAAATTAATTAATCAGTGATTCAATGAACTCGAAACGTTTACTTCAGCGTCTGATATCTATATAATAATATTTAATTCTTATTTGTCACTGGCATAATATGATATACCTTTATTTCTAGGATCCACAACCACCATTACCATGGGTAGGTGAGCGAGCCGCACTGATTAATCGCTCAATATGTCCTCAGATAGATATAGGCACAGACAGATATATCCCTGGTGGCAATGAGAACTGCCTCTTTCTAAACGTGTATACTCCTACACTAAAGCCTAAAGGTCCTCTACCAGTTATGTTCTACATACATGGAGGATTCTTTATGGTAGGATCTGGAAATTCAGACCAGTTTGGACCTGATTTTCTTCTAGACCATGATGTTGTTCTAGTCACGATTAACTATAGACTGGGAACATTAGGTTTCCTCTCTTTGGACATTGAAGAAGCACCAGGAAATGCTGGATTGAAGGACCAGGTCGCAGCATTGAAATGGGTGAAGAAGAATATTGGGAAGTTTGGTGGCGATCCCGATAATGTGACGATTTTTGGACAAAGTGCAGGAGGGTCCTCAGTTACTTTTCATTTGTTGTCCCCAATGTCTAAAGGGCTTTTCAAAAGAGCAATCGCACTGAGTGGTGTGTTCTTCAAAGATTTTGATTTACCATTTGAACATAAGAGACGTGCTTTCTTACTGACCCAGCAGTTAGGATTGTATAGGTACACAGGACCCAAAAGAAGCTATTCAGTTCCTAAAGAATGCTACAGTCAAAGCTCTGGTAGAAGCAAAACCATTTGTGCTATATTCTGAACAACCAAGAAGGGAGGTACTGGAGTTGTTCAGTTTTAGACCAATTGTTGAGAAAGATTGTGATGGTCAACATTTTTTGCTTGAAGACCCACAAAAATTGCTCAGTGAAAATAAAACTAACGTTGCCGATTTGATTCTCGGTCATACTACCGAAGAAGGTATATACAGGGCAATCACACAAAGAAGAGCTATTTTGAAATACTTTCCCTTTTCTAAAGAATTTTTGGTGCCTTCGAAAATAACAAACATAAGGAACGCAACGGAAGTTTTAAAATTGGGTGATCGCATTCAAAAACATTATTTTGGGAGCCGAGAAATCTGTGGAGGATCTATGAAAGAAATAATTCAATTCTATTCCTACTTCAACTATGTTTATAACATTCATAGATTTCTAGAAATGTGGGTCAAGACCGGTAACAAGGCGTATTTCTACGAATTTAGTTGTTTTAGTGAGAGAAATATATATGGAAGAAATGGAATTAAATATGGTTTGCGGAAGACAGCGCATACAGACGATATTCCATACTTATTTGATGGAACGAATTTCCTTTTGACGTTGAAGAAAAATAGTACTTCTTATAAAATGATAGTGCAAACGTGTACTTTGTACACTAATTTCGCTAAATACGGGTAAGTATCCATTTATATGAGTACTCACAAAATTATAATATTCGTTTTATAAACTTTATCCTTTCTTTCTTTTCTTTTATTAATATATTTTATTAGAGAAAATTGAACATTAGCTTTTTTGGTGTTGGTATCTTTAAACACAATTACTCTTCTTTACAGAAACCTCACCCCACCCTGTAGTAATACCACTTGGAAGGACTACAATAAGAACAAGAGCTACTTAGATATAGGCTTCAAATTGATCCCGAAAACCGCAGACAAACAGCCTGAGATAGACTTCTGGAGAAACATTTATGAGTCTGCTGGTCTGATGTTCTCCTGATTCTTCATTTTATGCCTTTCTGTGTTTAGTAAAGATTGATGCAAGATATACAAAGATTTACATATTAGTTCTATGGTTTGCCGTGGTTGTGAAAGTTTCCTCTATTATGTTCTACTTATCTATGAATATCTGTGGTACAAACGTTCACAATCATTTAATTCTTCCTCTCAATTCTTTTCTTCAATCTTCGTACAGTGTTCAAATACTAACATCGTTATCACGTTTCTTATTACATCTCTTAGAATTTTTTGATTCTTTGTAAATAAAGTCTATGTTTTAGTATCGCATTTTATTATATTGAAATCATTATGTAATGACATACTGTTCATAGTTTAAAAATTATTGTTAGTAGAGAACAATTCTCCTAAAAATCCTCCAACATTTGTAATGAAAACATTCACAACCTCTTAGTTAAAACAACTGTGTCCCTACAATTTTCGGGCGTGCTTAGTCGGTTAGTCCACCCCTGTTCCTACGCTATTCGCGCTTAAATAAGAGTGTCCCAAGTTCCCAACGGAGCGAAGGGCGCCGAGTAAGGGACAAGAAGGGTCAGTGTAACGTCTTAACTGTAAAGTGCAGAATTATTTAGATGGCTGAATTAAAGGCCAGTGTTAAATGGACAGTAAGATGGATAGGAGTAGATAAAGGAGAAAAAGTCCTTGTTATTTTTACTTCTGTGATGAGTAGAAATGTGTGGAAGGTGAGAATGTGTTCGTTTTTGCATTTGTTCATTTAAGAAATATATTTTGAACGAAAATATATTTCTGTATCAAAGGACCAATCTTACAGAGTAATTGAAAGAGAACAAGTGTTGAAGATAGATTAAGTGATGATTTTTTTTTTTTATGGGTAGTAAGAGATATTCTGGTATACCCATTGTCAAAATGAATGACATGACCTCAACGGATGCTTTGACTGTTATGACCGATCAAATTCAACCGATCTATATTCTGTAAAAATCTAATATTGAAATCTATGGTGAAGTGAGCTATCAATAGTATAAGTTTCTAGCATCAGGTGGAGTGACAGCTCATTTCACAATTAAGTTTTCACGTTGAGATTTTTTAGTGATAACGTCTTATAAATCGATCAACGCCGGCTGCACGCACGAAAAAGCATGACTCGTTGTCAGGTTCCGTTTGAGCCGAGTGTGCAAGCGAGAGCACGGAACAAGCAATAGAGAGGCACGTTCGGATGTTTTCTTATGACGTTATCACGTAAAATTATCGTCCGTAAACCGACTTTACAGACAACCAATGTTTATTTAATAATCCTCAAATCATACTATACAAATCTGAATCCAAATATCTTCGCATAATATGACAGTCCAGTAATTTGTCCACATAATAATTTTACTTTATCATCCCTAATTCCTTCAGGGCGTCCGAGATATATCTCAGTCGTTATGTAAGAGCTTCCAGACGGATGGCCATAACTCCTGCTTGAAGCTTGTATTAAAATTCTTGGCCAGCTAAGTACTTAAAAGCTTTGCTAATTATAGTGCTATGACACTTAGAATTATTAAGTGCCCCAGTGTTAAGTTATACTAAGTTTAAAGAAAGGGTGGCATCTGTTGTAGAGGATTTAGAGTGCATTTTGGGTCAGCAGTGATTTGGATGTTTGTTACATAAATTCACGTTTTCATCCCATGGGGCTAGGCAGGAACTACAGAACACCACCTGCAAACCTGAAACCTAAAACCAGAAACCCTGAAACTGAATGAATTATTACTTTTAAGGGTTATCCTACATGATATTTCCCAAAACTTTGTACGAGACGGTCTTATGTCATTGTGCCCAAGTGATTTGATAATATTGTAAATAAACCAACACCCTTGGTTTACTCCTCCAACTAGTACGTTTTTATAATTTGTAACGAACGTGTCCACGTTCATAAAATATACGGAAATACTTGAACGTTATAGTGGACGGAAATTTAAAAGGAAAAAAAAGTTTTTTTTTTCTTTATATATTTCCATACATTTTACTTCCCTGTGTTATCGTGATGTCGTGACGTGGACGTCCACGATGATATCGTCGCGTTAGAAATTATAAAAGTGGACATTGGGTATGGAGATAGATTACCTTGAACAAATTCTTTTGCTAGAAGTCCTACTGAATCTCGTTTGTAAACACTAAACAGAGATTAAGTCCTCACATTCCCGTTCAAGTTCCAATTATAAAATCTATAAATTCATTCAAAACTAATTTAGTAATACTCCGGTACTGTAGCATATTTGAGGCGTTATATTGTCGTTAATAATTTGTATTGCCCTCAGGGAGTCTTTAGTTCCCGAGCAAAGATTAATGTGCCTAATAATCCCCTTAATGTTTAAGTAAATGAGGCATGAATGTTCTTCAGGCAGTCTTACTTTTCCATTATAATACGCCGCTTGTTAGCAAAACATCATCATCTGCCTCATCTGCCTAGCCTTTTCCCAACTATCTTAGGGTCGGCTTCCAGTCTAACCGCGTTTTAGAAACGTGCGTCGACGGCGCGCTTTTATCCTACAGAAGATCTACAGGCTGCGTCTGACTCGCGTGCGTATCGCGTCTGTATCGCTATAAACGCGCGTTAACGGCGCGTTTAAAAAACGTGGTGTGCACAGGCCCTTAGTGTTAGAACTTAAATATTTTTCTAGTTATCAACTAGACGTACGATACGGCTGAAAACTGAAAATGATGAAATATCAGACAATATTATACGTGGAGTCACAGCCTCCTGCCTGGTAGGTGACAAATATATATGTAACCATATAGATATGTGAACGGTGACTGTTGGTTGGGTTGCACCATCGTTGATGTGATACGTAATTTAATCGACAGTTTAACAGGCTCCGGCGCGGTAAACGAGACGAGAGAACAATAGAGTTTTATTGATATGACGGCTATAGCCGGATAGTGCCCTGGAAAGTATTAAGCAACCGAAAAATGTAGTAGATTGTTTTTAAAAGCCATGGGAATAGCTTGAGGAGGGCTAAGATCAAGCAGCATGAACGAATATTGGAAAGAAATCTGGTTGGAAGGGCAGCTTACTCTTAAAACATTAAGTAAATCAGATTATAAGTCACTAGCTTCTGCCCGCGACTTCGTCCGCGTGAAATTTCACCCTCCCCCCCATTCACCCTCTTAGGGGTGGAATTTCGAAAAACCCTTTCTTAGTGCACCCCTAGACCTCATAAGGAACCTACATGCCAAGTTTGGAATCTCTAGACCCAGCGGTTTGGGCTGTGCGTTGATATGTCAGTCAGTCAGTTCTCCTTTTATATATATAGATAGATAGATTGTCTAACGTAGGTCTGTACAATAATAATTAATGGAATAAAAGTTTATAAAGAGTGCGCTATGTTATGCCAGAGGGAGTACCAATCTTTGTAATTAATTAATCACGTAACATCAGATTAAGTACTTATGGTATTCAAGAAGAAAAAAGAGACGGAAAACTTCAAAATAAAAAGTCTTCACTACGGACTACTAAGATTTATCATTAATCTAGTGTTAACTACAGTTAAATAACAGTACCATCGGTTCTATCTATAAGAAATAGAACAATCCGTCTGAATCCACAGGGAACGTGTCCAGATATAACCGAACATATAGATAGTTAGATTTCTATACATCACCGCCATTCGATACACACTTCATAGTTGTCTATTGTTTAGTCTGGATTGATGGCTACGTGCTTCAGGTACAATAAAAGCGCCTAGGCACCATTGTTTAAAACTAAATCTGCGTAATAATAAATCTTAAAGGAGTATGCGAAGGTCGTAGCAGGTGGCGTTCTCTAGTTTCTGCCTAGCCCTTTGGTAAAACAGCGTGAGTTTATGTGTCAATCAATCTGCCGCCTTTTCCCAACTGTGTTGGGGTCGACTTCCAGTCTAGCCAGTGCAGTGTAAAATACTGGTTGAATACCCGATACCCCTTGGTAAGACTAATTGTCAGACTTTTTGGGCTTCTGACTACGTTACGACTGTCAAAGGTCTATGAATGACAGCCGGGACCAACGGCTTAACGTGTTTTCCGAAGCACGGAAGGGTCTTGATGATGTAATAGATGGTCACTCATCCAAGAAGCGACCGCGACCGTGGCAAGCGTAGCTTACCCTTCTATCGACCTGTGCGGCTACTATAGCCACGAGCGCTGCTTGTGTGAGTCTTAAAATTGTAAGTTAATGGCGTAATGTTGCTTACCTGTTGGTCTTCTACAGACTGTACTTCGAAGAGTGTGCGCAGGAGCTCCACGACCAGATCCCACCATCGCCCTTTTATTACCGGACTACCAGACGTACTGCGGGCTGGCCATGTCTGTCAAAGGACCGATGGCCGGTGGATCAGATGGGTCCTGGAGTGAAGACGGCATATAGGCAAGTGTAGTGTGGGTCGCCCCCCAGCTAGATGGACGGACGATCTAAAGAAGGTGGCTGGGGTAGACTGGATGCGGAAGGCGGAGGACAGGGTGTTGTGGCGCAGTGTGGGGGAGGCCTACGTCCAGCAGTGGACTGCGATAGGCTGAGTTGAGACGTACTGCAGGGTACCATCCACACTTGGTTTATATCCCGACCAGTCATACGCAGTGCTTCTCCTCCAAATTTATTATGCGCACAGCGTGGAAAGTGTCCAAAGTGTGGAATTATCTGCCATCGTCAGTGTTCCTTTCTACATTTAACCCGTCTGCTTTCAAAGCAAGACGTTCGCTCCATCATAGATGTCATCCATCGCTTTCCAAAAGTCGTGATCGAGGTCAAAAGCAGGCCCATTCAGCCAGAAAAAATAATAATAAAAAAAGTTTGAAAAGTCCGTAACAACTACTAACTGTCAGAAAATCATAAATGAAATATTACTTAAGTTGGAACCCTGTATGCTGAAAATAAATAAGTAGACAAGCGATATATCTTGCAGCGATAAACTTCGCAATTTTAACAGTAAAAACTAAACATAAAACCTTTTGATACCCAATACTTTTAAAAGTAAAAGATAGGTATAATAAAGGAGAAAGTACTCACATCCTTTGAAAAGCACCCGAAGGGTTATTCACATTTCCCAAAGTCCCGACCCATCCTAACCCAATAGTAAGAAAGAAAGAAAGGAAGGAAAGATAGTACTATCAGCCATGTATCTTCACGAGCCGTAAAAGTCAATTGAAAGTCGACTACAGGGCAGATAAAGGCACCCTTCAGTTAAGGGGTGTTGACTTACAGCTGATACATTGCGTGTTATCCCTCTAATTCCCAAATGAGTAGTAAATGGTAATTCGGGGAAGGAGTGATGAATGTGTCTGTTCGTTTCTTTTTGTAAGTAGAATTTTGATAGTCCATTTAAAGCTCTACGTGGAGATGGACAAAGAAGCATTATATTATTATACGTTCAAAACGTAGGACTACGAGTAGCGGCGCTAAAATGGAGGTGGGTAGGACACTTGGTTAGACGTGGTGATGGCAGCTGGAGCAGAGCCCTAACGGAATGGTTGCCGAGAGACGGTAGAAGAAGCGTTGGTTAGGTGGGTGGACGACCTACAGAGGATCGTGAGGAAGACCTGGATGAGACTCGCACAGACCAGGGAAGCATGGCCCAAAAGGGAGAAGGCCAATACATAGCAGTAGGTGAAACGAAGCCAATGATGATGATAATTATTATTATAAGATAGGTATTATGCTAATTTCTTGGACTATATTTAATATTTTAGTTTATGGCGTCATATATTCATATATATCTCTTCTTCTTCTCAAACAGTATTGTCTACATTTATTTTTAACCGACTTCAAAAAGGATTTTTGTATGTTTGTTACTTACGCAATATCTCCGGCAATTGTAAATCGATTTCAAACATTATTTTTTTAGTGTACTGTAAGTAAATGCTATAATCATGGCTTACTATGTGTTAACATATTATATTAAATCCTGTACACACATAATTACAATATATCTATATACTATACACTAGATACTAAAATAAAAGACTAACTAACCTACTATACAAATAAAAAATAAAAATAAAAAAACCAAAGGACACTTAGGCGAATAATTGATAAACAAAACTAAAAGTTAAAAGAATACCTATTTTCCCATTTACCTCAATATTTTTTTTAAATACTGCAATACAAAATACACCAAGAAACCTTTATTATGCAGGCAAAGACCGTGTGCCGAGTAATTTAACACGGCCGTTTTAAACACATTCAGAACTTGCAGCTGACAGCAACTAAAGCCTATACAGCGCTGCACAAAGTTACCAAACATGTGTCGGAGTTGTGCTGCTAAACTCTTTTGGAAAAGCGTTGCAGCCGCTGCATTGACGTAATCGTGAGGTGTAATATTTTGGCAAATAAATAGACTTTTGGATTTGTAACGAGTTTAACAAAACATAGGAAAATTCGTTCCTTATTTGTAATAACGACAAATAAAAAAAAAATATTTTTGGAGAGCAAAACATGATCTCTTTGATTAACCGTAAGTATATCCTATTAACCGTAAAATTTGATAAACAACATCAATTTTCTGTTACCGTAGAGGCAAAGTTATTCTCCAATATCTTACTAAGAAGTTGTTCTTACATTATTTTTGGTCTAAAACTCGGTGAATTGCCAAAACATTATCTTAAAGCAGAGAGTTATCTAATATTCAAGACGAAAGTAACATTAGTTCTTAGCGAAGTCATTTTAATTATTCTTACAAATCTGTTCCTGAGGAAGCTTGCGCCAAAATCCAGATGGCACCGGTATGATCCGGATTACTGCGGTTAATGTATAACTAGGCGGTTGCACGACGATAACGCTTTTTAATCTTGTTAAATATTAAAAGGTGAGTATTTTAGGCTACTATTTACTTTATAAGGTACTTTTAATTGAACTAACGCAATTAAAATATCAAGAAAAAATTTGATTTAATACAAAATCAAAATAATACATGTCTATAATTAAATTTTTTACTATTAGAATCCATAATCTTCTTTCCTACCCATCATAAAAGAACTCCCTTCAAAATTATTCCACCAGAGGACTCCAGTTCGCACCGGTTTGATCCGGATAAATGCGGCTAAATGATCTCTCGACATTCCCGACCTCATTATGGCACCCACCAGATTAAGTGCAGCGCTTTTTTTAAGCTGTTAATTTAACGTAAGTAATTAAAGCCCATGGTTTGTGAGGTTTATGTCAAAGGTCTGATCCTAATCTTATTATGGTGCTCTCGTTGAAGACCTTGGTTGCGTTGCTGTGTTCACTTCACTTCAGCTTCCTGTTTGCATTTAGTAATGTACCTAACTACAATATTGCTTTTTTGTTCAGGTTTTTCATACTGCAGAATGACTGTCATCACAGTAATCACACTAATATTATAAAGGCGGAAGTTTGTGAGTGGTTGTCTGTTTATTTATTTATTTATTTAATACTTTAAGCATAAATGTACAGAGGCGGACTTAATGCCATAGGCATTTTCTACCAGTCAACCTTAGGGTGATGCAGAGACAAACAGTGGTAGGTGGTGTTTATATGTTTGTTATTTCTTCACGCTCAAACGGCTAGACCAATTTTAATAAAATTTTGTATGAAGGTAGCTGACACCATGGATTAACATATAGGCTATTTTTTATCCCGATATTCTCACGGGATCGACACTTATGCGAGTGAAACCGCGGGGCGCAACTGGTGACTATAACTTCACTTGATCAACTCGATCCAAGACTTCATCGTCGTGTTTAGGAAACTCAAAAACAGCTGAGGGCCGACTTTTTCCAAACCACTGGTTCAGAGCAAAACCAAAAGCACGTCAAACTTTACCAACGTGAATTCAGTTTCAAGGTCTTATGGAAAAATATGAAACATTTTCACGAAATTCATTTGTAGACCTAACAGACAAAAGTCAAATAAAAAAATCTTTGGTTTACATGTTTGCAGATAAACTTATTGGAGTTGTGGATACAGGTGATAGATAGGTACCTACAATGGTACAGACGCCAGTACATCAAGCTACACGAAACTGTCAAATTTTCCTAATCAACTTTGAACCTTATGCTTTAGCGATAAAGTTGAAAATCTATTAAAGAAATTTGAAAGATTGTAGTAGCTTGATGTGCTGGCGTCTGTACATAGGTACAACTGAGTAAGTGGTCCGTATAGAGCATTGCATTTTATTGAGTAACCTCGAGAGAGCGATGGAACAGCTACGTTTTAGAATTTCTAGAACAACGAACAGAGAATTTTATTTCGATTACATATTTTGTTGTATGAGAGAAAAATACATATTGCGGCAAGCACAAATAAATTGGAATAAGGGCACTAAAGACAGGAGAATGGTGATGATATTTTTGTTGAATTAAATTACCTACTGTCAATGTGCATCTGTATTACCTACTGTCAATGTGCATCTGTATTACCTACTGTCAATGTGCATCTGTATTACCTACTGTCAATGTGCATCTGTATTACCTACTGTCAATGTGCATCTGTATTACCTACTGTCAATGTGCATCTGTATTACCTACTGTCAATGTGCATATGTATTACCTACTGTCAATGTGCATCTGTATTACCTACTGTCAATGTGCATCTGTATTACCTACTGTCAATGTGCATCTGTATTACCTACTGTCAATGTGCATCTGTATTACCTACTGTCAATGTGCATCTGTATTACCTACTGTCAATGTGCATCTGTATTACCTACTGTCAATGTGCATCTGTATTACCTACTGTCAATGTGCATCTGTATTACCTACTGTCAATGTGCATCTGTATTACCTACTGTCAATGTGTGTCTGTATTTTCCAAAACTTAATTATTTTCAGTTATTGACAACAGCACCTGGTAGTAGGTGCACGCGTAGCATAATCAGCCTATGTTCCCACTGCTGGGACACAGGGTGACAGGGCTCCTCTCGGTGAGAGGGAGTAGGCCATAATCCATCACGCGGGCCCCGTGTGGGTTGCTAAATGTCACATGTCTTCGATTTTTTGGTTCTAGGACATGCCGGTTTTCTCACGATGTTTTCCTTCATCGTTTTGAGATCAGTGATAATGAAATAATTTACACAAAGTAAAGCGTCTGTTTAGGTTCGAACCAACGACCTACGACTCGTAAGTCGCTGTTTTTACCACTGGACCATCAGTTGAGAGCACTGATACACTCACATCCTAATAAAACTGAGCTCAGTAGCTTCATAAAAATACTATTACATTTGATAATATTGATTCCATTTGTAACGTCTGAAGACTCTTAGCTAAAAGATTTCCCGGATAGATAAAAGAAAACCCAACATTGTATAAAACCCAGTAGCCTACTAAAAGCTGGTTTTTATTAACATTGAAGTCCGTTCTGTAAGTAGTTTCTACAAAGCGCAGTTAATTGCAGTAAACGTACGTTGTAAAGCGCTTCAAGCTATGTGCAGCGGGAGATGTTTGAAGATTTTATTATACTGGCTTCAAGTGCATGGCGATGTGGGGATTTAAATACACTGTGATTTTATTATTGTGATGTACCTAAGTGCTGTGATGGAGGAACGAAGCCAGCGTCGTTATTTAGATGAGGACTATTTTTGGTCTCTGTTGGATGATGATTGACCGTGATGGCCCAGTGGTTAAAGCCTCGCTTCTCAAGCACGAGGTTGTATGTAGGTTAAAATCCGGACACCTGCCTATGTGACTTTTTAATTCATATGCAGGTACTTACTCACTTTTATATGAAGATTAAACAAATAAAAGTGAAACACTATGACTGCAATTGCAAATTCTTTGAGCAAAAATTATGATAAGGTGCTAACTTTTGAAAATTCATACAGACTAAATACCATCAGTCATTTGAATTCAAATGTCGGGTATTAATTTTATTATCATAATCAGCCTATTATGTTCCCACTGTTGGGACACAGGCCTCCTTTCTGTGAGAGGGAGTGGGCCATAATCCACTATGCGGGCCCAATACGGGTTGGCGGATGTCACATGTCTTCGAATTTTTGGTTCTAGAACATGCCGGTTTCCTCACGATGTTTTCCTTCACCGTTTTTTAGAGCAATGGTGATGAAATAATTTACAAAAAGTAAAATGCTCGCTTGGGTTCGAACCCACGACCTACAACTCATATGTCTCACTCGTTATCACACAGGTAACAATCCAAATCAGCAGCCAAAATTACTTACCTACCTTTATCTAATCAATTTTATAATAAATTCAAAGCGTATCTATTCACGAGACCCAAACGGAACAAACCATTCACCGCGACGAATGCGCGATGTCTTTAGGATAACATTCCTCATTCCCACAATTTGTCTGAAGATTAATGTCCTCTCGCTGGGACTCGATTGGGCGTGGGATAAACCACGCCCAACACTGGACAATTACAACAGAACTGATGTGATGCGGGTCTCTCCGTAATTTGTTTGCGAAACAAACAATTGTTTGACGTTTTTGTGTTAAAACGAGACACGGACACGAGTTTTTGTTGTTTTTGTTGGAGATATTTTAATTTATGTTTGTGTTTCAGTTAGAGAGAGGGACGTAGACGGGGAGGGGGGGAGGGGTGGGGTGTGAGGGGAGAGAAGGAGATTATGATTCGTCTTCTGAAGAGAACAAACAAATATTAGTGATACCTACTTGATCAGTTTAGCAGTCACTGCTTCCAGTGTCTTCAATTAACGTCGCAAAAGAAAACCTAGATTTGTAACACGAAATGAAGCGAAGGAGGCTATCTAATTGCACTTGCGAAATGTGGTTGTAATAATAATATACTGGGTGAAATTTGAATGGTTGTTTTCCTCTTAAGGGGTCATTGTACTCATCATTATGAACAACTTTTACTATGGAACCAAACCTGAAATCGCGAAAAAAAAAATCAGTTGTTCCTTACATTTATGTTCGTATAACTCGTAAAAATGTAGGGAACAGCTAATATTTTTTTCGCGATTTCAGGTTTGGTCCCATAGTAAAAGTTGTTCATAATGATGAGTACAATGACCCCTTAAGAGGAAAACAACCATTAAAATTTCACCCAGTATAGGATCACCTCTGCCCATAGAAATATAAAATAGGTATATCAATGCCTCTGCTTAACCCTTCGGTATAACGAGGCGTGATGTTATGTTTATGTATACCTAGGTAGGGCTATCAAATTCGTTCCTTTTCTGTATGAAAAGAAACCCTTTGCCCCTTGTGACGGACGACTGCGAAATGTTCACAGTAAATAATTTAGAATTCATACACAATCCCACGGTAAAATAATAACAGGTTTCTTTACGCCCAATTAGCTTCAATCGGTGCAATTCTGAGGAGCAATGGCGGCGCTTTACATTGTGTAAATAATTTCATCACCACTGCTCTCAAAACGGTGAAGGAAAACATCGTGAGGAAACCGGCATGTCCTAGAACCAAAAATACGAAAACACGTAACATCTACCAACCCGCACTGGGCCCGCGTGGTGGATTACGGCCCACTCCCTCTCACAGAGAGGAGGCCTTGTATGGTGTATGGTGGTGGTGATGGTATGGTGCAATTTTGTAAATATTCTATTTAATTTCTTAGAATTAATTAAAAGAGCCTGTGACCTGCAAAGTTTACATACAAATATAATACGGTGATGTATGTAGAATTCGAGGCGTGTTCGAGTCGGGACACAATTTCCGTCGCAACTCCGTCTCGGCGGGATATTGGTTATAACATATGTATTTATAGCATTCACTGTCCTGAAGAAATATTATAACGTAGGTAGGTATTTAGATTTCTTCAAATCAAAATCAAATCATTTATTTGTTTGCAAACATGGGTATAGTATGCATAGGTAGGTGTTTTTATAATAAAGTTCTCCATATCTTTATATAGTTCTTTGTTATCAGAATGGTCGGATATGATGGATAATCGAAATAATAGTGAAAACACACACAGACAGACGTCTACTAATGCAATTTCACTAATTACAAAAATATCACTTGATTAGGCAGATGCTATCAGATTACAATATGGAATCTTGGTGAATTCGATATAGCATGGCAGGACAACCTTTCGAAAGTGCGTCTCCACACAAAATGTGAGCTCTGTCAGCTCTAACGTTTAAAAACCTCAAAAATATCAACTGTCAAGTCAGCCGTCAACCCAGTGTTGCTAATTCCTATATCGACCTCACCCAAGTATACTGCTTGACGTTTCTGGTTAGTAATAATTAGATGATGTTATTAATAATTAAAAATAAAGACGGATCATTGTTGACGCTGCTACATTATGTATATAATTCTACGTCTTCTACTATGGATATTCAATCAAGATTTGCTACAATACACGAAATAATATTTACATAGATTGCATTTTTTTTGGGTTATAGATGGACTAATTAGGCTCATTGGTCCAGTGGTCGTAACCGCTACTGTTATACATGAGGTCCAGGGTTCGATTCCAAGGTCAAGCAAAGTGTTACTGGGGCTTTCCATTAGGAATTTCTCAGAAGCAGCTCGGAGTCTGCCTCTATTACATGGGAGTTAAACATAACTGACGTATGACGGATAGTATGACGTGTCTACTGCCTACGCTTCTGTCCAACTCATCGAGGAAAACAGGCGTGATTTTATAGGCTTAATATATTTTGTAGTGTTTGACAGTTCAACAACATTCATTGAGTCGATTTCGTTGTTGAGTAGACACATTTTTCGAACATATTATTATGAAGCAATGGATTAGCAATATCCTTCAAAATGATTCAGATTGAAATTGATAGTGAGTTACGAAATTAGGGTGCCGCTAATTTGTACAAAAGTGTCATATAAGTAGTTTGTGCAAACGAGAAAGAAGGAGATGGCCAATGGTCCAGCTGATGGAAAGTGATGCACCACTCATTTGGATTTTGGACAGTTGCTCAAAATAGTCAAAATTATACATGTTATATCCAGGAGTTAACGCACACTACGCGTAATTAGAATATTATGTTATAATCATAATACATACACTGAATGTTTACTTAATTTTCGAAAACATTGTTTATTTATGAGATTAAGTTTGCTAATTGTTGGATAAAATTGTGGTGACATTACAAATCTACGCACGCACACAGTGGCACACGTTAATACATGTAGGTACCCTGATATAATTATCCGGGTCTAGCTTATTACTTCGTCCATTTTAGTTTGTTTTGGCTGTACAGCGGAGGTGTGACTGTAGTTTACATAGTTTTCATTATTTGTGAGATAAAAACTATCTATAGGTACTTACTTATTAAAAATGAAAGAAAGAAAATACGTTTATTTGCGGTGATCATGACGCAAAAGAGAACATAAACACAAAAAAAAAATAAGAAAAGTTTGGGGGAAACATACGTCACATCCACGCAAAACGGCTATCGCTCAGCATTATGCTGCGACCCTATGCAAGACAGAGCCCCAGCGCTGGTTTGCGCTGGATTAATGACAGAAATCGATTCTGAACAAACTACCCTCATAACGTGCATTAATTCAGTTACTCAATGTACAAACTACCTGCGTATTTCTGCAATTGGTCTGAATAATAGGAAAATTAAAGAAAGCAAGAAAATTAATTTCATGATCTTAAAACCACAATATTTTCCAATATAACTGCCAGTAAAGCCACGCTTCAGCTGTACGTTTTTCTTCCACTCAAGTTTTATTTCAAACAGGTTTAGTATGGTTTTATTTGGCTTCCACCGATGCGTGATGCCTCATAAGAAAGCTCTTTACTGAATGAAATACTTCAATGTACGTTGATTTTATTAGATGGCTCATGGAGGTACGTTTATTTATTCGAAGTTTTATTTTGTGACTTTATTTTAGAGCTATTTATACAGTGGTGTAACGGGTACAATAAACTAGTGATTCGTTTGTATTTACCTACTGTATGACCAAGGTTGTTAAGGGTAGTCAAAAGCCCTAAAGTCTGACAGCCAGTCAGACACTAACGGTGGAGTTTCTTGCCCATTCTTCTCCATACGATAACTACCTTTTGGAATGGGCGACTAGAATCAATTTCGTTTTATTATAATGTTTGACGTTCAAAAGTGCCTTTAGTGTGCCTATTTCAAATAAATGATTTGACTTTGACTTTGACAAGGGGTATCGTGTTACCTGGATTTCTGCAGGTCAGGCAGTCACATAAAATACTGGTTTAGACCTGCATCAGATTAGAGTGGAAACCAACCCAAATGACACGTTTGTTAATTTCAGTCAACATAGCTACGTCTCTTTATCGACCAATTTTTCATTAAAATCGGGCCTGTTAGGAACTGTAAGTATTTGTCTGTTGGTCTTTAACTCTATATAATCAACCAAATCTAACAAAGGCTTGCAATTACATGAACGTTCGTCTGAATAAAAGAAATTTTCAAATTCTAATGAACATTAATTTATATTTCCACATTCCTAAATTGCACCCTTTTCAGTTTCACCCCCTCGACAACTAAGCATTGCTGGCTCATAATGCAAGAACCCCACAAATTCCACAATATTATGATTCCGAATAAGCTTCAGTAATTCAAAATTTAATACTGCAGGACAACTAAGGGAGGTGGCAGGCTTAGTGCTAATTTACATAGTACGTAGGTAGCGGCCTGTCTAGACACGCTAACTCATTACTAAAACCCATTTAAGTACCCACTTGAAGTATGGACAGCAGAGAAAGATATGGAGACGGTTTTCGTGGGAATTTTTGTTTACAATATCGAAAAGGGTTAGGTATCCTAGGTATATCATTAGAGATCGCAGATTTGTTTTCACTTTGATAGAATTATTATAAATTGAGACACCGCACGGATATCTATGAGACACCGTAATAAGAAGAGGGTCATTTCAAAACAATGGATAAAATTCATGACTGTTGTCACCATTATGAGTCCAGCCAATGGCAACTCCTCCGCAGGAAGATGACTGTGATCTGCTCGAACCGTCACAGAGCCCCCATTCGGGCATAAGTTATCGTGGCCTACTTGGAAGGAAAACCTTAAATAGACTTCGTACCCAAGTAGGCCGCAGCAAGGAGTCAGAAAAGGAAAAATAGTGTAAAATTAAATAAACTTACGAATAAAGATTTTAAACACATCATAATATACGAGTATCTGTTCCTTATCAAAGACTAACTAGACCTATTAGTAATACGAACAATGGAATTTATGTACCTATATTTTTATATCAACAACTCCATGGAAGTCCTGTTCCAATTATGGTCACGTAAGTTCACACAGTCCAGGTAAACGCCAACCCATCTACAAACTGACCGGAGAGTTGACGACCAGGCGAAAGCTTATAGAATAGTCTGTGGCTTAAATTTTATATCTAGCCAGACAGTAAATTATTAAGTTTTCATCGTCCTAAGTGACTCATGCCTTTTGTAAATTACATCCTGTAGGACGTGACGATAGCTCTGACTGAGGCCCTTTGTACACAGTAGTGGTACTTTAATATGGCTTTCTGGAAGTGGTAGGGTTCAATTTTCTACCAACAAACGTCATATTTAAAGTATCTAATTATAATGATTTTACTAGGCCAAGAACATTTATCTTTTTTTATAAGTTAGACTACGGTTGTCATTATTTATCTCTTGAAAAATCATGAGTGAAAGTGATTTTTTTATTTTTTATTTTATCAAGTACCTGGTACTTGTTGACAGGCCTACGCTGTCCTCCCATACCTACTGTAACTCGAAAACATTGTAAAAGCCAATTATTTTTAAAAGAGTAACCATGGAGTTTCTTGCCGGTTCTTCTCCATAGGAAACGACCAATTGGAACCGTGCACCTAGCTTCTGACGTTTCATAAGTGCCCATGTTGGTTTATGTGAAATAAAAATATTTTGATTTGATTTGATTGATTTGAATTATTCGATTAGGTATCGTTATACCTAGTAAACAAGCTGGCCGCAGACGGTGTGCGGTCAGCTTCCGACGCCAAAGCGTTGCCGGCGTAGCCCTGAGAAGGGCCATTGGATTGGCCCTGAGAGGGGCCGTTGGGTTGACCCTGAGATGGGCCGTTTAAATCGCCCTGGGAAGAGCGATTCGAAATAAAACGCCCAGAGGCGTCACATGAGCGTTCGCAAGGGAGTGATTCATTTTTGAAAAAAAAAAAAAATTGAGACATCATCCGTTCACATCTATTTTACCTCTTACAGCAGCAACCTTATAGTAACGAGAATAAAGATCACTGTCTGTCATTTTGACAGTGATTCAGTCAGAGGTAAAATATATATATTTTTTAAGTCGGTAAAAATATCCGTGAATGGACTGGTACCTAGCAAGTATACAAAACATGAACAGTAAGCTGATGTCTTAATAAATAGATAAATAAATGTAAATTGAATGAAATACCTACTAAGTACCTACTTAATTAATTAATAGATACTGTGCAGAAATACTTCTTCAAACTTTTGTCTAGAAATATCTTTCAGATTCCAAGTTTCCATACTGATTACGTTCAACATTTCGCACAACATGACAACACACAATACAGTGAGTGAAGGCAGATGTGAAATCGTCCGCGACCTCCTCTCATAGATTCCAGACGAAACAACGCTTTTTTTTTATCCCCCCGAGGAGACAGCGCTGTAAAGCGCACGCTGATTGCAAGAGAAACGCCTAGCGGGGGCTGCACAAAGAATTTTATTGAAAAGTGGAAAGTGTATTGAAGTAGGATCGTTTTAGGTTTTATTTTTATCGTATCATAGATGTAATTTTTTTTTATATTTCTATGATTAAATAACTAAAAACTAAATCACGGTATAGGTATGTAAGTAATGTCTAAAATGAAATTATCTACCTATATAGGTATAAACAAAGTCGGGTTACTAACACTACTTATTTATAACCCAAGAACGGCTGGATCGATTTTTATGGTCTTTGATTTGTTGGATTTGTCTCCGCCCCGAATAGCACAATGACTAATAAAACATGGGAAAAATTGACGAAATAAAATAATACAATATTATTATTTATAATTATATTGGGCGGTGCGAAGTTCGTCGAGTAGTAAGTATAACGATTATAATAATGTTGATATTGTAAGCTTCAAGAAGTTAATAATGACACGAAAATTAAGTCTAGTATAGACGAGATGGCAATAAAACACTGATCATCATTTATTATTACCTACACTTGCTTCTGCCTGCGGCTTCGCCTGCCTGATATTTTTTTATTGCTGAATGGGCGCATTCGTTCCATCATAGACCTCTAACATAGCTTTCCATCTGGCGTGACCGAGGTCAAGAGCGAGCCCATCATCATCACCATATTGATGGTGTGATGATGATGGCAGGAGAATGCTCCTACCCTTATCCCTATTTATTTTTGCTCGGCGCAACATATTGTCTATTTCTTCTATATTTCTCTAGTAATCGTCATCTTGGTTGTCCTTCTAGCCGTCATCCCTTTCTAGCCATAATATCATCATTCACCCAGTCCATCCATAATTTCATTGGTCTTCCAATTCGACCCCATTCAGTAATAAAAAAAATAACGCTTTGTGAAAATTGGAACGTTTGATTGCAGCTATAGCGATGATCGTAAAACCCAAGAACTTCATAAAACTACAGTGTAAGCGTCTATCTTACAGTAGATGTCTACGTCTGAGAGACGTGCTTCTACATAAGATGCGCCGCTTAATTGCAGGCACTAGGCAGTAAACGAAAGGCGATCACCACCGTACAAGACGCGAAAACTCAAAAAAAAAACTTCAATGTAAATTCCGTTTCACGTCACTAAGACGTACCTAGGTACCTATAACGTCTAAGAGGCGTGCTTTCTCATAAGATGCGCCACTTGCAGGCTCTGAGTAGGTATAAAAGCAATTGCCACCCCAAGTAGCAAACAAATGTCTTAAAAAGGTATTGTAGATATCTTGAAGGCAAGTAGACGAATTCCAGCGGTTGTCTTGGCTAAAACTATTATGTCCCTCAAGATATCTTCTAGATACACTCCAAGGGGGAGTTAAGTAAAAGTGGGCACAGCATTTAAGAAATACTACTGTTTAGATAAACTTTAACCCTACTTAAGAATGTGGTTTTGCAGAAATCTTAAACACTGACTTCAAGATATCTTGTAGGATCAAGAAATAGACTTAAAGATATCTACAATACCGAATTAAAACTATCAATATTGAATTGCAGATATTCAATCTTATCTTAGTGAAGTATAAATAAAAACTTATTTTGCTTTAAAATGCTTTAAGTAACATTACTTTAGAAAATATGGTGAACTTTTAAAGTATTACAAAAACTGTTTTAAGACTTATGAAAATGGCGATTAAACAACAATTTTTTATGTCTAGAAAAGGCTTTCTTATGTCGTTGAATGCATTAGAAATTTAAAACGCATGCTCATTTCTCGTGTAAAATCTATAGATAGTGCTATAAAACAGACGGGCTTTTAAAATACTAGAAAACAAAACAATAAAATTTTGTATAATAATATTGCAAATTGAAAAATTTGTGGCATTTAGTGCAGATTACTACATTTTCTATAAATGTGTAAGTTATTAATGTAGTTAGAATTACTATAACAAAAATGTAAGTTCAATCTACTTACTCTAGTTTTTGATGAAGTGTTGTCGGCAAATTTTTTATTATTTTTTCACTTATAGTGCAAAATGGCGTTAAATCTTATTTTTCCTAACGAAGTAAGATTTTAGACAATACTGATTTTGTAAAGCTAGTTCAGACAAAGTAAAGACAAGTTACACTTGAAGTAGTGCTAGTTAAGAGATATTATACTTAACCTATACTAAAAACCGTATTGGTGAAGTACCTACTATTTAATTTGTTTGGTATTAAGTGATTCTATAGTTTGATTTAGTTAAAACCAGATTATGTCTTAATGTTTTCTTAACTTGTCATTTCATCGTTCTTGTGTGGTGCTTGTTTATTTTGTGGTGAAAACAGGTTTATGCAAGATAGTCGAAAGAATATTATAAATAGGACTTGTCAGCAAGGAACAGCTGATTTTTTTTTCCACTTACTCACTGCCACTGAATGAATAATAATTGAGATGTAGCATTTGGTAGGTATTAGAAAAGGAAAATGAATTACCACTTCCTTTTTATGAAAGCTCTTGCTGGCGAATCACATATAAATGATCGCAATTTTATTGTTATTAAATAATTATTTATCTCAATACCGTTTTGCAAAATTTTCTTCATTTCAGTTACGAAAGGTTTTAAAAATTCATTAGACTGAGGTTTTCCAATACCACAGTAAATTCCAATGGTCATTACAGGCACAGTGTTCATCTCATGAATGTTACATAGAATTGGCCAAAATTCTACTTTTGAACTTTTGTACGTGGGTAACCCGTCGATATTTACATTTATACATAAATTGTCATTTTTGTCCAAATTTTCAAAATACTGCACAATCTTTTTTTTTAATCCGGTATATCGAACCCTGTGGCAGTGGAGAATACTGGCTTCTCCACTGCCACAGGGTTCGATATCTACAGATTTTAGATACTGTTTTCAGAAGTGTTCTAGCGTCTTTTGGCACAACACCCGGATCATGCTTGTTAATAATCTGCAATAAGTCATTGATTGCAGTATGTAGACCAGTTTCTTAATTAGTCTCTAAAACTAAAATCACGATCAACTTTCGATGTGTTACAATCAGCTGTCGATTCATTAGAGTCGGAATCACTGTCCACTTGTACGATTTCCAAATTTTCTGCGGTATCATCTTCCTCGTAATCCGTTATGAGGTCCGACTCCAAGATATCGCATTGTTAGTAACGTTTGCAGCACTTATAGGCATATTGGTTAAGTTTAATTTTTTATATTTTATAACACGCCGACAAAAGCCACCAGATCTTTTTATTTTTTTTACTTTATCCATATTTATAGTTTTACACTCATCCATATTTATACTTGGTTCTATTTGAAGAGAACGTCCCGTTAAATGTATTTTTACTCTAAACATACTAATTTTAGTCAAAAAGGAATAAAAATATACTCAGTAAAATCAGTTTCTAGAAATTGGTATTACAACTATCTTAATTCTATCTACAAAATCAATTTTTTCTTTGTTTGTCTAAAAAGGTACTTCAATTATTCAATTGAGTTTTAAGTGAGCTTTCAAATATTCTGAGTATAGTAAAAAAGTATTTTTAGTTTTAACTGTAGACATACTTAATACAAACTAGTTTTGAGAATACTTAACTTGGTTTTTGGTATTCCTAACTTACTTAAGTAGCGCTAGTTTAAAACGATTTAGTATTAAAGAAAGAAAAGACTTAACGAAATCCTTTTTGATTTAGCTAAATCCAACTTTAGATAAAGTAGGTATAGATATGTAAGATTTAATCACTATTCTTGTTTGCTACTTGGGACACCCCTTTACGAACTCCTTTTAGTCCCTACTGTTCCAAGCAAGCAGGTGTTCCGTGTTTGAAATAAACTTATGCCTATAAAGGGCAAAAATAGTTACCTAGATGTTAGTTTATTTGTGGATGTAATCAAATTTTTAATTAAGAGCAGTGCAGTGGTGGCCCAGTGGTAACGGCCGCGACTTACGAGTTGTAGGTCGTAGGTTCAAACCCAGACAGGCGCTTTACTTTGTGTAAATTATTTCATCACCACTGCTCTCAAAACGGTGAAGACGAACATCGTGAGGAAACCGCGCATGTCCTAGAACCAAAAATTCGAAGACATGTGACATCTACCAACCCGCAGTGGGATCGCGTAATATATTACAGCCCACTCCCTCTCGAAGAGAGGAGGCTTGTGTCCCAGCAGTGGGAACAATATAGGCTGATTATGAATGTAATTAGTCGATCGAAGGTTGGTCGACTCTTCACGTGACCAGAAGGCTGGCCTATTTCTTGGCCAAAGAATTAGCATCGCCATACAACTTGGCAATGCTGCCAGCCTTTTGGGCACTGTTCCTGGTTAACAGCGATGCCGACGAATTTTTTGATGCCCTCTGATTTTTTTGCTTTCTTTTTTCATATAGGTACATTGTAAGTACAGACGCCAGCACATCAAGCTACCCGAAATTGTCAAATTTTCCCAATCAACTTTGAACCATATTATGCTTCAGAGATAAAGTTGAAAATCTATTAAAGAAATTTGACAGATTGTAGTAGCTTGATGTGCTGGCGTCTGTACATATTAATATTTTAAGTGTTACCTTATATGAATAATAAATATAAAATAATTCATTAGTTGATTAAAGTGGCGCCAGTGACAGAAAAGTTGAAAGAAATTCGTTTGGCTTGGTATGGGCATGTGATGAAGGAAGAAATAATAAGGTACCTATACATTTTGATGGATGGAGAGGGAAAGGAAGGCCAAAGAAAAGATGGATGGATTGTGTGAGGAATGATATGAAAGAAAAGAGAGTGGATGAAAGCGTGACGGTTGACAGGTGAGAATGGAAGAAAAAAAAAATGTATAAAGATCCGAATTGAGAACCTGCTCCTCTTTTGAAGTCGGTTAAAAACATGTTGCGCCTACCCCACGTAACATTGCTCCTATATTTTTTAAAAGCTCCATAATTATTAAAAAAAACCCATACCTATTACATTAAATTAGTCTGGTTCGTGCCTGTTTTCTTGTTATCAATTTACTAATAATTCTTCAATAAAAAAAAAAACTTTAATATAACAATAGATTTTATAAATCTAAAATGTCCAAAAAATGTGGAACGCTTCACGATTTTGCGTGTCATCCTTGCGCAGGGGCCATGCTAATCTTCTCTGTATCGTTCCAATTTTAGTATATGTACTGCCGAAGCAAGTACACTAGTACAGGCAAATTTATTTTATACATTGTTCCGAGCAAGAAAACTTTGATTGTACGATGTAGAATTTTTAAGAAATACAAAGGTAATGTACTGTTTTTGCCATAAAATTATAATAATAAAAGAAAAAAACATTAGTTTAATGATGATGCTATCAATAAATCATGCAATTTATATTGATTAAGCTCTAAAAAAGCTAATTTAAATCTTTTTGGTAAAGCATAGATAACAGTGCCATCTAGGCAAACTAATGTGAACTTACTTCAATCGAACATTCACTTAATATTGTACCAGAGACATGTCTAGGTAAAATAAAATTGAGTAATTTCATACCGGAACAATTATTTTTTCGCTAATCTGTTTTAGAAATCATAAAAAATGTACTAATTGAATATAACTTAGCTTATCAGTTACATTGTGCCTTATATAGATGGCGGTAGTAACATTGATCAGGGCGCCATCTGTGCATATAAAATTGTACTAATAGCAAACGCATTAATTAACTCAGAAGGCTGATCGTAGTTCTTTAGTTTCTTCACAGATGTCGCTTTTGGGCACAATAAAAATAAATTCTTTAAAAATTTTATTTTTGTATTAATTTCAATAACAATTTATGATTTCCAAAATGTGGAAACAAAAAAAAAAAAACGTGTCAAAACAATTAAGATCCTACAAATGAAGCCTGCAATCAAAAACATTTTCCTCAAATTCACAGAAATATAAAATAGTATTTCGTTGGACAAAACAAAACTAAACCAGCAACATTACTACTACAGACAAAAGATCGTAATCATTCACGTAAGTATTCTCGGCACGTTTTCTCGAGATTTTCTCTAAAAACGACTGTAATGACCGACAGAAGCCTGCCATCAGTCATTAGTAAGCACGAGAGTTAGGTATAAACAATGATAATAGCCGTGATATACTGAAACATATAAACGTTACGTGGGACTAGTGTTGGGACGCGTCCCGGGATTTGTGGGTTCTTGGCAGTCCGTGATGCGGAGGAATGACGATTATGTCGTGAGGCTTTTCTCACGAGTGCTTTTGAGTTTGAATGTGGGTGGCTATACCTAAGAGTAGGGGGAGGCCAAAGAAACGATTGGTAGATTGTGTAAAAGATGATGGCAAGAAAGGGGGTGACTACCGAGATGACGACTAATAGAGAAGTATGGAAGAAAAATACCCGTAGCGCCGGTCCCAAGTAAATTGGAAGACTTAATGGCAAGAGAATGATGATATTTTTGGCAGTTCCTACCTACGTACTAGACAAATACCTACTTAAGTTTGAATTGAAGATTTCTGACGATTCTTCGAGGAGGCCTATGTTCAATATTGGCGGTGGTGGTTTTCGGCTGAGATGAAGATTACGTTTAGTAAAATATTTCTTTAATTGGTAATGCCTACGGCAAGGAATTTCTAGGTAATAATTATGAGACACTCTCTTGTACTATCTATGTGTCTATGTGTTCAAGTTGGGTAGGTAGATATCCATATACCCTATTTAAAGGAAACGATCAACTACGCTAGTCGTAACATCCATGCTAAATTATTAAATTATAAATGCGAAAGTAACTGTCTGAAATGGTAACAGAACGTCCTGTTACCTTTTCACGTCTTAACGGTTGACCGAATTTGGATGAAATTTACACACAGGAAGACCATGTCCTGGGTTAGTACCTGCATAGGAAACTTTTGTCCCAGTAGTACGTTCCTCTGGGGCAATTTCCGACCCCACGCGGGCGAAGATGCGCGCAAAAGCTAGTAACTTAATATAAATGTAAATTCGACACGTTTTAATCCAGCAGGAATCCAAAAAAAGAAAATAAAAAGGAGTATAAATTGCAATCCCCTGTCTTACCTGAACGTCTTTATAAATCCCGTAGTCTCAGTTTAAATCTCAATTAAAAGTTTTATGTTAACCACACCGACTTGTTTTAATGAATTTGAAACTCCAGAGACTTGACTTGATTTACAAATTACCATCGAAGTTCCTTAATTTAATGGAAATGTAAGAAGATTCTATGAATTAAGTATCGTAATAATATGTAATATTATGACATACCTTATCTTCATCTTCAAAGCGTACTTATGCATAATCAGCTTATAATTTTCCCACTGCTGGGAATGCTGGGATACAGGCCTCCTCTTTGTGAGAGGAAGCGGGCCGTAATTCACCACGTGGCCAGGGCGGGTTGTCACACGTCTTTGAATTTTTGGTTCTAGCGTTTTCTTCAAATGCTGTGAAAATTGAAATATTGTGTCCCGTAATGTGTCCCGCTGTTAAATCCGTCTTAGTGAGAATTTCATACCATGTTATAGTATTCTTATCTCAAAAAGCGACGCGAGCTTTACTTTTGGTAACCAAGTGTACACGCTGGCTGTGAATGTGTGCGTGTAGACAAGACGTAGCGTCAGCACGCACATAACACACACATTGCTGAATTCGCCACTATCTTGGATGGTACCGAGAGCTCTTGCGCTTACACACACATTCATAGCATGTTTGTATATTAGGTTACCACAAGTAAAGCGCACGTCGCTTCGTGAGATAAAAATACTATACCTACTTGTATATTTAAGAAAGATGCCACTCTTCTGGGCACGTTTCCGGATGACAGCGATACGGACGAGTACTTAGACGCCTAAATATGGGGGCCAGGAGTCCATAGCACAGGGTATCCTAGTTTGGATTCCTGACTCCCACAAGTCCTAGTACCTCCAACATTTGTAACACCTCTATACTGTGTAAAAAATATTTAATTAAATATCCTTTTGTTTTTGTATTTATTTACATAGTTAGTTAATCTTTTAATTTAATACCTAGTGTAAATAGTTAGTTAAGAGACAGATTATGAAAATACATTATATTATTATTATTACAAAAAAAAAACGATGTGTAAGTTACTTAAATAAATGAATTTGAATTAATTTGTTTTGAATTGGTAGGTACCTATGATGTACCTAAAGTAGGTAAATGTAGGTAACGCAGGAGAACCAAGGTAACCGACATAGTCCGAAGAATCGCCAAAATTAAGTGGCAGTGGGCAGGGCACATTGCTCGCAGAACAGCTGGCCGATGGGGCCGAAAGGTTCTGGAGTGGCAACCGCGTACCAGAAGACGTAGCGTTGGAAGGCCTCCCACAAGGTGGATCGACGACCTTGTGAAGGCCGCAGGAACTCTTTGGATGCGAGAAGCACAAAACTGGTCGAAGTGGAGGTGCTTGGGGGAGGCCTATGTCTAGCAGTGGACGTCTTTCGGCTGAAATGGTGAGGCAAACGTAGGTATAGAAAAGTAGGTTACACAATAAACTATTCAAAATCTTAGCCTAGAATTAAGAGATCACATAAATTACTAGACTACTACAAAATGTTCGGAATTTACACCCAAATTCCCGTTTTTTGCACCCAAATCCCGGGCTACAAGTTGTCAGCACTATTTGTATGGCTTGAGCCCGGGAACATTACTCTACACTGAATCCCTATGCTTAGTTTCGCAACATACCTCGCATTTAGGAATTTGGCTGTTCTTATGTAGGTATGTATAATAAATAATATTATGTTATAATTATGTTCTTTGTGGAGGTTATAAAACTGACCTGCTGCCCCAACTGACTGACTGCCCCGTTGGTCCCGTGGTCGCAAGCACGACTGCCGAGCGTGGGGACCTGGGTTCAATTCTCAGGTCGGGCAAATTGTCATTGGGTTTTTTTGTTAGGAATTTCATAGTAACAGCCCGGAGTTTGGATGTTGGCGGTGTGCTACCCCCGTGCCTCGGAAAGCACGTTAAGCAGCTTGATGTGCTGGCGTCTGTACTAATGTAAGGAGACACTACAGTCCTTTCAGTTATTTTACCTCTAACAGCAGCAAACTAATAGCAACCTTATTGTCACGAAAAGACTGCCAGACTTGTCAATGGCAGCAACCTAATTGCAACTACCAGTAAAGATCACATTAATTTTGACAGTGTCGAAAAATCAGCGATTATTAACTGTGAAAGAATTGTAAGTCAACGTGTTTACTGAATACCTAATACTTAACGTATTTAAAAATCGTTGAACCAACACCTATAGAACGTGAAGCTTTCTAAACTAAGAGTTCATAATGAATCCGAGGTGCAAGATAAATACCATTTTGCAGCATACTCGTAGTTTGACTTTACTTTTTACATACAAATGTGAACCCTATTTGTAAGCGATTAAGAGCAAGCTTTTCATACGAATATGAACATGATTGTTTTATTATAGTCTGCGAATCCCATCTCTACTCTTTGATGTAGTGATGACACCATAGAATCCGTGGATGACACATTATTTTATAAACACACACCAGTAATTTTGCCATTTTCCTTACATTGTTATTATGGAACACGTTACAAACGTAACTGATACACCTACCCATTAATAAAGCAATTATTACCCACGTACAAAAATACTTTAATAACAGTTTACATATCAGATAATGTACTACATTATAATCTACCCTCAAGGACACCCCTTACTACGTAGCGAGCTTCGTAAACGCAGACGATCGGCACGTGTCGAAATAAAACACAGTAATAACAGTTTTGTCAGTGTTCCTATTTGCAGAACGGTAGGATTCCCCGATGTTGCCGAGATGGATGCAGTTTCACGCTGAATTATAATTGTATATTTTAAACTGTGTCTGTAATCTATACTAACACAAGAAATTAAGTTAAATTGTTACTAACCTTATGGACTCCTGTCTGAAATAAAAGTATTTTATTCTATAACATCGCGCTTATATTCCGGGAAGAGATAGGCAGAAGTTCATTATAGTTTCACCAGTTCTACCATGAGGGGTGAGGGGCCTATTTCCAGTAACGGCCACACTTGGCTGCTACTAAGAAATTCCTCATGAAAAGGCTCAAGAACAGTTTGCCCGACCTAGAAATCAAACCCAGGACTCGACATTTACTGCAGTAGCGTTTGCGCTCACTACACCAACAAGGTAATCTACCCTCAATTACACCCTCTACTAGCGAGCTTCGTACACGCACACGATCAGCACGTGTCGAAGTAAAACACTGCAGTATGAGAGTAAATAAAGTTATTAGTGTGTTTGTATAGTTATAATTATGAGATGTTCTAATCCTGGCCCGGGGTGTTGTTGTCATGTGCAGGTCAGAAAAATTATAGTAGTAATCGTGTGTGAGACAAAAATATGGAGCTGAGAATTTTTCGTTTGTTTTATAGATTCTTAAGTGCTTTTTTTGGGGATCGTGGCTAAATAATAACAACCGCACGGGTTGAGCGAAGGTTAAGCTACGCTTGTCGCGGTCGATTCGTGGATGGGTGATCATCCATTATGTATCGAGATGCCTCCGTGCATCGGAAAGCATATTATGTCATTGGTCCCGGCTGCCATTCGTCCCGCAGAAGCCCGAAAGTCTGACAACCAGTCTTGCCAAGGGGTATCGTATTACCCAGTAACTGGGGTGTGGAGGTCAGATAGGTAGTCGCTTTATGTAAAACACTATGGTATTCAGCAGCATCCGGTTAGACTGAAAGCCAACCCCAACATAGTTGAGAAAAGGCTAGGCAGATTGATTGAGTGATTTTCTGTCATTATAAATGAATTTGCTATCAACAGGCACATTCTAACAAAATTTCACATACACAATTCCACGTTTTGTAACAAGAGCAAAGGGCTTATAACACATTGACCTAACCTGAACGACAATAAGTATCGATAAAAATCCAGTCGTTTCAACGTATGAGGCTTTCTAAAAACACGTGAAAATCTCATTGGATTTCGATCATAAAGTTGGTCGAAGGAACCTGTCCTACAGCCGACGGGAAGCGACTAAGTTGCTATCAACGATTTCACTCAAGAAACGTACAAACGATTGTAAGACCCGTGTAAGTAAAAGAGATGCAAATATAAATCAAAATCAAAAGTCATTTATTCAAATTAGGCTGAGAATCAGCACTTTTCGAACGCCAAAATTTTATAAGATAAGACAGTCCCCCGGCACGCCCGCCCTTCACCACTTCCTAGTGCTTTCGCTGGGGAGAAGAAGTGGCGCAACAAACTCCCCAGCAGCACAGCTGTCTGTTCAGTTAGAAAAACTTGATTCTATACAATAGTAGGTAGATAATGTAGGTATGCAAAGTAATTAACATTACGAGACACAGGTTATTAAATTAAATTATTCACGCTAATAGTTAATCGCTGACTGTTTAAACTACCGGTGAGTCTACTCCTTTCTTGCAGCGTCAAGAACTATCAGAGAGAGTCCTCGCCCAGATGTGTTTCCATCTAGCGGGCCCCGCGAGCTAGGCTCATAAAACTAGAGGCAATGCTTTGTTTGTTCAATGTACCTCATGAATTTATCAACAAGGTCTAATGTACCTCGATCTTTTTAATAGAAATCATGATAAATCGCCTCATCTATCCAGCGGGGCCCATAGCTGTATTGCGCTCGTAATACATAAAAAAAAATTTGATCAAATCTACTCCTAATATACCTCTTATCATCTCATTGGACCTTGTTGATAAATTCATGAGGTGCATTGAACAAACAAAGCACTGCCACTAGTTTTATGAGCCTAGCTGGCGGGGCCCCGCTGGATGGAAACACATTTCGCTAAGCGATTCTTGGCGGGCAGAACTTTCGCTGTAAGATTCACGCCGAGAACAAACACATATCTACCAGCGAATAATCGCTCTTTGCCATCGCGCACTCGCCGTTCATTGCTCGCCAACCAATTTTTAGTTGCTAACTCTACTCGCTTCTCGTTAATCGTTAGCGGTGGGACAAGTGCCGAAGGTAGGTGACGTGGATGATGGCGGTCGCTTTATGCCAGAGGAGGCCTTTCACCCAGATTTGGTTGAGTGTAAATTGGAATTGAACATGCATATAAGATTTTGATGTGAACTTTGAATACCTGGTATTATTTTGATGGTTGTGGTATTTGTGGTATCGTCTTTAGGTTAAGTTACTAACAATAGTGTTTAATTGCAAATCTGTTACTTACTAACAATTTATGGATCTCTTAGTTGTCCGAAATAAAATGATTTTATTATTTTTATTTATTTTATTGGGCTGCTGGATGCTTCAGTCTACGTTTTAAATGGGCAACTAGCTTCAATTTCCTGACTATCTGACCGACTCCCTGTCAATCCAAATGTAAATAAATGGTTTGATAATTTGATTGAAATAAATAATGTTTTGAGTTTGAGTAGAATGGGTATTGGTGTACCTTACTGACCTATATTTTCTAATGGTTGTGTTAAAATGCTTGTAAATTACCCACTTACAATCATATTTTTAATTATTGAAACGACACTGACGCGGACGTTACAAACAAACCCTTTATTAGTACAGACGCCAGCACATCAAGCTACCCGAAACTGTCAAATTTTCCCAAACAACTTTGAACCTTATGCTTTAGCGATAAAGTTGAAAATCTATTGAAGAAATTTGACAGATTGTAGTAGCTTGATGTGCTGGCGTCTGTACTAGTTTCTGCCCACGACTTTGTCCGTGTGAAATTTCTTGCTCCCCCGACCCACTCCATCGCATCGCATCGCTTGCCCGCACTATCACAGACTTCACTTTCGTTTAGCGTTCTTTCAGACTTTTTCTTTTTGCTTGGCTCCAAGGGTTGTAGCGCGATGTTAAATAGCCTATAGCCTCTCTCAAGAATTGGGTTATCAAATGAAAAAGTTGTTTTGATCATTAGCATGCAGATGAACGGACATTTGGGACACTAGCAGATGAGACACAGTGCTTAGGAGAGTCGCACTCGCACTGGATGTTGGATGAATCGATAATACCCCATTTTGCCAAATTAATTTTGCAGTGGCCTACTTGGGTTCACAATCGCTTCAGTGAGTGAGTCGGTAAGTCATTATCAACGACTTCCTCCCATTTTGAAGCTACCGTTACTAATCCAACAAACAATACATTCCATTAGCGTTCAAAGGGCTCTCTTCATTACACCCTCTTACGTGTTATGGGGTATACACAATTTCACGGTGACCGCGCCAACAGGTGACTTCGTTCAGCCATAAAATACTCATCAATGTTACTCTTTATATTGATGACCGATACGTTTTTATATTGAGTGATTTGTAACGTATCATCAATATTTTTAACAGCTTTCAAGTTTTCGTGTCGGTCATTTCCTTGTTGAAATTATTTTGATATTTATTTAGGTAAAGTGTTTTAGAAGCCTTTTATAAACATTTTGACGAGAAGTTGCAATATTAAATAACAATCCATGTTTTAAAAGCACATTTTTTTTGGCTCGACATCCCGAATACATAATATTATATAAGTCTCTAAAGAACGTATATTTCATTGCATTTAGTACTTACTTGAATTAGAGTTGATATGAATTAGAGGATTTTGTATTTGTAAGGCCTATCAAACGGTACGGTGAAGGAAAACATCGTGAGGAAACAGGCATGTCCTAGAACTAAAAATTCGAAGACACGTGACATCTACCAACCCGCACTCGGCCCGCGTGGTGTATTACAGCCCACAGAGAAGACGCCGGTGTCCCAGCAGTGGGAAAGAGGGACAAGAAACCTGAGGGAGAGGGAGTGGGTGGGCCCAGTGAGGGTTGGTTGATGTCACCCGTCTTCGAATTTTTGGTTCTAGGACATGCAGCCGGTTTCCTCACGATGTTTTCGGTAAAAGCACTTCGTAATAAAGAAGCATAGATCCAAGTAGGTAAATATGCTTACATTAACCAAGTTATTTATTACCATATTCAAACCAAAATTAAATTCCTAAGAAAATTCACGAACTTGATCAAATTGAAATGTTGGAGTCTTCGAAAGGGAACTTCACATAACCGTCAAAGAACAACAGGGTCTGTGGCTTAACAGTATTTTGCTGGAAAACATTCTATTAAAGCTTGCTGCTAATAAAGTAAGAAGTTTTATTAACTCACAGAATTAATTTTGGGCGGAACGTGAAGTTAAAGACGATATTTTGAAGAAGTTATAATTTATTTATTGACACTGTAGCGGTCTCTACACGGCCACATGTGAACTACGAATCATACTGAGGTCACGCAAAATCCTGCATCTCGCAAGCAGATTTTACCGCGCATAATCATGCCTATAATGTTCCCACTGCTGGGACACAGGACTCCTCTCTGTGAGAGGGATTGGGCGCAGTGCGGGTTGGTAGATGTCACATCTGTTCGAATTTTTGGTTCTAAGACATGCCGGTTTCCTTACGATGTTTTCCTTCACTGTTTTGAGAGCAGTGGTGATGAAATAATTTACACAAAGTAATGCGCCTGTCTGGGTTCGAACCTACGACCTACAACTCGTAAGTCGCGGCCGATACCACTGGGACCGCGTTTACCGCGCAACTAGCATATATACAAAGGCCCGTCATGAATCATCCTGCAGTTGCCCACCAGACTCAACACCTGTCAGGTCGGAGGATGCTCCCTTTTCTATAGAGTATGAGTGAACTTTACACCCTGTTCCTCACACCTTTATACTGGTGACCCCGAACATACATCAGCGCAGCCTTCGTACAACTACTTCAGCGTGACATTACTGACGACGACGGTCGACGTTCATTATCAATTCCGCAAGCTTTAGAGCGGCGAGTCAGAGGAGAAAGCTTCCAAAAATATTAACATGACAACAACTATAAATTGCGTAAAAAATTGCTAGGCTATAATGAAAATACCACAACATGGGAGCATCTGCAGCCGAACTAGATGAAAAACCTGCATCTCGGCATACAGCGCCATACCTCTCTGATAATAGACTGGAAAATTTCGGCTAAATTTATTCAGCTGTTATTTTTCCTACTTCAGGGCTAAAAAACTCTCCTGTAAAGAAACAATGAGAATTGGTTAAACATGGATATCTCCATGTTTAACCAATTCTCATTGTTTCTTTTTGTACACGTATTATCCCGGTAGTAGAGTCCCGCGGGCGCAGCTACGGGCAAAAGTTATTTTATAATGACTTCACAACAAGAAGGATTGTTTAGTTTCATTGCTTCCCAGCTAAAAATATTATAATATAAGTTTCAGTTAAAGACAAAGTACCTAACTCTGACATTTGCGACGACTTCAAGATTTATTATAAAGTATGGAGTTCAAAGTTTTCTAAAGTCAACTATCGACTAAGCGGGTAAACTGCAGAAGTTACAGACGTTTCTTAGAACTGGCTTGAAGCATTAAATTCGATCCAAGATCAAAACGTATCTGACATAAAAGGCACCTGAGATCAAAATGAAAATGTAAAGCAGACTTTCAATCATTACTAAAGTTCTGCAGGGTAATGGCGTAATATAACCACAGTAACAGTGGCTTTCATTTTGACAGTTCAACCACATTCATTGCGTCATTTACGTTGTAAAGCAGACACTCTTTTCGAACATAAGGGTGCAGAATTGCTATGTAAATATAACGATAAAGCATTTATGAAAAGCTCTCTACAAAAAATACTCGTGGTGTTCACTAGGATCACTTATTAGGAGCTTCGGGTTTAAAGCAAAACAGCAATATTATCAGTAATTACACAACAACTCAAAGAGAATGCAATTAGGTTGCTGGCAACACTGAGGAGAATTCGGCATGGGACGCATGACACGACTTCGCGCGTTGATGATTTTAACTATTAGGAAGTCACACGAGTATTCGTGTTCAACACCTCCAGAGAAGGTGCGGACACAATCGGCCCGAGAGAATTACTTACCGCATCCTGAGCGGGATTCACTTCAGCTTGACCAGAGCTTAAAGTTGAATGCCCGCTATGCCTAAGGAAGATTGCAGAGTTATTTACGTACTCCACTTAGCTCCCGCAGAAAGGCGCGACCCAACGGTGCGATGCGATTCCGATAGAACAATTTCCATGGAGTTTTCATAAAATCTAAATTAAAAGCCATTTATCCAAACTAGGCTGAGAAGCAATACTTTTTGACCGTCAAATTACATAAGACGGTCCCCCAAAACGCCCGTCCTTTACCACTGCCCAGTTCTTCCTAGCTGCTAAGAAAATGTGGAGCAACAAACTCCCCAGCAGCACAGCTGTCTATTCAGTTAGAAGGACTTTATTCTATACAATATTGCAATAGTAAGTAACGTCACGAAACATAACACATTCAAAATAGACATTTTTCTACTAGACTCACGTCGCACCTGCCTGCGGGAACCTTTGACATTACTCAGCGTGATTTGGAAAACATCCTTATCCATAATATAATAATTGTAATGATAAATTATAAATGCGAAAGCGTATCTATCTGTATGTTACCTCTTCACGCTTAAACCGCTGAACCGATTTAGATGAAATTTGGTATAGAGATAGTTTGAGTCCCGGGAAAGGACATAGGATAGTTTTTATCCCGATATTCCCACGGGATCGAGACTTATGCGGGTGAAACCGCGGGGCGCTGCTAGTGAAGAATAGAAGAAGAAATTGAGCATGATGGATTAGCATATAGAAAAAACATAAAACATTTTGAAAGTCATTCCAATCCTGGACTTCTGACTCTAGTTCATTGTATTGACTATACTACATACATAGGTGTAATGTAGTGCACCTGGCGTAAGTTACGCCAGTTTTACTTAAGTATTAAAGTAAGAAGGAAACTTAGGCTTTTGTTTTAAAAAAAAATTAACGAAGAATTTTCGTAATGGAAAATCTTTTCAGTAACTTAATACGGTTAGATTTTACCTCAAAAACTTTTGTTATAAGTAGGTACACGAAGAGAAAACCTTGTGGAAATAATAAATTCTTATTTGCAAAGTTTTTTTGTGGGAAGTTTTAGGAAAATATTGACTTTCACTTAGGAAAAATTAAATCTATTTTATTAAATCGAAAAAAAACTGATAATAATATGTAAGTAGCTCGTTTTATATCTACAATACCTATGGAAACTGACGTCTTTTTTCATGTGGGTAAGACAGGTGGCTATCCAAGAGTATCTGTTGGAAATGTAGGTAAACATATTGATCAGAAAAAGTACCAGTGTATGCCAATTTAGAGTGTCACTTTACAAATTGAGTGCTTTGATTTGATTCTCTGTAAACTTTAACCGGAAATTCTAATTTTTAGTCACCCTAGAGTTGCTTTTCATTTGAGAATTGCGGTTAAATTAAACCTCAAATTCGTCGAAATATTTCAAAATCTGTTGCAGCAATAGTAACCGAAGTGCTCAGGCCACACACAAAATATTTTAGCCATATTGAATGTGTTACTGTGAGGACATTGCTAGCAATCTGTGGGAGCTAGAGCTGGGAAAATATGGTCCATTTGGGAGTGCCTTAACGCACTTAAGCGTTCATATTTGACAGCTGCCACGCCCTTGACTGTAGATACTTCTGGAACAGACTATACAGAACGATACGTGCTACGATCCTTACAAATACTATTTTTGCTTCGTTCACGTTCAAACATCTATTCATACACGTGCCGGTTGCAAGAGCTAAACGACCCTTTAAATAAATCTTAAAACTCTAATTCTACCTTTTCAGTTACCAGAATAACAGCAAATACTAAGCATCCTCGGAATCCTGTAATACTCTACAGATACGACTTTTAATCACTTTTTGACGACTTATTAAGGATTAAGCAATTAACTGTCCGCTGCGGGGTTTGAACTTCTCTAAGACAATGTTTTGTTAGGATCGCTGTGATTACGACTTCATTTAGTCCGGATTTGTAGAGTGAAATTTTGCTGTGTTATTTTTTGTAAAGTAATAGGCATTCTATATTATCTTGAAGTATAAATATAATTTGTTTAAATAATTTTTATAATTCATTTTTTTGTCTGGTGCAATAGTTCGCTAGTGCCCATCTTCAAGAATAAAGGTGATGTACAGGACTGCAACAACTATCGAGGGATAAAGCTCATGTCACATAGTATGAAGGTATGGGAGAAAGTAATAGAGAAAAGATTGCGAGAGGAGAGTGAGATTACCCCAAACCAGTTTGGGTTTATGCCAGGTCGAGGAACAATGGACGCCACTTTTGCACTCCGCCAATTGTGCGAGAAGTACAGACGTGCACACAAGAACTTGCACATGGTGTTCATTGATCTGGAGAAAGCGTATGATAGAGTACCTCGGGATGTGCTGTGGTGGGCCTTGAAAGAGAAAGGTTTGCCCGGGAAGTATGTAGAGTTAATTCGTGCTATATACAGTCAATCTCGTACCTACGTCCGGTCGGCTGCTGGCAATACCGACAAGTTCAGTGTGGCTGTAGGCTTGCACCAGGGATCGGCTTTAAGTCCTTACCTCTTCCTGTTGATTATGGACGCTCTTACGTCGGAAATCCAGGAGGAGGCACCCTGGTGCATGTTGTTTGCCGATGACATTGTCCTTGTCGGTGAAGATGGACCTGAGATCCAGAGCAGATTGGAGAAATGGCAACAGAAGCTGGAGAATGTTGGCTTGAAAATCAGCAGAACCAAAACCGAACATATGTTCTGCGATTTCGGCGGTCTCTCCAGTTTTGGAGCCATAGCGCTTGATGGCGCACTTCTCCCAGTCTGCTCCGACTTTCGGTATCTCGGTTCACTTGTGCAAAGCGATGGCGAAGTAGATCGGACGGTTAAGCACAGAATTAACACTGGATGGATGAAATGGCGGCAGGTCACGGGAACAATCTGCGACTCCCGCATTCCCCTTAAGCTTAAGGGGAAGATATATAAAACAATGATTAGACCTGCTGTTTTGTATGGATCAGAATGTTGGGCCACAAAAGGGATGAATGAAAGGCAATTGCATGCAGCAGAGATGAGGATGCTAAGAGGGATGTGTGGTGTTACACGAATGGATAGAATAAGAAATGAGTACATAAGAGGAAGTTTGAAAGTGGCGCCGGTAACGGAAAAGTTGTGTGGAAATCGGTTGTCATGGTATGGGCATGTGATGCGGAGGAATGAGGAAAATGTCGTGAGGAGAGTTTTGAGTATGAATGTCGATGGCTATAAGCGTAGGGGAAGACCAAAAAAACGATGGATGGAATGTGTGAATGATGATATGATTAGAAAGGGGGTGACTACCGAGATGACGTCTAATAGAGAAGTATGGAAGAAAAAGATATGTTGCGCCGACCCCAAATAAATTGGGATAAGGGCAGGTGAATGATGAATGATGATTCATTTTTTTTGTCTATGGAGGGGAATTTACAGTTCCCTATTTTATATCTTTGTGTTTCAGTTGTAAGAGGCATGGAAAATAAAATTTTATTTTTGGAAAAATCCACAGATAAGCAACAATTTAAAGATTTTCCACTTGATGAGGATTTTTTTTCATGTATAAAATGTAAATTCAACTTCCTTACATTTACAAAAAAAAATCGGTACTATTTTTGACTCCATCCAGGCTTTAATTAAATCAGTATAAAATTATCATACCTCTAGAGTTCAAACAAAATGATTTAAAAACCAAATACGTATTCGAACTTTGAATATCGATACCCTGTTCGGTACAATATCCGCAGATTTGTTATTCTAAATTCCGTGCATTGATTTGATTCGATTATTCATCAGGTCGCGGTGTAATAATCGAATGCATCTTGTTTGTGATTCGATTCATAAATATGCAAGTTGAGTGGGACCAATCCGATTGACAGATATCTAGAGCTGCTGTTCAGAATGTAATTTTGTTTGTAATGACATGATTTTAACCTAAATTAAATATTTGCACACCATTTGTAATTGTAGAATGTAAAGGGGCCATCGCGGCAGGCCTGGACTGAGATGGCAGGATGAGCTGGACTCCTTTCATAAATATTGGTCCTGTCAGCTCTGGACAGGGAGAGGTGGAGAGAGAGTAGGGAGGCCTTTGACCTGCAGTGGGACATTTAAAAAAAAAATCTCTATGACACAATGAACGAAACCGCGCGAAATGAACGCAAGATTGACGGAATTAGCCAAGACGTGGTTTCGAGTAAGGAATCGTTAAGTGGTCATAGTGAATTAGAGTCCTAGCTGGCCCTGCAGTCTCGACAAATATAACGACACAACTCGGTCGCTAAGTCTAATCGATGACAAATTTCTTTAATACATTTTCAACCTTATGCTTTCGAAATAAAGTTGAAAATCTATTAAAGGAATTTGACAACGATACGACTTGGCGACCGATTTTTGTCGCTGTTTAATGTCGAGACTGCATGCAGGGGCTGGCCTGCCGCGTTGCCGTTTGCTGCTAAATAAAGGCAAAATGTCAACATGTTTAATAAGACTGAGAACTCAAAAATTCAACACTTCTTTAGATAAACTTAAAAGCAAGCACTTCACAATTTAATAATTTCCAGTGAATTCATACTTACCTTACAGAATGCGTTCTTTCCTCACAACGTTATTCAAATCGACAAAATAAGAAGTTATGAATTACGAAACAAATATTCTACGAAGCGAAAAACCTCTTCACTTAAACAAATAACGACAATAAACCTTATGTTCTATGAATAAGGTTTAGATTACTACAGCACAAGTTGTAGATAGGATGTAATTTAAAAAACTGGAAACATAATGACGCGAGAAATGAAATTGCGGGAATGTGTACCGAATTTTTATTCAAAAAAATAATTTTATTGTACGCGCAGTTTTGATTACTGTATTAGATATAATAATGATGTACATTTTAGGAGATATTTTCGTGCTGCATTTTTGATTTTGCCGAGAAACGGTAGAAGGAGTGTTGCCAGTGTTGGTCTGCAGTCTGCGCCAATAGCCAGATGGGTGGACGACCTACAGAAGATCGCGGGGAATACTTACGGGGGGTAATTGCGTAACACTCTAACAGTAGCAATGGATTTCATTTTGACAGTTCAACAACATTCATTGCGTTATTTATGGTGTTGAGCAGACAAATTTTTCGAACATAAGGGATAATTTTTTTTAACAGTTCCAAATTTATACAGGGTGTTCTACCCATGAATATGAACAACTTTCACTATGGGACCAACTCTGAAATCACGAAAAAAGAATCAGCTGTTTAATACAAAAGTTCAATACCTACTTGACCAAAATGTATGAAACAGCAGATTTCTTTTGTCGTGATTTCAGAGTTGGTCCCATAGTGAAAGTTGTTCATATTTTATATAAAAATTTGGAACCGGTAAAAAAATCACCCGATATAAAGCAATGTATTAGCAATATCCTTCAAAATGATTCAGGTTGTGATTGATAGTGATTTACACAATTAGGGTGCTGGATGAAACTCGCACAGACCAGGGAAGCATGACACAAAAGGGAGTACCTAGGCAGATAGGCAGAAGAACGATAAGCACTAAAACCAGAAATAAGTGAAATAAAACAGCTTTAACAACGTTACGCCAGTAATTAGATTGAAGATTACGCTTGTAATTATAATAACTTTATGTTGCAAGGATATTATTGCCTATAGGGACCTGAAAATGCGGAATAATTTCAAGAAATATATTGAGTATTGAATCTAAATGCATGCTATTCTGACCACACTCTTGGTACAATTTATGACAGAACAGGATCGGCAGATGTGACCTGAGAATTACATTCTGCAGACATAAGCGTATAGGCGTTTCAGATTCACACCAAGTAGGTACTTCAAAATTGAATACAAGGTGTTAGGTACAGTCAACAAAAGAGATAAGTATCCAGGATCGTCGGATATAGTTGAAGTTTAGTAAGACACCGATGGATGTTGTCGATTGAAATTTAATTTGATAAAAGAGCTGTTTGTTTTCTATTAATTAAATTCAATTTTATTAGAGAACATCCATCGGTTTCTTACTAAACTTCGACTATATCCGACGATTCTTCACACTTATATCTTTTGTTGACTGTACATTTAACACCATAAAATTATTATATAACTTATAACTTCCAACTTTAAATTCCAGTGACGACTATTGAATTCAACCCTCTTATATTTTCCGCGCAATTTCTCAATCTTGCACACTTCAGATACAAGATGTTACAAAAGACATAAGTACTGGTTACACAATAGAACAATTCTCATACAAATGTATACAAGTTGTATGACGAATCATCGATTGTGAGAGCCCTTCATTCATGGGACCCACTCGTTTCATACATCGCCGGTCATATTGATCGAGGATCTATAGATCGGTGTGAAATAATGGTTAATTTATGTCAACCCGTGACGAATTGGCTATCATTGTGTCTGTGGGCTGTTACGTTGGTTGATTGAGGGTTAACGTGTTACAGTTAATCGATGGTAGTCGTTTATTATGTCGATAAATGTTATTGTAGTGTCTAATGCAGGGACAGTAATGGAATGAGATTTTGAGGGTAATTTTGAATAGAAAAAAGGTAGTAATATTATAAATTCAGAAGCGTCTGTCTGTCTTTATGTTACCTTTTCACGCCTAAAACACTGAGCGGATTTCTATAAAATTTGGTAAGGGGACAGACTGCATACTGAATGGACATTGGCTACTTTTTGTCTCAATATAATCCCACACTTTCATTCTTTCATATTCATTCACTATATTTTACCCGAAATATAGGGGATAAAAGTTTGTATGGGAAACCCAGCATTTCTTATGTTAAGGATATGAAAATTCAAATTTATGCCTTTTATAGGTATAATTTTTTTTTTTTTTTGTTAGCCTATATTGTCCCACTGCTGGGCAAAGGCCTCCTCCAAATCCTTCCAGGAACTCTTTTCCCGCGCCACCTCGAACCAGCCCTCGTTGTACGCGTCCAGGTCATCTCGCCATCTCTTTCTAGGCCGGCCTCGGCGGCGCCGTCCATCTTCAGGCACCCATTGTGTGAAGATTTTTACGAAACGAAAACGAAAAGAAGGTATAAATAAAGAATTATTTTTGTAAAATCACCTCCCAAGGGGGTAAAATAAGGGGCGATTCACAGTGAAGTGAAATTCACACGGATTTAATGAAGTTTTTGTGTATTTTTTTTTAAGGGATAGAAAGAAAATTATCTGTCTGTTACCTTTTCATGCCTTTTAATTGCTGAACGGAATTGGATGAAAAGTGTATCGGATAGGCCATGAATTGGGTTAGGACGTAGGCTACTTTTTTATCCCGGAGGTAAATTACCGTGGTATAATTTCCGACCATCACGTGGGCAAACTTGCGAGTAAAAGCTAGTAACTTTCATAAACTCGGCTGAAGTACTACTGCGAAGAGATGACTTCACCTCAGCCCGAGCTAGGTCCGAAGGCGATCACTCGTCTAAAACTACAAAAAATGTTCTTTCTTTGTACCTACTTAGTACGCAAGCGCGACTGCTGAGCGTGGGGTCCACGGTTCGATTCCCAGGTCAGGCAACGTGTTATTAGGTTTTTCCATTAGGAATTTCTTAGTAACAGCCCGGAGTTTGGAAGTTGGCGGTGTGATAACCCCGTGTCTCGGAAAGCACGTTAAGCCGTTGGTCCTGCGCCTAATTCCTCTCCGTTCGTGTCAGATTGCGTGCCGTCCCATCGGACTAAGAGAATAGCTTATGCATAATCAGCCTATAATGTTCCCCCTTTTAGGACACAGGCCTCCTCTCTATGAGGGCGGTCACACGCGGGCTTAGTGCGGTAGATGTCACATATCTACGAATTGTTGGTTCTAAGACATACTGGCCGGTTTCCTCACAAAGTTTTCTTTCATCGTTTTGAGAGCAGTGGTGATGAAATGAAATATAACATGTTAATGAAGTGTCTGCCGGGGTTCGAACTTTACTACCTACAACTCGTAAGTTGAGGCCGATACCACTGGGCCACCATAGCTCGACGTGCCCGTGTAGGTATGTGAAATAAATTATCTCAAATTTGAATGTGAAAAAAACAAATTCCCTCTGCAGTTACTGGATGATTTAATTGTGTATCACAATAGGTAGTTACACAGAGTATCAATATAAACAGGTGGGCACAGTTAATTGATTAGGTGCTCAATGTAGCGTAAAATTACTGCGGTGTTATATTACGTAATATCATCCATCTTTTAATATTGGCAATGAAGTTGGTTTATATTTTAAATTACGGCCATTATGGGTATTTCGTGAATGGTAATAATTTTATGATGGACAGTAGTTACCTATTCTGGTATCAGCTGTTTGAAAATAACTGCAACGGCAGGGGCTTGTGGCTAAGTAATAACAGCCGTACTTGTCGACCGACCGTGTTAAGTTACGCATGTTACGGTTGGTTCGTGGATTGGTGACCATATTTACATACCAAGACCCCTCCGTACCTCCGAAAGCTCGGTGGTCCCGGCTGTCATTCATGGATCTTTGACAATCATTACGGGTCATCAGAAGCCCGAAAATCTGACAACCAATCTTACCAAGGGGTATCGTATTACCCAGTATCTCACCGGGTTGTGCTGGTCAGATATGCAAATATGCAGTCGGTCCATGTAAAATACAGGTCTTCAGTTGCATACTGTTAGACTGGAAGCCGACTCGAACATAGTTGGGAAAATGTTCGGCGAATATACTAAGTAGCGTCAATTATCCTGGTATAGTATCAGAATAAAAGGCAATACTGCTTTCAGTTTTGACTGGAAGTGACAGTCAAAGTCAAAGTATGAAGCTATATAATATACATAATATTTATTTCTGTAAATTGGTTAAAAAAATAATATATTGGTTTACTTAAATAACTTTTATAATATTTAACACAACTATGTATTTACACTCGGTACTAAATTAAATGACTAACTATAGTCCGCGCGGAACTAGTTGGCCGCGGTTTAGGTATGTGAGCGGTGGGACGGAGGGGCGCATTACTCAGTACGTGCGTTACGAACCGCCGCCCACCCCTGTCCCCACCTCAGCGGTCAACTAGTTCCGCGCGGACGATAGCAAACTATACAAAACAAAAGGACACTTATAAAGGCGTCAAAGTACTTGTCCGCATCGCTGTCTCCGGAAAAATTAAAACAAAAAACAGTGGCACTCCGGGAGTGCCGACAAAAGTGAAAACAAAACACAAACAGAATACTTTGCCATCATTCACTGACATATCGGATATACATTAAAACCGAGTACATCGCGAGGACAGCCGAACACATCCGAAGTGGTGTCGGTTAGAAGCGGTGTCGGTTAGGTAGAAAGAGAGGGGGATACTCCTACGCCGCGCCGGCTGTCTACTCTCCATCCGTCTTACGAATTTTCGATCAGGGTCACGTGTCCTGACGCGAGTTTAACATTTTTTACCCATTACAAAAAAAGTGTACAAAGAAGTTTTCACTTCAAAAACACGTCTACACGCCAAAAATAACGAATGTTTTAAAGCTAGATGAGTTCAGTTATTCAGTATTTCCCATAGAGTAAGTAATGTTTGGTATTTCCTATTTGAAACAAACTCAGACTCCAGTCACTGTTAAAATTGTTGTTTTTTTATATATTTTTTTATTTGAAATGGACTTGCTCTTGACTCTAGTCTAGGTCAAATGTGACATAGACAAAGTCGACGATGGAGTGAGCTTATCCTTAAGAAGTCTGTTCACTCTCACTTTGAAGAGAAACAAATACAATTCTTAGAAACATTTTATTTACACCATAACATGATTATATGAATGAAGCTCCTACTACCTAGTTTACAACCCTCTCCTGGTACACAAGAGGTTACCTTCGACTGTCTTCGAACAATAATCATCATAATCATTCGTCATACAGTCGTGAATAGAATACGAATGTTTCCCAAACAGATTCAAATAAACATTATTATCAACAATCAAATTGGGTTACTGACTATTGTCATGGAAATTACTGAAAAGGGAATGATAGACTGAACAAAATAATTTGCTAACGTTCTTTTAAACTAAGTATAATATGATTTTATCATGATTTTATCTCACGAAACGACGAGCGCTCTACTTGTGTTAACCAAATGTACAGACGCCAGTACATCAAGCTACTACAAACTGTCAAATTTCTTCAATAGACTTTCAACCTTATCGCTACAGCATAAGGTTCAAGGTTGATTGGGAAAGTTTGACAGTTTCGGGTAGCTTGATGTGCTGGCGTCTGTACACTAGCTTCGTTTCGTTCATACTATTGTGGCCATACACGCATGCCCGTTTCGAGTTCTACGCACCTGATCTTTCTAAAGAACATCACCAATTAGATCACTATACTACATTCTTCTATGGCGTCCTTTTCCAGCGTTTGTTCACATCTCCCTTAAGAAAAATACATTTTTTTTACTAAACTATGTCCAGCAGTAAGTACCTATAGATAGTCATAATATTTAAACGACAGTGTAAACGAGTATACATATGCGACAATACCACTGCAGTAACAGTTGTAACCTATTTGACAACAAGCAAAATTAGACTTTCACTGCTTAGCTGATGAGTTTTAAATCAATTGTCAGCACAAATAAGAGGGGTCCTTGAATTCGGTAACCTATTATCAAAGCATACGGTTGTCAACGTGATGGGATTTATTGGACTACTCTAGTCACACTAGAGTGGAGCGTTTCGAATGACATGCAAATATGTTCGCATGTCATTTGTTCCCGAATCACTCGTTATTGTTATTTACGTTTGTTGGTTGGTTTGATAATAGGGTCTTTTTCGTATAGCAGTGGCTGCAGCGGCAAACTGATGACTCCTAAAACTTTGATTTCATGACGGATCCGCTTTCTTAGGAACACAAATGCTAACCTATTAATTTTATCTTGTTTGTCGTGGGTGGCAGATTTTTGTCAAAAGTGAAAGTGAAAGGGAAAATCATGAAAATTATTTATTACCGATCCAATACAAAAGTCACAACATCGTTATAAACCTGAAATCAAAACACAACAAAAACATCGATTAAATTGAACCATAATCTTAAGTCTAAAGAATATCTAAACTTCGTCTTCGTCGAAAGAAATAAATCATGTTTAATCATGACTTTCAAGATACTTTAACATGACTACTTACCTATTATTTAAAATTCGTTAACTTTTTGTTAAAATAAATCTTTGTACTTACAGGTTTTTCTTAACGTCTTTTTAATTTTTCTTCTCATTTTGCTGAATTTTAAGTATGGAAACGTTACTACTTGAATAAAGATAATATATTATGCTATTCAGCCTACGTGTTTTTACTTTGTTGTGGTAACATTTTACCGACGTTGAATTTATCACACATTAAATAAAAATTACTCATGGAAAAGTAAACCAAGTTTAACGACACTAACGTAATACCATCAACAAATAATCTATTTCCCACCCTAATTGCTGACCAAAAATCACATAGACAAATAAATCAAATTGACAATAGGGAACGCACTTGATGACAGTCCAATCGTAAACGGGAACCGGCTGATGAAAAACAAATTCCGAATTTGAAGTTCGAAATTCAAATAGATACCAATGAAAAGATGCCGCGTGGCGAACTATACGCCAACTAACTTTTATCATACAGTTTGTAAAAAATAGAACACACGAATTTGAACTCTATTATATACTCAATAAAATTCATCTATCAGATTTTCAACTATAAAGATATTTTTTGGGAGTGTTATGCAAAACCGAAATATTTTTGCATTTTTTTAACTACAAATAATAACAAATCTAGGCTTTATCCGGTTGTGTTAAAGGCTATATTAGAAAAAAATATCTATTTTGAACAGCAAAAGGGATCGAGTGTTCCAGTATGGCTGCCACGCGGCAACGCGTCCCTCCATAGATAATAAATGCTTTTGGCAAATAATTACGTTATTTGATTTTAGATGGATGATGGTCGTTGGGCAAACATTAGGCGGAATCCCTACGTGGGAGATTTATTAAGCGTGTTGCGTTGCGTTTTAGGGTTATTAAATAATATAGATATTGGAAATTATTTGGATAAAGTAGAAAACTTATAAGTACTTACCTACCGGTAAAATTAAATAGACGAAAATATTATTAGACGCATTTCGAAAATACGTAAGCTCTCATCTGTACTAATAATAAAGCTGAAGGGTTTGTTTGTTTGAACGTGATAATCTCTGGAACTACCGATCGGATTTAAAAAAATATTTTTGAATTTGATAGCCCAATTCTTGAGGAAGGCTATAAGTAGGTTATTTAACATCACGCTACAATCCTTAGGAGCCGAGCAAAATGAAAAAAAGTCAGAAGGAACGTTAAGCGAAAACGAAGTAATAGTGCGAGCAGGCGATGCGATGCGACGAGGTGGGTCGGGGAACATGAAATTTCACACGGACGAAGTCGCGGGCAGAAGCTAGTTACATTAATAAAATCTTAATTTTTTACGATGGCAGGAATAGTCGACACCAGCTTAGTCGCCAAAGAAGAAAAAAAAATCTTCATTTTTATTTTAGTATGATGACATTATGTTTATTTATTTATTTATTTACTTTAGGATCTCCAACAAAAGATATACACTGAACATTATATAGTTAATGGACAATAATTATGGTTAATGTTTAATATCTATGGAAAAATAATTCTCTTAGAAGGAAAATGATCAAATTTAATATTCAGGTAAGTAAATATCAATCTTTTGTCACCTCAATCAATCAGTAGATCTATACTAACCACTAAGCCACTTCCAAAAGTATCTTTCCAATAAGTAAAGTCCCAATAACTTGTGTAATTTATCATGAGACCTTACAATTAAATTCATAATGATACCTCCGACCAATTCAATATTCTAATAAATGGCGAAGCCACCGCTCAATGAGTAAAGCTGGTGATTTAAATAGGGACCACGGAGTAGGTACGGTCAGAAGGTCCACTTTGGACGATATGCCAAAGGTATTTGTAGGTTACCTGTCATTACTTTATTTCACTGGTCAACACTGGTTTTGCCACACGAACTTTGATAGCTAATTTTGTTTTATCAATCTACCCTTATTATTAAATCACAGTTGTCATATGTCAGTTAGCCTCATATTTGTTGTGATACGGTAATACTCATAACTAGTACTACGGCAGTAAATTAACAGAAACGCGTACAAGTAAATCGTTATAAAAATATTTGTCGTTGAATTTGAACACTTTTTTGTGATTTATTAACCCTGTGAACATGTCGAGGAAGTGTAATAATGATCCTAACTCTTTTTGTTATGTCTGCGGAGAACTTACATTCAAAAAACAACGACGAAATTTTACGAATCTTGTGTTGGAGTGTTATCACGAATGTTTTGGTTTTTCTGTCGCCCAACAAGACAAATCCTGGGCCCCTCATCTCTGTTGCATAACGTGTGTGAAAATTTAACTGACTGGAAGAAAGGTGCACGACCTATGCCGTTTGCTGTACCCATGATATGGCCTGAACAGCGAAATCACGTTTTAGATTGCTATTTTTGTCTCACTGACATAAAAGGTATAAATTACATTAAAAAAAACACAGTTATTTACCCTAACTTATCTTTAGCTATAAGACCAGTCTCTCATTGTAAAAAATTGCCAGAACTAATACCAGTTGCAACTACGTCTGTTGAGAACGACAATTCACAACCGTCCACTTCAGGTCAATGTGTTGACGAGGACAATGACTGAGTTTGAAGGAATAAAATTCTAAACGAGCCACGTTTGATTTTTGTTGGCCCTCAAATTAGGGAGTTAATAAAAGATTCAAGATATGAAGAAAAATTAAGCGATTTAGAAAAATCTGCATGGAAGGCTTTTAAAAATGTTGTTGCAAATTTTTTGGGTAACCACAAGAGTGACAGCTACAGAGAGTTGGTTAGCGAGCTATTATTGTCATATCAAGCATTGGGTTGCAACATGTCACTTGAGATCCATTTTTTAGACTCGCATCTGGATTTTTTGCCTGACAATTTAGGGGCTGTCAGCGACCAGCACGGTGAGAGGTTCCATCAGGACATTTCTAATATGGAAAAGCGGTACCAGGGCAAATAGAGCCCAAATATGTTAGCAGATTACTGCTGGACAATTAAAAGGGACCAACCAGAAGCTAAATATTCAAGAAAATCTTAGATTATTAGTCATTTATAAAAAAAAATAACTTTTGATCTACGAGATCTGTGTTTTTTCTTAATATTTTAAATTACTCAATAGAATAAAATCCTTGTCTAGCAAATTTTTTTTAACTGTTTATTTTTTCTTACAATCACCAATTAAAGTAAAAAATATCAAAAAAGTCCGTGTGGCACGACAAAGTTAAAATTTTGTGTACCAGTGTTTTTAATTCTTTTTATCTTTTGTTGGCAGATTATTTTTTATTCTAGATGCACCGTCTTCACATATAATTATATAATTAATGTATACAAAACTTGTAAAACATTTTAAAAGAGTAACGGTGGAGTTTCTTGCCCATTCTTCTCCATACGAAAACTACGTTTTGGAATGGGCGACTAGAATCAATTCGTTTTATTATAATTTTTGACGTTCAAAAGTGCCTTTAGTGTGCCTGATTGAAATAAATGATTTGACTTTGACTTTGGTATTTTTTTGGGTCAACGCAGCGCCGAGAGTTGAAAATCTAACGTTCAACATATTTGGGTATTACATTTAGTCCTCGGTGGGTGTGTGTGTGTATGTGAGAGTAAACGGGCCCAGCAGTATTAACCTTGCATTATTTATGATAGCCAGGGTCAACAAAGATTCCTTTGTTTTTGTCACTCTTAAAAATCTGCAATTCAACAACTAAGTCGCCTGAAGTAAAAAAAAAAAACATTGTTGTGTTACCTCCTACAGTTGAGATTTTAGTCATACATACATATACCAACAAACCCTTTCAAAAACGTCGTCTTGTCATTCCCACTGTATCACATATCTACTGTGACTGTATGAAGTAATTATTATTTCTGCAGTAATGTTAGCCTTCTGAACTATTTTGCTTAGCAGTAATGGTGGAGTGGACTGGAAAGTTTTCGATACACAACTGGGGCCCAGATTTCACGGAATTAAGTAGATATTGTGCAGGCTTCGCTGCATACAAATTATTGGAATATTCATTTATGTGACGTAAGAATGGTTTACGGTTTCAGTTTATTTAATTTTGAGTACGATTTATTCATCACTAACTTTTGCTCGCGGCTTCTCCCGCATTGAGCTCGGAAATTATGCCACGGGAACAAACTACGGGAATAAAAAGTATCCTATATCCTATCCCAGGTCATAGATAACCTGTGTGCCAAATTTCATACAAATGTGTTCAGCCGTTTAGGCGTGAACAGGTAACAGGCAGACATACAGTTTGGATACTATATGGATACTTTTCTACTTCGTGGTGCCACACTAAGGCCGTTTGTCCACAGTCACGTAATGATGACGGCGCCGAAGTTGTAATACATACATACATTTACTAAGGCCGCGTGTCCACCGTACGCCGTCACAGGAACGTCACGCTCGGATCGAGTAATCTCGTTTCCCGTTGACGTCCCGTTGACGGTGGTGGGTGGACAAACGGTGTTATTCAAATATAATAATTATATCACAAGTGCCCGTAACTTTACCAGAATCCATAACGGATCATTAGATTCTACAATGAGCTCTATAACTAGTAAAAAGTTGTAAAAGTATCATCATCTTCAGTTTGCAGTAGTCCACTGCTGGACAGAGGCCCCTCCAATTGCACGCCATTCAGCTCGATTGTCGGCAACTCTCATCCAGCTGCTACCAGCCATCCTGCGAAGATCGTCGCACCACCTAAGGGAGTCCTACCTTACGTTTCCCGATTCGCGGCCTCCACTCAAGACGTGTTCTAAGGCTAAATATGTAGCCGGCCCATTGCCACTTCAGCTTGCTTGTCCTGGCTATGTAGACAACTGTAAGTAAAAAAAAAGTAAAAGTAAGTACCTACATATACAAATAGTATTAATAAGCTAAATAGCATAATAACTAATAACAACTAGTCGGTCGCAGTTCGGCGGCCATATTGTTTTCTAGTCCCGAAACAAGAAGACAATACAACTTTGATTATTTCTGTTCCCCGAGTAATTTGAACGTCAAACTAGTTGCCAGCCCAGCCAGTGTTGCCAGTTGCGAACTACAAATGACTTTGCTTGATTAATTTATTTTGTATCGGAACTGCTGGTTGGAACTAAATTCTTTGGTTTAGTTTGGTTTCTGGGTATTTGACGTATTTATTTTATACTAGCTTCCGCCCGCGGCTTCGCCCGCGTGGATGTCGGAAATTATCCCACAGGACAGTACCGGGGAAGTAGCGCATGTCCTTCCCTAGGGTGTTATCTATCTCCTTGCCAAATATCGAAATCCGTTCAGTGGTTTAGGTGTGAAAAGGTAACACACAAAAAGAGGTACTTTCGATATGGCTCACTATTTTGGGCTTCCACATAAAAGGTAGATAATATATTCTGTCGCGGATATTTATTTAGAACTGTTTAAGACAAACAAAACTCGCATGATACATTATATTCGTGTAACAACAGCGCTTCTGCGAGATTCAGCTGTTGTAGAGGTTTCTGTGGCTCTTTGGGACGCCATGTAAGTCGCCTGCTGCTGACGTCGATCTTGTGACTCTTCTGGTGTCTCCGCAGCCCGTTGAGACACCACTATACTCGGCATGCTGTTGACGCCGATCTTGGGACTGTTCCGGTGTTTCAGCAGCCCGTTGAGACACCAGATACTCAGCATGCCGTTGACGTCGAGGTTGAGACTGTTCTGGAGTTTCAGCAGTTGTTGAGATGCCAGATACTCAGCGTGTTGTTGACGTCGATCTTGGGACTGTTCTGGTGTCACAGTAGCTCTGTGTGCCGCCTCACGCACCGCCTGTTCAAACCTTCCCAGCTCAGTTTGTTGAAACGTCTCGTTATTCTAAGTCTAGCTATTTTTATAGCTCGACCTAGAGCTTTCTTTTTAGAGCTTTATGAAATATTAGACTTACGCTTTTGGAGTCATTATTGTAAGTACTATATAAAAAATCACCAAATCGGTAGTAATTTTCAAACTAAATAAAATAATTCCAATAGCTAATTAGGAGGAAAACGAATCTAACTTCTTATTACTTACCACACAACCTAAAACTATACGTTAATCTTAAACTAACAAAAAAAAAACAATTGTAATAATCTAAGTACTTAGGTACCTAATGAAAATAATAACGAATCTATTTAGGTACTTAATACAAACTAAATACAACCTATACCTAACCCGTGACCTAACTAACTAAAAATACAATCCTACCTATAAGTAATTAAACAAACAAAGAAAACAATTGTAATATAACTACTTAATAATTGAATTTAAAACGAATCTATATTTGTACTTAAAATATACTACCTAAAAATTATAATGCCTACTGTTAGTTAGTAATAAATCGCTTTGAAACGAATTTATAGCTGTAAAAAAAACTCAAAATGAACACAACCGTCAACGACGTCTGTCGGTCTGCCCTCACACCCAGTAGTATAAAAGTGTCCTGTGCCTCACGCACATAATATTAGTAGACACACCTTCCAATGTATAAATAAAAGGATAATAAACTTATTATTGAAATCCTTAGAACGGTCTTTCCTTTGGTGTTCCACGGTCTGCCTGCCCGCGTTCGGGACTTCATTGCCTGGACTGGACCGCCCCTCCACCCCGTCTCTGCGCGCCCCGACTCATGTAGGCATTAATAGCCCTCCACTCAGGTCAATCTTATCGTGATAACTTTTAAAGTATTCGTCCAAATTGCTTAGTGTAAAAGACAAAGTTTATCTACATGAAATACCGAAAGCGATAAATGTATTGATTTTTATAAGAATTAACAAAGTACTCTGAAATATGCATTGTAAAAAAAGTACCCAATTTAAATGTATTTATGGATCACTATTTTGGATATAATGGCTTCCACAAAAAAGATAGATATATGCTGTCGCGGACTTTTATTTAGAACTTTATAAGACAAACAGTTCCACGATACATTATCTTCATGTAACTCTAACGGTTTAGGCAGCGCACGCCAAGATAGCTCTCAGAGGGCAGGAATTTTTCTGACTTACTTGATACTTATCGTTATATTATGGCCAAATCACACAAAATGTTTATAAATTGTAGCCTATGTGTTATTCTGATGTATAAGCTATATTACTGTGAAGTTTCATCAAAATCCGTTCAGTAGTTTTTGCGTGAAGGAATAACAAACATCCAAACAAACTTTCGCATTTATAATATTATTAGTAGGATATAGGGGAAATGGTTACTTATTTGTTATTTTTTTTCAGCTATTAAGTAATTGAGAGCAGTGGTAACCCAGTGGTAACGGCCGCGACTGACGAATTATAGGTCGTAGGTTCGAGCTCCGACGGGTGCTTCATAATCATATCCTCATAATCAGCCTATAATGTTCCCACTGCTGGGACACAGGCCTCCTCTCTGTGAGAGGGAGTCCTGTGACGGATGCTTCACTTTGTATAAATTATTTCATCACCACTGCTCTCAAAACGACGAAGAAAAACATTCTTAGGAAACCGGCATGTCCTAGAACCAAAAATTCAAAGACATGTGACATCTACCAATCCGCACTGGTGGATTACGGCCCAACTCTCTCTCACCTTGGAGGAGGCCTGTGACCCAGCTGTGGGAACAGTATAAGCTGATTAGATATGCTATACTTATATTTATTAAATAATTGTGCTTTTGGTTCTTTAAGCTTTAGTTTAGATTGTGCTCAATCTGCCTAGCCTTTTCCCAAATATGGTTGGGGTCAGCTTCCAGCTTAACCGGATGCAGCTGAATACCTGTAGTTTACATAAAGCGACTGCCTATCTGACCTCTACAACCCAGTTACTGGGTAACATGATACCCCTTGGTAAGACTAATTGACAGACTTTTGGGCTTCTGACTACCAAAGATCTACGAGTGACAGCCGGGACCAACGACTTAACCATTTCAGAGGCCCGGAGGGGTCTCAGTATGAAAGGGATGGCCACCCATTTGCACACCGACCGCGGCAAGCGGTCTGGCGTCTTACGAGCAGTTAACATTGTGCTTATTCCCACTTTAAGCAGCTAAAGCTTTATTAGGGTTATTAGTTGTTACTTATTTAGGTTGAATTTCCAACTTGAAAAAAAAAAATAGTGCGCCTCCTAACCCACAATAACTTGCAAATTGATTGAGGTTTTTTCAATACACGATTACGAAATAACAAAAAAAAAAAACTAATTAGAATCGCTTGTAAAATATTCTAAATAGAAATTCTAATTACTTACCTTTTTGCAGACAACAACGTTCTAACTAGGTAGGTATATATAAAATTACCCACTAGTCTTAATGACAGTGGTTAATACATTAAACTTTAAAATACATTTGACTTTATTAATTGTGACGTAAATTACATTTAATTTAAGTGCGTATTTGAAAGTTTCACAAAATAATGTTATAAGTTTTAAATGCAACTTTTCAGTTTTCAGCATGTGTACTTAGATAAATTGCGGGTAAGTAATGTTATTTATGTTGCTAAAGTGTAGTCTATAATAAACTGTTTTCAGCACTTACAGTAGATTATAAAACATTCATTTAAGTGCGGTTTTTTGGTGATATTAATGTGACGTTTTCAGTACCTATCATTACGATATTTAATTGTGGTTAAAATGCGTGTGATGAATGCATTAAAATCTGATAAAAGCATCATTATAACGTTGTACCAAAATTTTCCCTGATGCGGTGACATCATTTTAATATTACTTGTTGAGTACCTACGTACTTATGAATAACGTAATAACCATATGAAACGAAATGGAATGTTTATTTCTGTAAGTAGATCTTTACTACTTTTACACGTCAATATTTTGTTGGTAAATATTTTAAAACTACATAGATGGCGATGGCATTCTCATTTCTTCTGAGGGATCAGTCAGCTAGGGACTGATCCCTCAGAAGAAATACCAAAACAAACCCAGAGGTTATGGCATCTGATATTGCTAAGTCTGTCACCTTGACACTCTAATATTACTCTATTTATTTTAAGAATTACTTATAGGCATTCGCTAATACTTACATAGCTAACACCCTAAAATATTCAAAATTCCCAACCTTAAACAATATTCGAATTAATTAAAAATATACACACTACTAAAATCCTCTATAAATTCCAGTCTCCAGGGCACAACTATGGGAGCTTGCATTATTAGAGGCGCAACATAAACATGTCCCCTACATTCTTTGGGGCTCTTCAAATTCTCTGCTCTTAATGAAATCACTATGCAGTTGTGCCCCTGTATGACAATCTGCTGTAAGGACTATATTCGATTTAATCTATATCTAAACATATAAAAAATTATAGCCCCTTTTCGCGTCTGTCTGTATGACTGCGTTTTTCTTCTACAGGATTTTTTTACGGGTTTAGTGCGCATGCTGTAACCATGAATTCAGCATATGATTTGAGACCACAGCGTACAAAATCATCGGTTATAAAAAAAAAACTGCTGTTTCATAGAAAAGTGCAATACCTACGCGTTTAAAATGTATGGAACAACTAATATTTTTTAACATACGTATGATAAAGAAATATAAATATTTTATAGTAAAAAACCCGTGTGAAGCAGGACGGCTCACTAGTACTATAGAAGGCAAGTTTTAGAAAGCAAATGTATAGAACGTGATTATTTGCAACAATGATTCAATACAATACGATGATTTCATAAACTTTGTCGGTCAATCAGAATGAGCTAAAACTCTACTTGCAAAAATATTTTAAAAGATTTTTGTCTTGGAAGGTCAGCCCCGCTGCTACCTTGCATTGCTACGTACTATCCTAACTAATATTATAAATGCGAAAGTAAGTTTGTTTGATACCTTTTCACACCTAAACCACTGAACCGATCATTCTGAAATTATACATATACGTTGTCAGGTGTACAGAAACAGACATAGGGTACCTATCATCCCGAAAAAAAGTGCTTTTCCCGAGGAAAACAACAAAAACGTTGTTATGATAATACATGGCGCCACGTGTATTTCGGATTATGATTGAATTATTTTAGAAACTAGAAACTTACGCGGGTGAAACCGCGGGGCACAGCTAGTTATAATTATAATTTTGAGCCAAATGTATAAATTGGAATTTTTTGCCATTGATACGGTAAGAAAAAGATGCTAGTATTTTTACAACGGCATAATCTACTCATCATACCCTTATATACCTACTTAGTCGTGCCGATATGAACTTTGCTGTAAGAATACTGCAGTCTAGTAACAGAGCCTGTTAATATATGCAAAAATATGATCTCAAGGTCGTTTATCGTTGAATATTATCCGGCTTATGTTCGCTACAGAACACAAGCCTCTACGCGTAGGCGTCTACGAGCGTCTACGAGCGTCTACGAGCGTCTACGAGCTGCTACGAGCTGCTACGAAGTAAATGAAGCTTTATTATAAACAGACTCAACTTTTATGATATAGTTGGTTCTTATATTTAAAACACCTTTCTATGGCTTTTAATATTAAGTGTGAAGTCGTGTGATGTGAGTAAGGATGCCTGATGACTTTGAGAACACTCTGACATGTTCTAGACTCAAAAATTCGAAGACATGTGACATATTACCAACACGCACTGGGTCCGCGTGGTAGGTTACGGCCCGGTCCCTCTTACCGAGAGGAGGCCTGTGTCCCAGTGGGGGAACGTTATAGACTGAATATGCAAAGGGCAAAAATGTTTCCTACATTGGATGTGGAGTTTCAAGCGATCTGAATTGCATGCCAAACATTCCTTAAGGTCGTGAAAATAAAAGAGAATGAGCTATGCCAAGTTATTAGGTATGTTTTGTATTAAGTTCCTGAACAAATAATGTAAATTTGCTTAGCCAAGTCTATAATTATGTTTATTATTTTGAAGTTTTAAAATTAAATTGTAATAGTAGTCTTTTGTAACTAACTTTCGGTCAAGGCTTTATTTGTGAAATTTATTCATTCATTCATTCGAAAGACGGCGGATTCCTGCAGCCTTCACAAGGTCATCGGTCCATCTTGTGGGCAGCCTTCCAACGCCATAGCGTTGGAACCGCCATGTCGTCTTTCTGTACACGGTCGTTACTCCAGAACCTTTCGACCCCATCGGCTATATGTTCTGCGAGCGGTGATTGATGAGAGATGTATGATGGTGAATGAATGATTAACTGATTTTGTTTATGCGATGAAGTCAGCAATTTGAAAACTAGCTCCTCTTCTTAATACCAGCAGAATAGTTTATCCATTATAATAAACTCACTAACTTTTTCATCATTGTAAATTTTATTGGGAAAATTCAATTAAAAGGCAATTTAGTTTCAGTTCGTACAATTTTATTATACCCTAACAAATTGTAAAGTTTCATCAAAATATATTTCCATTTATACCAAATCGTAGTTCATAAATTATTATTTACATTATTAACAATATACAAATATTTTACAAGCACTCCTTACTTAATTTGATCTTAGATATCACTTACTATCAATAAGTTAGAAGGATAAGTTGTATTTCTATTACAATAATGTCGTCAAATGCTGAAAATATGAAATTAATTTCTGCAAACAATTTTAATTAAACTAATTATTTTAGTACCAAATTAAAATTAACAAATGCAGCGAATAACAAAGTTAATTGAATATTGATTTAATTTTTTATTTGACTTTGTTATAAAGCAAAGACAAAATATAACATCTGTAGCAAAAATAACTTTGAAATATTAAATTAAACGTCGACAACAAAAATGAATGCCATTTTAGTTAAATGTCCACTGAAAAAATGTCTACTATTAATAATTGGGATAGTAAGTGAATCATAAGCTTCACACCTCATCATTGGCACTTTAGAATTTCACACGCATTTCACAATGTTTCGAACACTCTTAAACATTGTCAATCAAGTTAACAATCATAAAATCTTACTACAAAAGGCTCCAACCAGCCTTGGATTCAATCCAAAAACCTTCAATATAGAATACAAAATTCAGTCCAAAATTGTTCACAACTCCACCTTTCAAGAATACTGAGATAGGTTTTGGGCCTCATAACTATTGTCGTGGTCACTAACAACATCTATCTGTTCTTGATCACAAGGTTCCTGGTCCTTTGAAGAACAGGTACTCTTCGCACAGCAGCATTTCTTAGAACGAGGGTCAGCAGACATAGGAGATTCCTCCTTCTTCAGCTTCACACGGCGGTTCTGGAACCAGATCTTCACTTGTTTCTCAGATAGCTTCAGCCTTGAAGCGATCTCTATTCTCCTCAATCTTGAGAGGTACATGTTCATGGAAAACTCTCTTTCTAACTCCAGCAGTTGAGTTCCAGTGAAGGCGGTCCTGATTCTTTTGCTGGAGTCCTCTTTCAACGGCATACGTTTCAAGTCTTTCGAGTATCCTGGTAGAAGTTCTTCTGGGTGACCAAGTGGTGGGCTTGGAGTTCCATTTCTGCTTTCACTGGACAACGAAGGAGACCGTTGTCCTTGACTCTTCGATGGAGACGTGGTCACTTTGTAAGGGTGGTGTAGATACGGAGAAACAGACTTCTTCCTCTTGTGGACAAAGTTGACAGGCTCCTGTTCTTCAGTTTTCAGGTATCCTTCAAATGGCTTAGTTTCAGTCTGAGGTTCATAGAAATCAGGACGGGGCAGCTGATGCAGTATAGGGTACCGAAAATTGAGCTGCTCCAAAAACGGCCTAAACAGATCCGGGGACCGTTGCTGATGCAGTCCGATATTCAGAAGGTTGTTCAAGTTCCCCGGGTAAGGGTACGGTAAGTACTTGGAACGCGGATCCATGTGATGACTGATCAACGCGTACGGATGTATAGGTTCACTAGACAGTTCATTCTTCTTGCAATCTTTCGTATCACTTATCAGAGCGTCGACTAAAAACGACCGAGACATTTTGGTGTGTGTAGCTCGCGCTACGAACTCCAGTTCACTACTGAGTATGGGGTGCGTCGGTTCCAAAAGTAACAATTACAAAAACTACCCCCACTTAGTGCACCCTATTGTAAATACATACAATGGACCTCGAAGCGTTTTGGCAATTATTTGGCCCGGCCCACCCCTTTGTCGGTGAGACGTCAACCCCAGTGTTAGTTGGGGAAAAAAAACTTTGAATGGAGGATTTTAGTAGCTATGAATAATTTTGTATGGCACGAAACATCCCTAATATCTGTCTCATTAAATCCAATTTGGTTACTGTTATGAATGCATGTGTGGATGTGTACGTTGATTTTTTGTTGATAAATAATTCAGGTTTTTTTAAAGGAGATATAAAAGTGTTGTTATTATTTTATTACTTCTTAACGTCTTTAGGGATTTAAACATGTCTTCTGCACTGAAAAAATTATGTTTTTTTTTAAATAGTGCCTACGTTGAAAGGTTTTGGAGTTGAAGTAAATAATACTTAATTTTCACTGATACCTAATCTTATCCATTTGACACTCAGTTCGACATGCTAAGATTTCCCGCGTCATCTGAGTGGAAGAACTACAGGACAAAACATATTCTATGGCACTTGACAATAACATAGCTTTCTATTAGTGAAAGATTGTTTGTAAACGGATCAGTAAATCCTTACCTCTTACAGGCAAACAAATAAACAATTTACCTCCTTTTAATACTACCTTAGATTAAATATTTTGCTCAGTTATACAAGTTCTAACTCTTTAAAATAAATGTTTATATCAGAGATCCTTAAAATACTTTCCATGAAAAAAATAAACAAAATAAATCTCAGCAGAATAAACACCCAACGATCAAAATCACTCGCTTGCACTACAAAGCACCATATTAATTAAATATGAATACCCCATAATTGAATCCTTATGGTGCACGCGTGATCCTTGCAAAAGAAACCCTACCAATTGGGGAGGGCATTCTAAAGCCCCGCCCTCTGTTCCCTGGCTAAACTAGTTTATGAAATATTAAAAGCACCCTAATATTCGGCAGCATTATAATTGTGAACCAATTCATGTTATTATCATGTCAGTATTAATTTGTAAAGTAACATTTTCTTTTGTGTGCATAAGTGGTTTCAGATGGGATTTTTCGATGTAAGTAAATATTGAAAGTTTGCTTTCTCAACGGTAATTTGTTTTGTATGTGTGTCATGTATTATTTTATAACGATTTATTAAATCTAGAATCATAATAGAGCCTAAAACTGTTCAAATTATTATTTAGATTTTGTTTTCATACAGAAGTTCAGAATAATTTATTAAGCTATTGCATAGCTTTTATCTTGGGCTTTGAGCGCGGCGACCGAATGAAGAAATTCCGTAACGAAAATAAACCTAACACCCCCCACTCCGACCGGCACAGCGCAGCGGTGCAGCGTTGAAAGCCGTGCATCGTCTAACGTCGTATCAGTTCGGCAGACTTCGGCACGATGTTTGTGTGCGTGCGACTAGACGTATGCTATGCAATAGCTTTACCGCGGCAGTCCCCGAGTGCCACACGTATTTTTTTTATTTATGTTTTTGTTTTGGGTGGCTTACAGGTAATTCACAACAAGCCATTTATTTACAAGCCTCCACAGATAGTAATAGAGTATTGTTGTACAAGTTTTGAAAGCGATTAACTATCAAGTAAGCACAAAACTAAATAAGTATAGCATTAAGGGGACTACATGACCTAAAGTGCGGTCAGTCGGACTGCATAGAAAAGAAAGAGAAGCGCGATGACACAACGCTAGTAATTTATAACATAATATGAAGCAATTGTCTACATATTTACAAAAATCTATTGTTTGGACTAAAAAATTAAAACACTAGTGCTTTAGTACGTTGCTTGTAGAATATTCTGATAAAAAATCAGAATGCTTGTATGTATATTTTTATGGTTTTTTTTTGTAAAAAGAAAGTTTTTAGAGGTATCTTCATTTTCTGTCGTATCAAATAACATGTATTATGTTTTCAACACACTATCTACCTAGCATATATCCTGAAGAATATCATATATTTTTCTGATTTTGTTTACTGTAGTCGATCATATACTTTTATTGCTTCTAAAACGTGAGTTTTTTTGCGTTTAGGTCCTGTAATCCCTTTAAACTATTACATTAAGTACATGAATAGGTAGAAATTCATGCACAATTACTATTAGGATGCATCAGAAACAATACAGTTTTTAGATAAAATAGCACTAATGAACGCCAAACAACTTGCAAACAAGTAAATCAATTAAGGGGTGCTCGTTCTTTACAATTCTGTTAAATGCTTTGACTGAGCGAATCATTTAGGAATTAGTTCGATAAATGGTGCGAGCGTACGGAGGATGGAGAAGATTTCTCAAACGAAAATGTCGAGGTGGAACATTCAGGGACAGCTTAGAAAGAAATTCAGAGCAGATTCCTTGATTGTGTGTTATTTTCACTAGGAACCATATGTCAGATAATTTCTCCGAGTTACAAGTGGAAGTAAGTGAAATCGAGCGCTTTTGGGGAATATAAATACATGCATACTGCTTTTAATCTTCTTGACCCGAATTTCTAGAATTTCAGAGCAGAAATATAATTTAATGAGCGAAAGTTATCAATAGGTACGAATTGTAAGAAACATTTATGAAACACAGCAAATAAATGTTAAGTGTCGTCCTTTCAAAATAGAATTGCTAAGACTTGACAATTCAATTTGCAAAATGTCTCGAAGGGTTCAAAGGACCAGAATTAAACAAAAGCCGACGGCTGCTTCCTGGGTCATTGTCTTTTGAGAAAGATCGGAATCAAGTGAGAACCTCATCTCAAATTCTCAAGTAAAGGATGCGTCCGGGCCCTAAGGCTACTGACGAACAAAAGTAGCAAAAATACACACAAACTACAAATCAGTCGGTATCATCAGCAAATATTTTTTGCAACACATTTTTGTTCTTTTGTTACAAAAATCTGACGGCACTGAATTCGATCACGGAATCGCGTCAGCCAAACAATAAGATGAAAATAACAATGTTTGGGCAAACATCACTTGGTTACTGCGCGTATCTGATCCTGCAAAAAAATGCAAAGAATTTTCGCTCTTTTTGATGATTGGAATAAAGGTGGATTTTGTGTAGGATGTCGAGGATCTAACTCCCCCACAAATCAGATAGATATAAAGGGTTATTATCGAATAAAACCGAGGGTATTCTCCTAATTGTGTGTACGTCAAACTACACCAGGTGGCGTATGACACGGTAATGATAATTCGTGAAATTTACACAATGGAAAATATGGCAACTTAGGTAACTGTTTTCAAATAAAAGAGGTTTTGTAACGGGATGTTTTGACGTCGATGGCGATAAGCAATATTGATAGTCGGAATGATTGTAATTCGTATTACTTCTGCATCAATTATTTTGTACATTTTCGGAATAAATATTCTCTGCTAGAGTATAGATTGGAAGAGTTTAACTTTTGATAGCAAAACTTTGAACGTTGTATTCTTGTAGGTAGGTACTTATGTAAATTTTCTTTTTCTATCCTTCAGACAGTTTATGAACCCTTCTATCATCTATGGATCTACTTGTAAAGTCCAACTCCAGGGATAGATGAATTTTAAACCATTTACTGAATTATACTACAGGAACTTTATTCTAAAAACGTCAGTGGTTTACGCAGAGCACTTACAGAGTTACGTCCGCAGTGCATGGACCCATGAATCTGTGACGTCATGCTTGAAGCTTCATCCAGGCTTTGTGTACTGAACTTAGCTTTGCTGAGGTCAAACCGGGTCAGATATTTCCATACAAATTGTAGAAATGTTTTGTAAGCGAAATAGAGTAGAATCCGTTTTGAGAGCAGTGGTGGCCAAGTGGTAACGGCCGCGACTTACGAGTTGTATGTCGTAGGTTCTAATCCAGACAGGCGTCTTACTTTGTGTAAATTATTTCATCACCACTGCTCTTAAAACGGTGAATCAAAACATCGTGAGGAAACCGGCATGTTCTAGAACCAAAAATTCGAAGACATGTGACATCTGCCAACCCGCACTGGGCCCGCGTGGTGGATTACGGCCCACTCCCTCTCACAGAGACGAGGCATGTGTCCCAGCAGTGGGAACATTATAGGCTGATTATGTATGTTATGTAGAGAGTAGAATCTGGTTTTAAAGTATCTAAATACACCAAATGTAAGTAGGTATTACAAACACTGATGCGAATAAACAATAATTATCATTATGACACTTTTGATGTGTGTTGTGTATTACTGCGATGTCTTGCAAGGCGTAAAAATAATAATATGGTCATTTGGACGCCTTGCAAGGCAGCGCGTAGTTGTACAACTGTTATTTTATAACATCATGTAGGTACCATAACATTGTCACAAGTAAATAATTTTGAATTTGACATTTATTATTATAATGTCTGAGTAAGTTCACCTAACAACGGCATAGAGAAAATAGATTTTTGTATTGCACGCTCCAAAATGCAGGCACTATAATATAAATGTCCTGTCCTATGTCTAATTTATCTCAAATTTTCGCTCCAGAATACAAAGCAGAACCATTTATAATTACCGGACAACGGACACAAACCTTCATTCATCTTCAATCTCCCTAAAATTTCAAAAGGCACTTTATTTAAAACGCAATCACAAACGGAAATGAATTTGGAAAAGACATTTAATGACCACCTGCGTATTGTCAGTTAAAATCCAAGATGGCGTCATTCTCAGAATATTGCTTTTAAATAGTCTAACAATACTGTCGCCTGTTCGTCTGAGAGACTGAGAGTCACTACGGGGTACACTTGTCCACTTCATTCATAAATTCACTCATTCTATCGTTCATTCATGTTTTTAGCTACGGTTATGTATGGAGTATCGATTCTATTGTAATTCTTACTCTATTGTGCTTGCCGATAAGTTTGCGGGACAGGTATCGATTGGTTGCCAACTTTGTTGTACTTTCCATCCCACTCACAGTAACTTCTATCATTTCCACAAAAAGGTTCAAATTCGTTCAAATATTTCTTTTTAAATGGTAAATTGATAAATTGGTAAATATTTGAGTCTTGTATCCAAGTAGTGTTGATCTCATTTTTCGCGACTTTTGTACATTTTTAAGTTAATTAATGTCACAAAGCGTTTTTGTAAGGCACGAATGTTTGTGACAAAAGTGTTTTTCTTTAGTGAATGTGTGGTGGATTTCAAGAACATAAAGGCGTGGTCCATTTTGTGTTACTACTGGTTCTTTTTATATACTCGTAAGTATCACTTTCCTTAAGCGGTCAGAGAGAAGTGCTGACTAAGTTTTTACGCACTGCTTTCTTTTCATGTCTTTCCTTTTCAAAGATCGTTTGGTGTAAGTGTCTTATTGAAATTATTTCATTCATTCAGAAAAGAAAGTAATTGATCATTCGACAAGCGCTTCCCGAAAGAGATACCGAGGTAGTAGATACTCTTATCTTTTCCCCCCACTATTTTCTCTTATAAATCCTACTTCCTACTTAATTCATACTATAATATTATAAATGCGAAAGTGTGTCTGTCTGTTACCTCTTCACGCTTAAACCGCTGAACCGATTTAGACGAAATTTGGTATATAGGTAGTTTGAGTCCCGTGAAAGGACATAGGATAGTTTTTATCCCGATATTCCCACGGGATCGAAACTTATGCAGGTGATACCGCGGGGCGCTGCTAGTAATATCATAAACGCGAAAGTTTGTGAGGATGGATGGATGTTTGTTACTTTTTCACGCAAAAACTACTGAACGGATTTTGATGAAACTTTACAGTAATATAGCTAATACATCAGAATAGTACATAGGATATTTTTATCCCGATATTCCCACGGAATCGGCACTTATGCGGGTAAAACCGTGGGCGCTGCTAGTATATAAATTTTAGTTACCTAAGAGAGTCTTGTGTTCAAGTCTGAGCTATGATTACCTAGGTTGATTGATTGAGCACTATAATTATGAATTGACAACATTGCCCCAGTTTAGCTCGAAAATTACACCAACATCACCTCAATAGTAAACACTTAATGTAATGTTGCAGTAAAAGTATGATCGCCAGGAAATCTTAAGACATTCCAAACTGCTCACAGCTCACTCGCTTGCACCGATTAGAAACATTGTGAGGTTAGAAGGAGATTTAGGTATGACCCAAAGCAAACCTAACTAAGTTGCAGGAAGGCACCAAAGCTAGAAATGTCTTTTTCACATAAACTGCCGGGCCAGGCAGGCCTCTTTGTGAAAGGAAGAGTCAAATAACTTCGAATTTGTTGGTTATAGGACATGCCGGTTTCCTCACGATGTTTTTCTTTACCGTTTTGAGAGCAGTGGTTATGAAATTAAATACTAAAAGTACTTGTGAGTTGGGGCCGATACTTCGGGGCCACCATTTTGCATTAACTTAATCTCTACTACGTACTCATGTTATTCCTAACTTTCACTTTTTTTAATAAAACGCTCTTTAGATTACATACTACAGCTAAAATTTCCGTAATGCATGCTATTGTATTATTGCAGAATATGTCCAGCATTAAAATATCTTCAACATTCTTTATACTCGTATTTACCACGTCATTTTATGCAGATAAAAATACATACTTAAAGCCATTGAGTTCTCTTTGGGCACTACGCGAGACATTTTCCAGTAAAAACATAGATGTTTCTAGAATATCTTTAGTTCCACCACTAACCCAACTTGCCCACCAGCACGTACACGATATAATAAACACAAGACATGGTACGATTGATGAGCGGAGCGCGGCGGCTGCAGATAAGACGGTGATCCATCTACCGACCAACTTCTGCGTAATTTTGTTTAGACTCGAACTCAGAACGCCGAGCACAGACGGAAGGGAACTTAGTTCGTGTGCTTTTGTTACACTGCAATGGGGTTCGTGTTGGAGAGTAGAGTTGTGTGATTTTTAGGTAGTTTATAGTATGCTAACTGAATGACAGTCGTGTCTGATTTCCATGGCATTAGAGAAAAATTTGGTCTTTACACGGTCCCTATTAATTAACCACGCTCTGCTACCATGAAGGATATTCGTGGTGCAATTATATATAGAATGGAAAGATGATTTGTTAAATAAAAGTGTATTACTCATAAGCAAATATCACGCTAATTACATAGACAAGATGAGAGAGAGCGAGAGACGCCCTCTACTATCAAAACTAGGAATCACCAGGACAGATGGGTTGCGTTCATAAATACTAATAGTCCAGCTTATGATTCGTACTCGTTCATAACAATCATCTTAACTTTGAGAAAAGGTATATGGTTACCTATTATGAATTAGGTTATTAACTGTCGATATTCTGCGGGAAAATTAATGTATGCTGCTGGATAGCAATACCTAGATATTCTTCTTCCACGGTGCTGGGTGAAGCATAGCGGATGATTTTTGCATAGATCAAGTCAACAACTATTATTTTTGAGAAGATTTATTTTTATATTTAGTCTATTAATTTGATAAGTCTGCATGATAAAAACTGCAAGGAAAACAAACCGTAGTAAAGGCGAAAGATTAAAAATAAGAAGTTTATTTCACCTGTAGCATACAGTTCATAATTATTATATATCAAGTATGTAATCTACTTTATCAAAACAAACGCTAACCTTCCTATTACTCCGTTCCATTAAACTCGATTAAAACATCTGACTTAATATAGCTTTTAACGGAAAATAAGAGAAGGGTGCAATTTAAAAAAAAAAACGAAAGTCACTGCTATGCTATGGTACATTTTGAGATCAAAGCGAAACATTAATGGACACGAGTCATTGGGTTACGGCAGAGAGGGTAGGTGGGGGCTTCTTTATTTTTAATTCAGTTTGTTTCTTTTTTTTATGTTATTTTGTTTTTTTTTTATATTTACATAATACGTGGTTCATTTTTGTTTGTGCCGGTGTCTAGAATTGCCAAAGACAGTCAGTGAAAACTCCATGAAAATACTGATATCCAACTACACATACAACTGACAAGACTGAAAGCTAATCTTAACATGCATATGAAATGATCTAGTCAGGGAATTAACTTGACTCAACAATATTTCTGAATTGGCCAACAAATTACAATACTGCACAAGCAAGGATATTGTTTTTTTTATAGTAATTTAATAACTAGAAATACAAAGAAGAATTAAAATATACCTATCAAGAAAATGAAATAACACAAAAACAAATTAATATCTAACACAAAAAAAAAACGGATACAGCACTAATAAAAAAAAAAAATCATAACACAACAACAACAAAAACGTTTTTAAAGTTAATAAAAGCAGACGGGAAAGCTTTTACTGTTGCATCGGCATAGTTACAGGGCACGCGCATTATTATATAGTAGCATAATAATTATGAACAACTTTATTAGGCAGGTCCTTTTAAAGGGTGAATGTCTTAGGCACACTGCATTATAGGTATATAGCGAGCAAAGGCTAAAATGTAGAGTCTCTGAGAAGGAAGCCTGATTGAGCCAAATTTGTCAAATCTCAATTGTGTTGATGTGATTGTAAGTCGATTACTCGTATATACGAACGAACTATAAAAAGGTTGATACTCAGATAGATATTATATTTTTTTAATTATACAGGGTCAAATTAAATTAGTTAGCTAAACTTTGCAAACGTAATGGGTATCGATACCTAAACACGATATTTTTTTTCTTTTTTTTGGGATTTTTGTTTCTTTTAAGGGGTCGAAGACCTCTGCCGCTGGTAGTGTTGTTACGTGAAGTATGAGTTGAGAAAATATGTTTTATCGTATTTAGATATCGATAAGTACGAATCACATCTGTAGTTTACAAAAAAAAAACTGATTTTTCAAGCTTTTATTTAGTTTTACCTGTCCCGGTGTCTGTAATCAAATATTATGTAACTGTTATTTCATGTTAATATACTAACAGCGGCCGACGACACCACGGAAAAAAAAAACATAAAGTTAATTTCTTTTTTGTTTTATGTCATATTTAGATATCGATAGCCTGCGGAGTTTAGCTAACTAATTTAATTTGACCCGGTATATTACAATTTATGTTGGCCTTTTATTTGTAAAGAGTTATTTATTACAACGTAATATTGTTATTATTAAATCCAACAAAATATTCGAACATAATTTTATTAAACAAATCAGATTAATAAAATCATTGTTTACAAAGTTTGAAGTAAACTTCATTAAAATTGAAGTTATTTTAATTACAACCATATTTCAACAGATTTAGACATCAATTTTGTTCAACGGCTTACCTTTCAACTTTCACTGTTATTTTAATATAAATTCACAAAACTTTAAATTGCTTTCCCTTAAAGGACATGTTAGGTTTTTGTATGGAGGCTGGGCTTTTATTCGAAGCTGCTGTGAACGGGGAAGATATTATATTTTTATGAAAGTACATAAATTAAGGAGACTTTGTATATATATATATTTTTTTTTAAAAGCCCCCTTCCTTAATTATTATATTTTTAAATAATTATTATTTAAAAAATAAATTGCAACCCACAGTAATTATTGATTTTGGCAACACTTTTCAGTTGGATGTCATTCATTATTGTCACTGTGAAATGTGAACGTCAATCAAGTGTCAAGTTGCATTTGCGCCTGTCGTTTGCATTACAACGGACACAAGTGATTTGAATTTGTTTGTTTTTGTTGTGTGTTATTTTTATTATCCAAGTTTCTTGTTTTAATTTGACCTGGCTTTTAATTTGGATTCTTTGATACTGCACACGATTTGGACACCCGACGACCGGCGATACTGATGACCCTGATTTCTCATTCGGACTTGGATTTTGCACACAATTTATACATCCGTTTATCGTAGCTGCTTAAGGTTAGTACCTATTTTCTATACGATGGTATTCTAACAAACGATCGAGTTACGTCGCACGGCCTAGAATACTCCATAATCTTGTGGCTACTTCAAGTTCTGTTGCATTCAGATTTGCCTAATAACACAATGAATTGGTTACCATAGACTGACTGTTCACAGACTGAAGCCGCATTGTTTTTATCTTTCAGGTAATCGTCACCATCATGCCTCGCTGCATTAATTGCTGGATTGCTATTCCAACTACACAGCAATATCGGTACAATGCAACACATATGGATCTTGAGATTATCTCTGTATTAGAAGAATGGATTGCCAGACAGGTACCTATGTAGATAAAAATCTGCATATCCATAATTAAAACTATACGCCATGTTAAACAATCAGCAGATTAATAATATAGATTTTTATTTGCCATTTATAGGGTGTATTTACTATTAAGCCGCGTTTTCGCTAGAGGACATGTCTCGGAGACATATCGCCCAACATTCACGTGGTAGGTCTTTGCGACTTTGTGGGACAATGTCGCTCGACATTTGTCTTGTTCACGCTACCCAGTTGTGAATATAATGTCGCCCGAGGAGGTGGTGTTGCGGACCACACTACTACCATTTCGGAACACAAAGCGACACACTTCCTCACTATTCAAAGCTTGTCGAGGGACACGGAGGTCTTGCGTGTCTACGCTTGCAGAGCGTCGACTTGCGGCAAGTCCCGCGACTCATAGATATCGCAAGCGACGTCGGGCGACATCGCGCGGGACACGTATATTTCGTATCGAGCAACAGAGTCGCGGACAAATGTTCCCTAGTGAAAACGCGGCTTAAATCTTTCCACATTTGTGCAAGTTGACAATAGAAAATCGATTGTATTCTGCTCGGGCTCATGCAAACGTTGAGTTACCTTATTAGTATAGTCATAACCATCATCAACTTAAAAAAGAGTATAAAATATTAACAAATTCCGGTATAGATGTAATATGAAGTTTTTCTTGTTTTAGGTAATCGCTGAAGACTACCTATGTCAAGAATGTGTTAGCCTATTGATTCTTGAATCAAATAATAGGAATGAAGGCAATATAGGTGAACGTCAATTTGGCCATGATTCAGTTTGCGTATGTTGTGGCATATCCATAGCCAGAAGAACTGGGAGACGATCTCGTCAACTAAATTATGGTGATGCTGAATGGATTTATACCGCTAATATAATCAGCCCTCTTGAAGTAAGTGTACCTGCTTGTTCTATAGATTTTCCAGCTAAAATAACTCTAAATTAGTTAAAAATCTGTATGCCATAATATTATCAAGTTAATTCAGCAGCAATTCAAGCTTTGCTTTAGTGATCTACTCCCTTTTCCTGTTTGTATAATTATGCACCCACATTAGAATTACTAAAACAAATTGTGCCTTCAATTGCAGATGCCTTCGAACGCCCGGGCATGTAATGCTTGTTGGCTAAGAGCTCATCGGCAACCACCACCACCTGTAGAAAGTGAATTCGTAATAAGTACTGCCAGCACTGATAATGAGGACATTCCGCAAGAACCAAATCCATTCATCAGTGAATCCAGCTCTGTAGTGGAGCCTCCCAGCTCTGCCAGCACAGACATAGAAAATGTTCTCCGAGAACCAGTAGTAAGCCTTACATTAGATGGTTATAGTCGCACTCCAGATACAACTACTCATTGTTTTGTTCCGGATTGTATGAATCAGGAAAGGAAACGTGTGCCATTGTTTTTAAAGAAAAATATTCTCACACATCAAAAATTGTACATCACTCAAAATGCTCGGGTGTGTGCAGAACATTTAAGCTTATACAATTGGGATTTTCTTGCTGAATTTGAATTCGTAACTGAATTCAACCAGGTGCATATCACTGAAATGCTTGACTTATTACGGAGGGATGTAAATAACACCATCGATTTTGATAATGTTGAAAACATAAATAATACTACTTGTCGATACTGGACAGGCTTGACTGTTTTGAACTTTCTGGCAATATTAACTTGCATACCTCAATTATCCAATGTATGTAGAAAACCTAAAACAGGACTTGCTATGTATTTAATCAAAATAAGGACTGGAGAACCTTTTCGACGCATTGCCTCTTTGTTTCGTTTATCAACATATACAGTCTGCCAGTATGTAAAGAAGACCCGTGGTTGCTTATTGGAATCATATGTACCTTTACATTTGGGCATTAGAAATATCCCAAGAGCAAGCTTGTCCAGTAGAAATCTTTTGATTCCACAGGGTCTCTTTGGCACACAGGAAAGTAATCCTATAGTAATCTTTGATGGCACATATATTTATTTGCAAAAGTCGTCTAACTACCTATTCCAAAAAAAAACCTATAGCTTACATAAATATGCCAATTTATTGAAACCTTTTATGATGTCAACCACAGATGGATTTATTTTAGATGTTTATGGTCCGTATGCTGCTACAACTTCTGATGCCCAGATTATGAACCAGCTATTTGCACCCAGTGGTGCTCTCAGAAATTATTTTAGAGAAAATGATGTGTTTTTGCTAGATAGAGGGTTTCGGGATGCTATAGGACTACTTACCTCATTAGGATTCTCAGTATACAAGCCAGAGACTCTAGATGTAGGTGAAACACAATTGTCCACGATAAAAGCAAATAAATCTCGGCTTGTAACCTTGTGCAGATGGGTAATTGAAGTAGTGAATGGTCGGTTTAAACGTGATTTCAAGATTTTCAGAAATAAATATTTTAATGTAGCATCAAGAAACTTAATGAGCGATTTTAGAATTTGCGCAGCAATATTGAACAATTTTCATCCGCTTATAACCGACCGTTCTGATGCTCAAGCAATCTTAGAAAGAGCAATGCAAAGAGTTAACATGCCGAACTATTTAGGTGAATATGTGCTTGAGCATCAATTAAATAGACGCCGAGCCACTTTTGTAAGAATAAATGATGCCCAATTACCACAAATAAATATGTTCCCTGTAATGGAAATGTCAGACTTGATTTTGTTCAGTCTTGGAATTTACCAAATAAAGCAAGCCAGGTCTTATTACGGGGAGCATATTCGTGCAAATGGGACATTTTTGGTTGAAATAAGTGAAAGCTTAGAAATCACAAATGTCCCAGGCATAATGTCATCACATGAGACAGTATTACTAAGGGGTAGGATCAGGTCAAGACATCAAAGCAATAAAGTATATTATACCTATGTCTTGATAAAATTAACCGAGTCAAATAATTGGGAGGAGAGAATTTGTGAATATTACTGCAGCTGTATAGTAGGGAAGCGAACTGTTGGAAGCTGTGCCCATGTAATGACGATCATATGGTATCTTGGGTGGGCTCGGCATCAAAACAATATATTACCGCCTGCACAGTTTCTTGATAATATAATTGTAAGGGAAGATGTCGAAAATGAAGAGGTAGAATAAATACAAACATATATAAGTAAAATACATTACTTTTATTTCTCTACCTAATACACAAAAATGTTCACCTATTCCGACCTGCTGGAGCGACTATTACAAAAGGTTAACAGGTCCAATCCAATCTAGTCTGTATCTGGACTGTCTGGTTTACTGGCCTGCCTTGGAGGAGACATATAATCATCAGTAGTCATTCTGCAATTTACCGACTTCATGATTGATAAAGTCCCAAATTGTAGGAGAAAATAAGGATCTTTGGTAAATATAAATTCATTATCCTTATCATAAATACCTATATAATTTATTCTTATTGTAAATAATAGCGTTTCTGCGTTAATACAATTTCATTATTGAAAAATAAATTCAGCCCATTACTGTAGCCTTGCTGGGCACGCCCACGAGCCTCTTTTCAGAATGAGAAGGGTTAGGCCTTAGTCCATCTCGCTGGGCGGGTGCCGGTTGGCGGATTACAAATCAGATGATGATTTCACTAATATCAAGTAGAAAATACAAATGCAATAAACCTAAAAGCAAACGGAAAAAATGTTGTACATTTATTTAGCATTTTAAGATCATCTATGAAAAAGAAAATAGCGATTTTAACAATGAGACATGACAACTTTCAGTCTATCAAAAAGTACTCTGTGTTTCAGTCTATCAAAAAGTACTCTGTTATGACAACTGACAAGTGTGATGACAACCTTACTGACACGGGTAATGTTTTCATAGATTCCATTAAGAGGCAAAGGAATCAATGTCATACATACAAGTCATGGAGATAATTCGTTGGTTTTATTTTAAGCCATCTAATAAGTATTTTAAATAGCAATAAGGTGTATAATTTGCTTTAAAAAATTACATTTAACCATTTTTTCTTTGTTTCAATGTGCAAAAATAATATTACGACACGAAAAATATCTGGATTTAAAATATTTATTTATTAAGTAATGGTGCTTTTAATATTTTTTTTGTTTTTGTAAGGCCATCCTGAATAATTTTCCCTATCAGAAAAACCACACATGGTAGCTGTTCAAAAAACAAAATATTTTAAGCCCATTTCATAACATGTCCTTTATTATTGAAGTTTTCTGTTAGAACGTATTTAATGAAAGCAAATGAATTTGATACTTATTCTTTATTACAATTGGTCATTAAATATTTTAGTTTTGATCTGGATAGTACTTACTAGTCTTTACTTTGTGTAAATTATTTCATGACCACTGCTTTCAAAACGGTTAGGGACAACATCGGATCAAACTGGCATGATTACATCTACCAACAGGCAATGGACCCAGCCCACTCTTTCTCGAAGAGAGGACGCCTGTGTCTCAGCAGTGGAAACATTATAGGCTGATTATGCTTTATGCTGCATAAAAAGTTCTTAAAAAATCCATTAGGTAGAAAAGACGCCAAATAGAGTATGAAGGTACAGTCAACAAAAGAGATAAGTATGCAGGATCGTCGGATATAGTTGAAGTTTAGTATGAAACCGATGGATGTTCTTCAATAAAATTTAATTTTATTAATAGAAAACAAACAGCTCATTTACCAAATTAAATTTCAGTCAACAACAACCATCGGTTTCTTACTAAACTTCAACTATATCCGACGATCCTGCATACTTATCTCTTTTGTTGACTACATATAAACCTACTTTTGAATTGATAATTGTAAAGTGAATGAACTCAGCATACACACATAACTTCTATTCCAAATTAAGTAATTCGCATGCCTTCTGATTCTGCAGTTTGGTATTTCTGAAGCTATTGAAGTTATAGAAAATAATGTAGATAATACAGAATATGTTTGTGCTAAATTATAACTGCATACATTTTTAACCGACTTCAAAAAAGGAGGTTCTGTGTTCGACCCGTATGTATGTATGTTTGTATGTCCGTGATTTTCTCGAAAACTAATGAACCAATTTTGATCATTCTTTTACTAATGTGATCTACATACTTTCAGGAAGGTTTTGGTATATAATACATTATGTAATTATTCTTATGTACGATGTTATATGCATAAATGTACTGCATCTCCGGCATTTCTGTGCGAATATTGATGATTCTTCTAGTCGGTGTCTTCAATTCTTCAATGTACTAGTGTTATTTGAATTTGTGTGGAGTAGGTACAACTAAAAAGTAAAAAATAAAAACTAGAAATTGATTGTTTTTTTTGTAAAAAAAGTTTTTTTGTTACTGAGACTCAAAAGACCAAAAATTTTAACACAACACTGCAATCTTTATTAAAATTTCCAAGTCTTATTAAATGACCCTTAAACTTAAGCATAATATTTTGCCGCTGATTATAGAAGTAAACTTACTTCTGAACTCAGTGGTACTCGTACAATATGTTTCTCACGACACTTGTGTTAGGAGCACGTATTAATTGCAGCACAAAGTACGAACAAAGATTCTTGCTAAGTGGCCATTGAAGCTGACAAATCGCTGAGTATTGAGTTGGGTAGTGGTGCAAGTGATAAGAACTGGGCTCATACCAAAGATTTCAATCGTTAGATTCTCTCTTCCGTGTCAAAAGATGATCCCATTTATGTTTCGTTTTGACATCTCTGAGACGCCCATAGCTTGACTTCATTTTCATGGAAACGCCATTATTATTGTGTGAGCTCATTCCTCTCAGTATGGACACTTTTTCGCGACACTAAGTACTTTGAGGGCAAGTCTACCGATTTAAATCTTTGGGCTATTATATGATATGACGGTGTATTGTTCCGTTGTGAAAAAGGGACAGTGCTATTTGCCCTGTACAGCTCCATCTCTCTCTGACACACTGGACCATGATGGCTTTAACACGTCATTGTACCTGCGGCCCCTGCACATAAGTCTGATACTGCAGGTACTACATTAATGTCTAACCGATGGATATTGCTTAAACTGTATATAATAAATGTGATCGTTAGCTAAGATCACAAATTCATTTACTTAAATATAGGTAATGAAAACTTCTAAATTTTTCAACCCTAATTTAAACATCGTAACAAGATCCTGACGTTTGTAAATAAATCCATCATTAAAATTCCGACCTATTGACATTGCCTATCTAACAGGGGATCCCCTGCCTTACCGCAATAAAGATTATACCTTACACCACACACCAAGAATTGTAAGCTCGCCACAAAATGCAATCACAAATGCGATTTGCTATTGTACTAGAGTTTTTACCAATAAATACATGAAACGCTTTTATACTTTGTGCAGCGCCGACTTTTTATTTTGCAGCGCTTTATGCTTCAAGTCTTTTGTGCCCTTTCCTTGATAGAGTGCTGTTTTGTTTATTTTAGTGGTCTTGGCTACTTAGGTGACAAAGTTTTGGTAGTGTTTAAATGTAGGAATGGAACAATGAATCAATTATATCGATTATGTTAGTAATTGAGAAGGCAATGGTAGAACTGAAATCAAAAGCTGGTTAAGTATTTACATAGTTTTGATCGGTGATTAAGATGGAGCAGTAGAAGGGGCTATTGTCAAACTCAAACTCAAAGTATTTATTTTAATTAAACCAATTACAGGCACTTTTGAATTGTCAAGGGGTTGCAGGTTGGTCAGTCAGAAAGATGAAGCTAGTAGCCCATTCCAAAACGTAGTAGGTTCATATGAAGAAGAACGGGCCCAGAAACTCCGCGTAAGGCAATGTTGCAAGTAGCGGGATTGTCCGAAAGGGTTACCGCTGCCCCGGAACATAAAGGGCTAAGGAAGGAACACGTCTGGGTTTTAGTCAGTAAGAGTCTGACACTCCCTTCCGCTCCACCCAGAGCGGGAGGGGTCATTTGATGATTTCCCATCCATACATAAAAAAGGCAATGTTGCAATTGAGATCAAAAGTTGCTTATGCGTTTAAATAGTTTTAATCAGTGATTTAGATGGAACAGTAAAACCACGGTAATACCGTGGTAAAACGAGGTGTTTTATTTACTTGTACCATAATTATTGGAACTTTATACAAAGTTTAATTTATTGTCGTATCGTCGTCCCCACATAGTATATAAATGAATATTTATGTTTGAACTTCCAAACTCCTTCGTTATAAACAATAGAGGGTTATTAGCTAACTTTACATTATCTACAACTTATTATGACACTTTGTGCAAGAGTTATTAATTTATTAACTTTTATGGTCTTATCATATGACGTAAGTTGCTGATAAGTTATATTAAGTGTGGTTATTTTAGTCCCTGAAGGTTTGGCTTGAAATAGGATGATATCCCTTCCGGGTCCCTGGAGTAAGAACGTTACATTGTATATTGGTTGAATTTGTCCCGTGTACCTATGTTACAGGGTCACAGGGACATCGACGCGTAAAATGTAACTATGAATTTAGCATAATTATGATTCTAGACTCCTAGCGTAGAAATTTTTGTCGGCTAACAAAAAATCTGCTGTTTCATTATTGATTTGTATATTGTTTTATAATTATAACTAGCTGCGCCCCGCGGTTTCACCCGCATAAGTGTCGATCCCGTGGGAATATCAGGATAAAAGGTAGCCTATATGTTAATCCAGGGTGTCAGCTACCTCCGTACAAAATTTTATCAACTTTGTACAGCCGTTTGATCGTGAAGTAACAAACATATAAACACGCCCTCACACACACACTCACAAACTTTCGCCTTTATAATATTACTAGCTGCGCCCCGCGGTTTCACCCGCATAAGTGTCAACCCCGTGGGAATATCGGGATGAAAAGTATCCTATGTCTTATTCTGATGTATAAGCTATATTACAGTAAAGTTTCATCAAAATACGTTCAGTAGTTATTGCGTGAAAGAGTAACAAACTTCCTTACAAGATTTCGCGTTTATAATATTAGTAGGATTAGTGTGATAATGAGCTTACGCAAAAGTATAACAACAGTATAATATAACTAACTTGATTATAATATTATTTATCTTATGACATTAGAGGGTTAGGTAGTTTAGAATTCAAAAGGAGTTCTTTCAGCATAAAATACTCGCTATACAGCCTATTGGACTGAAAGCTGATCCTAATATAAATAAGAAAACTTCATTATATTTTCTCTTTATTGTTTTTATTCATCAATATTTCATTTTGTTTTTAAGATCCAATATTTCGGCGCAGACTGCACCCACAGACAACCCAAGTTCGTTGTTAATTAGTATTTTTAACCATCTGACTTGCAAACGAACCCGTTCGTATTCCCTCGACGGCGATACAGAATGTGTTTTTATGATTTATCGTTCAAGTTTAAGATCTTCGCTAACATACACTTGGGGAATTATTTGATCTATTACTTTGGTCCTTTTGGGTTAAGTTTATATAGAAGTATGTATGATTTTCACAATCTTATTAATTGTGCTAGTGCAAAAAAGGGTAATCTTATTTAGTTATTTTTTCTTGTTGACTAACGGGCGAATGAACTTTATGTACATCAAGCTATTATAATCTGTCAAATTTCTTTAATATTATTTCCTACTTTATCGGTACAGCATAAAGTTCAAGGTTAATTGTGAAAATTTGACAGTGTCGGGTAGCTTGATGTGCTGGCGTCTATACAAGGACTTAGTTATGCATAATTAATGTTAAACATATTTAAAATAACATTTTGTCTCTGTCATCTTCAAACGATCGTCAGAAATGGAACCATGTTTTAAATTCGTTTAGAGCTAAATTTAGTAACTAGCTGCGCCCCGCGGTTTCTCCCGTATAAGTTTCGATCCCGTGGGAATATCGGGATTAAAAGTATCCTTTGTGTTAATTCTGGTTATAAACCTTCTGTGTGCCAAATTTCATCCAAATCCGTTTAGTAGTTTCAGCGTGAAAGAGTAACAAACGTCCATCGATCCATCCACACAAACATTCGCGTTTATATTATTAGTAGGCTTTGTAGGATTTGTGGTGCAATTGGGCCTAAGAGTCGGGATCTCTAAAAACTGGGACACAAAAATGCTGCTTGGTAGCAGAAATAGTAAGGTACCTGGGTCGAATATGGCCAGCCGATAAATATGGCCACATACTATTATTTCTAAAACGCAACACTTTATAAAACTAAACGCGACGGTATACGATCGCGGCCGAGCCGCCTATCCAAATGGCGCCCCCGCTAACCCTCTCGCACAGAAGCCAGTCGCTCAGTTTTCGTCGAAGTGGGAGGGCGCGCTGCCCTTATAAAAAATCCAAGTAAGTTCGGTCCTATATTTCTGTTATTTTTCGATTTTATTATTTTCTATTTACGTTGCCATGCTGTGCGGCAATTGTATTTTGATATTTCTTTGTGTATTTTTCAAAATACTAATGTGTTTATGATTTGTCTGAATATAGAGAAAAAAAATGGCGTGACTGAAAATATGGCCAACGTTTGACCATATTTACCGTATGCATTATTGACACTTATATACTTATTATTTTTTTTTGTTTTAGGCAATAGCGCGGTACAAATATATGGGGATTCGGGGTAACTGGGCTGAGGAAAATATGAAGTTAGCTTTATTCACTGTCAAGTAAAGTGTGATGAAGGTATATACGGCTGCTAAACATTACAATGTACCAAGACGGACTCTAAAACGTTATTTTGAAGAGAAAAAAGAAATAACATCTACTTTCTACTTTTTTTTACTCTATTCGTGCCATTCGTAAATAAATATTTTTATAAAAGCAGACATCTTCTTTTACTTAATTTCGCTTCTAGAATAATTTTAAAGTGATACAGTAAATATGGCCACATCCATGGGCATATTTACCTACCCTGTCGGAAATATGGCCATTTTCTAAATTTACAGAAAAGTAAAGAATATCTGTAAATATTCAATGTTTTTATTATTTTTTTGCTACAATATGAAAGCTTCTTAGGTACACTTTATAAATAAATACCGTGGCTTGCCCTCTAATCTTAAAAACTATAAAAAAATAGACACGAAACCTTAAGGTGGCCATATTCGACCCAGGTACCTTAGTAGTCGTCTTTTTACATGAAGTTGCATACTGAACTTAGTCCACAGTAGCTTTTTATCAACTGTTTTTTTAAAAGCTTGCACGTGACAATTATTTTCAGCTGCTTCTGTAACACTCAGATGACCGTGAAAACTTTAATAAAAACTAAATTAATTCTCTGTTTGGGACACTGTATAAATGTGGCATTAGCTACGAGTATCATTAGCACTAGGGTATCCACACGTGTTTGTAAATACATACAAACGAAAGGGTGACAATGTTGTGTTGTAAAATATCAATTAGTCTCGCTTTGACTTAAGGGATTGTTCTGGCAACTGAGTGGTGTTGATAGGTGCTTGTTTGTTTTGTAGTTTAGGATCATAAGGTCCCTTGACAAGCTTATGAAGGGGTTAATTAAGCTTGATTAGGACTGTACTTCACTGTATAGTTTGATTGGAGATCAAAGGGATAGGTGACAGAATTGTTACTGGTGTGTTTTGTTACCTACCTTACCACGTGTTTGACCGATTTTGTCGTCATAGGTAACGTTGATTTCATACTTAAGTAATAGTTTTCTAAAAATAGCGTTTACCTATTTACTTGTGTCTTGTAGTGATTAAAGGAAATGGAATTTCCTATGTTTTTTTTTTACTAAATGCGGTTACTAAAATTACTTAAGTTCTTTGTTAGATCATTGACAAATCAATATTTTAAAATTTTCGGGTTTGTGTGCCCTTTACAGATAGTAGTAGCATTGTAAGATATATTCACAGGCAGAGTATCGTTCTTTGATTATAATCACTGTCAAAGCCAACTAACGAACTATCAATCCAACACCAAAACTGCACGTCAACATTATTATTACTTCAAAGTCCCAAAACGTATGGTAATCAAATGCCATATCAAATCACCTCCATACGTAGGGGCTCTAATGAAATAGCTGATGTTCCACGCCAAAACACGATTAGTTTCGCACACTCGTCCCTGTTATTGCTTTGTCATTGTTGGGGGAGAAGGGGACCAGTTTTATTAGTTTTGGGAATGTCCGTAAAGTAGTTGCTGTGTGGTCATTTGAGTGAAGCTGCTAGGTTTTATCCTTGGTCTTTTTGTCTTAGCACTTCGACATTTTCTTTCATTTAGAGAATTAGAGTTTATTTTGTGGTATAGGTTTTTTTTTTTTGTGGCCTTCGTTTATACATAACCAGTCTGTATTTTTAGAGTAGAAAAAGCTGTGAAAATATTTAGCTTGGTTAGTTGGGTCGGGCTGTGTTACTGTGTTTTTCCATTAGGAATTTCTCAACAGCAGCACGAAGTCAAGCGTAATTTGGGACGCCCCCCAGTTAGATGGAACGACGACCTCAAAAAGGTGACTGGGACAGACTGGATGCGCAAGGCAGAGGACAGGGTGTTGTGGTGCAGTCTGGGAAAGGCCTATGTCCAGCAGTGGACTACGATAGGCTGAGATGATTTATTGATTGAGCCCGGACTCTGGATTAGTGCCCGGTTGAACGGTGAAGGAAAACATCGTGAGGAAACCGGCATGTTCCAGAACCAAAAATTCGAAGACATGTGACATCTGCCAACTTGCACTGAGCCCGCGTGGTGGATTACGGCCTACTCCCTCTCACTGAGAGGAGGCCTGTGTCCCAGCAGTGGGAACATTATAGGCTGATTATGTATGTATGATGGCAATAGTCTCACCCCCTGTTACATGGGACTTAAAAATAACTGGTGAAATATGGGTGTACTATAAGTACACCTCTAACTTACCCTTCGGAGATAACAGGCGTGATGTTATGTTATGGTTAGAGGTTTTTTGTTTCTTATGCCCTTAGTTTCTAACTTATCCAGTACTTTTGGACATTGTTAGAGTTGAAACCAGTGAACATATTTTGTTCTATATACATTTATAAGCATCTTTTTTTATAATGTTCTTCCTTAATTCTCTTTGATTTGCTTGTCGATTGGTTGGTTTATTTTCATTGGAAAACAGTTAATCTATCTGTCTATCTATATGTTTGACGTTAGGGTTTCCTCGCTCGCCTTGAGTCAAAGTCATCCATTTCCGCCCTCAACATTGATCTTCCAGTTGCGATCTCCTTGAGTGATGGCCTCCTCAACTTGACTTATTTTCCTTAACTTTGAGATCTCTAAAGTGTTGTAACAAAAGTTTTATCTACCGACGAGTAAAGGGAGGTGACTGTCAAAAATATCGAGCCATTACCGCCGATTTGTCGTAAGCGACATTTTCACGAAAATGCGATTTTTATAGTAAACGACATAGTTTTAAATATACATATCTTTACGATAAAAATCGTATTTTCGTAAAAATGTCGCTTACGATAAATCGGCGGTAATGGCTCGATATAGGACAGAAATAAATTTAAAATCCTTCTTTGTTTGTCTTATATTTTTGTTCACACATCGAAAATGTATTCATTTTTTTTTTTATTATTTTATACCTACTATGATTTGTCTCCGCCTCACCCTTAGATAGACTGGTAGAAAGTATCAAAGTCATTAAATCCTTTGTACGGTTATTTTTACGTCTGTGAAGTGGGTATGAATGAAAACCGGTGTGTTCACTAGCTTGTTATATTGACCAAAGTCCACACTCGTACACATATGTATGTATAAGGTTTGGAGAACAGATGGTGAAAGTCTACTCAAGGAAAAAAGATATACTCAATTCATTCAAATATTGATTTATTCGATATAAATAAGTAAGTAAACATATATTTTGTCCACATAAAAACCTATTGACATTGACGTTGACATAACGACTAGTGAGGCTACGTCTGCATAAAGTTTTAATAGAAAAATAAATTGATGCTCCTTCCACACATGTAATCAAATATATTTGTGAAAAAAAAACCAAGATTGTATTGCAAAAACTGTATCCAAAAATCCTCCGAATAGATACATAAACTGACCATTTGACAGTTTCGTATTCGTATAGAAATAAGTGTAGGGTTAACTGGACAGTCCCTTCCGGTCCTTTGATCCGGTTGTGTTAGCTTTATAAGTTTTGAATGCTGTGTGACGGAAGCGTTGAAAGGGTTGACTGCGATCGTGTTGTGGTTGTATTGTGAAAATGATTTTAGAATATCGATGGCATGATAACGGTTGTGAATTGTATTTTTAGTTAGTGTGGCGTATTGATCGTGTTTGTGAATGGGAATGTTAAGATTTACGCATTTTTGGGATTGATTCATAATTTTGCAAGGCACTGTTAGTTTTTGTTGATAGATTTTTTTATTTAGAACTGGTTTTATTGTGTTAATTGTTTTGCATTTTTGATTGTCTTTAGTGAAACAAGGAGTTGATATGAGATCTTCAAGACAAAACTATTTGTCTTATTACTACGTAGATATCAGTTCCGTGAAGAACGCTTTAATCTTAAAGGGGTTATCTTAAACCTCAGTATACATAAGTTAGTAATCTTGCTATGAGCCATGCATAACCAGCAGTTTATAATCTACCCACAATTTCACAAAAATTACAAATTAATTCAACCATAACCTCAAAACCCATCCTAAAGTTCTAATCAAATATCCGTTGTATTAATATTAAAACAAACATTGGGGAAAACCAATAGCCTGTTAAATTTCCCTATTAATTTTAAATATGGCGGCAAATTGAACTGCGACGCACTTCCGGTTGAGCGACGGCGGCGCCGCGTGCCGGACACATTTGACGTCACTTCCTGTATATTATAACAGGAAGCCGGTATGCCGTTAGTATTAAATGGTGTTATTTGATGATAGTGCGAATAAATGGGATTTTGTGAGGGTTTGAATGTAATCTAATCGATGTTTCACTTGAAATAAAACTACAGTAGCCATTTGGAACTGTAAAACGCTTAAAGTGACTTTGAAAGTTGTACATTTCAAGGTATTTGTAGAATAAGAATACCGAATTCAATTTAGTTAAAGTACTTTATTTGGCAACTTTGCAACAGTTTATTTTTCAACAAACATTTTAGAGCATTCAAATTAAAATCGTCGGTATTTATACAAGACATACATACACCAAAAGAAATAATAAACCATCTATTACTGCCATTACAGCATTCACTACTTCGGCAACAATTTTTTTGCAACTACAAATCGATCTTCATTCATAAAGAGTATATGAAATACTATTACAATTTCTGGTCCTTAGATACGGTCACTTGACAAAATTCCATTCATGGGCCTTGTAGATGTTATAATACATTAGCCCATTCATTTGAGCTCTGAATGTGTTCTGTAAAATATTGTGCGGCGTTATTCGGGTGTAAAATGTCGCCGTGTTTAGGTAGCGGGATCTTTTGAGTCGTGTGCGCGGGTTTATGTGAAAAATGTGTGAAGCTTGTGGGGTTAGGAGGACAGCGGGTCGATGAGTGGGCGGGAGCGAGTAGAAATAATATAATGATCTTTATTTTGTAATATAAATGGATAAAGGAAAATATAACGTCACCTAGTCACATACCTTCACGCCTGTTTCCCTATAGGGTTCCCATCGATATATTGCACTAGCCAGATATGCTTAAAAGTCCCATGTATTAGAGGGTGAGCCTATTGCCATCAATCGAGCAAAAATCCAGGCTTGAGACAAAAAAAGGAAATAGGTTTATTGAGAACATTTTATACAATGTTTTAGCAAAGATGACAAAGGTAATATTTATGGGCTTACTTACGCCTTACAGCCATGCTGTTCAAACTAAGACTCTCGTCACTATTGTTTTGAAATTGCTAAAATATCTAAAAGAGATCTAAGTAAAGTGTCAGAGAACGGTTTAGTAGTCTTTAAGGAAAATTTATCAAGATACTAAGCGAAATAGATTAGGACTCTCATCATAAACTAAGAAGCGAATGACACCTGAAGCACTTCAGTCTTAAGTTTTTACGACAGCTCTAAAACTTTACACTCAATATAAAAATAATAAACTTAACCATTTTAATACTGATCGTCATTTTCGTACCTCGAAAATGATTCCAAAAGTTATATCCCATTTTATCTGACTATTATAATAACCTTAAAACATTTTATCTGTTACACCGTTCCCTTTTTTTTAATAAAAACGAAATTTAATAAAAGCTGCGTAAACTCTTTATCAGTTTGTAAAATTTATAATTTCCATTTAAACTTTCCTTGGTTTCGTGGGCTGAGGTGTCGGGTTCCTAAGGGCTCGGGGACTTACGGGGTACCGCCCTCTCTAATTGATTGCATAACTGCCGCCTATAATTCCTATTCATTCATTCTTTCATTCAGACTCCGTTCATTCAAGCAATCATTTGACATCGGCGACAAATCGGCTCCAAAGATACCATTGTTGTTCGTAACCAAGTTTGAATTGCGTGGAATGTTTTGAATTGTATCGATTTTAGATTTTATGTCTTTGATATTACGTTCCTTTACGATGTCATCGATTGAGAGTCTGTCTGGTTAACAAAATTCTTGCTAAAAATGCATTGGCTTTAATGTTTCACCATAGAAATAAGGGCCATATTCGCTTGCGTTATCAAAAAAATTGACACCAAGTTATCGTATAGTTATAATGTATTATAGAAAGGAATTTCACGCATGCCTCTGCCTTTTTCTTCAGCGAAGTCAGACCTATTGTCGCCATCATAGAGTTCTGAGTGCTACTTGTGATTCTTAAGAATAGAATAAAAATTAGTTATGGTGAACGATTATCTATGAATTTAGTGAATTTTATTTGGGCATTTAGCGTTTGATATGTTGTGTATGACCTTTTGGGCAGCTGTTGGGTAAAAGGTGATGTTCAGCCGTTTGAGATGACACGGGACAAGGAGTAAGGAAACTTTACGCTCGAATGAACGTTTTGAAAGATGAATGATACTCCAAACGGGAAAAGAACAAAGTTAAATAATGATAACGATGAATTTTGAAAAGTAAAATCTGAAAAAAAAAATCATTTACGTACAAATTATTATGAATTTGGTCAACATTCTTTTTTTTTCATCTCCAAAAGTTAAAAGTTTTCTTATAATAATACAATATTGATGTCTGTACATAATTATTTATCAAATGTAGTTACTAAGATTAATAGACGATTGTTTTACAAGCTTCTCCCACATATCTAGGTATATTAAATTCATCGTGACTGTACATAAATAAAATACTCCAAAACTGCTCAAATTACTCAAGTTTTTTCAAGGTATAAAGTCTGGAAGTACATACAGCTGAAAGAGGAAACTTGATAAGAATTTTCATACTTTTCCGCACTCATAGAAGTTTGGCGAATAAATTAGAACTTTATCCTCGTAATATTATATACCGTGTAATATTCATATTTATGGAAGTTGTACATCTGGAACACTTGGATTCTCTTGTTTTTATATGACGTAGGAAACGGGAAAGTTTAATAATTATGAGGATGACGAAGTCACGAAAGTTCACACTCGAAATAATAATGGACGTTAGTTTTCTTATTACTTTAAGGTAATGGCTATCGTTATAGCGTTTAGTGCTTAACTATGAGTAGATATCGAAATATTAAACTTAGAAAGAAAACCCGCATCTCAGTACCTAATCCTGGGTCTTAAAACATTATCGATTTTATATCTACCTATTGCAACATCACCACAAATTAATACCATAACCATAGCATTCGATCCCATTCATTCGACGATAAAGCATCAATAATTCACAATTTATCAACAATAAATAGCGTAATATGTCCACAATACCTCCCTTACAAAAATCCGGCGCGGCGCGGCTCGGCTCGTGCAAAAACATCTGTCGCCTTCACCAGACTACTATTTGACGGGTCATTAAATATCTTCCACGCTTTCCACTTATTATCCATTTTTATATCATTTCTATAATAAATTTTATGCCAAATAAAATTCTGAGCCACGCCTCCTTCTAATAAATTATACGAAAAAGACAAATCTGGAGTTGTATAGTCATTTTTTTCTCTTTTCTATTGAATGGTTTCCAGTTTGCGTAAAATTGTCGATAATGCTTTGAAGGGCTTTTAGTGATAAAATTGTGGTAGATATATGTTTTTTATTCATGTTTCGCGGTTGGGGTGGGCATAGTTTTAATGGGATGTCCTCGTAATGTAAGTGCAGTGGTGTGTGACATTGAGTGTTTGGCCACTCAAAATAATTGATAGCCTTGCTGTGTTTTTGTTATTTCTGAATTAAAGGATAAGTTGTAATTTTGGAAAGTTGATAATGGGGTTTTTGAGTGGTATTATTGGTTATTGTAGTTTGCTCATGTTAGGGTTTGATGCTTTAGTAAAGAGATTTTTTCAAGTGTCAGTGTCCACCACAGAATAACTATAAATAGTCACCAGGGATCGAAACATTTTTTTTTAAGTGAAAACTTCTTTAGGCGCATTGGGCATTTTTTGAGATGGGAAAAAGCATTGAATTCGCGCCACTGTTACCGTAACCCACACCGCTTCGGATGTGTTCGGCCGCTGTCCTCGGGTAGTACTCGGTTTTAATGTATATCCGATATGTCAGTGAGTGATGGCAAAGTATTCTGTTTGTGTTTTGTTTTCACTTCTGTCGGCACTCCTGGAGTGCCACTGTTTTTTTTTTTGTTGGCCTATTTTGTGTTTTCTTCCAAACCTCCCTGTCTTGTGCGATGTCTGGCCCCGATGCCCTGCAAATAATATTAGATCGTCACGCCACCTTCGCCTTGGTCTACCTCGACGGCGATGTTCTGCCTCTGGCTTCCAGTGAGTGACGATCTTTTCCAATCTCTCCGAGTGCATTCGTGAGACTTGTCCGGCCCACTCCCACATCAGCCTGGCTGTTTTTCTCCAACATCCGCTACTTGAGTTATGAGCGCAGCGTTGTTCAGTAAGTGACCAACTTTGTGCACCGTAGGTTAGGACGGGAAGGATGCGCATGTCGATGATTTTCCTTTTTAATGATATAGGAAGGCTACCTACTAATTGAAACAAATAAATGTTAAAATTTTGAAAACCGAAATGAGCCTCCTCGTGTAGCGCAGTTTGTTCCGCCAGTTACTCAACTGAACCGAGCGCTCGGCGCATCCTGGACAGTCGAACCCAACACCTTATTTGACTCGCCAATTCCTCCCTTGCGCGGTGATGGGGCTAACACCCGCCTGGTTTGCGGCCACCCTCCCACCGGAGTCCGGCGTCAAGCAGCCTGCTGTGTTTCGTCGATGCGTGGGAGTTCCAGTGGCTTAGGCATCTTCTGGGCACGCTCGTTCCATCGTAGACCTCATCCATCGCTTTCCATCAGGCGTGATCGAGGTCAAGAGCGGGCTATTATTATTATTATTATATAGATGTATAGAAATATAGAATGTTGATTCGTAGGCAACATATCAACAGATTGCTCTAAAATGTTTCCCTCCCAAAATCCATCGTCTATAATTTAATAACAAATGTATAATACCTACAATTATCAACCATTTATCTCAGAGGCCATCACTCCCTTCGGCGTGGCCTAACGAGGGCGTTGTGCCGGCCACGTGGCCTTTGTCTGGCCTGGATTACACCTAATTACTACGTCAGTTTATTTACAATAAGATAATATTATTATTTGAGTGTAAACAGGATGGAATAAAGATATTGGATTTGATCAATGGTTGTTGTTCACAGTGTTTATTTTAGAAATTATAATATTATTAATAATGAATGCATTATTTTACTATGACTGACCGGCTTTTTATCTAGTGATGATTAGAGTTTCATCATGATTATGTGGAAAGTTGGATAGTCTATCTTCATCACATCGTCTTCCTGCTCTCGTCCTATATTGGCTTGTATGTTAATTTGGTTGAACAGTGTAACAATTGTAGATAGACCAATAAATAAATAAATATTACGTGCGGTCGGCGAAACATGTTTTCTTCCTCCACTCTCCCCTATCAACCGTCACACTATCATTCATTCCTTTTTCTTTTAATCATTCCTCACACAATCCATCCATCTCTTCTATCTTCATGCAGTTTTTTTACCTATTAATTATCTTTTTTTTTATAAGAGAACCTACCCGTGGCATTTCTTCGACGTATTTCTTTAACATTAATATGAAACTACATTTTAGTATGAACAAATCAATTCAATTAGGTACCTTACTTATTAATTTTTGACTTTGAAAAGTGCCTTTATATGTATTAATGTTCTTTAACTTTGTCATTGTGTCTTGTTATTTGTGAGCATCATAAAGAATAATTTCTACGCGATATGAAAAATACAAAAAAAGACTTCACTAACATTAAGAATATACAAGCTAGGTAAAACTTTTACTGATGGCGGACAACACTTAGCTATTAGCTAAATATAAGATGGTGAAAGAAATAATGAGCTTGATGAAAAGCCAGGACCACTTACTCTCTATTGTAAAGCCGACAAAGGACGATCTGACAAGTTTTATAATTCAAGTAACTCTTTAATACAATTACCTCTTGAGCATTAATACTCTTTTACAATACAAATAATAGTTTTAATGAAACAAACTTAAGTACCCAATTATAAAAGCGAACTCTAACCACAATGACATACAATTATTTGTATTCATACACCCTTTGTATTTTATAAGCTTTTTATACTATTCTAGTATTGCGCATATGTTTTATATGAATCTCTTGTATTGTTGCTATTTTAGAAATAATAGGGCAAAAGTGGCTCTTATTGCCATTACTTTTTGATGGAATTTAGTTTAGCACTTCTTCTGGATATAAAACTTTTTCGAAATTGGAATTGTGCAAAACCCTATTGCAAAAATAAATTGTCGTAGCATAAAGAACTTTGTCAGTGTGTTAATAAAGCATATTATTATGAAACATCAACGCATCTTCTGACTTTCTACTCTCGGGGAATCCAGCCCTTGATGTGTTCGGGAATTGAAACTCAAATTGTAGTTGGCTAATCATATCCTATTCGATTTAGGACTATTAAGTCTGAGGAATAAGAATGAATGCCTGTTTCAGCAACTGCATTTGATTGTTTATTATAAAACGACCATTTTGACGTGGTGTGACGAATGCAGCCAGTTGGTGTGTTTGAATTAAACATTTAATTTGTTTCCTTTATTCTGTTTGGGATTTATTAAGTGGCAATGTACTGTGACAATAGTCATGATTCGATTTGCTGACGTCATTATTGTAATGAACGGCTGGAGTGTTGAGGGTAGGACATATTGCGTTGATGAGGATTGCATAGAATTTTGTGCGACTTCACGCTTCCAAGTTTTGGGATTATTAGCATATTATATCGTTTAAAATATTTCATATCATACAATGAAGGATAATTGGTCCTTATGTGTCACGTTTTTTGAGTACTAAACCGTAATGAAAATGTAAATAGTGCTTGTTGTTTTATTATTGAAATACAGGGTGACTTGTAATTGAATGTTTTCCTTTCAGGCCGGAATATTGGGGCCCATTCGCAACAACCAAGCACCTTATAAAGCCTAGGCGAAAATTCATGGAATTCGAGAAAACACAATTTTTATGTATTTTCGAAAATTTCCTAGAATTCTCATAAACATCACTTTTCTGTAAACTCCCAAATAGAATGGCCTTCATTGCTATTCCATTGAGTACCTAATATGTATTTTAGCATACCTTTCGATGCCATCACATTTTCTAAAACATAAAAACAGTTAAAAGTTATAAGAACCAATCTTCCAAAAAAAAAATCTATGTATCTACATGAACTTTGAATTACTGGGAAGACATCTTCATTTAATCAGCTATCTAATGACGTCCAAGAGTTTCAGTAAAATTTAGTCGATAATGCTGGCAAAGGTCGAATTTGCAAATTGTATATCAACAAGAATCTTAATTTTTCTAAGAGATGACCTGTAGGTTATATTTTTATGAAAATATAGGTACGTAACAAAAAATCGAAATGCATAAGAACACTCACAATTTAGTCAAATGAAAAGCATATTAATTTTATTTGCGAGACGATATAAGGAATAAGCAGGATACCAAAAAGAAACAGTTAAGGGGATTACAGGACCTAAACGCAAAAAATGCAAGTTTTAGAAGCACTAAAAGTATATGATCGACTACAGTAAACAAAATCAGAAAAATATATGATATGCTTTAGGATATATGCTAGGTATATAGTGTGTTAGAAACATAATACAACAAATTTGATATGATAGAAAAAATCATGAAGATACCTCTAAAAACTTTCTTTTTACAATAAAAACCATACATATACATACAACCATTCTGATTTTTTGTCAGATTAATTTACAAGCTGTTGCTTAAAAATGAAAACACTAGTGCTTTAGTATGTTTACTAAAGCACTAGTGTTTTGATTTTTTAGTCCAAACAATAGATTTTTGTAAATAGATAATTGCTTCATATTTTGCAATAAATTACCAGCGTTGTGTCTTCGCGCTTCTCTTTCTTTTCTATGCAGTCCGATAGGGACTGCGCTTTAGGTCATATAGTCCCCTTAAAGTAAGAAAGATCCAAAAGCAGTAAACAGTCGTGTAGCTACAGATTGTGTTGAGGATTGTGCGTCCGATCCTCAATCCTAACGCTTGATTAGTACTGGCGCGGACAACGTAAATTCTACCCACTGTCAAGATTACGATGGCCTAGGATGTTAGATTGGATTAATGCGGTACTTTTAATTTTTGTTCTGTAAATTCCTTATTGAAAAATTTAGTAAATACCAGAACATCACGCCTGTTTTCCCAGACGGGTTAAGCAGAGGTGTACCTACTAGTAAGATTTATTTATTTATTTTACCCATATTTCGCCATATATATTTAAGTCCCATGTAATAAGGGTGATTATTCCATATTTGTGATGACTGGTAGGTAGGTAAGTACGAGATCATTTTTCTTTTTTTCTTCTGGTGTCGATGACTCGTAATATTTTGTCCGACTAGCACCCTAATTACGTAACACACTATCAATTACGATCTGAATCATTTTGAAGGATGTTGCTAATCCATTGCATAATGGTCGATAAATGTGTCTGCTTAACAACGTAAATTACACTAATATTATAAAGGTGAAAGTTTGTGTGTGTGTGTGTTTATATGTTTGTTACTTCTTCACGCTCAAACGGCTGGACCAATTTTGATAAAATTTTGTATGGAGGCAGCTGATTCTCTGGATTAACATATAGGCTACTTTTTATCCCGATTTTACCACGGGATCGACATTTACGCGGGTGAAACCGCGGGGCGCAGCTAGTAACGCAATAAATGTGGTTGAACTGTCAAAATTAAAGCCATTGCTACTGATAGTGTGTTACGCAATTACCTCGCAGTATTTAGTGATAACTGGACAGCTTTGTTCTTGGCCTGAAGTCCTGAAGGGTCAGGTGATTGTGCAAGACGGGCAGGAGTGAAGGCACTGGACGAATGAGAGTGACCGAAGATCGAGTTTAATGGAGTGTTATTTGAGAGGAATACTCCCATAGTAATTTATAATGATGATTACAAGTAGGCTGATAATGATGATTTAGAGTTAGCATAGGATTTAGTGCAATGGTGTATTGAGTAGTGCATCGGTTTGTTTGCGGTTAAAAAGAAACCAGTCTTAGTTTTTAACTCGTTACTCAGATCTTAATAATACTCATAAATCCATTAGGTACGCACGGCTAACCATCAAGCTATACATAATCAGTATAAGCTGACTTCTGATTGCACGAAAAACCTAAACAATACGAGGTCAGCAAAACCTGAGAATGTATAGCTTGATGTGTACAATTACAGGCAATATACGGTTTTGTTGATTGATTGTAGAAACCCTTGATGTCTTGTCTGTGTAAATGAAATACACTACCAATTAAAACTACCTCCTCCAAATCCTTCAAGCGTCCTCATATAGAACCTAAGTGTTATTTGTACCAGTTTTAGTGGATCCCTATTAGGTGCTGCGTTGTTTGGTGTCTCTGCCGGCTCCCCGGAATTTATTAGGTACCAAACCCTATTGTCTTGTCTACTTGATTAACTAGTTGATTACCTTTACAAGTACTTTTATATCTGTTTTGGGGAGAAAAGGACATAGAAATTACCTCTACACGCGAAATGTGAGCGTTATACAAGGCGGAGACGATAGTAAATTAAACGGCGTATATAAGGTGTTAAAAAATTAATATCACAAACTTTAAGAGGTGCTTTAGACCATCGAACGGAACAACTTTCACTATGGGACCAACTCTGAAATCACGAAAAAAAAATCAGCTGTTTCATACATTTTAGTCAAGTAGGTATTGAACTTTTGTATGAAACAGCAGATTTTTTTTCCGTATATAATACTCTGATGCATTAGTATTGCCTGTGTTTTCATTTCTTGTCGTATTGTCGTCACTCATTGTATTGTAGGTACTCCTTTGTCTACCCCATAAATAAGACAATATGACGTGAATAATGGTTCTTTTAACATTATAGTGCATTTCGAATTCGTCGTGGAACATAAACTGAATCTGTAACTTTTCTTGAACCTTACCAATCCAATCAAACGCACAAAATTAGAGTTTCCCGTGAAAGGGTCTATTCAAGAAAGTTACTCAAGAAAGAAAACTGTGTTGTGGTTTTAAAAACATAGCTGAAAAGGCTATAGTGGTCTATAGCCCATCAAGATTGATTGATTTATTTCAAAACCTTTTGGTAACCTACTAAACTCAGCCTATCGCAGTCCACTGATTGATTGATTTTAAAAGTCTTTATTATTAACATTATAACACAAAGTGCATGCAATAAGATCTTAATTCTAATTGTGTCATCATCTGCCTAGCCTTTTCCCAAATATGTTGGGGTTGGCTTCCAGTCTAACCGAATACAGCTGAATACCAGTATTTTACATGGAGCGACTGCCTATCTGACCTCCACAACCCAGTTACTGGATGATACGATACCCCTTAGTAAGACTGGTTGTCAGATTTTCGGGCTTCTGACGACCCGTAACGACGGTCAAAAATCCACGAATCACAGCCGGGACCAACGGCTTAACGTGCTTTCCGAGGCACGGAGGGGTCTTGGTATGTAAAGATGGTCACCCATCCACGGACCAACCGCGGCAAGCGTAGCTTAACCTGATCGATCAACCCGTGCGGCTGATATTATTTAGCCACAAACCCTTCCTAATCCCTTATTCTAATTGTGTACAACCATAAAAAACAAGTTCTTAGGTTAACTTACCTTTACAAACATTTTACACTGAGTTTATTATTCTATAAACATAAAAAAAGCACAAAAGTCTTAGCACTGACTTTAAACGTATAACCACTCTTGTTTACCACTAAAGGTAATGCACTAAAAAAATACAAAGACTATTAGGAGCACAGGATAAAACATTACCATAATATAACTTAGATTTAAACATTTATCATCGATGAGTTAAAACAAAGATATGATTATTCTAAATTGTGGGTAGTTTGCGTAACTTTTCGCCGAGTATGTCTACTGCGACCGGGTGAGGGCAGCACGGTCGGTCCGGTGGTAGGTAGACATTGGCGCCGATTCCCTTGTTCACAAACTAAACTAAATTTAAGTTCCGTGCATCTTTTTCTTTCTATTTCATTAAGAAAAGGACAGAAGATAAATATTAGTTTAGTCCTGTCTTAGTCAGCGCCGGACGTAAATTGACGTATTTTTAATAGCCAATTTTTTAATCACGTCTAAACTTGTCTATGGAGTGTCTTATTTTGACAGGAATAACTAATATTTATCTTCTGTCCTTTTCTTAATGAAATAGAAAGAAAAAGATGCACTGAACTTAAATTTAGTTTAGTTTGTGAACAAGGGAATGGGCACCATTGTTATTGGTGTGGTAAACGATATCGATTATAAATGTTGTAAGATACGATAAGTTATTACTATTAGATCTACTTTTGCCTATGGATGAAATTAATGGGTTATCATGTTTGGGATTTTTACAAATAAAGAATTTTCGGGCTGATTTTAATAGATGGAAATTTAATTTGTTCGTGAACTCATTTTAAAGTACGAAAGGCAGTGTTAAAAGATATTTTGATTGCCTTGTTTTGAAAAACTTGCAACTTATTGTAGTTTTTATCAGTCAGGCTACTCCAGGCTGGCGTAGCATATGTATATCAGACATGGTCGGACGAGGGTGGTATAAATGCGTAACTTAGTGGCAGCGCTTAAATTGACATTTCTGTTGACAAACATGGCCAGCCCACTGCCACTTTAGCTTGCTTGCTCTGCAAGCTATGTCCGTAATTAGGTTCTTTTCCGAATAATTTCATTCCTGATTTTATCCTTCAAAGAAACTCCGAGCAGTGTAACTACTGGTCAACCTTAAAAAAGAATTAAACACCACGATCCTTATCGACGAATCGCGTGTTTTCTACCAATAAAACTAATTGGAAGATCTACCTACACACATCCACACTTGATGCAGCGATAATAAATCGATGTCTTATATTGTTTAAAAAGTAGGAAATATCTTTTTAATACGTGATGTACACGCGATACACGTATTTGCTGTTTTAGTTTATGGTTGGTCCTTTTGCGTTTCTTATTTATCTATACTAGGTACTAGCAGCACCCTGTGGTTTCACCCGCATAAGTTTCCCGTGGGAATATCGGGATAAAAACTATCCTATGTCCTTTCCCGGGACTCAAACTATCTCTATATCAAATTTCATCAAAATCGGTTCAGCGGTTTAAGCATGAAGAGGTAACAGACAGACACACTCTCGCATTTATAATACATATTAGTATGGATATTAAGCTGAAGAGTTTGTTTTTTGTTTGAACGCGCTAATCTCTGGAACTGCCAATCGGATTTGTGCATTTGATAGTCCAATTCTTGAGGAGGGTTAAAGGCTATTTGACATCCTCACCATTAATCAGGAGCCAAGCAAAAATAAAAAAAGTCAGAAAGAACACTAAGCGAAAACGAAGTAATAGCGGGACGGGCGATGCGATGCGACACGATAAGTCGGGGGAACAAGACATTTCACGCGGACACTCTCAGTCAGAAGCTTGTCTCAATATAGATTACAAGATTTATTATTTATTATAAGTAGTTAGCAAGCGATTAGCCAATATTATCTGAATTGTGCTAGGTACCTACTGAGTCTTCTTCAAGATCCGATTATAGTGTTTGCTAATAAATATGTAAGTACTAATAATTACTACAATTTCTAAGTAACATCCCGGAGTCTGGATTCGTGTCTGGTTGATGGAAATAAGCTCGCCACCTATTTGTTTATTTAAACTTTTCGCAACAAAAAGGAACGAAGGCGGACTTAATGCCTTAGGCATTCTCTACCAGTCAACCGAGGGTGGTGAAGAGATTAGATGGCAGGTGCTTAGGTGATGATTGGTGGACCATGGGATTTAAACATAACTGGCGAAAAATGGGTGTGCTAAATCCTTTGGGGTTACAGGCGTTATGTTATGTTAAATAATTACTTACGACTGTGAGTCAGTCTGTAAGCTTTGTACGTTTATCAGAAATCATTTGAATTTGGATTACAGTGCGTAATAAAGAAAATTAAAGAAGACACACATTTTGAAATGAGAGCAGTAGTGGCCCAGTGGTAACGGCCGCGACTTGCGAGTTGTAAGGTCGTAGGTTCGAGCCCAGACAGGTGCTTTACTTTATGTAAATTATTCTATAACCACTGTTGTCCACTGCTCTCAAAACAGTGAAGGAAAATATCGTGAAGAAACCGGCATATCCTAGAACCAAAAATTCAAAGACATGTGACATCTACCAACCCGCACTGGACCCGAATGCTGGATTACGCTCCTTCCCACTGAGAGGAGACCTGAGTGTCCCAGCAGTGGGAACGTTATAGGCTGATTATGTAGACATTTTGAAATTAAGTATTCCAAAAGCCGTAGCTCCTATTACATCCGGCTTGCAATTTTTTTCAGACTAACGTGATGTTCAACTGGGTAGAAGTCATTAAAACATATAACGAGAGAATTTTAAACTGAACGGCGCCGGCGCAGCAAGTGGCGCCACCTAGCTTTGTTAAGAAGTAATTCAGAACCACCGAAGAGGTCGGATACGTGTGACACTGGCTGATTACTGTTACTGACAGAGTGTCGTATCGATAGTTGGCGGCTGTCTTCCGATGACAGATGAAGTCAGGGAAGCCGCTTACATACCACGTTCACGACGAACTGCTACATTCCGGCACAATCCTGATCATATTGAAGCTGCTAACCACTAATACATACGATGACCACTTCTGATAAAGGCTATCCTGCGCCGTTACATACAATGTAATATTTACTAGTTCTTTCATACATCCTTACCCAAAGTAGAGTACATATTTATCACAAAAGAACACCCACTGTCCTTTCTTTGACTCGTGTCGCCCACCTGGCTTCGCTAGTGGCCATTTATAAAACTAAATTAACCTTACAGGACCACGCCTCTTAGGACCAAATGTAAGAAACACGTGCGTTTGAAATATTTTATGAAAGGGAATGAGTTATGGATGTGTATTGTGAAATAATAATGTATTATCTGCACTATCAAAAATGTACCATTGCATTGGTATCAATAATCTATCATTGTTAGAGAAAGAATAAAATTATAAACTCGAATACTTGTAAATCACTTTATTGGTACTCAATCAACAATCAATCAACTCAGCCTGTTGCAGTCCACTGCTGGACGTAGACCTCTCCCAGGTTGCACCACATCACCCTGTCCTCCACCTTCCGCATCCAGTCCATCCCAGCCGCTTTCTACTACTATCTTTTTCTTTTTTTAAATTTATTCGCTGAATTAGATATTTTAATTTGTCACACCTATTCAATTTCATCCTGCATATCTTCATTTGTTTCAATATGGGGAATAACCAAACAAATAAAAGATTTCATTTGAGGAATTGAAACTTTTTATACTGTAAACGTTTCATAACTACCCAGTGTTTCTTGCAAGACAAAAAGTATTTGGTCCCTCTTGGATCACAACTTTATTGGCTTCCTCAAAATTAAATGCTATTCGAGTAAGGTTCCCTTTCATCTTTGCTTAAACGTTAAAATTATTTAAACGTTATCTCAAGTAACACAATTATGGAAAGCTTGACGTATTTTCCCCAAACCTAATCAAAATTGGGTTACAACTTCAAGGCTCTTAAGGAATACAAAGTACATAGCCAACATTAGTATGGATTAGCTTGCCTTAGCGATTGTGCGATTGTGTCTTAGAGATTGTGACTTTAGATAGATACATAGAATAGAATAGAATATAATAGAATACTCTTTATTATGTACACCATATAAATTACAGACATAAATATAGAAACTTAACACACACACACTACACTTATACATATTTTATTTATTTAAGGATTCCCAACGAACGGTAGATACATACAAATGTAAAAATAAAATTCTTAAATACGATATACGAGGCTGGCAGGGATATGACACGCGCAACTTGTTGGACCCCTCTGCGTTGAAATTTTTCGTCGGTAATTAAAAAAAAAATAGCTGTTCCATACATTTTGACCGCGTCGCCCACTTACAAACTCCGGGCTGTTACTAAGACATTTCTAATGCAAAAACCCCATATCACTTTGCCCGACCCCCGGGAATGGAACGTAAGACTTCACGCTCAAGAGTCGCGCTTGTGACCACGAGACCAACGGGGCAATTATGGAGAATAAGTAAGCCAACAACCCTTTAAAAGTTCGGAATGTTTATGACTTTTTCTTTTCACAAACACCAAGCAAAAAAACTAAGTAATGCAAAAGAAGTACTTAACTAATCCTATTAAGTTAATAAGAATATTATATTATTTATTTGCAAGAATACAAGTACAATAAGTTGACAAATATACATAGTTTTCCGTCATATTCCACCAGGTGAGCAAATCTTAATTGAATGTTGTTGTTGACATTATAACAGTCATTATTAAAATAATTACAAACACATAAAAATTACAAATACAACAGAAAAAACATTTACATTAATTACATTAATGAACTAGAAAAATCTTAAAGTTCAATGTCATATTAAATGTAAATACGTAATGAAAATAAAAATTATATCTTGCCTGTTAAAAACTCAGAAATATTATAATAGCTTTTTTGTAGGTAGTACAAAGTTTATAGCTGTAAAGTAAGTCTGGAAGCTTGTGAACTTCCAGGCAATAAATAAAACATACATAATTTATCTTACCGTATTAATTATTTTCATTTGTGTCATTCTCTTTCTTAAAAACATACAATTAGGTAGATAAGTAATATTTCTTGTCCAATAGGTGATACGCCAACCGGCATCAATTATTCTGAAACAGATATAATATGATATTAAAATGCAAAGAAATACAGTAACATAATTTATAGTTCAAGCTAATTCTAGTGGGACTTTAAGTGTGTAACTCTCAAAGGTCACGGTGCAATTAGTTGCCAGATTTTTTTGCCGCTTAGACTTAATTAGCAAAAAAAAAAAAACTCGTAAGCGCCACTCAAACCCACAGCTTTGGCGACTTTTTTGAGTTGGATCAAAACATTGTAGACTACTTCAAAAGTGAATTTTAACCATCAATTTAAAAGCACATTGTCTTTTTACAATATTAAATTGTGGAATATTGTTTCATCAAGCTACAAATCCCTGTAGGGTCTGCAATAACACGTTCTGACTAGCCACGATGAGCTGTTCAAGATTAAGTCTAGTAGTAGCGTCAGTATACAAAGTTGTCACAAAATCTTTACACCAGCACCCTAAATGCGTAACACACTCTCAATCATAATCTGAATAATTTTGAAGGATATTATTAACCTACTGCTTCATGTTCGAACAACTTGTCTGCACAACAACGCAATGAATGTTATTGAACTGCCAAAACGACCGTCATTGCTACTTTTAGTGTGTTACGCAATTACCCTGCAGCCGAACCGCTGTACTTTTTTATTTATTTATTTATTTTAAGAAGGCTTACAGACTAATCACTAATAATGGGTAACAACAACACATTCACAAGTTGCTAATAATAAGCCTCCACAGATATATAACATATCGATTACCAAAAGCCGAACAATTAAAGTACATTGTGTACATAAGTAAGTAGATTAAGTTAGTTTTATTTATGTATTTATATTACTACATATAAATACTGAACTGAAATTTAATTTGATAAATAAGCTGTTTGTTTTCTATTAATTAAATTAAATTTTATTCGAGGACATCCATCGGTTTCTTACTAAACTTCAACTATATCCGACGATCCTGCATATTTATCTCTTTTTTTGACTGTACCTATAATTATTTATTTTATAATCCATATTATTTCAGTAGCAGGCCCAGAATGGTGTACAGCAAAGGACAGAAACAAGTGGGAAGCCTTAGATGAGGCCTTTGTCGAAAAACAAGCTGTTACGAAGCGAGACCAACCGAATGCAGAGATAAGATTTAGTTTAAGTTAATTAGATTTCTTACCTCTATTTTCAACTTTCAAATAAAGAAAGAAAAAATAGGTTTATTTGTCACAGAAACACGTGCATACAAAAAGACAATTAATAGTAATAATAAGGAAAAATAAAAACAAAATAGATCTATAATCACGAGCACTGAACTGAAATAGTCGACAGTTACACGTCATGACTGTGACAAGAAGGCTTCCACTCAGCAAAAACAATTGCTCGAATAATTGTTTGACCAAATAAGTTAAAAACTAACAGCAATAAAGTCTTAAGTACCTATTTTATTATTTCAGTAAGTTTTCCTCATCCCAATTTATCTGCGGACGCTACATCCAAGGAAGCGCGACGGGTGGCAAATTGCCGCGGGCGCCGCTTAAACGCAATAATGTAACGCAATGTAACACTTAGCATACACTACTATATTGTGTGCTCACAACTTAGTTATCAGCATGTTCTCATAGCGGGGAACATTGTGCAGGAAATGTCAACGTTTTATTGAGTGACATGTCGTGTTTCTTATCGGCAAAAATGACGAACTTCAATACAAACTTTTACCCCTAATTAACACCTTCAGAGGATGATTTTTCAAAAATCTTTCCTTGGTCGTCACATTCGTTATTTAACCTTTTAAGCGCTTGGCTAAATATCAATTGCCGTGCCCCTAGCGCGCGGCTACAAATCGACAAAATACGATAAAATAATACCTACAATAAATAAGGAGGAGCAATCGTTGTATCGATAAAAAAATAGTCAAGTTTTTATCTCTATTTAATAATGGTTTTAGTTATACCACGCAGCTTATAGGATGAAAATAGAACGAAAAAATCATGCATGTTCACTGTCGCAGAAATACAACGGTAGGGGCACCAAATATGTGTCGCATAAATGCGACACAAGCGGTCAATAGGTTAAAGGAACTCTCGTATAGACTGGAGCCTGCACATCAAGCAACCCGAAACTGTAAAATTTTCCTAATCAACTTTCAACCTTCTGCAATTTATTTAGGAATTTGATAGATTGTAGTAGCGTGATGTGCGTTGTCCGTCAGTGAATGAATGAATTTAAGATTTTTATTAAGTAGACTAGCTACAATATACCTGAGAGATTAAAGTTATAGAAGCGATGTGATATAAAATAAGTTTCCAGGGAAGAAACTCATTGCGTATGGACGGATTTGGAACAGTTACAAGTGCCAAACGAATATCGTATTCGTTTGGCACTGATGCTTGTACAATGATCATGTTTATATTAATACAGTGAACTGACGAAGCCATGACAGTATCATCAAACAAAGCTGATTAATACAATCAGACAAGTAATGCCTAAATAACCAGAATTTAATTAAATAATTTCAAGTCGGTTGTTTTCTAGCGGTGAATGCTTATGCGAAAACCGTACCCCCGGCCATAGGTAGAGGTGGAACACCGCGGTTTTAGCCGGTAAGAGTTCGACATGCCCCTCTGTCCCCCCCACGATGGAGGAAGTCCATGAGGATTTCCACCGCGCAACAAAAAAAAAGGCCTTCCCCTGCAGTGGGACAACACATGCTAGTTTTTTATTTATGTGGTATTGGGTTTTTCCATCTGGAATTTCTTAGTTGCGGCCCGGAGTTTGGATTAAAATTTGTGCCCGGTTGATGGCAATAGACTCAACCCCTATTATATGGGCGAAATGTGGGTGTACTAAGGTAAGGTGTACCTATTAGTATACCCACCTAACTGCTTTACTCTTCGGGAGATACAGACGAGAATGGTATGTATGTTGTTTATTATAGAAATTATAATTCTGTTTTCCACCATTTATTGATAAACTTTTCCAAATTATTAAAATTTGATGTCTTTGTTGCTGAGTCACATGTTGCTAAGTCACAGGAACTTACACCTGCGGGGCAATTGCGTAACACATTATCAATCGGAATCAGTTTTATCATTGCGTTATTTACGTATTGCGCAGACATATTTTTCGAACATATGAAGCAATGGATTAGCAATTTGCTTCAAAATGATTCAGATTCCGATTGATAGTGTGTTACGCAATTAGGGTGCTGGTTTAGGAGTCAGAGTATTTAACTATTGACCTTTGTATTACTTAAGCCTTTTATTAAGGGGCTTAGAAGACCTAAACGCAAAAAACGCAAGTTTTAGAAACAATAAAAGTATATGATAAACTACAGTAAAAAAACTCAAAAAAATATATGATATTCTTCAGGATAAATGCGAGGAAGATAGTGTGTTGAAAACATGATACAACTTATTTGGTACGATAGAAAAAAATCATGAAGATACCTCTAAAAACTTTTTTTTTACAACAAAATTCATACTAATATACATACAATCATTATGATTTTTTGTCAGATTATTCTACAAGCAACATACTAAAACTATAGTGTTTTAGTTTTTTTGTCCAAACACTAGATTTTTCTTAAATCGATAATTGCTTCATATTTTGCAATAAATTACCAGCGTTGTGGCATCGCGCTTCTCTTTCTTTTCTATGCAGTCCGACAAAGACCGCGCTTTAGGTCATGTAGTCCTCTTAATTCCGATCCAGCGACGCCCTAAGCAGAGGTCCCGTTAGTGTGTAGTCGATTAGGTTTTAAGTTTTTTTTTTTAAACACTGGTTGGAGGCCTTAATTTATCGAGGCAGCCACAGGCAAGTCCGGTTAGGCAGACAACAACCTCCTAGGTTGAAATGCGAGAAGACATTCCAAAAAAAAAACCTTTTATGTTTTAATTAAGTATAAGTTAGGTTAAATGCTTTTTGGTGATATAAAGAATGTATTTATTTATTATTATTTTACGAGTGTGTTTCGGATTTAACTCTAAGACCAAGGACAGATCGGCTCACACTCCCTGATGGCACATGACTAGGTTATCGTGTAGGGTGGATGTCTACACACGCTGACGAATCTAATACTGCGATGACCTAGTTTCTATGAAGACGCAGGCACTATACTCACATAGAATAGGTAGGTACATACGAGTAGGGAATTCAGAATTGTATGAGAATAATAGGGTATTGAATGATTGCATATAACATCTAGACACGGGAGCGTGTTAAGCCAAGTTCAAGCCAAGAATTCAAGCCAACAAAAGAGAACTGGGGGTGGGGAGCAGCACCAGTGATGTAATATTACACGAACCATTTGGAGTCACTTTTGTAGAACTTAAACAAAACTGGCGAAATGTGCGTGTGCTCAAACTTGTTTCAAATTAATATTATTTCAAGTTAAACAAATATCAACTTTATTTTAATGTTTATTAAGTTAATTTCAGAGGGACGAGCACTATTGAAAAAATTATAAAAATGTTTGAAGTTGTCGCGTAAACTGAACTTTATTGTGTAGGATTTAAAGTTATTTTTCCGTAAACTTCTTTATGTTTACATTTTTGGCAAATAAATCGTGAATGCACCTATAGACCTTTCTTTTCATATGCCAAACCTATGCTCCTGTGCCAGCCCCATCAAACTCAAAATTCAAACTCAAAGCATTTATTTCAATTAAACCATGTACAGGCACTTTTGAATTGTCAAAATGAAATAGTTAGTCAGTCAGTCAGAAAGTTGAAGCTAATTGCCCATTCCAAAACGTAGATCTCTTTGGAGACGAATGGGCAATAAACTCCATAGACTCTTTTAAATCAAGATGTTATAAAATCCTGGGTACATTATTCTTGTTGTTTCTATATGTGAGAACAATGTAAAAAAAAACACAAATGAAGAAACAATTCAAAATATAACATTAAAAATAAGCCTTGGTAGTTAAGAGATGACCAGTCTCAACCGACGGCGCCCGTTCACGAACATGACGCGTGGATCAGCACCATCCAGCTCAACCATTTCAGGTAAAAACTGCACATCACCCAAAACAAAACACTGAAAATGAAATGCTAAAATACTCGAGCGGAAGAATCGTTAAGTTTAACGTTCCTTAAAATACAACCCCATTAATTTATAAACGTTTAAAATTATGTCATAATACCAATTCCGTTGACACATTAAAAACTCTTTTATAACCTTCATAAAAAGAGGTGTTTAAAAAGTTCGAATTACATTTTCATACATAAATAATACGATTACTGAATTGTATGAACTCAATTGCTGGTCTATCAAATGGCTATAAATATATAAGGCTATAATTTGTTCGCAATTCGGTACTAATATAAGGTTACAAACCGGCGATAAAATGCCACAGCCTTTATCGCGGTCGCTCGGTATAACTCGTTTAGGCAGTTTTAGGCGCTTCGTATATAGCCAATTTTGTCTTTGGGTGTAATGAAATTTAGGTGGTGTCACAAAATAATAAAATGTTTGAGGTTAAGTGTTATACTAAAAATAATTTCCCTTAAATATGATTTTACTTTCGTATACTTGTTTGTTTCATAGTGCTGTTGTAGAATGTGCGTTACTTATTAAAAGTAGACGTGCCTGTAAAAATCTCGCCGAGAACATTTAGGTGAAGTGAGCTGTCAATAGTTTCAATCGCTAGCATGGTGTAATGAGCTGCTAAGTTGTCTGTGAATAGATTGGTTGAACTGTGAATTTTATGTATTGGACAGCGGCACATACTATTTGACGCTATTATTGCAAAGTATTGGATTCATTGCAGAATTACTTCGATCAATAATACGAGTAGCACATTAGAAGAAAATAACTCGCGGTAACATTTCTGGCATCACTCACAAAAATAACAAACACGAAGGGACGAAACGAAACTAGTCGAGTAACACCAATCACAACTCCTCTGAAGTTTCATGTTACAAATATTGTGCCGACATTTTAAATCACAATGTTCAGCGTCCAATTACATTGTATTATATTATACTGCTGTATTGTATTGTAGCGGCAATCGTCACTTCATACCGATTATGAGATCGGAGATAAAGTGATTTTTATCGTTTTTATTGTACTGAAGGTGAGGTATTTAATTTAAGTTGTCGGGTTATAGTAATGGGAATATAATAATATGGTGTTATGCGATGTCGTTTAAAGGTTATTTGTTCGCTCTTGTAATATGAGGACTTTTCATTTTATGAGGAGCTCGTAGCTTCGTTGTATATAGGTCGTAAGACAATGTTATGTCGGGTAGTCTACGTTGTTCGTGTGGAGGCAGGTACATAATAAATTATCTAGTTTTACTTGATGTAGGTATTTTTTAGCTACGCTTGCCGCGGTTGGTCCGTGGATGGGTGACCATCTTCACATACCAAGATCCCTCCGTGCCTCGGAAAGCATGTTAAGCCGTTGGTCCCGGCTGTCATTCGTGGATCTTTGACAGTCGTTACGGGTCGTCAGTAGCCCGAAAGTCTGACAACCAGTCTTACCAAGGGGTATCGTATTACCCAGTAACTGGGTTGTGGAGGTCAGATAGGCAGTCGCTCTATGTAAAATACTGGTATTCAGCTGCATCCAGTTAGACTGGAAGCCGACCCCAACATAGTTGGGAAAAGGCTAGGCAGATGATGATGACTTGATGTAGGTATTTCAGATTGGTCAGTAAGTCGTCTCATAGTTAACTATAAATCTGAAATTATGATAATATCTGTAGTGTCAATTTAAAGCCGTGTCTCTTGCGCGTGTTTTTTCGAATTATTACACAAAAAATCTTACACATAAACATTTGTTTTCATACACAACACAAGCTGTCTCCTGCATATTCAAATATTTTTAGATTACTGCTAAGTTACAAACACATTTTATGATGTCGTAATGACTTCCGATGAGGAAGACGTGCTATCAGTTTTAGCAATATCGAGGAGAAGACAGAGATTTCGAGTCAGACCGTATTTACGACTTCGAAATTTTGACATTTAACCGCCCCTAAGACGACCCACTGACCGAGCAACGGATTGATGACCGGTTTGAATTGGGCAATTTCGTTCGTGTGTCTGAAACCGATTTTGATGAATTGATTTTCCTTCTATGGTCCGATGTGCAGATGTGATGTGCTTAGACGTGCGGGGTGCACGCGGCGGTTGTAAATGAAACCCTTCCCATCTTCACCCGCGCGAGGAATGTTTTCCATGCAGCTCGGAAAACAAAAGCATCGTGTTTGCGTACACAAATGTGTATGTAATGTTTCGAGAAAACACGCGCAGGAGACGCAGCTTTATAGATAATTTAAACACTGTCTCACACACACAAGACAAGTATAGTCAGATAGCTGTCACCTGTCTACGGCTGTCACTAACGTCGACTGTCAGTCATCACTAATGGAAACAAGTTGAAGGTAGAGTACAGTCGCAGATAACTTTGCAAGGTTTCGGCGAAGTGGGAGTATGTTCGCACATGTACAGACGCCAGCACATCAAGCTACTACAATCTGTCAAATATTTTTAATAGATTTTCAACTTTATCGCTAAAGCATAAGGTTCAACGTTGATTGGGAAAATTTTACAGTTTCGGGTAGCTTGATATGCTGGCGTCTGTACACTTACTGCAATAAAAAATGATAACTTTTATTGCTTGTCATTATTCTATGGTTATGCCATAATTTGTTTTTAAACATGTCTGTTTTTTTTCTGGAAGTTAAAGAAAGAAGAGGAACGTCTAACGACTCTTGCAAAGGTACGTGCACTGACTGACAGACTGTACCTGGACTAGGACTTGGATGGTTGTGATGGAGAGCCTGTGATTTCTGTGAGTAAATAATTTTGATACTTATCAGACCTGCTTCAGATGCTGTGTAATTCCGGCTGTACATTTTAGACATGTTGCTAACATTAATTTACTAAGTAAACCGATTTTCAATCTAATTAGTCTTTTTTTTTTTTTTTGGATGGGAAATCATCTAATGACTCCTCCCGCTCTGGGTGGAGCGGAAGGGAGTGTAGACTCTTACTGACTAAAACCCACCCGTGTTCCTTCCTTAGCCCTTTATGTTCCGGGACAGCGGTAACCCTTTCGGACGATCCCGCTACCCATTTAATTAGTCTGGGCACAGAAGTTCCAAAATAGTATTACATCGGGAACAGCAGTTCTCACTGGTCATTTAAAACCGCAGCACGATGAGTTAGTAGTGACAACTGCACCGACCACTATTTGTGACCACATCCGCGCGATTCTCACTGGACGAACAAACTCGTATTCATTCGGTATCAATGTACTTTTATGTATATAGAAGTATACATTATTTAATTACTAGGTATTTACCACCATATTTATGAACGTTGCTTCTTATGTTCCACTGCTGGGTACACAGGCCCCCTCTTCGAGAGGGAGTGGGCTATAATCCCACCAGCCCAGCCCAGCCCAGCCCAGTGCGGGTTGGTAGTTGTCACAAGTCTTAGAATGTTTGGTTCTAGGACATGCCGGTTTCCTCACGATGTTTTCGTTCACCGTTTTGAGAGCAGTGGTGATGAAATAATTTACACAAAGTAAGCGCCTGTCTGGGTTCAAACCTACGACTTACACCTCGTGTCGCGGCCGTTACCACTTGGCCACCACTGCTCCGCGGCCGTTACCACTTGGCCTTTGGCTTGAATGCTGGACAGAAAATTCTACGTCACGCACGGTACTTATGCCGCCGGAAAGAGGTCAGTTAGTCCTGTTAATAGATGAGATAAAACCCTCTCCAGCATGTCGATTCTGTAAAAATCTCACCGTGAAAACTTGCGTGGAGTGAGCTGTCAGTGTCATCCCACTGATGCTAGGGATTGACCAAGCAAACATTTATAATCATAATCGAGATTTTAATAATATTTTTTATGTTAATTCTATTGAAAATTTTATATAATTTCAAAGCTAGTATTTTAGTTGTCAAAACATTATTATTTCATGGGGGTTTTAAATAAAATAGCAGCACAGAAACTTAATGTTTTTATTTTTTTATTTTTTTCCTAGACTGACTAGTCAATATAATAGCCTGAGGCGTGAGCGCGTCACGCACTAACAGTAAATAAAATCTGTGGTGTCTGGGAGAAACCTGTTAAGTCCAAAAACGTATTTTTTCAGTATAAAACTTTTAATGTTCAAGTTTAATTTATAAATCAGTTAGGTAAAGTAGAAAAAGCCAACCACCGCTACGATTCTCCCACTCCTATGATAGTTACACTTATCAGCAATAGACCAAAATAAAATATGATTTTTTTTAATAACAACATAGTACCAAACTAAAAAATTACGAAAATGGATTCACGTTTAAGACAGCTAGACTAATGAAAATACGCATCGACATTGTTTGTTAGTTTGAGCGATGGTAGATCGAGTCTAGTAAAGACTAACAACGCTAATCTATTCAATTAGAAGAGATAGCCTAGTGTGTCAAGTCACTGAGTGCTAACGGTGTGCCTTGCTGACGCGTGACGGACCATGGTTAGACTTTAACCCCACTTTGTGTGGCGTGATCACTTCACTAGAACTAGTTACTAGTTAGACTGGAAGCCGACCCCAACATTGTTGGGACGCCTTACAAGTTAAATAAGTAAGAACAAATCTCCAATGTGATAATGACAGTGACTAACGCGCAAGCGCGGCGTGATCTTATCACTTCACCCGATTCACGCCATTAAATGTCATGGGTCGCGTGAAGTGATCACTTCACCTGATTCACGCCATTAAATGTCATGGGTCGCGTGAAGTGATCACTTCACGCGACCCATGACATTTAATGGCGTGAATCGGGTGAAGTGATAAGATCACGCCGCGCTTGCGCGTTAGTCACTGTCATTACCACATTGGAGATTTGTTCTTACTTATTTAACTTGTAAGGCGCCCCAACAATGTTGGGGTCGGCTTCCAGTCTAACCGGATGCAGCTGAATACCAGTATTTTACATGGAGCGACCGCCTATCTGACCTCCACAATCCAGTTACTGGGTAATATGATACCCCTTGGTAAGACTGGTTGTCAGAATTCCGGGCTTCTGACTACCCGTAATGACTGTCAAAGAACCACGAATGACAGTCGGGACCAACGGCTAACGTGCTTTCCGAGACACGGAGGGGTCTCGGTATGTAAAGATGGTCACCCATCCACAGACCAACCGCGGCAAGCGCAGCTTAACCTGATCGATCGAGCTGTGCGGCTGTTATTATTTAGCCACAGACCCCTCTACGCGTGCAAATATATTATTGTAAATAGATACCTACTTAGGTAACTCGCCGATGCCACTATTAAAAGAACATTAATCAAATAATATTACAAAATTCAACGGTTCAATCGACACTCGCTCAGCTCGCAATCAGAGTGTCTCCCGTAAAAATAACTAAGACCCGTATTTTTTATGCTAGTAACCCTTAAATGAAGAAGTGGTTGGTGGCAACCCTACGCCGAAGTGATGTTGCTATGGGTTACGAAATTCTTGGAAGTGAAATCCGGTACATTCCGAATTGCACTGTAATCGTTTACAGCTTGCTTACACTGGTATAAATTACCTATTATTCCCCGCGTAATCTTACCACGCCGTACGGTTGTCAAGCGTGGTATTTTGACAGTTCAAACCGGTTTCGTTCATTAAATTGTGTCATAGAGAATACGTAAATAGCAGATATGTCGTGATTATATAGGTAAGGAATTGATGTGGTTTCGAAGTAAAGAATCATTAAGTGGGTTATATTGAATTAGGGCCTTTTTTCCGAATTAGCGTGAGCGCGATAACGATGTCCCGTAAGTCGACATAGATGACGTCACGGCATGCGCCATCTTCCGATAACGGCGACCATGCCCTAAATTAATAATTATCACCGCGGGCGCTGTCACAAATGAATGACAGCCTGTTGTGCTGTTTTGTTTTGAGTCGCATCATAATATATTGCCTTTAAACTAACGTAGCATTTTTTAAATCGTGCTTCCGCCAGTACAGTCGCCACCTTAACAAAGATGAAGAAATTCGTGGTGTATACACAAATAAATACTATAATCCAACCATCCAACCATTAGTACCTATTCAAGTGAATATAGTTTAGCTGCCATAATAGTGATTTATCTAAATCGGAACGCTAATTATTTATGTGAGCGCTGTGCCGAGCCATAACTCCCGCCGCGCATGCGCGTTAGGTATCAAACTAATTTTTTTTAATATCCAAGTGAGCGCTGTGGGTGATGATGGCTTAATTCGGAACGAGCCAGAATTCACGCGCATGCGCGGCGTGAGACTCACGCCGTGAGTCACGCCGCGCATGCGCGTTAGACGCAAATCATCTAACAGGTCGAGGCTAAAAAACATAAAATTTGGGGACTTCGAACATTCAAATTCAAACTCCACCACATGGGCAGTGAATAATACATCATTTAATTATTTGACGAATTCATCCATTGTCCAAGTTAAATAAGTAGTGGTAATGAATTTTTTTGATATCTAATGTCGAAGTTTCGCGCCAATCGTGCGTGTTTACATTTTTACTTTTCACAAATTTCACACACAGACATGTAGATAAGATTTAAAATGAGACAAATATTATTGAAAATATTATGAACGACACGAAAATGCCCAAATCTTAACGTAATATTAAAACACAGGTCCAATAACACTTATTATTCGTTACCACTACTCAATTTGTGTTCAAAATCGCCGTCCATTATTGTTTTTTTTTATCGTAATGATGTGCGAAAGCGATAATGCTAAACAATTTTTTTTTTATTTCGATTGACTCGGGTAATTAATATGTCGAATATCGGAAATCGATACTCGGAAATTGAAATAAAATTATTTTAAACATTAAAAACAATAAGCATTGTTAATAATAATGACTTATGCTTTTTAATGTAATTTTAATAGTTTTTTGGACATTATATTGAAACTGAGTCAATACCTGAGGACCTTTGACCATAATAGTCATTTATTGAACTTCGCGCCGAATTGTTTCTATATTTGAATATTTATCTTCGGAATGCGCTCGCCGCTTAATTTTTTTTTATTTATTGTACAATTATTATTTTATTTTTGATACTTTCTAATAGTTTGCTACAGAATGCCCAGTATACATTTTTTTAGGTAGGCTTAGCAAAAGATAGGGAATGATGATTATTAATTATTAATTGATTTCAATAGAATTAACATAAAAAATATTATTAAAATCTCGATTATGCTTGTAAATGTATGCTTGGTCAATCCCTAGTATCAGGTGGAATGACACTGACAGCTCACTCCACGCTCACTTCGCCTAAGTTTTCACGGCGAGATGGTTACAGAATCGCAGTGCTGATCAGATCAGTATTCGGTCTCTCATTAAATCAGACACTTCCTCATTGAACATTCATTAGGAGTCCAAATATTCAGCAGTTTCCGTTCCCGACTATGATGACCAAGGCTACTGATTGAAACAGCATCTATAATTTAAAACCAAATCGAATCTGTAAGCAAACTGGACCGCTACTCAATTCTCAGTGGACGTCCGAGAGAGGCTCTAGAATCTAGAATGTTTGTACTATCGAAGCGTTGTACCTATATCTACGTTTGTTTGTAGATACGAATACATGGAAGATGCTTGTTCTGTGACAAGACTGAGGCTGGTTTTGATGAGTGTTTGTTAGGTAAATACCTAACATTCTCTGTATCACAATGTGTAGATGTTTTGTTAGCCAAAATTCGACCTACTTTATTCATGTTATTTTAATACGATGCTCTGTGTCAAATACTTACATCGTTTTGAAAAATACAGCAATTTTGATATTAAAACAACTTTATTTTTCCCTTTTGCATATTTTCAGCAAGAGAGTGGGTTGTTTATGTACAACTAGCAGCGCCTCGCGGTTTCACCTGCATAAGTTTCGATCCCGTGGGAATGTCGGGATAAAAACTATCCTATGTCCTTTCCCGGGACTCAAACTACCTGTGAGCCAAATTTCATCCAAATCCGTTCAGCCGTTTGTGCGTGAAGTAACAGACAGACAGACACACTTCCGCATTTATAATATTGGTATGGATTGGCTGTACATTTTTATTGTATGTATAGATAGCTAACTATTTACACTAGGTACTAAATTAAATGACTAACTATCTAACTATGCAAATAATTACAAAAACAAAAGGACACTTAGGCGTTATATTAAAACTCTTACTTAACACGGATGTAGTAATTCTGAATTTTGTTATAAGTAGTCGGCAATTGAATTGTCAGATATTCTATAAGTAGTTAGTTTCTAATTGGTTTCAAAAAAACTGGAATGAAAATAATGTGTAATAAAAACTCATATACTTATTTTTTTTGTAGTTTTGTCATTCCTCCTTTTAATAAAATAATATCATTTTTATCTCACGACGTATCAAGGAAGCTTTCAACAAAAGCATCCGTTTCGCCGACTCATGCGCATCTGTCTACCCCTTCCATTGTAGGCGGGGCGTATCGCCATGACAACCGTTAGCCCCGCCTACTAATATGCATAGGTATAGTTGATGGTAATTTTATATGGTTGGATGTATCAAACATTTAACTGTTTTTAGTTGCTAAGCAACTGGAGTTAAACGGTAATTTTGAAAGACTCTTTCTCTGTTTAGCCGTATTCCATCTCATTTGAGTCGGTCATTCATTTTTAGACACCGTTCTATTTGAATGACAAATCTATGAGACGTGATAGCAAGGAAAGCAAGTAAACTTAACGCAAATTGTACGAAAGAACATAACGCAAATTGCGTTCGTGCTACAGTATACGTCTTCACTCCTCCATGAAAAATTAAATGTCGGGTCCAAAGTAGGCTAAAATAACAAAAACTTGAAACACTTGCATCTTCCCGTTTTCCTTATTCCCGGAGACAGTGCCCGGAATAATAATGCGGAATTAAGTCAGACGCGGGATTATGCCCGTTGCAAGATTTAGCCCGGCGCTGGAATTAACCCGTCGATCGTCGGGATGAAAACCAATTAGTTTTAAGTTTCGTAATCTTTCGTCATGCGTCCGGAATATGCAGTAGACTGCTTTACGTTTCTAAGAATGATAAGTCTGAAGAAGGTAGTAAAGACGCTATGACCGCATGTTATGCTGATAAGTATCTTCTTTTTTTTTCTGTATGGGAAGCAGCATTCATACATTTAGGCAATGGTAAAAATATACTTAAGAGGAAATGCGGTCGGAGAGGCTTGAAAAATCCTAAGTAAAAAGTCGTTATTCGAGGTTTTGGCTCTCGCCTATTGGACCGATTTAAAAGATATTTCATAAACTGAATAAAAAGGATAGGTAAAATAATATACTGTGTCCCTATGTTTCTCTTTTTTCATTAATAGTTGTCAAATTTGTACACTAGGCCTCTGTTGACAGCGGCATTTTTTCAGGGTTCTAGTGCTTATAAAAATATTGTATCATCAAAAAGAAAAACATAGGGACATACAAGTAGTTAATATTTATTATTCTGTAAAAAATCATTGCTTTATGGTCATTAACCAGAAAGAAAACAGACGAGAGCGTTTCTATGGAGAAACGACCACCCGCGTTTCCAGTCTTAATAGTTTATCAGCAAACTTGCTAAAGTCAAGAGAAACGGACAGAGTTCGATGAGACGATACTTCAATCACTACGTCATGCTCCCCAGACACCCCATCATCTTTTTTGCTGTTTATAAATTCATAGATCAATTGTACGCAATATGTACCGAATTAGTACATACTTAAAAAAATAAGTACCTTAACTGGTTAACAGGTACATGCAACTGAATTATGGCTTGCTGTAGAGTATCTCCCCAGTAACCCATCATCTATTTTGCTGTTTATAAATTCATAAATCAATTGTACGCAATATGTACCGAATTAGTACATACTTAAAAAATAAGTACCTTAACTGGTTAACAGGTACATGCAACTGAATTATGGCTTGCTGTAGAGTATCTCCCCAGCAACCCATCATCTATTTTGCTGTTTATAAATTCATAAATCAATTGTACGCAATATGTACCGAATTAGTACATACTTAAAAAATAAGTACCTTAACTGGTTAACAGGTACATGCAACTGAATTATGGCTTGCTGTAGAGTATCTCCCCAGCAACCCCAAGTAAAATTTGATTAAATTTTACGTAGACACTTATTTATTAGGCAAGCAAGTGGTTGATAAAAATTGTACTCTTATTTTTACCACTGGATGTGCTAGCTATGGCTACTTAAAACCTTTGTTTAAATTTCGATTATAGCGCCTGAGTAATATGTGTTTGACTGTGTGGGTATGTAGTTTTCTCGAAAAATATTGGACCGATTTCGATGCTGTTTTATGAATTAAATGGGTAAGTACCAACTTGGAGCACATTGTCGATTACATTTTAAACAAAAAAAAGAACAAATTGAATATAAACTGTGTATTTCAATAGCTCTTTAAATTAAGTCTTAATGGTCAATCAAAATAACATTTGCATTGGCAAACAAATTAAATTTTCACATATTTTTTTCATTTTTGTAAAATAACTGTCAACATTTCAAAATAATTCCTCGGATAATTATCTGGCGTTGGAAAAATCAGCCCGTAACATAGTGTCTATAATTTATTTACTACACAACACCTACCGATTTTATGTTAAGGGAAGAGATATATGATAGATGTAATACACTTGAAATAGACTTTGCTATTTATTTTTCTAAGGCGCTTATAATCGAGATTTAAACAAAGGTTTTAAGTAGCCATAGCTAGCACTTCCAGTGGTAAAAATAAGAGTACAATTTTTATCAACCACTTGTTTGCCTAATAAATAAGTGTCTACGTAAAATTTACTCAAATATTACTTGGGGTTGCTGGGGTGATACTCTACAGCAAGCCATAATTCAGTTGCATGTACCTGTTAACCAGTTAAGGTACTTATTTTTTTAAGTATGTACTAATTCGGTACATATTGCGTACAATTGATTTATGAATTTATAAACAGCAAAATAGATGATGGGTTGCTGGGGAGATACTCTACAGCAAGCCATAATTCAGTTGCATGTACCTGTTAACCAGTTAAGGTACTTATTTTTTTAAGTATGTACTAATTCGGTACATATTGCGTACAATTGATCTATGAATTTATAAACAGCAAAAAAGATGATGGGGTGTCTGGGGAGCATGACGTCTATCACTGGCCTGGGCTATGGTGCTTGAACTTATAGTTGGAAAGTACCTAACACAACCACAATACGTTACTGTACAGTATTGTTATTGTATGCGGTGGACATACTCGTAAGTAACTTTTTTTGGTGATGTTCTTCAGAAAGGTCAGGGGCATAATACTCCCATCCAAAAAAAAAAATAGGGCATAATTCTCGCAACCGACGGCGTGCGTGTATGACCAGACGTAAACGAGGCAAAAGGAGTGTAGCGGGATTGTCCGAAAGGGTTACCGCTGCCCGGAACATACGAGTAAAGGGCTAAGGAAGGAACACGGGTGGGTTTTAGTCAGTAAGAGTCTGACACTCCCTTCCGCTCCACCCAGAGCGGGAGGAGTCATTAGATGATTTCCATTCCATTAAAAAAAAAAGGCAAAAGGAGTATAGTAGCGGTATGTAAGGATCGTAGCTGTGTAGGTGGCGTTCTGTACCTACTTTCTGCCTACCGTCATGGGAAGAAAATGTGAGTTTATATAAGTGTGTCTATTCAATATTATGTTTCAAATTAATATTATTTCAAGTTAAACAAAAATTAACTTTATTTTAATGGCAATTAAGTTGATTTCAGAATGACTAGCACTATTGGAAAAGATATAAAAATGTTAAACTGAACTTTATTGTGTAGGATTTAAAGTTATTTTTCCGTAATCTCATATTTTTTTAAATCGCGAATGCAGATTACGAAGGTATATTATGTGCCTTAACATTTATTTTCCCTAATCATAATCATCAAGCCCTAGCAGTAGTAGCATCAACGTAACTGCAACATTTTTTTTTAATTCTTTGCTTTCCTAACGTAAATACGCTCTCGTATTAAACTCATTTCTGGAAAAAAAAAAACATTTACGTCAATGTTTCTCCAATGGTCAAATATGGTCAACACTGGACATTTCTACAGGGAAACCAAAAATGTTTCTTCATCTTATACTCACATCTCTAGAGCAAAGCAAGAAAAATTTAATATGATACCTATCTGATGAAATAGGTTGCGTTGCTCGCAGTGAGTAAATTTCCCAGAGGTGCAACAGAGAGTATTGCTGTCCACCGCTGGTTCGCGGGGTCACCGAAGACGTATTAGATATTATTAGTTGTATGTTAGACTTTCTTGAGAAGTCGGTTGTTATGATAGCTTCAGTATTTCTGGAATCAAAGCTGTGTTATAGAGGGTTTTAAGATCATTATAAATGGTCTGCCGAAGTCTGGATTTGTGTCCGGTTGATGGCAATATATTATAGGCTCGCCCCCTAATAGTGTGGGTGTGGTAGAGGTGCACTTCTGCCTAAGCCTTGGCGTGAAGCTATGTTATGTTATAAATGGTCCTGGCTGCAATTGGTAAGTAACTTTGTAACCGCAGCAGGCAGGTACTATTGCATGATTCTGTAAAAACCTAGCTTCCCACACTCATAAGTCGAATAGGCTGATTTGAGATTGGGTGGGCCATAGGTAGGTATAGTTTGTTATAGATCATCATAGTCATCACATAGTAAGGATATAAAGTAAACCTGCCGGGGTAGCGGGATCGTCCGAAAGGGTTACCGCTGCCCCGGTACATATTATAAAAGGCTTAGGATGGAACACGGGTGGGTTTTAGTCAGTAAGAGTCTGACACTCCCTTCCGCTCCACCCAGAGCGGGAGGAGTCATTAGATGATTTCTCATCCAAAAAAAAAAGGATATAAAGACAAGTACCTACAAGCCATAAAGATTTAGACTCTGTTTTTCAGGACTATAATCATATAGCGAGAGGTTGTATTTTTTAGCCGATAGACTGCTGAACCATACATCAATTAACATAGCTTTTTGCACCAAAAAAGAACAAAAGTGATCATGAACGAATATTTATTTAGATTATAGTCTGTTCCAAAACTCTCTGATGAAAATATTAACAAATGTATCAGAATACGTTGCTGTGGATGCCAATTTGTATTGTCAATTACGAATTGAGTGCTTTGATTTGTATATTCAAACTCGAATTTCTTATTTGAAATCACCTTGATTAAAGTTAAAGAAAACTAATCAGGGTGATTTGACTTGACAATTGAAGTTAACTTTATAGACTTAATTTTCGTCGATGACTTTTTTAAATTACAATTTTATTAAATAAAGTTGAATAAGTTACTCAAACAATAATTGTTGGAAAAGTGGTAAGATAGGTATACAATAGAAACCTTAATATGTGTTACTAATGGGCTATAATGACTGATTATGTAAGTATTTACCCTGAACAGGATTTGTATACACTTTCATCGGAATCTTTTGAAACAGACCACAGAGGGGCAATTCTCGTAATTTTAAGAACGTTCACAATCTGACCTCAGCCTCAACCTGTCAAAAATACCTACATTTTTCCAAGTTTTTGACATTGATTGTCGCTGAGATGAGATTGCGATTACATTTTGAACCTTTTTAATTACGGGTTTGGCTTTCTGGTATTTCATCAAAGCAAATCACGGCGTAAAACACATTACCGTTATATTTGACCGCGACCTCGTCTGCGTACGCAAGTAATAATGAAAATAAAATGACAATACGGTTTAATAAAAATCCTAGCGATACTCGGTGTACGCATCCAACACAATGACTGGTTGATCACGTTGTTTGTGACGTGTGACAAGTATGGAGAGACCAGCGATCTTAAATTAAGTATATGAGAACGTAGAAGAGATGTGTGTAACTAGTTCCAAGAACAGTTTAGAAGGCTCATTAGTCGATTCGCAAGAATTTACTCGCCCGAAACGGGCAAATAATTACTTTTAATTTTTTTTATTTGTTTTCTATAGACGACTCGTACAAATTGGCACATTTTGAATTTTATGCAATGAAGTTAGGAAAAAGTACATGTTTTATAATATTAATTCTTAACACTTCTATGTGTGTGTGGTGTTTGTAAATGAGCCATAAACTTGCAGTCTGGAATTTGGTTTTTGTAGTCCAAGCACACCAAGGTCCACTCAATCTGAGTGGTTTTTTCCTCAAAATAATTTTTTATGTGAAGGCCATGTAGATTGGGGTCTGACATGGACCCCAATCTACATGGCCTTCACATGATCTGACTAAGATTATGTCTGGACTGTAAAAAAGACTGTGACCTATGCGTTTGTTTCAGCCTTTTTTCTCATGGTAGTCAGATAGGAAACGCCGACCTCATCTAGTTTTTTTAATTTGATTGACATGTGAAAGTGCTTCTATAAACCTACTTACTGACACTATCATTACAGAAATAAAATCATTTGTGATTTAACTACCTAATTAGCAATATAGAATCTACTATAAAAAACCTACCTACGAGTATAATCTTTACCTTGGGCTGTCTTCATTCTGTATGTAGCTTCTTAGACTAAAACGAATAACCCTATACACATTTTTTTGCAAACTACGTATTCTTTTTAAAATAATAAATCGCTCACTCTTTTCGTTTGCACCACACCCTTACCCTAATTTGAATAATTCCTCGTCACGGGTTACGAATAATTGCTTCTCTCTCCGTACCTGCTGTAATTGCGATTTATAACCTTTTGTATACCAAACAAAAATAAACTTTGCACTCCCGTGATAAAGTTGAAATTCTATTGAGGTTCATTCTGGTATTATTTTTGTTGTCAACTAACTATTTGAAATTATTGGTATTTTTTTTATTTTATTTTGTTGAAGAATAGTTTAAATTATTTTTATAATTGCTGCAGAAATGATTTAGTGGCGTACTTTTTCAATTTAGAATGAATGAATGAATACTTTTGAAATTATTTATAATTATAGCTATTAACGTTATTATTGCAATTGTGTTTTAAGCCGCGCTTTTGATGTTATAATAAAAGTTCTTTAATGTTCAAAACAATTTATTTTTTTCTAAAATTTTAAGGGTCATTCATCATCTGCCTAGCCTTTACCCAACTATGTTTGGGTAGGCTTCCAGTCTAACTGGATGCAGCTGAATACCATATTTTACATGACAGCTGCCTATTTGTCCTCCACAACCCAGTTACTGGATAATACGGTACGCATTAGTAAAACTGGTTGTCAGACTTTTGGGTTTCTGACGACCCGTAACAACTGTTAAAGATCCACGAATGACAGCCGGGACCAACGGTTTAACGTGCTTTCCGAGGCACGTCGGAGGTTTTAGTATGTAAAGATGGTCATCCATCCACGGACCAACCGCGGCATGCGTAGCTTAACCTGATCGATCGACCCGTGCGCCTCTTATTACGTAGCCACAAGAGTCACATTATGACCCCTAATTGTAGCACGGTTTGATTAAAAACTTTCAATTGTCAGTGGCAGTATGAAAGCTCAAAGTGTCACGTTCAGTGATCTTGTTATTTATTTAATACTTCAAGCACATGTGTTATGAACAAAGGCGGACTTAATGCCATAGGCATTTTCTACCAGTCAACCCTTCATTTAATACCAAACCATATTTTGTATTGTTTTCATGAGATTTTCTTGCACGATCTTCTCTGATTCTTGGCAACCTGAACATAAAATCAAAATATTACATTCACAGTCAGCCTATAATCTTCCCACTGCTGGGAGTGGGACACAGGCCTCCTCTCTGTGCGAGGAAGTGAGCTGTAATCCACCACGCGGTCCCAGTGCGGGTTAGTAGATGTCACATGTCTTAGATTTTTTGGTTCTAGGACATGCCGGTTTCCTCACGACGTTTTCTTTCACCGTTTTGAGAGCAGTGGTGATGAAATTATATATAAGTATACACAAAATAAGATGTGGGCTTAAAGTGTTCGAACTCACGACCTACAACTCGTTAGTCGTGACCGATACTGCTCTAAATCAAATTCGTAAGGTATTAATTATATTTAATATGTTTATCATTAACTGTAATTGGCACAACACCCACGTCCTAATGGCCTATAAAGCTTCAAAGCGTTCTTATTGGTAGTCTGCGCCGGTCGTTTGTGGAATTGCATCTATTTTGATAGCAGCCTTTTAATACCTCTTGAAGGAGGAAGACGTATAAATTCGATGACGTTACTGCTACGCTTTTTATTATTATTAATTTGCTTTTTATGGCTTCACCTCGGTTATATTTTTATGCTTGCTATAATTATCTGGATTCGAGTAATTAAAGGGAATAGGTACCTACTGCAATTGTGTGGTTTGGTAATAAAATAATCATCTGCCTAGCCTTTTCCCAGCTATGTTGGGTTCGACTTCCAGTCTAACCGGATGTAGCTGATACCAGTATTTTACATGGAACGATTGCCTATCTGACCTCCACAACCCAGTTACTGGGTAATACGATACCCCTTGGTAAGACTGGTTGTCAGATTTTCGGGCTTCCGACGACTCGTAACGACTGTCAAAGATCTACGAATGACAGCCGGGACCAACGGCTTAACATGCTTTCCGAGGCACAGATAGGTCTTGGTAAGATGGTCACCCATCCACGGACCAACCGATGCAAGCGTAGCTTAACCTGATCGATCGATCCGTGTGGCTGTTATTACTTAACCATAAGCCCGTCTCTTTGGTAATAAAATAATACGATAAAAAAATTTAATATTATATATAAATAAATGTGAGGAAACCGGCCCCTAGAACCAAAAACTCCAAGATATTAGACATCTACCAGCCCGCACTGGGCCCGCGTGGCGGATTACAGCCCACTCCCTTTGATCGAGAAAAGGCCTGTGTCCCAGCAGTGGGAACATTATAGGTTGATTATGCTTATGTTATACTTAAATGAGGCTTTTTGGCAGCGATCAAGTATTTCAAGTCAGAATTTATTACGTTCTAGCTGACCCGACAAACGTTCTCCTGTCTAAATTTCATTAAAAAAATCTTATAGAATAAAGGACGTCGGTCAGGTTGTTCCTCAATTTGAAAATTTTCCAAGAATCATTTCCAATATTTCTTTCCAAAAAAACCCAATTTGGAATATTAGAGAAATTTTAAAACAAAAAATAGCCAAATCGGTTCAATCGTTCTCATGTGATGTGCATGCTCTCATGTGTGTGCTTGTCTATGTGGTATATGAACGTCATAATATTTTTACAATAAAATAAGGTAAGATACCTATCTTACCTCTAAAAGGCAACCAAATAAGGTAAGATCAGTAAGATACATATCTTACCTTATGTGGTTGCCTGTTACGTATCTAATACTAACACAACACACAAAACGAACATCTTAGTCAAGTAGGTACTTCAAGCTTCATTTCTCTTCAGAAACCTACCTAATTTCATTTGAGATCCACACACCATTTTCGTTAACTCCCAAACCATATTAATTGACTTACTCGATTCCGACATCAAACAAAGCTAACTCGATTTGCCTCCACAATTCCCCGAATAACTTTCGTTAAAACTTGCGGTGAACACAAACGAATACTTCGGCACTCGAGTCACTCGAGTAAACGAATCGATCATGTCATCGATTATCAGATTAACCTTCTCGATAAAGCGGAATATGTCAGTGAAGATTGTGGAGAAGCACGTTTTGTGAGTGCGTACGTTTGTGTCAAAAAAATCGCATTGATGTGCCGACGCCGCCGCGCCGCGCGCCGCCGACGGATACTGTAGGTATACAAGTTACAAGTATGTTTGATGGAATTTAAGTAAAAAAAAGGGTTTGGAATGAGGATTCTAAATAATTGGTGTAGTATCTAATTGCCTTTGTGAAGTGGAGACTAATTTCACTTAAACTCTTAAAGCAATCTAATTCGTTAACAAAAGGTCTACAAGATCACTTTAGATAAGCTATATTATGTCTAAGGAGTCTGGGCTAAAATAGCTCTCTAGCTATGTCACTCTATCGTGGATGAGGATTTTAACATCTCCTTATGAAAAGCAGCACTTTTCAGCCGTGTAAAAGGTTGTGCTTATGCTAAAAAGGTACCTATAGCTGTACACAGATCTTTTGGTGCGTGACCAAAATCGGAATGGCGGTGTTAGCGCCATTTTGTTTTTTCAATTTATTTCTCAAAACAATATCACAACTGTTACCAACAGCGCTGCCATATCATCGTCGTTCGAGCGCCACAAGATTCTTAAAGAGCTGCAAATGCGTATATTTTGACTATAAATAAACTACCTAAATTCGAGATCATCATAGATCCTTGTTGTTTGTTACTCTGCCACGTAACTTAAATGTACATTATTTTGATACTTTTTCGCAAGCTAAACCAAAACACGCGTAAATATTACCAATAAAACATCTACAGACAATACAGCAAACAAAAATCTTGGATGGCCATATCATAGCAAACGTTTGTTCAGAGTTTCAGATACAACAAATCCCTCTTTACTATAGGAAATTGGAGAAAAATGGCGAGTAAACGAAACGATCAGCCTTCTGCGACATTTGTTAGGATAGCTTTATGGTTCTACCTAAGTAAAAAGATATTAGAACAATGATATATCGCCGCCATTGGTGGAAACGTTTGTTTTGAAGAGAAAACTGTTTTGTTTTTATGTCTTATCGTGTGTTGTACTTCGTTTTTCTCAGTGTTAAAGAAAAGTTAGGGATTTTTTTGGATTTTATTTGAACAAGTAATCGAGAGCTTTTCATAGAACACCCAATGGCTGCTGGGGCAGACATTTCTCTAAGAAGACTTAAGCCTAAATCAAAAAATGTACGAGTAGTACATGGTCTAGCGACAGAGTGTATCTACATAACTCTGTGTGGTGTAACTTGAAAGAAGCTGTTTCAGCAATAGATTCTTAACGCGAACTCGTGTCAGTCGAGTGGTCGCGAGCGCTACAGGTGAGCATGAAGTCCTGGGTTTAGTTTCCGGGTCGGGGAAAGTGTTATTGGGTTTTTCCGTCTGAAAATTCTCAGTTAGTATCCCTGAGTCTGGATTTGTGCCCGGTTGATGGCTATAGGCTCGCCCCCTATTACATGGGACTTAAAGATAGTGAAATGTGGGTGTACTATATAGGTAAATCTCTGCCTAATCTTTTATATGTCACAGCTAATAGTCGAAGTGCGGGTACACCTAGTTTTAGCCGGGTAAAGTGCGGCTACACGTAGTTTTAGCCGGGTATAACTAGGTGCAGCCGGCCACATGCGGTTCGTGTGTACTTCGGGTGACATCGGTTGCATGGTTGCGGTCGGTCGATAGGCGACGTAGTATACAAGAGCGAGCGAAGGGCACCTCGAGGTTAGGTTTGGTTAGGTTACTTTAAACCCTTTACACACAAATAGGAGCCCCGCAAAGCAGGGCTCGGTCGACGTTCCGACTAAAACTAGGTGTAGCCGCACTTCGGCTATTAGCCGTAACATATACATTAAACATTTTTCGCTCAACAATGACACAAGAAAGCCGACGTTTTACGACAAAATATGAAACATTACGAGTGGCTGTAGCCGCCACAAATCTCAGAAATTATAGCCATAGGACCGTCCACCAAGATTGCAAGTTTTTATGTTGTACCTAAGCATAAAGTAAATTACGCATTACGACACATTTTTAAGACCACCAGGGAACGTTATCTCCGTTCCAAGTCCCAGTTGGGTATCTATTTTAGTTCCCAGTTGTTACAGTGTGATGACAACGGACTGTCGTCAATGTTTATGGAACGACCTAATATGTTTCAAGTCTAGTAAGGCTGTAGTTATTTTAACAGAAATACTTCGGGAAAATTCTAGACTTTAGAGAGACAGTCTCATGCTGTTAAAGTTTCAATTCAAGAAGACATTTGACTTGTTTCAAGAACCTTTTCAACTAGGAAAAGGCTATTTTAGTGTAGTAGTAAGGTCATTAAAATTTGGTCTATATTTAATTACTGTATTGGCTGTAGTTTTTCGAGGGGCTCCTGGCTAAATGATACAGCCAAACGGGCCGATTGTAGGGTTAAGCTACACTTACTGCGGTTGGTTTGTGGTTGGGTGACTAACCATTAGGTAGGTGCTGTGCCTAGGAAAGCACGCCCCGAGTTGATCTTTGACAGTCGTTACGAGTTGTCAGAAGCTCAAAAGTCTTACCAAGGGGTATCGGGTTACCCAGCAACTGGGTTGTGGAGCTTCATTTAAAATACTGGTATTCAGCTGCATCCGGTTAGATTATAAACATAAGGCTAGGCAGATTGATAGATATTGTATAATGGAAAATGGCCACCAGCAGTCTAATACACTTACAATGTCGATAGCTTTCAATTTGACAATTTCAACATTATTCATTGCGTTATTTAAATTGTCGAGAAGACGAACTTTTCAAACATTTATGAAGCAGATCTAGATTAAATTATAAATTTCCTACGAAATCCTTAAGATTGCGATATTAAGGGCGAACTCCACCAAACTTTTATACTTACCTAGAATAGATCCTGAATAAATGCTGAATTTTCGACAGAATTTTATTTAAAAAAATATGGCAAAGTATTGTTTATGGAAAAACAAATAAGTAGTTATGCCAAAGTATATTAGGAATAAAAACTTTTTTACGAAAAAAAAGACAACCGACTTCCAAAAAAAAAACACTACAAAGTGAAAAATAACTTTAATTTCGGAAGTCGGTGTCGTTGGTTCCGCATTTTAGTTTTTTGACACCGACTTCCGAAATTAAAGTTATTTTTCACTTTGTAGTGTTTTTTTTTAGAATTCGGTTAAAAAGAACATTATGCGAAAAGAAGGGATCCCTGGTATTACACTAATCAATCAATCTGCTTAGCCTTATCTCAACTATGTTGAAGTCGGCTTCCAGTCTAACCAGATTTAGCTGAATACCAGTACATGGAGTGACTGTCTATCTGACCTCCACAACCCAGTTGCTGGGGAACACTATACCCCTTGGTAAGACTGGTTATCAGGTTACACCAATACTTTCCAAAATGCAAGGCTGCTTGCGGAAGAAATTTTACTAGTGATAATGGCAGTAATACTTCGCGAAACGAACCCTTCCACAAGGAGTTCAGTCATTATACTATAACTATCAACAGCATCAACCCAGGCAGGCGCTTTACTTAGTGTAAATAATTTATGACCACTGCTCTCAAAACGGTGAAGGAAAACCGACATGTCTTAGAACCAAAAATTTGGAGACATGTGACATCTACCAAACCGCACTGGGCCCACGCGATGGATTATGGCCCAGTCCCTCTCACAGAGAGAAGACCTGTTATACTACAACTATCAACTCTGTCGCAACTATTCCGCTATAGTCAACAAAATATTTACCGCAAGTCAAAAGTGCCATTTGGTCCGTCATGATAAGGAAGTTTGCTGGCAACTTGTAACTTAGTTGGCAAACAACGTGATTGTTTTAGTTGCAAGAAGTCCTGCAAGTTTTACTATCGATCTGTTGTTTCCTTTAACTTGGGGAAGTATCAGTTACTGCGTGGGACTTAGGGTATCTAAGGATAGAATTCTATAACTTTGTGGGCACTGGTAAGTCACCGTTTACCAGTTAACTGATAGCTGATACTAACTACGAACTTTAGCTGATATCAGACGCGTCAGTCGAGAATGATCATTTTTGTTTCATTCCACGTTCACACGATAGAGAAGGAATGAACGTTCATTTGCTCGTTTCAATTATTTTTATTATTGTGTGCTTTTTTTAATGTCTAACGTGGCAATATTATCGTAGATGTCGACTTCCACGTCACTGCATCGCCAGGGAAGTAAATATATGAAGACGCTAACAAATGATAACGTGGACGTTTTTCCATACATTTTATGGAGGTACGCCGGCTGTCGCTGAACACCTGTGCTGGGGCTCTGTTTCGTTGGGAATACTCCGCAGAGGAGGGTCCGGTGACGGACAGCCGCGGCGGGTTCACGGATGAGTGTTCCCGCCGTAAGCGGCAGAGGAGGACACTGTGGATATTTAGTGGGTTAGAGTCTCACATAACTGCACTATCTTCCCGTGGTAGTGCAGAATGCATTCATGAGCATTTTTCTCCATGATAAAAAAAGGGTCTTAGCACTATGTGGCGCACGTGACGCATGTTTTCCCCCAAGTTGTTATTTTTTTTGTGTTCTTTTTATGCGCCATGTTTACCGCAAAGAAACATATATTTTCTTTCTTTCTTTCTTAGGTGGACGTAGCCGTCGTCGATAATATCGCCAAATTATAAAAGCGCTCATTCGGTAGGCGAGTGAATGATGTCGATTGCGGAAATTCAACGGTCGTTGGATCGGTCCACTAATGAATTCATTTTTCACTTTTGATTAATTTTGTGTTCTATCGTTTCACTTGGAGTGATAAATGCCGAATGAAAGACAAAAAAGAACAAACAGTGAAGTGCCTGATATCTCCTTTAGGGAAGCATGAAACTAGCTTGCAAAATTTTTATGTTATTTTTAAATGTTTGGGGCAACCCATTGACTGCTTTGACGCTACTTGCTAGTGATGATAATTATAGCAAAATATTTTTAAGGACAAAGAAAGAGAAAGAAAGAAAAAGTATTTATTGCGACTCGTACAGGAAGATCACAAACTAAACTAAACAGTAAAAAATAAAAATCCAAGTTATATAAAAAAGAGTAATAAAAAAAAATGAAATAGAACGTCCTATACGAGGCCAAAAGGCTCCTATCTCATGAGGATGACTGTCAATTAATTAGTCTAGATATTGTTTCAGACTTTCTTCTCTACCGTTTATTTTTTTTGGCTTCGTCTCTTAGACGCACAGTCGCTAATTAAACCGTAGAAAATATTTTCATATTCTTAGTTTAAAAAGTGATATTTAACTATTTACTAATAATGAACTCTTGCTTCGTTAAGCAGCATTTGTACAACAAAAGTATATCTATTTTACCAGAACTTTCTCTGCAAACAAAACATACAAAAGGGGCCTATCAAACACTGGCAGGTAAACAAAAAAAAAGCTCTCGGCAAGAAAAAAATTGGTTTCAAATCGCGAAATGAACGACGCCAGTCCGTCTGTGCCGAACATTCATTCATTCTACGTTCATTCATCGAAACGGTTTAAAGTTTTTGAATGAGTTCTATGGTTACCGCCTTTAAAACTCTTGTTTGTGGTAAAAATGCGAACAGATAATTTATTACTTCGATTGTATTCCTTAGAATATTTTGTGAATGAAACGCTTTTGACTTGATTTTGCGTGTTAAGTGCTATTGTAAACGTAGTGGCTATTGGATGATGTTTCAAATTGCCATTACTTGGGGCTTGCGATGTAAGTCGGGGTTCAAGTGGCTTAAAATTTAAAATAGGACCACACACTCTTGCTGCTTTTACTTTCCTATAAATAAAATAAGCCATTTGGTCAGTGGGTCGTCTTTTGTCTAAGAAACAATAAGACTTCACACATTTGTTACATAGGTACCAAATGTGATATGTCAGTCAGTCAGTTTCTTCTTTTAGATATTTAGATTGTAATGTGTAACCGTTTATTTTCCCAAATAAATAAAATAAAATAAAACATTAAACATGTAAATCGTTATGTTATCTGTGGCAACACGCCCCTTCCAACTGTGACACTGGTCCAATACACACTTGAATCTACTTGTCCGTCGGTTTATTTAATCTTCCTTGGCACCAACGCTACCAGCACCTCATCAGCACCCAAAACAATACACCGCTGTTCAGTGTGGGCACTGGGCAGTTAACAAATTGGAAATAGTCGTTAAGAAACCTAACTTGGAACTAGCGCTCGCTCGGCTCCCTCGTGGTTGATCGCAGTTCCAACCTAACCGAACTATTTAGCTGCCCATTCCAACATTTTTACAGGAGGCCTACCACAAGCTCTTAATGCGATCCATTTTAGGACCTAAACTGAACTGTTCTTCTAATTAGTATCATGACGTCAGTTTAACGATTCAGTTTAGGCCGTGCCATCTGCTGACAGCGATTATCCCAAACTGAGTCGCAAGTTTTGGTTTCATGCATACTTGTTTGGTACCATGACGTCCATAGAACAGCTCAAGCGATGCAGTTTAGGAACCTAAACTGAAATGTCTTGTTTTTCAATCGTTTTTAATTAGATCATGGTAGGCCACCTGGTCATTTATTTATTACATTACTTGAGGATTTGTTATACTGACATTGTAAGATTAAATACCCGACCAATTTTCTTTTTAATCGATAATTCGTTTTTTTTTACTTTCATATTTTAATACAACAACCACCGAAAAATAAAATGACTGCCCGTTAAGACGAACCAGCAGGGGATCGAGGAGGGGGGGGGGGGGTGGAGGTGGGGTTCAGGGAATCAGACCGGAATATTTTTTTTTTCAACGGGTCATAATAACCTCCCTAATGTTAAAATAAGACTTAATAGGATTATTCACCCTATTATATAAATGGCCTAAGCATCAGCCAGCCAGTTCATTAAATGTTGTATTAGACGCATTGGCTGAATTTCGTTGAGGCCGCTAGTTGAACGGCGCCGTTTAGTTAAAAGGCTAGGCAGTTTACTGAATGGCTAATTAAACCAGTTGGCGTCAACTATACACTATAATAATGCATATTCCATGACTCTTTCTCCCGCCACGTGCAAGCCCCGCCCCCATCATAACCAGTCTCTGTGCATGATGTCACCCTCGCAGCTCATGCGCTGATCGGCTAGTGTTTCTAATGGTTTTTCATTCACACTACATGATTATGACGTCATATATCAAAGAGTGTCAATTGCAGGAGCAGTGCAAGTGGTGGGAAGTTTTGGTTTTTGGAACGTCATTTTTGTTATTAGGGTTATATCAAAATAATTGATTTGTGTTTTATAATTGTCAGAAATATTGTCTAGATCAAATCGGATGCCACACTACAGAACGTTCACAGTTATTACCTTTGATAGCAACAACCTAACATCAACCATATTGTGACGAGAATAAAGATGACAATGATTTTGACAGACTTGTCAGTGGCAGCAACCCAACAGCAACCTTATTCGAATGAGAATAAAGATCACTGTGATTTTGACAGTGATGCCAAATCAGAGGTAAAACAACTGCGAAAGGACTGTAGCATACAAATCACAACTACATATAATTCTTTGAAAGTGACAGTCCCTGACTGTACAACGTATAAGTTCAATAAACAAATGCCAAACCATTTTTACAATTTCTCAAAAAAAATTCTCAAAGCTTCTTTAGGCGCGTTGGGCACTTTTCGAGATGGGAAAAAACCATTGAACTCGCGCCACTGTTACCGTAATCGACACCGCTTCGGATGTGTTCGGCTGTCCTCAGGATGTACTCGGTTTTAATGTCATATCTGACGTGTCAGTGAGTGATGGCAAAGTATTCTGTTTGTGTTTTATTTTCACTTCTGTCGGCACTCCCGGAGTGTCACTGTTTTTTTTTTGGGATTGTATCTCAATCTAGCATTATTAGACCAGACTGCTACAAGTAGGTACCTGAAATTTAGGCATACACAATGGTAAGTCTAGAACTTATCTTAACTTCTAGAACCAACGGCAATAAAAGCTATATTAGGGACTAAACTTTTACATTTCTACACCACATTTACACACGAGTCCTTTTAGAAAATACATTTTGAAAGCATCAAACACTGCTAAAATGAATTTTTAATCCGTACATTCGAGTGTGCGACCTGTAACCGTGCCTCCTGGTAATCCTGCCAAACTGATGAAAACTAAGCTTGTTTTGTTTCATACAATTCGTATTGCAGTAGGTACCTAGAGTATTATTACAAAGTCATTCCGGGATTGTGGCTAAGTAATAACAGCCGCACGGGTCGATCGATCAGATTAAGCTACCCTTGCCGCGGTTGGTCCGTGGATAGGTAACCATCTTTACATACCAAGACCCCTCCATGCCGGTTAGTCATGGCTGTCATTCGTGGATATTTGACAGTATAGTTAAGGGTAGTCAGAAGCTCGAAAGTCTGACAACCTGTCTTAACTACTCAGTAACTGGGTTGTGGAGGTCAGAATCAGACTGATGTCAGTCACTCCATGTAAAATACTGGTATTCAGCTGCATCCGGTTACACTGGAAGTCGACCATATAGTTGGGAAATGGCTAGGCAGGTGATGACCTAGCTAGAGTATTATTACAAAGTCATTACTGATGTAGGTACTGATGCTGATAACGGACAGTTTAGAAATTTGACAGATTGTACTACAATCTGTAAAATTTATTTAATAGATTTTCAACTTTATTGCACAAGTATATAAAAAGGGAGGGGAAATAATCAAAGGGCATCAAAAAATTCGTCCGCATCGCTGTCAAAACTTTATTGCTAAAGCATAAGGTTCAATGTTGATTGGGAAAATTTGACAATTTCGGGTAGCTTGATGTGCTAACTTCTTTACAAGAATGTAGTGGCGGATAAACATAACATCACGCTTGAATACCCAGGAGAGTTAGGCAGAGGCATACCTATCTAGTATAGTACACCCACATTTGGCCAGCTATGTTGAGTCTCATGTAAAAGAGGGGAGCCTATCACCGAGCACAAATCCAAACTACAGGCTGCTATTGAGAAACACTATACTACATTTAAAATAAGATTAGAAATTTTAAATAAACCTTTGTTACGAGAGCCCGTTCAACCGATTTTGACTTCTATACCGTAGGCATAAAGATGGCATTAAAAGCAAAAAAGTGGTGGTGGTACTTTTTGGTTGTTCAACTGTTTACTGCAGCTGCCATTTTTCATGCCACCAACGCAATAGAATCCAAAATCGGATGAACGGACTGTAACAAAGGTTTATTTAAATGTCTAATCCTATTCCAAACGGAGAATAGATGGAAAAACCCAATCACACTTTGCCCGATCCGGGAATCGAACCCAGTACCTCCTGCAGTAGCGCTTTTTTTTTTTTGGATGGGAAATCATCTAATGACTCCTCCCGCTCTGGGTGGAGCGGAAGGGAGTGTCAGACTCTTACTGACTAAAACCCACCCGTGTTCCTTCCTTAGCTTAGCGGAAGATCCCGCTACCCCGGCTGCAGTAGCGCTTGCGATAACTAGACTCTAGACCCTGGCAGTCGACGGAAAAACTTGTTAGAATAAGCAGAAGCTATGAAAAATGATTCTAATAATTAATTAATTCTATTTTTTTATATAAATGTACATATTATTATAGTTTATATGTTATCTTAAATTATAGAAATAAATTATCAATGATTCTAATGATTATAATTCTGTAAATACGTACCTGTTATAGTCGCGAATCAAATTTTTATCAAGATAAAACTACCACTACCACTGCGCATTCACCTTAAGTGTATTTCACTATAAATAAATAAAAGTTAATAAGTATTTGAAAGTTATTTTTTTAAAGGTACATGCATCTTTTCAAAAAACGATACATTAAAACCTTCTAAAAAATCCTTCAAATTTATCACAGATTCAGAACTTCCCCTAACATTTCAGCACGGAGGCTTTATCGCACTCCTAAGCGATACTTATCTGAACTTGACACCGACCTTGGCATTCGCCGCTCAATACTGATAAGGGTGCTCTGGCTCTACGCTTCATGTTGAACCCGACCAGAATATCAAGAGGGTTTATATCATAGAGTTTATTTTATGTTTTTTATTTCGTCGGATTTGTTGATGTTTTTTCAGAGTTGAAACACCCACACCCCCCCACGCAAACTATGTTACGTTAGTTGGGTATTTATTGGAGTATTTTCTTCGAATAAAAAACCGGCCTTGTGGTTTTCTGACCACGCACGATGCAGGGTGAATTACGCATGCACAATATGATTTTATCGACGGTAATAATAAGTTTGTATTTCATTGTAAATCGTTATTTCTGCGGTTGTGATAAATGATATTAAATTTCTGTTAAACTGCTTACCTACATAAAAATTCTCTTAGAAACAGCATGATCTTTTTAATTATAGGGTTCCGTTTATGGTATTTGGCTGCAGAACCCTAAAAAGGAAATAAAATATCAATGGGCCGGATATAAAGTGGGTAATAAAGTCGATAGCTTATAAAAGTGGTATATTATGCTGAATGGCAATATCAAAAGATAAGCATTCCTACCAAATTGTTTATTTGTTTATTGCAGACGAAAACTAAAAGATTCGGCTTTACTCCTTGACTGTACTAATGATGAAATTGGGTAGTGGGTCCAGTCGACCTATTCAAAATTTGATTGAGTCGACTGGACCCGCGGGTCCAGTCCAGTTGATCAAAGACTCGATGAAGAGTCTTTATATTTAGAAAGACGATAAGCCCAGTAAACACAAATATTTTTTTGCAAGTATGGTTCGTTGACTTGCATTCGGATTTTTCTGGGAACCAAACTCCATTATATCTAGTGAGTGGATCTATGTTTTTCTCGTGAACATAATTATTAGATAATTTCCAAGCAAATGCACGTCAAAGATTTCTTCGAATTACTTTCATATTTTGAATGTTATTTTCATATTTCTGCAAAACTAAAATGAATAGTTCACTGCTCTTTATTTTTGCATGACTATGAAAATAACACGAGAATGTACCTAAGATAGAGAGTACATACAGAGTATGTATCAGGTCTGAATCATCAACGCTTTATCAATGATCCCGTAGGAATATTGGGATAAAAAGTATCCTACCTATATGTTAATCCTGGTTATAAACTATCCGTGTCTCAAATTTCATCCAAATCCGTTCAGTAGTTTGTGCGTGAAGAAGTAACAAACATACAAACACACTTTCGCCTTTATAAGTAATATTAGTGTGATATATAAGGTTGTCAAACCTATGTATTCTGTAAAAAAATATTTTGAAAACTCGAAGTGTGTTTTCGCGGTGAGATTTTTACGGCTCACGATAATGTTCCTGCCCCGACGTCATTAATGTCCAAGACAAATTCAAAAAGTGCATTTATGAATTGAAAAAGTCACATTGTTACTTGCACGGATTTCAACCCACAACCTCGTGCATGAGACGCGAGATACGTGCATACATACCTAAGTACATATTTAATTGCAGTCATTATTTACAAACCGTAATTTAAAACAGTATTTTAAATAAATACCTACTGCTTGAAAGCAGAAATAGAAATACTGGAATTGCTTACTTTCCGAATGACCTCTTGTGGGAAAACCTCAACCATTACCTTTACATTTCATAGAAATCATCCAGGTCCAACCGCATTGCAAACAGTGCACTCGCAACCAAATTAATTACAGCGAGGAACACTTTGGTAGCCGTGGACTGTGGAGTACAAACGCGGTCACAAGAGAGTGTCCAATTATGACCGCCTGCACGTGTAGTGCACAATGCTCTGAATGTAATTGAAAGGACGCCTGCATTCGTGTGATTAAGTTTATTATCAGCCTCTTACCTATGTTTTGTACAGAGGCCAGCACATCAAGCTACCCCAATCTGTCAAATTTTCCCAATTGAATATGAACCTTATTCCTTTGCAGTAAATTTGAAAATCTATCAAAGAAATTTGAGAGATTGGGGTAGCTTGATGTGCTGGCTTCTGTACAGGAGTTAATTAGGTTAAATGATTTGTTATGGTTCCGTACTAGTTTTTACTCGGGCTAAGTGGAGCGACGAACTTCGTAGGGTGCCTGCCTGGTAGCATCTGGAACAGATTTGGCGAGAATCGAGTTGAATGGCGTGCTATTGGACAAATAAATCACGCCGTAGAAAAAAGTTCCATAGTGATCTATACAACACTGACGACCGTGCCTATATACATATTATACACACGCGAATAAACGAATAAAACGTAGTTTTACACGGCATGAAAAACGTGCGTGTACAAAGGGCCTTAGGTATAAACGTCAGCACCCTAATTGCGTACACGCTTTCAATCACATCTGAAAAATTTTGAAGGATATTGCTAATCCATTGCTTCATATGTTCGAAAAAAAATTCTGCTCAACCAGGTAAATAACGCAATAAATGTTTTTGGACTGTCACACTGTCACCTACCTATTAATTACCTACCTACCTTTCTTTTCCCAGAATTACACTGAAGAAAAAACGCTACTATTAACTGCCATGATTCAATATCTTGCTAAACTAATATGATCAGCAGGACTATAGCCCAGGCACCGTAAATGTCGCACAAACACAATTTTCAAGCCGACTGGGCACCCGCTTCATAGGAAATCCTATTACTACCTTTATATGCAGCCTGCAAAAACTGGTTTTTATATTATTTTGTTTTGGTTTAATCCGTTTTTCTGCATTCAATATGTGAGGGTCGGTGTTGTGAAAAATGGAAACAATGTTTTGGAACAGCATGCCTATATACATATACATATAGGTTATAGGATTGGAGACAAAAACAGTCTAAATGACTTTTCCAGCTACCTTAGGGTAAACGGTGGTCCTCCATCTGAGTTGCCGCTGCATAAGTAAAGCCTCCATGTCAGAACGGCACAGGACCTCCGTATTACTGCACACGCTAGGAAATAATAATTCCAAAGGGTCGCCGTTATCGAAATTGATCAGGAGGACTATATTATATTTAATTTCCGCCACCATCAATAGCGAAGAAACCAAATAGATCTAGAAACATAATAATACCGCGTTCTCTTCGCGCCCGTGTTTTCCTCATTTTCCTTAGTATTTGTCCTGATGTGCGCTTTTATCGTTTCTAACGCGACGATATTATTGTGGATGTCCACATCCACGTCCGTAAAATGTATGGAAATACATCCACATTATTATAACGTTGTCGTGGACGGGCATTTAAAAGCGTCTTACATACATTTTAATTCCCTGTGTTATCGTGATGCCGTGACGTGGACGTCCACGATGATATCGTCACATTACAATTTATAGGTAAAAGTGCACTTAAAGTCACACCCAAATGTGTCTCTTATGTGCCTATTCGCAATAGGTAAATGCCTATTGCAAATAGGCACATAAAAGGCACTTTTTAATGATATTTACAAGAAAGAATTGATTCTAAACGCCCCTTCCAAATGATAGTTTCGTATGAAAAAGAATGGGTAAGGAACTCCACCACTAATACATTAATTATATAATTATGTGTGAAGAGTGAAGACGATGCACCAATCTACATGGTCTTCACATGATCTGACCAAGATTATTATATGGACTTTAAAAGGGACTGTGTCCTCTGAGTTTGTTTTCGGCCTTTCTTCCCAGAGTAGTCAGATAAGAAACGCCGACCTCATCTAGTTTTAAAAAATGTGATTGACATGTAAAAGTGTTTGTACAAACCTACTTATAGAAATAAAATCATTTATCACCTACAATAGAAATACTATGCCACAATAGGTAACTGGCACTGCCAAGTATTTCCCATCGCTAATCAATGATCAATCGTAAACGCCAAAAATCCCAAAAAACTGTTTTAATATTAATCGCCAGATCAACTGATTTTGCATTTTGCATCACCTTCTCCTGTAAAATATGCAAAATGGCGGTTACGATCTTCTTCCTGAAAAGGCTCGATATATTCTTGTCTCTACACTCTAAAGTTCATTGCACTTATCATTAAGCGTAGGCGAGACCAAAACACTGTGTATCTAATTATTTTGATTGTCTAGACTGGTTTGTTTGCTATGAAATATTACGTTGTGAAAAACGCAAGCAAGCAACGATATTTATTAGACTTTGTTTATTAACTAATATTCCGAAGGTCTCATTCAAGTTTTATTCGTGTAAATAATTATCTTTCTTTACGCAAAAAGAAGTCTGGTAAAAAGATAAAAACTGTAAACATTTAATTTAGGTACAGTCAACATAAGAGTTAAGTATGCAGCATCATCGGATATAGTTGAAGTTTAGTAAGAAACCGATGGATGTTGTCGACTGAAATTTAATTTGATAAATGAGTGTTTGTTTTCTATTAATAAAATAAAATTTTATTCGAGAACATCCATCGGTTTATTTCTAAACTTCAACTATATGCGAAGATCCTGCATACTTATCTCTTTTGTTGACTGTACCTAATTAAGTTTAGAAGACCATAATAATGTTTTTCACAATTCTTCTGTGTGGGCTTCCTTTCTCGTTTTCTCTTAATTTACCAACTAAACCATAGATTTATGAATGAATAAACTAAACCCACCTAAGACTCATTCGAGGCCGGCTCAGCAAGAGATGGCGAGATGACCAGATGACCGATTCTGGTAATTACTTAAAAACGTTCAAAATCAAGTCGCAATCTCATTTTAGCGACAGTCAATGTAGAAAACTTGTCAAAAAAGTAGGGAAATTAGTGGAATTTTTGGCAGATTGAGACCAATATCGGACTGTGAACGTTATTAAAATTACGAGAATTGTCCCTCTGGATGCGTCCCGCGAGAGTTAGTTTGAAGTGGCGCGTGAAAAGAGTTTCTGGAAGAATTCGGGGGAGTCCTTTGCCCAGCAGTGAAAAAGTATCTAATAAAAAAAATAAAAACAATTCATAAATGCCTTTGCCCAGCAGTGGGGCCATAGATATAAGAATGTTTTTTATATTTCTAAGAGCGGGACAGAATGAGCTAGCAACAAAATAAAAAAGAGTCGTACATTTCGGCTTATTTTTTATTATAATTGTCCATGTAAGGATCCATGATATGGATATATCTGGTTCTAAAAGAAAACTGTTTTCCCCCTATTAAGAATAAATAAAAAAAGACTGACAAAAAGTGATATCGAATAACACTCCGTTCTTTTGATCATCGTGCACTACAGTATTCAGTTACAAATATATTCACTAGTTTGTTTGACACCCGACTATTTGGTTTCCATGTGCCTTTTGTTTTGAACTCGCTCTACACACACGTATGTACCTACATATTATAGCAACAGCATTTGTTTAGGTTTTATACGAACGCTGTTGACCGGAAAATTGAGAGACCTAGTTGGTCAGGTAGAACTAATGTTGTTGTGGATAAGGTTTGGGTCCGTAAACCTTTTTGGAAATTAGGAAGCTAACTTAACTAGATAAACTAAAAATGAAAACCACCAATGAGATCGATTCAGTCTTGGATTGAATACTTAATGACCATAAATTACTCACGATAAAGGAAAACATCACGAAAAAGCAACTGAAATGGAAACCTGTAATTTGAGGGGAAATTCTAGTAATTTTAAGAACGTGTATACGTTCTTAAAATTACGAGAACGTGTATACGTTCTTAAAATTACGAGAATTTGACTGACTTTGAGAATTACTGAATTCTGTATAGTCTGAAGGCCAATTCTCGTAGGATCGTAGTAATAAAAGCTCCGACAAAAAAATAAAAATCGTCCTTACTCAAAATATTAAATCTACTGCCTAAAATACTAACTTTCCGACTACTTTTGTCCGAATAAAAACAACGAAACGACAGAATGAGATACTGAAATCTTAGAAAAATAAACATGACTGTTTATTGCTATAATACTTTTCTACAAGCTGCAAAAACTCAAAAAAATCTGCTGTTTAGTCGTTTATGTTCGCCTAACTGGTCAAAATGTACTGAACAGTAGATTTTTTTTTGCGTTTCAGGTTTGGTCCCATAGTAAAAGTTGTTTGTTATCATGAGTACAATCACGTGTTTAGGTATCGGCCACTAATTACCAGTCACCCTATATATCCAATATGTCAGTGAGTGTTGGCAAAGTATTCTGTTTGTGTTTTGTTTTCACTTCTGTCGGCACTCCCGTGCCACTGTTTTTTTTTTGTGCTGGACTACACTTTTGGTTACGGAGATATGAAGGTCAAAGTTTGAAGTTGTTTTGCCTTTTTTTAGGAATACAACTTTAAAAGTGTTATAACTTAGCATAATGTTTTGCGTGCATTACATTGAGCACTATTGTAAACAGCGAATTTTCACACCAAAAACAAAAGTTGTATCCTCAGCAAATATGCACTAACTTACTTAATTTGAGAGCAGCAGTGGCCCAATGATAGACGCGACTTACGAGTTGTAGGTCGAAGGTTCGACCTCAGCCAGGAGCTTTTACTTTAAGTTAATTATTTCATCAACACTGCTCTCAAAACGGTGATGGAAAACATCGTGAGGAAACCGGCATGTCCTAGAACCAAAAATTCGCAGAAATGTGACATCTACCAATCCGCACTGGGCCCGCGTGATCGATTATGGCCTACTCCCTCTCACTAAGAGGAGGCCGGTGTCGCAGCAGTGGTAATATTATAAGTAGGCTGATTATGCATGTTACTCAGTTTGTTGTACAAAATGCGTATATGACGGTTTCGTAATGGCTCTTTTTACACCCTGTATTTCTATATCATAAAACATCAAAGAAAAAAGAGAAAATACTAAACTAAAAAGGATTAACCTTCAAACCCAAAGAAGAGATCTGCTCACAAAAAAATAAATATTGCAAATATAAAACCAAACTTTGATCTATACGACAAAGGTCGCAAAAACTGTGCCAAAGGGCATATAACCTTTAAAAATGGCGATGGGGATGAACAAATATCCGCTGGATTGTGCCCCGTATGCGCTTGGATTTATGATCCTGTCAATTCATATTTATTTGATGTTCTCACACTTGGACTTTGTTTGATTATGAGTGGCGCTTAAAACTGCGGGGTGGATTGCGGATTGCAGGAGCGGGACCATGGATTGTTACATGATGTTGGATTCGGCATCTGACGCGCGTTTTGGAAACCGATGTCCAGGATTTCTGTTATAGATTGTTATTTTCAGGTAAAAAACAAACTATTCATAGCCATATACGTATGTAAGGGATTCTCAAAGGTCATCGCAATAAACCAATCCACCAACCATCTTCCATTTACCTACTTAGATACGAGTATTACAGGTCAAAAATTAAAATTAAAACGAACAAACTATGTTTGCCTTTAAGAGCTTATATTGATGTAGCTTGAACTTGAATCTTTTAAACTTACCTAAAATATTGGTAATTTGGGTTGCATCTAGCAGTATCGCAAACTTAGCACCACTTAATCACTTCTACTGCTACGTTAACGTACTTCTACTTATATGGATGTAAATATAAATGAATAGAAATACGCTTACAATACATATCACGAATTCCTGTAAAATCGCCCCATCATAAACTTGCTTACCATCCCGAAATCCGCTCGTTTGCTAGCCCCACACTGCACACATGTATTTTAAACTTAACATTTCAATACGGCTCCCCATTTCATTTATAAAATCCCTTGAATTATTACAAGTATTTTATAATACGTTAATGCAGAAATATTGCTGTACAAACATTGTAAATAAAGTACATTCTAGTGATAAAGCAGTGATGATAATACGTGGCTTATATTCCAACTTAGGAGTATATAAATCTTGCGATGTTAAGCTGGGTTGTAACTTTAAATTTTTTAGAAATAATAATAATTGGGTTCTTTTATCTGTTGTTGTTGTTTAGCGTTAAGGGATAAATTAAAGCAAGTATAACTTGCAGTCGCAAGTCATTCATTTAATAATGTTTGTGTTCTTTTAAATACAAAAATAACCATAATGTAGTTTAAAAAAAAAAAAATTGTAACATGCAGCAATTCTCAACAATAGCCTTAAAAATAACTAAAATAAGATAGCAAATCAACATCAAAGGGTATCAGCACTTTTTTGAACGTCAAAATTACATAAGATAGTCCCCCAAGACGCTCGCCCTTCACCACTTCCTAGTGCTTACGCTGGGAAGAAGTGGCGCAACAAACTCCCCAGCAGCACAGCTGTCTGCAAAGTTAGATCATCGCTGATTTGCTCACCAAGCAATCTGGAGGAGACTGTCTATTTGACCTCCATAACCCAGTTACTGGGTAATACGATACCCCTTGGTAAGACTGGTTGTCAGACTTTCGGGCTTCTGACGGCTGTTAGCATTTAGCCATGGGCACCTCTCTACCTAAGGACCTATAATATTCACTAGGTATAAATAACCAACTGAATTTTATAGCAGCAGAAAACAATCATTACCATATAATCCTGAAGTCATCCATTAAGTTTATCTAAAATCAATGCGTCACTGTTAGGACACAGAAAGCAATATGGCGGCGAGAAAATTTAAATTAATGGTACATAAACTTAGCAACGGCGCTGATTTGGATTAATGGTAACGGCGTTGTTGTGTTGAAGAACTTGAGATTGTTTAAGATACTTTTAAAAAGCTGTCTTAAAATAATAATATGTACAAGTATATAAAAAAGGAGGGGAAATAATCAAAGGGCATCAAAAAATTCGTCCGCATCGCTGTCAACAGGAAACCTGCCCTTTTAAAATAAACATAATGTCTGAGATATCTTCATAGTATCAATGTTTATTTACTGCTTACCAAAACATAACAAAATTAAATCCTAACTTAACTAAAACTATACAGAAACTAAAATTAAGCGTCGAAAAATTAATCCGCATCGCTGTTGACTGGTACCCCTGAGGGGCCCGTGGCTAAATAATAACAGCCGCACAGGTCGATCGATCAGGTTAAGCTACGCTTGCCGCGGTTGGTCTGTGGATGGGTGACCATCTTTACATACCGAGACCCCTCCGTGCCTCGGAAAGCACGTTAAGCCGTTGGTCCCGGCTGTCATTCGTGGATCTTTGACAGTCGTTACGGGTTGTCAGAAGCCCGAAAGTCTGACAACCAGTCTTACCAAGTGGTATCGTATTACCCAGTATAACTGGGTCGTGGAGGTCAGATAGGCAGTCGCTCTATATAAAATACTGGTATTCAGCTGCATCCGGTTAGACTGGAAGCCGACCCCAACATAGTTGGGATAAGGCTAGGCAGATGATCGCTGTTGACTGGTAATGTACCCAAGAGACTGGCGGCTTTACCACGTTGTTTGGCAATGCTTAGCCTTTGGCCAAGGTAAAAGCCAGCCTTTGGGTCACGGGAAGTGTCAACCAGCCGTTTCGAAATTTCCTTAAAAAGACCAATTTGCTTACCTATATACAATTTTTATTATTACTCGCAGAACAAATGGCCAGTGGGGCCGAGATTATCAAGTGCCCCAAGTTTCGTCACTTCGACCGGTTCAGTCATTCTCGCATCGGTCTATCGAGACCACAGAACCAGTCGAAGTGACGATAATTAGGGGAGGCCTATATCCAGCAGTGGACGTCTTTGCGAGGTGAAACATAATTGGGTAATTACTTTAAGAAGTATAATAACGTATTTTACAAATCTTATTACACAAATACAGACACAATCTTCAAAACCCTTCCATCTGGTCAAAACACATAAAGGAAAATTTTTTATCAACCCACGTTTCACAAATCACCGCGACCATTGTTACCTAATAAAGCGAACATGTAAAGGATTGCGTATTTTTTGGGACCCATGATACACATCTTGGCAAAAGAGGAAAAAAAACTCAAAGATGTTTTTGCTAACACCGCCAAAAGGTTTTTTACGTTAAAGAAACGTTATTTACATTTGGTTGAGTGGTTCTATATTTCTGATGATTTGATATGGGCTGAGATTACCAAAAGGCCAATTCCCATAGTAAAAAATGTTCAAAATCTAGGCGAAATCTCATCTCAGCGTCAATCAATATCAAATACTTGTCAAAAATGTAGGGAAATTAGACGTATTTTTGACAGATTGAGACTGAAATCAGACTGTGAACGTTCTTAAAATTTCGAGAACTGCCTCTCTAATTTGAAAGATCAATGTTCTATGTGCTGTAAAATAATAAAATCCCTTTAATATTAAAAAAAAGGTGGTAATATATATTCGCCTTTTTAATATTACAATCGCCAAAAGCAACATCTCATCCATTAGCTCGTTTTGAAAACAAAATCTCGTGCATACAATGACTACAGTGCACGCTTGCGCCTGGAACACTGGTCAAACTTTTGAAAGGTTGAATAAGCTTTAAACCATAGTGGTCTTGTTATTCAATTACTCATGTACTCTTATGTATTTACAGATAATGATGATGATCAAAATAATGATGATGGTCAGGTCGTGAGAGATGAATCTGATGCGAATGATGCTGCAACGAGGACGTCACGCTATCAGGAACGGCCGTCTTAGATACTCCTTCTTCTAACCTACTCGGTCCGAGTGACAGTTTATAAGAAAAAAGGCATGGTGCGCTGTCAACGGGCGCTGGATCTTTCTTTTTTTTTTGGATGGGAAATCATCTAATGACTCCTCCCGCTCTGGGTGGAGCGGAAGGGAATGTCAGACTCTTACAGACTAAAACCCACCCGTGTTCCTTCCTTAGCCCGTTACCTATGTTCCGGGGCAGCGGTAACCCTTTCGGACGATCCCGCTACCCCGGCGCTGGGTCTCACAGAGTACTTTTTGATAGACCTGGGTCTGCTTGCTGCTTGGTTTCGGATGCAACGGGCGTATTCTAGGGACGTTATAGTGTTGATTGGGGTCGTGTTATATAATTCTTATGCACTTGTTATTTACCTATCCTTGTTGCTAATTAAAAGTTATTTGGAAGAAATGTAACTTTATAGGTTACTTAGTAATTTGTTTTTCAATATATGTATTCCGCTTCTGGTCTCTAAGAGTATATAATTCAAAGTCCTGACTGATATATCAACGCACAGCTTAAACCGCTGGTCCTAGAGACATGAAATTTGGAGGGTGTGTTCTATGTGAAGAGTAGGTATCCACTAAGAAAGGGTTTTTCGAAATTCTACTCCTATGAGGGTGAAATTTCACGCGGACGAAGTCGCGGGCTGAAGCTAGTCAGCCTATAATGTTCCCACTACAGGGACACAGGATTTTCGAAACGGCTAGACCGTTTTTGATGAAGTTTGGTATGGGGAACTCTGGGGAGTCTGTGTAAGTAACTTACATACTTTTATTGACATACCATTCGAGGAAGCCGAAGGGGGAAGCTAGTATTAAATTTTATTATAAGTAATAAATATACAAAATACCAACAACTATTATTTAACTCCAGTTTCGCATACAATCTTGTTATCTAAGCTGGCTCAACTATTACAGTCTTTGGTAGAAATTATTTCAAATATTTGTTAAAACAAATCAACTTGAATTTATAACATCTAACCCGTTAATCCAACACGAGTAAACAAATTAATTCTATGATCAACACAGACCAAAGAGCAAATGACTAGACCACTCAGACACGCATACTAGGCAATTTCACACCGACTAGCAAGCCGTCTAGCCGGCTAATTCACTCCAGCCCATTCACACACTTACTTTAGCCAATTAACTAAATGGCTACAAGAAACACTGAATGACTTGCTAAGGTTCAAAGAAGGGGCTATTGTCTAATTAGAACTGTTAGGAGCCTGTGAGCTTTGATGTCATTATTGTTGTTTAGATAATGTTGCCACACAGTAATTTCAGGTAAGATTTATAAATGGAGAGGGGCTCGTGGCTAAGTTATAACCGCACCGTTTGACCGATCAGGTTACGCTACGCTTGTCGCGGTTGGTCTGTGGATGGGTGACCATCTTTACATACCAAGACCCCTCCGTACCTTGAGAAAGCACGTTAAGCCGTTGATCCCGGCTGTCATTGGTGGATCTTTGACAGTCGTCACGGGTGGTCAGAAGCCCGAAAGTGTAACAGTCAGTCTTACCAAGTGGTATCGTATTACCCAGTAACTGGGTTGTGGAGGTCAGATAGGCAGTCGCTCCATGTAAAATACTGGTATTCAGCTGCATTCGACCCCAAAATAGGTGGGAAAAGGCTAGGCTGATGATAATTTATAAATGGAATTGCAGAGCCCAAAAACGAAAATGAATACTGTCCGTTCCAAAATTATCTGATGAAGGTGTAAACATACCCTGTTCGTGTTAAATGCTTATGCAATTACTCACTTGAAGATTTAGTAACACATTGATCTGTATTTAGAAGGTTTCAACCTTATATCACACCATTTTGTCCTACATTAGTGTTGTTCGAATAACAATATTAAATTGAAATTGAAAAATCCTCGACGAAAATTTAAGTTATAAAATTATCCTCAGTTGTAAAACATCGTTTTTCTTTATATAATTTAATCAAATGGTGCAAGAGCCCATGAATTATTGCCTCATCGTTTTTCGACCAAAACCGTATAAAATCAATAGATTTGGTTCTTCTGAATCCAATACACGTCTGACCTGACCGCATTTTCAAATATGTAAAAAAAATACCGAACTGTTTCTTAGCAATCTCATTTTGCATTCTGATTTTCAGAAGGTAGTTGAACGATAGATTTTCATTCGAATAAGTATGGATTTACACGACAAAACTAATTAGACTCCTCTAACACTCCAAGACATTCGATTCCAACAAGAAACAGTGCAATCGAACGATTGCAGTAATAATGTGCCAACCAGTGCCTGAACTGTGAACATCGAACTATCTGCCAACTGTCCGTAGCACAAACTCGCAGTGCCAACACAAACTGTTCGGAGTTCGTTGCAATTACTTACTATAATATAACTATTTGCCAATTAGTTCAGAATTTCGTTTGGTATTGACCCTAAGGCGGGTGGTACGCCTGTTAATATGTAAAAGCACAACTCCTGAGAAAATACAGTAAAAACATTTTCCATACGGGGTCAAATTTTAATCACCGTTATCCTCTTATTAAGGGGTCATTGTACTCATCATTATGAACAACTTTTAGTATAGGACCAAACTAGAAATCGTGAAAAGAAAATCTGGTGTTCCCTACATTTATGTTCGCATAAGTCGTCAAAATGAACACCTGATTTTTTTCGCGATTTCATGAATTATATCGAAAAACTCTTAAAATTCAAATATCTCGAAAACTATTGAAATTCGGCCATACATATGGGGGTCCAATTTGTTGCATTTTGGCCCGCCTATCAGCTCCTGACGGATATACGTCGGATTACAAGTAACCCTGTATAACTACGAGCCCATGTGTCACATTTACGCCCGGGTACATTGATTTGAAAATAATTGGTCTAGCTAACTTGGTTTCCGAACTATGCTGACTTTATTGGACCTTTACGACGTGTTACGTTTTGCGTGATTAGATTACAGGGAACCAAACGATATTATGAATAGGGACTAGAGGGCCAATTCTTGTATTTAAAAACGTTCAAAATCTACTTAGTCGTTATCTCCAATACCAAACATTTTTTAACATTTTTGGTAGATTAGAGATATTTTTGACAGGTGGAGACTTTGCTTTAAACTTCATTACTATATCGACGCACAATCTTTAACCATGAATTCTACTATAAAAATACCGGAATAGACCCTCAAAAATGTTCTGTGAAAATAAGAAGGTACAGGATTTGAATAGATGTGTTAAAAATAGTAAAAATAAAAATTAATTTATTCAAATTCGGCTGAGTATCAGCACTTTTCGAACGTCAACATTACATAAGATAGTCCCCCAAAACGCATGCCTTTCACCACTTCCACAGTAAAGAGCAATTTAAAAAAACTTGTATTTAAAACTAGCTGCGCCCGCGGTTTCACCCACATACTCAACTCAGCTCAACTCAAAGCATTTATTTCAATTAAACCAAACAGGCACTTTTGAAGTCGGTCAGTCAGAAAATATTAAGCTAGTTATAAGTCTCGAACCCGTGGGTATATCAAGACAAAACATATTATGTCCTTATCCAGCGGGGAATTGCGTAACACATTATCAATCAGAATTGGTTTCATTTTGACAGTTCAACAACATTCATTGCGTTATTTACGAGTACGTTGTTGAGCAGACACATTTTTTCGAACTTATGAAGCAATGGATTAGCAATTTGCTTCAAAATGATTCAGATTCCGATTGACAGTGTGTTACGCAATTAGGGTGCCGGTCATGGTCTACTCATGTGACAATTTTCTTCCCTGTTCATTCAGCTGTTTTAGCGTGAAAGCGTAACAAACAAATATACAAAAAATAAAATCTTTTTCATTAATATATTACTAGCTATTGCCCGCGACTTCGTCTGCGAACCAGAATGAAAAGTAGCTTATGTCCTTACCCTGGTTATGGTCTATCTGTGTGTCAAATTTAATCTAAATCCATTCAGCCGTTTTAGCGTGAAAGCGTAACAAACAAACTTACTTTCCCATTTATGTAGGTATAACTAGCTGCACCCTGCGGTTTCACCCGCATAAGTGTTGATCCCGTGGGAATATCGGGATAAAACCCTATGTCCCTATGTCCTATGTCCTTTCCCGGGACTCAAACTATCTCCATACCATCATCATCATCTAAATCGCGGTTCAGCGGTGTAAGCGTGAAGGGGTAACAGACAGACTGACAGAACACTTTTGCGTTTATAATAATAATAATAATTCTTTATTTCAGATAACTAAGATCCAAAGTGTTAGTAATTACAATAATGACTTAAGACTATTGTTAGTAAAGTGACACAATATTGGTGATTCTTATTTATTGATCACCGTCCTTACCATTTTTTTGAAAATTGGAGAGGTAACATCCTCCCCTATTATTTTGAGGATGCTGTTGCTAGTTCCTCGTACTCTGCTTAGTAGAGATGCAGTTTTTTTGCGAATAACCTCATGAAAACCAGTTCGATTCTGCACAAACATCTCTCAAGCACTACAAAGCGAGGCCTTCGCAACAGCATCCTAAAAATATTATTATACTGGACGCGCAGCGCGTCCATCGCTCTTTTGGCATACGCGACCCACAGGTTTCCCGTGTAGAAACTTTGGCAGTATGCCTTAAAAAGGGTGATTTTGACATCTACACTACATCGGGAGAACCTGCGTGCCAGCATATTACCTCGGACCGATAGCGCCCTGCGCTCCCTTTCAATGTCTACATTGTCCTTAAGGTCGGCGGTGAGGAAGTGCCCGAGGTACTTGAAAGAATCTACCTTATTTAGTTTCGAGCCACTGAACATAATGTCAGGTATAATTTCAGGGCATTTACCGCCGGCCTTAAAGACCATGTATTTACATTTCATCACATTATATAACAGTCCGTGTCTAACCGCATAAACCTCACAGAGCGCCTCAGTAGCTCTCCTATAGACCGTACAGTAGGGCCCAACAGCACCATATCGTCCGCATAGCTTATGTTATTTACACTAACACCGCCCACCCTGCATCCAACATGCATGCTGCTGAGCTCCACTAGTAAGTCATTTACATACAGGTTGAAGAGCCGTGGGGACGTCAACCCCCCCTGTCTCACACCGCACTCCAATCTGTATGAGTTTGTGATTATAATGTTAGTATGGATATTATAATATTACTTAGGATTAGGAATACGTAGTTTGCGACTAGCTGTAGAAAGTTAAAATAAAGCCTTACCTGTAGCTTCGTTCTTTATCTGTTCACCTTGCCTGGGTTTTCACTTTTTACTTCTGTATACTCACCCTGCGTCGAGTTATCACCTTGAACAAAAACATTTGAGATAGACCTAAATCGAATTCCAATTTCGAAATGTTTAATGTGACAGCTGTTTTCTATAAAAAATTTCCAATCTTTTTTTCGACCAATTGATTGCCAGGATTATAACCTCATTACAGCTTTTCGTATATTTTTTTTTCAGATTTTTTTTTCAGATTTTTTTTTCGTGTACTTATATCGTTATTATTCGTCACGGCATAAAAGCTGTCATTCCAACACGCTTATTACGCAATGATTGACGTCTCCCTATTATCTGTCACGCTAAACACGTCATTATCGGATGATTGTCACCCGCACGCGCTCAACAATAGGACTTGGGTTCGAATCCCGTTTTGGGTATTTTTATCCGTTTTTAGGGAATCTCAGAATAATCCGCTTTGTTGTGCTTTTTGGTTATTAACAGATTATTGGATAAGTATAATTTGATAGATTTTTGGCCGATATTGTGCCTTTGTTGGCCCAAATGTCCCCTTAAATCTTGCCGTGGGGTCCTCTCTATTTTGCAAATGAAAAAATAAATTACATGAAAAGTTTTTAATGAAAAACTTATTTGGCATAATCAGCCTATAATTTTCCCACTGCTGGGATACAGGCTGCCTGTCTGTGAGAGGTAGTGGGCCGTAATCCACCAAGCGGGCCCAGTGTGGGTTGGTGGATATCACATGTCTTAGAATTTTTAGTTCTAGTACATACGCCAGCACATTTAGCTACCCGAAACTGTAAAGTTTTCCCAATCAACTTTGAACCATATGCTTTAGCGATAAAGTTAAAATCTATTAAAGAAATTTGACAGATTGTAGTAGCTTGATGTGCTAGCGTCTGTACATGCTGCTCACGATTGTTTCTTCACCGTTTTGAGAGCAGTTTCGATGAAATAATTTACATAAAGTAAAATGACTGCCTGGTTTTGAACTTACGACGTAAAATTTCTAATTTCTGTTAAAAACAACTGCTAAAAAAACTGATTTACTTACCAATGAATTATTATATTCTTATTTATTTTACTTGGCAATGTTGCCAGTCTTTCGGGCATGTTTCCGGATGACAGCGATGCGGACGAGTACTTCGACCCCTAAATTGTCCTTTTTTTTATAGTAATTTACTTACCTACTAATGTTAGAGTAGGTACGTTGTTATCTTGTTGTGGTTTATATAAGACCAATGCGCCTCTAAGACGCCTAATTTAAAAAAAAAAAATACGACAGAATCAGTAGGTACCCACACGAGCGGTCATTTCTGTCGATATAAAGACGTTAGTAGGTAATCAAATCACTGACAAGGATGACCGAGGCTCTGCTCATGTGAACTTTAGTAGGTACTGTCTGACCTTTGTAACTTAATTACCAAAGTAATCTAGTATTATCTCATTTGTGTGCGACGTTTAATTAAAAGTCTCGGTGTTCGTGGTTATTAAACTATCTAACTAATGAACATTATAATGTACTCGCATTTATTTAAATAATAATAACATAACAATTAATATATAATAATAATTATAACATTACGTGTCTTGCCTCACACACGTGAATTTTGGATTTCTTAATACATACTTCAACACCTGATTTTACCTCATGGATATTACCTGCTTTTTACCTGACTGTGACAGGACTCAAAAATAGGGTAATGTTTGTGTTCTTCTACAGGGTCATTGAGGTTCAAGCTACTTCTACATAAAATTGTCTAAATTGGTTTAGCGGTAAAGACATGGTAAACGTTACAAACAATCAGAGACTGTTTAATTTTTTTTAGCACCTTAAGTTTCGTCATCATCGTCTATGACTAGTAACGATTGTCAAAGATCCAAGAATGACAGTCGAGACCAAACGGCTTAACGTGCTTTCCGAGGCATGGAGGGTTCTCGGTATGTAAAGATGGTCATCCATCTACGGATCGACCGCGGTAAGAGTAGTTCAACCTGATCGATTAACCCGTGTGACTGTCATTACTTAGTCACGAGCCCCTCTTAGTACCTTTCCAAAGATTATGCCAAGCATTTTAAAATGAAAATAAAGATTCTATAAAGTCAACCTATACCTAACTAACAGAGCCCCAGCGACTAACGATAGTTGATGAATGTTAGAGCAACGAAGATGAATTATTGGAGCTCCAAGCTTCACTCACCGCAGAACATGTCACTTGTTCAGTCAGCAAAAACTTGACTGAAAGCAATGATAAAAGCCACTTGAGGTAACTGGTCGTTCTTGTATGGTTCTAATGTATTTTGAGATCTAGGTCGAGTTGGAATGGAGGCTTAAATTGAAGGTTCAACATCTGGCAGAAACTATGTGATAATGACTTTTTCTATGTCATTTTGGTAAAATGGGTGAATTAAAGTTTGCGAAACCACTTACTAACTAATAGTTAAGTAAAGGCATTGTAGCACACAACTAGTCGACCTCGGTCGAAGGTCTGAAATCACCAACACAAAGTAAGCAGAGGTATAATTGCCCTCCGGAATTGTGCTCAATGTTATATCCTGGCAATGCGCAGAATATTATATCCCTATGTTACAAAAGGGAGCAAAATTCAAAAATCACTCTCAACATCTCTAAAGAAAACGACATGAACTCTCTTATAATCAACAAAGGTATAAAAGCCCTATCACACGTTCTACGAGGATCATTTTACAAATCTCGTTAATAATTTGTTCGCTTTCACGCCGGCGTCTCGCTAGGCCCGGCGTGACGGCGTCTGAATAATGGATGCACAGACAGTTGAATATTACATGTCCCGTGACGAACCTCCCACTCGCTATGTCGGGTTACGCAAAACTGTGTCATAACCTGGCAATTTGGCAGGAGGAGTGAGAAGAAAGGGCTATTTGAAATGAAAGGCGTGCCGCTGCGTTGGTACAGAAGTAACATAATGTTTTTGTTGCTAAGTTTCAGGTGTTGTTACTGTGAAGAGTATGTTATCCAGTGAGTTGGTTTTCTCAAAAACTTTTTTTTATAGAAAAAAAACAACACTACAAGTAAGTACTTACAAAGTGAAAAATAACTTTAGTTTCGGAAGTCAGTGTCGTTGGTTCCGCATTTTCGATTTTTGCTACCAACTTCCGAAATAAAAGTTATTTAACACATTTTTGTGTTTTTTTGGAAGTCATTTGTTTTTTTTTTATAAAAAAGTTTTTATTTTTAAAGTTTTAGTTGTACCTACCACACATAAATTCGTATAACATCACTTGCTGTGTAAATATCAGTGACAGGAAGTTATAATAACATCATCAATATGCGAGAAAAAATATTTATTATTGAAACTAACTCAAAAACTACCCAAGCAAAGTTAATAAAATTTATATGGGACCACCCCAGAGGAAACTAGGTGATAATGACTAGTTTATCCGTTAAAAAAAGAATTTTCGAAATCGATCCACAATTGCCGGAGATATGACCTAAAAAACATACAAAAAAAAACTCCTTTTTGAAGCCGGTTAAAATACAGAAGAAGGTATATGAGTTTGAATCCGACATGAGTAACTAACAAAAAAATACCAAACATTTAATGATACATTATATTTTATTCCTATAAGTAGATTGTTTGCAAAAACTCATTCACAAGAAAAAAAAAACATAAATAAATAAAATAAAGAATAAATATGATTAAATAAAGAAATAATCTCCAGATCTCTCGGACAATGAGTATTTTTTGTCCAAAGCATTTTCACGAACGTCAAATCTCAAAACTCCAATTTTGCTGTACAATAGAGATATAAAAATGTGGAAATCTCGTTTAAGTCAGTTTTGTTCAAACACGTCTCCTGAGACGAGACGCCGACAGCTCTATACATTCTTTGTACTCCAACTTTCAACTGAACGCTTTGTCCAATTGCATTTTGAAGCTGGCACTTTAAAAGAAATCATTTTAAAATAGAAAATGTATACAGGGAGATGTCACTTCAATTTCATAGAGGGGCATCTGAAAATTTAAACGTAATATTTACTTTTCACAGACAGAAGGATATAGGTAGTCTTTATTGCATTAAAGAGACACACATACATCTTAAAACAGATGGTATAATGAGAGCTAAATAATTTCGTAGGTAAATAAAAAGTTAATCATGGTCAATTACAAAGCTTGGACGAAAGGTGACATAAAACCGAACTTCTCAAGATTCTGACGATTAAACACGTGGATCATTATAACACGTTCCATTACAAAATCTCACACCAGTTTCCTTATAAGTTATCTCAGGTCTGTCCCTAATAATCTGCTGCATTTCTCCCTCCGGTGCCTTCGGATCTCTTGTCAGCAACCACTTCACATGACCTCTATAGGAACATTTCCAGTATAACATATACTTATCGTTGACACGTCTATACACATACACTTCATAACCATCCAGGTTACTCCCCATCATAGATTTGGGGTCAATGATATACGTTTTAGTCTCTGACCCTCCAAGGAGCAAACCTTTGATGTAGCCTCTATCTTCCACAATAGCATCATCACCTATTTCGTGGGGCAGGTTCACCGAACTAAACTTTTGTCGATACCCCTTTAATTCTTCCTTTGTTGGTCTGCTGAATGTCACATTCGGACATGTGCATGTAGGATATGGTCCGAGGTATATGAACTTGTATATTTCGTACCACGTTCCTAATAAGAAGTCGTTTGAAATTGTGCCGTTGTTTTTGGTAATGCAATCCTTGTTGACATCAGATAGGGCGAACACTGTAGCTATGGCACTAAAGGCAGTAACCCAAATCGTGTTCTTAAAGTGAGATGAATATAGGACATTCATCTTAGTTTTACTCTCTCAAATATTTAATAGAATTTCGTATATACTTTATAATGCTAGTTATCTGTATACTGTGGAGTCGGTTACTAGTCGTCCGATACATCGATACGAGCACATTACACGGTATTTATGAAGCTCTGAGGAACGGAATCTAGTTTCCACTGGTTAATGCTACTACTATTAGTTTTGATAGAATAAAGTGCAAAGGGCATGTCACTGATAAATATATCTTTTTAATTACAGGCGCGTGTATGTATGTCTCGTGGCTCTTATCTCAGGAAGTGCTTGACCGATTTTAATGTCTCATTTGACTTACCTACACGCTAGAAGATTGTACCGTGTACGAATTCAATTAGATTTATTATATTCCCTTATGCCTAAGTATGTTTATAAAGTTGTCGAAAGGTAAAAAAAAAACACCTAGTTGGGCCAGAAAGCTAGAATCTTGAATGTCAGCGTTAGCCCTTAAATAATGGCTACTCCCATGAGCAAAGTTGTCAAAATGCGTACCTACCTATCTATGTAAATGAAGATATTAAATATTTAGCTCACAGTCTCACAAATGTGGTAAGCAGGGACCCCAAAAGGCCCATCAAACCGAACACTTAACTTATTAAATTCCGTCATAATATATGAAAACTCATGGCGGAATTTAATGAGCTTTTGTAATTTTATAACTGGGGAATAATGTGGAATTCTTTTTTTGTTAAATGCTTTCTTCTTGAGATCAAAATAAATCATTCGAAAAGGAAATTTGGAGATGTTGAGATAATGAAAATTACTCAACAAAAAACCGTCCATCCCCGTTGTCCCCATTAACGCTGTCCCCATTGAATGGGGACAGCGGAACTCAATAAAAATAATTAAAATGTATTAATGAGGTCGTATACCGTTAGGAACAATAAATCCTAAGGAAAATTATTACAAACCTAAAATCTACAGTAATTTCTAGCATTATGAAGACGAGGACACCCAAAGAAGATTGTTGAAATTAAAAACATACATAGTTGAAATACACCTTCAAAACCTAAAAGAAGTTACCTAATTGGATGTTAATTGTGTCCTTTCAATATTATACACTCTTACAAACGTTTACCCGTGTAAATGCAAGCGACTTCGCGTGAGATGGTTCATTAGTGCCCGGATTGTTTAAAATTATTCTGAAACAAACATCGTTAGGCTGCCCGCTGCTTCGCGGGGTTCGGCTACGAAAACTTTGCATAATATTCCATGTTGGTACACGTTTTCTGGGTAGGTATTTACGCCTGCGTGGTAACTTAGTAACACACAATGGCAATGCCTATAATAGCTCAACTGTGCCTAATGAGACACAATTGAATTTCTATTTTTATTATTTCTATTTTCGAATCTTTTGATTTTTCAACAGTTTAGCGGATAAGGGTAGAGGAAGACCAAAGAAACGATGAATGGACTGTGTGAATGATGATAATTATGGTTAGAAAGGCGGTGACTACCAAGATGACGACTAAAAGAGAAGTATGAAGAAAATGACATGTTGCGCTGACCACAAGTAAATCGGGATGAGGGTAGGAGAATCATGATGACAATGGCAATGCCTTGCATTTTGACAGTTGAACAAGATTCATTGCGTTATTTCCGTTCTTCATATACCAGCACCTTTAATGCGTAACACACTTTCAATGACAATCCGAGTGTTTTGAAGGAAATTCCTAACCATTGCTTCATAGGTTTGAAAAATTCATCTGCTCAACAACGTGAATAACGCAATGAACCTGGTTGAACTGTCAGAATGAAACATATTGCAATCGATTGCCACTTTATGTGTGTTACGGAATCACCCCGCAGGATACTATACTTAGTAGAATTATCGGAATCTCATAATAATAATATGTCAATAACTTATTGTACTCGTATTCTTGCAAATATATTTTATTCTTAATGTATTCTGAGCAGACAAATTTTTCAAACATTATGAAGCCAATGGATTAGCAATTTTTTAGGATTGAGATTGAACATGTTTTTCGCAATTAGGGTGTCGGTTCCTATAAGTAGCAAATCGTTATAGTTACCAATATTAAAGTCCAGTCTTGTTGACAGGCCTACTTACGCTGTCCTCCCATACCTACTGTAATTTGAAAACATTGTAAAAGCCAATTATTTTTGAAAGAATAACCGTGGAGTTTCTTTTCGGCTCTTCTCCAAAGGAAACGACCAATTGGAACCGTGCACCTAGCTTCTGACGTTACATAAGTGCCCATGTAGGTTTATGTGAAATAAAATATTTGTATTTTGATTTTTGAGACATAATCTGACCAAGATTAGGTACGTTTGAACTTTAAAAAAGAGACTTACACTTGAGTTTGTTTCGCCAGGTAGAAAATATCGATTCCATCTTTTTTTTATATATTATGTCGCGCAAAGCTGATTCCGATATCCTCTTTACAGAATGAACAATTTCTTTTCATTTGTATCGTAACGTTGGCAACACTAGAGCTATTTTGACGAAACCAAATGTTTTGAAAAGACTCTGAAAGCAATATTTCTGGTGAAAGCAATGTGTATATTATGCTATTCACAATAACGGGAAAGTATAATCCCTCTTATCTTTTAACATTTTGCAAAAAGGTGCGTGGGAAATTATCCTCTTATCGTTGAAAATGTACATATGTATATACACTTAGTCTGGATAAAGCCCCGTTTACACGTTTAAGTTTCATGCCAAAATGCATAATCAGCCTTTACTCTTCCCACTACTGGGACACAGGCCTCCTCTCAGTGAGAGGGAGTGGGCCGTAATCCACCACGCGGGCCCAGTGCGGGTTGGTTGATGTCACGCATGTCTTCGTATTTTTGATTTTACGACGTGCCAGATTCCTCCCGCCAATGGCAAATTGCACACCTTAAAATTGAAGCAACATAACTTGTTTTATTGTTGCTTCAACTAATGGTAGGTACCTACATATGCCACGGGCAATTAAGTCGCCTCGTGTGGATAAGGCTTTAGGTACATACTCATTTTCATTTGTTTGTACGTTTCCTCAAGCAGAATACGTAATTATTTCAAATCTACTAAATGCTTATTATAATCAACATCATCGTCATTGGTAGCCCTGTACTCATTGCATAACCCAGCAATGCATAAATATGTAAGCTGTCACGCCCTATATGCCTGGAGGCTTTTATTTAGGTATTAAATTTTGTTTACATATTATATTCACATTTAATGGACCACGTCTTAAACTTTATCAAAAGTATGATTTGTCACCAAAACTATCGTGACTTCTAGTGACAGCTATTTATGTGAACATAACCCAGCATTGCATAAATATGTTATTTAGGTATTAAATTTTGTTCACATTTTAAATTTTTAGTTATATTTTTTTTGCTTGAGTATAGTTTTCATTGTATTTATGATTTATTCCGGTCTGATCCCCCTAACCCCTCCTCCCCCCCCAGATCCCCCTAACCCCTCCCCCCCCCGATCCCCTGCTAGTTCTTTTTCTGTTTTAATCTCTGTCTTATCCACTTTATCTAGGTTACTCTTTTTTTGACAGGTAAGTACAGTCAAGACAAAATAAACGTTTCATGTTTTACAAGATTAAATAACGAATTTTTTGTAAATGTCCCATGTGCGCTCGATGCTGGTATAATGGCGTGGCTAGCTGACATAATTATGGCAAATATTTAATTTAATGTTCTGTGTCTCGTAATATCAATTATTTTGCATACCTACTATTGTATACAAGCAATTTTTTAATTCAACAAACTGCTGTGCTGCTGGGGAGGTTGTTGCGCCACTTCTTCTTCCCAGCGAAAGCATTAGGAAGTGGTGAAGGGCGGGCGTTTTGGGGGACTGTCTTATATAATTTTGACGTTAGAAAAGTGCTGATTCTCAGCCTAATTTCAATAAAAGACTTTTGATTTGATTGCTCAGTATAGGTTTTCCCTCTTTGGTGCCATGCTAAGTCGCTCAGACAAGGGATTGTGTGAACGAGTCTCAACTTGATTACTATTAATTTTGTTCCAATTCCCGCTAGTTTCCTGGCCCACACCTAGCCCCCAGCGAGAGACAAACGATGTTTACCCTCTATCTCGGATAAAACAAACGAACACGCCCACCAAACATGGTTTTTGCACCTTTTCTTTTGACATAATTTTTTATCTCTCGGATATTTTGACTGGATTGCGATCCCTGAGGCAGTGTTTGTTTTCTATTCGACAAACATACCAGTTCCCTGAAGAAATACGTGCGTTCATTTATTTGTTTCACTGGTCATGCGTATTAATTGGAACATCAACTCTGGGTAGAGCGGTAATGGCGGTTCTGTTGATTTTGAACCGAGGTGTACCTTTTGTGGGTTTGTTCGTTGTGTGTAGGAAAACTGTTATGTACTCGTATGTAGTGTTGATGTTATATTTACTTAAGTGAAAACTTGGCGCGTCGGGCATTTTTTCAGATGGGAAAAAACTATTGAACTCGCGCCACTGTTACCGTAATCGATACCGCTTTGGATGTGTTCGGCTATCCTCGGGATGTACTCGGTTTTAATGCTTATCCGACATGTCAGTGAGTGATGGCAAAGTATTCTGTTTGTGTTTTGTTTTCACTTCTGTCGGCACTCCCGAAGTGCCACTGTTTTTTTTTTATGGAACATTGTTTTCCTCTTACCTATAACAAATCTTAATAAGAAAAGAAATACCAACACAGAAAGCAACAAAATAATATGGGGGAGAGCTTTGCCCAGCAGCAATAGAAAGTGGTTACAAAAAATCTTATTAATAAAATTATGGACTATTTGGTTCTGTACGACAATTTCTAATTTAAATAAAGTATGAATTTTATTATAACACTGAATATTTTTGATGAATTTATCATCTGCCTAGCCTTCTCCCAACTATATTGGGGTCGGCTTCCAAATACTGGTACTCAGCTGGGGGTCAGCATCTGGTTAGGCTGGAAGCCGACCCTAACATAGTTGGGCTTGGGAAAATGCTAGGCAGATGTTGACGATGATTGGGGTCCAGTCTTATAAATAATATTTAACACAGAGTGACTGCCTATCCTGACTATTACAATTGATAAATTTTAAAATCATAAATTTCAAGCCGTGTTCATTCAAGCTCCGTTGAAATTCAGCAATTAATGGGAAAATCCGTCACTACCAATGTCAAAATTACTATCAGATTTCAATCCTCCACATTTGTAGCGAACGTGATTCCAATTAGAGCTTCATGCTAATTGTAACAGGTTGGAATCTAATCATCGATGAGTATGAAGTCTAGCTGTCATGTTAGAATCAGATAATGTTATGACTGTATACAGGGTGTCCAGTAAATAGTACGACTTATTGCAGGGGGTGATAGCTTGGGTCAATACCTATCAAAACAACACAATATTATGTTCCTGGGTTGTTGACCTTCACAACCCAGTTATTGGTAATAATCCAATAGCCAGGCCAATATACCAATAAATACAATGAAAACTATACTCAAGCAAAAAAATATAACTAAAAATTAAAAATGTGAACAAAAATGCCTAAATAAAAGCCTCCAAACATAGAGGGCGTGACAGCTTACATATTTATGCAATGCTGGGTTATGTTCACAATATAGCTGTCACTCGAAGTCACGATAGTTTCGGTGGCAAATCATAGTTTTGATATAGTTTAAGACGTGGTCCATTACTTCTAGTTTTCATTAAAAGTCAGAGGGGAGAAAGAAAAGTAGGTATAAAAAACCTGATGATTGTGATTTTACGATTGTCTTTGCGACTTTGTGATTTTAGGGTTGTTTTAGATTGTGTGAGAACCACGCATTGACTTCAATAATTAATGCCGTCATCAGAATTCTGATGCCATTTATGAGGAAATAATTTCTATAGTAGGTAGGTAGTTAATTTAGAATAAGCCAAAAAGTTTCAATGGAACAATGTTCCATGAATTTTTCATCTAAAACTGCACTGCGAAATTACCCAACATAATATTTTGTGCCTGGCTTGGACCAACGATCCCTCTCTCTATAACCTATTTGGTGACTTCTAGAGTAATGTTCTCAGTTACACATTTCATTCCAACCATCCATTTGCATATAAACTACATTATTATAATCCCACTTCAGTAAAAACAGCGTATGCGGCAGCAGTACAGCGCAAGTTCATCTGTTTGCGCGTCACGTCCATATATGAGAACATGTAAATGGTATCGGGGCTCTGTGTGCTCCAGTTTGAGAGTTGAGAAACTTCTGAACCTGATAGGACTATTAATATTGTTGATAACTATATTATTATGATATTTTAAGAGCACCGTTCTCTATTTTCTATGTTAGAAGGTTTGATTTCCGCGCATAGTCCTTCAAGTGGATCATTGTGCGTGGGCCTAGGCGGCCGTCGGTGGTTATTGCAACTAGTCCACCTCCCCCTAGAAGATGAATATATCTCCTGGCGCTTTCAGAACATGAGGCTTACACCGTGCCCACCGGGCATATGGCTTGTTTGTATTACAATATGGTTTACATCCTATAGATTAGGACAATGTTACTCGTAAAGCTGTTGTGAAAAACACCTATGGGACACGTCTATACGACGGTTAACGGAGTCTTTTAGAGAATCTTCTACTAACAGTACACCGTGTGCACCAATCCTTCTATTACGTAAATATCGACAGTAAATCGTGCCATCTGCTAAATGCAAAAGAAAGAAAAATAGGTTCATAGGTTTATGTAGCAAATTTGTCGGTAGCTGCCAACTTCTACAGCTTAAAGTTAGCTCCGGAATTAGCAGAATTGAAGAGCGTACCTATATACATATTGTATGATACAACAAACACACACACACACACAGCTAAAACTCCTTAGCAACGAAGTTAAGATAGCTATCAACACGTATAACTTCCATTTGACCACAAACCGACATACATAATACACGAACTCCTTACATTGAAACTCTTCAAAACCTCGCAGTCTAGAGGGTTCGTTTAATACCACTCAACAATGATGAACAGAAGATTTACTCCTTCATGTTTTACCGCTGAAATTGAAGCACAAACCTATTTTAATAAATCTATTTTAATATTTATTTATTTCTGTAACTGCCCGTGACATCACAGCGACGCGGGCCCTATCACAATACCAGCGCTGCGACATTTATTTTTTAAATGTTGCAACATCATGCTGAGATAGGAGCCTTTTGGCCTCGTATAGGATTTTCTGTTTCATTTTTATTTTTGTTACTTTTTTTTATATAAGTAACTTGGTTTTTTATTTTTGACTGTGTTTAAGTTTGTGATCTTCCTGTACGAGTCGCAATAAATATTTTTTCTTTCTTTCCTCTTTCTTTCATATGCAAGTTACATGTGTATTACGTGCTTTAAAACTACGGCAGAAGCTTACTTACTCCGCACGTTGTACTATGGGTCTAGGGGTATACTCTCCCTTCAACGAAGATACGGGCCCGTCCGAATGTAGTTGATCAGTCAAACAGTGGGCAATAATACACATCGCAACTGTCAAATCGTATTACCTTATTCCGTAGGTTACACGGAGTATAGCTTGTTTCATACGTACCACAACCAAATCACAACCACGACACGTGGTCGGGCGCTAATTTGTATGAAAATTAATAGTTAAATACAGATGGACCACATTTTGCCGTCATTATCGACTGCTTGTGTGATACCGACCACATCGCAGCCACGTCACAACCACAACGCAACCGCCAGCGACACCGCGAACTAGCGGCCGGCCACATCGGAAACACAACGTTAACACAACATTTTGTAGGTACCACAACGTAACCGCAAGAAGCCGCAGCTATATTATTCACACGTAACCACAGCTTGACCACATTTTGTCGCTGCGATGTGGTGTGGTTGTACGTGTGAATGGGCCCTAAAAAAAAGGTTACACGGAGTAGAAAACGCAAGTAACTTGGGCGGAAAATACGGATTTCATGTTTAGGGAGTAGACCCTCTACGAACGTGAGGAATAAACGTAACTCAAACTCAATATTTATGGGTGATTCATATTGTAGGTACTTGCCGCATAAATTCAAACCAAAATGCTATAGGATAGCAAAGTACATTTGAAAAATCTTACGTTTACTTGGGGCGTTTGTACTAAGGCCTCTAGAATACTCTGGATACCGAAAGCCACGTCGTGTACAGACGCCAGCACATCAAGCTACTACAATCTGTAAAATTTCTTTAATAGATTTTCAACTTTATCGCTAAAATATAAGGTTCAAAGTTGATTGGAAAAATTTGACAGTCTCGGGTAGCTTGATGTGCTGGCGTCTGTACATCACGCTTGTCGTCGTGCCAAAATGAGCCTATAATTTTGAAAGTAGCATTAATTACATAGTTGTTATATTTTGGACACTATAAGCAGAGTTTCTGCATTTACTTGGCATTGAACACGTGAGGCACAAAATAACTTTGGTGACTAAAAGGTCCGTATTGCGGCGAGAGGAACATTTTACATTTAAAGAGGGGCAACAATGATGACAGATGATTTTTCTACCTACCTCCATGAAAAACGCGTATTTTTATTGTGTGTTGGCGTAGCATGCAATTTTTCGCTATAAACGGAGAGTATTTAATGATATAAGGTAAAAAAAAATAGCTGAGTATTTAATGATATAACGTAAAAAAAAATAGCTGAGTATAATTATTTATTAATAGGTTTTGCGTGCGACTTCGTCCGCATAGAATTAGTAATTTTATCCAATCTGCTTTTTCATCAATCTGTTTACTATTTAAATAATGAAAAATAATAGTCTTATACATAGTACTTTTTTATTGATATTGATTCCCTTTACAAATTTCCACCCCCTCTTTTTTACACCCTTAAGGGATAATTTCGGGGATAAAAACTATTCCATATCCTTCTCCACAACTCAAGCTATCTCCATACCAAATTTCATCTAATTTGGTTCAGCGGTTATTGATTCCCCATACAAACTTCCACCCCCCTTTTCGCCCCTTAAAGGATGATTTCTAGGATAAAAACTATTCTATGTCCTTACCCGAGACTCAAACTATCTCTATACCAAATTTCATCTAAATCAGTTTAGCGGTTTAAGCGTGAAGAGGTAACAGACAGACAGACACACTGTCGCATTTATAATATTAGTATGGATTAGAGCTTATTATGTAAAGGCCTCCCTTTAGTCTTTCCATTTTTCTCTCTCTTTTTTGAGGCCAACTATACCAAATTCTTATCAGCAATCAATGAGTGACTTATAACGCCTTATATGAATGGACTTTCTCCTCTTTCTTCTACATTGTAATAAAGTACTAGGCGAGGTTATCAGGTCACCCACTTGACCGGTCATTGACATTTGCTTATATCGAGTACCGCTATATGGGTCAATGAATATTGTGGAGATACTGTTGTCTGTTCATATTATTGTTTTGTGCTGGATATCATTTTGTATTTTATTGGTTGAGGGTAGTTTGAAGCCAGGTGTGCTTTTCTTTCTGTGCTTGACTTTAGTAAAGCAGACAAACAGCATAGCAGTCAGCTCTACTACCATGATTAATGACTTTGGAAAATTCAAAGATGAAATCGACTCAGTAGAAGTCCCATGACCAGAAAGAAGGAAAATACGTTTATTTGCGGTAAAAATGACGCAGAGAAACAACACAAAAAGAAAAAAAAACGGTCAAGTGCGAGTCGGACTCGCGCACCGAGGGTTCCGTACAAATTTGTAGGTATGTAAATAGATTTAATTTTTTTTTAATGTAGCTATCTACAAATTTCCTGTTGTCGGATTTTTTTCTTTACTTGTGCAACATGACATTGCTTCTTGTCAAATTTCATGATTCAAGGTCAACAGGAAGTACGCTATAGGTTTTGATTTCAGAACATAAACGCCCTTATCTTTTGATTGCGTTGACTTAGAAGTTTGATTTTTCACTCCTTCAAGATATTGCAGATATTTGATATTAATTTCAACTTGATAACTTCACGCGTTCCTGAGAAAAGGGTCTTCACTGACTGACAGACAGAAGAACAACAAAGTGACCTTAAGGGTTCCGTTTTTCCTTTTGGGATACGGAACCCTAAAAATGGGGGAAGATAATGCGTCACATTCACGCAAAACGACCTACTGAGCGTTGGTCGCCCTCAGCATAATGCTACAATACTACGCCTCTATGCAAGACAAAGCCCCAGCACTGATTGTAGTATTGGTACTGGTTTGGTATGTCCCTGTAATTTAGATGCTATAAACCATACCTGTTTCTGCAGTCTAGAAGAATTACTACTATGTTCCAGATTTTTCGGCGATGAAATTACAGGCAGGTACGACGCCAGGACATCAAGCTACTACAATCTGTCAAATTTCTTTAATAGATTTCAACTTTATCACTAAAGCACTAGGTTCTAAGTTGATTGGGATTATTTGACAGTTTCGGGTAGCTTGATGTGCTGGCGTCTGTACATGAGACTTGTCGATTTCGCCATTACTTTTCAAAACTTAAACTTAAACTAATACTCGTACTTGTTCTTTAACTTCTTTAATAAAATGTAAAGTGTTATTATAAAAAAAAACCCAGCATTTGTAAGCTATAACGGACATTTTTTTTTCCTGTATTTTAGATACATGCGAGGTCTATATATTACGAGAAAGACTTTGAGTTAATGCTGTGTATGTGTTTAGTTATATAAGACTGTATATAAATAAACTCGGCAATTGAGTATGTATTGGAAATCGATGAAATTGAAGACTTACCTATAGCTTATAATTTCCCAACTATTCGCATTGCCAATAAAACAGTCCCCCTTACTAATAAACGTATTATATCAGATGAATAGTTGCACACCGATTTCTCTCTTTCAGTCGTCAGTAATTTGACTTTCGAAAGAAGAAGACAAAGCGTTGTGTAACTATTATTGCGGACGCTATACAACGTTTATTAGTAAGGGGGTGTATAGCGTTATTTTTACCTAAAATTAACTTATTTTATAAGAAGTCGTCACAGTTTCAAATTATTATGTCACAGACAAACTAATGTTTTCCAGCCTGAATAATGATAAACGGTTTGCAATGTAAAATGATTTTTATAAGGTTGGAAATAAGATTTCAAATGTCTTTCTTCCGTAAATCCAACCCCCAATCCTTTGCATGTCAAGTTCCAGAAACATCCTTCTGTCAATCAGCCCTTTGAAGTTAAAGTATTGACAGCAGGTACTTGAGTATGGCCCGTCCCTCAGACTGAGACATGAAAGAAGTCCCCTGACAACGCATCAATCAGAGAGATCGGTACCTATCTAAGTAAAAGGTTTTGTGTTGCAATTAGATGTAAGGGAATTTTACAAGTGTGTTCAGTAGAGTTTTTCGAATTTGGGTTAAGCCATGACCTATTTATAACGTTTCTTTTTAATAATTTGTCGCCATCATTTGTTTCCGTGTTTTGGGGAAGTTTACTGGAAAAATCTCACTTGCTCAAAATGCTCTAACACATAGGGGACTATTAATTTATTACGTAAGACAATGTCAACTAATTTCTAACCCACTTACGTACGTAAGAAAAAATAATCACTTTACCAAAATTGCAAAGAAAAAGTAGCAAAAACTTTTTGCTAACTTTTGTGATCTTAAATAAAAATAATCTAGACCCTTTCCACCCCCATGTAATAAAAAATAAGACTTGTTCGAACCCCCTCCCCCCTCAAATCGTATTACTTAAAAAATGAAGAGCCCCTGGACAGAAAAACCTTCAAATATTATTCATTTCGATGAAGGTCAGACAGCTCTTTCATTTTAAAGACTTTTTTTATTTTTTATTGCTGAATGGGCCCGCTCTTGACCTCGATCGCGCCTGATGGAAAGCGATGGATGAGGTCTATGATGGAACGAGCGTGCCCAGAAGATGCTTAAGGCACTGGAACTCCCACGCATCGACGAAACACAGCAGGCTGCTTGACGCTTGATCTTGACGCGCTTGGCGTTAGCCATACCATCGCAAGAGAAGAATTGGCCAGTCAAATAAGGTGTAAGATAAGATTCGCAATGTAGTTGCAATGTACCAACTTTTCAAGGCAAATCCAATTGGCCGCCACACAAAAGGGCTATCTCGTTTTTCTATCTCGGTTTTAGGGATATCTAGAAGTGATACGATACCTATAACAAATAGTCCGCGTGTCACTGGTCAGTTTCCCTCAGTCGTCAGTTTATTTAATTCGCCAGTTTCGTTGATTAGCCAGTTTCACTGATTCGTCAGCCAATTCTTTCCTACTTATATCCACCAAGCAGTACTTTTCTGTTCCGGTTGGAAGGTTTTCTTGGAAAGGTAATATCAAGATCATTCGATTTTTTAACTTAGGCTCTAGGACATCGGCTATTGGATCACTATCCATGGGCAGGCGGTTACCACTGTAAGGCTGGATTTAGTGCTGGATAGACGGTCAGCCCTGACATCGGTCGCGTACCGATTTATATGGACTCGCGCTTAATAGATTATCCTAATTATAGGTATTGTTATTGTTATCATATTACTGTTAAAACTTAATAAAATAGTAATGTTTTGCATAACCTAAATATTAAAGAATAATGTAGCAAAACATAGAAAATATTCCAAACGGATATCCACCTTTTATGTCGTTGATATTTTGGATGACGGTAGATAGAAACGTCAAAGTTGTTTGTTCACGACTATAAAAGGGGGAGCTCCCAGTGGCGGGGATCATTCTTGTTCGAGACATCAACCAGAACGGAGCTCCGGCCTACAGTCAATTGATTAATACTAGTGATGTTATTATGTGAAATAGATCGACCAGATGTCATGTAAGTTAATTGATATTATTATCTTGATTATTACTGATAACTATGGTTTCTGCAAATGTAATAATATGGCCAATAATGCCATGTTTTAAAGTGTATAATGGGATATTCCTAGCTATTGTTATTATGTTGCTATTATTCTGAATTCTCTTGGACCATTGTCCAAGAGGTATAAATAATTGTTTTTAAAATAATGATAATTTATGGCAATATAAGAAATTTGTTGATAGAATACTTTAATACTGTTTCCATGGAGTTTCTTGTCCTTCTTCTCCATGATGACCTAGATTTCTAATGGACAACTAGTTTTCTGATTAATTACTGACAAGTCTAAATTGAAATAAATGTCTAGCTTTGTCTTTGTGTGCTTTATTTCATAAAATGCTTTCCCTACATACCATATTCATAGTTACTTTTACACATATTAAATAACTAGTAACCATTCTGATATTCAAAGCTTTATATTTGGGTAATATATGTATATTATACATATAGAATGTTATAGATAGATTATTTATTTATTTACATTTGGGAAAACAAACAGTAGTATATTAAGCATAAACAGTTTTGTCTTAAAAATTAAACTTAACAAATATACTACCCACAACATTTTCCACAGATAACTATTAAAAAAAAAAAACAAGCTGTTAGCAAACTAACCGTAACAGGGCTAACTCAATGAAAAATAAGTTAATTGAGTGAAAACAAAAGATAAACAACATTCTATATAAGACAAACAAGTAAAAAAAAAAATAATAATAATAATAATATAAAAAAATATATATAAAAGAATCGTTTAAAAACCATATAAAGAAAAAAATAAAATAAAAAAAATCATGCGTGATATCATACAGGTCCCTAGCCAATTGATAATGATACCAACGTTGTGTTAAACCTATGGAGCCTACTGCCGATCCTTTAGAATTGTAATTAAATCATTTTTGAATTTATGTCTGCTTAGGAATAATATGTCTATTGCACCAAAACGCGTATTGTATGTATCGACTAAGCGGTATAGCGGTGAGCGCTTACCAGCATTGGATCTACAAAAGCCGGTAGCGAACAGTCGCCTGGTGCGTACCTCCCGCCCATGTACTGTTCGAGGAACCAGGTAACACAAACCAGACACTAAGTCAGGACAATCAAACTTGCTTCGGCACACATTGAATAACGTCATTGTCTCAAGGAGGACGCGTCTTGACTGTAAAGTAAGCAGGTCGTATTCTTTAAGAAGCGATTGGTATGATGTTTTCTTTCGAAAACATCTAAATTGCATAGCACGAAGGTACTTGCGTTGGACTAATTCGATAATTTCGACATATTTCGCATAGTAAGGATTCCAGATCGGAACTGCGTATTCTAATTGCGGCCTAATTATGGACTTATAGAGATGCAAGAAGGTGGAGGGACGATGGAAATCTCTAGATGCTCTCATTACAAAGCCAAACATCTGATATGCCTTATTGACAATATTTTCTACATGAATATCAAGATGGAGTTTCGAGTCCAGCTGCACACCAAGATCACGAAGATTGCTAACTTTGTTAATAACACTATTAGCAAGTTGGTAGTTGAAATGTATGATATTTTTCTTTTTAGTGAACGTTATACTGTGACACTTAGGCAAGCTAAGGTAGAGTTTATTATAAGAGCAATAGTCTGAGAAACGATCAAGATCACGTTGGAATTCAACACAGTCTTGTTCATTTGAAATTTGTTTAAAAACTTTTAAATCGTCAGCGTATAATAGAAATTTTGAATTATGAAAGCAATATTTTATGTCATTTATGAACAGTATAAATAATAAAGGTCCTAAAATTGAGCCTTGAGGGACTCCTGATGTAACCTGAATACATCTAGACTCGAAGCCATTGATCACAACCTTTTGGGTCCTATTTGTTATATATGAGACAAACCAACGCAGGAGATCCTCTCTGATACCATTGTACGCAATTTTATTGAGCAGCAATCTATGATCCACTTTGTCGAATGCCTTTTGAAAGTCAGTGTATACCGCATCTGTTTGTTGTCTGTTATCAATATTTTCAAAAAGTTGTGTTGTGAATATTAAGAGATTGCTTATGCAAGACCTATCTTTGACGAAGCCATGTTGCTCCTTTATTAGAACATGACGAATAATTGGATAAATCTCAGCATGGACAAGCCTTTCAAAGAGTTTAGACAACGCTGATAGTATGGAAATTGGACGATACGTCTCTACATTATTTTTAGAACCACTTTTGTGTACTGGTACGATATTAGCGCGTTTCCATGCACCCGGAAAGACTCCACACGAAATACATTTGTTAAACAGTATAAATACGGGATAGCATATTGTACTGTAGGTATTTTTTAAAAATAACGCAGGTATACCGTCTGGACCAGGTCCTTTAGTCGAATCCAAAATTTTTAGTTCTCTACGAATATTTTCTAAGGGGAAGTACAATTTAGATAAGTTAACATCATGATCAGCATTTGTAGGTGGAGGTACCCACGAATCAGAGTTAAATGTGGAGGGTTCGTACACAGAATGGAAAAAGGAGGAGAATAAATTACACATTGTAATAGGATCACTGGCTAAACTTTGTTTGTAATGTATTGTGCCAGGAATTCTATTTGCAGTTTTACGGTTGGAGATGTATGACCAGAAAGCCTTGATATTGGTGGCAATATTATCTTCAACTGACGTCATGTATCTTTTATAGCATCTATCAGCTTCCTTTTTGAACCTTGTTCTAATAACAGAGTACTTTTCATAGTCACTTATATTGCCGCGTTTCTTCCACTTTACCCAAGCATAAGTTTTATTCTTGAAAGTACGTATGAGTGAACGTGTGAACCAGATAGGAAAATTAAAATTCCTCTGCTTGCAGGTGGGTGTATGTGATCTAATTATTTCGAATATTTTTTCGTAGAAAGTAGAAACAGCTTCCTCAGGTAACAACCCTTCAAGTAAACCACTCCAGTCAACATTACTAATATCCTTATTTATCTCGCAGTAGTTAGCTTATTATATTTTACTTCATTTTCTAACACGCTCGCTGACCGTCGGTGCTACAATAGTGGTAGCACCGACCGTAGGTCCAAGACCAAGACGCTGACGATAAATGGGCGCGTATAGTCACGCCCAATTATCGTCAGCGTCTTGTTACGTGACCTACGGTACGCGACCGACGTCAGCGTAATACTAAATCCAATCTTAAGCAATGGTCCATCAGTACCTATAGACCATGGAATATTTATTGGTCCTAGGTAAACCTGTAAGTATGCTAGTAAGCAAGAGTAATATTCATACAAAAATGTCTTCTCGGCAGAAAATCCAGGATTTTGGGGCAAACATTAAATATTTGTGTAGAAGACACAGCGCGGCCGTTCATCTCCGGATTTCGTATTCTGAAGCGCTTGAAAAATTTGCATTTCAAAACTCACACAGAGATTGGTTGAGAAACTGGATAAAAGTTTAATATGCTACGAATTCAGTTTGTGAGAATACACTGGATAAGTCTGTATTGTTCAGAATACGGTAACTTTGCTTATTGGGAACTTGAGTTCTGATTTTTAGACTTTTTTGTTGTGTTTTGTACACGACAATGAAGTAAAGACGTAAATAATAGAAGAACAATCGAACGTGGGTCAGCAAAGTTCGAGAGAGAAGTATGGAGGCTATACGCAGCAGTGGGTTGATCAATCAACTCGGTCTATCGCAGCTTGCTACTGGAAATAGATCGTCCTCATCCAGACTGCACCACAACACCCTGTCCTCCGCCTTCCGCGTCCAGTAACGTTCTTCCCAGCCACCTTTTTAAGGTCGTCGGTAGTGGGTCTAAAATTATTTAAAATATCCAAATCGCTTCGCAAAATGAATTTATAAAAACGATTGACATATGCCTATGATGTTTCCACTGCTGATACACAGGCCTCCTCTCTTCGAGAGGGAGTGGGCTGAAATCCACCACGCGGGCCCGGTGCGGGTTGGTAGGTGTCACATGTCTTCGAATTTTTGATTTATGACATGCCGGTTTCCTCACGATGATTTCCTTCACCGTTTTGAGAGCAGTAGTTATGAAGTTATGTATACAGAGTAAAGCGCCTGGCTGGGCTCTTACCCAAGACCTGCTCTCGTAAATCACACTGTCACACTGGGCCACCACGGCTACATCTTGACATCATCATTATTTTGTAATTCCTGCAAAGTCTTTATGACACTGAAGAGCGGTTAGAAAGAATCTTATTCTTCTCAAAAAAAACACACGGAACAACCTCAATGTCCACAGGTTTATAAAATAGGTTCTTTACTTCAGTCGACACCAACCCAACGGTAATAACGATTCATGAAAGAACTCAGTAAATTGAAGAGAAAAAGATAGTATTGCGGGATTTTATTAGGGTCTACGATAATGGTGAATGTCGTGGGATCGTTGTCGCCCTAGATAATCGTTTACGATGGACTGAGTCTGGTAGTGAGGGCAAGGTTTACACTACAGAGGATGATCATGCGGTATTAGGTATAAATAAACTTATAATATCAGTCTATTATTGTCTCACTCCCTGTAGTTAGACAATAATAGGCCTCTTCTCATACACAGACTACACAAATGTTCACCACACTTACTCAAGACGGGATGGGTTGGGATCATAGATATATGATTTACATTTCTATGTTTGGGATGCATGAAGAAGCCTCCTCGTGTAGCGCAGTTTGTTCCCCCAGTTACTCAACTGAACCGAGCGCTCGGCGCATCCTGGACAGTCACACCCAACACCTTATTTGACTGGCCAATTCTTTCCTTGCGGTGGTAGGGCTAACGCACGCCTGGTTTGCGACCACTTTCCCACCGGACTCCGGCGTCAAGCAGCCTGCTGTGTTTCGTCGATTCATGGGAGTTCCAGTGCCTTAGGCATCTTCTGGGTACGCTAGTTCCATCGTAGAGATGAGAGAGATGGAGATATTATAGTGCACAAGTGTGCTCGCAGACACAGGTGCACTCCCACTTCCCTCACTCACTCTTCTCTTGCTCGTGAACATAACGTGTTGTTGAAGCTCACTCAAAAACTCCCAAGGCAAAGTTTATAAAATTTATATGAGACCACCCCGCAAGCTTCCTTCACCAAATAAAAAATTTTATTAAAAAAGCATCATGTAAATCGGCCCAGTAATCACGTAAAAATCGGTAAGCTTATTACATGAAAGAAAAATACTCGCCGAGCTCTTCTATTCCTTTTTTTTTGTAGCCGGTTAAAAATAAACTCAAAGTCAAGAGCGGGCCATTCAGCAAAAAAAAAAGAAGAAAAAGCAAAAAAAAAACTATTCACTACAAGTCTATGATTACAAGGTTTGCAGAAGCAGACGTACAGACGCCAACACATCTTAAATTGATTTGGAAATTTCTTTAATAGATTTTTAACTTTATCGCTAAAGCATAAAGTTCAAAGTGAGATTGGGAAAATTTTACAGTTTCGGGTAGCTTGATGTGCTGGCGTCTGTACATTTAATCAGATATCACATAAAAGCAATCAAATTACAAGTAGACTTACGTGAATGTCACGTACCTCATGTACCTTTTGAGAGATTTATCTGCCATCTGAATCCTTTATGGGCATTTAAATGAATTTTCAGAGAGTTCTCGAAAAGTGACACTTTAGATAGGTACCCTAAATTACCTGAGCAGCGCTGAATTTTTATGAGGTGTCTCTCAGTTTGCGACGTAATTTCTGAATTCAGTTATGTGTTCATAAAAGGTATTTTTCGTTTAGGTTTTTTGATTAATCGAGAGGCATGCGTAAGTAGGTACAGTTAGGAAAATGAATTGATTATCAACTTGATACACTATACCTACCAAATTACCTGATTTCGATTTTGTGTTACGATTTCAAGCCATTGTCGCAGAATGACAGTTGTGATTTGAATATACGGACAATATTTAGGTTGATAGTCAATTTAACACAATGACACTGGCAGAATAGTCGACATCGGCTCAGTTGCCAAAAAGGAAAAAAAAAATTTAACACAATCAACTAAAAAAAGAACAAACCATGTACAGGTGGCAGTAGAAAGTCAAGAATCGTTGTACCTATTGTGATCAAATTAATAAAATAATTATTTCATCACAATAGGTAGGTACATAATGAATATGACTCGCTTTGGCCCTAATTGTACGGTAACGGTTCAGTATCCTTTATAATTGAATCTCATAAATAATTATGTAAGTAGGTAATCTACCAATAATTCCACAGAGAAGAGGGTCTACAATCATGTGCTGAATTCATGGTTACAGTTTTCACGTCGATGTTAATGCCACCCTGTATAAATGAGACATAACATAATATTCGAACAAGGAAATAAAATAATCTGACGGTTCTAACTGAATTTCATTGGGGTAATATCCGTAACTCCACGCTGCCTGCGGTGCCCAAACGACTCCTTACCTACCCATTCTATTGTACCCACTGAATAAATCATGACCCAATGTGTTGTACTAAACTACAAATTGACTTACGTTTGGGTACGGCTGAAATTCTATTTAACTCTGTTCAAACTTAATAATAACTAACTTCTTCCTGCGACTTTGAAACAATACTGGGGTTGTTTTAACATAAAATAATATATTGACACTCGGCACAATACTAAAGCTTCCCAAATCCCATTAGCGAAAGGATTTTCGGAATCGGATCAGCGTAGCTATTCACAACCATTCGATACGCTTCCGTACTTTATCGAACATCAATCAATGTTATCGTAGAAGTCCTGTAGATGCTGTTCACAAGTCCAAAATCTCAATTTTGTTAGTTTGGCTCAAATAGACGACCGCTAGCCTTCCGACACGCTGTTTGCTGTCGAGGGCAAGGGAAATCAGGGTTATCCAAATGTGTCTATACGATAGCCTGTCGGATGGTTGTGAATAGATAGGTAGGTATACAGCAGTTCCGAAGATTAGCCCCTACATACCGACTTACAAATTTTGCCTCTGTATAATATTAGTATTACCTTGTGTCTCTTTTATCTATACCTAACTGTAGTAATATACTATACAATTATAATTATTGTAATCGCGTAATCTTGTAAATAGATCACATTATAATAACAACTTAAGTTACAAATTCACAATATTATAACGAAGAAAAACATCACAAGAATACTAAGAATATATTCAAAATATCAACATAATAAATAAATATTAGGTAATAACTTTCAAAAAACTTTCGTCGCTGTTGGCATGAAGTTGTTTAAGCTCAAAATGTTGCTATGATCTTTTAAGTAGGCGTCGGCAAACTTAACAAAAGTACAGTTTTCTTATAAAACGTGTTGGTAAGTTCCCAAAGGCTTATATTCAAGTTAAAAAATAAGTTTATTTTCTGCGTTCATCTTTGATGCCTACCTTTACATAGAGTTGAAAGAAACTCTTTGTGAAAACCCACGAAGTGTGAAGCGTACTTTCATGATACCTAATGGTTATAATTCATTGCTTGGTGACAACATGAATGCAAAACAACTGTAAGTCCTCTTTATGTATTTCTTTGAGAAGAGTTTTTTATACAATACGACTTACGTAAAACACCTATCGACTGTAACGAGTAATAAAAATACCCAAGAGCTTTAGAACGAGTCACAATGCAAACAAATTATGTAAGACGTAGTACGTACCACTGCATCATAAATAAATGGTTAATTAGGCCCTAACCTGCAGACAGTTAAGTATTGTTCTTAAGGGGCTTACAGGACCTAAACGCAAAAAACGCAAGTTTTAAAAACAATAAAAGTAAATGATCGCCTACAGTAAAAAAAAACCAAAAAAATATATGATATTCTTCAGGTTAAATGCTAGGATGATAGTGCGTTGAAAACATAATACAACTTATTTGGTACGATAGAAAAAAATCATGAAGATACCTCTAAAAACTTTTTATTTACAACAAAATTCATACTAATATACATACAATCATTATGAATTTTTGTCAGATTATTCTACAAGCAACATACTAACACTATAGTGTTTTAGTTTTTTTGTCCAAAGACTAGATTTTTCGTAAATCGATAATTGCTTCATATTTTGCAATAAATTACCAGCGTTGTGGCATCGCGCTTCTCTTTCTTTTCTATGCAGACCGACAAAGACCGCGCTTTAGGTCATGTAGTCCTCTTAACATAATACCAACATTACTTTTCAGTTTATAATTTATGTACTTTCTGAGTTTATCTTGAACATTTCATACTGACATCGGTAAAGGAAAACTACAGTTAATCTAAGTCGGAAATCGTCAACGCGTCTTGAGCCAGCGTGATGATCAGTGCTCGTGCCTTCTCCATGTGAGAAGAAGTCTTTGCCCTGCAGTAGGACAATAACAGGCTGATATTGTAATTCTTTTATTTCATTATTTACATATAATATATATTTTTAAATATTAGCATATAAAATAAATATAAAACATTTAAAAATATAAAAAATAGTAGCCCACCGGTATCGGGAACAGGGTCCAAGCTACCGGCGGTCAGGGCTCCAGAGAGAACCTCCTAACAATGCGGGCCGTGTCCAGAAGTACCGCTTTCTGAATCAAGCCCTTGATTCAGCTGCCCAACGAGAGCCTCCTTAGGTGTTTATTGTAATTATTATTAGGGCATAGTTTTTTTACAAACTCCGATTAATTGAAAACAAAACTTCCTACATAGCATAGTTAAAGTCAGCTTACTAGTCTTAACACCTTCCGGCGCGGTAACGGCTGTAACCGTATTTTAAAAGTTTATGGAATGACTGTACGGCGACAGCCGTATAATTTTGTACTTTCTTTACGTCAAACACGGCAACCGCAGTGTAAAATTTATTTGCTTTTTTTATAGACATTATGCTTAAAGCAATAATGCTACGATCACGTTGATTTACTGTAGAAAACAAGTGGTGTAAGAGCTCTCTATGTGTGCTATACCCACACGCAAACAGATTTCATTCACAACGGTCGATAAAGATACGGCTGTAGCCGTCTACCGTTCTCGGTAAACGATTTAATTTTCCGTGATAATTGTTGGTTGGCTGTCATTCGTGGATCTTTGACAGTCGTTACGGGTAGTCAGAAGCCCGAAAGTCTGACAACCAGTCTTACCAAGGGGTATCGTATTACCCAGTAACTGGGTTGTGGAGGTCAGATAGGCAGTCGCTCCATGTAAAATACTGGTATTCAGCTGCATCCGGTTAGACTGGAAGCCGACCCCAACTAGTTGGGAAAAGGCTAGGCAGATGATGAATTGTTGGTACGGTTGTGACAGTATTGTGATTTTGTATGAAAAATTCTACTGTCTTTCCCTAATAGAGGACGGAAAGTGTTAAAGAACCATTCTTCGTTTAGTTAGAAGTCGAATCATAATCGTACCGCCTACTAAAAATATCCTCAAACTCTAAAGTACCCATTGGAGTCCCTAAGTCGTGACAGAACTACGTGGAAGCGTTCCATTACTGTACTGTACTAAGAAGACAGTAAGGCTGCCTGTCCATCGGCGCGGAGCGAATAAGCGGAGCGGAGCGAGGAAGGCGTGTGAAGCAGCGTATATGAGCGAACACAGCTCTAGTCTCAAACTACGGTTGTGTGTTCTGAACATACCTTGGCCTACCAACCTTGTACCATAACCTAGGAATAAATATCTTTGCCTTTGTCATTAACGGGGTTTATTTATAAACGATGATCAAAGATAAGTGACGTTTAAACGTCAGAAATGTATGGTTAAACAGTCGCTAATCACTACTTAACTTTAAGCAACGTTAATGCATAAAGGAGAACATGTTTAAAACCAGCTAGCTTTTGCCCGCGAATTCTCTCCCGAGAAAAGGTTTCCCATAAACAATTTCTATGCAAAAATCATGTTGATCTGTCGCTCCGTTGTTGCGTAAAAGAAAGATAAATAAACATAGGTACCAACAAACACATTTTCGCAATGATAATATCCCGAACATTATAATTGCGAAAATGTGTTTTTACTATCCCTGTAGCATTTTTAATTGAAGCGGAGCGGTGACGTGTAGGTACTTTATATATTTCGTTTGGTTACTTTTTCCTAGCCCAGCTCCGCTCCTCTCCTCGCCAATGGACAGGCATCTTTACTTCGAATCATTTCGCTAGTTATACGACGACTTTACGTTTGCACTGTGTAACGACGCGGGTATTGCAAGGTTCATAAATCATAATATCAACCCGCAGACTTTCTTCGTGAAGGATCGTTGGAGACTAGTGACATTACATCACGATGCTTGACAAACGAGGTCTTGGTTTATTCACAGAACAGTTAAGACAGAACTTTATAAGGGGCTCGTGGCTAAATAATAACAGTCACACCGGTTGATCTTCAAAGTTAAGCAACGCATGGCGAGGTTGATCCGTGGATGAGTGACAATTCATAACATACCGAGACCCCTCCGTGCCTCGGAAATCACGTGGGACCGCCGGAGCCCCGCAGCGCCGGAGCCGTGACAGAAACCATGCCTGCTGCATGTTGCATGCTCGCTTGCATGCTGTATGCTTGCTTGCATGCATGGTGCATGGTGTCATTATGATTAACACCCCGATTCAGAGCAATCAGACTCGGATAGGTTAGGTTAGAAGGCTAAGGCTAGCTCCACTCCGCTCCCGCCTTAGCCTTCGTGGTTATTTTTTTTTATAACCACCCAGAAATAGGAGCCCCGCCCAGCGGGGCGTCGAGCTATCTTGGCAGGTGGTAATCAGTTACTAGGTATATCTACTCAAGTTACTATGATAGAAATTACAAAAAAAAAGTTTTTATCATAATTACATTAGGTAGACTAAATAGATTTGTTTTATTTTTTTTTTGCGCGGAACCATAATTATTTTTCTAAAATAAAAGCCTATGTTACTCCTTATAACATCAGTTATCGGCCAGTGAATTCCCGTCAAAATCGGTCCAACCGTTTCGGAGGTTAGCCGGAACAAACAGACAGACATACAGATAGTTTTTTTGTTATAAATACTTTCATATTATGCATTTAGTAAACTCTGTTATTACAAACGACACTTCAATTTTATTTATTTGTATATGTAGTATTTATGTAGATATACATAGGTAGAACTTACACAACTAGGTCTTGGGTGAAGGTTACAAAGTAGGCGAATGCTTCCGGCGATCCCAGCATTTTATTTTGTAAGCTCTATTTGTTTCTTAGAACATTTTATATGTAGTAAATAAATTAAAGAAAAGGAATATCCAGTTACTTGACTCCTATTACACTCCTACGCAGTATACAGCGGAATAGGTGTGGAATTACTGTATTTTGTTCAGAACGTGTGTGTAAGAACACCCGTGCTTTAGTTTTTATTAACTACAATAACGTTATATCGTTGAACGATAAAAGTTTACGAGGTTACAAACAGTACTTGTAACAGTACCTACCAGCATGAACATAATATGGATCTTTGTAAAATTCAGGCGTTTCTAGTTCTTTTTCTTCTTTTCTGCCCGCGACTTGGACTGCGTAAATTTTTTTGTTCCCCCGTCCCATTTCGCATCGCATCGCCCAACCGCGCTATCACTTCGTGTTCGCTTGTAATTATTTCTGATTTTTTTCTTGTCTTGTTGCTCGGCTCTTAAAAGGGCCGTAGCGTGACACACAAAACCTTTCAAAGATTTTTTCAAATCAATCCGACTTGTGGTTCCTGAGATTAGTGCGTTCAAACAAACAAACTCTTCTTTATAATTACTATTAGTATAGATCCATTATTACACTTTCATACATATTATTTACATTTTTTTTATATTTTTTTATAAAAAATTCAAATAAAAACATTTAAATACTTATATAAAAAATTGGGTTTGTTCCCACTAGTTCTACTGAACAGTTCTACGGTAGAACTTCAGGCTGACGGTGGTCAGAGCTCTAGAGAAAGGAACTTCTTCCTGTGTGCATAGGGGGAAGTTCCTAGCTAGCTAGTTTTAAAGCAGTACTTCTGTACTGCTTTCTGAATCAAGCCCTTGACCCAGCAATGAGAGCCTCCTGAGGTGTTGGTCGAGGTTCTCCGCTATAAGGCCATTTATAGTAACGTTTATCGGTACAATTAATTATTGCAGACTTCACGTCCCATATGTCGATAACCTCGTGTGCTAAGTCAAGATTAAGATGAGTATAGATTATTATTAGTCTAGTTCACACCTGTTTTCCACAAAGGACAGAAGTGTCTAGACAGTATCTAGTAAAGTGTATTATAGTTCTGTTTACCGCGTTTGTGAAATTGTGCGTGAATATAGGATAAAACATTCAATGGGTGCCATGACCGTAACGTATACCGCTCGTTATCTGTATTGGATTAGGCGCGGATCTGTACAAAGTTTTCCTCAAAGACTGGCATTATCTAACACACCCTATAATTGACCATTTCCTCAGCTATTGATAAGTTAAGAATCCGCTAACTAAAATATCTATGGAAATAAAAGAAGTGAAAAGCATGTCTTGTTTTAAAAATCAATTTAAATCGTATATAATGTGTCAATAACAATAATAATATAAAAATACTAGCGTTATTGCTAACGCTAACGGGTTCATGCAAACAAACAAAATAACAATAACAGTCTTTATTTGTCAGTTCGCCGCCATGAATGCCACATATATATATATATATATACATCTAATTTTACTTTAGATCCGTGTTTACTCGGTTGGTGATTAGTTGATATTTACGTTTTATTATTACTACCTTCCTATTCACTATTGTAAATCTACTTTTAGCGTCCTTATTGTACGCTCGTAAACATTTTATGTAAATTCAGTTCCTCAGCAAGCGAATTATTGTTAATTCTTATTGTAAAATCTTAACTCCATAACTAAGTTGATTGTCATAAAACTAGACGAATGTATATTATAATTTTGGGTGGCATTTGAACTGCACGCCAGCTGCTATTTACAGTTGACATAACTGCCAACCGACTGCCTTAGAATGTCATGCCAACTGCCCATCGACGACACAAGGGGACCTTGCAGTCGGTTGGCAGTAACGATGCAGTTAAGTCAACGGCATCCAAACTGCAATTTTGCAGCTGGAGTGCAGCAGTACAATTTGAGTCCGTCTGTTCAGGTACTAAGCTTTGTTTACTGTGGCTTTAGTTCTCAGGGGCCTACTCCTTAGGTCCGTCAACGAAGATACGGGCTTAACCATCCGATAGTATTTCGACTTTTTCGAACGGGCAAAACATATCGGAAGTTGGGACAGCTGTCAAATTGTGGTGTCATTCATTCTTAGATCGGGTCCCAAACTAACCCTATATCCGTAGGCAGTAGAAATCGTTCGTAATTTTGGCCGAAACTTCGGATTTCCAGCTTGGGGTGTAGACTCTCTACATACGTTTAGGTACAGCATGAGACATTTGTATAACCCGTCTTATCGACTTTGTTATTAAGTTGATAATGAGACGTCAATAGCTCTCCGATCTACACTTCTCGAAAAATATGATACGAAGTAATTTTATTCTTCATATTTCCTGACTTGGCAGCGCCGTTATATGAAATATATCTAGCTATATGAACGGATATCTTAATTTCAGAGCACCAACATACTTGCCAAGCGAGCTACGGAAAATTACATTCCTAAGGCTCTAGCGGTGTTGAATACGTGCAGGTATTTTATGTCCCTTTCTGAACAGGGGAAGCTGTCCACTTGGCGATAAAATTTATATTTACAGCATTTTTCATTGTAAAATGTTCAAGGATTTTTGAAAAAGGATTTTGGAGCGTAAGTCGTGGTTGAAAAGTCTTTGGCAGTTCTGTTACGAAGTATGCACTTTAGATATTGTGTACTTAGTTAAAGTCAGGGAAATTATTATTTAGCACTTAAGTTGTCTGTAAATTCTGATGTCAACTGTCATTCTTTGACAGTTGTATCAAATGCCCATTGTATACGGCAAGGTTTCTTCGCGCCGTAGACGTAAAAACGTATCTGTCGACAAGCTTCCATAGTGATTCATAGAACATTAACGGCCATGCCTACACACGGTAAAAAAACCGCAGTTTTTCACGGCAGGAAAAATGTGTGTGTAAAAAGGGTCTAACACTGCAAATTGTGACCTGGCTGACTGACCATGCTAATGTCTCGCTGATGTTGGCGTGTGTATTGGATCATTAAGGTCCCTTCAAAATGATTGACCTGAATACTGCTGATTCATGCGTCATGTTCGTGAACAGGCGCCGTCAATCTGGGGGACTGGTCATCTGTTAGCTGCCACGGCTTATTTTAATTTTTTAAGTGTTTTATTTTTATATTTTTATTACGGACGCTTTTAACGTTCATCATTCTCAAATGTACCTATAATTTCAATATTAATGATGCAACCAATACTTTGTAACCATATTTTGTTTTTAAAGAGTGGCCGTGAAGTTTCTAGTCCGTTCTTCTCCATAGGTACCTACTAGACTTTAGAATGGGCAACTAGCTTCATCTTTCTGACTGACCGACCCCTTAAGAATTTTAAAAAGCGCCTCTAAATATAAGCGTCTATGGTATTTACAGATGCTTTTGAATTCTACGTTCTTAGTTTACACCTACGATCGCTATCGTAGGTGTAAACGGTAGACTTGTCTAGCACACGTGTCGTAAATAATTCATAGAAAATTTTAAGTAACTGATACGCGTTTTCTAAACCCTTACTCCTTGTTACGCACCTGTTAATGGCTTAAGCCGATTTACTTCCAATCTGAAAGGTTGACCAACACTATCTTTTGCATCCATTAGGACCTAAATAGTCGGAAAATCTTTGGGACAAAGATTTTATCGTATTTAATTCATATTAATAATGTACTTAAATTTCGATTAGGATTAATTTGCAAAGTAAGCAAACTGAGGTGACAGTGGGCTGGCCATGTTTGTAGAAGGCCCGATGGCCGGTGGAGCAGACGAGTCCTGGAGTGCAGACCGCGTATCGGCAAGCGTAGCGTGGGACGCCCCCCAGCTAGATAGACCTATAGAGGTATGAGGAACAGGGTGTAAAGTTCAGTCATACTCTATAGAAAAGGGAGGATCCTCCGAAAAGACGGATGTTGTGTCTGGCGGGCAACTGCACGATGATTCATGACGGGCCGTTGTATATATGCTAGTTACGCAGTAAACTCTGCTTGTGAAATGCAGGATTTTGCGTGACGTCAGTATGACGCGTTGTTTTTATGTGACGTTGTAGATACCGCTACAGACCGACGACCCTGAGAAGGTGGCTGGGACAGACTGGATGCGGAAGGTGGAAGACCGGGTGTTGTGGCGCAGCCTGGGAGAGTCCTATGTCCAGCAGTGGATTGCGATAGGCCGAGTTGGTTGATTAGGATTAAAATATAGTTTAACTTAATTTTGTAACAAAACCGGTATAAGATAGCCTGTTATTCTATTGAAACTCCGCACTAATCCAGGCCAGCTCGAGGTCAAAGTGTTACCACTGCCGGGCGACTGTCCCTAATGGTAAAATCCCATCGCAGGTGTTTTTTTTGGCTGTTTTTATTTCTGCACTTAACACTTGATTATGTCAGCAGGTTTATGGCCAGGTCACCAAAGTAATGAATATTTATATCATAATAATCCTCTACAGAATAAAGACAAAGGTATTTTTATTTCGCTCTGGACCTCCCGTTAAGTATACCTTTAAAATGAAAACAAATAACGGAGAAGAAAATCCTCCGTGTAAAATTATTTTTACTAAAGGTTTCCGAAGCTTGTTTCTGAATTGTAATATTATTGCTTCCTTAGTTTGAATTTTATTTTATAACGTTTTTCTGAACCATCTTAGATCACCTAGTATGAGTTGGTTGATCTGTGAAAAATCAGCGAAAAGCTATTCAGTAATCGTTAATAGAATAATAAATAAAACCCAGAGGGCATAGAGATGGTGACATTCTATCAGCGTCAACCATGATGGAAAGTCAAAAATGTATTGGATTGACTTATGCTACCGAAAATTTTGTTTTTTTTTTCCTTTTTGGCAATTAATTGAGCTGATGAAACTATAACATTACATTTTTTGATTTTATATTATTATTATGTACTCTATATGGATATCAGCATAACCTAGAACCGAAAATTCGAAGACATATGACATCTACCAACCCGCACTGAGCCCGCGTGATAGATTACAACCCTCTCGAAGAGAGGAGGCCTGTGTCCCTGCAGTGGGAACATTCGAAGCTAATTATGATGACCCTAATATGTTGTTGTCTCTGAGTTAAAGTATTATTTATTTACTATTAAGTAGGTACGCTCTACTTTTCAGCCGTAATTCCAATTTCATCAATTATTCTCAAAGTCTACGTTAGGTCACACTTGGTGCGACATTTTGCGTCAAAATCTCATCCTTTGTTAGCTACAAAACTCCAATTTTTTCGCAACGAAACACTCAGTTTCCATTACATTTTTTGTCCATAATTTATAAAGAAATACACTTTTCTCTTGACCATTTGCGTCGAGTATTGCGACATATTTCTTATTCAGCTACAATATCGCCTCGCCACGTCGCGGGTAACTTCGCTTAACTAAGTTATTAAAAGTTGTCGCTCTTACAATTTTCTCTTAATTAAAATTATGACGGCGGGTGACTCTAGTCAAGTTCTAATAATGATCAGGTGGAAGTTATGAGAGATGGATTGCTTTTTGGGATTTTAATAGGACTTTAATTTTGATTGAAGCCATTTGATTTCATGCAGTTCATTTATAATGTAATAAGTGGAAATAATAACTAAACGATTTTTTAGTTTGTTAATCCTTGGTAGAACAATATTACACTGATAAAAGCCTCCCGACCGATTTCAGTCACGGTGGCCAATCTCAACGCAGATTAGCCAGGTACGCAGGAGATATTATAGTGAGTAAGTGTGTGCGTAAACACAGGTGCACTCTCTGTACCTTTACTGTCATACTCCGATGGGACGGCAATCCGACACGACCGGGGAGAGATCAGGCGCAGGACCAACGGCTTTACGTTCTTTCTGAGGCACGGGGTTATTAAACCACCAACTTAAAAACTCCGTACTGTTACTAAGACATTCCTAATAGAAAACCCAATAACACTTTTGTTCGACCTGGAAATCGAACCGAGGACCCCACGCTCAGCAGTCGCGCTTGCAACCACGAGACCAACGAGTCAGTCAAATTACACGGATAACCTCTAAACAAATCAAAATGAGTATGTAAGGATCGTAACAGGTCGCGTTCTATAATTTCTGCCTACCCCCATGAAAAAAAGGATGGGTTTATGAAAATACCTACATAGTATGATATCCTTTACATTAATTACAGACTTCTGCATGACAACTAGCTTTTCTTAGCTGCGTATGAACAACTATAACCTTGTTGTTCACGAACTGTAAGTCCAACATTACTAAGAAAAATCATTAAAATAGAGTTACAAAAATATAAATGTAGATATTTTACAATGAGCGAACTTATCTTTAAAGCGATTTTTATAGGTGTCACGCGTGGCCGCCATTTTGAAAAAAAAAAAAAAAAAAACAAAATTGCGCAACAGAAGGTATGCCAGGCTCCATATAAAAATCTTTAATCACCTTTGGTTGGATTTAAAGGAGAGACAATACTGTAGGTAGTCTGTGGTGTACAGACGCCAGCACATCAAGCTACACGAAACTGACAAATTTTCCCAATCAACATTGAACCTTATGCTTTAGCCATAAAATTGAAAATCTATTAAAGAAATTTGACAGATTGTAGTAGCTTGATGTGCTGGCGTCTGTACCAATTACATATGGAATAAATACATACATACGTAAAGCATATACTTATCTAATCATTCTTTGTAATATTCACCTATTTCAATCTTTGATTAGTCACTATTCTTGAATCTTTTTTTAGGGCTGATTTTAGCCGAAGAATAATTTTGAATTTTTGACAGTTCTTCTATACCAAATCTGTCAGACGACTTATTACTTATTCGTAGGTCAGACGTCAATTTTTTTCCACGTATGAAACATATTTTTCGATTGAAAAATCAGCCCTAAATACACTAATAAGTAAATTACATCAATTTAAACTTGATACATCGCTACCGCTTTCGCCTTTAGCTCGTAACGATCTTTATGCAAAAATACAAGAGCCCACGATTCAGGTAGCTTTCAACTTTGCCATTCGGGAAACTTTGGCCTATTATTAATTTTAATCTCACTGGATTGCCTTGATTACGACATCGACTAGCTAATTAGCTGATTGTGTTTACAGAGAAGATTTTAAAGTAAGTTGTGTCGTCACTAGCACATTTAAATGTAGATTACTTTTACAAAATAAATGAGAAAGGCTGGTTCGAAATCGAATAGCGAAATATGATTAAGCATGTTTTTGACAGACGCATTACAAGTACAATAATATATATATATTTATATAATGTGCCCTTTGTTAGGTTCGCGGCGACGTAGTTTGTACATGGCTCTGAAAGCTCTTTTGCAAAATATTAATTGATTCAATGTTAGCAGTCTGACCCCATAGTAAAATGCGATACGACATAATGCTGTGGAAGTAGCTAAAATAGACCAAACGCGCGGTTTCTACATCTGTTTTTCTAACAGGATAAGCGGCCGAACTTAGCCTCCCCGCAATATATGTTAAATGAGGTCCCCATTGTAATTTCTCGTCAAGCGTAATTCCTAGGAAAACTGCAATACATTTTAGTTTCTCTCCATCCAATATGATGTCACATTCACTAAGTACTTATAACATTAGTTAATCAATCTACGCATTTGGTTTTATTTCATTGAATACCAATTATTTACCATCAACCAATCTTGGACCTAAGAATCCAATTAAAAACCAATAAGTGGGTTAAATTCCGATGCAGCTTATATCCTTTATCCTTCGATAAAGTATGCGATACTACGCGAAAACAAACACGAAACGAATTGTCCGGTTAACTTCCACATTTTTTTGTGTAAAGCTACTTACAAAATCCATACTTTATAATATTATAAATGCCAAAGTGTGTCTGTCTGTTACCTCTTCACGTTTAAACCGCTGAACCGATTTAAATGAAATTTGGTATAGAGATAGTTTGAGTCCCGGGAAAGGACATAGGATAGTTTTTATCCCGATGTTCCCACGGGATCGAAACTTATGCGGGTGAGACCGCGGGGCGCTGCTAGTTATGAATAAATCAAAGTATGAAGTAAATCGCTTCACATCCGCATCGCGTGACGACATGAGCATAATACAATGTTCGTCGATTGTAAACGTAACTTTGTTGACTGCGCAGTAAACTAACAGCCCGCATGGTAATGTTACACTAAAAGGTTGTTGTTTTATGTCGGAAGAATACCAAGGAAATGGACGCGTTTATTGGTTGGTTTACATTTCTTTTTATAGTGCGATGTTTATTAGGTTTCTGAAAAATAGGATGGCGGGACATTAACGCGCAAACTGTAACTATTAATAAAAGTACTTTTTTTTCTAATTAAAACGGTTTAGAACCAATTATAGAAATTAAAGCCACAGTTTCTATATACCCATACATATACAAGATAAAATCATCAAGTAAAAAGTTAGCCACACTTTCCTCTAAAAGTACTTCTGATATGCCGACAAAATCTTCGTCTATCTGTCCGCAAACAGATTGTTTCGTTTACATGCCTCTAGAACTTCGAATATTTTCGGTGAAAAAAAGCTGTTTCATGGAATACTGCGATATCTACCTACGCGGCCTAAATGTGTGGAACAGCAGTTTTTTTTTTTGATAACCAACGAACAATTTCAAAGCAGAGAGGTTCAGAATCTTGTACTGAATCCAACGTAAGAGGTACGATGTCCCGACCACCCTTCATGATGTTCTATGCAGCTGACGGAGCTCCTAAGTGCACAATAAAGTTGGTACTCCTAATAATGTTTTAAAAAAATTGGGACACAAATGTCCCAATTTTTTTAAAACATTTCACACACACAACATTTTCTTTTCGCCTTTGGGCGGTCATGTTTTGAATTATTTAAAGGCTCTAAGGGCGAGTAAACTACTGTGACTGGTTGAATGACTTATCAACAGTCCATCGCATGCGATAATTTTCTTTCGAGAAACTAGCCCTTAGTTTTCAAGAAAACTGTCTGTGACAAACAAACTGTCAAACGCAAGAACGCCAAAGTACAAACTTATAAAATGCTTAACAACGTGAGCACAAAACATACACACACACACACACCCTCGCACTTCCGACTTCGCCATTTTCTCGGATGGTACTGAGAGCTCCTGTGCTTACACACACATTCACAGCATGATTGTACACTTGTTAACTACAAGTAAAGCGTGCGTCGCTTCGTGAGATAAAACTACTATACCCGTGCGAAGCATAGGCAGGTCACTAGTTTTACAATGAAACTCTAAACCCTCCCACATTCCTACATACAACCCTCAATAACCTAAAAATCGGATTACCTGCTAAAGTGCCCTAAACGGTTCCACCGTGCATCAAAGGGCTGCAAATAAAAGTAAATATACACCATCCGGGAAGTGAACCCGCGCCCGTACCGGTGCATTACTGCGCTACACGTAATTGTATTTTGACATGACGCGAGGAAAAGCGCTTGATGTGGGGCCATGAAGACGGTGGTAAAGGATTCCTATGGGAATTTTGATATTGGTAAGCATTCCCTTTAATAATCTTACTCAAAAGGTCATCAATGGATAGTGGCTACCAGTGAACATCACCAAAATAATCATCACACAACAATGGCTAAAATATCTGCCTAGAAGCTTTAAGACAGATACTTTATTTGGCCGCAACGATTTTTCGTTTTAAAGGAATATTTATCAACTTCTGGTAAAGTAAATACAACACAATTAAACAACAATATAAAATCTATAGTGTTGACTTTAAAATCATTTAATCATGTCTCCTAATTTAATCTTTCGGTCATCTTTACCGATATCGGCTCTTAGCTTAGTGCCAAAAAGGAAAACAATACCGCGCACCGCGTACCGGAAGACGTAGCGTTGGAAGGCCTCCCACAAGGTGGACCGACGACCTTGTGAAGGCCGCAGGAACTCGTTGGATGCGAGAAGTACAAAACCGGTCGAAGTGAAGATGCTTGGGGGAGGCCTATGTCCAGCAGTGGACGTCTTTTAGCTGAAATGATGATGATAATGATGAAAGTAACATTCAAAAAGTATTTTATAACCTGCAACCCGCTATTTTCCTAACCCCATCCTAATTGCGACCCCCGTGCACCTTTATCGTTCCCGCTAAGTACACGAGTGTCGCTTGGAGTGGTTTTATTGCGCTCACTCTCATCTGCCACAGATTAAATACGTGTATTCATTTGTCGAGGGTATTATGGGAGAGAGTTTACAAGAGATAGTTTGTGGTCCCACGTTGGGCGCCAATTTAGTAGCTATCATTTTTATTTAGTGTGTTTTTGATCCAAGAACAGAATTGTGTTTACTAGTTTGAATAAATGAAGTTAAAGTCTTTCACTGAAACTAATTAAAACGTGTGTCACAAAGGAGAGTAATTTTAAAGTCTTACTACATTGGGCGCCAAAATAATATTATTGGTATTTAAAATTTATAATTATGGAACCTTAATACAAGGGGTACGTATCAAAATCCCGAATTTTAAAAGACCGAATTTTAAAATACCGATGGACGAAATCCCGAAAATTGAAACGCCGAATGGTTGTTTGGTCAAAAGTTTAAAATCACGAAAGTTCATTTGCCCGAAAGTTTAAAATCCCGAAGTTTAAAAACCCGAAGTTTAAAATCCCGAAATTGTCACTTTTCCGAGTAAAACTATTTTTTGTAATCCTAACCTCAAAACACTTAAAAGTTGCCTAATTTTTTTTTAATAATTAATCTATTCTAACTAGTTCGGTTTCAGGTAGCCTACTAAAAATAATCTCTTTTTTTCTATTAGCGCAAGTCGTTTCTGGCGCCCATATTTTGTGTAAAAGTAATGTTTTTCTATATAATCCTGTCGTTTCTGGCACTCGCCGGCCGCTGCCGCGGCACCGCTCGCTTCGCTCGCTTGGCTCGTGCGTAGGGGTCACAGTTCTAACCTAACCTAACAATTTAAAAAAAATAATTAACCTAATCTTTCGTCCATTCGGGATTTCGTCCTTTCGAGCATTTGAACATCGGTAATTTGTGTTTCGATATAACGACTATCGGCATTTAAAACTTTCGGTATTTTGAATTTCGGTGTTTTGGACGTCGGTATTTCAATCATAGGTATTATGAACTTTCGGGATTTTGATACGTACCCAATACAAGACACAGCGTAACAGACTAGATACAAATATATCAGTAAGAAAATTATGTTTTTTTTTTTATCAAAATTTTGTGTAATTTAAATATAAGATAAAGAACCTAGAAGACATAGGTGGTAATGCTACAAAACCTAAATTGGTAAAACAAACATTATTCTCCTAACAAGGAAACTTTCAGAGCGTTCAAAATATCGACCCGTCATCTGCGAATCCAGTTAATTGGAATCGACAGCTTGCAGTTGACTTCGAATTTCTGTAGCACTGCTACGAAACTCTACGAAGTTCTACGAAACCGCTACGAACGTTACGTCGTAGCTCGTAGCGGTATTGAAGATGGTTATAAATTGCCATCACATACTGTATGGGGTCATTTTGATAGGATTACCAAAGTTAGTTTGATTCGGACTGAAAGCAATCTGATGCTGGCAATACTATTACCCTGATTGCGTAAAACGCTTTTATTAATTTATCAAGACTTTCTAACTGAACAGACAGCTGTGCTGCTGTGGAGTTTGTTGCGCCACTTCTGCCCAGCTAAAGCACTAGGAACTGGTGAAGGACGGGCGTTTTAAGGGCCTGCCATATCTAATTTTGACATTCAAAAAGTTCTGATTCTCAGCCTAGTTTGAATAAATGGAGTTTTGATTCTGATTTTGGAGAATGAGAATAAAATTATAAATTACTGACATAGTATTTATTATTTTGTCAGATTTTTTTTTTTTTTGATAACCGACCGAACAGTTCAGCGCAGGAGGCTTCAAAATCATATACTAAATCCATGGTTACAGTTTGCGCCCCCTATATTAAATATTCTGTTCGAGTGCAGCTGATTACAGTTTTCCGCTGGACCGTGACAAAGCTCGCATAAATATTCATAAACTATCTGTGCCGAACTCAATCAAAAAGGTAGTTTAGCTGTAAAACATACAGACAGATTGAAGGACCAACTTTTGCGTATATCTAAATCCTATCCTACTTCCTACTAATATTATAAATGCGAAAGTTTGTGAGGATGGGTGGATGGATGTTTGTTACTCTTTCACCTAAAAAGTACTGAAGCTAAAACAGATGTGGATAGGCACGCAGATATTTTATGATCAGGATTAACACATAGGAAACATTTTATCCCGATATTCCCACGGGATCGAAACTTATGCGGGTGAAACCGCGGGGCGCTGCTAGTAATAATGATTATAAAAAATCGCTTTTCGTGTCTATCTGTATGACCGCACTGTACTTTTAAACTACGCTACGGAATTTAACCCTTCGTATGTCGGAACGTAGATCCACGCGAGACACAATGGCTTTTTAATTGTGTCTGTAATTACGACATTCAACCAGTTAATGCAGTTTTACCATCATATAGAGAATTTATTTCGGGAGGTTTATGTATTAAAACATTATTTTATATTAACATTAACATTATTAGCATTTGTTTTATTTTTTATATGGTGTACATAATAAAGAGTATTCTATTCTATTTTTATTTTGTGTTTCACGAACTGTGTCCATAAAAAACTTTATTCTTTCTTTCTTTTTAATATTAAAATTCATATAATAAAGACATTCCGATGGTTTTTTACGAGATTTTTTTCAGTAGACTAGCGAGTCTACCTAATAAAAATCTTAAATTTACTGACAGACAACGCATCTGCCTAAATAAACCACTGGGTCTTGAAGTATGACATTTTGCGCAAGAGTTCCATAAATAACAAAAGTTAGCTACAGAAGACATTTCGAAAATTCAATTCCCTAAAGGGGTTAATAGGGGATGAAAGTTTGAAAGGAAGTTAGTTATTTATGCTGATGGGAATCCCCATCGGACCCACGGCTTATTTCGACTGTACAGACGTCAGCACATCAAGCTACCCGAAACTGTCAAATTTTCCCAATCAACTTTGAACCTTAATACCTTAGCAATAAAGTTGAAAATCTATTAAAGAAATTTGACAGATTGTAGTAGCTTGATGTACTAGCGTCTGACATTCAAGACACATTACTTTGCTAATAATTACAGTTGTTGAGAATCTCTGGGACTGGGGGAAATGGGACTGCCTCGCCATATCAACTTGGTAAATCTGGAATTCAATAGCAGCCGACCAGTAGATCTGCTATTTGGAGCATATGTTAATTCCCAGATCATGCTAGGAGGACTGATCAAAGGTCATGACGTCACACGACCCATCGCATAACAAAGATACTTAGGCTATAAGCTACTATGCCACACATCAAAACTACAAAATTACAGTGGAAGGTGGTGTTGAACAATCTGAAGGATATGATACAGTTTTGGGATACCGAAGATATCAAAACCGAGCCGTCTTCTTAGTGGAACAATATTGAATAGCTGTATCTATCTTTCATGTAAATAAAAGACATTGTATTCATTTGAATTACAAGCAAGTTTTATTTAATAACCAAACGAAGTTCAAACCGTACACGATGCAGCCAGTATTGTTGCCGGGGTAGCGGGATCGTCCGAAAGGGTTACCGCTGCCCCGGAACATAAAGGGCTAAGGAAGGAACACGGGTGGGTTTTAGTCAGTAAGAGTCTGACACTCCCTTCCGCTCCACCCAGAGCGGGAGGAGTCATTAGATGATTTCCCATCCACAAAAAAAAAAAAAAGCCAGTATTGTTGATCTGAAATAATCAAAAAAGTTGTAGGTGATACGAAGTTCACCGGTTCATCCAGTAAAGCCATCCATGTCATGAGCCCAGCTTACTAAGAGGCTAGGATTTGGCACAGATTACATCTCCGCTTGCCAAACTAACGTTGTATAATATGACGGTGGACATAATATGACGGGACACAGTATTTTAATCCAGCGTTCGAATTCAGGGACTGGATCAGCTATTGTGGGTCTAGCACGAACGCAAGGCGTAAATTTAACGCAGGTAGCTCTTAAAATTGATAATACTCCTTTTAATCATTTAAGGCTTTATTCATATATTGCATAGATGCATAATGAGCCTATAATGTTCTCACTGCTGGGACACAGGCTTTTCTGTGGGAGGGAGTGCTCCGTATTCTACCACGCGGGCTCAGTGCGGGTTGTTACAAGTCGTCTAATTTTTTGGTCCTAGGACATGCCGGTTTCCTCACGATGTTTTCCTGTACCTTTTTGAGAGCAGTGGTGATGAAATAATTTACACAAATTATAGCTCCTGTCAGTGTTACGACCTACAACTCGTAAGTCGCGGCCATTTTCCATTGGGCCACCATTCCTCTTGCAAAAACTGATTTTTGTTATTGCAAAAACGACAAATCTTTAGGATAATTGTATTTTCTATTCAATAGTCGTCCGAAATTACGAAAATTACGTATACGTCACTCGTTTACCAGTGGAGGTTGGACTAGATTAAAAAGTGTTTACATTCGTCCAATAAAAATCCAGTATTACTGGATTCCAGCTCTGGATCCATACGTCATGGTCGTGAACTGGCGCCGTTAGAAAGAACTAGTCATCTCTTATTTGCCGACACAGATTCTTTTAATTTGTGAAGTATTTTTTTTTTGTTCTTGTTTTTTTACGGACGCTTTTAACTTGCACGTCTTTCTACATGCATAATTTCAACGTGAATGTTGTAACCAATATTATGTTACAATTTTATTATTTAAAAGAGTGCCCATGGAGTTTCTTGCCCGTTCTTCTCCATAGGCACCTACTACGCTTTGGAATGGGCAACTAGCTTCATCTTTCTCATTGACCGACAATCAAATTTGAGACAGATGATTTGATTGAGACAGTTCAAAAGTGTTGGTATGTGAAATAAACTAGCTGCGCCCCGCCGTTTCACCCGCATAAGTGTCGATCCCGTGGGAATATCGGGATAAAAACTATCCTATGTCCTTTCCCGGGACTCAAACTATCTTTAAACCAAATTTCATCTAAATCGGTTCAGCGGTTTAAGCGTGAAGATATAACAGACAGACACACTTTCGCATTTATAATATTAAAATATGGATATGGATGCTTTGAGTTTGAGTTGTTTGAAGTCAATGTAACTGAGCATCTGAGCATGCTTACAAAACAGAGCACGCTAAGCTAACTCAATAATCAAAATCACATTTTGTAAATTAATGAAACCATATCAAAGCACGATTATTTGGAACATGCCTGTGAATGAGCCTTTGATGAATATTTACAATATGATACGAGCACTTAGCGAGTTTCACGTAACTGCACACGAATGAATGAATCTTCTCTGATTCCCTTTCTGAATCGGTAATATGAATAGGAAGCCAGATTTTCTGCGCGTATAATTTCGTTTTTTGATTTCCGCGGGTATAAAGAAAAACGAAATGTCGAAGATTTTGTAATATCTAGCTAATGGTAACGGTTGAAATCGAAAGTCTAAAAAAAATGGTTACTATTTAGTATTATGTTCATAGAGGTATGAAGAACAGGGTTTAAATTTCTCTCATCCTCCATAGAAAAGGGAGGATCCTCCGACCAAGACGAGTGCTGTGACTGGTGCGAAACTGTCAGACAATATACTAGTTGAAAGAAAAGAAGAAAATAAAGAAAAATGGTTTATTCTGCACAAACAAAACGCACATTACAAATAAAATAAAAAATAAAAAAAGACATAAAATATACACATACAACGTAGTCAAAAGCCTTGTACTCAAGCTTAAAAATGTAAAAATGTAAATGTAAATTCTATGCGGCTCGTATGTGGCGGTGTAGATGACATGTTAATTCGACTCTCGTGCACTAGGTTGTGGGTTCAAATCTGGACCATTCAATATAACTACTTTCTGAGTTTATCTTGGACATTACTGACGTTAGTAAAGGAAAAATATCGCGAGGAAACCCGGACTTATCCTACTTCCTACTAATATTATAAATGTGAAAGTTTGTGAAGATGTTTGGATGTTTGTTACTCAATCACGCTAAAACTACTAAACGGATTTGAATGAAATTTGGCACACATATAGCTTATAGCCAGGATTAACACATATGATACTTTTAGCTCGATGTTCGACACTTATGCGGGCGAAACTGAGGGGGGCAGCTAGTAGTTAATATAAGTCTGACATCGCTAACCCGTCTTGAGCAAGCAAGGTGATCAGTACTCGTGCCTTCTGTGTATGAGAAGAGGTCTTTACCCTGCAGTGGGACAATAACAGACTGGTATTCATTAATAAGTTAATTTCAAAAGCATGAAGAGTCTGTTCAATGCATTATACCCAACATTTACAGACGCCAGCACATCAAACTACTACAATCAGTCAAATTTCTTTAATAGATTTTCAACTTTATTGTTAAAACATAAGGTTCAAAGTTGTTTGGGAAAATTTTACAGATTTGGGTAGCTTGATGTGCTGGCGTCTGTACATTGTACAACCACGTTCAAAAAATACTTAATAACTTTCAAGCATCACCAAGTTCTGAGCTACTTAAAAAATATTCTCTATAAGAAATTTAATGAATAAATTAAACAAGTCCCCAAGTGCGTGCGAAGTTTTGAATATTCGCAATCTTAGTACGACCGGGACTTTTAACATTTTTCCGATACAATATTTTTCATCGTAATAACATAAATATTTACGTGCGATGAACTGAGTCATTACTTTCATTTTATTAGGGAGTCTTTATTTTCATATTTATCGCAGCATTTCGTAAAATTGAAGGCATAAACATTTGTGGCTCTCTTCCTGTGCCCTCTTCAATTTGTACCTATTGAAAGGCCATCTTTTGACTTTGTTTGAGAAACTTTTGTTTCTTTATTTTCTTGAATCTTTCTGACTCCTTGACAATTCAAAAGTGAGAATGAGTAAATTTGTTTTGAGTTTGATTTTCTTGTATATATAAGGTTGTTCTATTAAATATTCCTAAGGCTAGGTGACATTCAAAATTGCTACGAGTATCTCAACCCGTATTTCTTACAAAGAATCACAATAAGCTACATAACGAAAACTCCGCGTAACTAAATCATATCATTAGCATTTGAAAGCGCAGCATGTTTACAGATTGACAGCGAGCTGGCAAACAGACGCTCGGTGTAATTGCACCTAAAGCGTGCCAAATGAGCCGGGGTCGGCAGGGAACGTGCTTCATTAAGGGGCTTACAGGACCTAAACACTAAAAACGCCAGTTTTAGAAATAATACAAGTAAATGATCGACTACAGTAAACAAAATCAGAAAAATATATGATATTATTCTGGTTATATGCTAGGTAGATAGTGTGTTGAAAACATAATACAACTGATATGATACGATAGAAAAAAATCATGAAGATACCTCTAAAAATTTTCGTTTTACAATAAAAAACATAAGTACGATAATCATTATGATTTTTTGTCAGATTATTCTACAAGCAACGTATTAGTGTTTTATTTTTTAGTCCAAACAATAGATTTTTTGTAAATAGATAATTGCTTCATATTTTGAAATACCCCAGCCAACCTAGACACATAGAAACATAGTTTTTGAATATACCAGCGTTGTGTCATCGCGCTTCTCTTTCTTTTCTATGCAATCCGACAAAGACTACGCTTTAGGTCATGTAGTCGCCTTAACGAAACGCGCGCGTTTGCGTTCGCGGCCAAGTGAGTTTACGTTCAGCACATCGTAGTGCACGCCGTTGAAAAAACGTCGTGGAATTTAAGTTAGAATTTCGGTCTGACGCATTTTGAGCAAACCCAGCGATCGTGGCGTCAACCTGCACATGGTGGGTTAAAGAAATTAGGTTGCATTTGTTTTGTTTGTATTTCAGTTGCAGAATACCCGACAAAAGGAGTCCTTGAAAATAGGACCTTGAGAAACTGGGAAGAAAGAAAATTCCTTAACTTTGAGTAGTGCAAAAGATACCCGGGGATCTCACGTTACTCTGCGTAATTTGCATAGCTCAAAATGAGTACCTACAGAAAGAGGCACTATTTGAGCCGACACATTTAGCATCCGGACCAACAAACCCACAATATTTTATGAAACTGAATGTTACGTAATTTTGGTGACACTCTTTATTTTATGACGCTGAGTTACGCTCGTCTGACTTCACCTTTATAGTGTTCACTTTGTCATGTACCACTGTCGAGCAATTAATTATAAAACAGGGATTAAAATGTGTTGTGATTTATAGGATTAAGTCGTTGTGATTTGATTAATTATTTAGTCAAGATTGTTACGAAATATTGTGTCGATTTATTACTGAAATTGTTGTCACAGGTGGATATTCTGTAACTTGTTGTTCTGTGTCGTGCACAAACTAATAAGTTGAATGATCTACAATATTCGCTCGCAAGCTGCCTATTTGATACTTTTCAATCCTGACCAGTCGTACTCAGCGCTTCTCCTCCACATTTATAATGCGCACAGGCACAGTGTGGAACTCTCTACCAGCGTCTGCAGTGTTTCCTTCCACATTTAACGCGTCAACCTTCAAAGCAAGAGCGAACAGGCATCTTCTAGGCACGCTCGTTCCATCATAGACTTCATCAGTCGCTTTCTATCAGGCGTGATCGAGGTCAAGAGCAGGCAGGCCCATTCAGCAATAAAAAAAAAACAGTGGCACTCCGGGAGTGCCGACAGAAGTGAAAACAAAACACAAACAGAATACTTTGCCATTATTCACTGACATATCGGATACACATACATTAAAACCTAGTACATCTCGAGGACAGCCGAACACATCCGAACCGGTGTCGGTTATACATTTTCGCCGCGCCGTAGAAAGGGAGGGGGATACTCCTACGCCGCGCCGGCTGTCATCCGTCTTACGAATTTTAGATCAGGGTCACGTGTCCTGACGCGAGTTTAACATTTTTTACCCATTACAAAAAAAGTGTACAACGCCGCTAAAGAAGTTTTCACTTCAAAAAACCATTTAGATTTTTACGTCCTCTATAAATTATGTCTTCTACAACTCAATATCACACAGCGGCTGTCCTCATTTCTCGTTTAAGATGGCACGTTCCACCGATTTCTGCAACTTTCTATGGACACAAAGATTTGCCTCAAAGATTTTCACAAGCCCACTATTTCGAGCCAAAACACACACGATATTATCAAATTGTCCACACCTCGAATTTCCAAAAAGGATCCTAAGGCAGGAACACGAATTACTCCCACACCATCAACACATTACAACATAAACATAGCATAGACAACAGTGTTACTTGCTGAGGCATTTCCTTAACTTCCAACCGAAACAAATAAGTTCATAACGCGCCAAGTTACGTTACGTTTACAAAGTTACTAACACGAGTTTCGGTTACGGTTGAGACTGTATACTGTTGTTAATTATTTCGTTGGCAATCATTTTATGAAAACTTTAGTTTGAATGACGTGTGAAAGGTGAACCGTTGAACTTTTTTAATATAAGGTCCAAAAAATGCCCTGACAATTTGTTACAGAACAAATGTAACTTTTTAATTGGGAGCAACTGTGAAATATGAAAAAATCTGCTATTCCATAGACCTGTACATTAGCTGAATAACTTTTGTCAGAATGTTGGCTTTTTATCCATGGGTATTTTACGAAAGTAGATGGGATGCATTAATACAGATATAGATAATAATGCTTCTATGGTCCGGCCTCGCTAAATTTGTAAACAACAGTGGCCGCTCAAAATTGGATAAAATCGATATACAAGAACATTTATTTTAAGTAATGTTTATTATCATCTAGTTAGCTCGGAGATTTAGACAAAAACAAACATTACTAATAATAAATGTAGCGGCCATTGTTGTTTACATCTTCTTCCTGATGATCTTCTGCCTGATGGTCTAGTGGTTAGTGACCCTGACTGCTATGCCGGAGGTCGTGGGTTCGATTCCCACCCAGGACAAATGTTTGTGTGATGAGCACGATCATTTGTTCTGTGTCTGGTTGTAATTTATCTATAATATGTATGTATTTAGAAATATATAAGTATGTTTATCAGTTGTCTAGTACCCATAACACAAGCTCTGCTTAGCTTGGGACTAGATGGCGTTGTGTGATAGTTGTGGAATATTATTATTATTATTATTTGGCAAATTTAGCGCGGCCGGACCTTAGAAAATAGTAGGCCACACGTCGTGGTAATTAAACCAGTATTATCTGTTCTCGCATTCTACTAAAACTTCGTACTAAACTACTAACGTTAGGGTAGCCCAAGGTCAAAGAGTTATGCGGGCTTTACTCAGGTGACTAGTCGCACGATTTTCACCGCATGGCGAAAATCGACTGCCTAAATGGCGATTCCGTTAGGTCAGACGTGACTAAAATCGTAAGTTCCAAAGTAGATTAGGTTTCGACTTTTGTCGTTTGGCGACAGGTCGCATGCGGCGAGTGACTAAAATGGACCGTGAAAATGCTCAGTCGACATTTTCATGCAAAAGGATCTAGTGACCTGCGATTTTTACCGACCTGTGTAAATGGGGTGGCGATACGGCTTGTGAGGTGATTTGGTAAGCAACCAGCCACACGGCGAAAATCGACCTAGTGTAAATCCCGTATTACCAACGACGTGCGGTCCAATGTATATAATATCAATTTTAACCTCCTTGTTTGCCCTTTGCCCTTTTCTGAGAACAGATAGGCGGACAACAGCGTGATCCTTTATTTTTTTCTGTCATTGTATTTTACAAAGAAATAGGTAGAGCATTTTCCAGCAAGTCGTTGAAAGGGAAAATGCTAAAGAAACACAAGTAATTGCAAAGATAACAACGTGTTTAAATAACATCGCGTATCTTTAGACCAGTGAAGCGAGAAATAATGGAATGTTAGAACATTGTATTATTTCTCGCTGAGAACGGTTTCAATCTAAAAAGTTCTTATATTTGCAAGTAATTAGTAGGAGAGAAAAAGAAAACAAAATGTTCGCTAGATGAATTAAACAAACGCACATACAGTCCATTCACAGCTATGTTACCTCTGACTTCGCATCACTGCTGTGGTCGGACGCTCTCTTTCTAAATACATACATATGACAAAGAAAGAGTGTCCGACCACACAGTCGTCTTCACTTAAGTGTTCAGAGTGTTGCCTCCACTTTTATCTATAAGCTTCTTGGACAATAAACTGTTTCGTTGCTGCAACTGTCAAGTCTGTCAAAATCACAAAGATCTTTATTGGTGTTGTAATAAGGTTGCTGCTGGGTTGGTGCTGTCAAAAGTAAAATAACTGTGAATGGACTGGTAGACACCGAATCATATTTAAAAATATTATTATGTAGATTCATATTCTACTTATATTCATTTTCATTTAAAAACGTTCTTCAAAAAAAAAAACGAGTGTGCTTATGACCTCACGATTGAAGTGAAACTTCTTCTTAGATATACGGAACGTATTTGGCTATGAGAGGAAGAGAGAAAGAAAATGTGCGCGCGCACTGCTGTCTCTTGCTTATATCCCCCACTCAACTCCCGTTCGCCTCGCCCGATCACACTTTTCGTAACGCTTACGTCACGCGTTCGCCAGCTTACTCCCCAAGTCAAGCGTGCGTAAAGAAGTTTCACTTCAAAAACTTTGATTATATAATGTCTAGATAGAGCATCAATTGCGCGCAAACGTGTCAAAAAATACTGGCCAACTGTTGGACTGTAAGTACTTACCCGCCGATTAGTGCCGATCGTACCGCTTTGGTGTCACTACGTATTACGCGCGCTAAGTAATAAACAAATAACAGCGATAAAATGACGGTATATGCTATTAAACTGTGCCGGAATTTTAAAGGAAGGGTAAAAAATACCAAACACATCACAATCATCACATATCATCGATAAGTAACCAAAAAAACTACGTATTTGTTTTTTGTTTTTATATTTACCAAATTACGCCATATTTTATCATTGTTGCCAGTTTCTTTTTTCTATTCTCCCAACTTAACGTCCTTTTTTTGTGGGTATATTCGTTGGTTTATGGTTACGTTTATATTATTTAGTTGATGTACTTTTATTATTCGATTTCAAAAAAGGTGACGTTTTTCAATTCGTCGGTACTTTTTTATAATAATATAATGTTCGCGTATAACTTTTTTTTTATGAGCCCATTTTAATGATTATTGTTGCATTGGGTCCAATAAACTGATTTCAAAGGTGCCAAGAGTAATTTTAATAAGATTAATTTATTCCATTCGTATTATCTGTGATCTTTCATTTGAAATTTCCAAATACAAACTGCCTAAAAAGTTAAATATTCTAATTTAATTAACTTAGCTGATTTAATATAACACAACATTCACACACACAACTCTAATTAAATTGAATAGTGTTTTTTATTTATAAATGCAAGTAAATAAAGACACTACTAAAACTGAATATTACAAACATACACCTAAAACTGACTTATATTATTTGTATAGTCAATTTTTTTAATATGTGTTTTATGGGAGAATTGTGGTAGCTGGTATCATTATTCACGCACACAGAGACATAGATGCACAGTGTAAAACTCCGCCCGCACGCACACATGTTTGAAATTGTTGGCTCGTTTTCTTTGTTTTGATTGTAGGGCGGCGCTCTATCTAGACATTATATAATCAAAGTTCAAAAACAGAGCATCTATCGTTTATACCTAATTGTAATCATTAGCGTTTATCTCTCGATCCAAAAGAAATTGAAGATTAAATTATCATGTCCTACTAAGATAAATTGCCATGGCTATAATTTGCGAATCAAGCTATTCTTGTTAGGCTCGTCCTTTTTTGGAAACATAAATCCAGCAAACAACTTCTATAATAATGTGTAGGTAACCACAACTCAAACAACACGTTATAATTTGCCTAACCACACAGCCACACAACACTTAACATAAGCACAGGAACACACTAACGACACATCGTTCACACAACGAGCGCACATTAGCGATTGTCGCAGATCCACGCGCGCACTTATGTACGATACGAATAATTTATTTTTATCGCGCGCCATTTCATGTGACGGACGATAAATTCTTTATGCGTCAACGTATGTGACTATTTAGATTTATTCGATTGAATGTCTAAGGAATTAGGGTTTTGGAACGAAGTCCTTTATCGCTCGTTTCGTTCGTTCGTTTTAGTATTCTATTCTATTATTTACTTTGCACACTTGGTGAATGAGAGATAGACCGAAAAAACTGTAACATTTTGACTGTCACGACCCTTTTTTAATTTTGATTACCCTAAAACGTTGTTAATTTATTTTATTGTGCCGATTATTTAATACACATACAGCGGAATGACCTTTGTTCCAAACGGGTGTCCCACGATACCGGTCGACTTTTCTTTATGGTGAACTAGCTGCGCCCCGCGGTTTCACCCGCGTAAATGTCGATGCCGTGCGAATATTGGGATAAAAAGTAGCCTATATGTTAATCCAGGGTGTCAGCTACCTTCATACAAAATTTTATCAAAATTGGTCCAGCTGTTTGAGCGTGAAGAAGTAACAAACATATAAACACACACACTCACAAACTTTCGCCTTTATAATATTAGTGCGATTGAAAAGTTTTTTTTTTTACTTTTTGGGCTGTCTATAAATCAAGCAATAACGCTAAGTCTATTTTGTGCCTAACGATTGTTGGACTCATCATTAAAACATCGTATAATGCATACAGCTGTACTTCTATATATCAAAAAATCAATTGATATTTTTGTTGTCTGTCTTTTTGATCCGGCTAATCTCCGAAACGACTGGACCGATTGTAACGGAACTTTCACTGGCAGATTGCTGATGTTGTTAGGAGTCGCTTAAGATAATATTTATTTACTATAAGAAATTAGGGTTCCGCGCAAAAAAAAAATACAAATGATTGTTTTCCGACATGCAGGCGAACGAATTAGTTTATTATTTTACTAGCTGTGAACATAATAAAAAAGACTTCGAACATTGTACTGGTTAGAACTACAAGGACAGACAGCTCTATCGTAATTTCCCAACATCCCAGTTCTAATTCCTCAATGATTGCATTGCATTGATCCTAATGTGGCCACTGGGCAAGTTCTAAGCTAATCTACTCCATACTGCATAGCATATCTCATGCACACTGCAACATTCGATTACCCAGCTATTTTCCAAGAATGTACCCGGAGGAACCAGGCTCCTCCAATATTTACGGTTCATTCCACTTGGCCGCGCTCTCGGGGCTGTTGCTCCAACATATAATGGGGATGGCAAATTATTGCTCAGTGCATCGGGGCGACTTCAAAATGGAAGGCAGAATTGATATTAAATTGATGGAAGGAATTGTGGGTCTTATTTTTCACCTGATGGCAATAAAAATGTAGGTAAACGGATTGGTAAAAGGGTCCAAAATTAAGTGACTTCTATTTCGGTGGCAATATACCTACCTACATATACAGAATGTCCGGTAATTAATGGATAACCTTTCAAGGGGTCATTGTACTTATTATTATGGACAACTTTTACTACGGGACCAAATATGAAATTGCAAAAAAAAAAAACAGCTGTTCGCTACATTTACCTAGATATGTTCGCATAACTCGTCAAAATGTAGGAAACTGCTGATTTTTTTTTCTCGATTTTAGGTTTGGTCCCAAAGTAACAGTTGTTCATAATGACAAGTACAATAACCCCTGAAGAGGTTATCCATTAATTGCCGGCCACCATGTATATGTATGTACGTTAGGTAGTTAGTTTTTTACCGAAATTTAAAATCCCGTTGTCTATTAGTCGACGGCTCGAACTCGTCTGTGGGTGTGGCAGTGTGGCTAATATGCATGCTCGTGTTACCTTAATAATCTACACCTTAAACAAAGCTAACATCTTCATAATTGGCTTCGAACTGGCAAGCCAAGTCGTTCAAAAATTGTAACTTAAACCATCCTAAACCAGAATTCAGGCGTGAACCATAAAAATTCTTACGGTAACCGAAACGTATACCTACTCAATCAATCTGCCTATCTGCCTAGCCTTTTCCCAAATATGTATGTCGTGGAGCGACTGCCTATCTGACCTTCACAACCCAGTTACTAGGTAACACGATACCCCTTGGTAAAACTGATTCTCAAACTTTCAGGCTTGACTACCCAGAACGATATGTTATTGATGATCACCCATCCACGAACCGACCGCGGCAAGCGTAGCTAAACTTACGAACGACCCGTGCGGCTGTTACTATTTAGCCAAGAGCCCCAAGACCGAAATACTTACTAAGTAATACAATTTATTGTTGATCAGAGAGTTCTCTCTTTACATTATGTTTATTGAAGTGAAATTGTGGCCATTCTCTAACGTAGATCGCACGTGATAGAACACGGATATTTGCAATCAATACCAATCAGTGTAATGAATTTGCTTGATTGATCTCTGAGGTTTTCAGCTGTTAATTGGGGTACCTACCTACTTTGTCTTAACAAAATCGATGTGTGTATTCAAATCAAGATACCGGTATATTGGTCAGTTAGATTTGATTTTCTTGTGCTGCCTTATGATCATTAATATCATTAAAGTCAATATTTGAACGTGGGTTTCCATAGGTATTCAATGGCCAATACAAGGAATGATTGAACAACAAATTGCTATGATCTGCACAAATACAAGACATATTGCTTGTCCATCCCTTGACATAAACCCAGTTTTATATTTTATGATACAAAAAATAATGTCATATAAATTTAGTTTCTTGTCCATTTTTCTCCTTACGAAGCTAAGTTTTGAAAGGGGTGTCTAAAAGCAATTCTTTCATTTTCTTATTTCTTAATGGGCCCGCTCTTGACCTCAATCAGGCCTGATGGTTCTGTTTTCTTTGTACATTTTGACGTTCAAAAGTGCCTTCTAATGGCCTATTTGAAATAATGATTTGACTTTGACTGATACCAGCGCAATCTGCACGAAATATATCATGGAACTTCACAACCAAGTCGTAGAACAAACCATCGTATTTCTTCCTCAAAATGTCAAGATCACTTAAAGATTACTTCAAGACGATGAACACTCCTAAATACGACATCAGACAGCTTATGAGATCAACACAGCAATACATGTTCCAGTAACGGCTCTAATCTCGCAGTGAGCTTCAAATGGTGCTAAACGCGGGTTTAAACTCCGTTTGGGGTAGTCTGCGACGCTCCAATAACTGCCGAGTGTTAGCTTAAGTGCAGCAAATACAGCCAGCTGGACTTGTGTTTGGTTGGTTCGTGCCTGTTCAGTTATGATGTTAGGAGTAGTTAGTTCCTGTTTGGTATTAAAATTAAAATTTTATTTTTCTCTTAAATCAATTGCAATTTATAGTTTTGTATAATTTACAAGCTTTTTTTCAATTTTGTAAATGTAAGAACCATGGATCCGTTAATTATGATTTTTTTTATGTTGACTTGAAAGAGCATGGCAGTTGAGAATGTGTCATGCTCACTTAAATGTCTCACTGATGGTGGCGCGTGTGTTGGATCATTCGGTTCCCTACAAAATGGTTGAGCTGGATGATGCTGATCCATGCGTCATATTCGTGAACGGGCGCCGTCGGTTGAGACTGGTCATCTCTTAATTGCCAAGGCTTATTTTTAAACTTATATTTTGAATTGTTTCTTCATTTGTGTGTTTTTTTTACATTGTTCTCACATATAGAAGCAAAAGGAATAATGTACCCTGGATTTTGTAACATCTTGATTTAAAAGAGTGTCAATGGAGTTTCTTGTCCGTTCTTCTCCATAGAGATCTACGTTTTGGAATGGGCAACTAGCTTCAACTTTCTGACTAACTGACCGACTATTTAATTTTGACAATTCAAAAGTGCCTGTACATGGTTTAATTGAAATAAATGCTTTGAGTTTGAGTAGTTTTCTATTTTGAACTATTCGTTTTTATTACTCTGATATAGTCCTCTAGACCATATTTCGGCCATGGCGGCAATCTCAACGGAGACTAGACTTTGGTGCGGGAGATATTATAGCGCACAAGTGTGTGCGCAGATACAGGTGCAATCTCTCTTCCCTCAAATATTATCCTGAAATATTATTTCACGTTACCCAATCTATGTTTGCTTCAAAAGTTTACGAAAACATTTCAACATACTCGTAAAAATTTACATAATTTTACGAAAAACTAAGTGAAAACCCTGTAATTTACGGAAATCGTTGAGCCCCTAATTTTACGATATAATATAAGAGGTACTTCAGCGGTGTTTTGGACTATAGGATTAGGAGCAAATGCGACTGCCGGCCCGTTCCCTCCTGACTTTATTCGGTCATTATGCAAATAGCGCTCCTCTTAGAATACAAATAATTAACCAATATTTTTTCATGTGTTTTCCTTTACACTTATACCATATAATGTTCTGGAACATAAACAAAACCGAAGAGAATATAAAAATACAATTTTCGCTTGCCTCAAGCAAACGAAAATTCTTGCAAATTTATAGAAAGATGAAAAAGTTACTTGTCTCATCTCTAAATCTCTCATAGGACTGTAATCTAGAAGGACATTAGTAGTTTTATGTAAATCAAAATAAATGGTAAAGCCTAAACTACAGTTGCAACAGTATTAAAAATTAATAATTCTGATAACTCCGAAGAAGTACTCGGAAAGCACATTTTGCCGTTGGTCCCGGCTGTCATTCGTGGATCTTTGACAGTCGTTACGGGTAGTCAGAATCCCGAAAGTCTGACAACCAGTCTTACCAAGGGATATCGCATTACCCAGTAACTGGGTTGTGGAGGTCAGATAGGCAGTCGCTCCATGTAAAATACTGGTATTCATTTGCATTCGGTTAGACTGGAAGCCGACCCTAACATAGTTGGGAAAAGGCTAGGCAGATGATGATGAACTCCGAAGAAGTACCATCTCTCATAAACCAAACCAAAAAAATATCCAACCTAATCTGCGTTCAACATTTATTTGCCAAAAATGTAAACAAATATGAATTAATGGAAAAATAACTTTAATTCCTATACAATAAAGTTCAGTTTACGCTACAACTTCAAACATTTTTATAACTTTTTTAATAGTGCTAGTCACTCTGAAATCAACTTAATTGTTATTAAAATAAAGTTGATATTTGGTTAACTTGAAATAGCGTGGGAGTGTGCATGTTTGCGCACTTTTACTATACATAATATAATCATTAATTTAAATGAAAACTCCAATCTTCTAAGACATTATAAACAACGCACCCCGTCTGCCTGACCTACAAAAAGTTAAATGACTTACATTAAAACTTCATTGAGGAGCAAGTAATAAAACTCAGGCGGACGTTAACTATTCATTGTGAACTCGTCATGCTCTGCCTATATATTATTATTAAAACTGAACTTTAGCAACTTCGTCTAACGATCGTACTTGAACGTTTATTAGCGTTTTACTGTGCCAAGTCTTAGTGGTTTTGCATAAATTGAAGTGGCAGGAAATTTTTGGGCAAATTTTGACGATCATCTCTGCATGATTGATAGGTAATCAACTAAACAAAATTCTCAACATACACAATACACGTGACAAATGAGATAAAGCCCGGCCGCGGTCTAGTTAGCTCGGAGATTTAGACGAAAACAAACATTACTTAAAATATGTTCTTGTTTACATCTTTGGCAAATTTAGCGCGGCCGGACATTAAATAAACAGGTAAGAAATAATTGGATTAGGTACGTAAGAACTTTAACGCAAGCAGAAGGGCTCGTAGCTAAGTAATAATAGCTGCAGGGATCGGTTGATCAGGTCCGTGGATGGGTGACCATCTTTACATACCGTGCCTCAGAAAGCAAGTTACGCCATTGGTCCCAGCTGTTATTCGTGGACCTATGACAGTCGTGACGGGCAGGCAGAAATCCCGAAAGTCTGACAACCAGTCTTAGCAAAGGGTACGGTATTACCCAGTAACTGGGTTGTGGAGGACAGATAGGCGGTTGCTCCATGTAAAATACAGCTATAACCTGTTAGACTGGAAGCCGATCTCAATATAGTTTGGAAAAGACAGGCAGATGAAGATGATGACGAGTTATTTTCGCGTACACCAGATAGACCAGGTCTTGGTTTTATCCAATAAAAAATGTAGATGTAGTAGGATTTGAATGAAACCGTGGGAACCAGCTAGCTAAGTAAATAGTAAGTAATACCTATAATAGACTTGGATGTCACGTATTCCGTTTCAAAGAGACGACAAGTCGACGACCTCGTCTTCACGGTTTCGACTTATTATCACCGATTATCATAAACAGCCACATCAAAGCCGACGGTATGTAAAGATCAACCCATCCACAGATCAACCGCCGCAAGCGTAGCTTAACATGATTGATCGACCTGTGCGGCTGTTATTATTTAGCCACAGGCCCCTCAAAAACGACTATGAGACGAGATTCACTAATAAACATCTGCACAAAATAACACTTTTATTTGGGGATGTATCACCATTTTGACAGGCAACGGAGTAATTGCGTAACACACTGTCAGTAGCAATGGTTTTCATTTTGACAGTTCAACAACATTCATTGCGTTATTAACGTTGATTAGCAATGTCCTTCAAAACGATTCAGATTGTGACTCACGGTGTGTTACGCAAATTTAGGGTGCAGGTTTACATTTTTAATCGAGAATATGAAATTGGAATTGAATTGAATTGAATTTTGTATGATTCGTGTTTATTTATTTTTTTACCATTGTGTACACACATAATATACAAAGTGTTAAAAAATTAACTTTACAAACTTTAAGAGGTGCTTTAGACCATCGAACTGAACAACTTTCACTATGGGACCAACTCTGAAATCACGAAAAAAAAATCAGCTGTTTCATACATTTTGGTCAAGTAGGTTGTGTCCCTTTGAAATCCCAAAGGGACCCAACCAAAAATGCCTCTTATACAAGACAGCGTATAATGCGGGATAGGGGAAATAAAACGTATTATGTACGGTCAGCAACAAAAGCCGATTAACACTTCAGTTTTTTTAATCGTAGTTATTGAGCAAAATATTTCTTCAAAATTGTAGCAGAAGAAAAAAAAATAGAATATAAACTCTTTGCTATTATATGAAAAGCAAAAAAGCAGTTTATTGAAAAAAATTGTTGTCAATTTAATAACGTGTAAAAATTACAGTGTTAATCGACTTTTGTTGCTCACTGTACTAATTTTGGAAGTGAGAAAACAAACTTGATATTCCTTAGCTCAACATCTTTATGGCGAGCGAGACAGTTGTGTTAGTAAGTTTGTTGTTAGTTAGTTATGAACAGAATTTTATGCGTCTACGTTTAATCTGGAAGTGATCATCTTAAAGAGTTTGTCTATGAAACGCAGGCCAGTCGTCCAAACTCGAGATTGTGCATCATATTTATGTTGTAGGGAGTGATCTTACTTTTTGAAGCAACGTGGATTTTTCGCCTTACCCAATCACTAGCAAACATAACATTTCCGACCCATCAGAATTGGCACTGGCCAAGACAGTCAGTTTTTCTTTACTTTCTTTACCACCATGGCAAGTTTCTCTCTTGAAGATATAGGATTTATCTGGCATCAATTAAAATATAAACCGAATTCATCTGCGTTAAAAATGTATCGCGGCTTATAATTTTACAACAATGTAGCAACTGTTGATATCCATGTATCAAGATCTTGGTCTGATGACATATAAAACGGGATGACTAATCGAATTAAGCGTGATAAAATGTATGAAAACATGCCTCAAGTTGCAGGAACTGACTTAAAATTGCGTAGGTACTATGCTGGAAACATTAAGCGGGTTTTACTGTATATATCTTAGTGTTAGAGTGTGTATATTTTAGTCAAAACTGTAGTAGAAAGAGTTTAAATCCTGCTTCACTTTTCATTATGGTATCCATACGATAAGTGAAAACGTAGTCATTTATAAAAAAGACATCTACATTCAAAACGTTAACTCCAGGACTCCAGCCATGTGAACTGGGCTACTCTACAGAGAAAATAACTACATGATGCCTCTAAACTGAAATAATACCTTCAACAATAGCTATACACGGGGTATATATAGCCTCTTTATAGTGTTGCCCCGCCGCTGCACTCAGGGCATTAAGCAAGCGCTGAACAGCCATTAGACGTAATTGTGCAGCGGCTAGATTTTATCGTTCTAAACCTAGTTCCACTCATTTTAAAGGCTCACTTACACACGTCACTTTGGCGCTTCATAAATCGCTTTAAAGCGTGAGATGGTTTTGTGTATGCTCATGTTTTCAGGAAGGCTTGGGTATATTGTGAACTTATAAACGTTCTTTTTTTTATAGGACTTTTATGAGCATGGCTTGTGCCGTTGGGAAATTATGTGCTAGTTAACTAGGTTGATAAGGTTGGGCATCATTTTTGTTGTTTTAAAAATTCTATCATATGTACTTTTTTAAATGTTTTTTGTCATCTTGATTTATACCGAATTAGGTCAAGTCTATAACTTAATAGAATAAAAATATGTGAGAGAGAAATTATTTAATGATTTTTAAGGATTGTTTAATCATATTTTTATCAACTTTCGGTATATGAGGGTATTGTAACATTTGTAACCGACGACTTGTTCCCCCACTATACGAGTGAGTCTTGCTATAAAAGGGGCGCACTGTCTCTCGATAGAACAGAAGTTGTCCGATAGCGGACACGGCACAACGGTGCTCTGAACTGTCAGGTATGTTACTTAAATAATAATGTTGAATTTCTATTTTTGTGTTGTATCTTTTTATTTTACTGTGTTATTATATTTAAATTCGAAAATGCTATATTTATTGTTATGAAGTATTGCTGTGTCACTTACTGAAAATATTATAACGAACCTATTTGTGTCTATTATTCTACCCTACCTACCACATAATTATAATATATTTACTTGCATAGAATGTAAGTGTTACAAATAAGATCTTGCTAGTAGCGGTTACAGATTAAACAGGTTGACCCTGTAGAAAAATCAAAAGTATTCAAGGATTGAATACTTTCGATTTTTTTTTCGAAAATCTAAAATATGGCATCGAAAAATTCATCCGCATTGCTATCGACTGGTAATGTACCTACCTAAGTGACTGGCTGCATTGCCACGTTCAATAAAAGCCGGCTGCTGGGTCACGGGAACTGTCTACCAGCCGTTTGACGATTTCTATAAGGAGACTATGAACACTCGGACCCCATGGCCTGAGGGTTTCAACCCCAAACGGCTTGAAAATATTATTGACTATTAGGTTTAGGATACTTACGCCGCTAAATGTTTTCCGCAGCCGCAGTAGCAGCGCCAGCACAGCACGCCGAGCCAGGAAGATGGGATGGCGCAAGAGTACCCACACTCGTTGCGACTCACACTAAAGTCCTACCCACCTTCCATTCAAACAAAGATATGCCTGTCTCTTGCCACATCGTCGCTGTTAAGCCAAGCGTGGGTTCAAATACAGCTGGAACGCCGATGGTGACAAGACCTCGTCGGATGATGTCGTTAATGTTCGCGTGCCGCACTAAGCAACCCGCACTTCGGCTGCAAGACAGGCTGTGGTGTCCTAGACTGTTGATAACGTCACCACAGTGACAGTCGTAGAGAAGCAGCGAGGCGGAAATGTGTCGTCTTACAAAGTGCCTATGTTCAACGACGATAGTGCATGAAGCCGAAGACCCGACTCACACTTACCCACAGCCAAGAGGCGCGCACGCACCGTAGTGTTAAGTAAATTGTTCTGTACTACTCTATTGTGCGGCTCATCCCACCGTCTCTGGGAAGATAAGAGAAGAGCCTCCAGGCATCCATAGCCTCGGAGAAGCACGGCACATCAAAATTAATTAATTTTATTTATTTCAAAATTAATGTAAATCTACTGCAATAACTAAGTCTGTGTCCCAGCAGTGGGAACATTATAGGCTGATCATGCAGTGGAATGAAGTCCCTATTTTTACCGACGAAAAAAGGAGGAGTTGTCAATATCGACGCGTTGAACTATTGATACAATACCAAGTTAGATATTCTATTGAGGTTCTATTTACGACCTCAGATTGTATCGTCGGAAAGTACTCAATTGTTCTAGAGGAGCTCGTTGACGGCACTTAACAATTAATGGGCGGTTTCCGGAGTCAGTCTCGAGAACGTTTGTAATGAAGAATGATCCGAGCTGTATTCTTTTTATCGTGGGAGGTTTTTCTTTGGAGTTTCTTCTTGTAAAAGTGAATGGTTTTTATTTATTATTGTTTGTATAATGATACATAATAAAGTCGCTTTTCCGTGTCTCTCTTTGTGACCGCTTAGTTCAGTTCTTCTAAAGTGTACAGTGGATTTTGATGCGGTTTTCGTCATCATCATCTGCTGAGGCTCTTTCCAATGTTGTTCGGGGTGGGGTTTTCACCATAATTTTGATTATTCCTTTATTCCGGAGGTGAACGTGTATAATACATTCATACTAAACCTTATTATACTTAAGAAACCTCGATGTTTTGTCGAGACATAAAAACTGTGCAAAGCAGGGGCGGGTCACTAGTAATGGAGAATTTATAAAACGTGAAGGTTTTGTGAATAATTAATTTTATGAAACTAATAAATAAAACAGACCTTTCTCGAAACTTCGAATATTATTAAAGTGAAAAAACAATTGCCTTTAAATATTGTTTTATTATTTCTCTAGTAAAATTATTGAGGTATTCCACTCAGAGCACTGATTTGAACCGCACTTGGACGAACAGCACTTGAGCACTTCCACTAACCGCACTTAAACAAAATTTCGTAACGTGCGGTTCAGTGGAACAATTTATCGTTATTGTTATCGTTATTTTTATCGTTATTTTTTTAGTGATGGGATATACTTTTTGTTCAAAGCATTATCAAGCAAAACATATCGATACAAATCAACAGAAGTTAAGTCTTTTGTTCATGTATCTTACTCGTAATGCGTGTCTCCTGCGCGTGTTTTTTCGAAACATTACACAAAAAACCTTACACATAACATTTGTTTTCATACACAAGCTGTCTCCTGCGTATTAAAATATTTTTAGGTTAATAACACATTTTGTTTAGATGTCGTAATGAGTTCCGACGAGCAATATCAAGGAAGAGACAGATTTCAAGCCAGACCGTTTTTTCGACTACGAAATTTTGACATTTATCAAGAGCCCCGGATTGATGACCGGTTTGAATTGGGCAATTTCGTTCGTGTTTCTGAAACCGATTTCAAAGAATTGTTTTTACTTATACGAGCCGATCTGCAGATGTGCTGTGATTAGATGTGCATGGTGCGCGCGGCGGTTGAAAATTAAACAAACTCCTCCACCCGTGCGGGGTATGTTTTCCATGCAGCTCGGAAAACAAAACCATCGTGTTTGCGTACACAAATGTGTATGACCTCGCATCTTTGTTTCGATGTTTTTGTGTAATGTTTCGAAAAAACACGCGTAGGAGATATAGCATTATGTATTAAAAAAAATTTATTTATAAGTATATTCAGTCACCGCCATTGTAGTATTATTATTTATACGTCTTTTGATATTTCTCGGGACCCTAGGGTCCCACCCGAACCTTTGGAAGGCGTATGAGGGACCGAAGCCAACTGGCAGAGTCCCGTTAGACGAGGCACCAACCGATGTTTATCCCTGTTCAGACTATGCAAGTGCACCCAAGGACAATCCCCGGTTGGTGTAGGACTATTACAGGATATGGAAACAAAGATATTGGATTATGGGTTTGGGTGGCTAAAGTAAACTGGTTATTTAGGACTATGGACATTCTATATCCCCTGCCTGAACAATTTTTTATATATATAACAGGTAACATGGCAGGGGGTGACTTGCATACTCAATAATGGGCCCCCGAAAACGGTCGTTAGCACAATAGTGTCGTAGCGACGAAGGGGCAACATGTCCTGAGGATAGATACGTAGATAGATATGTGATAGATATGTTCCGGCAAAGTAAACTCTTCCGGCACAGGCCTAGAGTTCGGAAGCGCGCAAGCTCCACCACGACGTCAACGTAGAGATACCTACGGCGGTGGGGGGTGGGGGTTGGGATTATTATTATCATTCCACTCTTTGTTGTTCACTTTCGTACAAACCCCTAGACTTGATTTGAGAGACATTAGTTGAAACGGCACCATGATTCACAAATTTGACAGACGCTATCGAAAAATACGCTTACTATAGTAGTTACGTAGCTCACTAGCATTTTGACGTGTGAAACATATGTTTACATTAAAATTATATATGTTTTTGAGAATTTTGAGTCAAAATAATGTCTGGAACAGCTTATTTAGCATGGAATATGTTAGCGGCCACTGAATTTGAAGACCAACGACGTAAACAACGTGAATTTCAAGCCAATATTACAGGAAAATGAAACTTCTAGCTTACCAATGGGCAGGGCATTACGCAGCTAGCTAGGAGGCTTTTTGTGATGAATATTAACTAAAATTTAAATAAAAGACATTTTACATAAACAACCTTTTTATTTATTGTATTATATATGGGAAACATACAACATTTATAACAAAATAAGGAACACAAAAATTTACATAAAAACACGTACTTCTACACAATTATTTCTTTAAACATTGCCCACATTAGGATTTCCCCTGTACCGTGGGTGCATTTACAAACACAAATCTCACATACACAAACACCCAGACCCGGAAAAATTAGGTATTATGTGGAAGAATGGATCACACAAATTTTTTTCTTCATGCGGCATGATCCCGCGATTCTTAACGCAGAAGCGACAAGATTGGTGCAGTTTCGGGAAATTTTGCCACACTGCCACTGGTCCTCATTGTATTATTATCTTGTGGTAAACTTATTTCACTAAATTTTAAATATGCAGAGAACGACACAACGTAAATAAAATTACAAATAGAAAACGACACTCGATGACACAACAGCAGAGTTTCTATGGCAACAGTGACATAAATAAGGAATAAAAATGGAACAACTACTAAATACCTCAAGTAGTTCACTAACCGCCAACCTTTCTATTTAGTCGGATTATTGAGTGTCACAACATTTTTAGCATAGGCGATAGTAGGTACTACATTTTAAGCATTATATGCCGTTGTCTCTTCTTATTACTGAGAAAGAAAGAAACAAAACTACGGAGTGTAGTTAGGTAGACGACACGATCTATAGAGTTTACCTTAGCGACTGCGTAAGACTACGTAATGATGTGTTTGTCTTATTCAAATACAAATGCTACCGGATAGTAAAAAATATCTTTCTTTTAATTTGTAAAGCAACCTCTGGCCTAAAAACTATTTCAAAGACTTTTGAATATGTAACGCCGGTTACACACCAACGCCGAGGACCGCAGTAGCGAAATGAAAGCGATACATCAGCGTTAAGACACTACGTCCCTAGATCATTTTTTCGAGCAATTTCCATGTAATTTGTCGTTCTTATGAATGGTACAAGCAAAGGCTCAATTATAGTAAGCTTCATATGTAAAGTAACGTTCCTGTAAATGGCTCCCGGCAAGTGAGCATTTGTCTGTAACATTCCTTCCTATATTGCGTTTCCAGTCCAGTCTGACAACCAATCTTACCAAGGGGTATCGTATTACCCAGTAACTGGGTTATGGAGGTCAGAAAGGCAGTCGCTCCATGTAAAATACTGGTATTCAGCTGCATCCGGTTAGACTGGAAGCCGACCCCAACATAGGTGGGAAAAGGCTAGGCGATGATTGCGTTTCCAGTCCAGAATCTTAAAGACGTACTCCAACGCGTTGGTGAACAGTTTCGGGGATATTACACCCCTGGCTCACCACTCTGAGCAGTTGGATGGGGTTGGTTTTCTTGTTCGTTTACATGGAGCCTATCTGACCTCCACAACACAGTGACTGGGTAATACAATACAATACCTCTCTTGGTAAGATTCGTTGTCAGATGTTCGGGCTTCTGACTACCCGTAACGACTGTCAAATATCCACGAATGACAGCCGGAGCTTAATGTGCTTTCCGAGCCACGGGGGGGTCTCGGTATGTAAAGATGGTCACCCATCCACAAACCAACCGCGGTAAGCGTAGCTTAACCTGATCGATCGACCTGTGCGGCTGTTATTATTTAGCCACGGGCCCCTAACTATAACACCATTTAAAAAATCAAACACCTTTTGTATTTATTTTTGTATTGAGGATTCGTGGTATCCCACAACTGATGGAGCGTCTCAAATGTCAAAACAAAATCTTTCTCTGGCTGTAGCACGTTACGCGTTGCACTATCATGCAACCATCAGTCACTGTATTAGACGATCAGTCACAATCCTTGGCTGTGGTAAAACTGACAGCAAAACCTACCATGTTAAGGGCGCCTTGAAAAATCGAATCGAAATAAAATAAATAACGCGTGACGTGAAATGTCATCGTCTAAAGAGTCATGTTTATGGGTTTTAGTAGGTGTTCGAACATGTTTATGGTTAGTAGGTTTAAAAAAAATTCATTTGATTTCTTAGCTAGGTCAAGTCCTCGTAAACTCTATACATATTTTGACTTTTATGATTTTTTTTTACTAATTATGCACTAACAATCAAAACATTATGTAATTTTTTTTTTTTTTTTTTTTTTACATTTTTCAATGACTGTACCTACTATGATATAGTATGACAAGGCCAAAAAGTCTTGTATCCGGCCCATAGATATATGAAAGAAATATTTCTATGATCCGGCTGCTCTGTGTTAAATCAAATCAAGTTAACTACTTATATTAATAACGAGATTTTAACCCCATTGTCAATAATAAAGATAATCTGGCTATCAATACATAAAAATAAGGGCTTTTTTTTTAAATAGCTTTGAATTCTGTAGCTTTCCAAAATTAGTAATGCCAAAAAACCCATTTCCGTTAAAATATGAATTAGCCAATGCTTTAACTAATTGCAATTCGTGTGGTTCTTCACTAAGTAGAAAAACTTGTTTATTCTTCGTCTGCAACAAAAAACAAAAATACTTAATAAGTTTAAAAAAAAAATACTCATATATTCAAATTTTATTAAAGATAATCAATAATGTATTTATTATAGACATCATCTGCCTAGCCTTTTCCCAATTATGTTGGGGTCGGCTTTCAGTCTAACCGGATGCAGCTGAGTACCAGTATTTTACATGGAGCGACTGCCTATCTGACCTCCACAACCCAGTCACTGGGTAATACGAAACCCCTTGGTAAGACTGGCCGTCAGACTTTCGGGCTTCTGACTACCCGTAACGACGGTCAAAGATCCACAAAAGACAGCCGGGACCAACGGCTTAACGTGCTTTCCGAGGCACGGAGGGGTCTTGGTATGTAAAGATGGTCACCCATCCACGGACCAACCGCGGTAAGCGTAGCTTAACCTGATCGATCGACCCGTGCGGCTGTTATTACTTAGCCACAAGCCCCTCCAGTATTTATTATAGACAATATGTCTTTATTCTATCTATTAGACATATATTGTGCGTGGTTCTACACGCACTTACCGTATCGATACGTTGGTAAAGTCCTGAACAAAGAATACACACGTCCCGTCACTACAAACTGTATGCAAGTGCCGTTCGGAGACTGAAAACAATAACGATAAATAGTTCCACTGAACCGCACGTTACGAAATTTTGTTTAAGTGCGGTTAGTGGAAGTGCTCAGGTGCTGTTCGTCCAAGTGCGGTTCAAATCAGTGCTCTGAGTGGAATACTTCAAATTATTATGCGGACGAGTGTTTCGATGTTATTGTCCTTTTGTTTTTGTATTTAGTTGTTTAGTTAGTTATTTAATTTTGTACCTAATGTAAATAATTAGTTGTGTTTGACATTGTTAGAGAAAAATTGGATTTATATTTCTAGAGTCAACTGGATTTATTTAATTGCGCAAATGGTTTGAGTAGGTACTCGCAAAAGCTCAAATATAGACTCATAAAAGTCCATGTTAAAGTACCTTTCTTTACTTTGGGTGAGCAATCAATCAATCATTTTCTTTTTTCAGTACCTGCCCACGCAAGACATCGAACCCATTACCTCACCACAGCCAAATGAATGAAAGTCCATACAATCGTGACGTGTATGACTGCTAATCAATCGAATTGCATCGAGGATCCTCTGAATCGGACGCTAGAGGTACCAGCGATTAATTGTTCGTGAAATTGGACGAGTCCATCATAGACGGACGTTCCAGCGTCGATTGATGTTCCACAAAATAGATGGGTACAAAAGGTCAGCTCCATACAGCGAGCGAAAACATAAGCACACGTACGGCGAGTGCAAGCGCACTCGCGTCTGGCATTTGTTTGAGATAGTTTATGATATCGGTCAGGCCCTTTGTACAAACGCCAGCACATCAAGCTACTACAATCTGTAAAATTTATTTTATCGCTCAAGCATAAGATTCAAATTTGATTGGGAAAATTAGACAGTTTCGAGTAGCTTGATGTGCTGGCGTCTGTACACACACGTTTTTCTTACCATGAAAAACTACCGGTCCCGGTCACGAATACACGGTCGTCAGTATTATATGGATCACCATGGAAGCTTTTTGACGATCACTTTTTTTTCTACGTCAGTTTATACGCCGTGTACAAAGGGCCTCAAGCCGATATCAGACGCTTCACTTTGTGTTCATTTTTGCCTTTCGTTCGGCATCATTAATTGAATCAAAGATGTAAAGTGAATTCTTTAGTGAACCGATCCAACGATGTTGGATTTTGGCACTTGGCATCTTTCACTCGCCTACCGAAACCGAATAACCTAAAAATATATAATTTTGTCGGTGTCGTGTGAACGTGGAATGAAACGAAAATGAACCCTCTCGAGTTAACCATTCACTCAAGTGAAGCGTCTGCTATCGGCTTAAGTACGGGCGCGTCTATGTGTGCGTGCGGCTTTTTCGTTATAGAGAGTCGACCTTCTGTACCATTGTATTTAGTGGATGTACTGTGTGTCGTGATTTCGTGACGACATACCCGAATCGGCTGCCGCATCGTCATTGTATTTAGATGCTGATGAGCGAGTACGATGCATGACGTTGAAATGTACAGACATTGTTATATTGATTGTGACATATATAAACATTAAAATACTTTTAGACAAAAGGCGTCACGCGTCCATTCGTAGTTGATACGAGGAATCGGCTTGGTTAAATAAGACTTGGCCTTAACTGACAAATTTATTCACGAAATAACATGAAATGACAACGTCTTACAACGCCACCTTCTCTTTAAGGATTATCAGAGTGACAAAACGTTGACAGATATTTAAAAAAAATTGCTCTGCCGTACATTTTGACCGCGTAGATATTGCACTTTTCTATGAAACAACCGGTTTTTTTTTTTATAACTGACGAAGTTTTTCTACGCTATCCGTCTAGAATCATGTTACAGTGAATTCATGGATACAGTTTACGCACTGGTTAATTTCTTCCTCTATTATGATTTATGACACAAGTGTGTCAGCGGCATTCAATATATATAAAATTATATAAAAATAATTTACTTTATCAATATTTGTAAATATGTGAGCACCATGTATCTATCACATAATTGATTTACCTGTCGTTGCTTTATTTTTACCTTTTGTTGGTAGACTAATTTTTATTCTATATGTAAGTAAGTAAGTGTTCACATATAATTATTATAATGAATGTATACAAAAACTTGTAAAACATTTTTAAAAGAGTAGGTAACAGTGGAGTTTCTTGCCCATTCTTCTCCATACGAAAACTACCTTTTGGAATGGGCGACTAGAATCAATTCGTTTTATTATAATTTTTGACGTTCAAAAGTGCCTTTAGTGTGCCTATTTGAAATAAATGATTTGACTTTGACTTTATATATTCACGTCACTCGGGATGATTACAGAGGGGCAATTCTCGTAATTTTAGGAATGTTCACAGTCTGATCTCAGGGTCAATCTGTCAAAAATACCTCTAATTTTCCTATATTTTGACAAGTTTTTGACATTTGTTTGTCGCCGAGATGAGACTGCGACTAGATTTTGAACGTTTTAAATTACGAGAATTGGCCTTCAGGTAGTAGTGAGGAACCTAAAACCCTTTGGGCGCATTATGTCCAATTCGCAAAATGTCCAACTGTCCAATTCTCAATTGGTCCAGTTCGTAATTGGTCCAGTTCGCAATTGGTCTAGTTCGCAATTGGTCCAGTTCGCAATTAGGGAGCGTCCTTTATTACGAAAGGCATTTTTTGACAAGACCCCCACTTGATATTGGATGAGATTCGGCTCAAAGTAAAAATGCATATTGTATTTTACTAGCTTTGAAACAACCAAAAATCTCAGATAAGCTTTAGTTAACTTGGTGTGCTACTTATATTAATTCATCTACGCTACGCATGTACGTTGCGAGTTTGCGACATACTTAAATTCTAGAAGGTATTTCCAAAAGATAAAAATATTTAGTTGAAGCCTGTTCTCTCTTCTAAGTGAGAGTGAACAGGCTTCTTCTGGATAAGCTCGCTCCATCGTCGACTTTGTCTCTGTCACCTTTGACCTAGACTAGAATCAAGAGCAAGTCCATTTCAAATAAAATAAAAAATTAAAAGGTATCACACATTTCGCAGAGCTAACTACTACGGATTAAAGCACATAATCAAGAACAAACACGTCACAAAAAATAAAGCCGCTACCTAAACCTCGAACACTTACATGGATTTCATCTACAGTACACATTCTGATAACGTTAAGTTACTCGTAGAATGTATTAGGGCAATCCCCTTTGGGCAGGATGACCCGGCCATCACACGAGCTCGAGCCAACGTAAATCAAATCCGACTTATTTCTACTGACATAATAATAATGTTAGATCGCTTTGTGATAGAAAAAAGTGGCAGTTGGATTTTTAGGCCGACTTTAAATTTATACCGGTTGATTTTTTTTACCGGTTCCAAATTTTGAATTGTTCTACCCATGGATATGAACAACTTTCACTATGGGACCATTCTGAAAGCACGAAAAAATCATCAGCTGTTTAATACAAAAGTTCAATACCTACTTGACCAAAATGTATAAACAGCAGATTTTTTTTCGTGATTTCAAAGTTGGTCTCATAGTGAAAGTTGTTCATATTCATAGGTAGAACAACCTGTAAAATTTGGAACCGGTAAAAAAAATCATTCTGTATATCAGGATCAGTACTGAAACGCATATAATATAGGCTGATATTACAATTTATATCGTTATCAACATCATCGTGGGTAGCCTTGTTCCACCCACTGCTCAGTATAGGCCACCTTCCTTTTGTGCTATGCTTCCCAAAACACCGTCATCATCTGCCTAACCTTTTCCCAACTATGTTGGAGACAGCTTCCAGTCTAACCGGATGCAGCTGAATACCAGTATTTTACATGGAGCTACTGCCTGTTTGACCTCCACAACCCATTTAGTAGGTAATACGATACCCTTGGTAAGACTGGTTGCCAGACTTTCGGGCTTCTGGCGACCCTTAACGACCGTCAAAGATCCACGAATGACAGCCGGGACCAACAGCTTAATGTGTTTTATGCTTTCGGGGTTATGTAAAGATGATCACCCATCCACGGATCAACCGCGGCAATCGATCGACCAATGCGGCTGTTACTACTTAGCTACAAGCCCCTCCCAATATACCGTACCTACCCAAAATTATGTAAATATCGATGCTGGAAACTTAATCCAACATCTCAAATCCGAAGATGAAATACTTAAAGCTCTGCGATATTTTTCAACCAAGACCATCTTTCCGTTCATGTTTAGCAAAGGTTTGCGAACAGCTTCAAAGATGAAGAGAGGAATATTATTCAAACAGGGATGAAAACTGTTCTTTGGATGTTTCCGGATAATTAAGCACTGTTTAACGCTTCAGCTGTGTAGCTCGCGATTGTTAGCTAAGAGTCGGGCCCGGTTTCTCTTGGGAATCGTGGATTTTTTTTCTGTGATGTTTTTTATTGAATGGAAAATGTTTCTGAGATTAATTTGTTCAGTGTTTCGTGAAATGAGTGCTTTTGTTTGTACTGGCAATAACTTGGAATTCTGGTGACATCTTCATTTAAGACTATTATAAATAAATACAAAAATAAAGGGATATTTTAGGCGTTAAAGTATTCGCCCGCATCGCTTCTAATTGCTTGTATCAGTAAGTAAGCAAAAGACTGGATGGTGAAGGACAGAAAAGTATGGAGTAAGATAGAGAAGGCCTGCATACGTAAAGAGGTCCTTGTTAAAGACAATAATTAAATAATATTTAAGCAAACATGTAATGAAATTAGAAAAAAACAGCCAAATACTTCAATAATAATTATGCATGTAACTATAATCGTATTATTTAGTATCTTTCTTTAATTTTGATACAAGATAATTATGCCTAGTGGCTAAATAAATCTATACTATTATACTAATAATAAAGCTGAAGAGTTTTTTTTGTTTGTTTGAACGCTCTAATCTCTGGAACTGTCAGTTGGATTTGATATATTCTTTTTGCATTTGATAGCCCATTACTTGAGGAAGGCTATAGGCTATTAACATTACGCTAGGACCCTTATCAGCCGAGCAAAAAAAGTCGGATATAACGCTAAAAGAAAACGAAGCAATAGCGCGAGCAGGCGATGCGATGCGATGGGGTGGGCTGGGGTCGGGGGAACAAGAAATTTCACTCGGACGAAGTCGCAGGCCGAAGCTATACCTAAATAATAAATATAATTAGTACCATATTTTATATAAAACTAGCTGACCCCGCAAACGTTGTTTTGCAAAAAAAAAAATAGATAGTAGCCGATTCTCAGACCTACCCGATATGCACACAAAATTTCATACAAATCGGTCCAGCCGTTTCGGAGGAGTATGGTAACTAACATTGTGACACGAGAATTTTATATAGAAGATAAAGATATTCCATTCAATTCTAATAGATTCAGCAGTACCTACATTAAAAACTAAACTCGCGTTCAGTTGAAAGTGTTGCAGTAACGACTAACGAGGTTTGGGGCTTTTTTCATTCGACATTTTTATATTTTTTAACACATAATAATCAGAAACATTTCCTATATTTGGATATAACCACAGACATAGATAGACCTAGATAACGCAAGTATCACGATCTGTACAAAAACAAATCGTGCCATTTTTTGACAACCTACTATGCTGCCGTCCTTTAACTAGAAGGCCGTTAAGCCCAAAAAGTTGTTTCGGAGTAAATGCCAAAAAACGTGGGAATCGTTGTTTCTTAAAAACTATGATACTTAGGATAATGATTGTTGGACACATCAATTGATATTTCTTTCTGTTTATCGTAGATAACCCTTTTTGTCCAATAACTATTATTAATTAATTTTAAAATTCATTTTTCTCATTTTGTTAAGCATGTAACCTAGTTATTGCATCTTATTACTGTACTAAAAGGCCGTTATCCATACCTTAGCGGCTTTTTAGTCAAGTAATTTATTTAAAATGTTATGCTTCATAATGTTTGTTATATTTTGTTTAGAAATACTTAACTAAAAAGTTGTTAAGTGACATAACTGCTTTATAGTCATGACACTCGCTTTAATTTCAATTTCAATAACTTTCCTAATGAGCAGTTACGGGGCTTTAGATGCTTTTTAGCTAATTGTTGGCAATGTTATATGGAATTTTTGTAAACTCTTACCTACTTTACTTAACTAAAAGGTGGCTAAAAATATTTCGCTTGTGGTTAACTTCTGTATAGTGTAGCATTCATACGGAAATATGTGAGTAATTAATTAAATACTGACATCATGTTCTTTTAAAAATCAAAAGTATAATTCAACATTGAAAAGATAAAAGAATTACTTATAATTTTAAGACGCAATAATAATCAACTTATAACTAATTATGATCTAACAGATCATGAGCTCATTATTTGGCATGGACAATATTCTTAATCCATGTTCTTTATTCCATTGATTCAACCATTGATTTAATAGAAAACTTCTAACCCAGTTATTTTAATAAACTAAGGCTACATTATATCAGACATGAGGGAACTTCAGTCCTAAATAATTTAAATATTATAACAAATAAAAGTACCTAATAAAATATGTAGTAAAATTGCACACTAAATAAATAATAAAACATAAGCAGCACTTTCAAGTGTAGATACATTTGGCACACTGGTAGACCATGACCTGGAATAAAACATTGAATACTTTTTATACCGGTAGTTCATTTCCGTGGGTTAATTATTCGAAATGATATCGTTTACCAACCTCCACGCGGACGGATCCATAAGCAAAAGCTTGTAGTTTTAAGTATTTAGGAACATAACCATATCTAAATTAAACACAGTCATCAATATACTCAGCCTATCGCAGTCCACTGCTAGACAAAGGTCTCTCCCAAGCTGCGCCATAACACCCTGTCCTCTACCTTCCGCATCCTGTTTGTCCTAGCCACCTTATTTAGGTCGTCGATCCATCTAGTTGGTGGGAGGCTCACTCGACACTTGCCGATACGCGGACTCCACTCCAGGACTCGTCTGCTCCACCGGCCATCGGTCCTTCGACAAACATGGCCAGCTCACTGCCACTTCAGTTTGCTTACTCTGCAAGCTATGTCGGTAACTGCGGTTCTTTTCCTGAAATTTTCATTCCTGATTTTATACTTCAAAGAGACTCTGAGCATAGCTCGCTTTATAGCGCGCTGAGCGGCCTTGAATTTTGTACCAGCCCGACCGTCAATGTCTTCGTTTCGGCAACGTATTTCATGACAGACAGGACGCACTGGTTAAGACCTTAGTCTTCAAACACTGCGAGATAGGCGACGAGACGACTTGACTAAGTTTTCCAAATGCTGCCCAGCCCAACTGGATCCTTCAGTCGGCTTCTTTCTCAAAGTTGTGTCTACTGAGCTGGTTGACTTGCCCTAGGTAGACATAATCCTTCAAAACTTTGGTTGGACTCGTTAAGATGTGCGAATTGTACATGAATTTTGTCTTGTCCAAATTTAAGCTGAAGCCAACCCACCGAGAGGCTCCATTTCGGCTGGAGAGACTTAGTCAATATGACGATGTCATCGGCAAATCGAACAAGATGAACAGACGCTGAGTCAGTTAGACCAGATGCTGCATAGCCTAAATGGAGGCTCCATTTAGGTTGTGCAACATCTGGTCTAACTGACTCAGCGTCTCTGCCATTAGGACGATATCATCGGCAAATCGTAGATGTGAAATGTATTCGCCATTCACGTTGATACCCTGTCCAGTCCAGTCAGCCAGGGATATTACCTACATCCCCCAGTCTCACCCCTCTGAGCAGTTGGATGGGGTTGTTTTCTGATCCTGGATCTGAAAAGTCATTGTGGCAGCGTCGTACAAACATCTCAATGACCGCACGCGCGCGCGCGCGCTCTCTCTATCTTTCTCTCTCTCTCGTCTCTTCGATGTAGCGTCAGTCAATTCGACATCGTTGCAGAAAGGCCAGAACTGCCCATATTTTGACGGAGTCGCATCGTTTCTCGTAGTCCACAAATGCTATACACAGGGACTGGTTATACTCCGCGGTATTCTGTATAATTTGCCGAACATAGATGTGGTCTATGGTACTGAAGCCTTTTCGAAAACCGGCTTGATTTGGCGGCTGGAACTCGACATGTCTCTTCGCGAGACGGTCCGTGACGACCCTCGGGAGCAGCTTGTATAAGTGTTTCAGCAGTGAGATGGGTCTACCGTAAGTAAGCACTAGGAAGTGGTGAAGGGCGGGCGTTTTGGGGACTGTCTTTTGTAATTTTGACGTTCGAAAAGTGCTGATTCTCAGCCTAGTCTGAATAAATGACTTTTGATTTTGTTTTCTTGTCGTTTTGGGTTTTTCTGTTTCAATATCTTCACCTGTATCGTCACTTCTTCGATCTTAGTTAGATCTCGTAGTTCATATCTTTGACAGAGTCAGTGTCAGTGCCCTCCGGGTGGAAAGATTTAGTCCGACGGGACGGCGGATGGCTTGAGCAGGGCACCCGCACCCCACTCAACCCCGGAGTGAACGCGGCGCGAGAGTCGGCTAACTGCCTTTTAGCTAAGTAATGAGGCTTAGCTGCTTTTTAGCTAAGTATTCTGGGAAATGTGCAGAATTACATGCTTAACTAAAACAGCGTTAAGGGCTGGTAACTGCAAATAAGTAAATTTTTTCACATAAACTGTTCTTTAAATGCTAACTATAAAGAAGTTATAGTCCGTTAGCATCTTTATAGTCAAGAAAAATCAGATAACGTGCTTGTAGTTAAGTAGAAGGCTAGAAAATAATCATCACATCGGGCAGTTAAGGTATTTTAAAGTACATTAAGCTAAGAAGTGTGGGTTAGACGCTTTCAAGTGATGGAATCATCAAAAATTATGTTACTTAACGGCCTAAAAGATGTCCATATCTTTGGAACTATTAATGTTATAAAAATGTTTCTTAGACAGAAAGATAGAGAATTTTAAACTCTATCACTTTCTATTAAAAAGTAAAAATTGACCATTTGAGGGTTAACGGCTTTTTAGTTAAAGGACGGCAGTATGACGTCACAAGCCGTATTTAGTAATGGGAAAATCAAATCGATTCAAAGACGCCGCCGCGTGCGGCACCAGTCTTGCCCCACCCTCGGGGCCCAACGCTAGTGCTCACGCTCACCCAGCCAGCTGAGCAGTACTCAGGACTGAGCGCGAAACTGGCGGCTTACGATTTTTGTACGTAAGCTGGTGCAATTTTTGGGACGCGAAGTAGTTACTCTTGCGTTATCTAGATGTATCTATATCTGTGGATATAACCTTTAAATAATTAATCAAATAGAACAGGAAAATCTTCGCCATCTCCAACGACACTCGTGGGAGCTAACGATTCTAGGCAACAAAACTAGCTCACACGAGTGAATCAAATATTTCGACGAAAAACAATATTCAACTCTCAGGCGCCGCTGTGGAAGATTTTTAAAGGCCTTTGTGTCCCGAAATCACTTGAGCTTTGCGAGACCCTTTAATTTTGTCGGCCTTGTAAGCGTCTTGTGGCGTGATGGATGACACTTGATACTCCTACCTACCCCTAGTTTATTGCAAGACGAGAAAATTATTTGTACACTGTATCAAGTTGGTGTGAGAGAAAAAACTTGTATGCGTTGCTAACGTTTGTGGTGTTTGTAGAAGTATTGTAAAATAGATTCCTGTTCGATTTGCGTTTATGTTATGTAAACGCCACGTACCAATTTTTTTTTCTTTTAGCCTATAGTGTCCCATTGGTGGGCAAAAGCCTCCCCCATATTCTTCCACCTTTCCTTGTGCTGTGCCTCCTCCGTCCAATCGGTTCGGAACGAGTTCAAATCGTTACGCCAGCGTTTCTTAGGCCTACCTTGGTAGACCTACATATATTTTGTATATTTTGCCATTACTTTGGACACTATTGAGTGGGAAGGCTGTAGCCATGAATTAATTACAGGGAGGGTCAACCTCTGGACCACAGACTATATAAGTAATTTAAGCAATAAAATTTTCCACCATACATTGAATGTAATTAAAACCCAACTGGATAACGAGGATGATCATCAGAAATTTTCGGGGGTTTTAACATCCAAATTCCACCCTGCCTTGTTCGGGTAAAATAATTAAATGTAGCCGAGTGATTGACACGTTCATAGTTTTTTTTAGCAAATATGTGATTATTATTTTAATCTAAAATGTAATCAGTAACCGTTCTAGATTCTGATGTATGCTTATAAGATTGTTGTGGGATTAAGTATCATTAGAAATTAAAAAAAAAAAACTGCCTAGCCTTTTCTCAACTAAGTCGGGGTTGGCTTCCAGTCTAACCGGATGCAACTGAAAACCAGTATTTTACACGAAACGAATGCCTGTCTAGCCTCCACAACCCAGTTACTGAGCAACACGATAAATAAATTCCCTTCATGTAAATAAAGTCTACGTTAATTTTATTTATTTATACTTCTATGTACCGTCAACAAAAGAGATAAGTATGCAGGATCGTCGGATATAGTTGATGTTTAGTAAGAAACCGATGGATGTTCTCGAATAAAATTTAATTTTCTTAATAGAAAACAAACTGCTCATTTATCAAATTAAATTTCAGTCGACAACATCCATCGGCTTCTTACTAAACTTCAACTATATCCGACGATCCTGCATACTATCATGTTTATACACATCGCGTCTACGGAGTTTAGCTAGCCAAAAACCCTGTATATACAATATAGTGATGATCTATTCTATTTAAGTCACTTGCTTTTGTCTCATGTAAATTAATCCTATTTAACCTCAGATTGAGATGACATGCAACAGGCGATACTCTGCTAACGAACTAAATTCCATTGCTGCCATGGAATTCCGAACCTTAGGCAACAATGTGAAGATCGCCGGTATAAAGCCATATAAGTACTGCATTGAATATTTGCTTTGAACATAATATTATGCATACGTATATAAGATTAGGTCTAAAATCGCAGACAGGTTGAGTCAAGGTTACAGAATAATTCGAGCTTGAATTAAAACGGTGGAGCGACACGAGGAGAGATGTCACAGATGTTGAATTTCATACATTTCGGGAGACTTTTCACGGGACGTCAGTTTTAGATAGATAAGCTAAGCCATTGGATAAGTAAAACATTGAATTAAATTACCTACCTACTGTATTATTTAGATTTACAGTCTATTGAAAAGAAGAAACTCAAAATATAAAATGCGATAGCAAATCTCTCCCGCTCTTTTTTTGTTATTGTTACCATCAACTTAGCAAAATATCTTAACAGATGCAAAAGGCAGCCTCATCTTCAAAAACAAACCACTTTCACAGGCCGAGCTACGGTCACAGGTACAAAGCTTAACTAATACACCTACACCTACAAATGTACTGTACCTATAGGTACATAGTACATACACACCTTTGTAAGCATCTTTCGCGCAAGTGGATTCGAGTACGTGTCCTTCGCGGATGCAAACCCATATTTTAAAAATTATTAAAAATGGTTCAAACCGTGTGCGGCGACTTGACAATGACGAAAATCTAGAGTCGTTATTCCTCAATACACTTATCCGTTACAATAACAATTAAGAAAGTATGTATTTCAATAAACCCTTTTGTTCCTGACGATTCGTCAGGAACAAAACCAAAAGAAAAAGGGTATCAGAAATAAGAAAGTTTGTAGTGGATAAGACAGAGATTAAAATAGAAGAAAAACTAGGCGGAGAAATTTGGGTCAGGGGATCAGACCGGAATAACTTAAAAATTCTGTAGCAGCCGTTGAGTAAATATTTGTTTTCCTGTCAGTGGCGAGAGCAGCTGTGGCCCAGTGGTAACAGCCCCGACTTACCAGTTGTAGGTTGCCGGTTCGAACTCAGACAGGTGCTTTACTTTTGTAAACAATTACATCAATATAGCTCTCAAAACTGTGAAGGAAAACATTGCGAGGAAACCGCCATGTCCTAGACCCAAAAATTCAAAAGCATGACACCTACCAACTCGCACTGGGCCCGCGAGGTAGATTACAGCCTACTCCCTCTCGAAGCGAGGAGGCCTGTGTCCAGCAATTCCAGCAATGGGAACATTATAGGCTGACTAGCAGCCTCTCGCGGTTTCACCCGCGTAAGTGTCAATCCCGTAGGAATATCGGGATGAAAAGTATCCTATGTTTTAATCCAGGAAATGGTCTATCGATGTGCCAATTTTCATTCAAATCTGTTCAACGGTTTACGCGTGATTGAGTAACAAACATCCAAACATCTTCAGAAACTTTCACATTTATAATATTAGTAGGATTATACAGCGGTGAGAACGCATTCCGATGTGCTTTTGAATTTACTGACTGTTTTCCTGTGTTTTTTATCTGTCTGCAGGCATTTTTCCTCTTCAGGGGATAGTAGGGATTAACTGACTATCTCTCGATATACAAGTTTAAAGGATGGATAAAGTTAGAAATAGTGTGGGATTAAAGGATCCGCGTGTACGCTGGAAATAGACGAAGATCTTGTTTGCTTAAGGGTTTCTGAAGGATATAGTTTGAGTCAGGCAGACGTCTTTCGCAATAGGTATACCTACTATTACGACACGCCCGTAGGTGTCACTGAGGTTTGGGCAGAGGTGTATGTATAGTAAACCCTGATACCAGTTATTCACTTGTGTGTGCTAAAGTTGTGTTACCTAGAAACATTAGCTCCCACAGATGTCGTTGCAGATGGCGACGATTTTCCCGTTCTGTTTGTTTATTATAAGGTTATGTCCAAAAATATACATAGAAAAAAGTAGAACTTTGCCCTTCAATATCTCCGTAAGCAGAAGATTCTCAGCAGGTATGCCCTCTATTGACTGCCTGAATGACCGGTTGACCACAATTAGAAGGATAGCAAGCCAAGCCAAAGCCCTAGTGTTTAAACTCCAAACGGCTCTTTTCAATGAACTTCGGAAAAGAGACTATGTCTTCAGTCTCTTTTCGTAATTATGAAGTAAATAATAATTTATGACTCACAAGACACTATTTCTTGCAAAACAAATGGCCGATGGGGCCAAAACGTTCTTGAGTAGCGTTGGAAGATCTCCCACAAGGTGGGCCAATGACCTTGTGAAGACCGTAGGAATCCGCTGGTTGCGAGAAGAACAGCGGTGCTATTCTGTAAAAAATTTACCGTGATAACTTAGGTGAAGTGAGCTTAAAGTGAGCTGCCAATAGTGTCACTCCCTAGCATCAGGTGGAATGACAGCTCACTTCACCTAAGTTTTCACGGTGAGATTTTTACAGAATAGCATTACTGAACCAGTCGAACCAGACTGGAAGCCGACCCCAACATAGTTGGGAAAAGGCTAGGCAGATGATTACTGAACCAGTCGAAGTGGCGATGCTTTAGGGGCGCCTATGTTCAGCTGAAATGATGATGATAATTTTAAACTTGCCCTGCAGTACCTACAATACAGGCTACTAAGATTACCTATATCTTTACAAATTAATAAAATTGAAACGTCTGACCTGTTTTTAATGCCAAAAACAAGAGCTTTTTGCTAAATGCATATTTGTACTTGAACAAAAAAAAAAAAAACAATTTTTTACATTTTTGTCTATCTGTTTGTTCCTGTTAATCTTCGAAACGGCTGGACCCATTATGACGGGATTTTTACTGGCAGATAGCTGATTTTATAAGGAGTAATGACTACTTTTTTTTCTTAAGAACTAGTAACGAGACAAATGACTGTTTTCCGACATCCACGCGAACTAAGTCGCGGGCACAGCTAGTTACATTATAAACTTATAAAGGTAGCAAGATTGTGATTAAAATGAAGCAAAATAGAAACATATTTTCTCAATTGCCAATACTATTTTAAGAGTGGGCCTGCCAGCGGTTGAAGGTAATTCTCAGTGCAACTTGCGGCAGATTGGCGGCAGCATCGGGTTTTGTTCATTTCATGCTCCGTTTAGCTTTGGAGACCACTGGCTTCGAGTACTCGGCTCGATTTCGAGCGCTGTGCAAAACCAATGGAGGGAAGGAGGCATTTGACTGGCCATCGAGAGTTTCTGAACCCGATCTACTTAGAAGCTTATTTTAGAGGCGGATATTAATAGCTCGATTATGTTCAGTATCTTTTTGCCAAAATGTTCGTTCAGTTTGGTTTTAGTAGGTATTTTTAAACGTCAAAACAGTGAATTTCATACACATTTAGCTCATAGAATTTCTTGTGGTCATTGAAATTCACTAGGCATTTTTCCGTCATTATGAGTGCATTTATCAGCAAATTCTGCTTCGCCTTCTAAGTGTTTATTTCGGGCGAGAATCAAAGTACACCGTCCAAGTAACAGTGCCGTCTAAATTTAGAATACTTAATTTCACTTTTACAACAATATTTGTCAATCAGAAAATCAAAATGAAAAGAAAGTAGGTATCATATAATATTTCTCCCTGTTAGCGATAAGGCCGGGTATAGATTGAACAAAGCGTGTATCTTGTTACGCCGCCATCCGTCACTTTGAAACCGAACGCGCGCCATCTATCGGCAAACAATACCACTATTCAAAGCCTTGCAGGGCTTCGTTTTTTTTTTATAAGCAGCGTGTTATCTTGTATTTGTAAAAGAATTTTGTGATATTAGAGTTCTACGGAAAATATTTGTTAAGGGGGAAGTGCCAGGGTAGCCCGCGAAATTCAAATTTACTTACGTTTTTCGCAATTTTCAGATCAGTGTCAGGTTGTATTTTGATCAAAAGTTGATTCGCGACTATAACAGGTACGTATTTACAGAATTATAATCATTAGAATCATTAATACATCTTTCTAAGTTAGATTTGTACCACGACAACAAATCTCTTATGGAAAACTGCTTAGTGGTACAAATCTAACTTAGAAAGATGTATTAATGATTCTAATGATTATAATTCTATAAATACGTACCTGTTATTGTCGCGAATCAAATTTTGATCAAGATACAACCTGACACTGGCCTGCAAATTGCAAAAAACGTAAGAAAATTTGAATTTCGCGGTCTACCACTGCGCATTCACCTTAATACTTCACATTGGGATGTTGGATTGTCTAGATGTTTCTGACGTCACATACCTATTATATACCTACCTATCTACGTTCCTTCTAAGTAAGTTTCCTATTGATAAATACAGTTATATTTGTGATTATTTACTGAAGTCGATATAATGTTTTTTTTTTTTTGTAGCGGTCATAGTAGTACTTACATACTCTTTGAATTTCAAGTGAACCTATTACGGTTCAAAAGATACAGCCCTGTGACAGACAGACGGACGGACGGACAGCGGAGCCTTAGAATAGGTCCCACTCTTTGGGTACGGAATTCTAAAAAGTAAATGTCAGTCTTAACTATTACACGTCAATCATATATTTTTTTTTTATTATATGAGGTCGGCTTTTTCTATCTGACTACTATGAGAAGAAAGGCCGAAACGAACTCAGAGATCAGTCTCTTTTAAAGTCCAGACATAATCTTGGTCAGGTTTTATGAAGACCATGTAGATCGATGTCTGAGATGGTCTTTTGAGGAAAGAACCACACAGATTGATAGGACCTGTCCAGTCAGTGCACGCATTTGTCAGAAATCGTGCAGCTCAACTTAAAACTTAAATGTGGCGGTAACATTGTGGAAATACGATTGTCAAAGAACCAACCGCTAAAGTCGCTACAAATGAGGTTCTGTTGACTCAGACAGGCTGCGGGCTTTCATGCTGCATACCGTGTTTCGATTAACTGGCGACGAAAGATAAGCCAATCAAAATGTAACAGAATATGGAGGTCGTTTAGCTCGCCAGCGACATTTTGGCAGCTTGTTTTTATCCAACTAATTGCTTTGTTAAAGTTAGTTTTAGGTTCACTCTATTTGAAACTATGCAAACCTAACATTATTCAATTGATTTTTTTCTGTATCTGACTCTGCAATGTTTATTATCACAGTGTAACGCTTTGGTTTCTAAGGAAAGCGGTTCCGTAATTTTCTTTTGGTTGTCATGAAAATCTGTCATTTTCATGACACCCATAACATTGAGTATTTAACATAAAAAAGCTCTGTGTTTGGACAGCTTTTATTGTATGACTGTTCACCGTTTTCTTAGGAAACCAAATCAAATAATTTATTTGCTTGAATATGGGTAGGTACAGACGCCAGCACAAGCTACTACAATCTGCCAAATTTCTTTAATAGATTTTCAACTTTATCGCTAAAGTATAAGGTTCAAAGTTGATTAGAAAAATTTGACAGTTTCGGGTAGCTTGATGTGCTGGCGTTTGTACACGAGGAGACACATAATTACAACAAAAGTTCTTAAACCACATCCTACCATAATAGGTGTGCAAATATCTATTATGATAAAAATATACACATACTTAAACTAACGCCTTCCTCCCATGGCAGAAGGTAGAAACTACAGAACGCTACCTGCTCCGATCATTACATACAACTTTTGCCTCGGTCGTACACACACAACGGTTGGAGAAATATTTCTTACATCAATTCATAACTAATAATAAAAACAACAAACATTATTTAGAACAATAAGAAGCTTAATCGACTTATCTAATTTCTACAGTACACCCAAAATTAACATCGCATATTAAACAGACTGTGCCTCCATATCAAATTCAACTGCCTAATAAACAAGCTAATCTTTGTCTACTGCGATCCCCAAAATTATCTACTCAGTGACCTTGTAACCTGATTCCGGACGTTGTGACAAACGGCGTATCTGACCTTGAGGACAGTGTGCCATCGCCCTTAATGATGCATTGAAAAGGCCCCTGATAAGGTAAGGTCTAGGTTTGATGAAACGAGTTTTGACGTAGATTGTGCTGCGTGTATGGTAATTTTGGAGATTGCGTTTTTGTTACTCTGTGGCTACATGGATTGAGTAAAGATTAGTTTTAAATAAAATCGAAGCATTTGTTTTTACATCAATTGGTTTTACAGAATACATTATCAGTGTAGCCCTACGTGCAGCCATTAATAAAGTAAAGCTAGTTTTTTATTAGCATAGTTAGAAGTTTTTTAGGAAAATATTTGTGAAGATGTCTGCGTGCAAAAAATTCAATTCGTTTTAAGAATTTCATTAATTTGGTTGGCTGGATATTATTATTCTCGATGGTTTATTAGGTATTTCAGCATAACATCTAATTATCAGTATTCTTGTTGTGTTTCTTTCCTCAATTTTATTGACATGTATGTATTTATTGTATATATAAATGATACACTGCAGACTTCCTGCAGTACTGTCTGTTCTTCTCCCTTAATCCAAGCAAAGGTTGTCTTTAAAAGATCGGTTTCAGCGAAAAGTCTGCCCTTTGTGTCACTTCCTGCAAAATGGCTACATTTTTATCTGTACTACCAGTGCCCTGCGGTTTCACCCGCATAAATATCGATCCCGTGGGAATATCGGGATGAAAATTATCCTATGTGTTATTCTATTGTATAAGCTGTAAAGTTCCATCAAAATCCGTTCAGTAGTTTTTGCGTGAAATGGTAACAAACATCCATCCATCCATCATTCCATCCTCACAAATTTTCGCGATTATAGTAGGAAGTCGGATTGTTTATGGTTTACATAATAAATAATATTCTATCTATCTCAAAAACAACTTTTACATTAATAATCCTTAGCTTACATAGATTCGGCCATGTTATGAAATTACTCACGAGCCTAACGAGGTCCCATATACACTCAATTACTAAAAATAACGTGAACTTTAGTAAGTTTTCGCGTGCTGCCGGAACGGAACAAACATACCGGTTATCCGGTTTGTAAGGGTACTAAAGTACCTTTCATTAGCCGGACCAGCTTTGCAGGGAAGTTATAAGTGCTGCTGTTAGCTGAATACTTTAGAAATTCTGACTTTTGAGAAGTTAGTGCACCTCTATGATTTTATTAGTATGGAATTTGGTTTTGTGTACAGGTTAACAGGGAAGCTGACCCCAACATAGTTGGGAAAAGGCTAGGCAGATGATGGTACAGGTTAGCAGGGACAGCCTGTTACTCCATGGTTACGTACCCCAAGTGATAAAATGGATCGTCGGTTATTAGAAAAAAAAAATCCTGTTCAGTGTGTGTTCATTTTGACTCATCATTTGCCTAGCCTTTTCCCAACTATGTTGGAGTCGGCTTCCAGTCTATCCAGATGCAGCTGAGTACCAGTATTTTACATGGAGCGACTGCCTATCTGACATCCACAACCCAGTTACTGGGTAATACGAAACCCCTTGGTAAGACTGGTTGTCAGACTTTCGGGCTTATGACAACCCATAACGACTGTCAAAGTGTGTGTGTTCATTTTGACTGTTTTTTGTTTTACGTTCCAGAGAAATAAGACGTCGTAAGTCTGAATCTCTTCCAATTCACTATTTTAGCGTACTAAAGTAAAATCATCATCATCAGCTACTGCTAAACCAAAGCTTTTTAAATTGCACTCAACAGAATCCGATCCACTTTCACAAGCATTAGCATCAAGTATGTACGTAGTTACTTGATGCTGGATCTGCTATATAAAAATAAGTATAATATAATATTATCAACATATAAATTATAGAGCAGTATCTTGCATAAAGCACTCCGTCACGTTTCACGCTACGTACACATACCTACTCATTGGAGACAGCTGATCGATGACGTCACGCTTCACGCATTCGTTTTCAATCATCATCAATTCAATATAGGCTACGGGGTAAATATGCTCATTCTATTTATTAGGTGTTATTTTATTAGGTAGTCTGAAATGAAATATTGGGTACTTGTCTTTTATTAAAAGCTATGAATATAACAAGCTCTTAACTATAATAATATAATAACGAAATGGAATTCGTTTAGTACAGTGTAAAACAACAGGTATCACAAATCGGTAGCCAAATAAATAGTTAACAAAAAAACGTATACCTACCTACAGATTAATTGATAGCGTCCTTTTCAAATTCAAGCATTCGAGTACAATCATCTATAAATTACCTCAAAAGACATTGAACTACGGGTCGTAACGAGTGTTAGAGGGACGTTTTTCTTTCCAAATAAGTAACGGCGCGGCGAAGCCAGCGATTCAGCGTAATCTGTTGTTCTCAGTTCCGGTGGGTACGCACGCAACCTTTCGTTGTATGGTTTCCTGGTACCTCCACTTTATTGTTGTTTACCTAGTACCAATACTGTTCAACTTGGCCGAACAAAACGGATGAAAAGAAGAAATTAGAACCTTCCCGAATGTTCAAACTTGGTATTATAAACCTACTTCAAAAAATTTAAATTATTTCAGTTACGTTTCGGAAACTTTATTAACATTGGTTCATTGCTTTTTGAGAAAATCGCGGAAATACATACATACGGGTCGAATACAGAACCTCCTTTTTTGAAGTCGGTTAAAAAAGGTTTTAACCTAAGAGGTGACGTTTTACCCGCAGAGGTAACGCTGCACAACGCAATAGTCGAAATCCCTAGCAGTTAGGACCAGCACGGGAATATAAACAAACGACTTCCACGCACAGCCTTTGAATATAGACTTCCACTTTGTTGCTGCCATTTCAAACACGAATCGCATGCACAAACATTGGAACTTGGAACCAAAGTTCGTGGCTAGACTTGGAATCAATATTTTATTTACCTACCAACGAAATATACAAATAAATACAAAAATCCTTTTATTTTTTGGTCACTTAGGTGCCGAAGTACCCGTCCGCATTGCTGTCATCCGGAAACGTGCCCAGAAGACTTGTCAGTCCACTGCCGTGTTGCCACGTTGCATGACGACAAAGAATAAACGAACATAGGAATAAATGAATGAATTAATGTTGAATAAACGTATTTTCTTTCTTTCTTCTTTTTTCCATGACAATGCTAATTCTTTGGCCAAAGAATGACCAGTGAAGTGTCAACCAGTCGACGAGAAATAAACAAACTTACCTACATTCTAAGCAAATAAAGACCTATTCTATTCTATCCAGGTAGTAATTTCTTTACGTATAACAATTTTATTTCAGAAATATCTAGCAAAGCTAGAATCTGACCCAAAAAACAACAAGGGGCCTAAAAAGAGAATTTTGGCAGAATCATAATAGGATAACATTATGAATTATAATAAAAGTCGTAAAATGGTCACAAACTGACAATTCATAATACCTACTTATTATTTGCGTACAATTTCATCACGCAATTCATCTGTTTGACAGTTTTGTATGGAGATTCGTAAAATGATCCATAATTATATGAATTGCATTAATGTCAAATAATATTACGAATTATCAGTTTGTGTCCATTTTACGACTTTTATTATGATTCATAATGTTGTCCTTTTATGATTCTGCCAAAGTGGCCTTTTTAGGCCCCCTGGTAGCAATCAGCGAAAGATGTTTTAAGAATGCCGTAAAAGAAAATTAAATATTTAAATTTTCTTAATTTTTTCATTCTTCAATCCTAGCAAAAGCCTCTTAATAATTTCATCGAATAGAATTCCGTAATGACCGGACCGAAGACATCCGTATTCATAATACTCGTATTTCAGTTATTGGCTCAAACTCGAATAATGTTTTGTGAACATGTTTTGCGATTGAAATCCCTCCTCTAATTATTTTTTTTTGGAAAAGGTTAATAAAATATGTTGAACGAAAATATTTTGGACGACATGAGCAATTGGGTCGTGGAAATCTCGTGTACTAAACAAATTCAATATAATCTGAAGAGCCCAGAAACCAAATTCAATTGGAAAAGGCACCTTGCACGAGGATAAGAATCTAAGTAACGTTTTTCTAGCTAGATTTGCAAATAGAGGTCATTTAATTATTATTATAACCTTATACTTGTGGAAAAAGGAAAGTGAGCCCTTAGCCCTGCAGTGAGACAACACAGGTTGATTATTTTATTATCTAAAGCTTACTAGGTAAAATGTCATGAACAAGTAACTAAAAATAAAAGTATAATATATATGCTGAAAATATCGGATTTTCATTAAATTTAACTAGTTATTGTTTATCAAAAAAATAATAAGGAATCCAGAAGTGTCTTTTTATCAAAAGCTAGGTCATTGAAGTTGTGCGGCCTTTGGCAAAGTAATAACAGCTGCACGGATCAATCGATCAGCTTAAGCTACGCTTGCCGCGGTTGGTCCGTAGATAGGTGAACATCTTCACATACCAAGACCCCTCCGTGCCCCGGAAAGCACGTTAAGCCGTTGGTCCCGGCTGTCATTCGTAGATCTTTGACAGTCGCTGCGGGTCGTCACTAGCCCGAAAGTCTGACAACCAGTCTTACTAAAGGGTATTGTATTATCCAGTAACTGGGTTGTGGAAGTCAGATAGGCAGTCGCTCCATGTAAAATACTGGTATTCAGCAGCATCCGATTAGACTGCATCGCTGGACTGGATCATTTAGCTCCCTTCAAAATGGTTGAGCTGAATGGTGCTGATCTATGCCTCATGTTCGTGAACGGGCGCCGTCAGTTGAGGCTGGTCATCACTTAGCTGCCTCGTCTTATTTTTAATTATTTTATTTTGGATTGTTGTTTTGTTACTATTTGCTGTACTCTAGACGCTTTTAACGCGTAAGTTTCTTTTTTTCACATCGTTCTCACATATAATTATAAATTCAAAATAAATGATATAACTAATATGTTTGTAAAATTATAATTTAAAAGTGTCCATGGAGTTTCTTGCCCGTTCTTCTCCATAGGTACCTACGCTTTGGAATGGACAACTAGCTTCATATTTTCTGACTGACCGACTTCTTGACAATTCAAAAGTGCCTGTAAATGGTTTAATTGAAATAAATGCTTTGAGTTTGACTGGAAGCCGACACCAATATAGTGACAAGTTCTTGACATAATTCACCGATCTGGTTATTGATAATAAAACTAATACCATTGTAATTTAGCGCCATTAGCAAGATAGGTTATAATATCAAACTCAAACTCAAAGGATTAGGTACAGGCACTTTTGAATTGTCAAAATGAAATAGTCGGTCAGTCAGTCAGAAAGTTGAAGCTAGTTGCCCAATCCAAAACGTAGATCTCTATGGAGAAGAATGGGAAAGAAACTCCATGGACACTCTTTTAAATCAAGATATTATTATTACAAAATCCAGGGTACATTATTCTTGTTGCTTCTATATGTGAGAACAATGTAAAAAAAATACACAAATGAAGAAACAATTCAAAACATAAGATTAAAAATAAGCCTTGGCAGTTAAGAGATGACCAGTTCACGAACATGACGCGTGGATATCAGCACCATCAATATTTATGATCACAGATAGTAAAATTTCTTGCAAAGTTTAAGTTTATCAATAAAATTTAAGCATGAATTTATTGGCGATTTAATATAGATATGATAATGTATTTATCTAAATAGTTAATCGATTTATAACTCAAGAACGGCTGGACCGATTTTTTTTTTTGATTTGTTGGATTTGTCTCCGCCCCGAATAGCAGAATAAATATTAAAACATTGGAAAATCTTACGAAAAGAAGTCGGTTAAAAAACGAAGGTATATCATATTCTGAGGCGGTACGAAGTTCGCCGGGTCAGTTAGTATATCTATGTATCTTCTGTTTGTGGGTGGACGACCTACAGAAGATCGCGGGGAAGATCTGGACTTGCACAGACCAGGGAAGCATGGCAGAAAACCAATGCTGCTGATGATTATCATGGTATACCAAATACCTACCTTGTTTGACTATACAATTGTGACTGATAATTTAATTGGATTAACTGATAGATAATAGGTTTGTACCTATTATCTAATCCAATTAAATTATCAGTTTGGACAACATTATCACTAATATCCTAATCCTAACTATTATAATATTATAAATGCGAAAGTATGTTTGTTACGCTTTCACACTAAAATGGCTGAACGGATTTGAATTAAATTTGGCACATGGATAGACCATAACGAGGTCGTTAAAAAACGCCAGCCTAAAAGTAAGTAGCCTATGTCTTTCTCCAGGTGGAGAAGGACATAGGCTACTTTTCATCCTGAATCGTAGACGAAGTCGCGGGCAACATCTAGTTATAAAATAAAGGTGAAAGTTTGTGAGTGTGGTTGTAAGTTTGTTACTTCTTCACACACAAACGGCTAGACTAATTTTGATAAAATTTAGTATGGCGATAGCTGAAACCCTGGATTAATACATAGGTTACTTTTATCCCGATATTCCCACGGGATCGAGACTTATGCGGGTGAAACCGCGGGGCGCAGCTAGTTTTGTCTAATTGTGCCGTCATTATCTTTTACAGTATGTTGATATCAAGGTCAGTAGCGTTACTGTCTTCCTAATCTACTTCTGGTCAGCTACTGACGGCCCTGAAGATATATGTATGTAACTATAAACACTTGCTTTCCTCCTTCCGGTTGATTATTTCAGATTAAACTTTTCGAGGTTGACTATGTTGTTCGTATACGACAGTAAATGCAGGCGCTTTATTTTGTATAAATTATTTCATCGCGACTGCGCTCAAATTCGGGACGGATGAGGAAACCGGCATGTCCTAGAACCAAAAATTCGAAGACATATATGACATCTACCAACCCGCACTGGGCCCGCGTGATGGATTATGGCACGCTCACTCCCACAGAGTGGAAACATTATAGGCTGATTATGCTAAACTTCACCAATATTATGAATACGACAAATAATATTATTACGATGATGAGCTAGTAATTTAGTTAATAACGTCGGTATAGATCGGTTGTCGGTGGAGATTTAGTGGTTCGTGGTCTTGAGTGGAGACCGCGAATCGGCAATTGTAAGGTAGAACGCCCTCAGGCTAAGTGGAGCGACGATCTTCGCAGGTTGGCTGGTAGCAGCTGGATGAGAGTTGCTGAAAATTAAGTTGAATGGCGTGCAATAGGAGAGGCGTATGTTCAGCAGTGGACTGCTGTAGATGATGAGGTTTAATTTAAACAATACATTTAAATTACTTGAAAATACACTAACCATAAAATAAGCAGTCTTTGGCATTACCTAATTAAAACTCTATCACAGTCATACATACAGTAAAAATAAAATTAATAAAGCAATGCCTTTAATGTCATCGGTATAAAGGAAGGAATCTGGTTTTCTTTTGTCGCGGGCAATACCTTTATTTCTTACATATATATATTTTCTTTTATTTAAAATAGTTACGTAAGAGTAGAAGGTCGGTTTGCCTGTTCGTAATTTCAAATTAATCTTTTATCAAAGTGACTGCCAACTTTTGTCCATGTAATCAAATTATAATTGTTACTAGCTTTTGCCCGCGATTTCGTCCGCGTGAAATTTCACCTTCTTAGGGGTGGAATTTCCAAAAACCCTTCTTAGTGGATACCTACCCTTCACAAACAACACACCCACCAAACATGTCTCTAGGACCAGCGGTTTAGGCTGTGCGTTTATATATGAGTCAGTCAGGACGTTGAATTTTATATATATTATATAGATTCTTTGACAGTCGTATTATATGACTGTAGCAGGACAAAATTGTATAAACAATTAACTTTCTTGACTGAATATGCGTATAGGTAGTTAGTTCTGGAGTCACTCAAAACGTGACAGATTAATATTAATCGGACTTTCACAGGAAGTAATTATGACGGGACTTGATTAAGTAGGTGATAAATAATAAATAAATAAAAACTTTATTCAGTTCAGAAAAAACACGGTACAATATAAAAACAAAAACTAGTAGAATATCACGAGGAGCCTTAGGTGCTAGGTTTTTTTTACAAATGCCCTGGACCCCACACTAGGATTCCCTGAGTCCTGAGTCCAGTCTCTTCTCAAGTATGGTAAACATTTTCATTGATGGAAGTGAAGTAATTATTTCCCCTCTCTTTTTATATACTTGTACATATTATTATTTTAAGACAGCTTTTAAATATTGTAAATATGTAAAATACATTGTATCCATTATAAATTAGAAAAAAAAAATATTTGAAAATAAACAGCATAAAAGAAATATAATTAAGAACAAGTACAGTGTAAAAAAAAATCTAACTAACTAAAATTATGACGTTGTAGAAAGACATAGACAATGATACAAGTAGAAATTATCATTAAAGTGTTCATACAGATAAAACATTGGGTATTTTAACTATCTGCACAAAGATCACTACAACAAATCAAACACACAGTAAATATATAGTAAATTGTTTGCCAAGGGAGCAAACAACTATTTTGAAGGTTTCTCAAAGTACGTCTGCACCCGAGGTGGACACTACTTTTTATCACCCTCTATGAAAACATTAGTAAGTGCAACGTATGAATAAGAATAGTACGTTTATTTAGTTACATACAATTTTGAGTAAACATTACTGAACGAAGGCAGAATACTTTTCGCGCGTTTATACATTTTTCACAAATTTTTTTTTTTAATTTGGCTCGCGCGCGTGTTACTTTATCATACAATGTTCTTGATTGATCTCTTTGGTGATTGGAACTTTTACTAACAATATCCATATTCCAAATTCAAATGACTTTTAGTCCCTAGGGATTAAACAGCTATTTTAGTCCCTGTTTACGAAGTACACTAGCTCTTTTTGAATAAATGTAATAAAAAGGTTATTTGATTAACATTACCAATGCGCGAATATGAATAGGCAAAAAAGTAATCCCCATAAAAATATAATAAATATTTTGATAAATGCTTAAGCCTCTAGACATGACGGTGTAGACGGCGGGAATGTACAGTTCATGTTTATCAGTAGTGTTTTATAAAATAGATAAAAAGTTTATAAACACGGTATTCTGTAATTTGCTAGAGGTGCACGCGCAAGTGACTGGCGTTCCCGAAGAGGAAAATTGACTTAATTATTACATAATTCGAGGACAACAAATGGTGATACAAGAAATTTATTTTTTAAATATTATTAGTCAGTTTTGTAATATCTATTGAAGTTACTACTGTTATTACTGTTCTTTTAATAGCTGAGTTGTGTAATATATAAAAATAAACATTAAACTGTGTAATATTGAGCTTTTAGGACTGATTTTTCCAAAGCGAGATAATTTTATCAGAGGAATAATTTTAAATTTTTGACATTTCTTCTATACAAGTGTAAATAACTTTTAGAGAAACTATGTTTTGGGAAACTTCAAAAACTTTAAAAATATTTAGGTGCTTTGGTTTGCAATAACATTAAAATTTGTTATAATATTTTGTATTTAGTCAATTTGATTTTTCGGAATTACAAACAAAAACGACTTTTAGTAAAAAATATAATAATTACAAATATTTTACTTAGGTACATCATAACTTAGTATTTTCCTCAAATACGAAACAGTTTTTTTTTTTTAATTTTGGGTGGTAATTTTTCCATGTTCAAGATGGCGGACGCAGAGAAGGATCGGAACATAGGCGTGGACTCCGAAGTCCTCACGACAGAAACGGAGCGCGAAGTTGATTTAGACACTATCCTCGTAGAAGAGATTGGACAGTTTGGAAAGCACCAGTTGAGGACCTTCTTATTGTCTGTGGTCTTGGTGCAGTTCGCAGCATGGGGCGCCGTTGAATATATATTCACCACCTCTAGAATTAATACCAGGTAAAGAAATATGCCTATGTTATTTTGTACATCATGTATCCTAATGCGAAGGTGGTTTTGATGTCGTTTATTTATTTAATACTTCAAGCACATAAATGTACAGAGGCGGACTTAATGCCATAGGCCTTTTCTACCAATCAACCTTTGGGTAATGCAGAGACCAACAATTAAACCTCGTAAAAAAAAATATATAGATAAAATCCTAGTTATCCTCCAACTTAATTTTTTACACTATACTGCACAAAGGTTTGCCCTATAGCTTTCCACTCTACTTTAACTGTGTTGCCTTTTCTGGATAATCCGACATGACCGCTTTTTAGTCACCAGACAGCGATTGCTAGATCTTCCACAGTGAAGACATCTAAGTACTTCTTGCCCACATCGGCGATCCCTCTTTTATCATGTAGATAGCGTGTTATTTTGTATTTGGTCAGCCTTAATTTATTTATTTACTGACTGACCGACTCCTTAACAATTCAAAAGTTGATGTAAATGGTTTAATCGAAATAAATGCTACTACTTCTGGCAAAACCCATATTACATAAAATTAAATTTTACAATATTGCAACAGAATAGATCAGAATATATTCAAATGTCAATGCAATTAATATGAACAAATGAGTCAGTACAAATTATAAAGTTCACAGAATTATAACTAAAATAAAATATCAAATGCAAAAATAGACGAGTATGAGCTTGAGTTTTAAGTGTTCTATTATTATAGATGTCTGATCCCGGAGTGTGAAGGTGAACCGATGAGTTTCTCTCCGTACTGGTTGGAGAACGCAGTGCCGCAGGGCGCCAGTCAGGGCTCCTTCGACAACTGCGAACGTTTCGCCAACGTGAACGCGACGCTGCGGGTGGTTGACAGCAACACCTGTCCCGCAACACTCTTCAACCGTGACACCCGCGTGCCTTGTGATGACTTCGTTTATGCAAACACAGACTCGGTTGTCTACGATGTGAGTTGAAAAAATGCTTGTTTTTTATATTATTGGATGCCAAACAAGCCACGAAAGTGTATAGTGGTCACCACCGACAATTGGCATCAGTTATATCAGAAACATCTTCTTGTTCTCACACACTATTGTCTACATTTCTTTTTTACTTCTCCTTTGGCAGGTGTGCTGGAAGAAATTTCTTAAGAAATAAGCAGTACCTTTGTACTCAAATCTTAATTATGTCATATCTTTATGTATTTTTCTGTGTGTACATAAATAATAAAATAAATAAATAAACATCACAGAGGTAAAGCTGAAATGCTTCATATTCTACTCTTGCACGGATACCTTTCAAACCAGAATTTCACAATATATATCTGCTTGGTGGCAGAAATAGATGGCTTGGGTAGTATTCCGTAAGAAAGATGCTTGATCAGAATTCTTTATCACAATGTAGTACGGGATGGCGTGTGACGAATGGCGGCGGACACTGATCGGCACAGTGCGCACGTTTGGCACATTGGTGGCGCTGCCCATCACCGGCTTCGTGTCGGACCGCTGGGGCCGGCGGGTCGCGCTCACCATCAACGCCTTCAACACGGCCTGGCTCGGAGTCACGCGGTACTGGGCTAACACCTACTTCGGGTTTATGTTCTCCGAGTTTTTTGAGGCCACTTTCGGATCTGGAGGGTTTTCCTGCGTTTATATATTGTGTGAGTAATTTCATATATTTTGTGCATATATTTTTGATAATAATCTAAATATATAAAACTCAAAGGTGACTGACTGACTGACTGACATAGTGATCTATCAACGCACAGCCCAAAGCCCAAACCACTGGAGGTATCGGGCTGAAATTTGGCATGCAGGTAGATGTTATGACGTAGGCATCCGCTAAGAAAGGATTTTGATAAATTCTACCCCCAAGGGGATAAAATAGGGGATGAAAGTTTGTATGAAACTTTGTCAATTTTAAACCGATCGGGCTCAGACTTTGCATGCATATAGCTACTATGACGTAGGCATCCCCTACGAAAGGATTTTGAGAAATTCTACCCCCAAGGGGATAAAATAGTGGATGAAAGTTTGTATGAAACTTTGTCAATTTTAAACCGATCGGGCTGAGACTGCATGCATATAGCTACTATGACGTAGGCATCCTCTAAGAAAGAATTTTGATACATTCCACCCCTAAGGGGATAAAATAGGGGATGAAAGTTTTTATAAATCTTCTTAGATTTTCGACTGATTGAACTGAAATTAAAGATTGGAGCTACTATGATGAAGACGTCCGCTTAAATAAGATTTTGATAAATTCAACCCCCATGGGGATAAAATAAGGGATGATGGAGGATGTAAATGTATTAGTTTGAACTATCAGTACAGCCGCAAAAAATATACCTAATTAATAATAATACTTAACGCGAGCGAAGCCGCGGGCATAAGCTAGTTATTTATATATTGTTTTATCAGTTATTTTATGGGACTAATTAAAATAATTCATGTCACTTTTATGAATCAACATCCAACATTTTCAAAGAATGTTTGATATGAAGTTAGTGTGTAACTAACCACGGTTATCAAAATAGATGCACAATTGTTATAGCACTTAGGTCTATTTAGTTTCTACTAAATTAATCCCAGGTAAACAACGGAATCATTTAGGAGCTCCTTTATTTAGTAACATCAAGCTATTAATATCGGATTTTTCATTGCTAAGCTGCCGTTCCCATCTAATTCATAAACATTGTCACAGTAATGGAGCTGGTGGGCCCGAAGTATCGAGTAACCGCTGGAGCAGCTGTAAACACTTGCTTCGCGCTAGGACAAGTGACGTTGGGGCTGATTGCGTGGGGCGTACCCAACTGGAGGAAACTGACTCTAACCATCTACATCCCGCAGTTCCTTACCATCTTTTACTTCTGGCTCATCAGCGAGTCAGTGCGGTGGTACATGAGCAAGGGACGCTTCGATGAATCCGAAGCTTTACTCAGAAAAGTAGCAAGGGTTAATGGGAAAACACTATCTGAAAAATCCCTGCAAGCGTTACGGCGAACAGCGCAGGAAAAATTGAGAGTAAGTGCGGAGGAGGCGGAAAAACGCGGCGGCGAACCCTGGCTGGTAGTGCAAGTGTTCCAGCACAAGAAAATATTGATCCGTGTCCTCATCTCTCCAGTGTGGTGGATCACAACCACGTTCATCTATTACGGACTGTCCCTTAATGCCGTCAACTTGTCTGGCAATAGATATTTGAACTACGTGGCTGTAGCTGCAGTAGAAATCCCTGGCTTTTGGATTTCATATTTCCTGATGGACAGGATTGGAAGAAAGCCTGTATTGACAGGAGCTTTTTGGTTATGTGCTGCATGCCAGATTGCTTACATTTTTATACCTCAGGGTAAGCATCTTAACATTTGTGATTTTTGCGTAATAAACTTTATCTTAGTCTGCGTATTCTGAATTTTCGGCACTTCGCGAATAGCGGTGAAATACACACGGATGTTGATTAATTCGGTAATATTACTCTGTCATTATTTTGCCCTCATTCCAATTTATTTGCGGTCGTCGCAACAAGTCAACATTAGTATGATAATCTGTATCGATCGCTTTATAGTGTACTAAAAAATTTACTATGACACTGAATATTTAGTTTTAGATGAATTAAATGCCCTTTTTATAACTAAAACTTACACCACCTAATCAATGTTATTATTGCAATCCAAATATCTAGTATACTATAGAGCGATGTTTCATATTTCCATACAGTAATATTAACAATTTTATAAAGTTTGCGATGTTTCCAACTTTTAGGATGCACTCTCTTAACAGTTCTTTTTTTTTCTGCAGATTTGTACGCAGTATCGCTGGCAGTATACCTGATCGCAAAGATGTCGATAGCAATGGTGATGACGGCAGTGTACGTGTACACTGCAGAGCTGTACCCAACAAAACATCGACACAGCTTATTCGCTTACTCCTCGATGATGGGAAGGATTGGTTCCATGGTAGCGCCGCTCACTCCCGCATTTGTAAGTAACATTTTCGACCACTGTTATAATTTAATAATTGTTCTGTGTGGTTTGGTAAGGAAACAACAAACTATCTCAAACGCTGTATAATTATAAAAATAAATCTACTCAACATTAACACATTCGGTAGCCATTACGGGTCTACCGCAATAAAAAGTGGAACCTTAAGAACTAATTTACCTTATTATATATTAATTAGTTGGTGACTATGGTTTTTTTTTTATTATTTATTATTTATTTATTAAAAATTTCGTAAATAACACCTTAACAGCTATAACGCCAATGCAATGTTACTACCACAAAGATACACCTACACTAACTTACATTGAGTAGGTAGGTAGTAGGTAACTATAAATACAATTAAACGATAAAAAAAAAAGAAAATACAAATAGAATACAATTAAAATACAATTAGAAATACAATTAAAAATAAAAATTTAAATATATTTAAGAATACAATTCAAAATACAATTCCAAATACAATTATATTATACAATTGCCAGCCAGCTAAAATTTCAGCAGAAAGAGCTATGGTCGTCGGGAGTTAGAGATAAACCCAGTACTCTTACGTTTAAAAGTTTAAATTAAATATTATAAAATTCCAATTTTAAGGTATAGTCCTCCCTCACACTGAGAGGAGGCCTGTGTCCCAGCAGTGGGAACATTATAGGCTGATTATGTATGTATGTATGTATTTTCGACCTTAGTATGGCTATTGACTGAGTTGAACAAAGTATTGTGTTCCATAAAATAACTTTAATAACAATCAACGTGGGAGTAATATTGGAAGCATGATTGAATTAAATGACATTAATATTCAGTTTTTTTTTTTCAAAGAACTGATAATTGAAATGTCATACGAGTTCCTGAAGGAGTATCACAGGGGTCTTTTTTCGGTCCGCTGCTTTCTCTAGTTCTAACTATAACGGCAGCTTTTTAGCAGTAACATTAATAGCCACTAAAATGTATGATTATTTAATTTTATATATTTGATATTGTTTGTTTTGTTTCATGTTTGATTTCATTGTTTGACTTAAAAATATTGTTTTCTTTTAAGAGTATGAATTTCATTATTTCAACAAATTATATCGCTTCTGTTACAGGCTTTACAATGGTTTACTGCGCTGCCCTTCGTATTATTTGGCTCCTTCGCACTGATATCCGGTCTTCTGATCTTCCTAACACCAGAGACTCTTGGCCATACTCTGCCAGACACCTTCGAGCAGGCAGATCAGATCGGTCTCAACAATAAGACGAAAAAATGACTAAACAACTGACAACATTTACCTGTCTATAGTGTATTCCATGGAAAATCTCGTATTTTTATATATAAGATTAGATAAGAAACCATCTGCATCCGATTAAACTGGAAGCCGACCCCAACATAGTTGGGAAAAGGCTAGGCAGATGATGATGATGATGATGATTAGATAAGAATAAAGTAAAACTTGCCGATTACGTATTTTATTGAAACCAGGATCTTCGTCGGACCTCGGGCTATTAACACCTACCATAACAGTTTACTTAAACAAGTGATGCATTGTGTGCTGGTACCTAACGAACCTTGCCTGCAGCTAAATAGATTGCCTAACACCACCATGTTAGCACCACAGATATCATTATGCTATATTAATATGGATGAGCAGGAAACGCGAGAAACGGGTGAAGATAAATTTTAAGGGAAAATAATGACTTTACTTTGGAATCTAACTTTTATAAACTAGTAAACGAAGAGTATTGTATTGCCCAGTAATTGGGATGTAGAAGTCAGATAGGCAGTCGCTCCATGTAAAATACTGGTATTCATTTGCATCCGGTTAGACTGGAAGCCGACCCAATATAGTTGGGAAAAGACTAGGCAGATGAGATCAGGTCATTGAAGTGGATATGTTCTTGACATAATTCACCAATCTGATTATTGATAATGAAAGTAATATCATTGTAATTTAGCGTCATTAACAAGATAGGTTATAACATCAAACTCAAACTCAAAGGATTTATTTAAATTAAACCATGTACAGGCACTTTTGAATTGTCAAAATTAAATAGTCGGTCAGTTAGTCCGAAAGTTAAAGCTAGTTGCCCATTCCAAAACTTAGATCTTTATGGAGAAGAATGGGCAAGAAACTCCATGGACACTCTTTTAAATCAAGATATTGTTATTAGAAAATCCAGCATTATTCTTGTTGCTTCAATATGGAGAAAAATGTAAAAAAAATACACAAATGAAAAACAATTCAAAACATAAGATTAAAAATAATCCTTGGCAGTTACTGTTAAGAGATGACCAGTCTCAACCGACGGCGCCCGTTCACGAACATGACGCGTGGACCAGCACCATCAATATTTATGATCATTAAACGTCACACAGATAGTACAATTACTTGCAAAGTAATCATCAATAAAATTCAAGCGTGAATTTATTGGCGATTTAATATAGATATGATAATGTATTTATCTAAATAGTTAATCCATTTATAACTCAAGAACGGCTGGACCGATTTTTTTTTTGATTCGTTGGATTTGTCTCCGCCCCGAATAGCAGAACAACTATTAAAACATTGGAAAATCTTAAGAAAAAAACGAAGGTATTTCATATTCTGAGGCGGTACGAAGTTCGCCGGGTCAGTTAGTATATCTATGTATCTTCTGTTTGTGGGTGGACGACCTACAGAAGATCGCGGGGAAGATCTGGACTTGCACAGACCAGGGAAGCATGGCAGAAAACCAATGCTGCTGATGATTATGATGATATACCAAATGCCTACCTTGTTTGACTATACAATTGTCCATCCACAGCAACAATGCTGTGGATGGACAATTGTGTGACTGATAATTTAATTGGATTAACTGGTAGATAATAGGTTTGTACCTATTATCTAATCCAATTAAATTATCAGTTTGGACAACATTATCACACTAATATCCTAATCCTAACTATTATTATATTATAAATGCGAAAGTAAGTTTGTTTGTTTGTTTGTTACGCTTTCACACTAAAAGATCGTCAAGATCGATGTATTTACGTGCTATTTGAGTGAATTCGCAAAAATACTGTTGAATATTTTATGTTATAGTATATTAAATTGTAAATAAGTTAATTTTGAGACCGAGCTATCGCATTAGGAACCTACCTGTAATGATAGTTGTAAGGGAGATTTTAAATAAATAAATAAAATGGCTGAACGGATTTGAATTAAATTTGGCACATGGGTAGACCATAACGACCTGGAGAAGGACATAGGCTACTTTTCATCCTGAATCGCAGACGAAGTCGCGGGCAACAGCTAGTTATAAAATAAAGGCGAAAGTTTGTGAGTGTGTTTGTATGTTTGTTACTTATTCACGCATAAACGGCTAGACTAATTTTGATAAAATTTAGTATGGCGATAGCTGAAACCCTGGATTAATACATAGGTTACTTTTATCCCGATATTCCCACGGGATCGAGACTTATGCGGGTGAAACCGCGGGGCGCAGCTAGTTTTGTCTAATTGTGCCGTCATTATCTTTTACAGTATGTTGATATCAAGGTCAGTAGCGTTACTGTCTTCCTAATCTACTTCTGGTCAGCTACTGACGGCCCTGTAGACATATGTATGTAATTATAAACAGGTGCTTTCCTCCTTCCGGTTGATTATTTCAGATTAAACTTTTCGAGGTTGACTATGTTGTTCGTATACGACAGTAAATGCATGCGTTTTACTTTGCATAAATTATTTCATCACGACTGCTCTCAAATTCGGGACGGATGAGGAATCCGGCATGTCCTAGAACCAAAAATTCGAAGACATATGACATCTACCAACCCGCACTGGGCCCGCGTGATGGATTATGGCACGCTCACTCCCACAGAGTGGAAACATTATAGGCTGATCTTCACCAATATTATGAATACGACAAAAATAGGTTAATGTTGGAGGCTAATAAAATAATAACGATGATGAGCTAGTCATTTAGTTAATAACGTCGGTCTATGTAAACAGGTTTAATTTGAGTGGAGTGGAGATTTAGTGGTTCGTGGTTTTGAGTGGAGACCGCGAATCGGCAATCGTAAGGTAGAACGCCCTCAGGCTAAGTGGAGCGAAGATCTTCGCAGGATGGCTGGTAGCAGCTGGATGAGAGTTGCTGAAAATCGAGTTGAATGGCGTGCAATAGGAGAGGCGTATGTTCAGCAGTGGACTGCTGTAGATGATGAGGGTTAATTTGAACAACATTAAACATTTAAATAACTTGAAAATACACTAACCATAAAATAAGCAGTCTTTGGCATTTCCCAATTAAGACTCTATCACAGTCATACAGTAAAAATAAAATTAATAAAGCAATGCGTTTAATGTCATCGGTATAAAGGAAGGAAAACTGGTTTTCTTTGTCGCGGGTAATACCTGTATTTCTTACATATATATTTTTTATTTTATTTAAAACATTTAAGTAAGTACATATAGAAGGTCGATTTGTCTGTTCGTAAATTAAAATTAATCTTTTATGGCAATGCTGCCAGCCTTTTGGGCACGTTTCCTATTGACAGCGATGCGGACGAATTTTTTGATGCCCTTTGATTATTTCCCCTCCCTTTTTATATACTTGTACATATTATTATTTTAAGACAGCTTTTAAATATTGTAAATATTTTGATTTGTAAATAAAATTTTTGAAAGTGACTGCCAACTTAAATTGTCCGTGTAATCAAATTATAATTGTTACTAGCTTCTGCCCGCGACTTCGTCCGCGTGAAATTTCACCTTCTTAGGGGTGGAATTTCGAAAAACCCTTCTTAGTACACCTACTCTTCACAAAGAACACACCCTCCAAATTTCATGTCTCTAGGACCAGCGGTTTATGCTGTGCGTTTACATATCAGTCAGTCAGGACGTTGAATTTTATATATTATATAGATTCTTTGACAGTTGTATTATATGACTGTAGCAGGACAAAATTGTATAAACAATTAACTTTCTTGACTGAATATGCGTATAGGTAGTTAGTTCTGGAGTCACTCAAAACGTGACAAATTAATATTAATCGGACTTTCACAGGAAGTAATTATGACGGGATTTGATTAAGTACGTGATAAATAATAAATAAATAAAAACTTTATTCAGATCAGAAAAAACACGGTACAATATAAAAAACAAAAACTAGTAGAATATCACGAGGAGCCTTAGGTGCTAGGTTTTTACAAAGGCCCTGGACCCCACACTAGGATTCCCTGTGTCCACTCTCTTCTCAAGTATGGTAAACATTTCCATTGACGTAAATGAAGTAATTAAATGGAAAAAAAAACAATATACAAGAAATATAATTAAGAAAAAGTACAGTGTAAAAAAAAAACTAACTAAAATTATTACGTTGTAGAAAGACATAGACAATGTTACAAGTAGAAATTATCATTACAGTGATCATACAGATAAAACATTGGGTATTTTAACTATCTGCACAGAGATCACTACAACAAATCAAACACACAGTAAATATATAGTAAATTGTTTGCCAAGGGAGCAAACAACTATTTTGAAGGTGAGAGTGTTTCTTAAAGTACGTCACTCGAGCTTAAAATAGTGTTGCACCCGAGGTGGACACTACTTTTTATCACGCTCTATGAAAAAATAAGTAAGTGCAACGTATGAATAAGAATAGTACGTTTATTTATTTACATATAATTTTGAGTAAACATTACCGAACGAAGGCAGAATACTTTTAGTGCGTCGGGGATGTTCGCGGATGCGCATGTAGATTGTTTTTACACAACAATGCGTAAAAGGTGCGCTTCCCTGGTGCGCAGGGTGTGGGGCAGCACCAACAGTATCCTAAGCATGATTGCCAGTCGCCTGGACTGTGTTTATGTGGGTCGCTGCTGTGCAATTACTCATGGGTTGTTGCAGCAATGATCCACCATTATTTGTTGTGTTGTTTGTATATTCAGTGTTTACTAACGTAGTCATAAGTTTTACTAACAGCTTTTGAGTCTTGGATACTCGAATAAAGAGAATTCTATTCTATTCTATACATTTTTCACAAACTTTTTTTTTAATTTGGCTCGCGCGCGTGTTACTTTATTATACAATGTTCTTGATTGATCTCTTTGGTGATTGGAACTTTTACTAACAATATCTATATATCTATAAATGACTTTTAGTCCCTAGGGATTAAACAGCTATTTTAGTCCCTGTTTACGAAGTACACAAGCTCTTTTTCAATAAATGTAATAAAAAGGTTATTTGATTAACATTACCTATGGGCGAATATGAATAAGCAAAAAAGTAATCCCCATAAAAATATAATAAATATTTTGATAAATGCTTAAGCCTCTAGACATGACGGTGTAGACGGCGGGAATGTATAGTTCATTTTTATCAGTAGTGTTTTATAAAATAGATAAACAGTTTATAAACACGGTATTCTGCAATTTGCGGTGCACGCGCAAGTGACTGGCGTTCCCGAAGAGGAAAATTGACTTAATTATTACATAATTCGAGGACAACAAATGGTGATACAACAAATTTATTTTTTAAATATTTTTAGTCAGTTTTGTAATATCTATTGAAGCCTTTGTTTTTTTAATAGCCGAGTTGTGTAACATCTAAAAATAAACATTAAACTGTGTAATATTGAGCTTTTAGGACTGATTTTTCCAAAGCCAGATAATCTTATCCGAGGAATAATTTTGAATTTTTGACAGTTCTTTTATACAAGTGTAAATAACTTTTAGAGAAACTATGTTTTGGAGAACTTAAAAAACTTTAAACTTGCTGTGATTTGCAATAACATTAAAATTTGTTATATTTTGTAGTTAGTCAATTTGATTTTTCGGAATTACAAACAAAAACGACTTTTAGTAAAAAATATAATAATTACAAATATTTTACTTAGGTACATCAAACTTAGTATTTTCCTTAAATACGAAACAGTTTTTTTTTTATTTTGAGTGGTAATTTTTCCATGTTCAAGATGGCGGACTCAGAGAAGGATCGGAACATAGACGTGGACTCCGAAGTCCCCACGACAGAAGCGGAGCGCGAAGTAGATTTAGACACTATCCTCGTAGAAGAGATTGGACAGTTTGGAAAGTACCAGTTGAGGACCTTCTTATTGTCTGTGGTCTTGGTGCAGTTCGTAGCATGGAGCGTCGTTGAATACATATTCACCACCTCTCGAATTAATACCAGGTAAAGAAATATGCCTATGTTATTTCGTACATCATGTATCTTAATGCGAAGGTGGTTTTGATGTCGTTTATTTATTTAATACCCTAGGGATTAAACAGCTATTTTAGTCCCTGTCCCTTCAAGCACATAAATGTACAGAGGCGGACTTAATGCCATAGGCCTTTTCTACCAATCAACCTTTGGGTGATGCAGAGACCAACAAATAAACCTCGTATAAAAAAAAATATAGATAAAATCCTAGTTATCCTCCAACTTAATTTTTTACAATATAATGCACAAAGGTTTGCCCTATAGCTTTCCACTCTACTTTAACTTGTTGCCTTTTCTGGACAATCCAACATGAACGCTTTTAAGTCACCAGACAGCGATTGCTAGATCTTCCACAGTGAAGACATCTAAGTACTTATTGCCCACATCGGCGATCCCTCTTTTATCATGTAGATAGCGTGTTATTTTGTATTTGGTCAGCCTTAATTTATTTATTTACTTTCTGACTGACCGACTCCTTAAAAATTCAAAAGTTGATGTAAATGGTTCAATCGAAATAAATGCTAGTTATAAAAAAAAAAACTTCTGGCAAAACCCATATTACATAAAATTAAATTTTGCATTACTGCAACAAAATAGATCGGAATATATTCAAATGTCAATGCAATTAAAATGAACGAATGAGTCAGTACAAATTATAAAGTTCACAGAATTATAACTAAAATAAAATATCAAATGCAAAAATAAACGTTTATGAGCTTGAGTTTTAAGTGTTCTATTATTATAGATGTCTGATCCCGGAGTGTGAAGGTGAACCGATGAGTTTCTCTCCATACTGGTTGGAGAACGCAGTGCCGCAGGGCGCCAGTCAGGGCTCCTTCGACAACTGCGAACGTTTCGCCAACGTGAACGCGACGCTGCGGGTGGTTGACAGCAACACCTGTCCCGCAACACTCTTCAACCGTGACACCCGCGTGCCTTGTGATGACTTCGTGTATGAAAACACAGACTCGGTTGTCTACGATGTGGGTTGAAAAAATGCTTGTTTTTTATATTATTGGATGCCAAACAATCCACGTCAGTGTTTAGTGGTCACCACCGACTATTGGCATCAGTTATATCAGAAACATCACAGAGGTAAAGCTGAAATGCTTCATGTTCTGTTCATGTTCTACTCTTGCATCAATACCTTTCAAACCAGAATTTCACAATATAAATCTGCTTGGTGGCAGAAATAGATAGCTTGGGTATTGTGTATATAGTATTCCGGAAGAAAGATGCTTGATCGGAATTCTTTATCACAATGTAGTACGGGATGGCGTGTGACGAATGGCGGCGGACACTGATCGGCACAGTGCGCACGTTTGGCACATTGGTGGCGCTGCCCATCACCGGCTTCGTGTCGGACCGCTGGGGCCGGCGGGTCGCGCTCACCATCAACGCCTTCAACACGGCCTGGCTCGGAGTCACGCGGTACTGGGCTAACACCTACTTCGGGTTTATGTTCTCCGAGTTTTTTGAGGCCACTTTCGGATCTGGAGGGTTTTCCTGCGCTTATATATTGTGTGAGTAATTTCTTTAAGTGTATATGTATTTGATTTATCCAGCTAAATAGGATCTATCTCTTTAGTTGAACAGAGGTTCTCCCAATGTGTATTGGATAACACAATAATACATAGCGGGCACATAGGTACTGTTTGTTTACTAAGAAACACTTCCAATAAGTGTCAATATGGAGTTCTTCAGAATAAATGGTTTACATAGTTATTTGGCATCGCAAAATGGCGTTAGAGAGACAGATAGAGAGAATACTTTTCTTTAGACCAAAATAGGATTAGGATATGCTGATGAAAAAAAAAAATCTCTTACCATGTAGTGGGAAAGTGTTCAAATGATAATAGTGACATGTAAATTAATTGTATCTTGCATATATTTTTGATAATAATCAATATGTTATATATTATGACGGCATATTGTCTAGCAGCTGCGAGAGACGACGACTAGGTGGCGCTAGTGGAACGTGCACCGGACGCATCATAGACAAATCATTCACTCTATCGATCATTTGGCTTAAAGGACTTGGTATCGATGCGTCTTGGTGCACGGACCACTGTCTCTCGACAGTCAGTACTGCCCGATTATTGGATGTGGAACGCTGTCTCTGACAACTAGTACTGTCCTTATTGCGGTGGGTGCATGGACCACTGTCCCTGACAGTCAGTACTGCCCTATGTGACCGCCCTCAATGTCATTATTAGTTATTTAATAATGAATTAATTTAATTTCTGTATTTTAAAGATTTAAGATAACTCATTGTTCGATTGAAATAAATTTATGTATTAGTTTTACTTCTGATGTCTTGGCCTAATCCGACATATATTTAATGCTAAACAAATAAACTTTATGACCTGCGATTATGATTACATTGTTTTGTTTCAAACATCGCGTGCCGCTTATCGAATAAATGTCATATCGTGTAACCCACATAAATTATTTATATATTGTTTTATCAGTTATTTTATGGGACTAATTAAAATAATTCATGTCACTTTTATGAATCAACATCCAACATTTTCAAAGAATGTTTGATATGAAGTTAGTGTGTAACTAACCACGGTTATCAAAATAGATGCACAATTTGTTATAGCACTTAGGTCTATTTAGTTTCTACTAAATTAATCCCAGGTAAATAACTGAATCATTTAGGAGCTCCTTTATTTAGTAACATCAAGGTATTAATATCGGATTTTTCATTGCTAAGCTGCTGTTCCCATCTAATTCATAAACATTGTCACAGTAATGGAGCTGGTGGGCCCGAAGTATCGAGTAACCGCTGGAGCAGCTATGAACACTTGCTTCGCGCTAGGACAAGTGACGTTGGGGTTGATTGCGTGGGGCGTACCCAACTGGAGGAAACTGACTCTAACCATCTACATCCCGCAGTTCCTTACCATCTTTTACTTCTGGCTCATCAGCGAGTCAGTGCGGTGGTACATGAGCAAGGGACGCTTCGATGAATCCGAAGCTTTACTCAGAAAAGTTGCAAGGGTTAATGGGAAAACACTATCTGAAAAATCCCTGCAAGCGTTACGGCGAACAGCGCAGGAAAAATTGAGAGTAAGTGCGGAGGAGGCGGAAAAACGCGGCGGCGAACCCTGGCTGGTAGTGCAAGTGTTCCAGCACAAGAAAATATTGATCCGTGTCCTCATCTCTCCAGTGTGGTGGATCACAACCACGTTCATCTATTACGGACTGTCCCTTAATGCCGTCAACTTGTCTGGCAATAGATATTTGAACTACGTGGCTGTAGCTGCAGTCGAAATCCCTGGCTTTTGGATTTCATATTTCCTGATGGACAGGATTGGAAGAAAGCCTTTATTGACAGGAGCTTTTTGGTTATGTGCTGCATGCCAGATTGCTTACATTTTTATACCTCAGGGTAAGCATCTTAACATTTGTGATTTTTGCGTAATAAACTTTATCTTAGTCTGCGTATTCTGAATTTTCGGCACTTCGCGAATAGCTGTGAAATACACGCCGATGTTAATTAATTCGGTAATATTACTCTGTCATTATTTTGCCCTCATCCCAATTTATTTGCGGTCGTCGCAACAAGCCAACATTACTGTATGATAATCTGTATCGATCGCTTTATAGTGTACTAAAAAATTTACTATGACACTGAATATTAATTTAGTTTTAGATGAATTAAGTGCCCTTTTTATAACTAAAACTTACACCACCTAATCAATGTTATTATTGCAATCCAAATATCTAGTATACTATAGAGCGATGTTTCACATTTCCATACAGTAATATTAACAATTTTATAAAGTTTGCGATGTTTCCAACTTTTAGGATGCACTCTCTTAACAGTTCTTTTTTTTTCTGCAGATTTGTACGCAGTATCGCTAGCAGTATACCTGATCGCAAAGATGTCGATAGCAATGGTGATGACGGCAGTGTACGTGTACACTGCAGAGCTGTACCCAACAAAACATCGACACAGCTTATTCGCTTACTCCTCGATGATGGGAAGGATTGGTTCCATGGTAGCGCCGCTCACTCCCGCATTTGTAAGTAACATTTTCGACCACTGTTACAATTTAATAATTGTTCTGTGTGGTTTGGTAAGGAAACAACAAACTATCTCAAACACTGTATAATTATAAAAATAAATCTACTCAACATTAACACATTCGGTAGCCGTTACGGGTCTACCGAAATAAAAAGTGGAACCTTAAGAACTAATTTACCTTATTACATTATAAATTAGGTAGGTGACTATTGTTATATTATAATACTGCCAGCCAGTTAAAATTTCAGCAGAAAGAGCTATGGTCGTGGGGAGTTGGAGATAAACCCAGTACTGTTCTATTTAAAAGTTTAAATTAAATATTATAAAATTCCAATATTAAGGTATAGTCCTCCCTCTCACTGAGAGGAGGCCTGTGTCCCAGCTGTGGGAAAATTATAGGCTGATTATGTATGTATGTATGTATTTTCGACATTAGTATGGCTATTGACTGAGTTGAACAAAGTATTGTGTTCCTTAAAATAACTTTAATAACAATCAACGTGGGAGTAATATTGGAAGCATGATTGAATTAAATGACATTAATATTCAGTTTTTTTTTTCAAAGAACTGAGAATTGAAATGTCATACGAGTTCCTGAAGGAGTATCACAGGGGTCTTTTTTCGGTCCGCTGCTTTCTCTAGTTCTAACTTTAACGGCAGCTTTTTAGCAGTAACATTAATAGCCACTAAAAATGTATGATTATTTAATTTTATATATTTGATATTGTTTGTTTTGTTTCATGTTTGATTTCATTGTTTGACTTAAAAATATTGTTTTCTTTTAAGAGTATGAATTTCATTATTTCAACAAATTATATCGCTTCTGTTACAGGCTTTACAATGGTTTACTGCGCTGCCCTTCGTATTATTTGGCTCCTTCGCACTGGTATCCGGTCTTCTGATCTTCCTAACACCAGAGACTCTTGGCCATACTCTGCCAGACACCTTCGAGCAGGCAGAACAGATCGGTCTCAACAATAAGACGAAAAAATTACCAAAAAACTGACAACATTTACCTGTCTATAGTGTATTCCATGGAAAATCTCGTATTTTTATATATAAGATTAGATAAGAATAAAGTAAAACTTGCCGATTATGTATTTTATTGAAACCAGGATCTTCGTCGGACCTCGGGCTATTAACACCTGCCATAACAGTTTACTTAACCAAGTGATGCATTGTGTGCTGGTACCTAACGAACCTTGCCTGCAGCTAAATTGATTGCCTAACACCACCATGTTAGCACCACAGATATCATTATGCTATATTAATATGGATGAGCAGGAAACGCGAGAAACGGGTGAAGATAAATTTTAAGGGAAAATAATGACTTTACTTTGGAATCTAACTTTTATAAACTAGTAAACGAAGAGAATAATCATCGAGTAAAAGCGACCATAGAGTAAAAAACTCGTGTCTTGAATAAATTCGATGTACTAGGGAAAACCCGGAAAACCTGCCTGTAGCCTGGAAAGTTTTGAGCCTAAGTACCTTTAAGTGTCATTAATGACTCGCGCTGCGCAGTACTAATTGCGAGTATCCTAAGTAGTATAAATACCAAGTTTCATGTCATTAGCATCATTACGCTTTCAGTAATTGAACCGTAAACATCACCATGTCCGAGAAATCCGCACTTTGCACGAAATTGGAGTACAGAGTTGTCATAAAATTCCTCTCAAAGAAGAACAAAACGCCAACGCCCAGTACGTCGATTCTGTAAAATTCAGACAACAACTCGCATCTCACATCGCTATTCACTCTCACTTCGCATAAGGTTCAAACTGACCTTGATTTTGCATTCTGTAAGCATCACCTCGTCACTTGCGAAGTGAAGTGAGCTCCGAAGTGACCAATATTGCACTAGTGACTACCATCTCAACAAAATGTTAGTCGAGATTTATCGACTCCAGTTTTTTGACACAATTGTTGAGTTTTTGGCACAGAATTAAATTAAAATTATTTTTTATAGTAAGAAAATAGAACTTTGCTTTTAATTCAATATTTATTCCTAAGAACATTGTAATATTTCTCGAAAAAACAATATATTTGTAGCTGGCAGATAGATTGATTTGCCGATTGTCAAAATAAAAAGAAAATGGATAAAAGTCAAAGGATGACATGTAAACAAACAAAGGGAGAGATTGTGATTTTTATTATTGTAAAATTGAGAAAAAGTACTTTTAAACTCAAACCAACTCATCTGTCGCTATCCTTATAGCGATAATCGTATTTCGGTCGTTTATCGTCAAGTGCTGACTGAAGTGTAAAGTGTTAAAGTCAAGTTATGAGAAGTATACAAAAAAACAAGCTAAATATACTATAAACTACATTAATTATTAACTTTACGCGTGATAAAGTGTCCCTTGGGCTTATCGTTTATCATGTTCGTGTTTTGGAAGTTTGGAAATGAAAGTTATGAACAAACATTCTGCAAGAACATGTCACCATGTACAGACCGACAGCGGCACAAATTGATGCTCTCCTCATCAAGATTTGGCCCAAGGCAACTTGAGGAGCATCGACAGTCGTACCTACGCTGAATCATCGACTGTGGGAAGAAATTTGCACCACGCTGAATGCTATATTATTTTTAGTCTTACTTGTAACAAATTGAAGATTAGTTCTAGTTGTTTAGTATTGTAAAAATATATATTATTCATTATTATCTAATGATTGTATCAGTCTTTCCCTCTCTCTTTGTGCCCTCCTCAAAGCATCTGCGACAAATCATCAGCAAATATAGCAGGCTGATTATATCACCTGCCGGGAGTTCTCAGATTCAAAATCATCTTGGGTTAACTCCGGAGCACTCACTCCGGCCCTTACCTATGCACATATTATGCAAAACACAGCAGGGTAACATTATTCTGCCTCCTCTATGTGCATCCTAGTGCACGTCTCTTGCTGCCAAGAGACACCTCCATCAACCTTTGACTATCCCAAATGTGTGTTCAATGGTGGAGCAGGCACGCTGTTTACAATAAAAAAAATCTAGAGCATAAACCTTAAAAAAATAGGTTGGTACAATTTCCTTACACAAATCTTTTAATATCTTCTGAATGCGTGATCCGATTTACATACATCCAATTGGAATATTAGTTTTATACACAACTCTATCATTTGAGACCGAATTTATTTCAATATCTACATAAACAAAAAAACACATTTTCAAGTTACGTAATTATACCTATATGACAATCCTTACACATATTCCAGAAAATGCCTTACAAACGTACTTTAATCAGTGTGCGGGATTGATCCAGGTATAAATACGGGAAGAATGAAAAAATACGTTGCTTGATGGTCACAGATGTAGGTAGCCGGTCGAAAAAGTTAAGAAAAATAAAAACGATTAGCTACAATCTACGTAGCCTCAACATAAACTGTAGATATGCGGATTTCTGTAGGCGCTTGCGATACTGGATTAGGATATGAAAACTAATAATAAAACTAAGCTAGATAAACTAATTATATAGTTATTGTACTAATTTTTATAACTGTGACATAAAAATATAATTTTAACACTATTTATATAGGATTTCTTCTATTTTCACTCGTAAAATAGCTACTTATTATTTGACACTTTGAATCGGGTTCGAGTGCGAAGTAAGCGTCGAAGTGACGGCGGAATTACGTTACAGAATACCACTTCTTACGTCATCTCATACTTTATCTGTCAAAATCTCACGGTCAATTTAGTTCAACTCGCTGACACGCTCGCAAGGGTAGCGCTAGTGTAGATTCGAATTGTCAACCGAGTTTTTAGAATACCAATCAAGAAACTCACAGCGGATTCAGATTCGAACTTTAGAACGAGGTCTTACAGAATCGCACTGCAGGTCGGGACGTCCAAACACAGCCGTTACCGAAGAAAACATTGAAAAAGTGAAAAACTATATTACTACAATGAACGGAGACTATTACGCCACATTGTTGACAAACGTACGTCAAGTGGTTGTCGAGAAAAGGAGAAGCAAACTGGTGAAAGGAGTTCTGTTTTTGCAGGACAATGCGCCCGTGCACACTGCGCGAGTTGCAAGACGTGCCCTCGCCGAGACAGGATATGAAGAAATCAACCACCCACCCTACAGTCCAGACCTGGCCCTTAGCGATTATTTCCTTTTTTTCGAATTTGGAAAAGGACCTCCGAGGACGAAGATTTTCCAGTGACGAGGAAATGAAGGCGGCCGTAAACGAACATTTCGAAGGCAAAGACAGCGAATATTTTTTGACCGGTTTAAAAGCTCTTTTAAAAAAATGTAAGAAGTGTATTTTAATAGAGGGAGACAAGAATACGAAAGCGTCCTTCAAATCTACGTTATATTATTGTTCGTAGAATCACGTAATAGTAATGTCGTCATAAATCATAAGAAAGGACACGTACTAGTTTGTGACCCGAATGTTAATTCACGTAACGTTCACGTTTCATGTCAACGTAAAATAGTGAAACTAATTTATGATTTGTTTATTATCTTTCGTTCACTAAAGTTGTTTTAACAAGGTTTCTAAAAACCTTGGACCCTAATAAGGGTCAAGTATCTTAAGTTCTAATCTCGATGGACTAGAAAACTAGTGGGAAGCAAATATTTAATTTTAATAGTATATTCAGTTATTTCTGAGATTGCCGGTAAACCTATAATTGGTGACTGTGTAAGACCGACACTATTGTGATCTATAGTGCTTAAGATATATTTATTATACATAGAAGCTTGTTGGTGTACCTTCATCATCATCTGCCTAGCCTTTTCCCAACTATGTTGGGGTCGGCTTCCAGTCTAACCGGATGCAGCTGAGTACTAGTATTTTACATGAAGTGACTGCTGTTGGTGTACCTTAATAAATAAAAAAATAGTACTTTCATACCTACATTTTATCGGATCGTGGTAAAAAGAAAGGCAAGCCTTGCCCTACAGTAAGTTGTCACAAGATTTTTTTTATTAAAAAAAAATCTTTTCATAACTAGTTTACGCCAGTTATGTTTAAAATATTTAAACATAACTGGCGTAAACTAGTTATTAGAAATGTGGGTGTTGGTACCTATTTCAATACATCTCTGCCTAACCCTTCTGGGAATACAGGCGTAAAAATAGTCCCTTCAACACTAGATGCGACTTACAAAGGCAATTATCCATACTATCCACAGTAATACTATAAATGCGAAAGTGTGTCTGTGTGTTTGTCTGTTACCTCTTCACGCTCAAACTGCTGAACCGATTTATATGAAATTTGGTATAGAGATAGTTTGAGTCCCGGGAAAGGACATTGGATAGTTTTTATCCCGATATTCCCACAGGAAGCTTATGCGGCTGAAACCGCGGGGCGCTGCTATTGTCTATATAATTGGAAATTAGAGAGAGATGCATCGTGAGAATTTCTTCTTAAAATAAAAGAGTATCCTGACCAGAAGAAAAATCTTTTCACATTGATATAGAGGTGAAAATGATAAAAAGAATAATCATTCAGAGATCTTTCGCGATAAACTCGTTTCTATGAAGTATTTAATGCTCCACTTTACACTATACAGAAATTACATAAAAACAACTGAACGCAAAGAAACAAAATCACTATCACCACGCGGCTATTTCATAAGCATGTTTAGCTAAATATTTTAGATTCAGTAATATCGTTCTAATTTCTGTAATAAGTACCCAATTATACGAAAGCTTACTATTTAGATCATATCTGCTAAACAGGATTTAATAGTTAATTATTTTTTTGTATTCGTAAAATGCTTTTAAACTAAGTGCTTGGTAATTAGTCTAAATATATTATTATAAATAAGACTAAAAATATTACGAACATTACGAGCACTTTTAATTAAATCTCGTATGCTGTGCTTATTGCAGCGTGACCTCTGCGGTTACAACCTTTTTTATTTCGCTACATTATGCAGGAGCGCAGTCTTTAACGAGAGTGTTTGTAGTAGATAGAAATGGTATCATTTAAGAAAGACGTTAACTTGTTCAGTAACATTCTTCTCGACACTATGGTCATATGCCCTTGGGTCTTTAGAATGCATTTCTATATAGAAATACGTTCTAAAGACCCATTTATTCTAAGCCCAACTATCACTATCATCGATCACTAGGAATTTTCACTCTTTTCAGACCGGTTTAAGAACTGTACCCTTTCAACGAAAAATCGAGTCCACCTCTATTTCTACGATTGAATTTAGATAATTTCGATTAGAGGTTAAAGGTTTGATATTATTCCGTTGATTGAGGCATATTCAGAGCAATTTTACATAGCCCAGCGACTTGGAGTCCTCGGGACGTTTGACTAACAACAAAGGGCCACACGTGGGCGTAATAAGGTTAAACTTCTAGCAAAGTCGCTCTGTTTTTGTAGAAATATACGGATGAATGTTGTAAACAGGACAGTCACACACGTTTTTCTTGCCGTGAAAAACTGCGGTTTATTCCCCGTGTGTATGCACGGTCGTCAGTGTTGTATGGAACACTATAGGAGCTTGTTGACATACACGTTTTTCAACGGCGTGATTTATACGTCGTGCCGTAAAGAAACCGTGCCGTGTACAAAGGGCCCCTTATAAACTACTGTGTGATATGGTTTCCAATATGGCAAGCAATATGGTAGTGGGATAACATTTTTAAGTGAGTATAATAGTGGCTATGCTGCCACCAGCAACGCAATAAATGGCTAAATAAGCATTTCACTAAAAAAATTTGGTTCTTCTCATTTCGAAGACTATTTTTTTTTGTGTCCTTTACATCTTTAACACGCTGTCTAAATCTCTCTATTTATTGTCCTATCGCAGGTATGCTGGAAGAGATTTCTTATGAAATAAGCATCACCTTTGTACCTATTTTTCTGTTCTGTTTTTTTCTTGTCTGTTTATATATGTGTGTACATAAATGGTAAAATAAATAAGTAAGATTCTACCTAATAGATACGTATACAGCTAGATACAACTAGTCTAGCCGAGACGTTTATAATGATGTCGCATTTGTAGTCATAGAGTAAAATATATCCCAAGAAAATTTATGAAGAATACACGTGCGTTATTCCCGGGGACGATATTTATATTTCGAAGAAGCGTCAATATTGCAAATAGTAGCGTTAGGTGTCGAGGAGATGGAAATAAATCGGCAACACAGTCTTGCTTGTATATAAAGCGTTTTTTGAGGATGCAGCTCAATCGCTATAATTGTTGTCTTGTCTGGAAAAAAATGAGGAGAAGCGTGACGGAGTAGGTAGGTTACAATTTTCAGGACATGATGAGATAGGTGTCTAGTGTGTTCTTTTTTATTTTATTGTTTTTATGATTTTGTTAGGTTTAATGTCCATTTTTCGTGATTTTTATTGTTTGTATTTCCTGTACTTGTCCCAAATAAAATACTTTTCTTTCTAGTAATTATATTTATTATGTCAACGAAATTACACTAAGAGATCATGATTCAGCCAAAATACTGTAAGACTGGTCTTTCTTTCCAGTTTTGAAAAACTTTTTGAAGACGTAAAAGTCTGTAAAATAACAACAAATTAACATTGGGCATAAACTTGCAAAAATTCATTCAGTTTACGTAACTAACAATTCAGAAGTCCACATTCAGTAGACTACGCCAATATTTAGCATTATTTCATTTAAGTAGCCTGCAGGCTTAAAACTTCAGTTGAAATAACTCTGTAACTTCTGGAGGTTTTCCCAGAATATCATTCCGTATGTTCAGCAATTCCAAAAACGTAATTATATATATCGGATCCACGACGCGCGATGTGGCGTAACCGCAGCGGTTCGCAGCGGTCCGCAACGGCTCGCACCGGTCCGCATCGAGTCGCCACGCGTAATTCAAGGCCATGGGTCAGGTAGTCCCTACAGAACAATTAATTTGCATATTTTTCTTTCAACCAAATTAATTTAAAATTTGGAAGGGTTACAAAGGGATTAAAGCTTGGCTCACTTTATTTTTCGATGGAATTTTGTATTCCATCTACTTTAAATTTCCTGATTTTGAATTTTACAGAATCAAGGGAGGCGTAGTACTGAAATAATTTTATTATGAATAGAAAATAATAGGCACTTCGAGTATTCTAGATTTTAATTAAATTACTCAGAAACTTAGATAAACTTAAAAGGGGAAGAATAGAATAGAATACAATACTCTTTATTATGTACAGACAGCACATCAACCTACCCGAAACTGTCAAATTTTCCCAATCAATTTTGAACCTTATGGTTTAGCAATTAAGTTGAAAATGTATTAAAGAAATTTGACAGATTGTATTAGGTTGATGTGCCGGTCTGTACACCAAATAAATTACAGACATAAAGAAGAAGAAACGAAGAAGAAGATACGTTTCTTGGTCACAGCGCGCGGTGCTACTTGCATGGATGGCAATGCTGACCTTTATTTAGTGTTTGTTCGCTATTTTTGTGAGAACAAGATATATAATACAAAACAAGCTACATACGCTCAGAAATTACCTTCATTATAAACCTTAAAACGCTGACCACACATTTCTATAAGTTCCAAAACATTCCTATCTACATTACCTTACCCCCATCCTCCGTTGTACGTACATACATCTACATATAAACGATTTACATGAGTTGTATTGTCGAGGGCACTCGAGCGCAAGCCAAGGTTTCAAGGACAGATACGAGTACTTGACAATCGTATTTACTGAACCCTGACATTCGGTAGGAAACTTTCAGCATTTACGATAAAGGTGGAGCCTGAATTGTCAAAAGCGTTCGAAGAATGGAATCTCTTTCTTCGTAGGACAGGGATGACGAACCTATATACATCTCCGTGACATTTTTATTAACTGATTAGAAATATTAACTGTGGCCATGCCGTGCCAACAAACAATCTTGTGTACTGGAAAAAAACTATATACTTTCACAATAATACTCTTTAATATCATATACAGTAATGAACATAATAAGCAGTTTTATAATATTTACTATATAATGCAATGCGTTGCAATGCCTTTTTTTTTTTGTTAGGAATCTTCTCTGGCTCGCAGAAAATAAGTTACCAAAGTTTCATCACAATCGGACGAGACATTTTCGAATTTTTGCGAGACTAACGAACAGCGATTGATTTTTATGTATAAGATTGAAATTTAAAAATCGAATTAGTACGACTTCTCCTGTTGGAAACTAGATGACTTAGGTACCCGCCTAAATTCATGCAATGTTGCCGTGCCCAAATTATTTTGCTACATGCCACCCTGGCACGCGTGCCATTGGTTCGCCATCCCTGTTGTAGGGGGTAAAAAGAATAGGTCCTAGACACAGTTCTAGAAGATTTTTTCTATACCTAGATGAGGAAGTATTTTGTTCATGATAATGCCAGCATATTATACTCTAATAACCTAAACTGCAGTTGTGGCCAAGTGAGCAGTGGTGGCCAAATGGTAATAGCCGCGACTTACGAGTTGTAGGTCGTAGGTTCGACAGACAGGCACTTTACTTTGTGTAAATTATTTAATCACCACTGCTCTCAAAACGGTGAAGGAAAACATCGTGAGGAAACCGGCATGTCCTAGAACCAAAAATTCGAAGACATGTGACATCTGCCAACCCGCACTGGGCCGGCGTGGCGGCCCACTCCCTCTCACAAAGAGGAGGCCTGTGTCCCAGTAGTGGGAACATTATATGCTGATTATGTATGTATGTATGTTATGTAACCTAAACAAATACAAAAAAAAATGTAAAATTGCTTGTCTATGTATGTTAGTAAAACACGTGTCGACGGGTACAGTTGCCTCTGTCGACGCGTGTCGCTCGTGTGTACGAGCACTAAGCTGAATTCCTCTACACATCATTATACAGAAAAGCGTGTACAGTGGGTTCCTACTCCAAAGTAATCCTGACATATTAATGTTGAAAATTATTTAGGCAGCTAAATACTCGAGAACGAGGGTTCATATTAATTTCTGAGCAAATATTATGAACGAATGCACAATTTATCTTTAACAAAAATTTGTCATACTAAGCGTACGTATTTAAACATTCTTAGGTAACATACTTAGACAGGCTTCACAAGACGTCTTAACTCGAGAAGTCTAATGAATCACCAAAAAGAAAAGATAGTTTCAAAAAGGTAAATATGTATAATTAGTTTCATTCATCAATTGTGCTTAGCATCAGGCTAATGGACCGCGTTCCAAACGTCGAGATACGAAGACGTACGAAGGTCTTTGATATCGGAACACGTATTACGGGACTCAAATGGACTTGGGCATGACACCTGGCAAGGCGCAGTGATGACAGGTGGAGTAAGGCTGTGACATAGTGGCTTCCAAGGACTGGAAGACGAGATGTCGGTAGTCCGGCGGCGAGATGGGCAGACGACATCATTGCCATCGCGGGCAAAACCTGGATGAGGCTGGCACAGGAGCGTGGGAATTGGCACAAGAGAAGAGAGGTCTGCTCAACAGTGGGTGAAGTCAGGCTATGGATGATGATGATGAATGTGTATTATTCATGATTTAATATTGTATAGTGACCTTGTGAAGGCCACAAGAATCCATTGGATGCGAGAAGCACCGAAAACCGTTTGAAGCGGAAATGCTTGGAGGAGGTCTATCTCCAACAGTGGACATCTTTGGGCTGAAATAGAAATTGAAAGAAATAGAAAATATGTATTGTCCAGGTAATACAGTACGCAGGATCACTGGTTAGCAGCAAGTTAAGAAGACTTGAGTAGCTTAAAATGATGATGATGATTCCCACGGCATTTTTTAGTTAAATCAGAAGGCGCCCTCTGTCGGCGCAACCACGCGTTTAGATCACCTGAACAAAACGCACGAGACGGTCACGTGGTCGCAGCAGAAGCGCTTGCGACCACTACACCAATGAGGCTGTCAAATGAAGTTCGTGCTGATAAGAGAAAAGAAGAAATTGAACCAACTTATTTAGATGGCCAATAAACAGTGCCAAGGGAAAGCAATGAAAACTAAACTATCTGAAACATACCTATCACTAAAGAAAGTAGGTACTTATATAAAGTATAAAGTCTCGGGGGTGACATAAAATATTTATATGAAGTTGGGACTGAACGGCAATTCCACGCTATGGCTCCTCCGGGATGGACGTGTTGACTGGGGTAATGATGGAAAAATCTGGAAGGTTTGGGGTCAACGAACTTTATGTAGGGCGAGTTTTCGGAGTCGGATATAATAATTGTAAGTCTAAATACGCGTGAGAAAAATAGAAACTGTGAGTAAATTACTGAAGAAACGAAAAAAATGAAAACGACAATAAATGATATATTCTCGTGGGATGCACTATAAAGTACTCATTGCATTTCTGTCCAACAGCTTATTCAGATTCTGGACGAGACTCGGAAACATTCGTGAGACAACTTGTTCGTAAAATAATAAAATTGTTGGTACAACAGCCGGATATTGACAACATAAGAACGTAGGTTAGTACCTAATAAATATGATATGAAATCGAAGTGATTACACACTAGCTTCTGCCCGTGACATCGTCCACGTAAAGCTTGTTCCCAGTCCCACCCCGCGCGTCGCATCGCTTTGCCCGCCCGCACTGTTACTTCGTTTTCACTTAGCGTTCTTTCTGACTTTTTTCATTTTGCTTAGTCCCTAAAGCTTCTAACGTGATGTTAAATAGCCTTAATTCTTCCTCTAAAATTGGGCTATCAAATGCAAAAAGAATTTTTCAATTCCGACTGATGGTTCCAGAGGTTAGCGCACAACCATCAAACTCTTTAGCTTTATTATTAATACTAGCTGCGCCCCGCGGTTTCACCCGCATAAGCTTCAATCCCGTGGGAATATCGGAATAAAAAGTATCCTATGTGTTTTTTTTCTTTCTTTTTTTATAGGTACACTAGTATATAATATCTATATAGGCTGACTGGTAAACATCGCGAAAAAAAATCAGCTGTTCCCTACATTTTGACGAGTTATACGAACATAAATGTAGGGAACAGCCGATTTTTTTTTCGCGATGTCAGGTTTGGTCCAATAGTAAAATTTGTTTGTTATCATGAGAACAACCACGTGTTTAGGTATCGGACACTAATTACCAGTCACCCTATATATATTTTAGTGTTAAATTGTAAAATATGTTATGTGTGTTAGAGATTAAAAAATATAAGTTGGCCTATGTGTTAATCCTGATTATAAACTATCTGTGTGCCAAAATTGATCCAAATCCGTTCAGCCGTTTGAGCGTGAAGAAGTAACAAACATATAAACACACACACTCACAAACCTTCGCCTTTATAATATGATACATAGATTATGCACAAACGACAGTTATACAAAAATCCCTCCAAACACAAGCAAATCATCATACCAATTTCATTCACAATTCTTTTTAAGACTCGTGTGTCACACCAATTTTTCTAGTTATTGTACGCCGGGTCACCCAATATAAATAGTGAATCAGAAAGGGTCGGTCACGTATAGCGACCCCTTTACTAATACGAACGTGCACAGTAAATGTAGTACGATAACAGTAGAATAACTACGAACAAAAGTTTGAATCGACGACGCACTGATAGAGATCCAGAAAAGAACCGCTGTTACCGACATAGCTTGCAGAGTAAGCAAGCTGAAGAGGCAGTGGGCTGGCCATGCTTGTCGAAGGACCGATGGCCGATGGAGCAGACGAGTCTTGAGGTGGAGACCGTGTATCGGCAAGCATAGTATCGCCCATCAGCTAAATGGACCGACGACCTTAAGAAGGTGCACAGAGGTGGACAGACTGAATGCGGAAAGCGGAGGACTGGGTGTTATGGCGCATCCTGGGAGAGGTCTATGTCCTGTAGTGGACTGCAATAGGCTGAGTTGATTGGTTGACACACAGAATAAATAATTACGTAAATATGGCGCTCAAATCCAACATTATATCGTGGTACTCTACACAGCAGCCTCCATCACAGATAAAACTATAATCCAAGAAAACTGTACTTTAATTTTTTTAAATATATTTATATACGTAGGTACTTCAACATATTTTTTTCTATTTTTAAGATAAAAGGTTAGCGATTTCAGACTTACATTAACTATTTAATAAATCCAGGTTTCCTCACGAATTCGCGACATTATTAAAACAAAATAATGAAAAATTTTAACTTTAAAATTACTTTTATTTAATTTTTTTTTCAATACTAACGCTCAGAGGAATAGTATAAAAAAAATATAGTCAAGTAAATCTTCTGTTTCCTATTTCCACGGTGCCTGTAACCTACCTGCGAATCTATACGTTTCATCTTTTAACTTTGAAGGGTAGAAAGCTAAATTGAATTTCCTTACCTACTCAGAGTAATTGAGTTAAAGCTGAATGAAACGTTGTTTGCAGCAGGTTGGTTATTACCAGGATAAAGGTTAATATGCGTTTTATGTATGTAGTAACTACATATAATTTAAGTTTGCATTTTAGTACTATATAATATACAGTCTGGTCAAAAAGTCGAGATAAAGGAGTTTATTTCCAACAAATGGCACGGCCATTATTCAATTGCCCTAAAAGTTATGAATATTTTTTAACAGAGTTCGTTTACAATTAGACTAATTTTAAAAAGATGTGAACAATAAAACAAACGGTGTTGTATTATAACTAGATAATGTATCAGCACTACAAAAATTCTATTGCGGCTCTGGGTACCAAATTTCAAGAGCAATTAATATTTCTTCCAAAAATTTTGAAGCGTTACCAAAAATTATTTTTCACTTTAAAAGCGTTGGAAATGACCTCCATTATCTCCCAGTATTTCGTTTGTTTTTTATCCACGACTTTTCGATCAACCTGTATATATAGCTTCTAGTCAGTTTCTTTATTTATTTATTTAATACTTCAAGCTCATAAATGTACAGAGGCGGACTTAATGCCATAGGCATTTTCTACCAGTCAACCTTTGGGTGATGCAGAGACAAACTAAACAGTGGTAGGTGCAATCATGAACATTGAGGAATAGATATTTTAAATATAAAGATACGCATAATCCTATTAAAACTATGAATAGTTTCTTTCTTGTTAAATTGCATTTTAAAAAGTTCTCATGTGTTGTTCAGCTGATAAACTACAATTCTAATTTCATCTCTTTACTAGTGGTTGTAATGGCAAGACATCATGTCATTTGATTTAAATATGTTTATATATTTTATTTATCTTTTAGATTGATTCTTTTATATTTTGTGAACGTCAGAACCTTTTAGGCCTTGTATACTGTAGAATTGTAGACCATTTTCTATTTTATTAAGTACCTCAGACTTTTTGACAGTCCATATATTGACCTCCCATACCTATTAACGCTATAATTTGAAAACATTGTAAAAGCCAATTATTTTTAACACAGTAACTTATTATTAATAATAGTACAAGCAAAGAGTAACCGTGGAGTTTCTTTCTAGTAGTTCTGCATAGAAAACGACCAATTACAATCGTGCACCTAGCTTCTGACCTCATGCGTGAGGGATGAGCATGATGTAAACATTCAGATGGCAAGCATAAGCGTGCGTTTGATGCACCCGCAAACTCTTGCTTCTCGTGTGCCTGCGGAAGCATGACAGGAAAAGTACGTACGAAATGAAAGAATGCAGGCAACGCGCATACGGACCAGCAGACGCCATCGAAAAAGGTCCTTTGGGCGTGTGGCGGCATCTACAACGCCATATGTGAACTACGAATCATACTGACATCACGCAAAACCCTGCATCGCGCAAGCAGAGTTTACCGCGCAACTAGCAATCTCGTAAATACAATGTCCCGACATCAATCGTCGGGCAGTAGTCCACCAGATAGGACACCAGTCTGGTCGTAGGATCCTCACTTTTCTATAGAGGATGAGTGAGCTTATCGTCCTTTTCCTCGTACATCTATAGGCGTCCTACCCTACGTTAGCCAACATGTTTGATTAAACATCGTATTACTAAACTTTACATTGTCAAATATATCTAATAATTATATTCCATTTATTTTTGGCCGCATAACTTTATAAGGCGTCTATTATGATCATGTTATTATATCTCTCCTAGTAATAACTTCTGTGTAAAATCATTAAACGCCCACAGACTGTGTCTAGGTTTAATTCCATGGACCAAGCTAACAAGACTATATATATTTACGACATAAAAGTTAATTAATATAACGAAAACTCGTAAATATTATTGTACCAGGTTAAAAATAATTTCTCCTGGAAAAGTGGTTTATGAAAGATAATATTATCGTGAAAAGATTTTATGCTTCATTAAAGTTAGCAGCCATTGAAATACTGGGAATATAATTGAATACCTACCTACGCACCAATTACGAGTTTAGAAAGCTAGAAGGTATTCTTATGGTAGAATTATCAATCAACTCAGACGGATATAGGGGTAGGGCTACTGGAATAAAATTATACTGACCTATCGTAAAGCAGCATGCGAGCAGTGGTAGAGCAGTAGAAGCAGCCGCGACATACGAGTTGTAGGTCGTCGGTTAGAACCCTGACAGGCGCTTTAATTTGTGTAAATTATTTTATCACCACTGATCTTAAAACGGTGAATGAAAACATCGTGAGGAAACCAACATGCCCTAGGACCAAAACTTCAAAGACTTGTGACATCTACCAACACGCACTGGGCCGTATAGTGGATTAGAATCCTCCCATCTCAGGTACCATCTCCACGAGTGAGATAATCGCAGCGATGGTCTCGCCGTGCCATCAAATTCAATAGGAACTCTATAATCAATCTCCACACGGCGATATCATCGCGACGATAATTTGATGGCACCGCAGGACTATCGCCGCGATTTTCTCGCCCGTGGAGATGGCGCCTCACAGAGAGGAGGCTTGCGTCCCAGCAGTGGGAACATTATAGGCTGATTATACTTTGCAGGACCTTGCTGGCTAATATTTTTACCACCAAGGGTAGCGGATTTATTAGAAGATACAAAAAAGCTAAGAATAGCAGTCGTTTTAAGAATTGAGTTAAAAAAAAAAACTAACTTCTGCCTTCAAACAGCGTAAGAAATTCTCTTTGTAAAAAAAATATTTTGTTTCAGGATTCCTTCTGCTCAAAATTCAATTCGATATCTTAATAATGAAGACAGCTGTAAGTTGTTGTCATATCATTTCAATTTTGGTCTCAATTAGTTAGTTAATTGAAACCAAACTTTACGCATTATTGCGGCTACAGACTCCTAATCAAATATTTGATTTGACCTTAGGAATGTTATGCAAATGACTTACAAAATCAACATATTGGATGATTAGCTGTCCTGAATAAGCGATTCACGCAGGATAATGGAGCATGGTTATTTTTGTTTGGTAAGTATACGTTTAAATTTTTCGGTCTCGTCAAGAGGGGATGGGCAGAGTTGCATGTACCTAATCATCATCTGTCTATCCTTTCCCAACTATGTCGGGGTCGGCTTCCAGTCTAACCGGATGTAGTTGAATACCAGTATTTTATATGGAGCAACTGTCTTTATTTATTTATTTACGCAAATCTTCCCTACAACTACCATTACCTACAAATCAGCGACCCAATGCGATAGAGTGGCCTTACATACTAAATCCTTAATTTAGATCCTATAAAATTACATAATATGTCCTAAATCTTAACCTACATCTAAATAACATATTATATATATTGTAGCTTTTGCGAATTCACTCAAGTTGCACCACAATACATCAGCCCTCTCGTGAACTTCGTTCGTTCTAGTGAGAGGAGTTCTCGCCAGTAGGTTGGTTCTGGCTGCAGGCAGCTGCTGCAGGCAGCTGCGGCTGCGTACGTCGCCGCCTCCTCACGTACCGGTCTGGCACGCAAAGTTCCAGGTGCCGCAGCACTCCCGGGTTATGCGCCTTGCTAAGCAGTAGCTTCACTACATACGCCGCGAGTGCAAAGTCCCGTCGCACGTTTAACGCGTTGTACCCTACCATACCCAGTACAAATAGCGTAGGGTACATCAATGGCTAAAATGGATATACCCCATACAGCTTGAAGTACAGGTTAGTGTCTTGTGAACTTATTTAGTTTGGCCCTTATATTTATGACCTCCAGAACCCTGTTCCTCGGTAACATAATACCTCTCGGTAAGACTGGTTGTCAGACTTTTCGACTTTTGACTACTCGTATCGACTGTCAAGGATTTATGAATGACAGCCCGGACAACGGTTTAACGTGCTTTCTGAGGAGTCTCGGCATGTAAAGATAGAACCATTCACGGACCCACCTCGGCAAGCGTTGCTGAACAAGGACGATCAACGCGTTGTTCGAAACTGTTATTAATAAGGTGTATAAACCTAATACAGCAACTTTTTCCTAATTATGACTAAACCAATAGAAGGCGAGTCTATTGCTAATAAAACAAACTGCGGGTTGCTTACTGTGAAATCCTTTAAAATCTTTCCTATAGGAAAAAACAATTGAACTCAGGACCACAAGCTCAGCATGCTTGAGACCAGGATAGTATTCCCGTTTGAGCACCTATGCACTGAGCACCAAAGGTATTCCCATTGGAGAACCAATCAATAATTTTACGTCAGGCAGACCAAAGTAAATTAAAATGAAATAAAATTGTTTGTTCTGTAAATAGGATAGTATAATCACTTATGCACGTCAAAAATTATGATATTATTATTATAATTAAGCTATTGCATAGCTTTTATCTTGGGCTTTGAGCGCGGCGACCGAATGAAGAAATTCCGTAACGAAAACAAACCTAACACCCCCCACTCCGACCGGCACAGCGGTGCAGCGTTGAAAGCCGTGCATCGTCTAACGTCGTATCAGTTCAGCAGACTTCGGCACGGTGTTTGTGTGCGTGCGACTCCGATATCCGTGGTGCGACTAGACGTATGCTATGCAATAGCTTTACCGCGGCAGTCCCCGAGTGCCACACGTATTTTTTATTTTTATAAAATAAATTATTAATATACTCAAGGGTCAAAGTCCAGATTCAATCTTGGTCAGATCATGTGAAGACAATGTAGATTAGTGTCTGTTCGTCTTTTGAGAAAAGAACCACACAGATTTGAGTGGAAAAGTCTAATCAGTGCAAGCATTTGTCAGTAATCGTGTAGCTCAGCTCAAAACTTGAGGAGCTCAACTGTCCAGTCGTAATACCAGAAGTATAATATAGTGCACCGTTTCATTCACAATTTCCCGTAAAATGATCCCTGTAAATTACAGGTTCAGTCCATACCTTTATCGAAGCTATTATAGCAATTAAAAACAAATTAGCGTTAGTTATTATCTTGCTATTATACTCCTGGGCGAAGGCTTAATTACTGTCTTTATTCTACATTATCTGTTGTAATGCTTTCGGTTTGTTTATGACCTAGGTAGTTCTATTGTTAAAGAAGGAAAATAATGACTTGTATTTTCACTCGTAATTTGTCAAGTTACTTCTTGAAGTACAAAAATCTTGTCTTATATTTGGCGCAGCTGTGAGGCACACATTCCTACTTTACACTTTTTTTTTTCGCAGTATTATGTTAACACTAACGTCATTTCTGATCTGGTAAGTTGCTTCCTTCTCCTCTTCGCCTTCAGTTGATTGTTCACAGTCATTTTAGTCTGTGCTAAATAAATGTACTTTCTTTAATTTTCTTTTTTTTTAGATTAGTGCTGAGACCACTCATCTCAACATCGCCGCGCGCTGGCTGCAATGAACGTGGGGTCACCGGGGGGGAGTCAGCCGGCCGACGACCGAGCGCCACGTCAGTCAACTGTTGCACGCCCCACGCATGGCTGCGTTTTTTCTATTTTCTTATTCACATTTAAACCGATCTTTTACCGATGTCATTTAATATCTCTTCTTATTATACATGTTATATACAGTCCACTCAACAGGGCTTGTGGCTAAGTTCTAACAGGCGCACGGGTCGATAGATCAGGTTAAGCAACGCTTCTCGCGGTTGGTCCGTGCATGGGTGTCCGTCTTTACAAACCAAGACCCCTCCATGTCTCGGAAAGCCTGTTAAGCCGTTTGTCCTGGCTGTCAGTCGTGGATCTTTGGTTGTCGTTACGGGTCGTCAGAAGCCCGAAAATCTGACAACCAGTCTTACAAGGGGTATCGTATTACCCAGTCACTGGTTTGTGGAGATCAGATAGGCAGTCGCTTCATGTAAAACACTCAGCTGCATCTGGTTCGACTAGAAGGCGACCCCAACATAGTTGGAAACAGGCTAGGCAGATGTTGATGACAGTCCACTCAACTTTCATGTTGCTCCAACCAATTTCGAACGATCGAATCGAATTGATTGATTGGTTCATTGACTTTTTTCGAATTGTTTAAAGGAAAATAACTTTATTGCTGATCATAAATCCATTACAGACATACATTCAGACTTAAACCATATTTATTTTAAATAAAAGCTTCTGTCCAGTATCTAAAAAATGAGCCATCAAACCTGTCCTCTATTACTTTCAGAATGCTGTTGGAACTTGCTCGGATACAGTGCAATAAGGAGGCCGCTCTCTATCTCACGATGGCATGAATCCGAGTCTCCATATATATGCCAGGTGCGCTACAGCATCTCGCCAGCCCCAACAACATCCTAAAAGCGTTATTATATTGTACTTAGACGATTGCGCTGCTTTTAATTTGTCACACGCAAACAAACACTACCATGCCTGGGCGGTCAGTACACAATTCTAAATAGCAAATACCATCCTGTTTAAATACCCTAACTGCTTGGCCGGACTGGCAGCGCGGAGCGGGGAGCGGAACGGGTGCGGGAACGCGCGCGGTCTGCCTATCCGCAGTGGAGCGCGGCTGCGTTCTGCGTGTTGTCGTGTCCAGTGTTTGTCAAAATATGATATGAAGAAGAAGACTTATTTTTACTAGAGAAAAGCTCGAACTAGTTTGAGAAACCCGGTCCCCGCGCGGGCCGGCCGTGCATCCACTGCGGCCACTTGTATGAACTCACTATGGCGTGAGTTGCCCGCGCGCTCCCCGCGCCGAGCAGCCCGCGCCGCTCACCGCGCCCGCGTGCCCACTATGGATACTCAAATTAAGTTCTTATGTTTGAGTACGTCGCGCCGCGCCCGCGCTGCCAGTCTGGCCAAGCACTTAGATTACTACATAGCAGCCGGGATGTTAAAACGTAATACAGTCATAATGGTTCTCTATAGTATTAGAAAGAGATGCTCTTATACCAATTATATAGCTCTCTCCCGTTCTGGGAGCGGATAATGACAGCGCTTACATTACGTAGAAGAGGTAAACACTTGCCATTTGGAGTCGTTTCAGGGAATTGTTTAGGATATAGTTTGCTATGTTGTGATAATCTGATAAGAGAGTTGTTGCTACTTTGTCCCAATAGTGGCTTAGGATTCGAAGAAAATCAAGTAACCTACTTACTTGATTTTCCCTAGAGTAGAGAATTGGAATGCGGAATGCTGCATTGTTGCCTTAACAACAATAAAGTTAATATGATAATAGATGGCACACGTGTATTGTTGTTTTCCTCGGGAACAGCACTTCTTTTTCGGGATGAAAAGTACTCTATGTCCGTTTCAGTACACCTGACAACATATACCTATACAAAATTTCAGGATGATCGGTTCAGTGGTTTGGGCGTGAAAAGGTAACAAACAAACTTACTTTCGCATTTATAATATTAGTTAGGAAGTTAGGATTAGGATAGGATAGGATTTCACGCGGACGAAGTCGCGGGCAGTAGCTAGTAGGTTCATAAAACGATTTTCGGGAAATTTTTCACTTAGCACACATATTCGGGATTGAGTGATCGCTCTAAATGAAATTACTTCCTAATCCCGGTCAAAATCAAATTGAAATGATAATTATAGTCACTCAAGATAATACGGTTTTGCAGGAAACTCTCATACGTTACACAAGCAAGCTCACAAAACGCAAACCCGCAATCCGTTCGTAACTCAAACCCGACAGAATAACGGATCGTTCACATTTTACTATATGACGTTTACTGATGAGATGGCTGACTCAGTTTACATGTAACTTAGATGTTGAAGACCTCTGAATATGGTCAGGGAATACCGTGCATTCGAATGGAACTTTGTAACATAAAGTTTTTGGTAAAGTTGTCTTGGAAAATGAGGTTTTCACCTACTACGCTTTAGTTGTTTGTGGTTCTTGTTGACTGATTTACCTTTCACAACAAAAATTGCTATTTAGGTACAAAGTATCTAGCATTTTTTAATTTTATTTATAAATTATGTTTTTTTTTTATAAGTAAGTTTAACATTTCAGATATTCTTTCTACTATTAAACATTATTTAACTTTTACTATGAAACAAGAATCAGTAAAAAAAAAAAAATGAGTTCATGAAATAATAAAGATGGCCTCTGAAAGCAAAATTCAATCACGTTCAAGCAAGATTTTATTAAGCAAATGCTATAAAGCTGAGACAGTGAAACACGTGTAGAGAGGCTCACTGAAATAAAATCCTTTAGGTACATTCAAACTCACGAGGTTATCTCGGTGTGTTTGATCCAGACAGTAGGCTTATACGTGATATGAGTGTGTATGGGATATTTCTACTTATACAAACACAAGGAATATTGAGTGAATAATAAAAAGACTCGAGATTTTATGTGAAAAAAGCATATTTTTGCAGGCTGTTACGAAAATATGAGAACTAAAGTGCTTCTTAGCAAAAAAGTTCTAAAACAGCAACTGGAAAGCTATAAATGATTTTTTTTTTTTAATGTGTATATAAACTATTTATGTATTTGTGTACCTAGTTTTAATAGTTTTTTTTTTATCATTTTTTCCTCTCAACCAAAGCACCTGCCATCTAATCTCTTCACCACCCTTGGTTGATAGAGAATGCCTAAGGCATTAAGTCCGCCTTTGTACCTTTTTTGTGCGAAAAGTTTAAATCTATATATATAAAAGAAAGTCGTGTTAGTTACACCACTTATAACTCAAGAACGGCAGAACAGATTTGGGTGAAAATTGGTAGGGAGGTAGCTAGCCAGGAGACGGACATAAGATACTAAAAAAAATCAGAAAAAAAAAAAAAAGAATCAGACTTGGAATAACAAAACGCAAATGACAGGGCTAGGAGTAGGCTCGGGGTAGGGCAGGAGTAGGGTAGGAGTAGGGGTAGAGTAGGAGTAGGGGTAGAGTAGGAGTAGGGTAGGGGTACGGTAGGAGTAGGGTAGGGGTAGGGGTACAGTAGGAGTAGGGAAGGGTTAGGGTAGGAGTAGGGTAGGGGTACGGTAGGAGTAGGGAAGGGGTAGGGTAGGAGTAGGGTAGGGGTACGGTAGGAGTAGGGTAGGGGTAGGGGTACAGTAGGAGTAGGGAAGGGTTAGGGTAGGAGTAGGGTAGGGGTACGGTAGGAGTAGGGAAGGGGTAGGGGTACAGTAGGAGTAGGGAAGGGTTAGGGTAGGAGTAGGGTAGGGGTACGGTAGGAGTAGGGAAGGGGTAGGGTAGGAGTAGGGTAGGGGTACGGTAGGAGTAGGTTAGGAGTAGGGTAGGAGTAGGGTAGGAGTAGGGTAGGAGTAGGGTAGGGGGTATTAGTAGGACACCACGCGAACGAAGTCGCGCCGGGCAGCTAGTAACTAAATAAATGCTAATTAAATCTTACCCAATGTCGTAACCAGCAAGTTAGGTAGTGAGTGAGCTGGAGTTTAACCAGATTAATACTACCCAGGGTTGTGTACGTAGCCAACTTCCCAACTTGTGGACTCAACATATTTGTCCCAAGTTTCGTCAACGCAAACTCTACAAGTAAACGTCTTCGGCCAAAACTTTCCAAATATGACTTATTTTTCTTTGACACGAGTTGTTTGATTCGAGAATTCGGGATCTGTCAATAATAAAACTTGGACTTAAAGATCCCCCGAAATTTTCTCGATCCCGGATTTATTTACTTTCTGGAAACGGAAAGTTATCTTGTGGAAAAATATGGTTTCTCTTTCTTACAGCGGCCGTGCACGAACCGCACGAGCAGACAATGTCTTCTGCTCGAGCAGTAATTCTGAACGTGTAGCCATTTTTAGCCGCTGGAGTCGATGAAATCAAGACGGGGGCCAGGCGAGACGGCTGAAGAACAGGACAGAGCAGTATAAGACAGTTTGAGAAGTTGAGAACAGTCAGTGTATGTCTTGCAACAGTGCGACCGCACTACGAAATTGCGCCATGTTGTTGACAGCTCCGAGCGGTAGATATTAAATTTTTGATAATTTTTAATTTTTGATTAATGAATAATTTGCAATTTATAATCTGGTTAAATTTAAATTTTATATGGGTGTATAACTGAAATAAAAACTGATTTGATTTTAAGCAGTTTTGTGTATTTATGCCAATGAAAAGATGACTGTAGTAAGACCTTTTTTTTTGGGTGGGAAATTATCAAATAACTTCTCCCGCTCTTGGGCGGAGCGGGAGGGCGTTTCAGACTAGTCGCAAAAGAGCGATCGACTAGGACTTATTCAAGCTGGTCGTGTATGGCCGCCCTTACGGGCTTGACCTCTTTAGCAAGGAAGGTTGCGAACATTTTTCAAACCCGACCAAGTCCATTTGTTCTGTCCAGTAGGGAGGTACTTCGTCGACGAACCGATAGTTTCTTTGCTCGTTTTTCGTTCTCGGTATGAAACGGAGTTCCACTGCGCGAAGTAATTTCTAAGTTTCAGTTCCTACTTTTATTTACCTGTTAGTAGGAGCTGAGGCTTAAGATAAATTCAAGTCGAAAATTTTCCAGAAAATACTGCTTGAGAGTTTTAAGAAAGTTTTTAGGTTTCATCGTAATTATAGAAATCCGATTTTATTTTATTTGAGCGAGGTTAAAGTTTAATTAATTAAGAGTAATATTTCCTGTGGTAAATTGGGACCAAATTTAATTTGCAAATTATTTCGTGCTCTGAATTTACAAGTTCGGTGTCTGTTCTGTTAAATGCTACGCCGAAATATTGGCTCCCTATTGGCTGGTTGGAACAACGAAAGCCGTGACGTTCAGATTGACTGACAGCTAAGTGAATTCCAGTGTTCTGTTTTCCAATTTTGCGCCTATCAGTGAAAACCGGCTGTTGGGCGCAAAAAATAGAGAAAGATTGATGAAATTATAGAGTGTTATGAATATTCATTCAGTTCTTTTACTTCTGATTTTGGTTGCTAGCCACAAAGTTGGTAGGTATCATCGTGTTTTATTAAAAGTGTTTTACTCTGACTGAGCTGTTTTTTTGTTAGCCTATACTGTCCCACTGTTGGGCAAAGGTCTCCTCCAAATCCTTCCAGGAACTCTTTTCCCGCGCCACCTCGAACCAGCCCTCGCGTTGTGCGTCCAGGTCATCTCGCCATCTCTTTCTAGACCGGCCTAGGCGGCGCCGTCTTCAGGCACCTATTGTGTTGATATTTTTGCCCAGTGGTCGTCGTGCATACGGCTGATGTGACCCGCCCGATCCCATTTGAGCCTGACAGCCTTCTTTCCTATATCTAGTATGCTCGTTTTGGAACGCAGCGTGGTGTTCCATTCTGCGTTCTATCGCTCTTTGGCAAACTCCAAGGCGGAACTTTTTCAACTCGGTGAGCGACCAGCACCCTAATTGCGTAACACACTATCAATCGGAATTTGAATCATTTTGAAGCAAATTGCTAATCCATTGCTTCATAAGTTCGAAAAATGTGTCTGCTCAACACGTAAATAACGCAATGAATGTTGTTGAGCTGTCAAAATGAAACCGATTCCGATTGATAATGTGTTACGCAATTGCCCCGCTGGTCTGAGCACCGTAGGTTAGGACTCTGTGTTACTACCCCATAATTCTTGGTAATTGTAAGGCCCCACGCCTTTTATTTTCCGCCTAGCTTTTACCAACAACTTCGTCCACGTGAAATTCCTTGTTACCTCGACCCATCCCGTCGCATCGCATCGTGTGCCCGCGCTAACTTCGTTTTCTCTTAATGTTCTTTCTTACTTTTTGTTCCGCTCCTAAAAGTCCTTGGGCTATCAAAATATGCAAAAACATTTTTTCAAATCCGACTGGTGGTGACAAAGATTAGCATGTTCAAAAAAACAAACTCCTCAGCTTTATTTATAATATAGATAGACAGATAGATGAAAAACTGATTAATAACTGAATCATTCTTATTTCTTTTTTGCTTTCAATGTTGCACTAAGCATAGGTACATATCTTCAGTCTTTCGATCATTTCCTTAAAGGCAGGTACAAAGCTATAAACTTACCGTACTAACTCAACACGCATGTTCATATAAATTCTATACGGAGACCGCTTTCATCTAAATTGAATATATTCATTTCCCTACGTAAACGCTCCAACACGCATTAACCCGGAGATTATGGTTCCTACATACGGCAGTGCGACTTTCTTAGCGTTTTGTCGTAATTTCGGTTCATTTTCTATGTTTTTCATCGTGCTTGAAAGTATACCTTCAAATTAATTGTACGTTAGGGGAAATCTTCTTGATTTGATTCCTGATAAACAATACGATTGTGTAGTATTTTGTTTTAATTATACAATACCTACATAACCCAACTAACTATTTACACCAATGACTAACTAACGAGCTGTACAAATAAATTCAAAAACATAAGAACACTTGGCGTGTGAGTACTGGTCCGCATAGCTGTCATCCGGAAACGTGCCCAGAAGACTAGCAGCATGGCCACGTTAAATGGCAATGCTAATTATTTGGCCAAAGAATGAACTAGCCCTCTGATTTATAATCATCATCTGCCTAGCCTTTGTTACTATGTTGGGGTCGGCTTTCAGTCTAACCGGATGCAGCTGAATACCAGTATTTTACATGGAGCGACTGCCTATCTGACCTCAACAACCCAGTTGAAATTTGAGTTTGTTGAGTTAATCTTTGACAGTCGGTCAAAGATACACGAATGACAGCCGGGACCAACGGCAAAACGTGCTTTCCGAGGCACGGAGGGGTCTTGATATGTAAAAATGGTCACCCATCCACGGATCAACCGCGGCAAGCGTAGCTTAACCTGATCGATTGACCCATGCGGCTGATATTACTTAGCCACAAGCCCCACACCTAACCTATTTTAATATAGGTATCGCTGGTTTATTTGCCTTTGGAATGGTTGGAGTAATACATTGGCAGGTTGTTTTGATGTATGTTATCTTTAAATATATGTTATTTTAGGTTTTCTGTGAAAGTTTCCAGAAAAAAAGTCTTAAGATTAAAAAAACACATTTATTTACTCATTTCATCACAATAAATACACGCAATACAATCTTTACAGTTTTCTATATAATCATATATTATAATAATACCTATAGGTCATGCTTCCAGCGATTTATATAATAATATTCATATAATTAAAGAGACATCTACAAATAGTCTTTAATTAATTGTAATCCACTTCATACACTAATGTAAATATGGCTATAATATTATATAGTAGGTATATAGGATATAAAGTGGACATTGATATGGGGATCTAATTTCTAAGATATATTTTGTGGTCATCAAATACCGCGTTTTCATGTCCATGAAAAAGTAAAATAATCAATTATTCAAACATTTTATCATTCAAGATGTTGTTTTAATAAAAAGACAGCGTCATTTTAAAATTAGAAACACTTTATACAAAATTCTGACGTCATATGACTCTGTAAAAACAAAATAGTGGACGATGAAAACGCAACTCCAAAGCTTACTTTTAGGCACTAATCATAATACAATATCTAAGGTCACTAATAGCTAGAAATATTCTCAAAATTAAGGGTTTATTACAAAAATACAGAGAAGAAAGCGACATAGAATTCCTATGTTTTGAATTTAATATTAATGTTCCCAAAACCCAATGTTGCTAGGATATTCCAAAACATGAAATAAGTATGAATAGAAATAGAGTCGAGCTATAGGGAAGGTCGAAACCCAAGATCAGGGTCGCGGCAATTTATTGAGACATTTCGCGGCAAAATCACCTTCATAAATATAGGAGTGTGTCTTCAATATTCAGTATTGTGATTTAGTTTTTGACTGAAAATCAGAGCAGACATAATTTATAAGGTCAAGGTCAATTTGGAGAGGTACTGAAAACAATCTTACAACTTTCATTTGTCTTGTTAGTCAAATAAAAATTGAGATCGACACAATGTTTTTAAATTTCACAGTAAAAGAAAGATGATAACGGATTTTCGCAGCTGAATTATTTTATAGAACACGTTTTTTTGGTTCAAGGTCACATAAATTTTATCAAACTGATAAAAAACTAATTTATTTTATTTGCTCTCATGTACATCACACATTTTACACAATAGTTACTGTCGGTTTTTGTACATGAACCCTGTCAGGGCGCTGCAAAATAATGTTGGTTTGCTGCTGAGTTTGTGGTCATAGTAATATAAATTGAGTCAACAAATTACAATTCAAATTCAAATTACAGGTTTAATAAGCGACTAGAGCCATTTAAATATATTCCTACAAAAAATTGGGATGTTTCAACTAAGTTCTATGTTATGATTCAATTCCTGACCAGCATAGCACAGCAGTTTTTATATATTTACCATGTAAAGACACCAGCACAATAAGCTACTACAATCTGTTAAATTTCTTTAATAGATTTTCAACTTTATCGCTAAAGCATAAGGTTCAAAGTTGATTGGAAAAATTTGACAGTTTCGGGTAGCTTGCTGTGCTGGCGTCTGTACAGTACATATGTATTTATTTTTATCAAAAACTCTATTGCATACCACACAATAAGATATTTTTATGATTAAATAGGTATATTCAAAAAGGACCTATATAGATATGAGATATATTATAATGTATCCAAGATTATAGGGATGTGAATAAATTTTTTTTTTTTTTTTCCTATACAAAAATAACTACAAATTCATCTATGTTCCCAAATCCAGTACTATAAATTCCTAATACTTTTAATGCTAGAGAAAGTCTTATTTCACAGTTTAACTGCGACAATTGAAAATCCTGTAATCGTTTTCTTTTTCATAATATGGTTTAGCAGTTAAGCTATGAATAAGGTTTTTAAATAAATATTTTAGTAGTACGAGTTACAAGTAGTTTTTGACCATTTACAGAAATGGTCAACTATTATACTTATCCTCTAAAATAATTCAATTCTATGACGCATTGCCTATTTTTACAATTTAATTTTTAGCTTTTTTATTTAATATCCAAAGCACCGTCAGTAAAATGATGTATCTGAAGAAATTTTGTTCAGCAAAAATTTGGTAAAAAAGAATTTTCAAAAATACTATAACAAGCGTTATTTTGATTAAAAATTGGTCTATGAGAGGGACGTCTTTACAGTTTAGGACGAATTTTGCAATAAGTACAGGGTGTCATATTAGGCCAGCTGTCCACTAAAGTGTTCTGTAAAATCTTGAATTTTCTCAAAAATTAAAATACTTTTCATAATTTTTGCTGTAATGCCAACTAGAGTTAATGCCGCTCAAAATCAAAATATTTTATTTTATATAAACCTACATGGACACTTATGAAACGTGAGAAGCTAGGTGCACGGTTCCAATTGGTCGTTTTCTATGGAGAAGAGACGCTAAGTCGCAGGTGTTCTCAATTGAAACCATTGCAATCGTTATCTGTAGTTCAGAACCGGGTATACCCATTGTGATAATCGAAAATTTTATGACCTCACAATCGACGTAATTCCCATAGCTATAGGCAAACGATGAGGGAAGGAAATTTTATCTTCATCCACCCTTTTTGTTACAGCCTTCGAGAATTACAATTGACAGTTATTATTATACCGGGAGAAAGGTCGGCACGTAAAGAAAATCGGGACTTTCGCTGACTTTATGCGGGATACTAAGCCACATTTCGGTACAGAATTTCGTTTTTTCGTTCCAACCCGAGTTGGACGTAATTTGGTTATAACTTTTTTTAGGTCAGGCTTAAATGTGTGTCACTTTTTGTAAAAAGAAAAATTAAATGCACAACGCTTAGAGTGCTTTTACGAGTCTCTCTTTTTTACAGCGAACGTTTGCTGCATAAGTAAGGAGATGACACCGCGGTTGAACGAATATGAGCAGTAAATTCCCTTCCTATTAAGTCTACGGTTCTTTGTGGATTTCTACGCTGTGAAAAAGATATGTAAATTTTAATAATTTTAGGTGGCTACATACTACATTAAAGCCAAAACAATCTGGAAATCTGTGCACGTTGAATATTTAGCTAACATTACACAGTAGGTGCCGGAAATTAATTCCACAGTTTGAAGTTTATTAAACAGTATACCTACTCCTAAATAATATTTTTGTCGCTTATTGAGATAAAACGTGCCTACACAAAATAGGTACTTGTTTGAAATCGGTATTAGCTATGGTCATAATTTTTACTCTGTAAAATATATTTCTTCATTCGTGAATATTTGTAATTACACCTTAGTGGACAGCGGACCTACGCTAATTACACTAATTTATTTTTCCATATTCTTTTGTATTTATTTTTATCAATGCAGCAAGTTTGAATCATTACTATGTGCCTTGCATACCTATAACTATGTAAAGCAGTCTAAAAGTGAATAAATAGCCAAAATACCTGTTTAGATAATGTTGAATTTGTACGTAATTTACCAAAGAGACAAAATCAAATTAGTTGTTGTTAGTTTTATATTTAAGTAGCTTCAAGGTTTTTTGACAAAATTGTGTAAGTAAGTCTAAAGACTTTATACTAATTATATTGTCCGACTATTTATTTTTAGAGCTGTTAGTGTCTGAACCCAGTCACATTGAGAAGTAGATTAAATAACTTAGTTTTATAATAAAATCAAGAATAGTTACTTAAGAACTTAAGTAGGTAGGCGCCTAAGGGTAATTACATTTGAAGTTGTCTCACTGCGACACCTCGCGAACGCAGTTTAGCTCATTCCCTCGCTAGTTTAGCATGCATTTGTTTTACATGGAGATGACATCGAGGGAGCGAGCTGAACCGCGACCGCGAGGTATGCCAGTGTGGCATCTTCGGTACGTAATTACCCTTAGTAAAGACTTTGATCGTAAACGCCTATAAAACCGAAACAAAATTTATTCATTTGTAAAAAGAGTTTATTTTGGTTTATTTCACTCTAAATAAAACAGTAATGTATTTATGCATTGAAAGTCACAGGAAACCTCTTTGGAGGAAAACATAAAATACGCAGCACATTACACGGTACATTTCACTGACTGATTCCCGTTTATTTACCTAAAAGCACATTGATACGAATATTATATAACACATTTTCATTGTTTCTCTTCTATAAAAATATGATTTCACATAAAATCTCTATTAAAGCCTGTTCCATGCAGTTTTCGTGATCACTTTGTATTGAAACTCGAGACTTTATAAAATTCAGAATTTAATTTTTCCATTATTTTTGGAAGGGCCTGTTGTTTGGTTTTGACGTGACACAAGCTGCAAAACAAAGCAATACTTTTCCAGGTAAATAAAACTATTTTGTCCTGAATTTTATTTTGTTTTAACTGATTCTTATAAGGTCCCGGGTATCTTTACATGTATCACGTACGATAATCAGACATTTAGTTATTACAATTTAAAAATACCGATATTAGGTGCACACAAAATATTATTTATAATACAATCTACATTATAAATGGTGTTTATTAGTATACGTTCATATCACCCGAGGAACGTCAGAATGGGACAGCAATATAAACATGAGACAGCATACTCGTGACTTCAACTACAGATGCTGATTCTTATCGTCAACAACGTTGGTTCTATGGCACTTCAGACAAGCCTACAGGATCAACAGGTTTAGCAATTTATGTTAGCACACATGACGACAATGTAATCTAGCATAATCTACCCAGTTTGTTTTCATCCGCTTTGAATAAATAAGGCTGAATGCTGGATCCGGAATTTTATGTGAGAATTCCTAGATGTTTTTCCTCCATTAACGTGTCTTGACAGCCGCTACAAGCAATCCACTTTATCCCACTCAATACGATCCCAGATATCACTTAATAATAACACTTTATTATAGGATATGTATACTACAATATGTCAGCTGATATGATATATCTACATTATATACTGATTAGTGATTACAATCCCAATATTTACAATACAATATAAAAAGCACTAATATCTAATAAATATTCGTTGTATCTTAACGATAAAGAAACAGCACATTTATACCTCTTTAAAACAGCAGAATGATATGAAATTAAAACTACTATCACATATACTATGCCAATTTTTATGCTTAATTTTATGATATACTATGCAAGAAGTAGGTAGTACAGTATAGACAGCGGTTTGAGCACGGAGTCGAAAAGCAGTGACAGTCAAGCAACGGTACACTGACGAGCATAAATATCGAACATCATCTAAAAACTATAAAGTTTATTCAAGTTTTATCCTTGAAGACGAAGCGATAGTAAATCTAAAAGTTTTATCCCAAAGGTCAGGTAAGGTAGCCTAAGCCTGGATTCCAAAAGTCAGTCACAGTGGGATTCTTTGTGGCTTTTGTCTAGATTGTAGGTTTAAAAGGTTCTCTTCTTAATGTACCAACACTTTAGAAACAGATAAGAGTTTAGCTTTCATTTCAGAATAATATTCACTTTGGTGTTTGAAGTATTTATCTGAAAACGACTCCTGGTCCCAACAATAACACTTTCTACTTTTAGAATAAAATGTTTAATGTAAAGTAAATGATATCGTCTTTCTTTGCCTGTCGACAAAAAATCGTCGCTTATCTTTTGATCTAACAAAATGTTACCATGAATCCCATCTTTGACATTAAAAACTTGGTTCGACATTTAGCTCGACAGCGATAAATTGTCCATAGTAATTCAGAAGTAGTATATCTTATCTGTTGCTTCGAAATGTACATGCTTTTTGCCGTGCGGTGGCAGCACGACGAACAACCATCAGGCAGGGCTGCCCTTCCTAGGATTCTTCATTGTCACCACGTCGCAGCTTCTTACTTCACTATTCTTACCATTAGCACTTTTCTCATAGTATTTCCTATTACCATTGTCATTAACACTTTTGTTTATATGTACACTTTTAGGGCTGTCAAAATTTTTGGTTGGACTTTTCGCTTCATCGTCTCTGTCACTTGGTTCGTTTATTTCAGGGATTGTGTTTTTGTGTTTGGGACCATCTGCTTCCTTGTCTGCCTGAGTGAGCACCTCCTGTACGTGGATGGTGAGCTCGGGGCGGACTACTTGTGTGAAGGGCAGCAGAGCGCCGGCCACGTCCATGGTGTTATTGATGTTCCTGTGCCATAGCTCTAGCACGACGCTGCGCCGTTGCTACTTGTATCTCGGCGGTCCTAACCAGCCACAGCCGAACACCTGCACAAGAAAATTTGAGTAAATGATAAATAAATGATTTATTTTCTGTAAGTTTTGTACAAACACTTTTACACGTCAATCATATTTTTTTTTACTAACTCAGAGGTCACAGTCTCTTTTAAAGTCAAGACAAAATCTGGGTCAGATCATGTGAAGACCATGTAGATTGGTGTCTGAAATGGTCGTTTGAGGAAAGAACCACACAGATTGAGTGGACCTGTCCAGTTAGTGCACGCATTTGCACTCAGAACTTAAGGAGCTAAACAATTTAGATCTGAGTAAACGTTCTTTTCTTTTCAATAAAAGCTAAAGATATCAAGTGTTTAGTATGTTAATAAAGGTTCATCGTAAACCTCAAATTCTGTGGTTTACGATAAGTCTTTACTTAGCAAAGGCTAAAAAGTTTATGTTATCTATTTGCATAGGCAATGTGCGTACCACAGGTTCGGACCCAATTTCCTCGAACCCTTTTATCTGTACTAACTTTCAGAATTTCAATATGCAAAGTATTCCTATAGTAAAACTTATTTACGCCCTAAACCTTTTGTACGCTTTCCCAATAACGTATGAGGTCTAACCTTAGCTCTAACTTCAAAATGCAAAGATAATTATGGAATCTTTAGTAAAATTAGTATTTCCGTTTTTTTTTTCACTTTATTGTGCATAAAACCAAAAGTGATAACACACACATTGACACACTGACATTGGACATTTGGTAAATGGAAACAAATGTAGGTAATATCTAAGCGACTAATGATTTTTGCACCATTCATGAAGTTTTTCTATTGCTCATCTGAGCTATAGAATTTATAATTGTCCTCCAGGCATATATCGGCCATGACGGCCAGTCCCAACGGAGACTAGCCTTCGGCGCGGGAGATATTATAGTGCACAAGTGTATGCGGAGACACAGGTGCACTCCCTCTTCCCTCACTTAACGTTCTTTGCGAGGTACTGGGGTATCACCCCGCCTCCCAACTCCGGGCTGTCACTTAGAGATTTCTAATGAAAAAACCCAATAACTGCCTGACCTGGGAATCGAAAACAGGACCCCACGCACAGCAGTCGCGCTTGCAACCACGAGACCTGGCTGCCAGACCTGGCCAGGCTGGGAATAGCATTAATCGCATAGCAGTGTTGTTCATCACTTGCTTACGTGCCTCGAAAGAATGAATCTTCTAATAATGAAATCTACAAAGTTATAAATTGTCATAGTATACCTGAGCCATTACCTGACAAACGGCGAGAGACAGCAGTAGCAATAGGAACAAAGCCATCAGTCCCCACACCACTCCGAGCTGAGTGAGCGAGAACACATACAATGTCCTGTGACACCACTTGTTTGGTTCGAACAGGGTTGGGGCGTAGTCCGGCCACATGATGCCTAGGGTCCAGTAGTTGCCGGCGGCAAACCTGTTGGAGGTACTCTGCTTAGTAGAGAAGGAATACTAGAGGATAAGGAAACAGTTGAAAATATTGACGTTTCATCGTATCAAGGTAAAGCAGATGGTTATGAAATTCGTAGGCCTGTTAACTTAGTAAAAAACAAAGGACCAAAAAATACGAACAAAGGACCGCGGGAATATCTGATTGAGGCTCACACAGACCAGGGAAGCAGGGGACGAAAGTATAACGCCGTGATTATAATTTTTTTACATAGCTTCCACTCCAATCACTTAAGGGGCCGGTGGAGCATGTGTAGTTCATACAAACGTAATACAAATAAGTAATACAAATAAAAATAAGTTTACTATAGAAATTTGAAATTCCTCATATCTCGTCTTTATATCAGAGTCCTTTCAAAATATATATTTGGGAACCTAGATATTCTGTAATCCAATTGGACTAAATACACACTACATTAAGAATATGTTCGATTTACAAATTATTTTGGTATTACCTTTGTACGAACTACGCATGCTCCACCGGCCCCTTAATACATATAATTTGTTCAATATCATTCATCAAACGTAAGATTACAGTCGCGAATGAATCGGTCGTTAAAGAAAATTACATTCACAGTATTGAAAATCTGTCTGAAAATTATTGGAATTAAATCTTTTCGAACGTCAAATCAGATTCTACTCTGAAGGCTTGTCTAGCTAGAGTGATTGAGTTTCTGAATGATCAATCTTAGAACATTTTCACTGTTGTTTGAAGGAGTTGTAAAAGCCAATTATTTTTTAAAAGAGTAACCGTGGAGTTTCTTGCCGGTTCTTCTCCATAGGAAACGACCAATTGGAACCGTGCACCTAGCTTCTGACGTTTCATAAGTGCCCATGTAGTTTATGTGAAATAAAATATTTTGATTTGATTTGGAGTGCAAGGTTTTGGACAATTTTATTTAAATCTTCTATCTAAACATATTAAAAATTAATGTAGTGTCTATCTGTGTGACCGTGTTGTTGTTCTAAACTATAATTTAGAGAATTAATCCCGAAAGGTTAATGTGTATGTTAATGTACAAAATTTTTACAATAAAAAAAAAAACTGACATCCAAAAAAGACACTACAAAGTAAAAATTACTTTGATTTCGGAAGTCGGTGTTGTTGGGTTCGCCTTTTCGTCGTTTGCCACCTAAAAACACCAATACAACCTACAAAAAACACACTATCAATCTCAATCTGAATCATTTTGAAGCATATTGCTAATCCATTGCTTCATATGTTCGAAAAATGTGTCTACTCAACAACGTAAATAACGCAATGAATGTTGTTGAACTGTCAAAATTAAACCCATTGCTACTGATAGTGTTTTACGCAATAACCCGGCTGGTCGTGAATTTGTTTATGTTCAGATCCAACAGTAAAGTTTTATGGACAAGCCTTCATTTACAATAAAAGGTTATGGGCTATGACCTTATTACGAATACCCATAAGAACAAAGTTCATTAGAAAACTAGCGTCAAACAGTATCAGTCTGGCATTTCTGCTGAATTGGGCCTTTTTAAAGCAGCCGACTTTCATTTCGTATATCATGTTCTATGATCTGTCGCCTAATAAATGTCATTACTTTTTCCAATACGAAATGATTTAAAAATTCTGTGACATTCATCGAGTTTCTAACAATAGTAACTATTCCTAAATCAGCATGTACAATCAACAAAAAAGATAAGTATGCAGGATCGTCGGATATAAAAGAAATTTAGTAAGAAGCCGATGGATGTTCTTGAATAAAATTTAATTTTATTGATAGAAAATAAACAGCTCATTTATCAAATTTTTCAGTCGACAACATCCATCGGTTTCATACTAAACTTCAACTATATCCGAAGATCCTGCATACTTATCTCTTTTGTTGACTGTATATACAAAACCTGTATATACATGTTACTCAGCTTTCAGCTCTGTTCACCGCAAATAAACGTATTTTCTTTATTTTTCTTTTCTTTCTTTAAGTTCCAAAAAACTTGTTTTAAACGATAACGCCAGATAAATGGAAACAACAAAAACAATAAAACTATTTGGCGACCTCATTCTCATTCAAAGTAGGTAATAGAAGAAAACAAACAAAACCAATTTGACAAAGTAAATTGCATTTGCAAATTTTTCACAATATTAACATAACATGAACTCCGCGAACTATTCCAAACTAGTAACGACATTGTTAACTACACTTGCGAGCAAAAAATAGACCCACTGTGCACGCTTTAAATAAAGTATGAGAATTGGACTTTTCAAATATATTTTATAGTGATTTATATAATGAACAACACTTTAGCAAATAAATTATTTCAATTTGAATTGATGTTTTATGTTATGTCACATACATAAAATAGTTTAAATAAACAGCTGGATAATGTTTTTGGAAAGGCTTATAGAGAATTACGTTAGATAATTCAGCCTGAACGTATGTTTTCTTTAAACTCTTAAGTTAATGTTGTTGAAAAGGCTATAAGTCTTAGGATAGCTTAGTTTGAATATAACCTATGTATGTTTTCTAAAAAACCTAACCTTTCATGTTGATTTGTGTATTTTTTTTATTCATTATCTCTCTTGTGAGACAAAGTTTTTGCAAGAAAGTGTAGTTCAGTGCGATATAAAACAAACTTTTCCAACTGCTATTAAACTAGTTCAGCATTAAATAAAGTACCGCAAGTTTGCTGCTTCCACAAACGTGAAATTCAATCGTAATATTGTTTCAGTAGTATTTTTGTGAGTTCACGAATACTGTTCAATATTATTTATTTGATTGATTATCAATTTATGATTTGTAATTTATTACCTTTTATTTAAAATTAAAGTAAGTAATTAAATGATAAACCACATATACGTACACGTATTTGTCTATCTTTCCTCTTTTTAATCCATCCAGTCTTTAAAAGATCGCTCTTAGCGATAAGACCGCCCATTGTGTCACCCTTTGTGAAGTTTCTATTATTTATTTTATTTATATATACTTTATTGTACACCAGAAAAAACATTACAATAAAAACGATGATTCACATAAAACATACAATCTCAATCAACTTATCTTATCTCAATTTATGTCTGTAATTTAGACACCAGTACATAATAAAGAGTATTCTATTATATCCTATGCACGATGACTGCTGGGCAGAAGTCTCCACACAATGGGTGCCTGAAGATAGAAGGCGCCGCCGAGGCCGGCCTAGAAATAGATGGCGAGATGATCTGAACGCGTACCGCGAGGGTTGGTTCGAGGTGGCGCTTGAAAAGAGTTCTTGGAAGGATTTGGGGGAGATCTTTGCCCAGTAGTTTAAGGACAAAAAAGCCTATAAAAAAAATGTAATTTGTTTTCAGTAATTTTTATGTTTTGCTATCAGGGTTGCTCTTTCAATTGCTCGACAGGTTTCATGAGTGGAATATTAATGTTTTGACAGAATTCCTTTTCATAGAAAAGTAGTCTGACGTTTGATAAATGTAAGGCTAATTTCTGTTCAACATTCAAACATTTCTAACATTTTCAAGATGATAAAGCATCTCCAATTTTATTATTAAAATAACTAGCTTCTGACCGCGGCTTCACCTGCACGGGAACGTGCTTCTAGGATTGAGTAATGCGCCCCCGCCCCTCCGTCCCACCGCTCACATACCTAAGGCGCGGCCAACTAGTTCCGCGCGGACTATAGCCCCTCAGGTCATTGGGCAAGCATCCACTTTAGCAAATCATTTCAATAAGTACTTACCAAGCCATCAGAAACATAGTGAGCAAATACGCGAGGATCCTCTCGGGTACGCTGGCTGAGGAGTTGGAGTTCCGTCCAGCGAGCTGGTTGAACAGGAGCCAGCCGAGCCCGACCCCACCAGCCGCTCCCCCCACTATCAGGTACACTGGGATCCGGGTCTCCGCGGGACAGTCACGCACGTAGTGAACACCTGGGGAAGATGGGTGATGTTAGACTGACAACTTAAGAGCGTTTACGACGTACGGCATTTCATACAAACTTCCAAGCTCTTGTTTTTCGAAATGAATGAACCGATTTTAATGAAACTTCGTACGCATAAGCAGGATATAAAGGTCTAAAAAGTTAGTAAAGAACATTTTTTTCTTTTTGATTGTAGTGACAACCATCGTCAACAAATCGTCGATCATCAACAATTTCTAAAATAATATCTCATTCAATGTCTTGCTTGTCTGCCTTACCTCATGTACATGTACCTTTGATAAACGTTGTCATTTTTATACAGGAAAAGTTGGCAAAGTTGACCCCATTTTAGTTTGCCGGCACGAGGAAGATATAAAAATATCTACACAATGAGGAAATACTTCAGAAGTCTTTTTTGTGAATGTGGCTTCAGTTTACGGTATAAGAAAATCTTTGTGAATGAGAATCCAGGTATGTATCCAACAACGTAGAGAATTCTTGGAAGAAGGTTCCGACTACGGAGGATTATAATGCAAAGCAGAAGTGGGTCAAAGTTCACCAGATCCATGCACAAGCAACAAGCATCCGATAATGTGCCGCCGACCTAATTCCCGTGGCCGCTCCTGCTCAAACCGGATTAAACCAGTACGCACCGGATTTGTAGATCAACGTGCCTGACTGTTCAAATATTATGTTCAAGTACTATCGATTACTGTTCGACATCGAATGATCGTTTTATACTCGATTTTATTTCCGAACCGAACACGAAAAACGGGCTCGAATTATCATAATTTCCGTGAAGGTTTGACCTAAAAAGTTGGGTTTATCGTTTGATGTGACTATTTGTTGGCGTTTTTTGTAGTGTGAAGCTAGCGGTGTAAATAGGAAGGGTTATTTTGTTTATGTTTTTTTCCTTTTAAGGGTTATAAGGTCAAAGGTTTAACAAGATCAACACAGATTGAAATGGAGTAGGGGAACAAGGTTTTACAATAAAGTGGATAGGAGAATTTCCGTACAAATTGGAAAGGTCACTATTTGAGGATACATCTATATGTCTACATACATTATAAATACAATAGGGGGCCCGTGGCTAAATAATAACAGCCGCACAGGTCGATCGATCAGGTTAAGCTACGCTTGCCGCGGTTGGTCTGTGGATGGGTGACCATCTTTACATACCGAGACCCCTCCGTGCCTCGGAAAGCACGTTAAGCCGTTGGTCCCGGCTGTCATTCGTGGATCTTTGACAGTCGTTACGGGTCGTCAGAAGCCCGAAAGTCTGACAACCAGTCTTACCAAGGGGTATCGTATTACCCAGTAACTGGGTTGTGGAGGTCCGATAGGCAGTCGCTCCATGTAAAACCAGCTGCATCCTGTTAGACTGGAAGCCGACCACAACATAGTTGGGAAAAGGATAGGCAGATGATGATGACATTATAAATACAATACTGCATTTTGTTACCTATCTTTTCTTAAAAGTGATTAGAGTTTTTTAAACATAAATAAATTATTGATAATGTCTTTCCATGACTGTGCTTGAAAGTCTTGCAAACTTACAAATATCTTTTGCCAAGATACGCTTTTCTTAACACCAAAAACGTTGCTAACACAAAGGGTTTTTCAATATAATTAACCTCTCAGGTACCATATTGGTACCGTTTAATAAGCAAGTATGTTCGCAAGTTATTGGACCGTGTACAATCAAGTGAAACAGCTCCGTCAGCAGGTACTAATTAATTGGAATATTCCTGAATGAATCCATGGGAACCAACTTCTGTGAGGAATTTGTGAGTTTTAGAGTTCGATTCTGATTTTTTTTTTATGTGTGCAGAGATCGCACAAGACAGGGGGTTTGGGAGGCAATAGGGGAGGCCCTATCCAGCAGTGGAAAAGAATCATATACATAATCAGTCTATAATGTTCCCAATGCTGGGACACAGGCCTCCTCTCAGTGAGAGGGACAACAATAATATAGGCTAACTAAAAAAATAAGAAAGGTAATAAACCCGGAAGAAATTGCAGATGATCACAAATTACAATATAGTAAAGGAAATTAAAGTAAATTTTATTTGCAGATTGCAGGTCAAGCACATCAAGCTACTACAATCTGTCAAATTTCTTTAATAGATTTTCAACTTTATCGCTAAAGCATAAGGTTCAAAGTTGATTGGGAAAATTTGACAGTTTCGTGTAGCTTGATGTGTTGGCGTCTGTACATAAAATAAGATGTTACATTAAGATGGGTGAGCCTTGTACAATCTACAGATTGCCCTCTGTATATTAAATAATTCTGTTTGGGTATTTTCTATCTTTATTGCTCACATTTTTTAATACATTTTCCTAAACTTTTTGCCATTAAAATTACAACAGTATTTTCACGATGACAACACCACCTCATGACCTCATTGTCTTCAATTCACCAGCAAAGTAAAAGACTGACGCCATTTCTCTTACCTTTCAAACTGAGTCCAACTTGTCCAAACTTTGTAACTTCACTCAAATACTCTCCCTTGACGATCGTCCACTAAAACCCACTTTTAATCAATAAACTATTTACAAACATTTTCTGTCTTCATTTTTTGGCCACCATTTTGCGGTGTCTGTCAGTCTGTAATTTTATTATGGTAGCATCTCGTGGACCGCCTTATCAGATTTATGTCAACTTTAGTTTAAGCTTTATCTCGGTGACTGTACGTGAGTACTTGCTTCCTAATGACTTTTGGTTGGACTACAAAAGAAAGGAAAAGTGTTTTTCTTTTGAAGTTTTTAGGCTCGTGTTGATGGGAATAACTTTGGTGCTCTAAAAATAGGTGCTCAAACGGGAATACTCCATTTTCGCATTTTTGTCGGTCATCGTGTCTTATAAACTCCCTGTTATTTTATTTTATTCCTGTCGGGAAACTCGCTGCTAATTTATACAATGTTCTTAAAAAATATGAAATTGAAGGTCATTTTCAAATTTCCACTGATAAACACTAAAAACAATAACGAGAAACAAGTGCGAGTCGAGCTCACGCACGAAGGGATCCTTCCGTACCATTATCTCAAAAAACGGCCAAAAAAATCTCGTCTGTTGTATGGGAGCCCCCCTTAAATATTTATTTTATTCTGTTTTTAGTACTTTTTGTTATAGCGGCAACAGAAATACATCATCTGTGAAAATGTCAACTATCTAACTATCACGGTTCATGAGATACAGCCTGGTGACAGACAGACAAACGGACAGTGGAGTCTTAGTAAGAGGATCCCGTTTTTGCCCTTTGGGTACGGAACCCTAAAAAGGTCGGTAAAAAACACCTATACTTAACATAAATTAGGAAATAAATAGTACACGATCGATTAATACACACTAAAAATCATGTAAGTAAATGCAAATAATTACTTTCACAAATAATGTTTAAGCCGAAAAACACTGGCATTAAATATATCTAAATCATGTTCACTAGTCCGTTTATTAACCTTTTAACCGCTTACCGGATTAATCCGACAAATATTTTCGTGTCCATTTCGCCAGGGTCGTATATTTTGTTTTAATCTGCTTTTTTTATTTAATTACGCTGTATTTTATCAGGTATTTATTTTAAGTTTTTTTTTTTTGGGCGCTGGGGGCACGACTACTTTATTGGTAGGAAGCCGGGTGGTTAAAAGGTTAAAACTTCCGCTCGCTCGGATTATAAACGAAATTTTTGACATGAAAACTTTTTTAATTAACTAAAATCAGTTACTTTATGAATTAATTTGTGTTGGGTGGTCAGCTGTGATCAGAGGAGCAATTCTCGTGATTTTAAAAACGTTCACAGTCTGATCTCGGTCTCAATCTGTCAAATATGCCTCTAATTTCCCTAAATTTTTGGCAACTTTTCGACATTTGTTTGTCGCCGAGATGAGACGTAATTGGCGACTGTGCCCGAGGCTATTATCACTTTAATTAAGTTATATTATACACAGAAGCTGTTGGTGAACCTTAATAAATAAATACTTAAATGAGACTGCAACTAGATTTTGAATGTTTTAAATTACGAGAATTGGCCTTCTGTTGACTGTCTAGTCTGCAAAATTCTTAATTGGCATATAGGTCAAAACTCCTTTACTTATTGGTTCAAGTAAAGAGTAAGTGCTTGCCCTCTTTTCCCCGAGGTAGTCGTAAAGAACCGCAACATTACGACCTTCGGCAAATGGACCCGTATACCGATAAAATTACACCCTTAAAGAGAGAGGTCAGACTTTTTCAATCAAGCATCAAGTTTCTATTAAATGAATATAGCCACTTTATCCAACAACTCATTCAGACATCTCGAGTATTTCACATCGAGTGACAGTTTTCTTGATATGTATACTAGCTTCTCCTGCGACTTCGTCCGCGTAAAATTTTGGAACTCGACCCACCCCGTCGAATCGCATCGCCTACCCGCGCTATTACTTCGTTTTCCCTTAGCAATCTTTCAGATTTCTTTTTCTTTTTCTTTTCTTTTCCTTTTTCTTTTTCTTTTTGCTCGGCTCCTAAAGGTTCTAGCGTGGTGTTAAGTTGGTGCCTTTCTCAAGAAACGTGCTATAAAATGCACACACTCTTCAGTTTTATTATAAGGACAAAAGATAGCTCGAAAAATGCATGACATTCAAACGTTCAGAGATAAATTCGGCTATAAGTCGTAATGGCGTCGTTATTCTATAAAAGTGATATTTTCGCACTACTGCGTCGTTATCGTGGTCTCGTTTAGATATAAAAATATTTTCATAATATTCGAGCACGTACATTAAACGTGACTCTGTCTTGATATCAAAATAAATGTTTCACGAAAGTTAAGAATAGGCAACCAACCTAAGCACCTATCATCTAATCTCTTCACCACCCTTGGTTGACTGGTAGAGAATGCCTAAGGCATTAAGCCCGCCTTTGTATTTTTTTGTTTGCGAAAAGTTTATATAAATAAATCAATAGGCAATTTATTGCAAACGTCAAAACTAGAAACAGACTGGGATAGACCCACGCTATACTACTTCATACATCAATTTATTGATTTTCTATTTGTAGAATACAAGTTTAATACAAATATCATTTTAAAAGTCACAGGGTTCTTAATCCATATTCTACCATTTAAGGTGGGCAAAAATTACATAAAATGTTATGACTAAATGTCAATATAGTAAGTTCATTAACTTTCTTGTCGACCCTGGCAGAATAGTCGACATCGGATCAGATGACAAAGAAGAAAAAAAAAACTTTCTTATCAGTGTTGTAGAAATGCTACATGCGATGCGTGCTCTTCATATAATTATTTTTCATATATTCATTAGTATACACTAACAAACACTAAAAACTTACCCATGATCATCATAATAATAGGCAGAGTACCCAGGAAACTCAGGAACACAGTCATGAGTACTGAAACAAAAGGCTTCCATTTAGTGAAACAATGGAGAATCGCTTATTGAATCTTGTTGTTCGTGTATTAAAGCTGGTGTCCAATCCGACACATTGACATGACTCGCCGTTATGTTCAACTCTTTAAAACTTCATGTTACAATGAAGAGGAAAATATATGAGTTTTGGCATCTTTAATAAGTACAAAAAAGGCATCGCCTTGGTTTATCCAGCATAGACTTAAACACTAAAATAAAGATTGTGCGATAAATTGTTTAGTGGTTTCAATTATAATTACTTTTTTCTCAGACTTATTCGTTTTTAATATCATCTTAGAGCTGATTTTTCAATCGACAGATAATTTTTTTCATGAATAAAATTGGCGTCTGACAGATTTTGTATGGAAGAACTGTTAAAAATTCAAAATTATTCCTCGCATAAAATCATCTGGCGTTGGGAAAATCCACCCTAAGTCAAATAGTCTCTCTATTTCCACGCTTTCAATCACAATCTAAGTGCTTGGCCAGACTGGCAGCGCGGGGCGGGGAGCATGTCGTATCCAGTGTTTGTCAAAATATAATATGGATGAAGAAGACTTATTTTTACTAGAAAAAAGCTTGAACTAGTTTGAGAACCCCGGTCCCCACGCGGGCCGCCCGCGCTCTCTGCGGCTCCCCGCGCTAAGCAGCAAGCGCTGCTCACCGCGCCCGCCCACTATGGACGCTCAAATGAAGTTCTTATGTTTGAGTAAGACGCGCCGCGCCCGCCCCGCGCCCGCGTTTGCAGTCTGGCAAAGCACTAAGGGTTTTGAAAAGATACTCAAACTCCCTCACTAATAAACGTATTATATCAGATGAAGTTACACACCGATTTCTCACTTTCAGTCGGCAGTAATTTGACTTTCGAAAGAAGAAGACTAAGCGTCCTGTAACTATACAGACGCTATACAACGTTTATTAGTAAGGGGGCTAATCCATTGCTTCATAGGTTTAATAAATTCGTTTACTCAACAACGTAAATAAGGCAAGAAACGTGGCTGAGCTATCAAAATGAAAGACATTACGATCAATTGTCAATTTATCTGTGTTACGCAATTACTCCTCTCGCTGTTTCACTATGGCAATTGTAAGATAAAAAACAAACAATTACCCCATTACTCATAAAGGTTGTATTACGTCTGTATAGTTACACAACACTTTGTCTTCTTCTTTCGAACGTTACGTTTACGTTTTAGATCTTCTATCTAAAAAAGTATTATGTCCTATTATTTTGCCGAAGAAGAATCTAAAGCCAGTGATCATTGTAACAATATAAAAGTTAAAAAAAACACTTACTTGTCCTATTCATAATCTTAGCCGCTCTGCAGACAAAGTCAACAGTTCCCGAGGCCTCCATATTAGCGTCCTTCAGCTGATACGCCACGGAGCCGTAGGTGGTGAGGCCCATTCCGAGGCCCAGGCCAGTGCGGTCACTATATTTGGCCTGCTCGCCGCACAGACGGCGCTGTTCGTCACCTGACACCTGGGGAATTGAGGGAAAAGTAGTATTTTTTATAAATAAATTAGGCATCGGTTAGTTATGAAATTTTCAGATTTTTGAAATAAATTTAACTGCCGCACTCAGAATCATTCTTGAGGGGTGCGTCTCATATAATATAAAGTTGTCACACTAATATTGCAAAGGCGAAAGTTTGTGAGTGTGTGTGTGTGTGTGTTTATATGATTGTTACTTCTTCACGCTCAAATGGCTAGACCAATTTTGATGAAGTTTTTTATGAGGTAGCCGACTTCCTGGATTAACATATAGGCTACTTTTTATCCCGATATTCCCACGGGATCGGGGTAAAACCGCGGGGCGCAGCTAGTTTGGTATATTTTAATCCACGGACCCAACCGTAGCTTACCCTGACTGATCGAACCATGCGGGTGTTATAACGTAGCCTCAAGCACTTACAATGACAACTGTCTTTCAATATTCAGCCGTAAGTATGGCAATTTAGCCCAAAGGAGTTGGATTCGAATTACTTTCCCCAAACATCGATGTCTCTGAACTACAGGCTTTAGTGTACTTACTGACCCTTATATTCATCACATACCAGTGTAAGATATTCACAAAATATCCTTTAGTGTGCCCCAGGGTAATAAAAATCCTAAATAGAATTATGTTCAAGTTTCGATATAAGGCCTCCATTTCTTCGCGTGTTTACCGTACGTATATAATAACGTTAAAAGGATTTGATCGATTGCCCAGTTACTATATCCGAAAATAAATCGTTTTCTTTGCTTAAGCTCTTATCCGTAATACCAAACACTAGGTCTACATTCCGATAGACTTCGAAACAGTTCGTAGCTCTCGTAGACCCTCTACGACTGCTACGTGGCTACGTCGTAGCACATAAAGCATAATTTTGTTAAAAATCTGAATCAACCTCCGTGCTTTAAAAATTATTAGTGGCAAAGATTTACTGTTCTTAAAACCATTTTAAATGAATAAAAGGTTTGTGTAAGTTGAACACTTGATTATATTGTAGATTAACATTAAAAAATCAATCTTAATTAGTAGTGCAGTTAATGTAAGCACATAATTACTGTTTGTTGCATGTGCGAAGCAGTTCGTTGCATGCAAATTGTAGTGAATAACATGCAGTTGAAAACACCTAAAATTATAACACCATTATTGGTCATTCACCTTCCTGTTTTTTGTGAATGTTTCAGGCTTTTGTGTTATTAGTTCGTTAACCTAATGATATTGATGAAGAAATTATTATTTTTGAACTCTTTATTATAGTTGCGTGTGCATCGAGCCTATTATGTGGACCCAAGTACTTTTAAATGTAGGTAGATACGTCTGGCGCACTCTGGAGGGGCTTGTGGCTAAGTAATAACAGCCGCACGGGTCGATCGATCAAGTTAAGCTATGCTTGCCGTGGTTGGTCCGTGGATGCATGACCATCTTTACACTCCATGCTTCAGAAAGCACGTTAAACCGTTGGTCCCGGATGTCATTCGTGGATCTTTGACAGTCATTACGGGTCGTCAGAAAACCGAAAGTTTGACAACCAGTCTTACCAGGCGTATTACCCAGTAACTGGGTTGTGGAGGCCAGATAGGCAGTCGCTCTGTGTAAAATAATGTTATTCAGCTGCATTCGGTTAGAAAAGTATCAGTGGAGTTTCTTGCCCATCCTTCTCCATACAAAACTACCTTTTGGAAGCGGTGACTAGAATCAATTCTATTTTTTTTTAATTTTGACATCCAAAAGTGCCTTTTATGTGCCTTGTTGAAATAAACGATTTGACTTTGACTTTGATAACCGACGAAAAATTTCTACGCTAAGCGTAGAATCATGTACTGAATTCATGGTTTCAGTTTGCACGTGGTTTCAGGATGCCTGCCATCCTGTATAGATTGTACAGAAGCTGTCTAGCTTCTGTACAATCAAAGCCAGCACATCAAGCTACCCGAAACTGTAAAAATTTCCCAATCAACTTTGAACCTTATACTTTAGCGATAAAGTTGAAAATCTATTGAATAAATTTGACAAATTGTAGTAGGTTGATGTGCCAACCTACAACCAACCTACTACAATTTATTATAAAGGCGTAGCTCCACAGCGGCACACAGCTACGCACGTGTAGTTAACTTAACTTTGTATGAAAATGTCGGCGCGACCGTCCATTACGCCGCACAGCCACGCTACGCACGAAACAAAGGCTGGCAAGCAAATGAACCACGCAACTAATTGTGCATGCACACGAGCGACACGCGTTGTTGAGAAAGGCAACTGCAAACGTCGACGCGTGTCGGCGACCACCGACGACGAATCGGCGGGTGCGACAACGTGTCGCTCGTGTGTTTGAGGACGATTCTCAAATACACGAGCGGCTTCTTGTCGGCGGTCGCATTTGCCTCTGTCGTCGACATGTGTAACCACTAACGTGACAAAACTCTCTGTGCACATCCTGCATAGCAGTGGCTGATCGACATAAAACGCGTATTCATTCCATCTTTTGAACTGCATCCCATAAAAACTGTTCATGCCACATCAAACTCTTCACACATCGATATAACTGAGCTTTATGCTTCTAACATAAACGCGAGCATTGAAAAGCTTCCCTATCCGTGATATTATGCATTGAACACACTATTGTGATTTTATAGGAATATTTCAGTCTTTCATAATATTATGGTCTTTCATGACTGAACATAAATATTACAAGATGGAAATAAAAATGTTTTTAACGAGTGAGCGTTCAGTTTTACGGTTATAAGAATTATTATCAATTCTCGAGTGTCACTTATTTAACACTGTCTTCTGCCCGCGACTTCTTCACCCCGTTGCAACGCATCGTCAACCCGCGCTATTCCTTCGTTTTCGCTTAGCATTCTTTTTGCTCGGCTGAGCGTGATTTAATATCACGCTACGACCCTGAGGACCCTAGCCGAGCATAGCCTAATAACCTTCCTCGAGTTTTGGGCTATCAAACACGAAAACAATTTTTCAAATCGGACTGGCAGTTCCAGAGATTAGCGCGTGCAAATGCGCAAACAAATAAACTCTTCAATTTTATTATTAGTATAGATAGATATCGATTTATGTTCGTGACTGTATTTTTTTTTGTTAGCCTATACTGTCCCACTTCTGGGCAAAGGCCTCCCCTAAATCCTTTCAGGAACACTTTTCAAGCGCCACCTCCAACCAGCCCTCACGGTACGCGTCCAGGTCATCTCGCCATCTCTTTCTGGGCCGGCCTCGGCGGCGCCGTCCATCTTCAGGCACCCATTGTGTGGAGATACTTGCCCAGCGGTCATCGTGCATACGGCTTATGTGACTGTATATGAATACTAATATCATAATAATAATAATTGTTGATAATTACCTGACTGACAGAGCTCGAGGCTCGTCGGGAGCCAGTGTCTGAGGGTATACCGGCCCCGGTCTGCCTGCCAGCCACCGATGCCCTGTAGGGGGACACGCTTCTGCCACGAGTACCTGAATAAAAATACAAGTCTTGTGATCATGGATGCGTGTGACAAGCAATAATTTAACACAAGGGGTGTATGCGTAGATTCTGTCAATTTGTGAGAAATTATTTTGAGGTTCAGTGAATAAAGGATGAGAAAAAACTTAAATCTACCTTTTTTTAATAATAATTTTAAAAATGTCATCGTCACAATATTATAATATTTTATCCGTTTGTACAAAGATCAGAAGGTATGTTAGGAATTATGACAATAATATCAGAAACTTTTTGGCTACAAAAGTCCAATAGGTTTGCTCTATGTCTATCATGGGAGGCTGTCTTATACAACTGTACCTACAAGTCTAATAAAGTAATTGGAATTCAAATATCTTGATAAGCAAATATATATACGCTAGAAGCGGGATTGGCTTGTAGACCTAAGCTCCCGAAATAGGCTCTCAATTCAAGTAACAACAAGCTGTCAAAATAGAGATTATTCCGAGAAATCCGTCAAGCCACTGAATTTAATTACGACTAGCATTTCGGGTGTAATAAATCTAATAGGGCTGGCATCTATGTCTACCTTCATTCAATGTTTAGTCGCCCTATTCATTGTGTTAATTAAGAAATTTGTACTGGCCTTGTCGCAATAGCGATTAACAAATGTACTTACCAGCGGTCTGACTGTCTTCGCTCGGTCGACGTTCTCGTGAAACCAATGGCTCTTGAAATGTCAGCGTCAGGCTTCCCCTCGGGCTCACCCTAGTTGCTTCCGCCGTGCCTTCACCAGTCACAAGGCTACCCCGTGCGCTCCTCTCTGACGGCGCAATACTTCCTCGAGGACTCCTTTGCGAATCAGGAATCAGCGAACCCCTTGGACTTCGGTTCAATTCTGGCATTTCTTTCTTCATAGGAGCTTCTACACTGCCTCTTGGACTTGTCCGTGGACTCGGGCCCAAGTCTTTTTGACTTCGAGCTGGATCTATTTGAATACTTGCTACGGAATGACGTGGACTTCGACCAACATCTGGCACCAAAGAGTTTCGTGGTTGATTCCATGACGTGCCCTCTGGAACCAAACTTCGTCGTGGACTCCTTGCGTTAGCATCTGGGGTAATACTGTTTCTTGGACTTCGGTTGAAGTCTTGGGGATTCAAGCTTAGTCTTGATCCGTAATTCATATCAACTGCTAAGTTATTTCTTGATGGTGCTAAAGTGTTCCTGTTCTGTGGTACCGTATCTGGTGTTATGGAGTTTCTGGCTGATCTGGCTTCGGGGACCAGAGAGTGTCGTGGACTGCGGTGGTAGCCGCCTTCGAGTGCAGCGTCTGGCGCGAGACTTGCCCGTGGGCTTCTCTGCGGAGGAGGGGTTGGCTCCATTTCTTCGTCAGTTTCTGTGGCTGCCAACGAGGCTCTTCGAGACGGTTGTGCTGATGCTCTTGGGGACCTTGCCTGAGGTGACGTGGCTGCACTCCTGGAGGCGCGCCGTCGCCTAGACGATGACGTTCTGTGAAGCATTTTATCTTCTTCTCACATGCAACTACAGCTCACTTCGCCTCTCGCGTCCGATCCATCATTTTATCTGAAACAAAAAAGTGAATTTAGCAACGAGTTTTAGTACTCTTTACGCTTTTACAAAATGTATAACTAAATTCCATAATCCAATTGTAAAGCCGCAATTTCAACTTCTTTGTTCACACTCTGGGGCCATGAATCTTAATGCCATTTAAGTAAAATGAGCTGAGAGGTATAATCTCTTATAATTTATCATAGAGCCTGCTTCGTATGATATTTCTCTTGTTATACAAAGGTATGACATTTATTTCTGCTACTAACATTTTGGCTTAATGTAGCTGCAAAGTAATTATGATGTTTCATAACAAAATGAGGCCTGTTGCGTCAGTGGTACACGGATAATACATCAAGTAATTAAGTCTTTTGGTTGGCCTAAGACCAGTGTTATGTAATAAAGGATGGACATAATATAATTACGGTCTCCTGAAACAGCGGTTGCCATATTATTAAGATTTCAAGAAGTCATAGATATTATTTCCCGCTATTTTAATGTTATGTTGATTTATATTCCTTTTTTTATAATATTTTCCGTAGATATCGCAATAAGCAACTTATGGTGGAACTTGCTTCAGCAAACGTTATACGACTAACAATCATCATCTGCCGAGCCTTTTCCCAACTATGTTGGAGTCGGCTTCCAGTTTAACCGCAAGCAGCTGAATACCAGTATTTTACATGGAGCGACTGCCTATTTGACCTCCACAAGCCAACAATATAAGTATTTTTTATCCGCCAAACTTATTAAGCGACACTAACTTCAGGGATTAGATAACTACAGCTTATTTCCAGACTAATAACTGAATTCCAGAGTACGTTCAAAACTTTTCTGTAAGCATCACTCAACTTCACCAACCCGTAACAGTCCAATTTCGCAATCCGATTGCTCGAACCAACCCTGTCGCTAACTTCTCCAAACTACCAACTATTCCGGCCCCAGTCACTCTGATACTAACTAAACGTTTCATTATTACTTCGCGATGACGTCAGAGTTATGAAACCTCCTTTGTGGGCTACAAAGGACAAATCCTGGGCAGTTTAAAGGCTGTCAGGGCATTCACTTGGCTACATAAGCCTGGCAATTGAAGATTTGATGGAGCATTGTTGTGAAAATTGTACTCTGTTATGTATTTAATAGCTTTGTTGTATGGGGTTTTGTGAGGTTGAGAGATGTTTTCTTGTCAGGCAAAATTATTGAAGTGAAAACTTCTTTAGGCGCAAAAAAAACCATAGAATTCGCGCCACTGTCACCGTAACCGACACCGCTTCAGATGTGTTCGGCTGTCATCGGGATGTAGTCGGTTTTAATGTATTCCCGATATGTCAGTGAGTGATGGCAAAAGTATTCTGTTTGTGTTTTGTTTATATGACGATTAAAAAATACACACGTAATTGTTCAAGTTTTCACTTCTGCCGGTACTCCCGGAGTGCCAGTTTTTTTTTTTATTTGGAGAAGGTATTTTTGTATGGGTTGGGCACTGGTTTTATGAATTTCATTTATAATTATTTTCATTTCACGAATTCATCATCATCATTTCAGCCAAAAAACGTTCACTGCTGGACATTGGCCTCCGCCAAGCTTCGCCACTTCGACCGGTTCTGTACTTCTCGCATCCAGCAGATTCCTGTGGCATTTACAATGTCATTGGTCCACCTTGTGGTAGGCCTTCCAACGCTACGTACACGGTACGGTACAAATTTATTATTTATTGAATCTTCTTTTGGAATATGTTGAAATAGAAAAAATTATCTACTTGGCCAATACCTACGAGAGTCCTTTTTGGCCAAGTACTTCGTAGATTACGAGTAACTAGTATTACAAAGTCGTTATTTACATTACTCAACGACACTACACAACGCTATAAAAAAACATTTACCTATACATATCTAAATAACTGGTCCAAAACAAATATAAAAATCCAATCCTTTCCTATAGCTATTTGATTTTCTAACTGAAACAGAAATAGTTTCAACATTTTGTGTATAAATTGTTAATATATGCACCGCGGTACTTGCCAAAAAGGGAGCTTGCAAGCCGCAGCACAGTTTGAATGCGGAGTATTTCGACTGCACCGGTGGGCCTAGTCCAAACGCGCAGAATAAACGTGACGTACATTCGAACGATTTTAAAATTGGAATTACATGTTTTGTACAGACACCAGCACATCAAGCTACTACAATATGTCAAATTTCTTTAATAGATTTTCAACTTTATCGCTAAAGTATAAGGTTCAAAGTTGATTTGGAAAATTTGACAGTTTCGGGTAGCTTGATGTGCTGGCGTCTGTACCACCATGTTTTGTTGATTTTGTATCACCGTCCTAATCACAGTGATCTTTGTTCTCGTTCTTATAAGGTTGCTGTTAGGTTGCTGCCACTGACATGTGTGTCAAAATCATTGTGATCTTTATTCTCGTTACATTAAGGTTGCTGCTGTCAGGGGTAAAATAACTATGAACGGACTGTATGTAGTGATAAATAATATTTTGCTAGAACTTAAAATCTTTAGAAACCCTTTTTTTTTAATATTCTTTTTTGTTTTAGCGAGTCACGCAGTGATTATCTTATAACTGCATGACTTATTTGTATATCTTGTATTGTAAATGAACTATTTGTGTTCCTTATGAGAATAAATTATTTAAACAAATAATTACTTAGTTTTAAGACTTTATTCATGTTTATGGGTGATATTGTGCTCACTACTCCTTTTGCAAGAGCAGTGGTGGCCAAGTGGTAACGGCCGCGACTTACGAGTTGTAGGTCGTAGGTTCGTGCCCAGGCAGGCGTTTTGCTTTGTGTAAATATAATTGTATTTTCGATTCAAAATCGTTCCAATTTATGTTATGTTTACGTCGCGCGTTCGTGCTGGGCCTAAGTTTGGCTGCCGCGCTGATTTTCAACTAAGCTTCCAAGCTCGGACATTGGACAGTTGATTTTAATTGTATTATTTTGTGGTTTGTTTAACTTGCAAGTTGAACTGTATAAAGGCGAAACTCGTTTAGTTTCGGGTTAAATGTATGTAAACTAGCTCTGCGCGGTATATGGCCGTGTTTTGTTTTTGGATTTCCGTAGTTGTGACATCAGAGGGGCAATTCTCGATATTTTAAAAACTTCACAGTCTGATCTCGGCCTCAATCTGTCAAAAATACTCCTATGTTTCGTATATTTTTGACATTGTTTGTCGCTGAGATGAGATTGTGACTAGATTTTGACGTTTTTAATTACAGGAAATTGCCTTCTAGATTTGTTATAGTACTCTATGGTTACAATTCTGTCAATCAGCCATATGCCATGATTGAATAATAAATACAGTAAAAAAAAAAAATAGAAATAAAAATAGGTAATAATAAAAAAAAGTATCATCACTACAACAGTGCTTTTATGACAGTGGGTAGCATGATTTATCAGTATTGGCACTTTTTTCAATATCTTTTAAGGCTCAAAAAAATTATTTCTAACATTAGAACCTTACTGTAAACACTCAAATTTTCATAACTTTTAAGGAGATCAATTTAGGGCTCTCGCACAAACATATTTTTTACTACAAATAACCCCAACTATCGCCCTGTTTCGTTTGATCGACGATTTTTCGCCCATCCTGTATATATAAATAAAAATAGAAATTATAATACCAAAATAATACCAAAATAGAGCAGTGGTGGACCAGTGGTATCGGCCGTGACTTACGAGTTGTAGGTCGTAGGTTCTAACCCAGACAGGCGCTTTACTTTGTGTAAATTATTTCATCACCACTGCTCTCAAAACGGTGAAGGAAAATATCGTGAGGAAACCGGCATGTCCTAGTAAAGCCAAAAATTCGATGACATGTGACATAATATCTACCAACCCGCACTGGGCCCGCGTGGTGGATTACGGCCCACTTCCTCTCATAGAGAGGAGGCCTGTGTCCTAACAGTGGGAACATTATAGGCTGATTATGAATACAAAAATGTTTAGAAAATTATTCGTATCGTAAATGCTTTGTTTTTGGTTCTAAGAACGCCTGCTTTCCACTTCACCCGTTACCAATAACAATTCCAAGAATTGCTGTGGAAAATTAAATTCTAATAACACGAGACTAGACAAAGTATAGATGCCTACTTTCTCTCGTTTTGTGTTATTTATAGAATTTAATTATATATATTTGGGAGCAAATAATTCGTAGCAATTTCGTTACTGGATTTGCGATGCTTATTTCGATTTCGAATTACTTAGGCGTGCTAGATACTTGTTCGAGTTCTTCACATTCTTTTCGGTAGTATTTTGTTGAACAACAAAGTCAAGCCGAAGCAATCTTATTCATTAACTAGCTGTGCCCGCGACTTCGTTCGCGTGCATGACGGAAAACGTTTTAATTTTTTTGCGCGGAACCCTAATTATTTTTCTATAATAAAAGTAGCCTAAGTTACTCGTTATTACATCAGCTATCTGCCAATGAAATTCCCGTCATAATCAGTCCAGCCGTTTCAGAGATTAGCCGGAACAAACAGCCAGACAAAAATTGAAAAAAGCGGTTATTTTATTATTACAAACAGACACTCCAATTTTCCTACCGCAACACCAAAAATACCAGTCGTTTCCCAGCAATTATTTTTGTGCAATGTTACTTAGATTAATGGCGATTGAGGCGCCAGCACATCAAGCTACCCGAAACTGTCAAATTTTTCCAATCAACCTTAAACCATATTATGCTGTAGCGACAAAGTTGAAAATCTATTGAAGAAATTTGACAGATTGTAGTAGCTTAATGTGCTGGCGTCTGTACATAACGCGTAGTTGACGGCTATGTGATGGGTCTGTTTACACACTGTATATTCGATTTTTGTGTCTGGCTGTTCTGTTTAATGTCGATCCGAACAAGTACCCTAAGGGGCCGTCTCCACGAGCGAGAGAATCGCGGCGATCGATGGTCTCGCCGTGCCATCAAATTTTCGCCGCGACGATATCGCCGTGTGGAGACACGTTCTGAAAGAGTGTATAGAAATATGTGGCACAACTACAATATCGCCGCGATTCTCTCGCTCGTGGAGACGGCCCCTAAGTGTGTGTACGCCTTAAATTGAAATAAATTACTATTACATAGTATTTGCGAGAGAGCTTCTTCTCGATTTTTCACGCAATCCGGCAAATTGAAACGTGGGTCCCTGAAATATTGAGCGTATTTGGCTCGAGCCGAAACGCTTTCACTTAGATTTATTAACAATTTGCCGGGTTTTTTTCTATCTCCAAGGCTTTATTGTGATTTAATTTGAGAAATAGCTCGACTTGAAAACTGTTTTGTACAGATTACTTGACTTACGTGAGCTTCGTTGGCACTTTTTTCAGCAGAACCTCAGCTTGAAATATTAGGCTTTTACACGCTAGACGCTTTTGCAGGCTAATGTAGGATGAAAATAGATACAATTTCGTTATGTGAATATTTACGGCCTAGGCCACATTATTGTTTTTTTGTACACACACAAACGCATCCTCACACACTACATGTTTTTTTTAAATACTATTTTATGTTCTATTCTGTTTTTGTGTGAATATTGTGTAACCTGGTTCAAATAAATTTATTTTCTTTTTTGCGTCTCTAATATTATAAATACGTATCGAAATATTTGAAACATGATACCAACTCTTTTTTTTCATCTTTACTCATCATATAGAATCTTTAAATCATAATTACTGTATTCTTCTAAACCAATGAGTCTTAAACGTACTAGACTACCCTCTAGTATTTAGTATTAAATTGATTCCTACTTGTCTAAACACATAATAAGCTATTATCGCAGTTTGCAAAGCCTGACAATTACGAACTTAATGACGCTAAAAACTTGAACAGCTCAGACTAATATCTTTTCCAACTCTGAACACACCCTGACAATGACGAACTGAGGTAACAAACTATTTTCTTTGAACCGCCACTCGTGGGCAAAGGCGAAAAACTTTCCGCCTTCACTTAAAAGTTAAAATGGCGGCCGTACATCCGTCTGACACGATTACGCGGGAAACACGCCGGAAATTGCGAAACCGTGCTCTAGCTTAAGAACGCTCTTATGGTGATATTCGATGTGTTAAATATCATACGTATATTTGTAAAGACAATTTGTTACATCAGTTCAATAAATTAGATGAAAATACCAACATAAATTATAATAATCACCAAACTTGGGTCGTTTATTTAGATTCGTAAGGAGTTCTGTCCTTCATAAGACGCTACCTAGCATAAAATATGATGTATGACTAATGGGATAAACACTTTCGTTTGACAAAGTAAATCATCGGTATTTATAATTGTGTACATAACATATAACATTAGGTACATATTCAGCCTATAATGTTCCCACTGCTGGGACACAGGCCTCCTCTCTGTGAGAGGAGAGTTGGTAGATGTCACATGTCTTCGAATTTTTGGTTCTAGGACATGCCGGTTTCCTCACGATGTTTTCCTTCACCGTTTTGAGAGCAGTGGTGGTGAAATAATTTACACAGTCAAGAAAATTCATTATTTATCAAATTCAGTACCAACTCGGAAAGTGGCGAGGAGCAGTGGTGGCCCAGTGGTAACGGCCGCGACTTACAAGGTGTAAGTCATAAGTTTGAACCTTGGCAGGCGCTTTTTTTTTTTCTTTTTTTTATTTGAAATGGACTTGCTCTTGACTCTAGTCTAGGTCAAAGGTGACAGAGACAAAGTCGACGATGGAGCGAGCTTATCCAGAAGAAGCCTGTTCACTCTCACTTTGAAGAGATTTGGGTTGTATATGCGCTTTACTTTGTGTAAATTATTTCATCACCACTGCTCTTAAAACGGTGAAGAAAAACATCGTAAGGAAACCGGTATGTCCGAAAACCAAAAATTCAAACACATGTGACATGTACCAACCCGCAATGGGCCCGCGTGGTGGATCTTTTTTTTATTTTATTCCTGAATAGGCCCTCTTTTGACCTCGATCATGCCTGATGGAAAGCGATGGATGAGGTCTATGATGGAGCGTGCCCAAAAGATGCCTAAGGCACTGGAACTCCCACGCACCGACGAAACACAGCAGGCTGCTTGACGCCGGACTCCGGTGGGGGGGTGGTCGCAAACCAGGCGGATGTTAGCCCTACAATCGCAAGGGAGGAATTGACCAGTCAAATAAGGCGTTTGCTGTGACTGTCCAGGATGCGCCGAGCGCTCGGTACAGTTGAGTTACTGGCGGAATAAACTGCGCTACACGAGGAGGCTTCTTCATGCATCCCAAAATTACGGATTACGGCCTAATTACGGCCCTTCCCCCTCACTGAGAGGAGGCCTGTGAGCAGTAGGAACAATATAGGCTGATTATGCTTATACTTGGACAGTTGTATGAAATGGCTCTAACACGGTGAATTAACGAAGCGTGTCAGTTTGCACGGAGGGCTTTAAAAAGGGGGCCTTTCGTGCCTCTCAAATGTTGTGACAATGCTATCCTAAAAATACTTTAGTATCATTAAATAGGAAAATCTGAAATCCCTGAAGCGTGAAACTGTTAATTCCGGTCTTTCAGCCGAAGTACCCATTAAAGCATTTTTCGGAATGTTGACTGAAGCCATTAAATAATGAAATGGGGCACAATAAGTATCTGGTAGACTCTTGAACAATATGTCTTTATTTCAGCAAGTAGGTACTTTATTTCGCCGGACAATTTTACAGAGAGTAGCCGTAAAATTTCACTGTGGTTCCCAGAAAATAATTGGACGTCTTCTCTTGATATGATGATGGGATCGAAAATGAAACTAAAGAATGAAGTCAAAAGGCTGGGTTTAAAACTTGAAACCATCCCTCTAGTTGGGTATAATTTTATATATTATGTACTTTGAAGACGATCTGCATGGTTTATGGCATGCAACCTTTTTGGCGAATATAAGATAATGGATAATATAAGATAATGTATAAGATAATAGTTCCAAAAATTCGAAGACATGTGACATCTACCAACCCGCACTGGGCCCGCGTGGTAAATTATAGCCCACTCCCTCTCAAAGAGAGGAGGCCTGTGTCCCAGCAGTGGGAATAATATAGGCTGATTATGATTATGAAGATAACGACATAACATGTAATTGAATTGTTAATCATCAATGTTCAACAGGTTAAAAAAGCTGATAAATTATTACCAGTTTTTTAATGTTCAATCGGTAGCGTTTAGCATCAATTTATGTCAACGTTTTCAATCATTGACAATTTTGTTGCATATAATTATAATAATCCGTTGAGCCGTTGACGTAAATTATCAGCATTAGGAGCATTTTATTTTCAACTGGTTGTTTTTGGGACTGAGTAAAATAATGAATATTGAACTAATGCGTCTTGTGCGTTGACGTGAATCAACAGTTATAGCTGATATTTTCAACCTGTTTTTTCATTAATGATTAACCTCTCACACATTTACCCGCCTACCTGTCGAAACACCCCACGTGTCGGAGCAGTTGAATGGGCGTAGTAAAGTCATTGTTTTAACAATAACAATGACACTGTTGTGTACACTTGGTGTACCGTTGACGTTTCGAGCACTATCTCTTATGTACACTTGTTGTACACTTGACGCTTGAGGGGTTAACAGCTATCTCGTTGACTAATGAAAAGTTGGTAAAAAAAAACAGTTTATTGATTCAACGACCACATTAATTAACACCAATACGACTTGAGAAGGCAGAAAACAGTAGACGTCAGATTTGGTTAAAATGCCAAGTGAGAAGGAAAAAGATCATTGGAAAAAGATGTAAAAAACGTGAAATGATTCCGTAATAATGAATTTATCTGAAAGATATTGCTTTATTGATGTACCACTTCTACAATACAATGTTTTTAAATAAAATAGTCCGTTACGCATCCAGCATTTTTTTTCATTCTCAATTAGTTATAATTATGGTCTCGCAGTGTGTATGCTTTATGCGGCCTACCCAAATATCTTTTCTTTGGTATTGCTCGTGAGGTCGTTGAGCTCCTTAAGTTCTGAGTCAAGCTATACAATAACTGACAAATGCGTGCACTGATTGGACAGGTCCTCTGAAGTCTGTGTGATTCTTTCCTCTAAAGACCATTTCAGAGACTAGTCTACATGATTTGACCAAGATTATGTCTGGACTTTAAAAAAGACTTTGACCCCTGAGTTTGTTTCGCCATTTCTTCTCAGAGGTAATCGATAAAGAATGTCGACTCCATCTAGCTTATTTTTTAATAAGACATACAAAAAAAATACAAAACATACAAAAGTGAAAGAAAAAACATGTAAAAGTGATTCCGTTATATCCTATTTATAGAATAAATAATTTCATTTCATCCGACTTTCTATTTCTTACGGATAAAGCTGTTATTTTATTAAACTTCATGAACGTGTTTACCCACAAGAACGTTTTCTGACTTTCTTTCGTTCAGTTCGTTTTATATTGTTCCGTTATTTTTTCATTTCACTGATAAAGCTCTTATGAACCTTTCGATTGACACTCGACGGTATTTGGAACATTCCTTTGTCAAGTTTCGTGTCGAGCGTGCGACATATTGGATTCGTAATGTCACGACGTCGTTCAAAGTAATATAAATCAATGTCATGTCACATGTCCAAATCGAAACTACAATAATGCTTTCTCTTTTGTATCATTTTATAGAATAGAATATATTTTATTTTCTTGCCACAAATTACAGCTTAAAGTTACATTAGTCTACAGATTTAATTTGTGGATGACTAGTGCCTACTCGTAAACTAAGTTTTTTACAAAACCTGCAATTTATTTATTTCAAGTATTGTACTGAAGACGTTTTGTTTGAAATCACAGTAATTTATTAAAAAAATATGTAATTTATTCAAATGATTTAATTTATTATTACAAATATTGCAAAAAGGATTTTATTTATTTTTTATGCAGGAAACATGCAAAGGATGTATGAGAGTGTAGGGTGTATATATGTGTATGTGGGTGTGAGGGTGTGTGTATTGTGTATGAGGTTGCGTGCGTTATTTTTGGAACACTAAAATAGTGAAAAGATCTTCAGTTTGGGCGAAATCTAAGGAAAGAAGTCATTCAGTCAATGCTCTTTTAAATGTTGTTTTGCTTGGATTAGGTATAAAAGTAGGTTATTTAGTTTGTTGTATAGAAACGGCCCAAGAAAAAGAAAGAAAATCCGAGCATTAGTTTTAACTGGTCTAGATTGGCATACCCTCCTTCTTCTTTTGCGAACATCAAAGTTGTTCTGGGAGACAAAAACGGATAAGAGATCGTTGTTTTAAAGCAACGTAGAATAAAAAACTGACGAATTTTACGCCCGATTCCTGTCACTTGCAGATCAATACTTATAAAAACTATGGAGTCTTTTTAAGCATGTTTTTCATTCGAAGAACCTCCTTGAATCTTTTAACAAGATACCAGGTAAAGTCGCTTTTAGTTTTAACAAAGAATTAATATTTTCAAAGACTCAATTTCTCAGAAAAAGGAGGTCATTCAAACATTCAGAGTGGGAGTGAATTCCAAGACTTCAGGCAAATGACATAGTCAAGAGCGGAGCGATAGCGAGACAAGCGAGCAAAGCGGGACTAAGTCGACCGTCCACTGGTGCTACACGGACCTTTTGCCTTTTGAACTACTATGTCAGGGGGCGTTTTTGGTAAACCGTTTGTAACAACAACATGTTTATAATAAACTACCAGATCGTTTTAAAATTCTTAACTTTAGGATATTTATATCTAAATTATTCAATTATCACTTATGTAAATGTTACTACTCGACTAATGATTTTATGAATGAAATGAAAAGTTGACTTAAATATTAGAATAATTATATTCTGTTCTTATTATCTCTTTGACTTAATTTAATCTGTTTGACATTTCCATTCCTAATATTTGACTAATTTGCAATTTGAATGTTATCCTAATTTATTTAATTCAATGCTAAAATTCCAACGGGTTCCTGCGGCCTTCACAAGGTCGTCGGTCCACCTTGTGGGAGGCCTTCCAACGCTACGTCTTCCGGTACGCGGTCGCCACTCCAGCGAGAAGAACAGAACCGGTCGAAGTGGAGGTGCTTGGGGGAGGCCTATTTCCAGCAGTGGACGTCTTTCCGCTGAAATGATGCTGATGAATGCTAAAATTAACAAACTAACCAAAACCCTGTAAATGTATTTGTACGCCGGAAACGGCGGAATATTATAGACTTTAAAAACTATGTAACAACTCTGTAACAATATTCTGACCAATAAATGGATTATTACTATTTTGAAATTGTATTGAATAAATTAAGATGGCCGCGTTAGTTCCGATTTTGGCCACGCGCCAAAGACCCTTGTACATCTATAGGCGTAAGATGTGCACGGAGAGGTTTGTCACATTAGCTGCGCGGTTCATTTGTTTGCCAGCTCACCCACACGTAGTGTAGCCTTGCGTCTTAGTGGACGATCCCGTCTACATTTTCATACAAAACGAAGGCCATAGCTAAGTAAATATGTGTGCGTAGCTTAAAATTGGGTTGTTGTGGAGCAGCGCCTTTTTGAATTGTAGGCACAATGATAAGGCAACAAACAATCTTGTGTTGCCGTCACCAGATTATTCAGATAGAAAACGCCGACCTCATCTAGTTTTAAAATATGATTGACGTGTAAAAGTGTTTGTACAGACCTACTTAGATAAATAAAATCATTTGTCATTTATTCATCAAGTATTATGTGATTTGCGTAAGAGAAAAACTAGCACGTAAAACAATATTATGTCCTGTACTTAGTACTAAATCTTAGCTCTGATCCATTACCGAAAATTTTGCTGCCTATAAACGCTATTTTCGCCCTTTTTCCTCATTTTCTTGCATCACACAGCACCAGTTAAAAACCTGCCTTAGCGCATAAAACCAAGCGCTCCTATTGGGTCATGAATAGAATAGAATAGAATAGAATAATATTTATTGTAAAACATGAGTATACATCAAATAATATGTGCAAGGTCTTAAAATAACAGGTAGATCTGCATGTTTTGCCATTTATGGCGTACAAAACAACATATTTTTGGCTTAGAATAAACCATAAAAAATTAAAAATTTGAGTCTACACAGCAAACTATGAAATTTTAATAACTTAATCCTAATGCTAATTAAAAAAATAAAGTATTGTTTTACAGATTTAGGGGTCAAATTGTGAAAATATCGTAATTATAGGAATCTATTTAATTAATTGCGGTCATTTAAAAATTCCGATATGGTATAATAGCATTTGGCTATGAGATATTTTTTTAAATGTATCTTAAACAGAGCAGTAGGCATTTGTCGAATAGTTTTTGGGATTTTATTATAAATGATTGGTGCTAAACAAAAAATACTTTTACGCATCAATGCCGTGGTTGATCTTGGTATGCATAATATATTATTATCCCGTCGATTACGAATAGAAACGTCTGATAGTTTCTTAAATAGGTTAGGATTGGTTCGTATAAAATTAGCTATTTCGTAAATAAATAAGGAAGGCAGACTTAAAATGTGATATTTAATAAAATACTGTTTGCAACTGTCAGTTATTTTCAAACCAAACATAGCCCTAATACACCTTTTTTGTGACTTAAAAATTATTTCTTTATTAGTAGAGTTTCCCCAAAATATAACTCCAAACCTCAATATGGAGCCGACAATACCATGGTAGGCAGTTATAAGCGCATTGGTACTTATAATAGGTTTTAGTTTATAGAGAGCATAGGCAGAAGAACATACTTTTTTATTTAATTCTTCTGTGTGTGCTTTCCAGTTCAGACGTTTGTCAATGGTTACACCTAAAAATTTTGCTGTGTCTACATTTTTTATAACAGTTAATTTGTGTTGAACATTAATATTTAGTGCTTCTAAGCGTTGACTGAAGAACATAATTTTTGTTTTTTCGAGATTGATTTTTAAATTATTGTTATCTAACATGAATGATAATTAAATAACTACTTTCTCGAATCCTTTTTCAACTCATTTCCAACAAATGAGATTTTATTCGCGTCATTTTGCCGCTAAAGTATAAGTAAATAAGGAAAATAAAAATCTAATATTCCGTAAGCGAGTTACTACCGTTTTATTTTTTATTTATATTGTTGAAACGTCTTTTACTCAGCCTCCTCATCAATTGTTTACCGTCCACGGAGGAAATTGTACTTTATTTGTTTTCACCGGTTTTCTTGTTATTTGAAATGAGGTTATTATGTCTTTGTCTTTTCTGGCTTTTTTGCAGAAGCTTTCTTCAAATGAACTAGATAAGTATTTAATAAAGAAAGCTATTTTTTCTTTGATCTGCGGGTTGGTTAGATTCTTATGGAGCTGGGAGATAAACTATTCGAGAAGATGGTCATGAAATCAACAGACTTTTTTATCAAACTTTCAGTGGTAGGTTTAATAATTATAATCAGTTCACGAATCTCTAATCCCTCTCCCTTTTTTTGCAGCATTACTGGTAACCAACAACTCCTTAACTGCTTGACCATCCTAACTATCCTAACTTAATATTATAAATGCGAAAGTAGGTTTGTTTGTTACCTTTTCACGCCTAAACCACAGAACAGGTCATCCTGAAATTTTGCATATACGTTGTCAGGTGTACAGAAATGGACATAGGGTACCTTTCATCCCGAAAAAAAGTGCTGTTCCCGAGGAAAACAATAATAATGTTATTATGATAATAGATAGCGCCACGTGTCTATTGAACTACTTAATTTAATTCTGGACAGCTAGTTATCAATAAGATGGACCGATGACCTTGAGAAGGCCGCAGGGATCCGCTAGAGGCAAAAAGCACAGAACAGGTCGAAGTGGCGGTGCTTGGGGCCGGCCTATGTCCAGCAGTGGACATCTGTCAGCTGAAATGATGATGAATGATAATTTATGACAATTTGCGGAATACAACAGTTTCAATATCTTGAAACACAAAATTAATTATTAGGAGTACAACCTTACTTCAAATCTTAATTTCCATGTCAAATAATGATTAAATATTACACAGTCCAAATCTGTTATTAAACTTCCTCGGACAATTTCAATTCAGTAGAGTATTTAATTCAATTAATTTCAAGAGTATAATTTGACAAATATTTCATCTTCAAACTTGAGATGTAGATAAAACGAATGACAGTCCATTAAAACTTTTATGCTTAAATGTTAAAGTTGATATCCGAATGTAACTGTTAAAAATATTGCTTTGTCTACGAAATAAGTAATCGGTACTTATTTTGTTAATTAAAAAGCTTTTTTTATGAGAATTCTGAAACTATTATTGGTACAGTGATTGTATTACGATTGAAGCTCTTCTTTTGTTTTATTTGCATGAGGTGTTTAAGTATTTTTTGTAACTTTAAAATACTCTGTTTTGCCGCAAACAACGAAAATTTAATATTGAATAATGAAGAACCACATTATTATTCAACAAAATAATACGCACGGAAATCTAATTATAATTAATTGTTACCATACCCTCGATAGATAGTATCCATTATCACTTACAGAATATTATAATCATACACACATAATGTATGCCTTCAAAAGGCACCAAAATAATTATAACTACTGTAACCCAACACCTACCTCTTAACGATAGAACAATCAATATTAACAGTAATGATACAACTAAAACTATGAAACTGTGTTTTGTTTCTAATGACGATCATAATTATGTGGTCTGTTTTTAATTTATTTTAAAACTAGCTATTGCCCGCGACTTCGTACACGTGACGTCATCTATTATCATAATAACGTTATTATTTTTCGGGAACAGCACTATTTTTCGGGATGAAAGGTACCCTATGTCCGTTTCTGTACACCTGACCACGTATATGCAAAATTTCAGGAAGATCGGTTCAGTGGTTTAGGCGTGAAAAGGTAACAAACAAACTTACTTTCGCATTTATAATATTAAGTGGATGGATATACATAGAATAAAATAAAATAGAATACTCTTTATTATGTACACCATATAAATTGCAGACATAAATATAGAAACTTTACAATGGGTGTAAATAAGAAATGTGTGTCAATATTATTTATTTATTTATATTTATATATAAGTACTTTATTGTACACAAGAAAAAACATAACAATAAAAACGATTATTAACATAAAACATACAATGGGCGGCCTTATCGCTTTCTGCGATCTCTTCCAGGCAACCTTGGAATGGACAGTGATTGCGTGGATATAAAAAAATGGGGTTGTCAGTGGTGCAAAATAATATACTATAATAAAGTTAATAATAATTAATATTAAGTTAGTATTAGGAAGTTAGGATTAAAAACAGCAGTCTCGTGCCAACCTATGATAAAAAAACGCCCACCTAGAGGATGCACCGTGTACTGTTTATAGGCATCATACACTAGCACTTTGTTTTGCTTAAGTAAGTTCTTGGAGCACACACAAGTTAAGCTAAAAGTTCTGTACATTGGAATATAAAGTAGGAATAGTAGCGATTATTTCTTTTGACAAGTGTTTACGAGAGTGTCACAGTAGTTGTGATTCCGCCGAGCCTTTTCCCAACTATGTGGGGTCGGCTTCCAGTCTAACCGAGTGCAGCTGAATACCAGTATTTTTCAAACTGCACAGTTTTATGCTTTAGAGATCAATCGATATAACATCTATGAAAGACGCTATATGCTTGTGAAGTCTAACTAACGCAGTCTAACTAAAGCAGTATCGTCTGCTTTCCTGTTTCACCAAGACTTATATTCATCCCAATTCAAATCTCATCATCTGTCATGTCTTTCAATTTCATCAATATCTGTTATACATAATCAGCCTATAATGTTCCTACTGCTGGGACACAGGCCTCCTCTCAGTGAGAGGTAGTGGGTCGTGATCCACCACGTGGGCCCAGTGCGGGTTGGTAGATGTCATATGCCTTCGATTTTTAGGTTTTGTTTTTTTTTATCATCTGTCATATCTTTTAGTCTTTCACATAAATTGATATTTTCTTAAGGATTCATATTTTAATGCTTATCTGTTAAAGACTTAAACAGACCCCAAATATCAGCGACGCCACCGCATTAATATCCCGTTTTAATATACAAAATTAATTATTTCCCTTGAGAAATTCTGATCAAAAGCCCCCAAGATTGCCAAAATGCCGCGGAATGTTACAATTTGTAATTTATTATGTTTTGATCGAGAGGTAGGTATCGATTTTCAAGTACCTGACTCGTTTGTAAAGGAATTATGAAATAAATGAACAAGAATGGAACCCAAACAAAAAGGATTATTTATTTATTTATCGAGGTCGAATGGTTTCTTACAAAGGACAAGGCTCAAGTGGCTTTAAATAACACAAAAACAGTCGAGCAAATAGGTGAAACGAGTACCTACCTACACATAACCTACCTACCTACCTTCTTTTTTATTTATTTTTTTGCCAAAGATTTTAAAAGATGAAAATTCTGGGGGAAAGCTCCCCGAAAAAAAAAATTTAAATCCCGATATATTTCATCGAGACTATTATATAACGTGCTATCCGTTTTAAACCTGAAGACTTTTATGGAAAACAACCGTATACAGGGGGTGCTCCCAAGAGAACTAAGTCCGTTTTTATTACCTATAGCCACTTGTGGTAAATGTATATTATAGTAAAGATTTGTGCGTTATATTACCATATTAGATCAGTGCTAGAATTCAGACAATACACACACACAGACACAGGTTTAGGTTTTAGTGAATATTTTCGGTTTGGAAAATCATCCTTAAATTGGTTTTCAACTCTGATCACGTTATTTCTGTCGTGCGCGTCCAGTCTTCGTTAAACAATTAACATCAAGTTAACAAACACTAGATGATCTAAAAGTAATAATTCGTTCACAATTTATTGTCTTTTCCAGTAAAACTGCTGTTTTACCAGATACTTCCCTTTTCCATAGCTCGTCTTTTAATAGTGTTACACTCTAACCCCCTTACTAATAAACGTTGTATAGCTTCTGTATAGTTACACAACGCTTTGTCTTCTTCTTTCGAAAGTCAAATTACAGACGCCTGAAAGAGAGAAATCGGTGTGTAACTACTGATATAATACGTTTATTAGTAAGGGGGTTAGTCTGGACCCCGGAACGGGCCACCATCGGGATTCCAACTGATGGTAGGAGGGGTTCACATCGGTGTCGAGACAACGATAAAATACCTGGGTCTCGTTCTCGACAGCCGGTGGAACTTCATCGAACATTTCTGACGTTTGGCCCCCAAATTGGAACGGACCGGGGCCGCCTTCAAGCGGCTCTTGCCTAACCTGAGGGGGCCAAACGCCTCCTGCCGGAGGCTTTACGCGGGGGTCGTGCGGTCCATGGCCTTATATGGGGCCCAGGTGTGAGCGCATTCACTGCGGCGGCGAGCCGCCCACTATCTGAACGCGCCCCAAAAGGTGGTAGCCGTAAGGCTGATCCGGGGCTACCGCACGATCTCGGGCGAGGCGGCAAGCCTCCTTGCCGGAATGCCGCCATGGGATCTGGAGGCGATAGTCCTCGCGCGCCTGTATGATTGGCGCGCGGAGGCACTACGCTGGGGGGAATCTCCGCTTCCGCGGAAAATCGCGGCGGAGCGGACGGACCTCCGGCGCGATCTCATGGTGGCATGGAAAGAGCGACTTTCGCAACCCAGCGCAGGGCACGCCACGATAGTGGCGATAAGACCCCTCTTTGAGGAGTGGCTAGAGAGGCGTCACGGCGCCCGACGCCCGTGCTCTAAACATTATATCATATCTTGGGAATAATAGCCGAATTCTCAGATCAATCAATCCACCTTCACATAGTAAATTGCAAATCCTTTTTTATAATTTACACGCATTTTTAATCTAAAGTAAATGTCAAACATATTGTACAAAAGCAAAAAAAGGACTAAGATGAAGATCGAACATCTACTTACAGACAAAACTGTCCGCTCCGTGATCTCCTAAGGGACATCACGAGACAACGAGGCTGTCCGTTTCTTTTCTCAGAGGATTGTTAGTGATCTGACGCAATAAACTGTAACTATAATACTAAAATAAGATACTTTAATCGCTAAATAGGCGCAAAGTCGCTTTAATAGCTAATTATTTATTTGTAAGAATGTAGTTTTACATAGAATGTTAAGAATTTAAAATTTCTGTATCCACCATACCATATGGTGTACCAATATCATCAGTAGGTACTCTGTAAGATGTGATGTAGGTAACAGGTAATAAGGGCTTGTGTCCAAAACTTACGTTATTACGTTATTTTTTTTTTATTTATTTGAAATGGACTTGCTCTTGACTCTAGTCTAGGTCAAAGGTGACAGAGATGATTTAGGTAATAATCAAACACAAACTCAAAGCATTTATTTCAATTAAACCATTTACAGGCACTTTTGAATTGTCAAGAAGTCGGTCAGTCAGAAAATATGAAGCTAGTTAGTTACCCATGATATAACAATATATCAATATGATAAATCTATATTCATATTATTTTAGCAGGGCTACATAATTAATAAAAATTATCATTAATTCTTAGTTAGGACATAGACGGAATTTTTCGAACTTTATTGACAGACTTAATACACTGAAAGTATTTCAAAGATCAAGGTCTTATTTATAGTCTAAACATTTTTTTAAGATCAATTTGTGTGGAAAAAAAAACGATTATTAACCTATTTTTATAAAATATGTCTGTGTCTTATTATAGTAGGTAAGAGCTTCTGATCTCTGGACGGACGGCACTTAACATAATCAGCCTATAATGTTCTCACTGCTGGGACACAGGCCTCCACCCTGTGAGAGGGAGTGAGCTATAAAGTGCCGGATTGTGGATGTCACGTCTTCGATATTTTGGTTCTAGGACGTCCCGGTTTCCTCACAATGTTTTCCATCACCGTTTTGAGAGCAGTGGTGATAAATATAAATACACAAAGTAAAGTGCCTGCCTGGGTTCCAACTCACGACCTACAACTCGTAAGTCACCAGCACTTAACATTAAAGAAACGTTACAAGAAAAATATTTATTATATTAAATACCCGATAACAACGGTATAACTATCTAATGAAAATCGTTTATAACGCTATTAGAGTAGCAGCGATTTTCACTAATGGAATTCATTTCGGAGTCTGACGTCGTCTTGAGACCTATCAAGACGTTACCAGTAGATGAGAGTGTTAATTACAGTGTTTAACAGCTAAGTGGTGATGCAATAATTGATTGAACACCCTTACTAATAAACGTATTATATCAGGTAAATAGTTACACACCGATTTCTCTCTTTCAGTCGTCAGTAATTTGACTTGTGCAACTATACAGACGATATACAACGTTTATTAGTAAAGGGGAAAGTGAATTATGCAATTATCGGACTGTTTTAACGCAAAATTGCATGACTCCTTCCCCGGTCCCGTCAAACGACAAAAAGCTGTGAGTAAATTCTACAACAATGAAAATTAAATCCTAAAAGTAGTTTTTTTTTTTAAGGTGGCAAGCAAACGCGCGGGAAATCTGATGATCATGGTCACAACCGCCTAGTAAAGTAAATAAAAATATAATCTGTGTACAAATTCCACTGTAGCTAGAATTAAACCTGTATCCACCTGGATATTTGATCAAATAAGAGTTGATCCAGAACAAATGGTCGTACATATCCCAGGCATCGAGGTAAACCCCCAAGCAGAACGCGATGTATCGCAGTGAGGTATAATAAGGCATGTGCGTGCGTTTCTATTAGCATGCATTTGTTTTAAATGGATGTGACATCGAGGCAGCGAGCTAAACCGCAACAGCGAGGTTTCGCAGTGAGGCATCTCTCGCATGTAATTGCCCTAAGGTGCGATACTATCCGGAAGATAAATCTGAAATGCCGCGTCTATCTGTAATTATATGTACACGGAACCCTTTTTTTTTTTTTCTATGTTGTTTTATTTTTCTGATTACACGATACTTATATTTTGTATGCACGTATTTCTTTCTTTCTTTTGTTCAAACCTTCTGGTTTGTTGCTATGTTCTTACAGCATGATATCAGGTTCATATCCAGACAAGCTTCTTCACAACGAGAATATTAACCCTTAGAATTAATTTAAGTAAACTACTGTCGTTCGTTACCCTAGTAGTGATACAAATCTATTTGGGGAGGACATATTACAAACAAGAAATATTATTCCGGACTATAATTGGATGTAGTTAAACTAAAAGGATCCAATCCACAACATAGTCAAAAATGAGTAAGTGCACCAAACTGATGATAAATATCAATACTATCGGCCAGTAAAAAAGGTTCCATGCGAAAACAATTGTCTATCACTTTTTATCAACCTCAAGACCAACCTATATGTATGACACGTTATAAATAAAATCACCTTGAACAATCCAACCTTCTTGGTTCATAACCAGTATTAGCAACCGACCGATTAAGTAAAACGAATCAAGGAGTCTGGATTCTTTTTGCGTAATTACAATTTTTTTATTACTTGCAATTCATTTTAAAATGAATACCAATAAAGAAATATCTTCCAAACTTCAAACGTCAATATCTCTAATGTGACTTTGTGTGGATTGGATCCTTTTTGTGTAACGTTCTACGTCAAATTAATATTCCACATCGGTCTCTAAGACAAACTAAAGGATCTACACAAATGTTTTCCCACAGTTGAAAGTTTTTGCATGATTCGTGCCCGGGACTGGAAACAAAAAAAACCGTATATAATAATTGACAGCTTGATCCATACTAACATAGTAACCAATTCTGCTGAACGCCCACAGGCGTAAGCTATGCATTGTTGCTATTATTATAAATACGAGCTAATTACTGATTCAATCTATTGAAATGTGGGCAGCTTCATGTATTATTACTGTATTTTGCTCGCAGCTTAGCCTGCTTGCAGGTCGAAAAAAGTCTCCATGTTAGGACATAAGATATATTTACTAGCCAGATCCTCGTCTATCCGTGTGCCACACATCCAAATTCGTTCAGCCGTTAAGGCGTGAAAACGTAACAGTCAGACAGTTACTTCCTCATAATTATAAATATACAGATTGAATCTAGATTAAAATTAAGATTAAATATATTCCTTTATTTCATTATTTACATATAAATTATATTTTTAAATATTAGAATATTAAAAAAAATATAAAAACATTTAAAAATATAAAAAATAGTAGCCCACCGGTATCGGGAACAGGGTCCAAGCTACCGGTGGTGGTCAGGACAGCTTAAATATATTATTATTATATTATTTTTATTTAAGCTTCGAAACGGCTGATTGACACATCCCGTGACCTAGGGGCTGGCTTTTACCTTGGCCAGAGGCTAAGCATTGCCATACAACGTGGTAATGCTGCCAGTCTCTTGGGTATATTACCAGTCGACAGCGATGCGAATGAATTTTTCGACGCTATATTTTAGTTTGTGTATACTTTTAGTTAAGTTAGGATTTCATTTTGTTATTTTTATTAATTTATTAGTTATTATTTGCTTACTTATTATTTTAATTTAAGTAAGTACAGAAATAAATATCATACTTTCTTGATTTTAGATACACTGTCGATCTTATAATCAAATTCTTCAACCTTTTGTGTTTGACATTTGACTAGTAACCCAACACTTTTAAAGGCGCACAGTAAAACTGCTCGGTTTTAGAAGTAACCTCATTCACCACTGATTATTTTCTTTCCTCGGACAAAAATAGAATAAAAATATTGGTTTTCAAGTTCAGAAGGGTAGCCTTACCCTTTTAGTAAGCATTATACAGCAGTAAAACATTATAAAGCCGTCAACAACGGATTCTATACCTACATCAAGCAAAGTAACTTTGGGCAAAAATAATTGCTGGGAACTTTTATTTTTGTTGTGAAAATTCTACCGCTATTTCCGCAATGTAATGCACGCACAGCATCGTGGGAGTATTTAAAGTTAAGTTATAACTTTAACCTTCCTCCATTTAAAATACTGGTACCTACTCAGCTGAATCCGGTTAGACTGGAAGCTGACCCCAATATAGTTGGGAAAAGGCTAGGCAGATGATGATGATTTAGCGTTCCTAAGTATTCAGTACAAAAAAAAATTATCATAATAACGAGAAGAACAAGACGTGACTCTCGGCTTCTTTAAGTGTATTTAGCACCCAATTTTTTTTTACCTTAAAAGAAAAACAAGGTTTTTAGATAGCCTACTAACAGAGAATATATTTAATACAATTTCCATTCATACTGATATAACGAGAATTTACACACCAATGAATAAATAAATAATAATTATTATCATTTGAACAATCTAAAATTATATTACCGTATCTTTCCCTCAATGAATTTCTAACGCAGTTCACACCCAAATAATTTCAAAAGTAAACAAAAACATTATCTGTTCAAATTCCAGTGTAGCTAGAACTAAGCCCACCTTTGATCAAATAAAAGTTGATCCGGAACAAAAGATCGTCAGTCTACATACGCATAAGCTGCTTATTTTTTCAAACAGATTGAATAATGATGGAATATTTATAAAAAAAAAACAGATGTTTGACGCACACCTACATTTCTATTTCACATAATATTTACTTTGAATGTTTTACAATGGATATCTCTGACAAAGGACTTTGTTAAACATTGTTGGACAATGGTATATAGAAGATGTGGGTGTCGTGAAAACAAACAAAAGGGTTCTAAAAGAGGTGACAATATCTATGCAGACACAAGTAAATAGATCTGATAGCTAGCCTTTGAAAGCGTTTTTCATGAAGAGTTTGAATTGAAATTGTAAAAAATTACTAAAGTTTTTATCGTAATCGTCTGCAGAAAGTACGTGTACTGAATCTTCTACTTTCCGTCGATACTTATAAGGTTTGCCTTTGAAATACTTTTTGAGATCATTATTAGCGGATAGATGAGTAAAGTGAAAATAAGACACAGTCCGCCTCCTGTCTTTGAGTGGGAGTGAGCCGTAATCCACCAAGCGGACCCAATGCGGGTTGGTAGATATCACATGTCGAATTTCGGTTCTAGGACATGCCGGTTTCCTCACGATGTTTTCAATTACCGTTTTGAGAGCAGTTGTGATGAAATAATTTAGACAAAGTCAAGCGCCTGTCTGGGTTCGAACCTACGACCTGCAAGTCGTAAGTCGCGGCCGTTACTACTGGGCCACCACTGCTTCATGCTGTGGCTTTTATGTAGGTAGGTAGGAACCTAAATGGCAAAGCTGTGGCATTTAAAAAAAGAAGACAGGTGATATTTAGTAACTCCAGAAAAGTGCCACTTAAAACGAAAAAAAAACGTGCTCATAATTAAATTATTATTACAAAAACCCATTCACAATCCCAACAATCGCAACACAAATAACCACTTTCAAAACATTTCCACCGCTTTTGGCCAACCATTGTAAACATCGCAATCTTCACTATGAATTTGTATGTATAGTCCCCACAAACCAATGCTTGTGACGTCAGATCTGCGGAAGTAAATCTACGAACAATACTAACTTACTTAGCAAGTACTTGTTGCTATTGTATAGAACTTGGAGAAGTAAGCGACCGCACTAGCTTTCAGGAATACACAATCAGGTTTGTGTTTTGTTTTAGGAATTAATTTGTAATGTCTCAAGAGCTCGAAGAAATTCAAGTGTTTTAGTTGGAATTTTAATGGAGTATTACCTATAGTAAAAGTGCGCAGAGCTGCCCACCCCCACCCTATTTCAAGTTAAACAAATATTAATTTTATTTCAATGATAATTAAGTTGATTTCAGAATGACTAGCACTATTGAAAAATTAATAAAAATGTTTGAAGTTGTAGCGTAAACTGAACTTTATTGTGTAGGAATTAAAGTTATTTTTCCATTGATTCATTTTTTTACATTTTTGGCAAATATATCGCGAACGCAGATTACAAGCCGTGTGCCCAATGGGATTTCTCATCGGAAGAATGACAAACTTCCATACAAACTCCCGTGTCTTATTTATTAACCCTTTACGGCATTGAATTTCTAAAATCTTTCCTAATTCCTCACTTTATTATTAAAAGACCTCTTATGCAAAATGTCATGTTTCTAGATTCACGAGCTCTGGCTGTGCGTTGCCTTTCAGTAAATAATGTAACGGGAATCCCGTATTCATGTATTTTATCAAAAATCGTGATTAAACTATATAAATATTATACAGGATGAATTTTTCAAGTGGGCGTGGATGGCCAAATCCGAAACTATGAGGAATAGCGAAAAGTACTCAAAGGAGCCACGGGCTCGATTTTGATGAAAACTAGAACTGCATCACTGGTTAAAAAAAAAATACACACTATATTATGACACCGTTTGATAGTGTCGCTAATAGGTAAGGATCGAATTCTGGGAAGTAATGACACCACCGTTCCCACTTGAAAAATTCACCCTGTGTATATATTATACTATATACCTATATTTATATATAGACTACTCGTAAGTAGTGAGTATAAACTCACTTCTTACCACAAAATACTGTACTAGGTATATTTAGATGATTTAAGTATTACTTTAACCTTTCGTTAACGTGGATCCACGCGAGACAATGGCGTTTTAATTGTTTCTGTAATTACGTCATTCAACTGGTTAATTAAATAAGTACCTTTTACGCACTTGCCTTATACTAATCACCTAGTAATGTCAAGCGAGAATGCAAAGAATAAGCCTTTCATTGCTTGATTGGAAAAGAGTAAAGGAGCTATTCAAAATTGTCACCACTAACATATTATGGTAGTATACTTTCGCCCTTAATAACTGGGATCCTGGTAACCTTTAGGTAATCAGTAGGAAATTGTATGTTTTTTTTTTCTAAATACAGTCAATCCATCCATAATACTGATAACCGCAGGTTACTCTCCAGAAATCTCAACGCATTTGTATTTAAGACTTACGAGTACTTCGTTCAAGTGCCTCAAACAGCACAAAATAATAAAGACCAAACGGATAAAATGGTGTGAAGAAAACTTTCCCTCAGCGAACTATTCATTAATTTTGAAGAACACGAGAACGCTTTCCAAAAACAAAGCAAAAACTTGTGGAACGTTCCAGAACGGACCTTTTTGCTATGGACGGACGTATTTGTGAGAATAAATGGTTAATTTGTAGAACTGTGGGGCAGTGATGCTGGTAAAATTTTTGTTGGGTATTAAAATAAGGTCATGAGAACTAAGCTTTTAACTTTATCGGACTCTTAGAGATAATATCGATACCTCTGGGCTCAAAGGTCGTAAAGGACATTTGGGCGAAAATGACTTTTTGATACTGCTATACTCAGTTTTTAATTTTCTATCGATCTGTATATTCCGTTCTACGAAATTCGCAAAAAAAATGCCTTTACGACCCACATAATTTGAGACGTTAAGCAAAGTTTACCGCGAAAATATGGATGTAAATAACACTTAGTTACCAGTGTGAACTCATTTTGGTAGTAAAGCAAAGTATAAAACAACTTTTGGGTGTAAAATACATAAAAAATATCAATTGTCTTATACCACCTTAAGTGGTTAATATAAGTCACCTCAAAAATTTGGATGTAAAGGACATCGTCTTTGCAAATTGTCCTGTACACCCCTACAATTTAAAATAAAAAAACAAACTTGTCCTTTACTACCAAAATAATCTAAGAAAATGTGTTGTAAGTAGGTCCTTTACATCTTACATTTGTAAATCAATATGAGCTCTACTCCCTACAAAATGATATTAATTTACAATACGTTTGACTTAAATATACAACCTGATACACTTGAGCTGTAATAATAATTCTTTACGACTGTTTCTTATTTTTTCTGCATAGTGCTGCCGTCTTTTAACTAGAAAGCCGTTAACCCTCAAATGGTCAATCTTCACTTTTTAATAGAAAGTGACAAAAAATCCTCGCTGAAGAACTATAGACCCATCTTATTTCTGAACCACGTATGCAAGCTGCTCTCGAGTGTCGTCACGAGCTGTCTCGCCAAGAGATTTGTCGAGTTCCAACCGCCAGATCGAGGCGGTTTTCGAAAAGGCTTCAGTACCATATACCACGACTATGTTCGGCAAATTATACAGAATACCGCGAAGTACAACCAGTCACTGTGCATTTGCGTACTACGAGAAAGCCTTCGACTCCATCAAAATATAGGCAGTTCTGGCCTTTCTGCAACGATGTCGAATTAACCGGCGCTGCATCGAAGAGAGACGAGAGAGAGAGAAAAAGAATGAGAGAGCGCGCGCTCGCGTGCGGGCATTGAGATGTTTGTACGACGCTGCCACGATGACTGTTCAGATCCAGGATCAAAAAACCACCCCATCCAACTGTTCAGAGAGAGGGGTGTTTACTCATCATCTCATCAAACAGATTCTGTTTATAAAGTTGATTAAAGAAGAATTATATTTTCACTTCTTTAATTTTTTTTTACTAGTCGGACACATTTTTATTTATTTCTAACACATAACCTATTTTACAATTTAAGACTAAAATATTTATAGATATGATATACAAGTGTATAATAAAAAGAAAGGAAAAAAAAAGAAAAAGACAGGAGCTCATTTAAAAAAATTCGGCCGCTGTCAATGGGATAAGTGTCCAAAAGGCTGGCAGCATTACCATGTTGGATGGCAATGCTTATTCTTTGAGCTAAAAATAGGCCAGCCCTCTGGTCACGCGTAGAGTCGACCAACCGCTTGGCAATGTCTCGAAATATTCGATGCGCACTCGGACCCCAAGGCCTTAGAGTTTCAACCCCAAACGGCTCAAGCATATAGCTCCCAATAAGGTTGTTATATTTGCGCTGTTTGAGGTTTACTGCTTCTGCAGCAGCCACCCCAGCACAGCCCGCCGTGCTAGGAACATAGGATGGCGCGAGGGTTTCAACACAGGTTGCATCCCACACCAAAGGCCTACTCAACTTCCAAGGCATTATGGTCATTCCATCTGGCCTCTTCCCATCGTCGCGTGCCAAGCCATTGGGTTCTAAAACAGCTGGCACCCCGGCGGCGGTGAAAAGAGCCCGACGGATGATGTTGTTAATGCTGGCGTGCCGTGCCATCTGACCAGCGCTCTGGCTGCAAGATAGGCCATGGTGTCCCGTGTCCGAGGCAGTCGACTGCTTCACCACATTGATAGCGATGTGGAGCTCCGCAAGGAGCGCCCAGACGCAAACATGTAACGAGGCGGAATGTGGTGTCACCCAGCATAGTGCCTATGTTGGGTGACGGTAGCGCCTCAAGCCAGAGGCCCGACTCCCATTCACCCACAGCCAGCAGGCGGGCACACTCAACAGTATTGGTGGACGTATAAAAATATTAATTTATAATTTAAAGATTTAGAGCTTTGTGTTCAATTACAAATAAACGATCTCAATTTGATTACACAAATGTACGTTTTATTTGTATAATTATGTTATTTCATGAATATTTGTAAAGAAAATACAGTAGTATACACATAAATACATACAAAATTACATAATCCATTTAATACTTAAGTTTAATTATTAATTTATCCTTTCAGAATACCTTAGCGGATGATCCTTAAGACCCTAAAAATTATTACACTTGTCGATTATTTCCTTATTTTGTTTAGTTTTGTGCAGTAAAGTACATTTACGCCCTTAGGATTATCATAGGATGAAAATTTGAAGGATGTAAAGGACATTTATTTTTAAATTTATGGTCGTAAAGGAAATCTATCTCGGTAAATACAGCACTAGGGTAATTTTTTAACACTGCCCTAGAGAATACTATAAATTCTAAGCACTTTTTTCCTAGGTTTCATTTAAATAGCTCAAGAAACAAAAATGTTACAGTAAAAACAAATATTTTTTTTAGTTTTTTGCTTCTCCTGAAAAGTCGCATTTTGTCCTTTACGACCTTTGAGCCCAGAGGTATCGATATATATTAATTCAACTATATTTTCAACGGTAATAATCACCCGACTGAGTAGACTTTTTGGAGTCACAGCATAACAATGTTCTCAAAGAATGCTGATGGCAGACCTCCGAAAATGAAGACGATGTTCGGAAAATAGCCATCAAGACTCTTCATGGGTGTGTGTGTGTGTGTCTTCATTCAAGATTTGAATGAGAGAAGACCCGTGAGGCTGTTATAACTTAGCCACTCTAAAAGCCCCTCTAAAACTATATACAGGATGAATTTTTCAAGTGAGCGTGGATGGCCAAATCCGAAACTGTGAGGAATAGCGAAAAGTACTCAAAGGAGTCCGGGCTCGATTTTGATGAGAACTTCCCAGTTGTCATGACACTATCGAATGGTGTAATAATACAGGGGTTTTTTTTATTTCAAAATCAACGGGTTCGATTCCTGGCTAGAAATATTGATTTTTCAAAAATCCAATGATGCAGTTTTAGTTTTCATCAAAATCAAGCCCGTGACTCCTTTGAGTACTGTTCGCTATTTCTTATAGTTTCGAATTTGGCCATCCACGCCCACTTGGAAAATTAATGATAAAATTCAGTAGGTACAAACTCTTTCATAACACAAAATGTTCCCACAAACACGTACTGCCACATAAAAATCATTAAAACAAAAAGCAATTGGAACTGCAATTAAAACAGTCCACTCAAATGATTTTATAACCGTTTTAATTTTTACAGCGCCGGCCGCTCAAAATGGCGGCACGGCCAGGCATGATAGATTTAATTTGCTTTCATACATTACGCTGTGTAATGGACGCTTTAAAAGAGAAATTGGCGAGAATACTGAGAATTTGATATTGCACAGAGTTCTTGTAAGCAATAACCTGATTTTTAGACTCTTTCATCGTAAGTTATAAACGAAAACATACCTTTCGTGAGTTAAATTCACGTAGCATTTTGTTCAAGAGTATTGATTAATGTCTATATGATTAAAAACTAATCAGGTATTTTCCGCAGGAGAACCAAGGTATCCCACATAAGTAGTCCGAAGAATTGCCAATCGTAACTGGCAATGGGCAGGGTATATTGCTTGCAGAAATAAGGCCAATGGGGATGAAAGTTTATGTAGTGGCGACCGCGCAGGATGCGAGAAACACAGAACCGGTCGATTTGATGAACCTTTTGGGAGGCCTATGTCCCGCAGTGGATGTAATTTGTCTGAAATGATGATGATGAGTCAGGTATTCCCAAGAATGCACAGATAGTTATCAAGATCGATACAAATTACATAATTAAAATATATTTACATACATTAACTGGTATTTGAAATAAGCACCACTTTAAAATCTTAGTTCAAACTACATATTATAACCATAGAAATGTAAAAAATTAATATATCTATGATTATAACTCTTACAAACAGTAAGATTTCTCTCGCTACTCTCTCTTACGATTTGAAATTGTTTCAAAGAGAAAATTAATTCAAGTCGCTTCCAGTAACATTGAATTCAGAATCGTTGTCAGTGCTTTAATAAACCACTTAAACTGTACGGAGGATTGAAATACGATGGTCATTCTGCGAGGAAGTTTGACAAAACGACGTCTTACAATGGCAGAACTCAGAATGGGATGAATTAGGTATATTGAAGAGTTTTCCAGGTTTATAGATAGATGTTTTCCTTTACAATTTAGTTTGGAAGTCATTAGTAAGCAGGCAGTTCATTCATTCCTGATATGGAAGGTACAGACCTAAATTTCAATGCTCTATACTTATAGAGGTATGGAGCAATTGGGATTTTAGATAGGATTCCGCATGCTTTCATCGGGTTGAGAGTTTGGTCTGTTGATTCAATGTGTCTTGTTGAGATTTCAGAATACGGATACTTTTTAGAGATGACGTCTAGGGTAAGTCTAGGAGTTTTTGAGGAAAGTGTTCATCAACACCTGGATGTTGACGTATTTGATTCTTCTTCTTTATTTTCTTTCGACGGTACATCTACGTTGCTTAACTGTTTGAGTCCAGTGGCTACGTTTATAATGGTGTCAGAGGCATTGTTCAGCACGTCAAGGGTGCAGATGAACAGATATTTTGGACATTAGCAGATGGGACACAATCAGTTTAGGAACACCGCACTCGCAATGTGTTGGATGAATCGATAGTGACACATTTACATGACTACATTAAAAACACAGAAGCAGCTTTTTTGACGTTGGTTTTAAATGATATTACACACTTCAATTGTTTTTGAGTCAGACGGAGTTGTTCAATTCAAAATTAGTAGTAGTTATAAAATAATCTTTCTCAAATTCCATGTAAAGTTGAAGCATAATAAAATTAATGTAATGAAAGATAAGTCTGGAAATCATTCACTCAAATAAAAAACAAACAGCTCCCTGTATTAAAATAGCGGTTTTAACGCTTAAGAATTTTAGTGACGATATATTTTTACACGCGCCATCTTCATCCTTATTGCGAAGAACATAAAGTTTATGTTATCGTAAAGTTTATTGTGCGTAGGCGAATGAGCTCCATTATTACCTTAGTAAATATAGTGAAACTAGTGATAAAGTCAATTTGTACGTGGTTTAGTGTCGTCTATATTTGAACAGCGTATGTGAATTTGTTAAGTTAATTTTGTAAATCTAAATAATGGGACACAACGTAAACAGCAACTATCATGAGCAGAATTATATATAATAACTAGCTTCTACCCGCGACTTCGTCCGCGTGAAATGTCACCCTCCCCCATTCACCTTCTTAGGGGTGGAATTACGAAAAACCTTTTTTTAGTGGATACCTACTCTTCACAAAGAACACACCCTCCCAAATTTCATGTCTCTAGGACCAGCGGTTTAGGCTATACGTTGATATATCAGTCATTCAAGACTTTGAATTTTATATATAAGGTCCCATTAAAATAGGTGGACAAACTTTTAGAAATCATTCAGACCACCAAAATAAGGACGATAGTAAAAAAAAATATATAAGAAAAACGCATTAGATACTTACAAGAAAAATAATCAGCTAACGAAAATACACTGCCAGCAATTTGTTATTTTAGGTCAAAATAAATCACTTTAATCAGTGTTTATTTTGCTTGGATATCTTTGGTTAGACGTACTGAGCGCTGTGCTAAAATTTGTCCATCTATTTTAATGGGACCCTGTACACAGGGTTATTGGAAAAACACCAAAAAAAATCAGCTGTTCCCTACATTTATGTTCGTATAACTCGTCAAAATGTAGGGCGCAGCTGATTTTTTTTCGCGATTTCAGATTTGATCCCATGGTTTTAAATAAACGGTTCGCCAGCACACAGGTGCTGGCGAACCGTTTATTTACAAAAATAGATATACATAGTAGTGGTACTTTATATCCAAAACCACATGCTTCGATTGTGATGGCGGTAGAGCCTGCCTCCATGGGAAGGTGCGAGTTCATGTATGTATGTAGACCATAGATCATTTCATATATCTATGATGTAGACCTACTGACTGACATATTTAATAACGCACAGCCTATAACAAAGGGGTTCGAAGCTTGACATTTTTGTTAGTAGGAGCTACAGTTCGTATTCTATAATACCGATATGTAGCTACAATTAAGTACACATTGATACAATATTATGGAACAAAGATTTTAGACAGTTAAATTAATTCTTGTCGATGAATCTTATTTAAGAAACTGACTCTTGACTTTTGAAAATTCCCTCTTCACTTAACACATAACTTCACGCCTGAATTCCCCGATGGCTTAGGCAGAAGAGCACCTAAAGCACCTACACCCACAATTATCCAGTCATATTTAAGTCCCATGTAACAAGGGGCAGGCTTGTTTCCATCAACAAGGAACAAATCCAGAATCCAAGCTGCTAAAAAAAAGAAACCAGATGGAAAAACCCAATAGCACTTTGCCCGATCCGTAAATCGAACGTAGGACCTCATGCTAAACAGTAGTGCTTGCGACCACCAGACCAACGCGGCAAAAACTAGCGATGTAACTGACAATTCCCTCTTCATGGGGTAAAAATATCGGTTGTAAGATCGTACGGGAAATTCCGAAAATAACGGACGAAGTCGCAAGCAAAAACTAGTGTCCTATATAATAATCAACGGATATTACCTCGAGTGGTACAATAATGGCGGCTTCCATTCTGACAAGTACTTAAATAGATTTCTATACAAGCGAATGTCTTTAAACCTCGAGCAAGCTCTTCAATGTTATTTACATGTCTCAATTCAATTGGTGTCGCATTCAATTGGCGCTTTCTATTATGTGAATAATATAGAGAATGTTTCCAATTCAAATTATGGCGAGGTTCCGTTTTGTTATTGTGGTTATACCTATGTATCTTACGAGTTTGTAATTCTGGTGTGACAATAGACTTAGTACTGTAAAATAATCTTAGAATTGTCTGATAATAAACATTTTTTATTTTAAAATTGTTAAAACGAGGTAAACAGGGCCTGAAGAAATGAGAGAATGAGATGAGAGTTGACGGAAAACAATCTTTAGAATGGTTTTGAGCTAAAAATATTAAAAAAAACCTGTATAATTTTGTAAATGAATATTTTTGAGATATATGTCGTGACATTGAATCGCGTTTCAGAGCGGGACACGTCAATAAAGCTGGTGCCTGCATTTCAAATATTAAAAACTTTTGTACAAAAAAAAAATAACACACTTAAAAAAAAAACACTACAAATTGAAAAATAACTTTAATTTCGGAAGTCGGTGTCGTTGGTTCCGCATTTTCGTTTTTTGACACCGACTTCCGAAACTAAAGTTATTTTTCACTTTGTAGTGTTTTTTTTTTGGAAGTCGGTTGTTTTTTTTTTGTAAATTTTGACGTTCGAAAGTACCTTTTAAGTGCCTATTTCAAATAAATGCTTTGACTTTTGACATTTTTAATTAGGACTTCTGAATATTATAATATTCCGAAAGAAGTAATAAAAGAAATTTGTGTGTCGGCAACAATGTAAAAAAACTCACTGACTTGACAGACTGAAATTTATGAAGTCACTCGAGCCGCCTCCGTCACATAATGCCTGTTTTGGCAATAAAAACAAAATTGCCATATAAAAATGAGAGATTAGTTTCGTTAACGTTTGTGTTTTGCTGAAATATTACGAATATTTTATAAGTTAAATAAAGGAAGGAACATTAATAACTGGTTACTCTAAAACGGTCAACAAACTTATTATAGATATTATTCAAATATTTACAAATATTTAACATTTACAAACAAAGGGCATCAAAAAACTCGTCCGCATCGCTGTCAACAGGAAACGTGCCCAAAAGGCTGGCAGCATTGCCACGTTGTATGGCAATACTGATTCTTTGGCCAAAAAATAGGTCACGTGAAGATATTATTATTTATTTAGATATTATTTGAATAACTAAATAAATTACACTATAACCTACCTACTCAACCAATTTCAAACTTTTTATTTTCTCTTAGCTATCTGATTATTATTCTTTGCTATTGACCACATAGAAATCCGTAATTAATTTTTTTCCATCACATCTCATTTTCAAGATGAACGACGCAAGTAAAAAATTACGATTTTCATCAAAATCAAGTTGATATTTTGATTAAAAAGTGATGTTTTCTTGGTGCCCCAGATTTTCCTTTTGTAATAGGTTCCAGGATTATCCCTGACAAGGCTCCAACAGTAATCTGCGACTTCTGCGAGCTTAGCAGGCTTCTATCTTTCTTGGAAACGGTTTTCGATTGCAGCTACATCTTGATGAAAGCGTTTCCCATGTTCATCGCTAACTGAACCCATATTTTCGGGGAAAAGGTCCAAATGTGAATGAAGGAAATGCAATTTTAAGAGAAACAATAATGGTTCCGAAAAACAAATTAATCTCTAGCGATCTGTGGCCGACTAAAAAAAATAGATATTCGAATAACAAAACTAAACTTCCGAATAAAATATTGAACCTCCGACAAAATTTCTAAGTTATCGATAACAGAGGTTTTGTCAAAATAATCATATTAAATACATACGCGGGGCTACGTCGACTTAGGATGCAAGAGTGAGCGAAGGGCACCCTGAGGTTCGGTTTGGTTAGGTTACTTTAAACTCTTTACATAGAAATAGGAGCCCCGCAAAGCGGAGCTCCGTCGACATAGGATGCAAGAGCGAGCGAATGAGAATACAAATACCTTTACCTAGGTATATAATATTAAAACGTAATTTAAGCTGGTAGAAAAGTATTATAGCAATAAACAGTCATGTTTATTTTTTGAAGATTTCAGTATCTCATTCGGTCGTTTCGTCATTTTTATTCGGACAAAAGTAGTCGAAAAGTTAGTATTTTGGCAGTAGACTTAATATTTTCAGTAAGGACAATTCTAATTTTTTTATCGGAGTTTTTATTACTATCCCAATTTTAATGACATATTGCATTCCATTTTATGGAAGCAGTCCAACATCAGATTTATTATTTCGCGAAAGTCAGCGGATTTGTTGTTACCAAGGACATTTTTTGTCACGTCATTAAAAGCGTTCCATGCTTGTTTTTCAACATGGATGGTTAAGGGTTAGATATAAAAGATGAATCTTCGATCAGTGTTTTATATACCGACCTACGAAGTCTCCCTTTTTGACTTCTGCCTCACTAAGCTTTGGAAACTTTTGCTTTTATCCGTTTCTAGGCATGATATCTCAATAAAATGCCTACAGATATTTATCATTAGTCAACCTCAATATGAAGCGATAAAAATAAATTCAGATATTTTCTTAGTGTCCTGGGCCCCAAATCTGTATGGTAATTATGATTCCCTGCGAAATCTTACTACGTGCAAATCTGGTCAATATCGTGTCTTGTAGAAACCCCTGGGGTAAATGGAAATATCAACCGTACCACATGTATTTTGACAGTTCAAACCACGCCAACATCGCGTTTATTTCGCGCGGTTTCATTAATTGTATCATAGAGAATTCCTTAATAGAAGAGGGGTAATTCTCGTAATTTTAAGAACGTTCACAGTCTGATCTCAGTCTCAATCTGTCAAAAATACCCCTAATTTCCCTACATTTTGACACGAACGTGTTTGACATTTGTTTCTCGCCGAGGTGAGATTGCGACTAGATTTTGAACGTTTTAAATTACGAGAATTGGCCTTCTGATGTCGTGATTAGCTAAGACATTGCCGTGGTTTTGAAGTTAGAAATCGTTAAGTGATCATAGTGGTCTGGGGAGTTTGTTCCGCCATTTCTTCTCCCCAGCGAAAGCACTAGGAAGTGGCGAAGGGCGGGCGTTTTGGGGGACTGTCTTATGTAATTTTGACGTTCGAAAAGTGCTGATTCTCAGCCTAGTTTGAATAAATGACTTTTGATTTTTGATTTTGAGTGAATAGAGCTCTGAATCCGTCGAACTCTAGAATATGACGAATCCACGAATCAGTCGAGTAGCGAATCTGCCGAACTAACTAATAATAATATTCCACATAATAATATTCCACAACTATCACACAACGCCATCTAGTCCCAAGCTAAGCAGAGCTTGTGTTATGGGTACTAGACAACTGATAAACATACTTATATATTTCTAAATACATACATATTATAGATAAATTACAACCAGACACAGAACAAATGATCGAGCTCATCACACAAACATTTGTCCTGGGTGGGAATCGAACCCACGACCTCCGGCATAGCAGTCAGGGTCACTAACCACTAGACCATCAGGTCTGTCAAACCATCAGGCCTGTCTGTGTCTGTCTGTCTAATCTGTCCAATCCAAGAATCTGTCCAGTACCGAACAAAGGATATGTAGGTATAAAACAAAGGTCACCATGTTTTTCCACTTTTATCACAGTTGATACCATAGAATTAATAGGCTTAGAACCGCAGTAGTCGCACGCAAAGTGAAGCCATTTCAAGTTAGCCTTTTAAGGCTACGTACGACTTTCGGCGCATCAGTACTCAAGACCAAGTACTACTGTAAAGAGCTCCCGCATTTTCGCAAAAAAATGACGTACTGTGCAGTGAAAGGGTGTCACAACTCATCACATAATCATGAAAAACGTTTAAAGATACCATTTCACGGGTAATTACAGCCTAGCATCTTATATTTTTGTATAAAACATTCGTCAAAACAAAATAATAAATCGTAAATTTGACAGCCGCCATTACAATGAAAATGTTGCTAGGCTTGGGAAAATATTTTACCCCATTTTTTGTTATTATAATTATGTAGTGCCTATAATCCCAATCCACATCTATGTAGGTATTTTTATTGCCAAATATTATTACGGTTCCCACTCGCCGCGCTAAGGTAGCGAAATTCAAATTTTCTAACGTTTTTTTGCAATTTGCTGGACAGTATTAAGTTGATTAAAATATGATTCGCGACCGTAATAAATATGTATTTACAGAATTATAATCATTAGAATCAGTAAAACAACTTGTTAAGTTAGTATAATCCTAAAATGTCAAGATTTCATGAAATAGTCATTCAGTAGGATTACTTACATTTTCCCCACATGGTGGGGAAAATGAAATTTACTTGCAACATTATTATTTGCTTGTGTGCGTGTCGTCGAACGTAATTACGTGCCGCTTAGGCACACATTCATTGTGTTGTTGCTTCAATTTTGAACGGAATTTTGAATGAAACTATCACTCTAAGTCTAATTACTCTAAGGTTGATACCATTTTCTTTTTATTTATTATTTCTTTTTGCGTCACCTACAACATGTCACTAATAACACAAAAGATATTAGACAGAACAAGTTCGGTGTTCCCAGAACTCGATTAATACAGCTTCATTATACTTACGTACAGCCTGTCCCTAATTAGTGTATGTGGCTAATTCATGTTGTTTCTACCTTGGCTAAGCTTGAGGTTATTGACTCCCGGGTATATCGAGGTTATAATATTTATGTTCGGTTATCTTGTAACTGACTAGGTAATGCTAAATGTTAGGTGGTGTTTGAGCCGTTGACCGAAATTAATTATTTATTTATTGATGGTCGTAGGTTGAGGTTTATACATAGACAGCTGTAGTATGTATCCGTTATTTATTACGTGGTAGTACTGGTAGTATTATGAAGTCGGTCGCGTCATAGCATTGTAGCTTCAATCTGACGTGGGTGTCAAGACCTTTGGAAATTAACCTCCTATTTGTTAGAAGACTGAAGACGTAATTTCTTATTTTCATAATAACTAGCTTCCGCACACAACTTCGCCCGCGCGGTTTGTCGATAAATCCTATGTCCTTCTCCAGGATTCAAAGTATCCCCATATAAAATTTTATCAAACTTGGTCCAGACGTTTTGGAGATAAGCCGTAACAAACAGACAGACAAAAATAAAAATAAAAAATATGTTTTTGTTATACGTAAATAATACCGTTTATACTTTCATATTAAAAAGTTGTTATTTTGACATTACAAACAAACACTTCAATTTTATTTATTCGTATAAATAGACGTATAGAGTAATTTTCTTAATTAAAAATAAAGATCCGAGAGCTACAGACTCAATAAAAACAACAGTACAAACAAATTAATTGTTGAAGTGTGCAGCCAGTGAATACAAGGATTCTTTCACTGCAACATTACCAAGCTACAAACACTGGTATTTTAATATAATGGAATTAAATTACATTAATATAAAACGGGACACAGTTACGTTTGCAGACAATGGCGAAACAAAAGAATAGAAAGAACAGCAAATAATTGGAAGAGATAACAAAATAAATAAAATTGTTCTATCGAGGCCGGCCATGCTGGAATGTCGCTAAAAAGGATTCTTTTAAAACCTACGTTATGAACAAGCTGAGGACAAAAAATTTTGTAACTAAAAATTAAAAAGAAAGTTATTAATTTTCTGTCCAAATTTTCTACCGTAAGTGAAAGGGAAGCCTCAAAGAATAACATTGTTAAATGTACGTCTGTCTGTCCGTTAATTGTTATTTTTTTCTGAGAAGCTTCATAAGTTAAAAAACCTTGACGAGCGATCCGAAATCGCAAAAGACATAACATCAAATCAAATAAATTTATTTGCCATAGAGCTAAGCGCGCACTGCGCTGCAATATTTTAATCGCATGTTCATAAGAAATATAAAAACTTTTTTACAAAAAAAAAAACAACCGACTTCCAAAAAAAACACTACAAAGTGAAAAATAACTTTAATTTCGGAAGTCGGTGTCGTTGGTTCCACATTTTCGTTTTTTTGACACCGACTTCCGAAATTAAAGTTATTTTTCACTTTGTAGTGTTTTTTTTGGAAGTCGGTTGTTTTTTTTTTGTAAAAAAGTTTTTATTTTTCGCTTTTTAGTTGTACCTACCCCATAATACAAATTCATATAACACTACTTGCTATGTGATTATTAGTGACAGGAAGATAAACATCATCAATATAAACTAAGTGGAAAACAAACGTATTGTTGAAGCTAATTCCAAAACTACCCAAGCAAAGTTCATAAAATTTATATGGGACCACCTCCGAAGCATACCTTATTCATTAATTAGACTAGATGCTGATAATCCTGGCTGCAGCATCAGGCCAGACTTATGTCAACATTGCATTGAACTTAAAATTTAGTCCCGTTTAAAACGATCCCAAAAACGACTACGGTGCTGTAATTTCAAGGTTTGTACTTTTTCTGATGCTCCTGGCTTCAGCATCAGGTCTCTCTCGTGTTCCTCATTAACAGTACGTTTATCCACACATCGAGCCCTTTTCAATGAGCCTAAACACGATATATCTGCTGTTAGTTGTCGAGGAGTTAGGCACTCTGCAGACTATCCTGACTGCAGCATCAGGTCATGACTTGATGATCATGAGAACAAATGTGGCAAATGCCCTATCAAACATCAAAACAATTTACTAAAACAGTCCTTGCCTGTTTGAGTAACTTCTTACTGTTAAGGAGTTGTACCTTCCATCATCAGCCCAGCTACCTGAGATGGTGACAACCATACGCAAATACACAAGATACTTCATAAAATATGCGAAAAACAATAAGTGAGCCTATAAAATTTGAGGGTTGCCCTCGATTTCTCTAAGATCCCATCATCAGATCCCGACTTGTTGACTATGGGACCATTTGGGAAGTATACCCTTTCCAACAAAAAAAGAATTTTTCAAATCGGTTGGCAAGCGACGGAGTTATGCGCGAACAAACCTAAAAAAAAAAAAAAAAAAAAATACAAACATTCGAATTGAGAACCTCCTCCTTTTTTAGAAGTCGGTTAAAAATGGCAAACAAATAATTTTCAAGCGAATTCACAATCGATTTTTTACCGCAGTGCACGGGCTCTGGAATATTAATATTGTTAACAGAATGGCGATTATTATCCACAACAATTTAAATTCGTAGTGCGCGTTTAGCCTCCTAGGTGTTGCTACAAATTCAGACTGAACATAAGTTATTATACCTACATTATCTAGGGCTGATTTTTCAATCTACAGATAATTTTTATTCAAGGAATAAAATTGATGTCGGACAGTTTTTGTATAGAAGAACTGTCAAAATTTCAAAACTATTCCTCTGAAAATTATCTGGCGTTGGAAAGATCGTCCTTTAGTCATGACTAGCTGCTGCCCGTGACTTCGTCCGCGTGAAATCCTATCCTAACTGAAAGTATATTTTTTTTCTAAAATAAAAGTAACCTAAGTTACTCCTTAATACATCAGCTATCTGCCAGTGAAAGTCCCGTCAAAATCGGTCTAGCCGTTTCAGAGATTAGCCGGAACAAACAGACAGACAGTCAAAAATTGTAAAAAAATATATTTTGGTATTATGTACCGTGTATAGGTACATTCATATGCATTTAGTAAAAAGCGGTTATTTTATTATTACAAACAGACACTCCAATTTTATTTATTTGTATGTATAGATAATGTGACACGTGAACATTTAGGTTTATACTTATTTATAGGTATTACTGTAGTTATAGTTCAATTAAAATTTAACAGCAATATTGTTATATTATTACAAGCATTTTTTTAATACTGCATCACGCCAGTTATCCTTGGAGGGTGAGGCAGAGGTGTATAGTAACACCCACATTTCGACAGTTATTTTTAATATCATCATGTGCCTAGCCTATTCCCAACTATGTTGGGGTCGGCTTCCAGTCTAACCGGATGCAGCTGAATACCAGTATTGCGACTGCCTATCTGACCTTCACAACACAGTTACTGGGTAATACGATACCCCTTGGTAAGACTCATTGTGGCTTCTGACTACCCGTAACGACTGTCAAAGATCCACGAATGACGGCTGGGACCAACAGCTTAACGTGCTTTCCAAGACACGAAGGAGTCTCGGTATGTAAAGATGGTCGCCCTTGATCGACCCGTGCGGCTGTTATTGCTAAGCCACAAGCCTCTCTCCCTCTGCTCTGTAAGTAGGATATTAAAGCTTATTCCCAAACGCATCTATCCGTATGATCAAAAAATTTCACCAGCAGGATTTTGCCCCGCGTTTCTGTTTCCATGAATAATTTCACGCATGTCACGCCGCCGCCATGCTGGGCTGTAAACAATCACAGTTCATAATTAGTGTGGACTCATTAATTTATAATAGTCTCTGTTTGCAGACGCGGGCTAATGGGTGGACGATGGATGTTGGTTCAGCTGGATAGTGTGACTTGAAGTTTGTATAATTAGGGCGACATAGCGATACAATGTCGCATTAGGTTACCTATGTTTTAAAATATATGTAGTTCTGAAAAGGATACTCTTTATACTTTTAACTTATTGTCTTAACTTCGAAACTAATATTATAAAGAGATTTCATTTTTTGTATGTTTGTTTGTTACACTTTCACGCTAAAACGACTGTACGGATTTGGATGAATTTTGACACATGAGTAGACCATGACCTGGATTAGGACATAGGATACTTTTTATCCCTATATTCCTACGGCATCACGACTTATGCGGGTGAAACCGCGAGGCGCAGCTAGTAAAACATATCATCAGACTGGTATCAAAGAAAATTGTAACGTTGAGACGTACGTTTAATGAAAAAACCCGACAAGCTTAGACAGTGAAAACTTTACCATTGAAAGAGGTTTAGAACAGAAAAGCTACTAATACTGTACGTATAGAATTTAAATGAAAAAAAGTTTAAAATTCACTAAATTGGTAATTTTACAATTTATTGAATATTTTAATTTTTTTTTCGACTTCGCTACGACTTTATTATGGTCTTAGTATTTTTAATTTTATGTATTTTAATTAGGTATTTGATTTAGGGCTGATTTTACTAAATTCAGAAGGCTAATTGTCGTAATTTAAAACGTTCAAAATCTAGTCGCAGTCTCATCTCGGCGACAAACAAATGTCAAAAACTTGTCAAAATGTAGGGAAATTAGAGGTATTTTTGAAAGATTGAACGTTCTTAAAATTAAGAGAATTGCCCCTCTGATATATTTTATTCGTGGAACAAAATTGACGTCTGACAGCTGTTCTAGTATGGTAAAACTGTCAAAAATTCTAAATTTATTCTCAGGATATGACTTATGTAGGTATAAAAGTTTGGTGAAATTCGCCCTTAATAGATTACATTTTATTTTGAATACTTAGGATTTAAGTACTTATGACTAACTTAGTATTAAGTACTACTTACAGCTAGGTACCTACTGTGGACCAAAAAGTTGTCTTTTATAAATGCATAGATGTACAGACGCCAGCACATCAACCTACTACAATCTGTCAAAATTCTTTAATAGATTTTCAACTTTATCGCTGAAACATAAGGTTCAAAGTTGATTGGGAAAATTTGACAGATTGGGGTAGCTTGATGTGCTGGCGTCTGTACCTACACCCAGAGATCAAACAGAACCACAAAACCTGCACGTGGCTGTTAGATTTCCTCGGTAGATTAATGAAGTGGTTACATGGTTAACGGCTCGCGGTTGGCATTAGCTTGTCGCGGCCAGTTAGTTAGTTAGAACAATTCGTCTGTTTTACTTTGATTTCGTTCTGATTGTTATTTTAAGGGCGCATTTCACAAAACTTTTATACACGGAATAAGTCATAATTATACTGAGAATAAATTTTGAATTTTTGACAGTTTTTTCCATTCTAGAACTGTCAAAAGTCAAATTTATTCCACGGATAAAAGATATCTGACTTTGGTAAAATCGGCCCTAAGTTTTATAATAAGCTGTATATTATGATAGCCTTTTTGGCCTCGCACAAGTCTTTTTTTTTTTTGTTGCTTTATTTATTTTTTGGTTGTTTTTAATGTAACTTTGTTAGTATATTTTATTTCCTTCAACCTGTACTGTCCCACTGCTGGGAAAAGGCCTCCCCCATTTTCTTCCACATTTCCTTGTGCTGTGCTTTTTCCATCCAGTCGGTTAGGAACGAGTCTAAATCGTTACGCCAGCGTTTCTTAGGCCTGCTTCGGTGACGACCTTTTTACAATTATTTGTATTTCCTGTGTGTGTCCCAAAGAAAATATTATTCTTTCTTTGATAAGGATTAATTAGCTGGATATTCTTTGCGATGAATACACCACTCCACTGCCACTTTTTTGTGGATTTTGAAAAAAAATTACTTATAGATTAGATTGTCAGGTAATTAGGTAGCAGCAGCATCTTTAGATGCCATAACATACAGTCTATTTCAATAAAATTGTCGCAATGGCTATCATGGGAGCCACAGACGGTGAGACGGCACAGTCACAAAAGCCTAACTAAGCAGCCATTACTTGCCAGTAGTGAATAACATGTTTGTAATGTTAAGATGTTTTGGCAAAACTTGCAACTGGTAATAAGTCAGTAATTATCTGTGGTGACTTTAATATTAACATTTTAGAAAATAACTTAAATACCAGTAGATTACTAAATTTGTTTAAATCATTCAATTTGTCAAATGTGTTTGTAGAACCAACCCGAACAACTACGAATACTGCTACATGTATTGATAATGTTTTTTGTTGCTGCGACTATTTAGATAAAGCCATTGTTAATTATCTCCCTTCTGACCACAGCGGTCAAACTGTAACTTTTGAGTCCAACATGCCAATACAAAAAGTCCAGATCCAATCCAGACCAATAACATCTGTTAATTTAAATAAATTTAATAGCACTTTAATTTGTAAATTAAGTAATCAGAACCTTACAATGAACAATGTTAATATTTTGTATAAAGAATTATTTTCGGTAGTCCAAACAGAGTTCAATAATTTTTTTAAGAAGAACACTAAAATTATCAGCCCTAAGTTTTTATTTTGTGACTGGGCAACTAAAGGACTTAGGAAAAGTAGGGAAACACTTTTCGAGCTGTATGGCCTTAAGCCTTATATTAACACGGAAACTTTTAATAAGTATGTTGCTACTTACTCTAGAACTTTTAAGAATGCCTGTAAGGCAGCTAAAGCCATATACATTAGCAACAAGATTAAATCAGCAGACAATAAAATAAAGACGGTTTGGAAAATTATCAATAATGAAACGAACAGGAATAAAAAGCATAATTCTGATTACACACTGCAGACATCAAGTGGTCTCATTCGCGATAACAAAGAAGTAGCTCAAGAATTTGTAAATTTCTTTACTAGTATCCCACTCAAAACAACTGGAACCTTAAATTCCTCGCCCTCGCTCGCTTTTGATTTAGTAAGGGCGAACGTTTCAGCCTGCCCGATTGAATTTAACTTTAGGCATATTAACCCCATAACAGTAATTAAAGCCTTTAAGCAAATTAAAATCAAATTGACCGAAGATCTATGGGGAATGTCCATTAAGGTCTGTGCGTCCATAATTGAGACTATTGCGCCCTACTTAGCCTTAGTATTTAATTCGTGTGTTGATCAAGGAGTCTTCCCCGATTTAATGAAATACAGTAAGGTAATACCTCTTTACAAATCCGGGGACAGTAAGGACACCAATAATTATAGACCCGTATCCGTGTTGCCGGTTTTCAGCAAGGTGTTTGAAAAGATAATGCTTAATCAAATACTCAATCATTTTAACACGAATAAAATCCTACACGATCAACAGTATGGTTTCACCAAAGGACGTTGTACGACCGACGCCGGTGTAACTTTGTTAAAACACATTTTTAACGCGTGGGAAGAGGCCCAAGACGCCATAGGAATCTTTTGTGACCTCTCCAAGGCATTTGATTGCGTCGATCATGAAACCTTGCTTTTGAAACTCGAGCATTACGGTCTTGGAAAACTTGCGCTCAGTTTAGTTAGTTCTTATTTAAATGATAGACAACAGCAAGTTCAAATAAATGGTGTCAATTCACATGGTTTAACAGTAAAAATGGGTGTGCCACAAGGCTCGATATTGGGTCCTTTCCTCTTTTTAGTGTATATTAATGATCTACTGCATTTATTAAAAAATCAACCACAAATGGTGTTATTTGCTGATGACACTTCCTTAATTTTTAAGGTAAATAGACGTGCTACAAATTTTGACGACGTAAATAACGCCCTACTGCAGGTCCAAAATTGGTTCACTGCTAATAATTTAGTATTAAATGAAAAAAAAACTAAGTGCATAAGATTTTCTTTACCAAATGTCAAGGGTAGTAATTGTGAGATAATATTGAATCAAGAGAAACTAGAATTCGTCGATAAAACTGTTTTCCTGGGGATCACGCTCGATTCAAGGCTACAATGGGGTCCTCATTTAACATCTCTTGCAGGACGTCTAAGTTCAGCAGCTTATGCTGTCAGAAAAATCCGTCAATTAACTGATGTGGATACTGCGAGACTAGTCTATTTTAGTTATTTTCATAGTATCATGTCATACGGTATTTTACTTTGGGGACGGGCTGCAGACATCGATTCTATTTTTATTCTGCAGAAAAGAGCCATCAGAGCCATATATAATCTCCGCGGGCGCGATTCTCTAAGGGAACTGTTTAAGGAAATTAACATCATGACGGTACCTTGTCAATATATCTACGAAAACATCATGTATGTAAGGAAAAATTTACATCTTTTTAGTAAAAGAGGAGAAAGGCATAATTATAGTACTAGAAATAGGGACCTATTGGTTCAACCAGGTTTCAGACTGGCTAAAGTAGACTCATCTTTTATGGGGTACTGTTTAAAATGTTATAATAAGATACCTCCCCACATTCTTCAACTGAATGAAACAAAATTCAAGTCTTGTATAAAACGCACACTATGCAGACAGGCATATTATAAGTTAGGGGATTACATCGCTGATAAAAATGCCTGGCTCATTGCTGGTCCTGCTCCACAACCACAACTAATCGATTAACACTTGAAAATACTGTTGGAGCTGCTGAAGATTGTAAGACTATCTTTGCATTGTATAAACTCAATTTCCTTTGTATTGTATAATTGCATAGCACAGATGTGAGTTCTATGTACTGTAGAGCTACCATTTACCGGGTAATATGTCTTTCATTGACTTGAATGTGCCCTGGCAGCTGATAGTATGTCATGCTCACACAAATGTCTCGCTGACGGTGGCGTGTGTGTTGGATCATTTAGCTCCCTTCAAAATGGTTGAGCTGAATGGTGCTGATCTATGCGTCATGTTCGTGAACGGGCGCCGTCAGTTGGGGCTGGTCATCACTCGGCTGCCTCGGCTCATTTTTATTTTTAATTATTTTATTTTTGGATTGTTGTTTTTTTTTTATTATTTAATATTTGCTGTACTCTGGACGCTTTTAACGCATACATCTTTTTTTACATCGTTCTCACATATTATTATAAATTCAACATTAATGATGTAACTAATATTTTTGTAAAAATATAATTTAAAAGAGTGTCCATGGAGTTTCTTGCCCGTTCTTCTCCATAGGTACCTACGCTTTGGAATGGGCAACTAGCTTCATTTTATTTTTGACTGACCGACTTCTTGACAATTCAAAAGTGCCTGTAAATGGTTTAATTGAAATAAATGCTTTGAGTTTGAGTTTGAGTTTAAGTGGTGAATGTCAGTAAAGCCGCAAACATGCCTGTAGCTTACAGTCATGTCTAAGTGTATTACAAACATGCCTGTAGCTTACAGTCATGTGTAAGTGTATTACAAACATGCCTGTAGCTTACAGTCATGTGTAAGTGTATTACAAACATGCCTGTAGCTTACAGTCATGTGTAAGTGTATTACAAACATGCCTGTAGCTTACAGTCATGTGTAAGTGTATTACAAACATGCCTGTAGCTTACAGTCATGTGTAAGTGTATTACATGCTTAATAGTGGTAAATAGGTAGCGCTGAAGAAGTTGCTAGTTGTTGCTTTGTATGACCATTTAGTGTGTGTACACATGAGGTAAGCCAACTCTTCACCTACAATAAATATAATAGCTACTATGTAGCTAGTAGCCAGTGTGGTGGCAAGTCATTGGTTTACCTCCACTAGAATGAACAATGCAATAATTAGTGTACTTTGTGAGGACACGGATTATAATAATTATGGTGGTGTAAATTAGCTGCATTTTACACATCGCCCAGCTATTAGGCCACGGACACGAAGGCAGCGACTGCGGGGCGGGGCGGCGCGGCGCGGGGAGCGGCGCGGCAACGCAGCCCCGCACCCTAATTGCGTAACGTACTATCAATGGGAATCTGCATCATTTTGAAGCAAATTGCTAATTCATTGCTTCATAAGTTCGAAAAATGTGTCTGCTCAATACGTAAATAATGCAATGAATGTTGTTGAACTGTCAAAATGAAACCGATTCCGACTAATAATGTGTTACGCAATTGCCCCGCAGGTCTCGAAGCCAGCGGGCAGATTGATCGGCGCTAGAGCGGTGTAGTGTTGTGTTATGAGAAATTTGTGTCTTTGTTCGCGAACGAAATGTCTAAACAGCGACGACAACTACGTCTGTTTGAAACGTCCGTTGTTAAAAAGCAAAAAATGCACAACACTACGTCAATGCTGACGCGCGGGCACCGCTAGACTGGTGCGCATCACTCGTACGCTGCTCCTCGCGCCGCGCCGCGCCGCTGCCTTCGAGGCCAGTTCCATATAAATCTATGCATTGAAACGCGCCGCTCCCCGCGCCGCCGCCGCCGCCGCGCGCCGCCGCCGCCCCGCACCCGCTGACTTCGTGTCCGTAGCCTTATAGTCAGTTCGTTTGTTGTGGTTTGAGATAGTAACTACTATTGAGGGTACTTACGAAGTTTATTAGTAGGTACCTATTTGTGCTTTGTGTAGGAGGACACACAAATAAACACAATTCTCAAACTTCTATTAAAAGGCAATCATATATTTTATCCATCGCACCAATAAATATGAACATTACAACTACCACGAAATAAATTGATAAACCTCATAATCCGACATTAACATTAAATCCATAATCCATATCGAAACCGAATCATAATAATCAATTACAAAACAAATTAAACAGTCGAACAATATCAGATAAAATTCATTATGTATAAAAGTTTTAGCTATTAATTGAAACATTCTGAAACTCAATTACCCGATTGGTTTGATTCTGCAACCCAACATGGTTGTGATTGGAAAAGTCCCCCGCAGAATTGCTAATGCATTCTCATTGGACGACCACTTCGGTTGACACCGTGTCATGTCGGTTCGTTCGAAATTGAAATTTCGAAATGAAATGTTCGTTAAGTTTTTTTTTTATTTAGCGAGATTACTCTTGTGATAAAGTGAAGTTAAGTTTTATGGGATTTTTAGCATGTGCAATCATCTATTAAAAACGCTAGTCATGCAAATATTATCATCTGACGTATGGAACGTTAATTTGTGGCAATGCTACAGTTGCTAAAGATTTACGAAATTAAAAAAAATAGTCCTATGTAAAAGCCTTCCGAAGCATATAACTAACAAACACAGATTCTTTGAATTTCTCAAGTATAACTCAAAAATCGTACAGCGCCCTTCGCATTCAATATAATAATGCGTTCCGGGTGTTGATGGGGCTGTTCCGCTTCTGTAGCGCTTCAGGGATGTTTGCTGAAGCTCGTGTCGACTGCTTCTACGCTACGATGCGAAAAAGATGCGCCTCCCTGGTGCGCCGGGTGCGGGCCAGCCCCAACATTATATTGCGATGTATCGCGAGCAGACTGGACTGCTTGTATGTGAATCGCTGCTGCAAGCTTTCCACATCGGTGTTAAGCTTGTAGCAGGGGTTTGCATAAATCATATTGCAGTGTGTTAAGTGTGTAGGTTAAATTAACTAACGTAGTTGTTAAGAAATATTGTTACTAACATTTTGAGTCCTTTGTTCCTTGTAATTAAAAATGTAAATAAATAAATAAATAAAAAAAATAACAATTTGTAATTATGACTCCTATAAATAAATAGTACCAACATTTTTTTGACTACAAAACATCAATAGCCAATTTTTTATAACACTATTTAACAGAGCGTAAAGGACACAATTTTTTATTATAATATTAAACTTATTCAAAGCAGTGAAGACCTCTTCAGATTTACAAAGACGTGGATATTTCCAATCCACTTAGCAAGAGACCCAATTTTAAGAGCTCTCCAAAATAGCAACATCACTAATTTCACAAGTACCTACGTAAAAATTCCATCAACTTTAACGGCATTATCATTTATTTAGACTTCATAAATTCAATTGTATCTCTGACTCCATTTCTCATTAGTCAGAAGTCGGCACTGACATTGGAACTTTCCAAATCACCTGAGCGCTTGCTCCATTAGCCATTCATTCATTCATTAACTCACTCAAGTTCGGGAATGAACGATCGTTACGTTTAAATAGATCGTCATGAACAAACTCACGCGATGTTGAGGTGACTTGATTTTTTTTTTTTTCTGGATTGTATCTTTATTAATTTCAATGAGTTGGTTGATTTGAAATTTTCATGCCTCGCGGCTCGGCTGCTAAAAAAGTTGACGGGTATTTTTATTCTGTGATTGCTAAAAATATTGTAGTCATGCGCCAATTTTATGTCATGAATGAGCATGTTCCCGACAGTCAAACCAATACTTTTTTTTCGACATTATTTTGGTGTAGGTAATAAATATTATTTTTGCAGCATGTGGGGCTTGTGGCTGAATGATAACAGCCACAGCATCGGTCGATCGAAGGTCATCCATCCATTACATATCGTCACCCCACCTCGACTCGGAAAGCTCGTTGAGCTCCTCAAGTTCTGAGTTGAGCTGCACGATTTTTGACAAATGCGTGCACTGACTGGACAGGTCCGCTCAATCTGTGTGGTTCTTTCCTCAAGACCATTTCAGACACCAATCTACATGGTCTTCACATGATCTGACCAAGATTTTGTCTGGACTTTAAAAGAGACTGTGACCTCTGAGTTTGTTTCGGCCTTTCTTTTCAGAGTAGTCAGATAGGAAACGCCGACCTCATCTAGCTTTAAAAAAAATATGATTGACGTGTAAAAGTGTTTGTACAAACCTACTTACAGAAATAAATCATTTATCATTTAACACGGTTCCAGCTGTCATTCGTAGACGTTTGGCAGTCGTTAAGGTAAGTCAGAAGCCAAAAAGTCTGCCACTAGTCTTATCAAGGGGTATCGTGTTACCTAGTAACTGAGTTGTGTACGTCAAATAGGCAGTAGTTTTAGTACAGTACTGGTATCCAGCTGCATTCTGTTAGACTGGGAGCCGACCCCAACATAGCTGGGAAAAAGCTAGGCAGATTGATTGATAATTTTCTAGTAACTTTGATACTGTTTTAGCAAATGGGGTGGAAACAAACACGCAATGCCAATATCACGTAAAACGTGCGTGTTTACAAGAACTTCTGATTCCCATGTAAAGGTAAATAAACACAGTAAAGCCATGCTGTTCCGAGAATATTGGGGAAATACTACGTTTTCCTATAGCGAGGCTTCAAAGAGAGTTATTTACTTACAGAGAACGGGCATCGTCGTATTATCGATCGTCTCCTGAGAAAAACGAATGAAATATTGCACTCGTGTTTTAAGACCAATTGGATAGTTTTAACTTTAGTAATTGCCTTAAATTCTCACAGGTTGTTGTCAATATTAAGACAATTGCCTAGTCGTGGGATGTTTAAAGTTAACTGAAACTAAGAATGAAACATTGCGATTATAAACTAGCTGACCTGAAAGACGGTGGCCTGTCATAAAATTGTTCATATAAAAATTCCATAAAAAAGTTCTTTCATTTTAAAACTTTCCAGGCATCATTACATTTTTCTTTCCTTAAAAACCTTAATCGGACTATTAAGAATATTTAAAAATATATGTAAATCATTCCAGCCGTTCATAAGTGATGCGCTTACCAACGAACAGCATTTCATTATAATAGATAACTAGCAGCGCCCCGCGGTTTCAACCGCATTAGTTTCGATACCGTGGCAATATCGGGTTAAAAGTATCCTTTGTGTTAATTCTGGTTATAAACTATCTGTGTGCCAAATTTCGTCCAAATCCGTTTAGCAGTTTTAGCGTGAAAGAGTAACAAACATCCATCCATCCATCGTCACAAACATTCGCGTTTATAATAATATTATAAAGTAGGAAGTAGAATCCATACTATCCATACTAATATTATAAATTCGAAAGTAACTCTGTCTGTCTGTCTGTATGTTACCTTTTCACGCCTAAGCCGCTGAATCGATTTAGATGAAATTCGGTATAGAGATAGCTTGAGTCCCGGGAAAGGACATAGGATGCTTTTTATTCCGATATTCCTACGGAAAATTTATGTCGGTAAGCCCGCGGAGCGTTGCTAGTAATTCAATATTTCCAGGAAAGGACCAGTAGGTAATTTTATTCTGAAGTTGTCACCGCAGCCTATTTTCATTTCCAAAATAAACTCACCTCACGTACTCACAATGACTGAGTGCCTGTCAATTAATCAATTGGTCCATATTAATCAATCAAGTTACGGGTCGAAAATCCCCTAAAACCCGATTCTGTCATAGTTGAAAGGTGCCATAATTATAATCAACTGGCAGCGCTCCGCGGGTTCACCCGCATAAGTGTCGATCCCGTGGGAATATCGGTATAAAAGTATCCTATGTGTTAATCCTTGTTATAAACTGTGTGCCAAATTTCATCCAAAGCCGTTCATTAGTTTTTGCGTGAAGAAGTAACAAACACACTCACAAACTTTCGCCTTTGTAATATTAATGTGATTTTATCGTCACCAAGACCTTTTACTTAATCATAATGGTTAGTACTGGTAGCCAAAGGAATGGTAAAGGAGGTGCTGTACTTACTCGGGACGAGGCTGCGAACAAGATTAACCTACAGTCCATTCACAGTAACTTATTTTATCTGTGAAACCAGCAACATAACAGCAACCTTATCGTAACGAGAATAAAGGTCACTGCGATTTTGACAGTGATATAAAATTTTAGACAAAATATCACGAACAAAAACTCATAGCGAAACTGGCCGCGATTAATATATGTAGGCAGTTTTATATTCTCAATTTAAAAGGTATTTTTTTTTAATATCAAGAACTTCTGATTATCAACCTTGACACTCGAAAATAAAGTTTAATTATGTTTGCGATATACTAATGTTAGAACTGTCTGTGATTAGAGAAAGTGTAAAAAAAATCGCTTGAATTGTTTTTACATTCTAAAATTACCAATTTTATACTTATTCTAAAATTAAACTTTAAAATTGTGTTGAGAAAATATGTTGGAAATTGGTGCTTATTTTATTTTTAATCGCACAACATGTCGGGGGTTAATTAAAAATAGGGCAAAGTGGCTCTTCACTTTGCTCTATTTTTAATTGACCTATAACATAGGGGGTTGTTATAAGTTCGACGCCTCTATCGTTCATTGTTTCTGTGTGTGTCTGCGGCATCGTAGCTCTCAAATACGTCGTCCGATTTTCATACTGATTTAATTGAGAAAGTCTTTAGCAATTTTTCATGATATCTCTTTTCTGATTAGTGTAGGGATCTCAGCTACATAATAATAACTTATATCAGTTTTTATTGTTTTGGAGTTCCTAACTCTGAATCTAGTTTATTCTTGAGATCTACGAGATCTTTCAAGGAAAGGGGATCTTTCTTTTCTTTTCTTTTTTTAAGTTAGTCTGTAAAATATCGATTTTAGAGATAAGACCGCCCATTGTGTGACCCTATGAGAAAATTTCTAAATTAATATCTGTATTTTTTATGGTGTACATTATAAAGAGTATTCTATCAATCTTTCACAAAGAATTTTACTTCAATTACAATCCACGCAAGCTTGACCTTTATGTAATTCGGTAGTATTTTTACAACGGCCGTATCGTCAGTACATCTTGACCTTTACCCCGATATCCATTTAAAGTCAAAACTCAAAGCGACGTTGGAATTAAGCGGCATTATGAAGACAATTATCACAGACCCGCGTCAAGTGTCATGTGGTGTGATGTCACATGATATGGCAATATGGACGATAAGGCTATCAGTGTTAGCTTGTGGCCGAAAATAGAGTTAGCGTAGGGGTTGGAACTCAATTAGATGTTCTTACCTACTTACTTTTCTCTTTATTCAGCTATCCATGTACTCTAATGTACAGATTTAGAACATCATCTAGCTATTAGAGAAGTGGTGGCCAAGTGGTAACGGCCTCGACTTACAAGCTATCGGTTGTGAGTTCAAACCCAGCCAGATGCTATGCTTTGTGTAATTTATTTCATCACCACTGCTTTCAAAAACGGTGAACGAAAACATCGTGAGGAAACCGGCATGTCCCAGGACAAAACAATTTGAACACATGTGACATCTGTCCCAACCCGCACTGGGCCCGCATGGTGGATTACGGCCCATTCCCTTTCACAGAGAGGAGCCCAACAGTGGGACCATTATAGGCTGATTATTCTAGCTACTAAATATTAAGATGGATTGGAAAAGTTTTCAATAAAGATCACTTGAAAATAGGATTATAATTAAATAAATAGAAGAAGCTATATCGCGTAAGAATAATGCTCTCATTGTGTCCTTGTTATAAAAGTAATATCAGTAATTTTGAACGAAAGTATTTTTTAATAATACATGAGAGAGCGTATTTCATTTTTGGCTGCCTTGTATAATTAAGCTAATATAATAAAGAGAAAATATTTCATTTCTTGTACGTTTGTTTGTTACGCTTTCACGCTAAAACGGCTAAACGGATTTAGATGAAATTTGGGCACATGACCTGGACATAGAATTTTTTATCCCAATATTCCCACGGGATCAAGACTTATGCGGGTGAGACCACGGGGCGCAGCTAGTTCAATACATTTCCACTAAAAACCAATGGGAAAGTCCGGAATCTAGGTATCTAGGCAATAGGTTCTAGAGTCTAGAGGAACAAATCCCTGTCTACCAATCGAACTATCTTCTTACGTACCCAATATGTACCTATATTCCTGCAAACACCTATATAACCTTCCATAACAATGCGCCATTTTAATCGGGAATCTAACACCGAAACTAAGTTCAACTAAGATTGGATTAACCGCAAACTTTGTAATCCAGTTAGTTTTGATGCCGGATAGCATAATGCTGTTAAGTATAACGTAATGCTGTTAACTTTGATGAAGGTTTAATGTTAAGTATGTTATTGTTAGTAACAAGATAATTTTGTATGTCGGTCTGGACAGTGGTATAACTATTGTTGAATGTCTATTATTAGAAAAGAGTTCGTCCTTACTTTTCTGTAGTGAGGGCTATTGAGCCCTCAAAATACAATCCGTTTCTGAATACAGGAATAAAATTGTCCTGTGTTCAGAAACGGACTTTATTTTTTATAACATCTGTCGATCGAAACTGTCAAACTCAAACTCAAAGCATTTATTTCAATTAAACCATTTACAGGCACTTTTGAATTGTCAAGAAGTCGGTCAATCAAAAAAAATTAAGCTAGTTGCCCATTCCAAAGCGTAGTAGGTACCTATGGAGAAGAACGGACAAGAAATTCCATGGACACTCTTTTAAATTATATTTATACAAAAATATTAGTTACATCATTAATGTTTAATTTATAATTATATGTGAGAACGATGTAAAAAAAAGACGTACACGTTAAAAGCGTCCAGAGTACAGCAAATAGTAACAAAACAACAATCCAAAAATAAAATAATTGAAAATAAGCCGAAGCAGCTAAAGATGACCAGCCCCAACTGACGGCGAACATTCACGAACCTGACGCATGGATCAGTACCATTCAGCTCAACCATTTTGAAGGGAGCTAAATGATCCAACACACACGCCACCGTCAGCGAGACATACTATCAGCGACCAGGGCACATTCAAGTCAATGAAAGACATATTACCCGGTAAATGGTAGCTCTATAGTATAGACGCTAGCACATAGACCAACCCGAAACTGTCAAATTTTCCCAATCAACTTTGAACCTTATGCTTTAGCAATAAACTTGAAAATTGATTAAAGAAATTTGACAGATTGTAGTAGCTTGATGTGCTAGCGTCTGTACATAGCTTTATGTCGTTTCATACTGCATTTATTTTTAACAGTATGAACAGTGTTGACGCATACAGGCACAAGCAAAACCTTACACTTACTCAAGATTATAAACCGATTTTCTCCTAAAGTTTTGATAGATATTTTATGGTGTTACGAACATAATATTACCAGAGGGGCCCATGGCTAAATAATAACAGCCGCACAGGTCGATCGATCAGGTTAAGCTACGCTTGCCGCGGTTGGTCTGTGGATGGGTGACCATCTTCACATACCGAGACCCTTCCGTGCCTCGGAAAGCACGTTAAGCCGTTGGTCCCGGCTGTCATTCGGGGATCTTTGACAGTCGTTACGGATAGCCAGAAGCCCGAAAATCTGACAACCAGTCTTACCAAAAGGGGTATCGTATTACCCAGTAACTGGGTTGTAGAGGTCAGATAGGCAGTCGCTCCATGTAAAATACTGGTATTCAGCTGCATCCGGTTAGACTGGAAGCCGACCCCAACATAGTTGGGAAAAGGCTAGGCAGATGATAACGAACATAGTATTACCAAAACTAACCTGTTATAAAATAGGCATTTTCTAGAAACTATAAATAAATATTGCATATTTATTTCACGAGAAAAACCCTTTCCAATTTTGAGTAACTTTAAAGTATTTAAGCCATGTGAACGGCCATTTGTAAGCTCATTTATATTAAAAAACTACCTAATTATGTAACACCACAAACTAGTTTCCAGTAGCTATAGGCGATTTGTTAGTTAGTTCTAAACAAAACATTGCGTGACTCTCTAAAAATAACCTGAAAGACAATACGGTCCGTCCCACGGCCCTAAAAACACGATCGTACAAAGTTTCGGTACAGTATTGTTTAGATTGTTCTGTCAGTATAAAAAAACAACTAATGTTGCTTCCAAAAACATTGAACAAAAACTTCCAGACTCGGCTCCGTGTACCAAAAAAAGCAAGTTTTTGTAACAATTGCACGTGACAGACACGTGGGGAATTGAACTGCACGAGCGGAACTGGAGTTTGTCTACTTTTCACTCCACTAGGGAAATAGATATGTGTATTTGAACTGTATAATAGTGTATCGAAACATGGTAGGTATATGGTTGGTATGCTGTTTCGGGCTAGTGCGTTCCGTACCATAAGGCAAAAAACGCCGAAAATAACACTTTTCTTGTATAGACGTCTTTATTCGCGCACCATTTAATTTTTATTAACTTTATATTATTTTTTGTTAAAGCGGCAATATAAATACACACTCTGTAAAACAACTGTCTACCTATTACAGTTCATGAGATACAGCCCGCTGACAAACAGACGGACAGACAGCGGAGGCTCAGCAGAGGGTTCTGTTTGTACTCTTTGGGTACGGAACATTGAAAAGCAGATTTTATAAAAATTACAGTGACTGGCGTCTCATGGATATTTTCGATTCTCGACAAACACTCTCCAGTTTTTACTCATTCGCTTAACTTCCTCAAGCGTCACGTGTACACCAAGTGTACATAAGTGAAAGTGCTCGAAACGTCAACGGTACACCAAGTGTCATTATTCTATTGTCATTGTTAAAACAATGACTTTACTGCGCCCATAAGTTACTGCTCCGACGCGTGGGATGTTTCGACAGATGGGCGGGCAAACGTGTGAGAGGTTAAGCATCATTAACTTAATGTTTTCATAATTTCAAGACAGAGATCATGTCTGAAAGCCATGTACAACTAATAAAGTGAACCACAAAGCAAAAAGCCTGATATACACATTACGATTTGATTACTTTTGGCATGCTATAAATTGTTTCGAAGTTCGTTGTAGGTCGTAGGTTCGAACCCAGACAGGCGCTTTACTTTGTGTAACTAGAATCATCACCACTGCTTTCAAAACGGTGAAGGAAAACATCATGACGAAATCGGAATGTACTAGAACTGAAAATTCGAAGACATGTGACATCTATCAACCCGCACTGGGCCCGTGTGGTAGATTACAGCCCACTCCCTTTCGTAGAGCAGAGTCCTGTGTCCCAGCAGTCGGAACTGTACTTGCTATAAATTGAAAAAACAACACAAATTACACATTCTAAACAGTGTTAAAACGAAGTAAGTAATTTCTTGCCTTATTTTAGGGTTCCGTACCTCTAAAATAAAAAATGGAACCCTTATAGGATCACTTTGTTGTCCATCTGTCTGTCTGTCAAGACCCTTTATCTCGGAAACGCGTGAAAGTATCAAGCTGGAATTAAAATCATTTACTTAGGTCTACAGTTCCTTGAAGATGTGAAAAAATCAAACTTCTAAGTTACCTAACGTAAAAAAATATACGGCCGATTATGCTGCAAAAAACGTATATTTTGACACTTTCCAGGGAATCAAATTTATACAGTACTTCTCGTTGACCTAGAATCATAAAATTTAACAAGAAGCAAGGCCATGTAGCACAAGTAAAGGAAAAAATCTGAAAACAGTAAATTTTTATTTACATGACACAAAAAATTCCGTGATTAACTATTTACATACCTACAAATTCGTACGGAACCCTCGGTGCGCGAGTCCGACTCGCACTTGACCGGTTTTATATTGTACTTATTCCACTTTGCACGATGCAGACCTGCATTGTGTATATAGGGCCTAATTTGCTGATTTTTTTCGCGTGTATTAGGTATTAAAACTATAATTATATTATGTTACAATTTTAGACTCACATAGTATATTTCTGCTGTCCCCCGATTATCTGGAAAAAGCAAACAAATATTCACGAGTCATTTGTGATAAATGCATTAAAAAAAACATTAATTTACATCAGTCTGAGTCAAGCTGAATACAGATTTGCGCTGGTCCGTGACAATGCCTGCATAAATATTCATAAAATAGCTGTTCCGAACGCAATCAAAAGGGTAGTTTAGCTGTTAAAACATGTTGAGATAGACAAAGGGACTAACTTTTGTTGTAAGTATCTGGCGAGTGAGTTTGACACTCCTACTTTTTTGCATTATTGACTCCTTTTATATAAATACCTTAGTTAGAAAAAGCTTACAGGATCAAACTTAAAAAAAAAACCGAAGTAAAACAGCCAAAAGTCTGACCTTTCTGTTAAGTCTCATTTAGTTCCCAAAAACCGAAACCTATCCTCCTCAACAACAGACGTAGACTGGTCAGTACGTAAGTACGTTGTAAAACGAAACCAATCTATTCCACATTTTAAATCCTCTGGCCTGACTGGCATGTGGAACCGATCGCCCGGAAAATAGGGCGCCCCAACTAATTGATATTATGTACCTACCCATTTGCGTTCCCGAAAAGTCGTTTGCGGTACGGGATTTGCATGAACGTTCGTGAAGATTTTATTTATTTTTCTCAAACATGCTTGGAAATTTGAACATTATTTTGACAATCTTCTTCGAGATAAATCGAAATTGCTGTACTGGCCAAATTCATGCGAGCAGCGGCCGGCAAAAGTTGTATGAAAATCTATATGTGTCGTGGTTTAGCGGGCAAATAAATTACATAGTAAACAAGAGTTTACTATGTAATTTATTTCGTTTTGGATTGTTCCTAAAATAATAAAAAAATAATAAAATAATAAATAAAATAATAAATAATAAAAAGGAACAATCTTTTACTCCGAAACATGGCAACCAAGGAGGTAACTTATCAAAGGTTTTAATTAAACGAACTGGCTTGCAAATAGAAAGCGGTTTATTGAAAAATAAAACAAATGAACACTTTAACGCGGGAAAAATTATTGTTGTTCGTTGTTCGTCATTGATTTTGAAAAGTAATAGTATTTGACAAAAAAGCTCTGCCTAGGTACTACTTAGTTTTAATTTCCGCGCATTATTTGAGAAAAGTACTAATACAAGCTTTGGCCACAACTAGGCATTGACGGGCCTCGCCTCGGCCCACATTTACACGTTCGTCCATCAATGCCTCTTTTGCTGGCCGCTGCAATAATGTACTATTTCAATCTTTGCTCTACTCTAGGAATTTATCCTTTCGTATAAGTAAATAAATATTTCAAAGATGTCTTTTTCGTGACATAACGTCGCTCAGACAGCCTAACATATGGCCTGAGTTTAAAGCCAGTGTTTCATCTCCCATAGTGGCACTAACTACAAAAATAGCTCATACCCTGGTAAAATATTAAACAGTCAGCAAAGTGTTGGGAGCAGCTTTAAAACCTACTTACAGAGTTTTAGTTACGAGTTGTAGGCCGTAGGTTCGAAACCAGGCAGGCGCTTTACTTTGTATAAATCAATTCATCACCACTGCTCTCAAAATGGTGAAGAAAAACATTGTGAGGAAACCGGCATGTTCTAGAACCAAAAATTCGAAAACATATGGCCCGCCATCTCTCTCGAAGAGAGTTGGCCTTTATCCCAGCAGTGGGAACATTATAGGATGATTATGCAGAACAGTGGCAGCAGGGCTGATTGCCCAGGGTGCGCCATACGCATTTAAGTGAGTATGTAAAGACGCCAGCACATCAAGCTACCTGAAACAGTCAAAATTTCCCAATCAACTTTGAACCTTATGCTTAGGGATAAAGTTGAAAAAGTATTAAAGAAATTTGACAGATTGTAATAGCTTGATGTGCTGGCGTCTGTACCAGGTAGCACAATTTGTAGAGACTTTTGTCTCTGGCAAGTTCAACATAAGGCACAGATAACACAGAAATAACTATAAATAATATACGGGAATAAATATTAATACATAGATACAAACTTTTCCCCTTACTAATAAACGTATTACATCAGATGAATAGTTACACACCGATTTCTCACTTTCAGTCGTCAGTAATTTGACTTTTGAAACAAGAAGAAAAAGCGTTGTGTAACTATACAGACGTTATACAACGTTTATTAGTAATGTTTGTAATTAGAAATAACGATCGGTAGAGGAGAAAACGAATCTAGCACATCAGCGCTGGGATTTTTCGGCCAACATCTAACGAATATGTTCACGTGCCTTCACTTTCAAAGTTAACTGACTGGTTACCGTCCTGACGTTCAGAGCGAGCGCATTCCGAAGAAAGATCACGTGGACAAAGAAAGAAGAATGGACGAAGCCAGAACGGTGAGAAGGGCCATTAATGTTTTGTCCGACATGATTTATTATGATATATACGATGACTATTAAATATAGGTAAACCATTCAGGAAAATCGTATTTACATCTCAGGTGCACATTTCCATAACGATCTATAAATTACCTCGTACATCCACTAAACTTGGATACTTTCTGTTTATCCCCGTATGGCGCGGCGGCGGCGGTACGACAAAATATACTGCGGTGCTATTCTGTAAAAATCTCACCGTGAAAACTTAGGTGAAGTGAGCTGTCAATAGTGTCAATCCCTAGCATCAGGTGGAACGACAGGTCACTTTATGCTCACTTCACCTAAGTTATCACGGTGATCTTTTTACAGAATAGCACCGCTGTATCGCAAAACGTCGAAGTTCTCCGGTAACGGAAATCCAAGATAAGTGCAACCATAGTTTCACGCGACTAGTGTTTATTTTATTCAGTGTTTGTTTGGCGACAAATAGTTGGCTATTTCGGTAAAAACTCAAACCATTTTTGTAGATGCTATGTAATTTTCTGTTTGCGTGATGCCGCAATCGTAAAGGTTTGGGAATAAAGGATCGCGCTCTAGGATTTTTGGTCAAAGGTGCTTGCGTTTCAAAACTCATATTTAATTTATTCTTCAGAAAGCTTACAGTCAAATATCTAAATATATAATAGGTAATAATTGACAAATTTGCGCTTACAATTTTATTGTTATTTAATAGCTTCAACAAATTAAAGACTATCTAAATAAAAAAAAAATGGATAACAGTACATTGAAGCAGTAGTCCCGCATCATACCATCCGAGCTATATTATGGAACTACAAAAAACGAACAATATATGAAATCGTATGTTTAAATTTTATGCTGTTTTGTCAGTAATCACCTGTTTTCCACCCGTTATTAATAATCTGTTATATGCTTCATACCACTATAAAATATACCATAAATGGTGCCGTACCTACATCCATTCAGTATAAGCCGTCGGAGTTTCCCGGTAACGGGAAAGCAAGATAAGTGGACCAGTTACATCGGGATATATACACATCCGTGCACATGAAGCTAGCGCTGGCCATATATATGTATTTCATTTACTTTGCTTAATAGGAATTGGGTCAACTGGTCAGTAATATAGACCAGTAAACGCCCCTGGGAAAGGCAAGGAAAGGTTCTGAGGTATGCAGGTATGGTTCATTTGACAAGTCACGTCCGTCGGTCGAAATTCGGTCTATTTCGAGCACGTCACGCAAATTCGAGCGATATTCGAACGATGTTTTAATCGAAAATACAACTATTCTTAAGCATTTTGGTTTAAGGCTCCCGCAGACAGGTACGACGCGACGTTGTGATACGATTCTGGCAGAACAATCCATGAAGATTTCATAGAAATTGTTTTACTAGAGTCGCGTCGCGCTTGTCTTCGGGAGCCTTTAATATCACTTATAGATAGGCGCGTTCGAGCTAGGCTTACAGAAACAATAAACAATATCTTTAATTCTGGGAGATGCAAGAGAACAAAACTCAACCACAAACTTAAGCAAAATGTGAAGAAATTTAATAAAACTGCTTTCCTTCCATTGATTCACTTGAACAGTTACACATCAGTGCATTCGAAACCACCCAGCTTCCAATACCAAGTATTTGCATTTATTCAGTGTTTGTATGCAAAGTAAGGGTACTTCCTTTGGTAAGCTTGAACAAACAAGGTTTTCTTCCTAGGAATCTGGTATTGGAAACTACTTGCAAATACTCTTCATGAATATGCAGCGACTTACATACACTTGCTTGTGCGCATACGAGGGTAGTTGCTGAATATTGGTTTTCTCTAATGACGAGCTTCACCTAGCCATTGTTATTTACTTACTTGATCTCCAACAGAGGCTATACAATTAAATGCTTTACAATTTACAGATTACCTAGTTAATGCGCGTATTAGTTATTCCGTATTGTAACGGTAACATATATAGTAATAATAATAAAGCTAAAGAGTTTGTTTGTTTGAACGCGCTGATATCTAGAACTACCAGTCGGATTTTTTTTTTTTTTTTGCATTTGATAGCCCAATTCTTGAGAAAGGCTATGTAACATCACTCTAGGACCCTTAGGAGCCGAGCAAAAAAATTGGACGGGGTCAAGAAATTTCACGTGGACGAAGTCGCGGGTATGTCCTATAATTATTTTACAGCAACGGATAATTTTACATGTGCTCCTTCAATTACAGGAGACCACAGCATGCACATACCTATAACTAGGTGTAAACACGATAAAAATAGAGAAAGTAAATTATGAATGATGAATACAAATTATAAAAATAGAAGGAAAACAATAATATTAACATACAAAGATAGAGCATTCATATTACAAATGGTGTAGACAGGATAAAAATATAAATTGAGTGACTGTACATACAAAAGATTTGATTTATACATACAAGAGCATGCACTAAAACACGTTAAAACCAGAATAAACCGGTGAACACGAGCTTACAGAGGTGGCACGATCCTTCCATAAATATTAGTTTGCAAGCAATCTGTTAGTAGCAACTAAACAAAATGGCGGCGTACGCAATAAAAACGACATTACTTTGATCTAGCGCTTTGTTTAACTATCGGGAAAGTAAATTAAATGTGTGTTTAGACCGTGTCTTTGTATACAGGTGGGTCAATATTATGGTCCTTAGGACCCCATGTAATTAAACTTTGTAACTCGAAGGATTATAATTTCTAAAGATTCTATACTTTTTTACGTAATAATTAAGTAAACAAAGCTAAAGGAGTATGTAACGGTTTCTGCCAACCCGCAGTTTATGAAGGCGTGTGTATGTATAAATGTAATTATAAAGACAACAAAGAGCGTTTTTTAATAATTTAAATGAAAGCTATGACATGTCTCTAGAAATACCTAAGATACACAATATTGTTATAATATGAAGTATATAATCACTTTTTTATTCTGCATTTTGATACTCATAATTAACCACCAACATTTAATTGAGACGACCTTTTATATTGCCTTTCAGTAGGCATTGAGCAAGCAAACACGCCAAGATTAAGAAACCTCTGACCTAAAATCACCCAATGAATTCAGAGGAAGCCCGACCCATCCATAAATATCGGTTTGCTGGCAATTTGTTAGAGCAACCAAACAATATGGCCGAATGGGTAATAAAGACTGTGTTACTTTGATTTAGAACTTGTATTTAGGTTGTGTTGAGGAAATAGGAAATCAAACACGACCGGAATTAACCTGAGGTTGGTTTTAGGGTGTATTTGTTTTGATGTATTGGTTACTCTTATTTAAATGCTAATAAGCTTATATCTTAACCTTACTCTCTCTCTCTTATATCTTAACCTTACTCTTGGTTCTTCTTCTTAGCGTGTCGACAGCAAACTAAATGGACTCGGCCCAGAAATCGGCTTCTTGTTTGGCGCCATCACCAGCGTCCATCAGTTCCTGTAACGTGCAGCTGACAGGATACGCAGGACACGATATTAAGTGTCCCATCATTTGTGGAACAGCACCATATTTACACTCCAAGGTGGTGTCGTATATGAATCTCCACCAGAACAGGTTTTCCTTGCTTCGGTCAACCTGGGTCCGGAGCCTGTTTAAAGACAGGTTACCCAAGGTAACTCATGTCCAGGTGGGAGGTCTTCAGCGGGTGACTCTTGGTTAATTGGAGGTCAGTGGCGGCCTGAGTCTGGATTTGTGCCCGGTTAATGGCAATAGGTTCGCCCCTTATTACATGGGGCTTAAACATAACTGGCGAAATGTTGGTGTACTGTAGAGATTACAGCCTATTTGTTGCTTACATGCAACCTCCGCGAGTCTGCTAAAAGTTATTGGCAAGAAATACTAGACAAACATTAATTTATTTCATGGTTAGAATATAAAACAAATAGGGGTCCGTCTACCTGGCAAGTGGGAAGACAGAAGGTAAAAATAAAGTAAGTCCATTCTAGGAATAATTACATATATCATCATCATCTACCTAGCCTTTTCCCAACTATGTTCGGGTCAGCGTCCAGTCTAACCCGATGCAGCTGAATAATCACATATACACCAAAGTTATATGAAAATCGTAAATAGCCATTATTTACGAACGAAGCCAATGTATTCAACAGTTGGAAAAATATTGAATATGGTCACTTTATTCTTAAAGACAAGAAACACGGCTTGTCCTTGTCACGCCCGATGGGATTTCACATCGGCAAAAATAACAAACTTCAATTTAAACTCTCATCCCCATCTATGGCCGACTCCAATAATTTACGGACCGTAATTGGTGAAAATTTAGACTCTCTTGTATCTTTACAAGTAATGAAGCAAATACCTCATACTCGTAGCTTTGCATAGTAGACCCTCCCATGTGGAAGTAGCTATCACAGGTAAAATTAGCTTACAAATCTATTTATATGGGCATATAAATAGATTTGTAAGCTAATTCTACCTTTTGCAATAAAAAATGCTATCATTGGTAAGCAAAACGATTCGTTTTTGTTTAAAGGAACCGTGCTATAGGGGCGAACTTTCAGAAATCCTTGCTTAGTGCTCACCCTAGTTATTTATGCAGCTCTTGTGTAAAATTTTATGTTTCTGAGCTCAGTGGTTTAGGCTGTGCTGTGTTGTCTGTCTGTGAATGTTTATTTTTATGAAGTTAAATGCTCAAGCTAAACCGACTGAAATCATTATATTTTTCGTCCCCAACGATACAGCCTACCTTATCGTCCATATTGTCATGCCATGTGACGTCACACAACATATCACACTTGACACGGGTCCATGATAATTGTTGTCATAATGACGCTTAATTCAAACGCCATTTTGGATTCTGACAAATGGTAATCGGTGTTTAAGTGGTATGGTCCTGTCATTATGACAGTCGAAAATGTGAGGGTTGTAATGTTCAATTCGGTTGTAAAGTAATGTATTTTCCTACGCATAACGAGGTGCTCAATTTACAGTATTTAAAACAGGTATTTTTATGCAAAAAAATATTATTTATTTATTTTATTATTTATGAACACACAATAAAATAGAGATAACTTTTGAGTACAAAGATACTGCTTACAAAAATTCGTGTGTTATTTTTACCAATATTCTTTTTCTTTAAGTCAATCATAAAGGAAACATGCCAGGTGCAATAATTTAACGTTTAAAACCAAACATAGTGCGAGAAACATTAAAACAAAACAAAAATATTGTTCTAGATATTTCTTCAGCTCAGCATTTTTAACAGGGAAGATCTCAACCATCCTTTTGACGATTTTATCGCGAGTTCGAGCAAACTTAACTGAATAATTTCTTCCGCTTCTCTCGTGCGGACTTTATCGATGTATTTGCAAAGTTAGCATTTCCTAGAACATGAACTATAACGAAACACGTGAAACGTGAAACACGTGAAACGTTAACGCCCGAACAACCAACAGTCTGCTCAGAGGTGCTCAACTGTGTTGAGGCGCTCAAGCGATTCAAGTTGCTAGTAAATCTTCTACGAAGATACAATATGATTGAGTACATAGGACGCTGGATTTGTATGTGTTTGCTACACATGTACTTAGTTGAGGAAATATATGTAGTACGTCCGTGGTAACAAAACCAATATAGAAAGAAAGAAAAATGGTTTATTCTGCACAAACAAAACGCACAGTCATAACAAATAATAAAAAATAAAATAAAAAGACAAAATATACACATAAAACGTAGTCAAAAGCCTCGTACTCAAGCATATAAAATGTTGAAAATTTTGTCCATTGCTTGATGTCATGTCCAGGGACCAAAGACAACACATTAATTGACATTGCATGACAATACAAATCAATCCGTGATGCGCCCGCGACGCTGGCATAATAATATGACAACAAAAAAAAATGTATACGCGTCGACTTGAGAACCTCCTCCGTTTTTTCATTGGTTAAAAACAACAACAATCAAAACAAAACGCCAAAAAATAAAACATAAGCTAGCCTCTTTTTCAATTAAACTCCGCTATACGCTAGGCCAGCTAAATGTCCGTGTTACCACAGACGCGCAGGCGACTGCACGATAGTTAGACGCGATTTTTTTTAACGAAATATTTTGAAATTGAACACATAATAATAGAAAATACCGATTATCCTTTAAAATTTGAGTCCGCGAGCATATTCGTAAGAAGCTAGCAGTATCATCACAGCGGTAATGTTTTCTCATAGTTTGTCTTATTTATTTTTGTTAGATTCGTGTATTTATGTGTATTTATTTACGCTTATATGTATTTTTATTAGGGATATATATTAGGTATACATAGTTTTAAATAGGTATATGCGTATCTTTATATTTAAAAATCATAACCCAAAGGTTCACTGGTAGAAAATTCCTATGACATTAAGTCCGCCTAATCGTTAATCATATTAAAATAAAACTTAAATTAATGAACGTGGTGGTAACAAAGGACCAAAAACCGCCCACCAAAGGAGACCATTCATTTTAGGCTAAATCATAAAAAATTAGGCCAAAGAAAAAAAAGTTATAATATGTTATTCTCTTCAAGACCCTCGCAATAAAAAAGGAAGAGAAAACGTATTCTTTCAAAATATAATTTTGTTTGCTTATTTTCACAGTTAGCACAAAAATGTATGAACGGTGAATGATCTCCTTTCCCATATTCAGTATTTATAGTTTTGTGAAATGTCAAAGTAGTGTACAACAATAATAAATTATTATTAATAATATCAGTCTTGCAACCATTGATTAGTAATACAGACAAAACTATATCAGACTAGTTGCTCCTCGCAGTTTCAATCACATAAGTCTCGATTCCGAGAGAATATCGGGCTATAAATTCCCCCATATCCTAATCCAGGTTATGGTCTACTTATGTGCCAAATTTCATCCAAATCCGGACAGCCGTTTTTACGTGAAAGCGTAACATACAAAAAAATCTAATCTTTTCTCTTTATAATATTCCACCTATTATTATTATTCTATTTTTCCACTTTATCATAGTTGTGTATGTATTTATTATTTTGATTACCTTATATTTATTTTAGAAGTATGTATGTTTATTTGTATGTATGTAAGTATATTTTCATATTATTTGTTTAGTTTTATTAAGTGAATTGTTTTTAGATTTTATGTTTTTTTTTGTCTCCTTGACTCTTTTACACGCTGTCTACATCTCTCTATTTATTGTCCTATCGCAGGTGTGCTGGAAGAGATTTCTTATGAAATAAGCATCACCTTTGTACCTATTTTTCTGTTCTGTTTTTTCTTGTCTGTTTATATATGTGTGTACATAAATAGTAAAATAAATATTACTAGATTTAGATAAAAAACAAAAAAACATTACGTTCATTGTCTCTCTGATTTCTTCAAAAGATAACTCCATAACTTTTTTTAAAACCTCACGCTCGTTTACAAAAGTGTTCGATATAAAATTAACGCAAAAGCCGCGGGACAACGATGAAGTCGGATATGAAGCGGAAATTGATTCCAACCTCTGCCTTTTTACCGTGGAGATGAGAAATTATTGATGTATTGAAGGTTTCGGGACAGTAACGATGTTATTTGAAGATGTTTTTTTATATTATATTCGAGAATTGTGTGGATATTATTGAGAAATCTGGACTGGAATGTTGACAGTGAAAGTTGGATATTGAGAAAAGGATAAAAAGCTAAATGAATGGTTTTGAATGGGTATGAGAAAAAGGACAGTGGCAGCTGATATTCTATGGTAAATAAATAAAAAATGTTTTTAGTCGTTCATCATTTCAGCCGAAAGACGTCCACTGCTAGACATAGGCCTCACCTCCACTTCGACCGGTTCTGTGCTTCTCGCATCCAACGGGTTCCTGCGGCCTTCACAAGGTCGTCGGTCCACCATGTGGGAGGCCTTCCAACGCTACGTCTTCCGTTACGCGGTTGCCATTCCAGAACCTTTCGGCCCCATCGGCCATCTGTTCTGCGAGCAATGTGCCCTGCCCACGTTTAGTGGTTAAATAACAACAATAAAATATAAAGCTTTTATTATCTACCGTCTTCTGCCGACAACTTCGTCTTCTTGTTGTCCTGGTCCACCCGTTGCATCGCATCGCCCGCCCGCGCTTTTACTTCGTTTTCTCTTAGCGTTCTTTTTGCGCGGCTCCTAAGGGTTGTAGCGTGATGTTTATTAGCCTATAGCCTTCCTTAAGAATTAGGCTATTAAATGCAAAAACAATTTCACAAATCTGACCGGTCGTTCCAGAGATTAGCGCGTTCAAACAAACAAACAAACTCTTCAGCTTTATTATTAGTATGAGATAGACTAGCGAACCGCCCTTGCTTCGCACAGTTTCCACGACATGACAAAACATCGGGATTACAACATAATGAGTAAGTTTAATATGAACGAATACACAAACTTTACGGCATAAATTCTCTAAATGTCGAATTCAATTTAAAATAGGTATAGATGTAACTACTTTTGAAATAATATCTAAAACATTAACTTGACCTATTTACCTCCATTTATAGCAAAAGTTTTTATTACTAAAAATGTCCCATTTTAACATAAACGCATAAGCAAAATGTAGCAACGCGAAACATTTTCTATTCACAACTTTATTTTAAGTTAATCTCTGGCACACGAATTTAAATGATCTCACGGCCAATTCTCGTTACTGAAAACGTTCAAAATCTAGCAAATGTCAAAAATGTAGGGAAATTAGAGGTATTTTTGACAGATTGAGACTGAAATCAGATTTTGAACTTTCTTAAAATTACGAGAATTGCCCCTCGGGTATTAAACCAAAATGTTTTTGCCTCCTAAAGAGTTCAAGCGTGTAGAGAAATATGCAATTATCTAGACTTTAGAGTACTGCGCGACCTAACTTGCTTTCACTTAAGAGTTGAGTAGAACTTAAAGCTGGAATCAGTATCAAGTCCACTTGTGGTCACTTGTTTTTGAGGTTCAAGGGCAAAAGTACCTACGATCAAATTTAAAAAAATGTGCCTCTAAAAGTGACAATAGCCTAGACCACAGATATCGACCATTACTTATTTGAAAAAAATATTTAAAAAAAAATACTGATAATAAAGAAAAAATGTTCATTAGTATTTATGATCATACTTATTTTTATGTATCTCTCGTATAAGGTCTCCCACAAGGTGGACTGCTGATCTGGTGAAGGCCGCAAGAATCCGTTGGGTGTGAGAAGCACAGAACCGGTCGAAGCCGCGATGGAAGGGAGAGGCCATGTCCAGCAGTAGACGTCTTTCGATGATGATGATCTCTCGCATCGACTACGTACTTACTTAAAATACTTAAACACATTGGTACAAATATTAGTCCGTCACGTCAGCTAGTAGCAGGACTAGCAGGGCCCTAATTTCACTATGACCACTTAACGATTCCTTACTCGAAACCACGTCAATTCCTTAGCTAATCTCATCAATCTCGCGTTGATTTCGCGCGGTTTCGTTCATTGTGTCGTAGAGAATTACGGCCCAGGACTGACTGCTTATTGTGTCGGACGAACAAGATTTTTATTTATTACTAGCAACGCCCCGCGGATTCACGCGCATAAATTTCGATCCCGTGGGAATATCGGGATAAAAACTACCCGATGTCCTTTCCTGGTACTCAAACTATCCTTATACCAAATTTTATCTAAATTGGTTCAGCGGTTTATGCGTGAAGAGGTAACAGACATACAGACAGATACACTTTCGCATTTATAATATTAGTATGGATTTCCCGAAAGGACAAATAGAGCTAGATCCCGCTAAGTGATTGGGTAAGTACTAAATAGATTAGGGTGGGACAAGATTAATATTATATTAATATGAAACCGAACTTAAATAAATAATGTAGTAAAGTAATGGCCGGTCGTTTGAACACGAATCGACCGCAAATCACACTAATATTATAAAGGCGAAAGTTTGTGAGTGTGAGGGTGTGAGGGTATGTACGGAAGGGTCTCGGTACGTAAAGATGGTCACCCATCCACAGGGACCAACCGCGGCAAGCGTAGCTTAACCTGATCGATCGACCTGTGCGGCTGTTTTTATTTAGCCAAATAAATACAACTAACTATACAAATAAATACAAAAACAAAAGGACCCTTAACACATTGTATTATTTGTATATTTGGCACACAACTAGCAGATTGAGTTACAATTTCTATGAAAACAAGGTCGGGAAACCCAAAACGGCTACACACATGAGCCTATGCCCTTTCTCATTCGAAGCTGTGAGGAATTTGTGTATAAATGTTTCCTTATATCGAAAGATCAAAGAGAAAAGAAAAATCAAAGAGTGAAAATGTATGAAGCAAAGTAGCCACGCAACAATAAATCTTTACCAAAGGTATAAAGGAAAGACAGTGGAAGGGCAGTGGAGGCCCAGTTTTAACGGCCTCGACTTATGAGTGATCGTTGGTTCGAACTCAGGCAGGCACTTTACTTTGTGTAAATAATTTCATCACCACTGCTCTCAAACGGTGAAGGAAAACATCATGAGGAAACCAACATATCCTAGAACCAAAAATTCTAAGACATGTGACATCTTCCAACCTGCACTGGGATCGCGTAATAGATTACAGCCCACTCCCTCTCGGAGAGAGGATGCCTATAATGTGCCCACTGGTGGGAGGCCTATTAAATGTGCCCACTGCTGGGAGGCCTATAATGTGCCCACTGCTGGGAGGCCTACAATGTGCCCACTGCTGGAAGGCCTATAATATGCCACCTGCTGGGAGGCCTATAATGTGCCCACTGCTGGAAGGCCTATAATATGCCCACTGCTGGGAGGCCTATAATGTGCTCACTGCTGGGAGGCCTATAATGTGCCCACTGCTGGGAGGCCTATAATGTGCCCACTGCTGGGAAACCTATAATGTGCCCACTGCTGGAAGGCCTATAATATGCCCACTGCTGAGAGGCCTATAATATGCCCACTGCTGGGAGGCCTATAATGTGCCCACTGCTGGCGTGTGCCAGCAGTGGGCACATTATAGGCCTCCCAGCAGTGGGCATGCACATTATAGGCCACATTATGATTATGCTTGTGTTATACTACTTCTAGTAAGTACATTAAATTACGTAACCTACTTACGGAATCAGTTGGCAACGCAGACGTGTGTTCAAATTGGTTAAATTGTAATAAATTACGTTTACTCCACGGCTGGGAGCAACTGAAGTAGTTGTAGCTGAAAATAATGTGTCAGGCTAATCAATAGTTCAACGTAATGTAGGTGTAGGTTCGAGTGAGTATTGGTGCTGTTGGCAACAGCGTTTTATAGAAACTCTTTGTACTTTTTGATTTGAGATGGGAAAAAACCATTGAATTTGCGCCACTGTTACCGTAACCGACACCGCATCGGATGTGTTCGGCTGTCCTCGGGATGTACTCGGTTTTAATGTACTCGTATATCCGATATGTCAGTGAGTGATAGGAAAATATTCTGTTTGTGTTTTGTTTTCACTTCTGATGGCACTCCCGGAGTGCCACTGTAATCCCCTGGTGGGATTTATATAATATGTTAGTAGGTGTATCCGTAGCATCACAGAGGGCCCTATCAGAATACCAGGGCTGTGTTATTTATTTTTAATTACCGCAGCATTATGCTGAGATAGGACCCTTTTTGGACTCGCACAGTTTTTTTTCTTTCTTGTTTTTTTTGGTTGTTTTTAAAGTTAATTTTGTAACTTTTAAATCTCCTTTTTTATTTTTTACTGTGTATATTTCCTGTGCGTGTCCCAAATAAAATATATTTCTTTCTACTTTACACTCTATTTGCTTTTTACGGTCAGGGATATTATTTTTTTATCAAATAGACGCGGCATGTTGACGTAGTGTACGTGAACATGCCGCGTTAGCGTGACGGCCATTTAATACAACTGACAGAGAATGTTGAATATAGAATACTCTTTATTATATACACAGACAGTGAATTCGATAAATTATTTTTCTGAATTTTCCTTATATTTCTTTCTTACTAAAAATTCGTAATAATTAAGAAGGGTGTTAGGGAGACTTGGACCTGTTGCTTTTGGCTAGTTTCCCAATAATAAGCTATTTGTTAACCGATCGAACGATGACAAAAGTATTTTTATTGGAAATGAAAAAAAAAACATTGTAAAAACAAACATTCTAAAAATTGTAACAGCAAAGAAACACGCTATCGGTTACTGCTAAGAGATTTAAATAATAGTTTCGCAAAAAATTCCCACCTGACAATAACCTCATTTACTTATTATGAAAGAAGCAACAAATCGTACGCTCCCAAAACTAGTCCACGACCGACTTCTCAAAACAAGGAAGACCTTTAATAGCTCGGTAACACGCTATCAAAAATATAGACCTAGCCGAAAAACCACCATAAATCCCAAGTCAATATTAGCGCTTCCCTTCCTTTTAAGAATTTATTTCCTTACAAAGATAGCGTGAACACAAACTAGATAGTTACAGAAAGTCAGTTCCATATAACGTACGGAAACGCACGCACACATAGACACGCTTCACGCACGTGAAGATATTTATGAAACAAAAATGGGCCAAGAATTCTGCCCTGCGGGACTCCCATTTTTACTACAGATACGGGAGATCCTTTCTATTGATCAATCAACTTGAAAATTGACCCGAATACTCTTCGATTAGAAGATAATCATACATTTTCGAAAAATACTTTTTAACAGTGGTGGAGGGTTTGTTAAAGTTTTGTAAGGGACAATACGGAAACCTACGCGGATGAAGTCGCGGCTGAAGTGCTAGTAATTCTATAAATAAATATTAGTTACCTTTGCGAATCATATTTAGAACATTATACAATAATATACTGACCTGCAAATTGCTAAAAATCAGCTTTTTCAATCCTATTATACATATAAGTATTATACTATACTCAAGTATAACGCAAGAAGCTCTTCTTAGTCCGTATGGAGTCGACCTTCTGCATGTTATAGTATGTTCCTACTGAGTATCGGCGACTAGTAACGATCGATATGATGCCGCCATTACCAACCTACCATTAGTCCGAAAATAAATGTCCACTGTTGAGTAACTGGTGCCGTTACAGAGGAGCGAGGACTGAGCTGTGTTTACAATAACATTAGCTGGGTTAAAACAATGTTTTGTTAGGAACTAGATAATGTTTTTGTTTATTACTATACAAAATACAAAAAAAAAATACAAAAATATTTATTGTGTCATACATAAATTGAGGCCCCAGTGAGTTACAAAGGTACTTCTGTCGGAGCTGCCTCGCTCTTCCCATAATTAATGAAACTAAATACAATGATGAGGCGTAAAAGGCTGGTTTTCTAGACGGAGCGGGCTGTGCGGGTTAGTAGATGTCACGTCTTCGAATCTTTGGTTCTAGGACATGCCAGTTTCCTCACGATCTTTTCCTTCAACGTTTTATTGTGTAGATATAGAAGTTGACCACGAATAGGGTTTTTTCTTCAAGGGCAAAGGAACGGCTATATTCAAGTTCACTAAGTGTCGGGTATTCTATCATATAGAATTGTACGGTACAACACTACTGCAACATGTGGAAATGAACTAATCCCTGAAGGCTATCATTCAATTATTCATTGGAGGAGTGACGTCTTATATAACGCCATACAACGCCTTTCCGTCCTATTGTTCGATCGCACCGATATAATATGCATGAACTGAATACAAATAATTGTAACTATTGTTTACAGTGTGAACGAAACAGTTTAAACTTTCATTAAGGTCAATATAAATAACATGTTCTGTATTTCCAATATTCTTAGAGGTAATAACTATTGTTATTAGCTCAAGTGAGATTTAAGACGAAAGGGTTACCGCTGCCCCGGAACATAAAGGGCTAAGGAAGGAACACGGGTGGGTTTCAGTCAGTAAGAGTCTGACACTCCCTTCCGCTCCACCCAGAGCGGGAGGAGTCATTAGATGATTTCCCATCCAAAAAAAAAAATAAGTGAGATTTAAGAAGCGTATTAAATAATAGTTAAGACAACCTACTTCGTATATTATATATCGGGCCATCCAATGTTTTTCTCTATTGAGGAAGCATCGCTGCTGTTTTGTTGCTCAACCTTGGTTCAACGCCCCACAGTGTTACTATAAGACCCTCGTACCTCATCTGTGGTTGTTTGGCTTGTACCTAATTTCCGATCAATTCAACCATGTAGTAGTACATCTATGGAGCATCCATAGATCTACGTTTTGGAACCGACAACTAAATTAAATTTTCTGACTAATATTTATTTCTGTAAATATTTACATAATATAAGCTAACATATAAACTATAATAATATGTAGATTTATATGAAAAAATAAGCAAAATAATCATAGGGCATCAAAGAATTCGTCCGCATCGCTGTCAACAGGAACAGTGCCCAAAAGGCTGGCAGCATTGCCACGTTGTATGCCAATGCTAATTCTTTGGCCAAGAAATAGGCCAGCCCTCTGGTCACGTGAAGAGTCGACTAACCACTTAGCGATATCTCGAAAAACCAAGTGGGCACTCGGACCCCATGGCCCTAGTGTTTCAACCCCAAACGGCTCGAACTGATTCTGACTAATTCACCAACTTCTTGACAATTCAAAAGTACCTGTAAATGATTTAATTGGCATTGACTTTGACTTTAAGTCAATTATATTCTGTTAAGTTTTACAGTTTGTTTGTTTAATAGCCTTGAGATCTGTTCACTCAAAAGTTTTGTAGACACAACGCCCGTATCAGAGGTAGAAGCCAATTAAGGCCGAGCAAAATTATCCTCTCTACTTAGAAAACATCAAAGAAAATATTGATTGAAACTAATGTTTATAGAAAAGTTAGCATCGTCCATATTTATAGCTTATCGGTTTTGAAGAAAAATGTCATCAATAGATTGTGCATCAGCTTGCTGCAAAGGAAATTTAATCTGGCTTCAGCGGAAATAAGTTTTAAAATATATTGCTGTGGTTTTGCAGCATTGGAGAGGAAAAAGTTAAGAACAGAAACAAACATTTTGTATAAATAATGTACCCGTTAAGTACATTTTCCTGTTTTTTTTTACCATTATGAAGTAACTAGCAGCGCCTTGCAGTTTCACCCGCATTAGTTTCGATCTCTTGGGAATATCAAATTAAAAAGTAGTCTATGTGTTAATCCAGGTTGTCCGCTACCTCCATACCAAGTTTTATCAAAATTGGTTCAGCCGTTCGTGCGTGAAGAAGTAACAAACATACAAACACATTTACAAACTTTCGCATTTATAATATTATTAGTAGGAGTAGGATAGTGTGATGATTCGAATGAAGCTCATCGGCTATTCTTCAATATTTTTATTTGGAACTCAAAAAGAGAATTGTTTTAAAGCCAGATAAGAGAGACACTGAATGGTTCTTGGGGAAATATAACCCATGCATAGACACGTGACTTTCGATAGCTGACAGTACTTTCGTGATTCACATTATTCGCGCTTCGACTTGTCCTCGTCAACACACATAATGATTTTCGAGTGATAAAGTTTTTAGATAAAGTCCCACTTCCTAACAAGAACCTTCCAATGTAAAGTCAGAGAACTTATTTGATAAGCAAAATTGACTATCAACTTTGATTGGCTATAAATTCAATTCACAACTGTCATTCTTTGTCAGTCGTATGAAAAATTGATATCCCTGCGTCGTAACCGAAAGCGAATACGCGATTAGGTGATCGTTTACCAGAATAATACTACATATCGCGTAAGTATGTAAGGAAAACACTAACAGATATATACGTATACCTAACCTAACCCAACTACAATGTTACCACCCACGTGTACCCTTTTATTTGAATGATCATAATAAATGTCAGATCACATATACATATGTCACATCACATTGACAAACTCGCTCACATTACAACTCCTTTCCCGAACCCTTTCTCAACATTACCAAGAAGGTAAAACGAATATTCGCGAATTCCATCCCAAAACTATGAAACTGTTCATGCGGATAGGAAATATCCTATTTACATACCCGTATCAGAATATCCTATATCCTATTTTCATTTGTGAAAGTTGTTGACTGGTCCTCGTGACCTGGTTCGGTCAAGTGGGAACATTGGGTGTTTTGATTAAAAAAAGTGGACTTTTCAAAGACGACTATTCGTGGCCCCTTAACTTTTAATTGGAAAAATCTCTTTTAAAGAAATGAAGTAACTTTTACTCATAAAGGTGGCTGGGACAGGCTGGATACGGAAGGCGGAGGACAAGGTGTTGTGGCGCAGCATAGGAGAGGCCTATGTCCAGCAGTGGGCTGCGATAGCCTGAGTTGAACTTTTGACAGTGCTCTACAAGAAATGAGTCTTGTTAATTAATCATTGCAATTATAACCTCTTGTCTTATCATTAAAAAACATGTATTAAGTAAGTTAACGTAGAATAAATTTAATCAAAGTTTGTGATAATTATGAATGTAGGTACTCACGTAAATAGACAATCGCTGCAATGATAAAAATACATAGGCGCTACTCAACCGCTAATGAGACACAATTGATTTTCTATTGTAATGGGCCCTTATCGTGCCGCGCCGGCCTTGATCGGTTAATTACCAATTAGTATATTTAATTACCGAAATAACATAGGTACAATGTATAATATTTATTATATATTATTAAGGTACAATGTTAGGTTTTATCGGGAAAATATCGCGAGAATCAAAACGGCGAAGGAAAACATCGAGAGGAAACCGGCACGTTCTAGAACCAAAAATTCGAAGACATGTGACATCTACCAACCCGCAATGGGCCCGCGTGGTGGATTGCGGCCCACTCTCTCTCACAGAGAGGAGGTCTGTGTCCCAGCAGTGGGAACATTATAGGCTGATAATGCTTATGACAGAGCGAGGCGAGTATTTTATATGGCAGCGTTGGTGGGAAATGAGAGAAGTGACAGAAATAGACAAATATTTTTTCGACGCGAGAGTGAGTAATTTTCGCGTGTATCATGTTAGCCCTGCAGCTAAAAAAATAGTTTTTTTTTTACATATTAAACCTATTTCCTCCTTTTAAACAGCAGCAACCATCACATTTAAAAATAATTTAAATAAAAGAACGTAAAACTCATTCTAAGGTCACGTCCGTGGATCTGGAGCGTCGTAGATGCAATTTAGATAATGTTCGCAGACGTTGTCACGTGTTCCGAGCTCGTAACCTAGTAGAAATTACGAATTCACTTCAGAATGGCACCGGTAGAGGCCCTCGGGAACGTTTTAAAACAATACGGTTGGAGAATTAATTTGTTTAATTTTCTGTTAAATAAATTAGATTTGGAGGATTCTTTATTTGATTAAGATACAGAGAGGTGGATGTGAACTTATAATATTAACATCTGAGCTAGATTAAAATTTTTATAATATTTATAACCTCCTGACTTTATGAACACCACAATTTTGAAAAGAAAAATAAATCTTACATAACATAACACACATAATCAGCCTATAATGTTCCCACTGCTGGAACAGAGGCCTCCTCTCTTCGAGAGGGAGTGGGCGCATAATCTACCACACGGGCACACCACCGGCACCGTTTGGTACATATCTTGGTCACATGTCTTCGAATTTTTGGTTAAATAAAACTTACTAAAGCCAAATAATAACCGATAACGCCAAAAACTAATCACGCTGTTACACTTGATTGATTTTTGCCATTGACTGTTGAATTTATTAGTTATAAAACGTACCTATCTTGTGGTAATCTAAACTTGATTTATTGAAGTGTAAACTTCTTTAGGCGCGTTGGGAATTTTTTGAGATGGCAAAAAAACAATGAAATCGCGCCACTGTTACCGCAACGACACCGCTTTGGATGTGTTCGGCTGTCCTCGGGATGTACTCGGATTTAAAGTATTTCCGATTTGTCAGTGAATGATGGCAAAGTATTCTGTTTGTGTTTTGTTTATATGACGATTAAAAAAATACACACGTAATTGTTCAAGTTTTCACTTGTGTCGGCACTCCCGGAGTGCCACTTTTTTTTTATTGTAATCGTTCACAATTTTTTATAATGTAAATGAAATATGATTTGTCCAAAATAAACTAGACTCTGCGTAAAATAATATCAAAAGCCCAAAAAATATCTTCTAAAAAGAAAACAGCTTATTCATGTCTATTGCCCCGCGGACAGCTATTAAGAACATAAAATTTTATTATCTTCACTCTGTTCGCACCTTGTGGTTTAAGCGGGGATCTTGCTCGGGGCTATTTTCGACACTGAGTTTATTTAAACATAGCCAATTTGAGAAAGAAACTTGGAACTTTTTCTTTTCTTGGAATTTATTTACGAACATTTGAGAATTTAATTCAAAACCTCCAACAGTAATAAATTGTTGCTAAGCCTCTTTCTCTTTCTCTGGTCTTTGACCAGTGCGTGTTGCCAGTGATGACATATGGCACTGAAACGTGGTCGCTCACAATGGGCCTTATTAGAAGGCTGAAAGTCACCCAAAAGGCAATGGAGAGGGCTATGTTTTGAGTTTCTCTGCGTGATCGAATCAGAAATGAAGAGATCCGCAGGAGAACCAAGGTAACCGACATAGCCCGATGAATTGCCAAACTTAAGTGGCAGTGGCCAGGGCACATTACTCGCAGAACAGATGGCCGATAAAGGTTCTGGAGTGGCGACCGCGTACCGGAAGACGTAGCGTTGGAAGGCCTCCCACAAGGTGGACCGACGACCTTGTGAAGGCCGCAGGAACTCGTTGGATGCGAGAAGCACAAAACCGGTCGAAGTAGAGGTGCTTGGGGGACGCCTATGTCCAGCAGTGGACGTCTTTCGGCTGAAATGATGATGATGATGAAGCTTCTAAAAGCAGGAATATCGAAAGTAAAAAGGAATTAAAATAATAAGGAAATCTCACGCAATTATGCAAAGTTCAATCAGTCATTGATTTAATTAATTAATCAAGGGACCAGAAACTCAAGATTTATTTTCAAATGAAGCTCTCCAATTTGCTTTATACTTCATTTTAACATCATTTCTCATTACAAGTAGAAGACAGATATCAATTTAAATTTTGTAATAATAGAACTTGAAATTGATTACATTCCCAACTTCTTCAGCATTTTCACTGGCTGTTATTTACAAGCAGTAAAAGATTTATTTTGGCCAGGAACAAATTTAATCAACTGATTGTATTCATAATTATATATTTTTATTATAAAATTAAACGCACAATAAAGGGGCAGTGTTGGTTTGCTACCATAGCGTAGCAAGCGTAGCAGTAGCACTTGCTACGGCGTAGCAGCTGCGTAGGCCTCTTACACACTAGGATAAAGATTTATTTGATCAATGAATTTATTATCTATGGTCATAACTTTTGATTAGAACATGTCAACCTTTATTACCGTTAAGTACTTAAATATACTAGTGAAGAAATAACTACAAAACTTACTATTTTAAATGAAATTTCGTTAACCGTAATGAGTTCAAAAATGTAATTAAATTTAAAGAGACCCTCTCTTTAATTTTACGAAGCTTGTACAAAGTACTCCTGTTAAGAGCTAAGTAATTCCCTCTATTACTTAGTTTAGGGAAAGAGTGTCACCCGAAAAGCGTACAGGAACATGTTTTGTACATTTTGTATTAAGTACCTTTATTTTGTAATTCGACACCACATTTTCCTAGAAGCTTTCAACATTGATTTCGTATGTGAATGGAAGTTATGTTAGTGTTTTGTTTTTAATTGAAATTAGTAACCATCTCTTTGACCTAAAATCCCATATCCAGGAAGTACTCGTAAGGATTATTGATATAACTGGCTCTGTTCATTTAGTAGACTGCTGTGCGTGGGGAATCAGGGTTTGACCACCATAGAAACAGGTTTTGTCGACGGACGAAAAAACAAAATGAAAGATTGCAAACAGATTTCCAAAGAAATTGAGCCAAATGGCCAATAATATATTTTTTAAACCTGTATTGTCCCACTGGTGGATAAAGGTACTAAGGCCCATACTTTTCCATACATCTTCGTCTGTTGCCTTTTCCGAGCAATCGCTCAAGAGGAAGTTTTTTATTACATATTAAATTCTTTGTAGCAGTCCGAAGTCGTTTTTTTTTAAACTTCTTTACCGGTATTCACATAATACGATCACCGTGATCGAACCGATGACCACTGGGGTAGACGTGTTCTTGAGTGGAGACCGCGAATCGGTAAATGTAACGTGGGACGCCTTCAGGCTAGGTGGAGCGACGATCTTCGCAGGATGGCTGGTAGTAGCTGGATAAGAGTTGCCGAAAATCGAGTTGAATGGCGTGCAATAGGAGAGGCCTATGTCCAGCAGTGGACTGCTATAGGCTGATGCTGATGATGACACAATACGATACGATCAAGTTTAATCATCGAGTCGTACTCAGCGCTTCTCCTCCACTTTTATTATGCGCACAGCCAAAGTGTGGAACTCTGTGTTCCCTCCCACATTTAACCCGTCTGCCTTCAAATCAAGAGTGAACAAGCATCTTCTGGGCACGCTCGTTCCATCATAGACCTCATCTATCGCTTTCCATCAGGCGTGATCGGGGTCAAGAGCGCCTCCATTTAGTATTAAAAAAAAATAAAAAAGTTGCGGCTCAGTGAGTAGTGGAGGCCTAGTGGTAATGGCCGTGACTTACGAGTTGTAGGCCCCTGAGGAAACCGACATGTCTTAGAACCAATAAATCGAAGACATTTGTGACATCTACCAATCCACACTGGGCCCGCTTGGTAGATTACGGCCCACCGCCTCTCACCGGGAGGAGGACCGTGTCCGAGCAGTGGGAACATTATCGGCTGGTCGTGTGTGTCACATTCCCGTATTATCGGACAATCTGTGAAGCTATAAGCATTAATGTGTTTAGATAGCAATCACGTGTAGCTATTAGACGAGATTAGGTCTAGATACGTGAAGGCTGAAAGTCACCCAAAGGGCAATGGAGAGGGCTATGCTTGGAGTTTCTTTGCGTGATCGAACCAGAAATGAAGAAATCCGCAGGAGAACCGACATAGCCCGAAGAATTGCCAAACTTAAGTGGCACTGGGCAGGGGACATTGCTCGCAGAACAGATGGCCGATGGGGCCGAAAGGTTCTGGAGTGGCGACCGCGTACCGGAACACGTAGCGTTGGAAGGCCTCCCACAAGGTGGACCGACGACCTTGTGAAGGTCGCAGGAACCCGCTAGATGCGAGAAGCGCAGAACCGGTCGAAGTGGAGGTGCTTGGGGGAGGCCTATGTCCAGCAGTTGACGTCTTTCGGCTGAAATGATGAAAATGATGAGATCTACATACAATCGATGATGAGTTGTGTAGGTCAGGTGGTGGTGGTACTGTGAAAATACTCACATTACATAAGTTATGTTTAGATCGTTGGTTGGAATGAGGCTAGGTGTATGACGGTTGTCCCTGGTACTTGTTGACAGGCCTACGCTGTCCTCCCATACCTACTGTAACTCGAAAACATTGTAAAAGCCAATTATTTTTAAAAGAGTAACCATGGAGTTTCTTGCCGGTTCTTCTCCATAGGAAATGACCAATTGGAACCGTGCACCTAGCTTCTGACGTTTCATAAGTGCCCATGTTGGTTTATGTGAAATAAAAATATTTTGATTTTGATTTGATTTGTCAGCATCTCCCAAATTATGGCTTTCACAGCTGTTGTACCTTTTTTTGGGTAAATCCTGATTACCTCCACCTCGCGAGAATGGAGGGTTATGTCGGACTCATAATGACTAAAGCCCCATCGTAAAAAGTCATCTGCTTTATTAAAACGTCTACCAAAACCTACTCTGGAACATACTTCTTAGCATATGTTAACAAAATTCGTGCATTTTATATTTTCCCGCTCCGTTCTCCAGAGATGTGTAACATAAGGCACGCCTCAATAACTTGACAGTTTATTTTCCACAGAAGCTCGCACGTGTAGACTCCTCCACGAGCTCTTGTTCGTAAATATTGTGTTTTGCAAGAATAAAATGTCGCACATCTCAGACTTATACTGGGGATGCTTTTAAATAGAATGTTTCTATATTTTTCTTTTAAATATTTTCGGGCTTGTTAAAAGGCTGTTTTTAAACATTGCTTATTTGCACACCAAAGATAGAAAAATTTTGTTGCATAGGTAAAGTACAGAAGAACTGACAGTAGAAGAAGTTTACAGAAGTTTTGGCACTAAAACCAGCATCGCCGTACAACGGGGCAATGCTGCTAGCCTTTTGGGCACTTTTCCTGTTGACAGCGATGCGGATGAATTTTTTGATGCCCTATGATTTTTTGCCCTCTTTTTTTATATACTTACATATACATAATATTATTATTATTTAAAGTCTGTTAGCTTATTATGTATTATTTAAATATTATATTATAATATATAAGTAGATAGAACTTACATGACTGTATTCTCTGCTTGGTTATCTGGAAAAAGAGAAAGCTACGTTATTATTTTGAATACTTTACCAATGCGATACAATATACATACACGATATTGATTGCTATAATATTTTTTATAACATCAAGCTACTGATTCAAACTGTAGCTCAAACGGACGAACGTTTCAGTTTATTTATACAATATATACGTAACAGACAAACGTGTGGATATACGGAATAAAATTTTACAACAAAAAAGCTTCTATTTATTTATTTAAACGGCACGTTGATTATTTAGCGAAATACATCCTAAATGCAATGTTGTTTCATTTATCAATAATTATTATCACACATGTTTGTGAACACTACTCTTCTGAAATAAGCCAGAGCAAGCAATATTAGCAATATTGGTAGGTATTTTAACTTTCAAACGATTTGTTCTGTTGTCTTAAAAGAAGCCATATTTATCATCATAAAAAATGTTTTTTTTTTTTTTTTTGTTATTTAACAATAGTTATTCATATCATTAGTTGTTAATGTGGTTCCTTTATATTATAAGTACTGTTTGTTTTATTGTATTTTCTAACCTATAGTACGAATCACCTATAGTACTTCCTTTTCGGGTAACCACTGAAAATTAGCGCTATGCTATGGGTCCCCCTATAGCACAGCATCATGCTGAGTGGAAGCCTTCTTGTCACAATCATGACGTGCAGCCGTTGACTATCTCTATTTTGTGCTCGTGATTATAGATCTATTTTGTTCATATTATTATTAGAATTTATTTATTTATTTATTAAAACTTTATGCACAAGTAAAAACTGTACAAAGGCGGACTTAATGCCTTGGGCATTTTCTACCAGTCTCCCTTAGGGATTCATTATATTTTTGTATGCACGTTTTTCTGTGACAAATATATCACTATCGCAGCCTTTCCTCACTGTTTGCTATATGTTTCTTCAATCACATATGACATTTTCCTCGATTCTCAGTTCTTCTCCCCCAGCAGCTTTTCTCATCCAGCGGCTATCAGCCATTTATATTTATAGCTAAACCAAATCGCACACAAAATTCCTTTCCCACATAACAACTCCGTGACCACGTACACACAGTACCGGCTTTGAACCCAGTGAACCACAAACTGACTCACGCTTATTGCATTGTGAGGTAACTCCGTGAGAAGGAAGCAGTGTTGCCGCATTCGAAAATACTTTCAAACTAGATTTTTCTGAACGAGATCACAGTTCGGGAAACTTCGCATGTTTATTCGGAAACGTAGAGAAATTCTATCGTGAAAATCAACTGCGCAAGAATGAGAGAAGTTTTAATATAAAATCGTTTTTTTACCATTTTTCTTTATCATAGTTGGAGGTACCTACTATTGGATTATTAATTGCTAACTCACTGGGATGCCTAGACTCATATTTCTACTGAAAAGAACAAACTATTGGATGACAATTCAATATTATAAGAACAATCTTATCTCCGCTTGTTATACATAATTTAAAAACAGTGAACTGGTGAAATTCCTAAACTGTACACTGTACATCAATCAACTCAGCCTACCGCAGTCCAATGATGGACATAGGCCTCTCCCAGGCTGCGCCACAACACCCTGTCCTCCGCCTTCCACATCCAGTCTATCCCAACCATCTTCTTTAGGTTGTCCGTCGTAGTAGGTAGCCGGTGGGCGTCCCACACTACGCTTGCCCATACGCGGTCTCCACTTCAGGACTCGTCTGCTCGACCGGCCATCGGTCCTTCGACAAACATGGCCAGCCCTTTGCCACTTCAGGTTGCCTACTCTGCAAGCTATGTCGGTAACTCCGGTTCCTTTCCGGATAATTTCATTTCTGATTTTATCCTTTAATGAAACTCCGAGCATTAGCTCGCTCCATAGCGCGTTGAGCGTCATGACACTGCCATACACACACACACTGACACTGACGGTCGGGCTGGTTTACAATTAATTTGTGGATCAGCCCGACCGTCTGTGTCCACGTTTTGGCACCGTATGTCATGACGGGCAGGATGCACTGACTTTACAAACTTCAACACAGTACTAAAAAAAATAACAAACCCTAACAAAAAATATGACTTAAAATCAGATATGAAGCCATAGTTTCGCTTACCTATATTACGTAAAAACTTTTGCTCGACCTATCAAACAAAATCAAATATAGACATAATACGTGTAATAAAGATACATAGGTACAACCCACGTTTTGTGGATATCGTTCTAAGCGCTGAAGTTCAAGGCTGCTCCATAATAGGAAGTGGCTTCATACGGGTTGAAATAATATGTACAGAAATGTATACCTACATTGCAGCTCCGTGTATGTCAGAATATTGTTTTGTATTGTATATATTTAACTGATACTTATAAATCTCCAGTATTGTTTGATATTTAATTTGATTTTGAGATCAATCTGCCTTGCCTTTTACCAACTATGTTGAGGTCGGCTTCCAGTCTAACCGGATGCAACTGATTACCAGTATTCTACACGGAGCGACTGCTTGTCCAATCTCCACAACCCAGTTACCGGGTATCACGATACCCCTTGGTAAGACTGGTTGTCTGACTTTCGGGCTTTTGACTACCCGTAATGATTGTCAAAGATCTACGAATGACAGCTGCGCGAGTTGACGAATAAGTCAACGGCACGGAGGGTCTCGATATGTTGTGAATTTCACCCATCCATGGACAAACTTAACCAATCCAAGGTTATCCTTCTCTTAACGATCAACCCGTGCGGCTGTTATTATTTTAGCCACGAGCCCCTCATTGCAAGATGTTCCAATTTTTTTTTTAATAGAAATTAGGTACATCCATGAATCATTATTTTCAATTCCTGTATGTAGAACACATGGGGACCATGCCCCACTTACTGCAGTGTCATAAGTGCCCGTTCACCTGCACCTCGGATGACTTAAACAATGCGACTGATACCGCAATCAATGTGGCCACCTACTGGACTCAAACTAGATTTAAAAAAACAACGAGGAAGAGTATTAACATTAACACGCATTAAGTCCGCCTCTGTACATTTTTGTGCTTGAAGTATTAAATAAATAAATAACACGATCCGAAAAAAAACAGTGGCACTCCGGGAGTGCCGACAGAAGTGAAAACAAACAGAATACTTTGCCATCACTCACTGACGTATCGGATATACATTAAAACCGAGTACATCCCGAGGACAGCCGAAAACATCCGAAGCGGTGTCGATTACGGTAACAGTGCTGCGAGTTCAATAGTTTTTCCCATCTCAAAAAATGCCCAATGCGCCTAAACAAGTTTTCACATCAAAAACAATACACAAAAGTGTCTTCTTAAGTTCCAATAACATGACATGACATACTTATTGAACCCATATACTGCCTTTTATAGATATAACAGTAGTTTCACCGTAGCAAAGGTTAGTATGCCACTGATCGATATACCGTTTAGTTATGTCGATTTCACATTTATATTATTGATACAGTACTATTCATTTTTAATCCTCTAGATTTTTAGATTGTACTCCTAAACAATCGCAGGTTCTATGTTTACCGATGTAACATCACGTAACATCACGCATGTATTCACCGAATGGTTAGGCAGAGGTGTGCCACATTATGTCAGTTATGTTTAAGTCCCATGTAATAGGCAAGCCTATTGCCATCAATCGGGCACAAATTCAAAATCCGGGCTGCTACTGCGAAATTCTTAAGGAAAAACCCAATAAAATTTTGCCCGACCTAGCAATCGAACCCACCTACCTCACGTTCAGCAGTAGCATTCGTGACCACTACACCAACGAGGCCCAGAGAGTCCGACGAGTTTACCGATGTAAATATCTATTTATGTTTAGAAATATATCTGTCGCAGCCAACTGGTTTAATTAGCCGTTTAGTTAACCGCCTATCCTTTTAACTAAACGGCGGTCGTTCAAATAACGGCCTGAATTATATTCAATTATAGTTTAGGTTGGAAGTCTGTGACCAATCACGCGCGAGCCGAATTGGTCGCAGTAACTCAGCCAGGGCACCCCGATCAAATAGATTAGGTTAGGTTAGAATTGTGATCAACCGCGTGCGAATCGAGAGAGCGAAGCGAGGCGAGCACTACTTCCAAAGGCCGGGCGGTTAACTAAACGGCTAATTTAACAAGTTGGCTGCGACATATCTACATTAAGTAGCTAGCAAGTAAACTCAAACAACATTAAGACACTATCCTAACATCTAAAACAAACTTGTCCATAAAAGTTAAACTCCACAATATTGAAATATCCTGTGAGCACTAACATTACTACCAACAGCAAAGTGTCGATTGACCTCGGTTGACCTTTACAACTTGTACTTAAAGTTCATCGGTAAGTCGTCAATTGTAGAGGGTAGTTCAGAAGAAGTTACAGTCCACAATTCGAGTATAAAAACTCATAACTCAAAGCATTTATTTCAATTAAATCATTTAAAGGCACTTTTGAATTGTCAAGGAGTCGGTCAGTCAGAAAATATGAATCTAATTGCCCGTTACATACCGTAGTAGGTACCTATGGAGAAGAACGGGCAAGAAACTCCATGGAAACTCTTTAATTTTTATTTTTTTTAATATGAATTAAATTAATAAGTAAGCAAATAATAACTTATACCTAATTAATTAATAAAAGTAAGAAAATTAAATCCTAACTTAACTAAAACTATACACAAACTAAAATATAGCGTCGAAAAATGCATCGGTGTCAAAAATATTTGTTACATCATTTAATGTTGAGTTTATAATTATATGAGAGAATGATGTAAAAAAAAGACATACACGAATCCAAAAATAAAATAATTAAAAATATGCCGAGGCAGCTAAGTGATGACCAGCCCCAACTGAAGGCGCCCGTTTACGAACATGACGCATGAATAAATTATATTGTACGAAGTCTTCCGACATTTCGGTATGTATTAAGGTTTTGTGCTTTACTCAAGGTATTCGAAAGTGTCGAGATATTTCTTCTATTTTGCTCGTAATTTCGTAACACACTAACAGTAGCAATCATTGATGTATAAAATTAGGAAGACAGGCCACTCTCTAACATCACGTAAACATTACATGGACTAGAAACACTTATACGTAAACACACCCACACAACTACATTTTCCGATGTCTTGCATCATGTCCTCAACAACCGAAATAGAGAGACATATTACGCGGGCTGTAGCGGGAACGAGATAGCAATAATTGTCACTGTTAGGTACCCATGCCACTTGCGCTGCCGCTTGCGCTGACATAGACAAGGACAGAGATAGGAGCCGGCGCTGTTTTGCAAGCGAAATCGCCTTAGCTGCCGAATATTGGCCCAATGTTTACGATTATGAATAACACATTATGACGCGAAGCAATAATTAAATATTATTATAATTTTCAACAAATTATCATTTTTGGCTGTATTGTATTTTTGTATTGTGTACGAGTGAAAAGTAATCCCGTGGAATATGTTTTGGTGTTTGAACTATTTGTGCACATTTTAAAAACACAGAAAGGCATTGTTGCTGCTTATTTAGACGTTTACTGTAAGTTTACTTTAGATACTACACATGTGCTACACAAACGCCAGTTCGATTGTGACTAAGGTCGATTGTGTCCATGCACCTAATTTATGCGATCCACGTCGAGGAGCGCGTACCATATCTTCCCTTATTTTATACATCAATGGTAGCAATGGCTTTCATTTTGACAGTTCAACAACATTCCTTGCGTTATTTAGGTTGTTGAGCAGACAAATTTTTCGAACCTATGAAGCAATGGATTAGCAATATCCTTCAAAACGATTCAGATTGTGATTGTAAGTACGAGGGGGCGTTTTTATGTTCGCGGAATGGAGGGGTTAGAGAGAGGTTACGGCTCTCATTAGTACCTCAACGTGTTGAGTGATTCACTATTAGCATAAATACAAAATTTTATTACAATCGGCTAATTAGTCTCTGAACTATCACCAACCAAACAACTTAATCGGGATGACAGCGTTCACAATGGAGAAAATCGAGCACCGCGCCCCGTTATAAAGTTCCTTACTAAGCAAGGATAAAACGTCCAAACCATCACGGAAGAGATGTCCTGCATTTACGGAGACTCTTGGCCTTGTAAAACCATGGTTTACAAATGGCATCGTCTATTCAAGCAAGGACGAGAATCACTTGAAGACGATCTCCGGCCTGGACGACCGTTTTCTTGGAAAACCCCTGCTGATCCCCTTCCTGCTGATCGATTATAAGGACAAGGGCGTTAATATAACCGGAGAATACTACGCGTCAATTCTGAATCGTTTAAGGGGAAGCAATCAAAGAGGAAAGACGAGGAAAATTGACGAAAGGCGTCTTGCTCTTGCACGACAATGCGCCTGTTCACAAGAGTCGTGTTGCCATGGCTGCCCTACACAAGTCAGGCTTCGAAATAATTAACCACCCACCATATAGTCCAGACCTGGCCCCCTGCGATTATTATCTATTACCAAACGTGAAAAAAGAGCTGCGTGGCAAGAAATTTTCAAGTGATGAAGGAGTGATGGACGCAGTTTCAGCGTATTTTGAGGACAAAAATGTTTTTTATGCATACACTTATTGAACGATCTGAAAAATGTATTAGGCTAGCAGGTGAATATATAGAAAAAGAAAAATATTTGCGAAGTTTTATTTACCCCCCTTACCTCCCATTCCGCGAACATAAAAACGCCCCCTCGTATTTTACGCAATTAAGGTGCTATTTTTAGTGCAGTGCAGTGTTCGTTTAAGTGTTTAGGCATGCCATATTCTTCTTTGATGGTTTGGTTTGGTGGATTCTTTTCTTTGGTATATCATAAACTGGCAATTACTATAATTATGTCCACCTCTGTTGTTATGTTTTCCAAACATTTTTACCCGTCATTTGTCAAAGTCAAAGTCAAATCATTTATTTCAATTAGGCACACTAAAGGCACTTTTGAACGTCAAAAATTATAGTAAAACGAATTGAATCTAGTCGCCCATTCCAAAAGGTAGTTTTCGTATGGAGAAGAATGGGCAAGAAACTCCACCGTTACTCTTTTAAAATGTTTTACAAGTTCTGTATAGGTACATTAATTATATAATTATAATTATGTGAAGACGATGCATCTAGAATAAAAATTAGTCTGCCAACAAAAGGTAAACAGAATTAAAAATAAAACAATGACAGGTAAATCAATTATGTGATAGATACATGGTGCTCACATATTTACAACTATTGTTTTATCTCCTTATAATATTAATTCACGGGTTTATCATTCTCCTAAATCGACAATCAATCACGTGTAAATACATGGACATAATTGGACAAGTTCACAATCATTAATCTTTCAACTCTATAGTATGGAGGTGTCGGCAACTATGTAGTACAGATCGATAGAAACCAATGGCTAATGTCAACAAACTCCAACTGTAGCAAAGCAAATGTTCAAAGTCTACCGCGATATAACTGAATAGAACGTGTTACCACACAAGAGAAATATACAGACTGTCCACTATATCGAGGCCTGCCTTGGGTACTCCTGATGAGCTTGAGGTCCTTGATTCGATTCCCAGGTCGGGCAACGTGTAATTAAGTTTTTTCATCAGGAATTTCTCAGTAGCAGCCGAAGCCTTTATTCTTGCCCGGTTGATGGCAATAGACTCGTCCCCTATTATTTATTATTACTTTATTATTTGAGCCTTTAATTTCTATTTTTTTTACATTTAAAAATGCATTTATATTTATATTGTACATTAATGACTTACCTAAATGCATTGAACAACCAGTAACACTGTTTGCGGATGACAGCACCGTGACAATACCTTGTAAAAGTGTAGAGACCTATGAAACTGACATTAATAACTCTTTAAAATTAGTTGTAAACTGGCTAGACGAAAACAATTTAAAAATAAACTTAAGTAAAACAAAGGTTATACATTTCAATCAACGGATTCCTAGCATGAGCCTTAATGTACACTATAATAATAATGTTGTAGAAGAAGTTGAGACTACAAAATTCCTAGGTCTCGAAATAGATAAACATCTTAACTGGAAATCACACATTAATATTTTATGTAAGAAAATTAGTAAATCCGCATATGCTTTACATACATTATCTTCAATAATATACACTGATGCACTCCTTACTGCTTACTACGGTATAGCGGAATCCCACCTACGATACGGAATAATATTTTGGGGTAACTCAACCGAAAAAGAAACCGCTTTTAAGGCTCAAAAAAGATGCATACGGGCAATGTTTAAGCTTAAAACTACCGATAGTTGCATACCATACTTTAAACAGTATAAAATACTGACATTGCCCTGTTTATACATATTAGAAGTTGCTGTGTTTGTTAAGTCAAACTCAAATCGTTTTAAACGTCTTGCCGATGTAGTTTCACGTAATAGGCGTGATAATACCTTACTGTGTCATCAGTTCGCTAATACAGCACTAATGCGCAAAAGTGTTTACTGCATGGCTCCGATCATATATGATAAAATACCTAAAAGTTGGAAAGAATTGCCGCTATCGCTATTTAAAAAGAGGCTGCGAAGCTTTTTGACAGTCAAAGCATACTATAGTGTAACAGAATTCTTGAATGATAAAAAAATTGAAACAGACTGTTTACAATAATGTTTTTGGTTCTGTGTTGTTTCTTAATTTGTTTGTTTATTAAAGTTTAGTATTTAGTTATAGTTTAGTCAATTAGTTCTTATTTTTGTAATTTTTGCATGCCTACTGGTAAAATATGGATGAACTTATTTTTCTATAACACCATGTACTGTACCCATATTTGCAAAATAAAATATCTTTATATTTATCTTTATCATTACATAATATCTTAAAATATTATTTTTTATCTAATTAAAAATTACTTTAATAATTCGTAATAATTTAAACAAGCATTTTAACAGTAAATTATTTTTTAATCAATAATTCATCCTTTACATGGGAGTTAAACAATACTGGCGAAATGCGGGTCACCTTTGCCTAACCTTTCGAGAAAAACACGCGTGATTGTAATTATGTCTCTATTTAAGTTCCCACTATTAATAAACACATAGTGAATGGCAGACAGCCTTACTAAAAACCTTACTGTTAGCTAACCTTTTTCACCATGACACGAGGTAGTCACGTATAACTCGTGCGTTGACTATGTGAGAACAAAATAATACGTGTATGATCAATACAATTGTAGTATCGTAAATAGATAGAATATTATACTCTTTATTACGTACACCATCAAAACTAAAGATATAAATGTAGGAATTTTAGATAGAGTGGCAAGATGCGGTGCTATCACTAACAGCGATCTTTTACAGACAACCTTTAGATGGATTAAAGGGAGAAGAAAAGATAGTTTGCCTTGAAGGTTCTATAAAGGATTGGGTGACAGTTCAACGGTTACTATAGTGGGAATGGATGTGTGTGATAGAGGGTAATAGATTAGCCACAAAATAACTTCAAAAACATTACAGCGTCAATATGACGGCGCAGCAATTGGTGCCGTCTAGTTTTGTTACGAAGTTATAGGAATCTTCGGAATTCCAAAAGGTCTGATAAGGGTGACACTGGGTGATGACAGTCACTCTAGCAGAGCGTCGCATCGATGGTAGCGTGGCGGCTGTCTTCTGGTGACAGAGATGTTGTGAGCAGCTGTCGTACCACGTCCCCGACGAATTGCTATATTCTTGTACAATTCCGATGATATTGAAGCTGCCAACCCAATAATACGATGACCACTTCTGGTAAAGACTATCCTGCGCCATTAAATATTACATGAGAACGAAGCAATATTCTTTCATTAAAGCAAAATCAACTCTATCACTGAATCAATCACTTGGGTACTACAAAGATCACTACACCAACCAGAAAACCATCGGGGTAATTACGTAAAACAGTTACAAATGCAATGCCTTTCGTTTTGACAGTTCAACACCATTCATTGCAACATTTAAGTTGTTTAGCATACGAGTTTTCTAATAAATGAATCAATGGATTAGAAATCTTTTTCAAAATCGGAATGTGATTGAAAGTGAGTCTTCTGTAGTTGTTCCTTTGATAGAACGAGTGAGATCGATCGCTGGGCGTGTGGGCGAGTGCTTCCTTCCACTGTGCCACATATAACAGACAAGGACTGTGATTGAGGACGTAAAGTGGAGTAAAGCTTTTACCGTGATTACACGTGTCTTAGACACAATCAACTTGAAAACATTTATTACTTTTGATGTTTGTCGCATTAAACTCGTTACTTGTCAATTGATGTAGGTCTTTATCAAAATCATGTTTTGTCCCTCAACGAAGCTCTTATTTCACTGATGTGCTGGTAAAGATGATTGACATAATATACATCAAGTTAGGAAATAATGAGAAAGATAAAATAATATTTCCATAATTGCTTGAATAATTTAATGGCTGGCACAAGGGCGGAGTACTATAATAAAGGAAGAAAAATAATGAAAATACATTTGGGTACACATTTCCTTAGCACAGACAAAAATAAAACAAATCAATATTTAAACGCGCGCAGTCGTTATTTGTATTTAAAAGACTCGTAAAGGAACATTACTTGTCATTGTGATCTTGTTCTCGAAACTGTAATTATCTGTAGTCTTTATTTATTTTTGTTGCTTATATTTATAGTATGTATGTATTTATGTATCTATTATTTTAGGATATGTATATATCTGTGTATCTATTTTATTATATTATTACACCAACGACAACCCCATTTTATGTCCAGGCAAATCACTGTCCATTCCAAGGTTGCCTGGAAGAGATCGCAGAAAGCGATAAGGCCACCCATTGTATATTTTTAGTGATCGATAATTCTTTTTGTTATGTATTTTTGTCGTGTACAATAAAGTAATTATATATAAATAAATAAATAAACACTTGTCCTCTTGTATGGAATTAGTAAGTACTTTATAGCCCTCATATTAATAAACGAGGAGTAAAGTTACGACAGGTAGAGCAGTGGCACCCCAATGGTAATGGCCGCGACGTTCGAATTGTAGGTCGTAGGTTCATACCCAGACACGCGGTTTACTTTGTGTAAATTATTTCAGCACCAATACTCTCAAAACAGTTAAGGAAAACATCGCGAGGAAACCGGCATGTCCTAGAACCAACAATTTGAAGACATGTGACATCTACCAACCCGCACTGGGCCCGCGTGGCCCACTCCCTCTCTCCGAGAGGAGGCCTGTGTCCCAGCAACGGGAACATTCTAGGCTAATTATTATCAGATTATTATCCACACATTTTTCAAACTTTAAGTTTAGCATAATTTTACTCTGCTTTTATCAATAAGGCGGTAAGACAGTCCCCAAGAAAATATCTTGAGGACCTTCTTACCTTATTCATAATTAAAAACAAAGCGGAAGTAGGCAAAAAGCCTACTTCCGCTTTACTATACTGACAGAAACGGAGGTAGAAGTCGATTCATATCAAAGTGAAATGAATATGCATTATGCAGGTAATCTGTCTTTAGTTCGTTGGCATAGTAAACTATTTACGCATTAGGTCTTCGTTCCTCGTGCACAAAAATAAGACTGCAAAATATGCGGGAACCAGACTAATGTAATATTAATATTATGCTTTTAATTACTCCGGCTTCAGAGGTTATAAAAGCAATATGTGTCGCAATTAGACTATTTTGTAGCCTGCCTTTATTTAATTATAAATGACTTTAATGTAATATTTACGATTAAAACCGTAGCAACATTCTGTAACCCATTTCCTGTCCCATGAATCACATATATAGCTCAGGTTGATTATTTTACTATTCTGTCTACTTTGTGGACAATGAAAGTGTTAAAACGTATTTCTTTATTTACATACAAAAGTGAGCCCAAATTGGCCACATCACAAACATTACAAAGTTAAGGCAAAGCATTTATTTCTTATAGGCACTTTTGAACGTCAAAATAAACGATTTCCTAAAGCTATTCGAAATACGACCAGAACCAAGATCTAACAGAGTTCCACGGTCTATTAGCAACGAGGCGCTCGTAAGTATGAATATTTCATTTCAGTTTATTATTCACGAGGGGTGCATGGAACATTAGGACTAGACAAATGGTGACTTCCCACGGACGTATGAAGCAAGTTAACATTTTATAACTTAGGTAGGAACTTTTACATGGTTTGAGAATGTGTAATGTCATTGCCATCTGCTGAAAATGGGTGGAATGATAAAGGAGAAATTGAATAATAAATAATTAGGATAAAACCGAATAAAAGACGGCTCGGTGGTCCTGGTCACAGTCGTTAGGGATCGTCAGAAGCCCGAAGGTCTGACCACCAGTCTTACCAAGGAGTATCGTGTTACCCAGTAAGTGGGTTGTGGAGATCAGATAGGCAGTCACTCCATATAAAACACTGGTATTCAGCTGAATCCGGTTAGACTGGAAGCCGACCCCGACGTAGTTGGGAAAAGGACACCATGGAATAAATTATGAGCAATTTAAAGTCACGTGAAAAATGATTTTTGCTGTAGATGCTACTGTTTATCGCTACTTGAACTCACTTGTTTCAATAACAAGCATACACAACTCATCGTGTAGCTTAAAGAATGAACATTTATATTGGAATGATCTACCTGACCACTACACAATCTAACGTCGTAAAACACCAAGGGACAAGGGATTTCAGTAATACTTCGGTAATATCAGGAGGTTCTCGTTACTATTGGTATTCCTCTGGCGATGAGCACAGAGCTCGGATAAACCCCTCACTAAGTTTCTTTGAAATACTCCGTCCTAATGTTAAGTGTCTATTTGTGCAAGATCGGTGATCGCTACCGTTTGTACTTATTTCTGTTAAGTTTTTCTTTTGGTAATTTCTTGATCTCACTGTGTTATATAATTTTACATGTTTTTTTAGCCTATAAGTAATTGTTGCACTTATAAATGTATTATTTAGGAAAATATTTGTAAAAATTATTGTGTAAACAATTGTTGGCTGAATAAATATGAAAAAGTTTTTGATGCTTGTGAATTTGTGAGTTTAAAATATGTATTTAGCACGGAATCATCGCACGAGCAGCGCGCTCCAGTGATCTAGCTGCGATTCACCCAACAATTACAAATACAATACAATCTGTCAAATTTCTTTAATAGATTTTCAACTTTATCACTAAAGCATAAGGTTCAAAGTTGATTGGGAAAAGTTGACAGTTTCGGGTAGCTTGATGTGCTGGCGTCTGTACCTACACCATGTAATGAATTATTATTATTATGCATACTTTGTAAGTCCCTCGTGTACTACAATACCTTTATGTACCTAAATAAATTATATTATATTTTTCCTTTTTTTGTGGATACAGGAGAGGGTGACCTTTGCCCTGCAGTGGGACAATACAGGCAAGTTAGATTAGAGTAGATTTTACCTAAATATTAAAATACGTTGAGCACAGAACTTCTGTGATCTTCGCCATTCAAAGCTTCTATACGCCATTTGTTTCATAGTTCGAGTAAACGGTGTCTCCATGCTATGTGGTATTGAACTATAACTAATAACTAAAACGGTTCATTCGTGATCGAAACCAAAAAATAAACCCAGATAAATTCAGCATCAAAACCTAGCCGGTTTAGAAGCAAGGTTATATTATAATTTATAATAAATGTTCCCCTGTGACTATTCTCTGTAACGTTGGCTCATTAAAAGCAGCACTTTTTATAAAACTACACTGAGTTTCTCTTACAACTAATGAATCTGATCTCAGGTGACGTTTTTACACTAATTAGAAGTTATTTCACAGTTTTATTTAATAAAATAAAAGTATTTTTAATATAAGACAGACTTTTAGGGGTGGTTGACTGTTTAAAATATTTAATTTTGTTCTACGAGTTTTGTCATACCTAACGAAGCAGCAATGTTCCCGTGGAATGTTGAAGTTTATTAATACAAAAGATCAATAAATTATTTTTATTTAGACAACAAAGTTTATTAAAGCGAGTACATTAACTCCTGAATATTACCTAGTCATGAAAAGAGCACATGTATACTACCCGAAAAGTTTAAAATAACATTACACTTTAACCCTCCAACCGCAAAGGGGTTCAGACAGGAAAACACGAGCGTTAGTTTTCCGAAATTTTGATTGTTATAGGCGGAACGAACCATAAAGTTAAATTGACCTTAATTTTACAGTTTGTCGGTTGGGGATAAGGGTACCATTGATAGTGGAACATTGTTTAATTTTGATTTTAGTATCGTGATTTAAAGAGTTCGCAGACGGCAGACAAAACAATCGACGGCCGTTTTATATAGGAGCAAAATAGAACAGTAGAGATCAAATCTGACCGATTGTAGGATCTACAATAAGTATAACATATGCAAACGCGCTTAAATACATTAATTTCCACACAGTTTCCTACAAAGAACGGAGCTTTCTGCAGCCGACAGTATCTTTTAGTCCGTACACTAAGCGTAATGCTGTGCACGGTAGAGAGCAATGTTCTTGACCAGACCTACCTGTTAGAGCGTCCGAAGTGTCCGAACACCAGCACTTTCAAGTAGGTATCTAAAAAGCCAGTGATCATGCGATTAACGTGGCCCAAGTAATTGAAAAACAAGTACACAGTACCAATATCAATCTGTCTAGCCTGATACTAATTACGTTGGGATTTGCTTCCAATCCAACCGGGATGCAGCTGAATACCAGGATTTTACATGAAGCGACTGCCTATCTGACCTCCACAACCCAGTTACTGGGTAACACGATACTTCTTGGTAAGGATGCGATACCCCTAGGTAAGTACTGTGAAAACTGATCCTTTATCTGTCACTACGTCCTTGACACCACCAAACCGACAGAAGACATCTACAATGGGCAGCGGGATTGTCCGAAAGGGTTACCGCTGCCCGGAACATAAAGGGCTAAGGAAGGAACACAGGTGGGTTTTAGTCAGTAAGAGTCTGACACTCCCTTCCGCTAAACCCAGAGCGGGAGGAGTCATTAGATGATTTCCCATACATAAAAAAAAGACATCTACAATCAGGAATTCGCTGATTCTCTCCGCAGTCGCCCTGGGAATCTCCTTGCAGATTGCATATTTTGTAGCATATTCTACATATCTGTTTCCATTCACTAACCTTCTAAATGGACCTGAACAATCGATTCCTACTTTTTCCATCAGATGGGCTACTGCCACTGGTTGCAGCTGTGCTACTTGCTTGGATTGCTTCTGCTCCTGACATAAAGCACAGCTTCTCGAGCCCTTCAATGAAATCAAACAACGATACGATGTCTTTACTTTATATTGACTGAACGTCTTTACATATTGTCGACTAAACTAGCACTGTCTTTTCCTAAACAAAAAAACCTAATAATATATTTGACACCCCGTTCTAAACTTGCTTGAATGTTCAAATGGAACCTGCGCTAAAATGTAGCCAGCCTGCACTACATAAGGTTGACTTTGGTGGATAACCTTTACAGTACACAATACCATCTACTCGATAAGAATAAGAACAGCGTTATGATACTAATATTTTCCACAACCACATTGTTTGAATACATAAGGGGCTGAATATTCAACAGTCTGCCCATATAGACTGCAACAATTATATAAATAACTGTAAAGCAGACCATTCATATTCAGTCTAAAGAAGCTAATATTCTTCTCTGAACGTCTACAAAAGTCTGTTCCAAAGTAACAATCGTTCTAAGAAATGTTTTAATTAAGTTAATTTAAATAACTAAATGAACTGCGAGTAATATTTATGTTCAGTCGCAGCTGGATAACACGTATTCAATTCTATTTTAATTGCATTGTGAACGAAGAACTGTTGATTGGGGAATGTATTTACATCTTAGAGTTTATTTTTTGAATCAGTGGTTACTGAAAGAAAGAAATTAAGAAAGATAGCATCACAACAATAATTTCTTTAAAAGTATAAAAGTTTCGTCTTCGTTGCCTATTGTTATATTTGTTCCCTTAAGGTCAGGACAAATTGATCGACGGCGTTCGACGGTTTGTCCATATAAAAAGAGAGCAAAGTATGGAACGAGGCGACGTAAGCATCCTTTCGCATCGACGATGGCGACAAGCGCGCTCCGGCGGCGATCGACGGCGTTCGACGGTTTGTCAATCGGCAAAGTGCGAAAGGCTGTCGATCAATGTGTCCTGACCCTTAATCGCCCGTTGAATTAGTATTATTACGTAGGGCATATACCCGTACTATAAAATCTCCTATATTAAAACTGCACCTATATTTGAAATAAGAATTTGACATAATTTTCAAGTTATGGAACAACAAACTGAATGTCATACTTAAAAAAGTTTATATTCCATTGCAACCAAAAAGTTATAAGGACCTTTTTGTTACAAATGGTCACTCAAAAATCAACTTAGAATATACATATTTCACCAAAGTAGTATTAGATAGATCAGAAGTTAGGCTCAAAATAGATAGTATTTATTGTATTATTTTATCTGCTACTAGTATACTACTATAGGTCTGAGGGAACAAAGTAAATAAAACGTATTGTCGGTAGGTTAACATTGAAATCACACATTTATTAATTTCTTTTCACACCATTTACACGTAATACTTAGTATAGCAATAGGTACACACTATAATCCAACATTTAAAACAAAATAACGGTCACAGTCTATAACTTAGCATGATATTTAAAGAATAGTGTTATTAAATCAGATTGACTTACAGTAGGTTCTTCAATTTATACCTGTAAAACTCTAGGAGTATAATAATTGACTTGTTCTCTCGGTGGTCCGTGCTCGAATGCCGAGCTCCGATGTCCTCAACCTCCATGAAATACACGTTGTCACGTGACAGGCAAAGGAAATGTAGGCAATCAGCCAATATGATTTTAACAAAATTAAACATTCAGTAAGCTAAATGTACTTATTGTGGAAAAGTGATAAAATTCAATCTTAATTCTCTAACAGACGGCCGTCCTGAGAAAGGAATGACCCCATTTCTTTTCGGCCATTCGAGTATATTTTGTGTGTCTCTATACAAAACACCTATGAAATAAGTTTTAGATCATACCCGCACCTAATTAACACGACTAAAACACAATAAATGTACATACGTTTGAAAGCTAACACGATAACTATTAACTAGTGTGAAATAAGAAAAAAATATATATATAGCAAGTATTAAACAAAATAAGACATCTTATACAATAACTTCTAAAATCAATTACAACTAAGTAAGTATAATTCTTAAAGGGATAAGTGCATAAATCGGTGTGATCCCGTTAAAGGTCGTAAGCATAACAAATAATGAATTAAAGACCAACTAATAGGTACGATAACTTCTAACTTAATAACAAAGATCATGAAAATATAATAACGTAGAGCTAATACATTGTACAATCAATTCCAAATATGTATAGTTGTTTTAGTGCTAATATGTACATAAATCACGGTGATTATGTAGGAAGTGTAGATACCTGGAAAACAAAAATATATTAGTAAAGTTTTACTAGGATTAGTGCATAACATAATTATTCATAGTTCTAATTGAACTAACTGATGAGAAATGAATCAAATAAGGAAAAGATTGTTTAATGTAAACAGATCTTATATATTTTGATGTGCATTTTAATTATTTGAGACGAACACTGATTGTACATCTTGTACTTCAGCCTCGGCCGTCGAAATAGGGTCTTTAGGGGGTGTGAACACCGCTTGTACTTCGGCATCTGACATTGTTACTGACTACCGCTTGTACTTCGGCCTCGGTTCACTTTTTAGGGGGCATGAACACCGCTTGTACTTCGGCATCCGTCATTGTTACTGACTACCGCTTGTACTTCGGCCTCGGTCCATTTTTTTTTTAGGAGCGTGAACACCGCTTGTACTTCAGCATCCGTCATTGTTACTGACAACCGCTTGTACTTCGGCCTCGGTCCACTAATACTTACTGGCAAGCATCTCCAGAGTAGCCAGATGCAGCCCATTTCACGTAAGATCTATTCTGTAATCATGTAACTGGGAAGGATTTAGGAAAGGAGAGTCAGTTTTTGTCATCAGTCTAGAAGAAGGTTTAAGTAAGTAGGTAAATATTAATCATAATGTAATCATTGTATATCTCAATTTGAATCGGAACAGTAATTAACTCTGTTAACAATCTCGTTACGCATAATGGTATTATTATCTTCGCCGTCAGTGTCAGTACTAGGTGCGAAAGTTATCCAACGTTTTAACTGATCTGCTGGATAAATACTTTTATATTTACGTTTTGAGTGTCCTTTAATACTAGAGACTTCATACCGATCGTTTTCTAAAACTGCAGTTACTTTTAAGGGACCCCTAAACTTTGGACATAACTTTTTACTTTTTCCGTCTGCTGGATTATGATGATTGGGAATCATTACTAGATCATCTATTTGAAAGAATTTTGTTGGAGCCCTACTGCTATCAAATTTCTTTTTCATATATTGTTGACTCTTTTCAGTGTTTTCAAGTGCAGCCGACCGTATGGCATCTCTAGATGGACCCGATTCTGAGGTATCTATTACATCGGCTAGCTCGTTTAAAATAGGACCCTCCCCAGGGCAGATTGTGCGACGACCGAATACTATTTCAGAAGGAGATTTGCCTGTAGTTTTATTTATTATGTTATTTAAACTCCATTGCAATTTACCTACCCTGACATCCCAGTCGCGCTCCGTCTGATCATAATTGGTCGCGGCTAAAGAATCGAGAATTGTACGATTGTATCGTTCAATCTGCCCATTGGCACGTGGTGTTGCTACAGCGTTTAGTACATGCCTAGCACCTATTAACTTTATAAAGCTTGTGAATGCCGCCGACGTAAAACTAGTACCGCGATCGGTGATTATTACGTTCGGGCTACCTATTACGTCAAATATTTCTTGCAGAGTTTTAATAGTGGTTTTAGTTTTTACATCTTTTACTGGTCTTATAAAAATAAATTTACTGAAACCGTCAATTACACCTAGTATGTAAGAGTTCCCCTTTTTGCTCCTAACGAATGGTCCTAGATGGTCCATGTGAAGAGTGTGAAATGGGACGTTACCTTTGGGGATTGGATGTAAGTAACCAGTGGGTTTACTAGTTGATGCTTTATTGTATGCACAATTAAGACATGCTTCCACGTATTTGCGAACGAAACGTTTCATCTTTGGAAACCAGTAGTCTTGTTTTATTTTATCAAGAGTCTTTTCGACTGCAAAGTGCCCCGTCTCATCATGACATAACTGACAAATACGCCATCGTGCCCCGTTAGGTACAACCCATTTTTTTTGATCCCCAACTATTCTGTAGATCTTATCATCCTGGAGGACGAAATTTGTGTAAATATCTTTAATCTCTTTTTTATTACTTTGTAAGATTAATTTGATGTGTTGTAATTTAGGGTCAGTCATTTGAACAGTTTGAAGCCAATCGGTAGCACTGATATTCATGACATCATACTCCCTAGCATCTAACAGTTCCCGCGATTCTCGATCAGTAATAGGATTTCGGCTTAGCGCGTCAACATGTTTCATGTTGTCGCCTGGCCTGTATTCAATGCTGAAATCGTATTCTTGTAATAGTAACCACCACCGTGCTATTCGCGGCATCAAGTCACGCTTTGTTAGGGTAGTCCTCAATGCGTTGCAGTCCGTGTACACTTTGAACGGTATACCAATTAAATATATACGAAATTTCTTTAGTGACAAGACAACAGCAAGAGTCTCCAATTCATACGAATGTAAGTATTCTTCATCTTTGGTAGTTTGTTTGCTAAAGTATGCCACCGGCCTAGGGGGAGATTTTTCGTCAGGCTTTTGAAGCAGAATTCCGCCTACTCCTAATTTGCTGGCGTCGCAATGTACCTCCGTTATGTAAGTTGTATCATATAGAGCCAATATAGGACGTTCGATTAGCTTAGTTTTAATTGTATTAAACGCTTCCTCTTGGAGACTACTCCAAACCCAAGGGATATTTGCTTTTGTTAAAGAAGTCAAGGGTTTAGCTATACTCGCAAAGTTGGGAACAAATCGTCTAAAAAAACTAGCGAGACCAACGAATTGACGGACCTGATGAACGCTGCTTGGTGTTGGGAATAAAGCTACTGCATCAGTTTTTCTACTACCGGGCCTCAGGCCGTCTTTAGAGATTTCATATCCTAAGTAATCTAGCTTCGTTTCAAAGAAGAAACATTTTTCAATATTTAAGGTCAATCCGGCTTTTCGAAGGCAATTAAAGATTTTCCTTAATTTTTCCATACCTTCGTCCACATCAGTAGAGGGTGACAAGATGTCATCCATATAGGGCAAGGCTAGGTCAAATCTATCTTTCCCTAGGGTTTTATTTATCATATGTTGAAATACCGCTGGTGCGTTGACCAAACCGAATGGCATTCGCGTATATTCGAAATGTCCGTCTGGAGTTACGAACGCTGTTACATGAGTCGAGTCTGGCGCCATTGGAATCTGGTAATAGCCCGATTTTAGGTCTAAACTTGTAAAGAATCTTTTACCGTTAAGTCTGTCTAGTTGGTCATCTATGACTGGCATTGGGTACGAATCCTTGACGGTCTTTTTGTTAAGTGCCCTATAATCTACGCATAAACGATAATCGTTGTTCTTCTTTTTAACTAAAACTATTGGGCTTGCGTAAGAAGAACTAGATTCTTTAATGATATTGTTATCAAGAAGCTCATTTACAAGTTTTTGAACTACTATGCGTTCACTATATGGTAATCTGTATGGTTTATAAGAGACTGGAGAGTTATCAGTAAGTGTAATATGCATTTCTGAAATAGTCGATGTTCCCAGCTCGCTCACGTTTAAAGCAAAACAATCGCGATATTCATTAAGCAATTTTAAAAGTTGTTGTTTTTGTTCGTCAGTGGTCTCAGAACCTATTTTTAGCATGTCTATTGTCAGGGGATCAGGATTGTTGTCGCTAAGTTTGTCAACTGTCAGCTTGTAGACCCCTAATGTGTCAACTTTTTGGAAATCGCTACAAATATCAAGCGAGATCGGTAATAAGTTAGCCCTTGCAATAAGCTTTCCCTTATGCAACATACATTTATCCCCAGATAAGTTTATTACTAATATTTTCCCTAACCCATTTTTAACTGCATATAAACCTTGCGGTATCATAACTTCTTCCCCTGTCTTAAAACAAGTGTTTCCTGGTAAGTACATTAGCCCCGAGTGATTACTTCCTAAACATATATCTACGCCGACTAGCCCATTAATCTCTACGTCTGATTTAATGTAAACTTCCGATTTCTCTGCTTCGGCCAGCGCTGAGTATAACGTCAAACTACTATTTGTTTTGTAAACTCTAACCTCAGATATTTCAGTTAGAGTCTGACCAATAAGTACATCTGTGTTAAGGAACTCGTTATGTACAATAAACACTTCCACTATGGCGGTAACAAAGTCCACGCTTATCTCGACGGATGCCTTACCTAACGGCAATATTACGCCAGCTGCAAAGCCTTTTAATACAGGCAGTCCCTCTGTTGAGGTACCTAATTTTAATTCATCCGCCGTGCTTTGTTTAATAAGCGTGCACTCGCTACCGAAATCGACAAATGCAGTTTTAGGTATGCCGTTAACCGTTATATTTTTTGTATAAATATTGTGAGTAGTCTTACTGGCTTCGATCAACTGTACCTTATTGACGGGATTCAAACTATTTTTATCTTTATCTGCATCACGTTTGCAATGTTCGGCTAAATGGCCCATTCTGTTGCATTTTGGACATTTTTGGAGAGCCTTTGGGCATTTTGGAACGGTATGTCCAAGCTCTGAACAGTTGTAACAACGAAGTTTAAACGAAGGATGTTTATTGTTCCGTATGTTTTCTTTAGTTTGCACGGGGGTTTTCTTTATTTCCTTGATACTTTTGCTAGAAATATTGCGTAAATACTTGAGTAACCTACTCGGCCGCCTAAAATCTGAGCCTAACGCATTCAGACGGATATTATTATCATATATGCCCTGTATTATACAGTCTACTGCATTTTTGCCCTTGATCCCACAGTGATTTACAAGCTTTGCTTTATCATAAAAGTACTCTTCTAGAGTCTCATCCCTCTTACTCTTCCTATATAACATTTCGATGAGTTTGTCAGCATAATTTTGATCGTCTGGAAAACTTTTTAACAACTTGGCCTGCCATTCCTTCCAGTTAAGTTTAACCGACGATAAGCCTTCATACCATCTGCGTGAAAGACCCGTGAGCTTTGGTAACGCGTTATAAATAATTTCTTTATCATTCCAGTAATACATTTGAGCGGTTTCGTTTACTTTCTTTACCCATGACGTCATAGTTTGATTTTTTTGACTCGGATCAAAGTTTGGAATGACATCTTTGGCGCCTATGAAGCTACTTTCATTACGCTTATGTAGCGCATCTATTAACTTCTCCACTACACTACTATCTTTTGATTTAGAAGTAAAGCTTTGCTTTCGACGTTTGGTACGCTTTGATTTCGCTGGGGACCGTCTATGCCTGTTGCTATACGATTCAGAAGAGCTCGAGTTTGTGGTAGTACTCGTTACTGAACTGCTGCTAGCAGGTCGTCTCTTATCTACTTGTGTGCGTTCACGGCGCGAACGTTTTTTGTTTTTATGCAGACGTGTGCGCGAACGTCCCCTGTATGCTTTGGACGATTGTGAATCAGTGCTACGTGACCGCCTAATAGAACGAGAAAGTCTGGTATAGTGCTTTCGCTTCAACGATCTTCTCCTATAACGTGAGTGTCTAGCATCGGAGGAGGCCAACGTTGAGCTACTAGAGGTGACCCTACGTGTGGTTGATCGCGAGCGTGTCCGGGGACGTTTGGCTCCACGACATCGAACCCGCGTGTTCCTCCCCTTAGATCTACTCCTACGCTCGACTACTCGTGGGGGTGTAAAGGCCTCTCTAGCAGGCGTCCTATCCGACATTGTCACAATCTTTTATTATTATTGTCAAGTCAAGGTCAAATCGGAGTCAGGATATTAGGAAAAATATTGATATGATTAGAATAGTATTCTTATAACCTTAGTACAAATGTGAAATATTTATGACACAGAATTATATAAGGATTAAAAAAACATCATATTACAAAAATCAGAAAAATAGTAAAGCAATAAACATAGTTATTCTATTAAATATCATTCGAGTAATCATTAATATCATTGTACTCGTATTAAATTCCTCTGTGTATTCCTCACGTTTCACTGTGTTGTGCATAGGTTCATTTGCTCCATTCAGCACGAAATAAAACTAATAGCAAGATACAACAGAATCATGCCCAGTGAAGCACAAACTTCACTGGAAAACACCAGAACAGATACATATCCAACCAAATAAAATATCCACACCCATCCCGGAGTGTAGCCCCGGCAAGATGAGAGTGGACAACTCGTCACCGCGGCGTTCCCACATGTACTACCTCCATAGAGCAGTCATGGCAAAGCTTTTGCACGAAAACCCCGCAACGAAAAATAATGTATCTGTTCAATGACCCACATCTGCATTTTCATAAAGTTAACATCGAAAGATGTATGCATGGTGGAATACCATAATACTATCCCAGAAAATCCGTGTGCATCCCGAAGTGTAGCACCGGCAAGATACACAAGACCCTCACAATCCGTGCCTACGTCTCCATAGAGTAGCCATGGCAAGACGCATGCACGCTGCGTTGGAACATCATTATACCACTCAGGAAAACACTGTGTATCCCGGAGAGTAGCCCCGGCAAGATACTCAGTGCCCCCATAATCCATGCCTACATCCCCATAATGATTTGAACGTGAATAAAGCACACAGTGAAACACGATTATATAATTTTTTCCTTTACCCGACATGTGACCGTTATTTTACTCAAAAATAGTAGGTTGAAAATTATCGAACTCTAAAATGGGCGCTGAATGATCCCACTTCTGATTTATTAGATAGATCAGAAGTTAGGCTCAAAATAGATAGTATTTATTGTATTATTTTATCTGCTACTAGTATACTACTATAGGTCTGAGGGAACAAAGTAAATAAAACGTATTGTCGGTAGGTTAACATTGAAATCACACATTTATTAATTTCTTTTCACACCATTTACACGTAATACTTAGTATAGCAATAGGTACACACTATAATCCAACATTTAAAACAAAATAACGGTCACAGTCTATAACTTAGCATGATATTTAAAGAATAGTGTTATTAAATCAGATTGACTTACAGTAGGTTCTTCAATTTATACCTGTAAAACTCTAGGAGTATAATAATTGACTTGTTCTCTCGGTGGTCCGTGCTCGAATGCCGAGCTCCGATGTCCTCAACCTCCATGAAATACACGTTGTCACGTGACAGGCAAAGGAAATGTAGGCAATCAGCCAATATGATTTTAACAAAATTAAACATTCAGTAAGCTAAATGTACTTATTGTGGAAAAGTGATAAAATTCAATCTTAATTCTCTAACAGTAGATATCTGATTAATTGGCGATGGAATGTAAATTATCTGAGATTAGAACACTGCTATAGGTGCTATTCAGTATAGTTCACTTTAAACCTCACACAACTTCTAAACGAACTCGTTTATTTAAAAAAAAAAATCATCACTGACATTTTGCTTCTGCAGCCGTTCGAATTTCAAAGTAGTGATAAAGAACAACAAATTAATGCGGTCTTAGGGTGTGCCTTGATTATGTTATATAACACGTCCAAACTATTTAACATTGCTAACCTCTCTATAGAAACATGTAATATATCTATGTTTATTAATATGTTATGTTACACAGTGTAGACGCACCTTTAGACATTTGATCAAATTACCATCGTCTAAGAGAAGAGACCAACCAGAAATTGTATGCCCAAGAAATAACTTTCAAACTTGATACACAATGTAGGACGGGTTCCATTCCTGTCAATCATTCGCCTGACAGTTTAAGTCCATCCCTTCATTAAAATACCCGTGATCCCTGGAGACTCACCCTGAAAGGATCCTTACGTCTCACAAGAACTTGGAGTGACAATAGATTTACTGATGATTGAGATGTTGTGGTATAAGTACAGGGTGGATTTTTGAGACGGGGCAGTAAGGGCTGAAAGCCAATTCTCGTGCTTACACGTTCAAATTCAAGTGCAACCTCATCTCAGCGACAATCAATGTCAAAAATGTAGAGAAATTGATTGTATTTTTGACAGATTTCGACTGTGAAAAATACGAGAATTGCCCCTCAGGTACCTTAACTGTCGTAGCTACAGGAAAACGGTCTTATGAGACTGTGTGACTAGGAACTTTTTTATACCCATTTACAAAATTTAAAAAAAAATGTACAGTCCGCAAGAACATGGGCCATTTTCACAAATACGTTTCTGATGCCAATCGATCCTGTTTATTTTAAGGATCAAATAACGTTATTGGACTAACTGAGGTTTAAGTACTAGAAAAGTAAATTTTTACTATGGATAGACTGGCTGCTAACTATCTCATCATTTTTCTGCCCTTCTTATCCCAAATGTGTGGCTGCTAACTATCTATATAGCTAAAAATCCACCCTGTATCATACCTACTAGACTATTCAAGTAACTTTTGGCACTCGAATGACGTTGACAAGGGGGAACTGTTGGTAAACATCTTGTTTTGTGAAAGGTATTGAAAAACAAGATGGCGTGTCGTTAGTTCCGATTTTGACCACGCGTCAAAAGAACCTAGTAGCGCTATAATTTTTTTACTATCAACAGTTTACCGAACTAAAAGTTAGTTATATTTTTAAATATTGTTCTCAAATTTTTTTGTATAAGCCACAAAAACATTGTTTAGGCTTCGTTTTCTTATTCTAGCACACACAACAGTCGTACACACGGCTACACATCAAGCTATACATAACCAGTATAAGCTGAGTTCTGATTGTACGAAAAACCTATACGATCCGAGGTCAGCTAAAACTGGAAATGTAGGTATAGCTTAATGTGTAGCCGTGTGTACAAACGCCAGCACGTCAAGCTACCCGAAACTGTCAAATTTTCCCAATCAACTTTAAACCTTATACTTAAGCAATAATGTTGAAAATCTATTAAAGCAATTTGACAGATTGTAGTAGCTTGATGTGTTGGCGTCTGTACATGTATATTGTGTTTTGTTTAACCATAAAACACTTCCGGTATTTCGAACCATCCAGCCTTGAACTTCGAAGTTAACGATATCCACAGAGCGTGGGTGATATGATACCTTTATATTAGGTATTGTTTATGTTAAAGGTCAAGTAACGTTAGTAATATTAACGAAACTATGGCTTCATTTGTGTAAGTATTTATATGTATTTATTATTATTAAGTCAAAATCAAAATATTTTCTTTCACATAAACCTACATGGGCACTTATGAAACGTCAGAAGCTAGGTGTACGGTTCCGATTGGTCGTTCCCTATGGAGAAGAGCCGGCAAGAAACTCCACGGTTACTCTTTTAAAAATAATTGGCTTTTACAATGTTATCAAATTACAGTAGGTATGGGAGGACAGCGTAGGCCTGTCAACAAGTACCAGGTACTTGGTAAAATAAAAAATGGTCTACAGATCTAAAGTCTACAAGGCCTACAAAGTCCTCACATTTAGAATCTATCAAAAGGATAAATAAAAAATAAAAATCTACTAAAACCAAGTGATATGATTGCCATTACAACCACCAATAAAGAGGTGAAAAATTATAAATAATTGTCTGTATACATATAATGTCAAATAATAAAAAGATTAAGTCAAAGAAGTATGTATAAACAAAAAAACAACGTAATTTGGGAGCAGTTAATAGACATTTAAGGGAAGCCACATGTGCAGAAGGAATTATTGCCAAACTACCTTGTCTTCAACGTAGTCTTTAATTTTATAATATGCTTTTTTGCAGATAAGGACGCGATTGATGAGAGTTTTAGATGTCACATGTCTTCGAATTTTTGTTTCTATGACATGCCGGTTTTTACAAGATGTTTTCCTTCACCGTTTTGAGAGCAGTGGTAATTAAATAATTTACACAAAGTAAAGCGCCTGACTGGGTTCGAATCTACGACCTACAACTCGTAAGTCGCGGCCGTTACCACTGGGCCACCACTGCTCTTCCTTAGAATAACCAATCAGAATATCCTATAACATCAGTACGTCGATGCAATGCTTTGAGTCAATTATTGTACAATACGCCTACATGTAATCCGATTAGCCTGGCTATTGTTTGTCCATAGGACAAAGGAATATTAGCTCCATACGCATAGCTCCGTCAGTTCGCATATATTGCTTTATCTGAGGATTCCTTTACCGCCAGGACACTCAATTCTACCATACAAATACAATCGATGTCTGCGATATTATTCTTTTACCAAGATTATTTATTTTGAGGAAATGTAACTATTTACACTAGATACTAAATTAAACGACTAACTAACTTACTATACAAAAACAAAGGACACTTAGGCGTCCACAATTAAGTACTCGTCCGCATCTCTGTCATCCGGAAACGTGCCCAGAAGATTGGTAGCATTGACACGTTGAATGGCAATGCTAATTCTTTGGCTAAAGAACGACCCAGCCCTCTGGTCACGTGAAGTGTCGACCAGCCGGCGAAAAATTTCCTTAAAAAGGAGACGCGCACTCGGGCCCCATGACCCGAGCGCTTCGACCCCAAACGGCTCAATGCTGTAGTTGCCCAAACGTAAAAGCACAGCAACATGTTTTCTGCTGGTAGTTTGCGGTCGTTTCTTTATTGCTAAAATAAATATAAATGTGTCTGCCATTTATTTAGTTCCGAAATAAATGTTTTAGTGTAAAACAATGTGAATATTGTGGATTTTATCGCACAATTAAATACCATTCATTTGATAAATGACATTTTGACGTAATGTATTTTGTCTAAATGTCATGTCAATGTTTGGTCGTAATCCCGACTGAAACGACCAGTTATACGAGTATAATAGGGCTTTTCAGAACAAAACAATGGTACGATTGCTTTATATTATTCATAATATAAGCCATTACGGTTACGGGTAATTAGAAGCCAGAAAATCTGACAACTAGTATAACCAAATATGGGTGTAGGTACTATGAGTAGGTACAACTCTGTCTAAACCTTCGGGGATTGCAGGCGTTATGTTATTTTATGTTATGTTAGTCTTACCAAAGGGTATCGTGTTACCCCTTAACTGGGTTGTGGTGGTATAAGAAGCAGTCGCCCCAAGTAAAATTCTGGTACACAGGTGCATCTGGAGGCCGACCACAACAAAATTGGGAAAAGGGTAGCGTAATCAGCCTATAATGTTCCCACTGCTGGGACACAGGCCTCCTCTCTTTGAGAGGGAGTGGGCCGTAATCCACCACGCGAACCCAATGCAGGTTGCCGGATGTCATACGTCTTCGAATTTTTGGCTCTAGGACATGCCTTCCTCATGATGTTTTCCTTCACCGTTTTGAGAGCAGTGGTGATGAAACAATTTATACAAAGTAAAGCGCCTGCCTGGGTTCGAACCTACGACCTACAACTCGTACTCGTAGTCACGGCCGTTTTCAAAGCGTACTCATGAAAAGGCTAGGCTGATTATAATTTCCTTAAGCCATTACTGCTTATCACTATAATAAGGAACTCCTTATTTCAGTTCGTCCTCATTTCCAGTTGTCAGGCAGTTTTAGCGTGCCTCGGGGGGCGGTCGTATTGCTGCCAATTTAAATCCCACTGCAATCCACTTTGATTAGTTTTATCGTATAGTCCATGCAATACAAGAGCGAGCGTCAAGTGACTCTTATGTCAATGTTATAAGGTACAAATTGCAATAAATTATTGACGCGCGTTTACAAAATATGACAAATACCTAATCTGCGTTCGCGATTTATTTGCCAAAAATGTAAACAAATATGAATTAATGGAAAAATAACTTTAATTCATACACGATAATGTTCATTTACGCTATAACTTCAAACATTTTTATAACTTTTTCAATGGTGCTAGTCACTTTGAAATCAACTTAATAGCGATTGAAATAAAGTTGATATTTGTTTAACTTGAAATAGGGTGGGGCACGGCGCAGTGCGCACTTTTACTATACGCTTAATTCTACTTCGTTTTTAGATTTCAATATAAAACAAATAGGTAAGTACGCAGGTGCGTAAAATAAAACAAACGGGGAGTTTGTGAGATTAATGTTTGTAAACGCAGCCACGCTGTCAGAAAAATTGTAATAACGGTTTTCATGGAAACTGAATCGAGTCCCTGCAGCTTCGGGGACTCGATTCGGCGACCTCGTGCCAGAAATAATACATTCCCGTATAATAGGGACCATTTGTAAGAAAAAGTAAACAATATTGATAAAAGAAACGCCATCACTGTTTTTAAAATGATTATTGTGAATGAATCATAATTCAAAATATCACAATTATTTGCGAACCACAAAGTGCTCCAAACGTCAGTTTACTGAAAAAGTTCAGTAAACCACTTACTAATCTGTGAGAGCCTCGAGTTACATTTTAATTAGTACCTGAAAGTAGCAGACTTCGTGATTCTTACTTAAATAACTTCATTGGAAAAACTTATCTTTACTTTGAGTACCTAATTAGGTATTAATTTACTGTAATTTTCTTACCACGGCCAGACATTAATAAAGTCATGTAAAATTGCCTTAAATATGGCCACAACTTTCTAATGCATGCTGTAGACATAGTCATCTTGATTGCAGTGAATTAAAAAAAAACATTAACAAAGTCAGTTCAATTTACCATCATAACCATGTAGCCAAGTAATTCATATTAAATACCTTTCACAATGCCTGGTATTTCAGGCATGTGTCCGAAAATGCCATGTCTGTACCAGAAATATTCCACATTGACCCACACTCGTAGTAATTATGGGGTCTATAACGGGTTCCCACATAGGGTCACCGATATAGCATGAATGACCGGTCTTATCACTTATTCATTAACTTGAGTTTCGGGTTATCACTGCTGATAATGTTGGGGTTAAAGTGTTTTTATTTTAGTGTTCTTTTTTATTGGTTTTATAGAGAAGGTATTAAGTTACAGAAACAATTAAAAAGCCATTGTGTCTCGCGTGCATCCATGTTCTACGCATAGGAAGGGTTAAAGGAATCCTGATAACAGTGTAGATAATAGAGTACATTTGCATGATGCCTCGGAGTACTTTGTTATACAGGTTGGCTGCGGCAATTTGCCATCGACGGGTAAATTGTGACCATGGATTTACCTGTCTCTGTATCCTATCTGAATCAGGGTTGACATTTTTAGTCGGTTATTAAAAAAAAATTGCTGTTTCATACATTTTGAGAGCAGTGGTGGCCAAGTGATAACGGCCGCGACTTACGAGTTGTACCTAGGTCGTAGGTTCGAATCCAGACAGGCGCTTTACTTTGTGTAAATTATTTCATCACCACTGCTCTCAAAACGGTGAAGGAAAACATCGTGAGGAAACTGGCATATCCTAGAACCAAAAATTCGAAGACATGTAACATCTGCCAACCCGCACTGGGCCCGCGTGGTGGATTACGGCCAACTCCCTCTCACTGAGAGGAGGCCTGTGTCCCAGCAGTGGGAACATTATAGGCTGATTATGTTATGTTATGTATACATTTTGACCGCGTAGGTATTGCATTTTTTTCTATGTAATGTCAGATTTTATTTGATAACCTTCGAAAAATTTCTACGCTGGAAGGTTTAGACTCATGTGCGAAATTCATGGATACAGAGTGCGCGTCGATCACATTGCCACCCTGTAGGTATATTTCGTTTCAGTTTTCAGGAGTTTTTACTAACATAATCCACGCTACTACATAGTTAGATATAGTTACATAATAACATATTATTTATATTTATAAGACCTTAATGTACCATGTTTTAAAGTATTCTATTCTATTCTATAACAAAACTCAAAGCATTTTTTCAAATAAACCATTTCTAGGCACTTTTAAATTGACAAGGAGTCAGACCGTTAGTCAGAAAGTTGAAGCTAGAAGTTGATGTCTATATAAAAGCTAGGCTGATGACTTTTTTCCATGAATAAAAACGTAAAGCTATTCATATTAAGTACAATAGAAGTAGATACTATAGGTAGGTAGGTGGTGTGTGAGGGTGTGTGTGTAGGGTACTGTAATGGTGCTATGATGTACGATGTGTGTAGTGTTTTATGATAAAAGCGTTGTTTGTGTTCAAAAATTCACGACATTGTGTGCATTGTGTTGACCTTTAAAACATAATTATTTCTACGAAAAATATGCGTTGTATACAATGTATAATAATAATCTATCTATACTAATAATAACGCTGAAGAGTTAGTTTGAACTTACTAATCTCTGGAACTACCATCTTTTTGCATTTGACAGCCCAATTTTTAGGGAAGGCTATAGGCTACTTATCATCACACTAGGGCCTTTAGGAGGCAAGTAAAAATAAAAAAGTCAATGAACGCTGAGCGAAAACGAAGTAATGGCGCGGGCAGATGATGCGATGCGACGCGGTGGTCGGGAAACAAGGAATTTTACGCGGACTAAGTCGCGGGCAGTAGTTAGTATACAATATACAGGGTGAAATTGAAAACATGCGACAAATCGAAATAGGAGATTGTACTCATCATTATGAACAACTTTTACTATGGGACCAAACCTGAATTCGCTAAAAAAAAATCAGCTGTTCCCTACATTTATCTATATATATAAAAGGAGAACTGACTGACTGACATATCAACGCACAGCCCAAACCGCTGGGTCTAGAGATTCCAAACTTGGCATGTAGGTTCCTTATGAGGTCTAGGGGTGCACTAAGAAAGGGTTTTTCGAAATTCCACCCCTAAGAGGGTGAATGGGGGGGAGGGTGAAATTTCACGCGGACGACGTCGCGGGCAGAAGCTAGTGTTCGTATAACTCGTCAAAACGTAGGGAACAGCTGATTTTTTTTTCGCGATTTCAGGTTTGGTCCCATAGTAAAAGTTGTTCATAATGATGAGTGGAATCTTCCATTTCGATTTGTCGCATGTGTTTAATTTCAACCTGTATGTGTATGATAATATTATTTTCATTCATGTCAAGCCCACCAGCTTTTAAACGCGCCCACGCAAATCGTAGCACTCAGCGTGTTAATAAATTGTGACAAAAGTAATGTTTCACGGAATTTTATATTGAAAACATGTTTTTGTAGTGACGCGCTTGACTTTTCGTAGGTATAGAGGTTTGATCTTGTAACAACATTATATCTTTGTCAATGGCAATTTGAATGTGACTTTATTTAGGTACTTTTTTATTACATAAGTACAGTCACGAGCATAAGTATGTATACACTTGGCTTTATTCAAAGGCGATTTTCTCCTTTATTTTTGAATGAAATTGTATGTTATTACGAACATAGTATTTTCGAACCCATAGGTTTATTTAAAGTGTCGTATTTCAACGTTGCATTTGTTATTTTACGAAAAAATCGCAATTGAAAGTTGCCAAGTGTTGACATATTAGTGCTCGTGACTGTACATAAACTCATACATTTTTCCCATGGGGAACCTACAGAACGCCGCCGGCTACGATCCTTACATACTCCTTTTGCTTTGTTTACGCTCATACATCCGAAAACCAATTCCCGTAATTAAAAACGTTCAAAATCTAGTCATTGCGAATCTAGTCGCAATGTCATCTCAGCGACAATCAATGTCAAAAACTTGTCAAAAATGTAGGGAAATTAAAGGCATTTTTGACAGATTGGGCCAGATCAGACTGTGAACGATTGAAAAAACAATGAGAATTGCCCCTCTGGTCATACACGCACGCCAGTTGCGAGTACTATGCACCCACCTTTATGAAGAAAGTTGACCAAAAAGGTCAACCTAAAATAGACGAAAAATAAGTTCTTAACCAATCGCTTGTTCTAAGAGTGGTATCATATTTAGGTAATATTGTAAACATCAGAAGGCTAATTCTCGCCTATAGTCGCAATCTCATCTCAGCTACAATCAATGTCAAAAACTTGTCAAAAATCTAGGGAAGTTAGACGTATTTTTGACAGATAAAGACTGTGAACTTTCTTAAAGTTACGAGAATTGCCACTCTGTTATGTTCCAACTTAACTTACCCACTAATTTTTCGTGTATTCCCGTTGCCCCCGTAATCTGTGTCCCCGTTAACGGACAAAGGGAATTTAATAAAATAATTAAAATTACTTCCCGTTGTCCCCGTACGCTGTCCCCGTTAACGGGGACAAAGGGAATTTAATAAAATAATTAAAATTACTTCCCGTTGTCCCCATTATTTTTATTCCCGAAATAATTAAAGATTAAATACCTACATGTCCTTATCACAACAATTACTTCAGCCTTGTCAATAATATTGTTCACTTCATAACTAACATTCTAAGCTTAGTAACTAACTCATATTGGAACTACAAAGCTTTATAAGTGGAATAGGTACTTCAACAGACACTTAAAACTTTATAATTATAGAGGTGAATTACATGGTGTACCTGTTATTTTTCATACAAAACATTCTTCCTCTAATATTTTTTCCGCCTAGATAGGCGAGGCGTTTGGTACCTACCCCCAAAGTTCACCCGTAAATGAAAAACGGTAGGTGCCATATTTTTCATAGCCTGCTAATTTCTGAAATAATTATCTAAGCCACTATTTACGGTAAATCTTACTTCCTACTTAATATTATAAACGCGAAAGTTTGTGAGGATGGTTGGATGGATGTTTGTTACTCTTTCACGCAAAAACTATTAAACGGATTTGGATGAAATTTGGCACACATATAGTTTATAACCAGGATTAACATAAATAGGATACTTTTTATTCCGATATTCCAACGGGATCGAAACTTATGCGGGTGAAACCGCGGGGCACTGCTAGTAATTGTCATATAAAAATGTACATAGAAATTCGCAACGACCGGTTTGTTAAGGATTATATTTTCCTAAAAACCTCTACGTGTCTGGTCCTTTTCCTCAATAGTAGAAAAAGGTAAAAAAAATACATGTATCTACAGTATGTAAGGCAGGAAATTGTAATAACATTGCCTAATGATCGAACAGAATGTTCGCTGATGTGGCAATTTGTAGGCAGATATCGAAGCATCGAGCTATATGAGAACCTTTCAGTAATAACACTAATTGAGATGGAATGAGAACGAACATCTGTTATACGGTTATCAAAACAACGCGGCCTTGATTTCTCTATATTATAATTATTGATTTTTAATGTGTATGTTTTGAAGGATTCCCGGGTAATACCTAAAAGGAAACACTCTTTCAAAACAAGGTAAAAGTAAAAGGACTTATGGGCGATTCCTATAATTTACGAACCGTTATTAGTTAAAATTAAGACTCTTGTATCTTGGTGAAGCAAAGACCTCACAGGTTTGCAAGTAGAGGCTCCCATATGGAAGTAGCTATCACAGGTAAAATTAGCTTACGAATCTATTTACATATCATCGCCCAGCAGTGAAAACCTCGGATGTCTCATTTCCTCAAAAAAAAAAAAATTGTTCTTTGGATTTATAAACTCGGTAAGCACAGATTACTCTAGCAAACTTTCGAATCAGCCACTCCTAAGGAATGCATAAAATCTAAAAAAAAAGGTAATATCTTCCCCACTCATACATTTTTTTTCAGTAGACAGCTTTTTCTTCCTCCTGTAAAATTTTGTTATAAACACTTACGTGGTTTTCACTGCTGGGCGACGATATATGCCTAGCATGGCAATAAAAAATGCTGCTATTGGTAAGCAAAACGATTTGTTGTTGTTTATAGGAGCCGAGCATTAGAGATGATTTCAAGAGACTGGGCAGTAGAGTATTCATTTTAGTTGCTTCGAACTATATTCCAACAATGGATTAAAAACAAACCAAGCCCATAAATCTCTGCCATGTAACAAACAAAATTTTTCACAATCTGAGCTAGGTATTTTATTTGCAACTTGGGACCTACCCCCGTTGCTTCTAGAATAATCATTATTATTTATAGATTCTATCGAGTCTGCCCGTCAATCTTAAAAGAAAAACAAAAATCTTTAATCCCTACAGATCGTACGATTTTTAATGATTAGAAACTCCTTCGCGCATTATAAAAATCTAATCTAGAATCTGGTTATAAGCTGTTTTATGTCAAACGCATTTAAGTCAACGAACTGCATGAATATTTTCATAATAAGTTATAATGACCGTCTCGTCATATAAAGTACTAAAATTATTCGAGTAATTATTCGAAGCCGTCACTAGAGACAGAATTTATTAAGTGAGCGTAGTCAAAGTTAAAATTGTTGTTGATTTGAAATGTCTAATGGTGATACTTTAACAACAAATTGAAAGAATTGTCCCTCAGGATGCGTTGCGGAGACACACGGGTGATAACCACCAAACGTGCTGATTAATAGTCTATGTTCAATGTTAAGTGCTTTATTATAACAAGTCAGACAGGACAGGACAGGTCTTTATCTAACACGAACGATTTCTTGTTCTCAATAAAAGACCGCGCCTTCATAACAAAAGACATAGCTCAACTACTGCCCTAAGCAAAATTTGGCAGTGGGTCCAGTCGACCTATTCAAAATTTGATTTAGTCGACTGGACCCGCGGGTCCAGTTCGTGTGGGTCCAGTTGACCAAACACTCGTATGTATGTTTCTCACTAGCTCGTAACATTCAAATATTCATTCATTCGTTATTACGTGTTTATTATTCTCCTAGAACTTTCGTGAAGTAATCAAATAATTAAAAGTTTTTTATTTGTTTTCTATGTTGTTGTTTGACAAGGTGAACATAAGATTTTGACGTTTCTATTTACGAAAAATGTGTAGATACAATAAACCTACTTGCGATACTTGCTTAAGATATTTGCGTAAGCTGAAATAAACAGTATTAATTATTATATTATTTATTTTTGTTTCTCAATACTTCGTTGCTTTCTTGGATTGCTTTCATCTGAATTCTAGAAATGATTGGCAAAATGTAGAAAGCAACGGAGCTAGAGCAGTGCCAGCACTAAAAAGTGACAATCGATTCTTTTCGATTCCACTTGATTCGATTAGAACCAAAAAATAAAAAAAAACTTCCGAAAGCTTCGGAATACGTATTACACTCTTAAAGTAAAAATACATTACATTTCTATTAATAGGTATATTGTATCAGGAAAATCTTTAAGGAAAAAATCCAATTAAAGTAATCACCTACACAGAGTGGTAATACTAATAAAAAGATTATTAAGTAATCTTTTTATTAGTATTCCCTGACCACCTCTCAAAGAAATATCCATAAAGGCAAGTAAATATCGTCACGTTTTAATTTCCTCTCTCCCAAGGAAACCCTTTCTCTCGTCCTTCGTTCGTCGAAGCCAGTAATACACTAATTGAATACCGGCCTCGCTGCAGAATAATTTTTCGTCTAGAAGGAACAACATTTCTTCGAATCGATGATTCAGGAATAAATCTACCTTCGGACATCCAAGCACACTGCAAGTTACCATCCCTACCTGGTTGCTATTCAACCAATTCGCACTAAGCGTTTGCAAATATCCTTTATAATGCGCACAGCAAAAGAGTGGAACTCTCTACCTGCATCTGTTTTTCCGAGCGAATACAACCCGAATCTCTTCAAAGTGAGAGTGAACAGGCTTCTTCTGGGTAAGCTCGCTCCATCGTCGACTTTGTCTCTGTCAGCTTAGACCTAGACTAGAGTCAAGAGCGAGTCAACTTCAAATAAAAAAATAAAATAAAAAAAAACCACCATCTAGTGTGAGTACAGGCAGTAGGCAGTGGTGACCCAGTAGTAAGGCCCCGACTTACGAGTTGCACGTCGCCAGTTCAAACCCAGTCAGGCGCATTACTTTGAGTAATTTATTTCATCACCACTGCTCTCAAAACGGTGAAGGAAAACATCGTGACAATGTCCTAGAACCAAAAATTCGGAGACATGTGTAATCTACCAACCCGCTCTGCGCCCGCGTGGTGGATTATGGCTCATTTCCACTCAAAAGAGAGCCTGTGTCCCAGCGATGGGAACAGTATAAGCTTACGTACAGTGCGAGTACAGTTGACCGCACGTCAATGGTAACAATTTAAACTTGAGCTGAATATTAGGCCAGCTCAAACTGGTTTTATTGCCACTATCGTGCCGACTGTACCCACTACTTATAATAATACTTCCACAGTTTCAAGTTCGACTAGTGATTTGGTTGCGTCGACTAGCTAGGTATATAGTTTTTTGGGATGCACGAAGAAACCTTCTTGTGTACCGCAGTTTGTTCCGCCAGTTACTCAACTGAACCGAGCTCTCGGCGCATCCTGGAGAGTCACACCCAACACCTTATTTATCTGGCCAATTCTTCCCTTGCAGTGGTAGGGCTAACGCCCACCTGGCTTGCGACCACCGGAGTTCGGCATCAAGCAGCCTGCTGTGTTTCGTCGATGCGTGGGAGTTCCAGTGCCTTAGGGATCTTCTGGGCACGCTCATTCCATCATAGACCTCATCCATCGCTTTCCATCAGGCGTGATCGAGATCATGCGCGGGCCCATTCAGCAATAAAAAAGAATTCCCTGTATTGGTTTCAACGATTTACTTGTCAAAACTTTCCATTTTCCACCCACTGAAAGTTTCAGTAGTTCGGTCAACCGGACTAACAACCGAACTAATGCTACTAGAGGGATTTTTCTTTATGTTTAACTAGAATGGGTTTCAATTAAAAACAAACATTGATACAGGTTTTCTTTTCAACTCAAAATACGACTCGTGGAATCAAGGACCTCTTAACGTTTATTTGGACGCTGTGAAACACAAAAATACAAATACTAAACAAAATAAAAAAGTGAAAATATTTATAACTACAATAGTAGGTATATGCCTCACGGCTGCGCCAAAAATATTCATTTCAGCATTAACGCCAGACAGATGCTGTCTGACGATAATAATGAAATATATTTACCTACTTGGTTCTTAATAGTTAAATACTAAACAATATTTATAATCTAATTTCAAACATAACCGCATTTAAATAGAAAATACTTATTCAGTACCAAAGCACCAATTTATAACAGGCATTTCTTATTAAATCGAACTTACGCAAACAGATTAAGAACGTCTTGATGTCGCGACCAGGGCGTGACTCCATTAGACTGGAAATATTTTCCTAATAAATTGGCCTCTTCCAAGTCCCTATAGATTTATGTACGACAATCACCCGTCGCCCTTCTGGGAAATTAGCTTCGACCCATATTTTAGTAGAAAAGTGATGATTTCGAAAGTGGACGGTATCAGGAAATTGATAAAAATAACATTTCTACCTTTTCCGTACTATTGAAGAGTTGGATGTTAAATGATAAAGGTTCGGTTAATGAGAGTTGACTGGAGACTCTCTGGGTTATATTAGGTTATAACTTCACTTGAGTATCTCGAGATGAGTAATGGATTATGTCAGATAAGGGCCCGCACGCACCTGCATACTAATAACCTCTTATTGCTATCAAATTGCCTTAATATTCATGCTGAGCAGAATGGTACTATCATCATTGTGCTCAGCATGAATATTAAGTCAAATTTCCTCTGAAATCGTTCGTATCCGTCCCTTTTTGGAAGTATTCAAGCCTTTCCTTTCCAACACCAATTTAGTATCCTACTGTACTGGTATTCAGCTGCATCTGGTTAGACTGTAAGCCGACTTCAACATTGTTGGGAAAAAGCTAGGCAGATGACTGTAGTGCTATTTTGTAAAAAAAACTCACCCTGAAAACTTATCAATCAATCAATCAATCAATCAATCAAAATATTTTTATTTCACATAAACCAACATGGGCACTTATGAAACGTCAGAAGCTAGGTGCACGGTTCCAATTGGTCGTTTCCTATGGAGAAGAACCGGCAAGAAACTCCATGGTTACTCTTTTAAAAATAATTGGCTTTTACAATGTTTTCGAGTTACAGTAGGTATGGGAGGACAGCGTAGGCCTGTCAACAAGTACCAGGTACTTGATAAAAATAAAAAATGGTCTACAGATCTAGTCTACAAGGCTTACAAAGTCCTCACATTTACAAAATAAGGATGTATCAAAAGGATAAACAAAATATAAAAATCTACTAAAACCAAGAGATATGATTGCCATTTCAACTAAGAAAGAGGTGAAAAATTAAAATTGTCTGTATATAATGTCAAATAATAAAAAGATTATGTCATAGAAGTATGTACAAATAAAAAATAAACATCGTTAACATCGTAAACTTAGATGAAGTGAGCGTGAAGTGAGCTGTCAACACTGCTTATCCTTAGCGTCCGGTAGAATGGCAACTTAGTCCAAGCTCACTTCACCTAAGTATTCACGGTGAGTTTTTTTACAGAATACATCGGCTGGTTTGGTCTTGTCCTTAGGGTCTATCGACGTGATCGAAAGACCAACGTTACACGTGTGATACAATGGAATGTATTACGAAAGGTAACAATAGTACTGATGAGTTAGCAACATACCGTAATTACATATCTGTCTGTCTAGTATAATTAATTATTTATATTAATTGCACGTTACGCGGACGATAAATAAGGAAATTCTACGTTCTTTCCTCAAAGGCAGCCTACTTATCGTTTGTGCTCACCGTCTTAAATATTCACGTGTTCTAATTTGTTAACGTGTAGGAGTTAATCTATGTATAAGCTTATTAGAAGTAATTGCATTAATTAATGGTTTTATTTTGGTTCTTTTCAAGCATAAGGTTCATGTTTTGGCAAATCTTGTTTTATTAGGTGTTTTACATATGAAAACACGTTTAGAATTTAGAAAAGTAATGTTTTGAGTATTAATGTATAGGTATACATATATGTACAACATAACTTAGAAATTATGTCACTTCAACTAGTATAAACGAAGACTCAATATTCTCAAAAATAAATAAGAACAACACTAATACGGAACAAATAAATAAACAACTATTCCTACAGGGAACATCCATCCATCGACCTTTTTATCAACTACCCACATTCGAAGCTATGCTCATACAATATTCATCAATGATTGGATGTTTCAAAATGTACGGAACTAAATATAAACCAAATTGTTATGTCTTGTTAATAGTACCGGGAACTAATCTTCTTTAAGAACTTTAATGAGTTTCGTTTAATATGGATGAGCGTTCCAACTTGGTACGAGAAAAATGTGGAATGTAGGCCAACGGTATCTAGGTAAAGTGTGCTCTAGATTTTGCGATTTGATCTGAAAAATTTTATAAAATTGTCTCGTGGAAGTGGAGTTAAAAATTATGTTCGCTATATTTAAGTAACTGTAAGGACATAACGTTATTATGGAAAATCAGTACTTAAATATCTTAAATATTCCAAACAGGTTTCGCACCGGATTTTCCAAATAACCTAATATTTAGAACCTTGAAAGTTAACATTTTAGGGCTGAGCTTAAAATTACTTAAATCATCAATCCCTAACCGTCAGGATTTAATGTAGGTACCGAATGCCGATATCAGAGAAGGTATACCCTTTTATATCAACCGTAACCAACGCGAATGTTCAAAATAAACTTTCGCTTCAATGAACTGTGAGAAAGAATAGGAACAGTCTACGGCTAGTTCGAAATTGAACGCAGCTGCGGAGCTTGCACTAAAGTAAGTAAAAGTATATTATATTAAATTCATAATTTCTCGTAGGTAATTGAAGAAAAATTAAATCTTAATGAAATGGGAAAATATTGAAAATTATATTACCTTCTAATTTTTATACAGGGTGGTACGTGGTTCTGTTCATGGTTCATGTTCTGCGTCGAAATTGTACGACGGTTATTTAAAAAAAAATGCTGTTCCATACATTTTGACCGCGTAGGTATTGCACTTTTCTATGAAACAGCTATTTCTTATAACCAATAAAGTTCTACGCTATCATGTGTGGTATTCATGGTTAGAGTTTGCGCGTCGATGCCACCCTGTATCAAAACAAGCGACTCCTACTTCACAGATGCAATGGCGACTTATCAAAACATAGAGATTTCTGTACTAAATCTCAGGTTTAATATTCAATAATTTATTAAACACATAAAACTTCCGAAATAAATGCTCCAAATGCTCGTGAAAACCAAAAAACATTGGTTGTCTGTAAAGTCGGTTTACGGACGATAATTTTACGTGATTAAGTCATAAGAAAACATCCAATCGTGCCTCTCTATCGCTTGTTCCGCGCTCTCGCTTGCACACTCGGCTCAGAAGGTGACAATGTGTCATGCTTTTTCGTGCCTGCAGCCGTCGTTCATCGATTTATATGACGTTATCACGTCAAAACCGGATTTGTTTTATAATATGTCTAAATAGAAGGTACCTATAAATATTGGAAGCATTCCTTGACCCACTAACCATAAATGATTAAATGAAACAGCCAACCAACTTTTAATTCCACGTTCCACGTTTGTCAATCAATAAACAAAACACGTGCGTCTATGTCAGTTCTTCATAACATAACATAATAATTGTTGATAGTGATGTCACCGAAAACTAATTGAGTAGTTCATAGACGTAGATATAACAATGATAAACATTATCAATTTTATGACCATGCGTATGACCGACATAATCTTTATGGGGATGCCCTAGGGATTCCCGTTCGGACTAGGTAAGGTTCTGCTTAGACGCGCCACCACAATAGCGCAGCGACAAAAATGTTTCCCAGAGTGGCTAGTGTGTACAGAACGCTAAAGGTGCTTGGATTTGTATCGTGGTAGCCACAAAAAGTCAGGATGTGGTCGGCCGCTTGTTTTGGAGTACCGTGAGTGGCTGTTTCTGCCTCGATGTTGTCCCTATGGACCGCATGTGTACGACAACTTTTAAACGCTACTGCAAATTGGAATTACGGAAGACCGCGCATCAGTGTGTAATATAACCAGTTTATTTTTATTTTTTATAAATGGCATCGCAGGCCAACGTAGGAGATTGTTGGCTGCTTAACCAGGCTTGCCTGTGGTTGCCTCAATAAATTAAGGTTTCCAGCCAGGGCTTAGAAAACTGAAAAACTAAGCGACTACACGCTAAGATCACCCCCTGTGGGGTACGGACCTCGGCTTAGGGCGTCGCTGGGGGAGGGCAGCAAGGGACAGGCTGGATCGGATTAATAACAAAACCAGTATTTGCTGGCCTGTAGTATTCTGAAACTCTGTGCTACACTAGGTCAGCTCAAGGTCAAAGTGTTACGAGTCAATGGAACTACCACGTTCTCATAAAATTTCGTGCCCGTCTACATTTTTGCCGCTGTGGTGTGATAGTGATTGTGGCTTGTCTGAACAGACCCTAACGATGTAACACCACCGTCAGCACTTTATACGCGATGGACTCCACGTGCGACCCTAATCTTGTCACAGTAGAAATGAAAGCATTTTGCTCAGCTCGCGTATTTGTCACTGTAGTAATGTAAGAAATTTTAGGTCACTTCCTGTGAAGTACCAGGTGGAACTGTGGAACGTGTTAGATAGGTACTAACTATGCACCTGCTAAGTAATGATATGGCAATGCTTTTAGTCTTGCAAATCTTGGGTAGTTTAGATCTTACGTGTCACGGATCTTGGGTTGCCTGTTGTAGAGATCGTTTACTGTAAAACTGCACGCCCGTCCACTAAAATTTCTATACAAACATTTTCAAGTCAGTTATGTATAGCAAAAATATTAATTCAAACTCAAAACAGGTTATGATATTTAAAGAAATATTATTGTTTGTTTCCAATTATTATTTCATTTGGTTTAGTTTATTTACCCTTCTTTTAGGCTTTTCAAAATAAACAATGAAATATGTATTACTTTTGTGAATACTACAAACAAACAGCATCAGTAATTCTAACAGTTTGTTTCATTTCTATTCTAGAAATAGACAAACAAACATATTGTTGGTGCTATCTTAATCCAAGTAACGCTTATTACAGTCCACAACAATTTTCTTAAAGAAAACTTGAACGTGAACCCACATAGAAAATAAGACCTGACCTCACGCAAACTCCAATACGAATACACTATAAAATCATAGATAATAATTTGTAACATTTTTAATTCAAAATGATTTTGTTGCCAGTATTGTATATTAATGAAAATGTTTTTTTATCTCTGCATTTTATAGCTCAATTATTGAGGAAGGCTCTATTTAATACCTAGGTCCCTAAGAGCCGAGCAAAAATAAGTAAAGTCAGAAAGAACGCTAAGCAGAAACGAAGTAGGTATTTATAGTAGTAATAGCGCGGGCAGTCAGAAGCAATGCGACTGTGTGGGTCGGGGAACAAGAAATTTCAAGAAAATAATTTTCAACTGTCGAAAACACAGATATTTTTTTTTCTGAAGCGAAGAATAGATTCAATTTAACGGTGTTTGGAACAGCTGCAGTCTAAGTTTCAAATGAAATTAGAGAAAATTTGCAGCCATTTTGTGTTAAATTAAATTAAAAGGTTCCCCGTCTCCAGTCAGTGCAACTAAACTAATTATGCTTGTGTAAGACGGGGTTCGCTTGAGGATTTGAACTGTGACCTTTCCGTTGGCAATAAACACCTCCTGTTGATGAATTATTCTTAAACTATCGCTAACAGAATCTGATATTCATTTGAATTGATGAACCATAAGAAAAAAGGATGGCAAATTAACATTCATGAATAAATAAGCTTGGATTTTATAAATGATCGTTACATCATCATCAATCTCCTATCCTTATCCCAATTTATTTTGAATCGGCGAAACATGTCTTTTTCTTCCATACTGTCTTCTCCATAGTCGTCATCTTGGTAGTCACCCCCTTTCTAGCCATGTCATCAGTCATACAGTCCACCGTTTCTTTGGTCTTCCCATAAAAGATAGTAACATGATGAAATTTAAAATAGAAAAAAAATAAACCCCGACTTGATATAACAGAATAAACGAGCAAATTGCAACTGTGTATTTTAACCAGTTCTCGATTTAACCGGGCAGTCCACAGGTCAGCCAGTCTGTTCACAAAATAAACCGATCGAACGTTTTAATGATCGAAACGAGGATTGTAACTTGGATAATTGATGTCAACAACGTTTAGCCAACCAGTCGTCTTTGTGTACTTGGATACACGACTTAATATGGACTTTATGGAAGGGAAATTAAAGTTGAATATTTATTTAAAGGTTGTCTAGTTAATCCGCTTGCCCGTTCGTGTTCACGCACCAATATTGCGGGTGGCAACTTTTTTAATTAATGGTCCTTCGAGTCGAGCTGTCTCAACTCGGCGATTGCTGGAGACTACACAGCGAAAACCAAGTTATTTTTATTAGCTTCTTTTTGTTTCTAACTTTGTCTGCGGCTTTCAATTTGGTGGATGGGTCTTTGCTTCATTTTTGCGCTGTTTTCTTTAGAGGAGTTGATATTTTGATCTCTTTGCTCGCTAGTAATTTCATTGTTGTTGTTGAGCGTTTTCTTTATAGTTTGCATAATCGCATCATTTAAATGTAGGCAGATGGTAGATAAGAAAAAGCTTGCCTGCAGACTGGCGGCCAAGAGTCCAAGACAAATGAAGTACCATTTAAAATGTCCTGCAGTTACATTTGAGTTAGTGATTGTAAGGGACTAACCACACTTATTCAGCTCTGTTCTGCTTTCGTCCATAGAAAATTTTGTATGGAGTCCGTTCAGCTTTCTGCGGCTGAACGGATGCGTACGCATCTCATAATAAAGTCGTTGTTTTCTATGGACAAAAGCTCAAAAGAGCTGAATAAGTGTGGTTAGTCCCTAAGAACGACGGCGTGTAAGTGCAAGTGGAGACGTTTTCCTAAGATTAATTACATACCTCGCGATCGTGGTTTAGCTCGCTACCTTGATGCTCCATGTAAAACAAATGGTATCACAGTGAGGCATCATGTAATTACCCCAATAAAATTATAATGATGATTTGGATGAATGTAAAGTTAATTGATGACCGCATGCCGGAAGGCCCAGCGTGTGGCCCCCATAAGGTGGACCGATGACCTGGTGAAGGTCGTGGAAATCCGAAGTAAGTATCTGAGAAGCACAAAACCGGTCGATGTGGTGACGGACGCCCAACAGTTGAAGTCAAACCCTGTACTTATTTTTGTTGCTTCAGGAATAAAAACAAAAGAAAAACTGTATCAAACCTGAATGAGAAAGCTTATAGTGGATAAGACAAAGTTTAAAGCAGAAGACGAACTAGCAGGGGATCGAGGGGGGGTGGAGGGGGGCAGACCGGAATAAATCGCTAAAATGATAATGATGAAGGCAAAATGTAAAACCACAAAGACAAAACGTTTGGTGAAAAAGTGTGTGTTTGGTTTTGTATTTTCGTTTTTTCCCACCGACTTCCGATATTAAGGCGACTACATGACCTAAAGCGCGGTCACTGTCGGACTGCATAGAAAAGAAAGAGAAGCGCGATGACACAACGGTGGTAATTTATTGCAAATATGAAGCAATTATCTATTTACAAAAACTATTTAATAATAAATAATCCATCATTGAATGCAGTTTGGCATTAGACATTTAATGGTATATTTTTAATTGTAATTAAAATTGTTAATGAAGGGATAAACTGCTTTTAAAGAAAATTAAGAGGTGTATTTGAACATTATTTTGATGCATTAATGTATATTTATTTATGATTTCAGTTCCATCACTGTATTAAAATAAGACTTGAAAATATCATAATTTTTTCTTTGGTCAAAAGTATTTACGGTTTAAGAGATACACTGCTTTAAAAAACCAACTTTTTGACCGTTTTCGGGAACCTCCGCCTTAATGTTATTTTTAATTTCGTAGTGTTTTTTTTTGGAAGTCTGTTGTCTTTTTTTCTTTTTTTGAAATTAAGATTATGTTTCTCTTTTTAGCTGGTGTACCTACCCCACATACATTCTTATACCTTCACTTGCTAAGAAAATAACAGTGACAGGAAGTTATTACTACGTTCATTACGTATAATTGAAGCTAACTGAAAATCTACTCATCAGAACTTGACCACATTTATTGACCACTCTATAAGTATACCCTTTCAAACAAAAGATGATTTTTTCAAATCGCTTTATAAATAAATGACGGAGTGCTGAGGCAACAACCATTAAAAAAAATACAACCAAATTGTGAACCTCCTCCTTTTTTTGAAGTCAGTTAAAAATAAAGATATCTGAGATGAGTTAGAATATTGCTCCAACTCCCTCCATCAGTATAAACAACAGCAGTCTATCTTCATTCATAGCCATTGTTTAGCTTTACAGTTACTCAACTCACACATACCTAAAGTTAGGTTCACAGAGGGAAAAATTGGTCTAGTTTCTAGATGGATTGAGGTTTAATCTCCGCCCAGCTATAGCGTTAGATTGATGGCTCCAATATTTCTGACAGATGGTCCGTTATGGCTTTTAGTTTGATTTGGCTTTACTTCTACTCTTCTCAAAATATGTCGATCTTGCTCATCTGTGTCTAAACTGCCATACTACTCGTATGTATTACATTACATCACACTAATATTATAAAGGCGAAAGTTTGTGAGTGTGTGTGTGTGTGTTTATATGTTTGTTACTTCTTCACGCTCAAACGGCTAGACCAATTTTGATAAAATTTTGTATGGAGGTTGCTGACACCCTGGATTAACATATAGGCTTTTTATCCCGATATTCCCACGGGATCGACATTTAACGGGTGAAACCGCGGGGCGCAGCTAGTAAAAATAAATAAAAAGATGGCTACCGACCCGCCATTAAATTCTCGCATTTAGAACACAAAATGGACGGGTGCACTCCGCAGTTACAGAAAGACCTAAGTTTATTTTTTAATTTGTCTATCTAGTTTTTTGGTTTTATAAAAATGCAATTGCACATAAACTTAATAAGAGAGCATGAAAGATCAATAGAATAAAATCAACACACAAACATTAGCATTTCCAATATTCGATATGAAATCAGTCACGGGGCAGTTTTTCAGTTAGTGCCCTAGAAAATCAATTTACGAAAATTGGATCGTCCAGTAATTTCCAATGACATCAATAACTGCAGGCTTGCTCTGTTTAAAATTCTGTACAAAATTACAAAAAAATATTGATGGTCAAAAAAAGAGTTGTGAGAGAACGTTGACTACCCAATCTGTAATTAATAATTGTAATTGCATAATACACCATCAGTAGCAATGGCTTTCATTTTGACAGTTCAACAACATTCATTGAGTTATTGACGCTGTTGAGCAGACAAATTTTTTGAACTTGGGAAGCAATGGATTAGCAATATCCTATGAAATTATTTAGATTGTGATTGATGGTGTTACACAAATAGGGTGTTGAACTCAGAAAAACTCAGGTGATACAATCGTTATTCGACCATGATTCGGCACCCTAATTACGTAACACACTATCAATCGGAATCTGAATCATTTTGAAGCAAACCCATTGCTTCATAAGTTCGAAAAATTTATCTGCTCAACACGTAAATAACGCAAAGAATGTTGTTGAACTGTCAAAATGAAACCGATTCCGATTGATAAGGTGTTACACAATTGCCTCGCAGTTCCCATCATCATCAGCCTATATATATTATTATTATATTCTGTTCCCAACCGTGTAAAATACATACTTAAATAACAAAATATGCAAAAGCCTACTAAACTACACACTTGAACTTGACCTCCCATTGATTTTCCGTAACCTTTTCGAAGACAATTAATGATCATGAGACCGCGCTTTTGTCCTGTTGTGTTTTTTTATCGTCGACTTCATCGCTTACAAGCGCGGTGAAGAATGCTAGAATGATCTTAGTTTGAGATTAGAGAACCTTTTGGAGGTAGCGGAAAATTTGCTGCTTGTTCATAAAAGCTTGACATTTAGGTATAAACGACCTCGAATTACCCCAGTTTTTGTCATAATCATGTCAACGAAGACACTTAAGACACATTCTAATATGAGTCTCAAGTGTCTTCGTTGACATGATTATGAGTATTAGAAAAATACGTAATCAAAGAAATTAAATTAATTATTTACATAGATTCTCTTTGTACGTAATACATTTAATAACTATTATTGATCGAAGTTTAATAACCAAAAAGAAGTGAACAGAATTCCCATTTATTTAAACTTTTCGCACAAAAAGGTACAAAAGCGGACTTAATGACAGTCAACCAAGGGCGGTGAAGAGATTAGATGGCAGGTGCTTTGGTTGAGAGGAACAATGATTAAAAGAAAAACAAATGAAACAGAGAGCTTTGGTTAAGAATGTTCACTTCAGGATATACCTACTGATGTAACTTGACAAAATAAGAAAAATAAGGCAATTTTTGGGTTATTGTAAACTCGCCACAACGAAAATTCGCCACATTTAAAAATATTGGTTAACTTGCCACAGTGACAAAATAATTCACAATAGGTATAGTAAACTCGTCACAGGTACGTCAAACTTGTTTTGAATGTACCGACAGCAACTACATTAGTGTTTAGTAAAAGTAATGTAGTTTCAGAATAAAGAAAAAGAAGAAAACGATTTTATGTAACAATCAGTTTAATTGAAACTAAAAGGCGTGATTATATAGATAGATAGATAGATCAGTTTAATTGGATAAATCATAGATTTAAAAAGGTTTAACTATGTTTTAAAATAGGAATTAGTAACGAAAAACTAACTTTGACTTAATTACAAATCACAGCATTTTGTATTACACAATCAAACTTACAACTACATTGGTACATAATATAAAATGTAGAGACATTTATCTTTAAACACAGTTAAAAAATCATTATATATATAAAAAAAATCACAGTATTATTTAACAGGTCCGACATATAAGTTTAAAATATTTAACTTTGGCTTAATTAAAAATCACAGTCAAACTTACTATTACAATAAGAAGAAAACACACTATTTAGTTTAAGATCACAGTATTGATAAAATTGTACATCAGTATTATGTAATCAATTGGCATATTATTACAATTGTTGCAATGCAGCTATTTTTGCTATTACTTCTGCTAGACGCATATTATCATAATTGTCAGCGATGGCTTTTAATTTTTTATCGTATGCAATTGACCGACACGTTCTCATATTAAGCGGTATTTTAAAACTTATTATTTTTAATTTCCAATCCATAATATACTCGGCTTCTTTTTTTAGGACGTCAAGAAAATTAAGTAAATTAGGTTTCTTTTTTCCCCATGTTATTATTAAGGCGTTTATGCCATGCTTCTGCAGAATTCAGCTGTTCCCTACATTTATGTTCGTATAACTCGTCAAAATGTAGGGAACAGCTGATTTTTTTTTTTGGCAATTTCAGGTTTGGTCCCATAGTAAAAGTTGTTTGTTATCATGAGTACAATCACGTGTTTAAGTATCGGTCACTAATTACCAGTCACCCTATATAAACGCTATTACTCACTACACTAGTATGTATTATTAAACACTACTACTTCGTTTGCTATCGGTACTTTTAAAGCTGTGGCAAGTTTTCGTGAGACAGATAAGACTGTGGCGAATTTACTATAATTTTTACTTGTGGCAAATTTTCATTATGGCGAGTTTACAACAACCCCAATTTTTATTGCCTAATCTGCTCTTGGCCTCGATCACGTCTGACGGAAAGCTCTACGATGGAACAAGGTCGTAAATAATTTGATATTTTTAATACGATAGTCACCACTCAAATTAATCTAATTACAAATTACAGCCTTTATGAACACCGCCACGTAAAAAGATACGTATCTTAAAAACCATTCGTTCACCAAAAGATACCACTTAAAGTTCAAGGGCAAAAATTCGGAAAAATTCTGACAAAAATATCATCTCGTGCGAACCCGCAAGTCCTCTTCGCAAATGTGTCATATGACGACATATGACGTCGGGCACCCGTGGCACTGGATAATGGAAACTGCTCCAGAGATTTCCACTGAATGCCATCTTTATCTAGACGTTACATTTTTAGGATTCTGCGGTCGGGTTATAAAATGGAACCATATACTTAAGTTCTGAATTCTTTCTATTCATCGAATTAATTATAAAAGTAGCCAGCAGGGGAATTGCGTAACACTACATTCAGTAGCAATGGCTTTCATTTTGACAGTTCAACAACATTCATTGCGTTATTTTTGTTAAGCAGACAAATTTTTCGAACATATGAAGCAATGGGCTAGAAATATCCTTAAAAATTATTCAGATTGAGATTGACAGTGTGTTACCCAATTAGGGTGCTGTTATAAAACAAAACTGCCAGCATGACGGTCCGCCTGCACTACCACAAATCATACGTTAAGCATACGTCGGTCATTTGAAGATGCCACAGAAATTAATGGATTTATTACGTTAAGCGTTAAACGTATTTAGTGATTTTTGGTGCAAGTTGACTTGAATAATAAAGGACACTGCGTTCCAATATTATATCAAAATGAAACGCTTTGTCGAAGAAAGAGAACCAGCTAGTTTAAAGCGGGTTGACTGTAATTTACTGAAGTATGCCTTAGCTAGAGCGATCTCATTGCTTTGTACGAGGCAGACTGATCTTAGAGATTCTTTCTACATTAAATTAGTATCTTGTGGACGAGGGTGTTAAGTACCTATCTGCTCACAAAGAGTTAGAAGGACGTGACTAGATGAAATTATTATAACATAACATCACGCCTGTTTACTCAGAAGGGTTCGGCAGAAGTATACCTATAGCACATCCACATTTCTCTAGTTTTGTCTAAGTTCCATGTATGTAATAGGGGGCGAGACTATTGCCATCAACCGGGCACAAATCTAGATACAGGGCTGTTACTGAGAAATCCCCATTTGGAAAACTAAGTAACACTGTCTGACCTGGGTTTTGGCCTCAATACGTCATCATAAATATAGAAATATAATTTATATAGAAATAAAAGAAATAACCAGTAAATTCTCTACTCTCCACATAGGAATTTTAATTCATTTTATGAAATTAAATTGTTTTCGTGTACGCTCAGATTAATTTTTAGAGGAGATTCCAGGTATAAATTGATTGACCCACTAAATGTATTGGTCAAGGCTGAAATATTTGTGTTCCAATAATACGGAACTTTCTGTGCGTAGCCAATTCGCAGATCACCAGTAATTTTTTTCTGACGTAGAAAATTTTTGTTGTCGTGAAGGTGGTTTGAACAGTGCAATTTTGTTATTTCTCTACCTACAGGGGTGAAAGCGAAGGACGTAATGTCAATGCTGAAAGCAATGTGGTTTCAAACAGCTATTTCCCTATGGGGTTGTACATTTATGTCGGTGGGGAAAACGATTGCTACTCAGCTTACAACATCGAGTTATAAATTCAAGATTAAATGTGTTGTTTTGCTGACGACAAAAATCTTTGTGGAAATAGAGACTGAAAGTATATTTTAGTATGCAATATGATTTTTTTTTTTCTAACAGTTGCTAAAATCTCGGTTATTTCCGAAAGCTTCGATATCAAATCAAATCAAACGTTTATTTGCTAGAAATACATTGTTTTGGTAAAAGTAAGATCTTTTAACCTAAGTGTCATTGTATTCTGCCTGCAAGCAAGCGTGCAAATTTTATTAAGTTACACATGATACCTACATATGAGGTGAAAACGGACACATTACTTCTTATAAATTTAATCAGAATCGATGGGTTTTGGTGATGTTCTTCAGAAAGGTCAGGTGCGTGGTGCTCGCAAAAGAAGTATGAAAGAAGTTGTAGCAGATGGCATTCTGTAGTTCCCATTCTGTTGTTCTGTAGTAAAAAAAAAAACAGTGGCGCTCCGGGAGTGCCGACAGAAGTGAAAACTTGAACAATTACGTGTGTATTTTTTTAATCGTCATATAAACAAAACACATACAGAGTAGTTCTGTTCGAAAATACATTAAAACCGAGTACATCCCGAGGACAGCCGAACACATCCGAATGTAGCGCGGTATTGGTAACAGTGTCGCGAGTTCAATGGTTTTTTCCCATCTCAAAAAATGCCCAACGCGCCTAAAGCAGTTTTCATTAAAAAAAAAAAAGTTTTTATGGTTTCTCATATAATTGTTCTACAGCACAAAAAGCGTGAGTTTATGATTGTGTATGTGGCTAGGTGTTTATGTATGTTTATGGGTTGTCTAAGTAATCCATACTAATATTATAAATGCGAAAGTGTATCTGTCTGTCTGTAACCTCTTCACGCTTAAACCGCTGAACCGATTTAGACGAAATTTGGTATAGACATAGTTTGAGTCCCGGGAAAGGACATAGGATAGTTTTTATCCCCATATTCCCACGAGAAATAGTTCTAAAATAAATTCAGATCCAAGATAGCCTATAATCAGATGGCAATAGTCCTTAGCGATAAGTAAACAAAAGTCTATCAATCAAATGCCAGTCTACATTCACTCCGACAGAGTTAGATCTCAAAGGGTTTCTACCGTCCCCGCACGCAGCCAGCTAACAACTATGTAATAGGATTATGACTTCACACTGCCATAGTTCCTGATCATGTGTTGGCTCACTGCCTACCTTAAGGCTGGAAATGCTGTTACACCGACGTCAGTCGCTGACATAAGTCGCGTACCGATTTATATGGACTCGCGCTCGCTGACCGTCGTCGGTGCTACAGTAAACACGTCCATTTATCGTCAGCGTCTTGGTACGCAGGTCCGAAGACGGTACGAAACCGACGCCGACGCGGACGTCAGCATAAGAGGAATTCAGGCCTTAGGGTGAACGACTGTTATTCTATTCAATACGGATTTTACATTATGGCAATAGTACACAGTTTTACCAAATTAATTCACTTTGTGTGTTAACATAAAAGTGAGTCATTTGTTGTCAGCCATGCCTTTCATTTCAACGACATTCAATGAAAATGAATCAATTTGGTTGAACAATTTAGTATTGCCAGTAATGTATCTATAATGTAGTATGTAAGTGGTAATAGCAAATAAATTAAATAAATTAAATAAAAATGTTCTGTTGAAGACACAATAAAAGTCTTACGGTTTCATCGATCACGAGGCTAAGCTGCAGTAGATAATCGCGGTCGGTTCCTAGATGGATCACCATTATTTACAAATCGTGACACATTGGATTGTGGTGGTCCATTCGCATTATCTCCTTTGAAATAAACGACATAATTATTTCATTAAAACTGGTAAAAAAATAGGCCGATATAAATATTAAATTGTGTGATAAGAAACTGGAAAGAACATTACTTTCTTTTATTCTTTATTGAACACATAAATTACAAGAAAAAACCAATGAACATGAACGTCTCACTTAAAGATAAGCCTCACGCTTTTAAGGAAAATATTAAACTTCTATGTTTACGTTGCGTTAGACAAAATATATACGAATATTTTTACATACATTACGCCTTTTCAGAGGTGTTGTATCTGTTGCTGACAATATATGTAAAGCCCGGAATACACATGCCTATAACTTGCACAACAGTATGCGAGCAGCTTGCATGCCGTGTGCCACACATTCTGATTGGTGAATACCATAGTGGCATGACTACTTGCATAATTTTGTGCAAGTTACAGCCATGTGTATACCGGGCTTAACTCTGTGGTGAGTGGAACCATGTTACGCCCAACGTAACAATGCCCTTAGCTTAACGATTTCACCAAGAAATTCCAAACAATTGGAGTATACTGCGAAAACCTAACTTTATTATTACCTGGGGACCACATCGCTGACTATTAATCTTGTTTTATAAGCCAAGTATATTCCACAATAGATATAACATATTCAGCTATGTTAACTATTTAGAAAATAGACTAGTCCATTTTGTTGTTGCTATAATTAAGGGTGCAAAGATATTTATTTTGCACTAGCTTTATTGTTAACTATTTTCGATACCTTTTTTTTTTGTTTTCGGGGGGAAACCTTCAAAAGGCACCCGACCTCCGGGGAGGGAGGTCGGGGAGTGTGGGATTTTTGCTCTTGTAAGGCACATCCTTGGGGAGACTGTAAAGGGGTCTCCCCTGAGCCTCGCTATGCACGGCAGCACGTGACCACTGTGCCACCGTCTTCCCTGGATTTGTAATAAATTACGATTTTGCTCGCATACCTCCTAGATCTTTGACCGTCGTTACGGATTGTCAGAAGCCCTGAAAGCCAGTCTTACTAAGGGGTAACGTGTTAATCAGTAACTGGGTTGTAGAGATCAGATAAGCAGTATATCCAAGTAAAATACTGGTAAGCTCCATCCGGTTAGACTGGAAACCATTCCCAAAACATTTGTAAAAAAAGCTAGGCAGATGACGACTCGCATACCTTTTTTTTTTAACCTGGAGAATTGCTCATGTATTCTGCACTACCACGGGGAGATAGTGTAGTTATGTGCGACTCTAAACCACTAAAACTCCAAATAGCTACTAGTATTGTTATTTACAAACTATTTTCGAAAACATACGAGCTCGACTCGCGTTCGCAGAGCCCCGAAAATTCCGAAACACACAACTAACACTGTCCCGCGCAAGTTACATATGAGTACACTTGTATACACAAAATGTAGATGAACTTCAACATAAACGAATGAGAAATTACGTTTTCCACTTTCAAAAATATACTGGCAAGCTTATTGTCAACGACGCGACTCAAAAGTGACGTGTTACAAATGGCAGTTCGTGCACGGCGCGACTAGTGTGCATATCATACACACGAGCGGCACGCGTCGACTACAGAGGCAACTTCGCAACCGCCGACAATATGCCGCTCGTGTATTCAAATACACGAGCGACGCGTGTCAGCGACAGGCCGCGCCGCGTGTCGGCGACTACCGACGCCGCGTCTGTGGCTGCCGCAACCGTGTCGCTTGTGTATTTGAATACGGTGCTCAAAATACACGAGCGGCACATTGTCGGCGGTTGCAGTTGCCTTTGTAGTCGACGCGTGGCGCTCGTGTGTTTGCGCACTTACTATCGTGTCTTACTTTTGAGGAACATCGTGGCAAACGGGCCTTAGTTTGTCTATCAAAATCGGAGTTACCAACTGTATAATTTCCTTTCGGTTACAGGAAAGATAATCATCACACGTATAATATAAATACCGACCTAGTGGAAGAAATTGGGTTCTTTTGATGTGAAAATTCGATGTTAAGATGTCAGGAAGTCCTTTGAAATCATGCATGTTTAATTTGGTTAAAGAAAATACGGAAGACATACAAATATTTGTTTTTGGGGAACACGCATATTGAGGTATTTTAACGTTATTTTGAAGAGGCATGGCATTGAAGGTTGTAAATAATGAAACACTTCCTGTTAAAGGCAAACCGTTTAAGTGAGTCCTCGTCTGCGGGGTATAGGGGTGTGTTTATTGAAAAGAAACGGACATGAATTGTTTTGCGTTTGCCTCCATACCACGCACTGAACCCAAATGAGTTGGTCTGGGTTGATATTATAGGACAGTTAACACAAAAAGGTATCGACTCTGACAACAAAAAATATGTTTGAGGGATTATTTGCTTATTCCGTAGAGAAGTGGGTGCATTGTGTTAAACATGTAATTAAATCAAGTTCCAGTGATATTGATATGGACATAAGTGATTGGTTTATAATTTTGATAAATCTTGCAAATAATAAATATTACATAAGTTTATTACCTAATATTTTATTTTGTTACATATATAGTTGTTTCACATAATTCTGTAGTCATCAATTAATTTTCTAATACAAAATCAACACCTGTTCACCGTTAGCAACTGTGACGTCACATATCTTAAGAACAGTGCAGTGCATATTTCGCCTCTTGTGTATCACGCTACGAGCGCCTACCGCCCGCACCTCTCCCGGTCCCCGTTCTCGTTCTACCCCCGCGCCCCTATACCCCGCAGGCGAGGACTCAATTAAGCGGTTTGCTTATAGTTTCAAATAAGTTCCGCTAAAGTCAATGTAATATTCAGGTATACGAACCGCCCACACATTATTGTGTTATCATTTGATTGAAATCGATTTTCTATTAGAAATTAAAATCTAAGTTAGCACCAGTCTATAAACTGATATTTACTTTTTACCTAGTCTAAAAGCGGCATGAAACCGGCATGTCCTTGAACCACAAATTCGAAGACATGTGATATCTACCAACCCGCACTGGACACGCGTGGTAGATTGTAGCCCAGTCCCCCTCGAAGAGAGGAGGCCTGTGTCCCAGCAGTGGGAACATTATAGGCTTATTATGGTAAGTAATTTTTCAAATCCGTCGGGTAGTTCCAAACATTAGTGCGTTCAAACAAACAAACTCTTCAGTTTTATTATTATCCGACGCATTTGAAAAATTATTTTTGCATTTGGTAGCCAAATTATTGAGGCTATAGGCTATTTAACATCACGCTACGAACCTTAAGAGCCGAGCAAAAAGAAAAAAAGTCAGAATGGAGTATAGATAGATCATCATCATCTGTCTGCCTTTTCCCAACTATGTTGGGGTCGGCTTTCAGTCTCACCAGATACAGCTAAATACCAGTATTTTACATGAAGCGACTGCCTATCTGACCTGACCTGAGAGTATAGATAGATATAGATTAATGATGCACATGAATGTTGCTACACAATAATGTTTCGAAAAATTATTCACTATTTTAAAAATAATTCAGTCTACACCTAGTAACATTCAATTCCTGCACTCAAGACATGGGGGTAGGACACACAATACATGAGATAGGAACATATTGTAGTGTCAGACAATGTGCCGGCTATTCTATAGACTTGTGCTAGTCCTACAGGCATTCTATAGACCAACGCTAGGCTAACAATGAAACAGTCAAGACGTGCGGGTTCAAGATATGGACTAATTTGGCTATTTCATTCGTTGCTTAATTAGGATGTTTGTAATATTTGGCTCTACTTTGTAGTTATGATTGTGTGGTGTTGGAGACAGTGAGTCTGATGAAATGGATTTGTCTCGGCTAAATGTGGGAGGGCTCGTAGGTAAATAATAACAGCCGCAGAGGTAAGTCGAAGGCTTAACTACGTTTGCAAAGGTCGGTCCGTAGATGGGGGTGACCATCCATTACACACACACACATATCGATACCCCATCGTACCTCGGAAAGCACGTTAAACCGCTGGTTCCAGTTGTCATTGGTAGATCTTTGACAGTCTTACGGGAAGCCCGAAATTCAGGCAGTCAGTCTTACCAAGGGCTACCCAGTAACTGGGTTGTGGAGGTCAGATAGGCAGTCGCTCCATTTAAAATGTGGTAGCTGCTGCATCCGACTGGCATTCAGCTGCATCCAGTTAGACTGGAAGCCGACCCCAACTTATAATTATGTGGGAAAAGGCTAGGCAGATGATAAAATAATTATGGGATTTTTCATTGAGTGGTTTAAGACATGGACTTTAGGCCACAATGTGTAGTGTAGGTATTTTAACAACAAATAACTATTGAATATTGTTGATCGTAACAAATTAAAAAAATGAAAGTGCTATCTATTTTCTTATTAACGATGGAGTTTCTTGCCCATTCTTCTCCATACGAAAATTACCTTTTAGAAGGGGCGACTAGAATCAATTCTATTTTATTATAAAATGTGGATGCAAACAATTAGGAAGATCAAATGAAACACAGAAATAACAAACATCTATAATTTATGTGTTTTTGTAATTTTTGACATTCAAAAGTGCCTATTTGAAAGAAATGCTTCGACTTTAACATCAACTCGTTTAGTTAGACCTATGGTAACAGATACCTTAGCTTGCCTCTTAGAAAGTATTTTGTATGTTCGCAAAAACTTAGGACTTTTCAAAATAAGAAGCGATTTCCATAATATAAATACACGTAGTAAAAATGAAATTGTGATACCTAAATTTAGATTAACTAAGACTAGTAAGTCATTTCTTGTAAACAGCATCCGTTTTTATAACAAGTTGCCAAAATCGGTTACAGACCTTAGTGGCGGAAAGTTCAAAACCCTCGTCAAACGTGTCCTTATCAATAAAGCATATTATAAGATTAAAGACTACGTTGAAGACAAGGTAGTTTGGCAATAATTCCTTCTGCACATGTGGCTTCCCTGGCACCTCATTAACGGCATAACTACGTAAATGTCTATTAACTGTTCTCAAATTACGATGTTTATTTTTTATTTGTACATACTTCTTTGACATAATCTTTTTATTATTTGACATTATATACAGACAATTTTAATTTTTCACCTATTTATTAGTTGAAATGGCAATCATATCTCTTGGTTTTAGTAGTTTTTTATATTTTATTTATCCTTTTGATACATTCTTATTTTGTAAATGTGAGGACTTTGTAAGCCTTGTACCTAGACTTTAGATCTGTAGACCATTTTTTATTGTATCAAGTACTTACCTGTACTTGTTGACAGGCCTACGTTGTCCTCCCATACCTACTGTAACTTGAAAACATTGTAAAAGCCAATTATTTTTTAAAAGAGTAACCATGGAGTTTCTTGCCGGTTCTTCTCCATAGGAAACGACCAATTGGAACCGTGCACCTAGCATCTGACGTTTCATAAGTGCCCATGTTGGTTTATGTGAAATAAAAATATTTTGATTTGATTTGATTTGAAAGACGGTGACCTGAACTATCGGAAAACAATGCGTACACCTCTACCTAGCCCTTCAACGGTAAAACGGGGGTGATGTTATGTTCTGTCAGATACGAAAACAGCTAATACAATAGTCGTTACCATTGGTAAATATAAACATAGGTACGTCAATATTGGTGCTGTCACCTGTCAATGTCATGTGTCAAAAAACTTGTCAAATAAAAAAAATAAAAAGTCTATGTTCTCGGTCTCTTTCTGCCGTCGACCATCTTGCGAGTTACGTAATGTGTGTTGAGAAAAAGCTTCCATTAAATCTTTATTTTATCTACTATAAATCTGTCTATTATTTACCCATTTACTCATACATCCTTCTCGCAATATTCCATTAGTTCCTAACCAATCAAACATACACACAGTACAACCAATACGAATATTAGTCTGGAATGGAATTTAAATTCCAGCTCTGAAAATACCATTCAATACGCAGTTATTTTGGTACAACTGCCGCCGGCTGGAATTATATTTTAGGCTTCATTACATATCGACTCAATTAAGTTTTAGGCTTCATTCACATTTCGACTCAATGAAGCTTTAAAAACCTTGAGTGCTTAATGAAAATTCTACGCTAGATTCGCAATGAATTCCATCTACCTAGTCTTTTACCTACAATGTTGGGGTTGGCTTCCAGTCTAACCGGATGCAGCTGAATACCAGTATTTTACATGGAGCGACTGTTTATCTGACCTCCACAACCCAGTTACTGGGTAACACGATACCCCTTGGTAAGACTGTTTGTTTGAGTTTTGAACTTCTGACTACCCATAACGACTGTCAAACATTTACGAATATAGAATTAATGTACTCGCAATTAATTTGTACCTATACAAATTACGAGTACTTTAGCTTCAATAAATAAATATTCAAAAGACTTTACAGTTATCCTAATGAGTTCAGTTTTAAATAGACTTTATGAAGATTTTTACAGAAATAGCTTCATTACAGGCTGTTGTCTAATTTTATATAAGTGTCTACTTCTTGCCATTCCCTCTAAGAGGCTATTTTTGCAAAATTAATTATAAGCGAAGCGAGGGCAGGCCAGCAATTTATAAAAAATATTCCTTAATTCGCTGAGTAAGTTTTTCTGTCAACTAATTTGAACTTTCCTAACGTAAAGGAGCCGACTTCGGACTTCGTTTTTCTCAATACTTTAATTTAGTTAGAAGGTTCTGCTGTAACCTGAGATACATTTTCTTTTTTCACTTTTAAATAAGTACATCAACTGTTTGTTTATCTCTGCGTAATTCGAAATGGTTTTAAAATTGAACTTTTTTATCAAATTGATTTTTGTGCCATTCACTTATTTACTAGAGTATAGGCTCAATTAATTCAATTACTCTGCGTAAAAACAATCGCAGGTAATTAAAAAAAAAAAATTGGTATTCAGCACATTATGGTCGCGTAGGTACCGCACTGTTCTAAGAAACAGCAGGTATTGTTTTAGTTTTTCGAAGAAAATTTTCTACGTTAGGGGTTCAGAATCTTGTACTGAATTCATGTTTACAGTTTGCGCGTCAATGTATGTCACCCTGTATATTTAGCTTAAACCCTACATTGTCTTCGATGTCTTAATAGGCTAAGATAAGCTTCTGTATAAGCAGTATCCTAAAGTATCCCAAATAAATGGAGCCCTTCACCCAACTGACCTGCCTTTTCAGGAGATGGTCTAAATATGAGTCGTGTTCCAATTAATTTGGTAAATGATCATATCAAAACCATGGGAAGATAGGTATGGATCACCAAAACGGTTTCCTCCTTTTAGTACAGACGCCAGCACATCAAGCTACCCGAAACTGTCAAATTTTCCCAATCAACTTTGAACTTTATGCTTTAGCGATACAGTTGAAAATCTATTAAAGAAATTTGACAGATTGTAGTAGCTTGATGTGCTGTCGTCTGTACTTAAATTATTTACTGTAGGCACACACGGTATTGTTAACTATATTATATAATGCCATTGTTTTTCCAATACTTAGGTACCATGCAAATTGCATCTACAATTCTTTGAAAGCAGCCTAGGTGTACCTACATTTAGTAGAGCGACGCCGACGTCGGAACATCTAATTACTATCGATCTGCTTTCCGAGCGAGCTAGTTCACTTTATGGATAGTATAAGAATAAATTATTAGAAGAAACTCCGCGCTGTTGACATAACTAAATTTATTAACTTTTAAATTATTGACTTTCACTTTTAATATTGTTTTTTTTTTTTCATAGCTCGATAATGAAGTCGGTGTTTTCGCACAGCTTGTTGCTATTGAAGCGTGTTTTCGGCGAAAAACTTCGTGAAAATGCCAAAAATTGTTTTGATATTTCGTTAAAGTTTTATTGAATCTTAAGGCAGTTTAAAAACAAGTACCTAATTGAAGAAAAATATTATCTGAAGGTCGTCACTATACACACTAGACTAACTTATTTTTTAAACTTAATTGTGTACAAACCACAGTTTTTAATTTATCGCCTCACTGTAGTAAGGATTATGACGTTACTTAGTACGAAGCATGCGATCGATTACATAAGTCTTGCCTCATCTACACATTTGAAAACGTTATGCACTGCAACTTAAAACCTTTGCATCCTTCAGTAAAGACTCCTTACATTACAGTAGGTAAAGATTACATTAAAAATAACCTTTCCTAAACTACAAACAATAAAACTCAAGCACCTCTAGTAAACTAAATAAATCCCACTAGGCTCCCCTAATTAAGCCATCCGTCTTTGCATGCACTGTGTATGCTGTACATAATAATATGTTTGTACATTATATACCAGTATGAATGTTCAGGTCTCCGCCTGCCAAGAGAGCACTGAGAATGGTGTAGGGTTGCCACACGTTGGACTGTTTGTTAACTTAAATATTTGACTGCTGAAGATAGTGATCGTCAATCTATCATAAGGGGAGGAAATATTTCCGTGCCTCGGAAAGCACGTTGAGCCGTTGGTCCTGCGCCAGATCTGTCCGGTCGTATCGGATTGCGTACCGTCCCATCAGACTAAAAGAGTGAGAGGAGAGAGAGTGCACCTGTGACTGCGTAAACCATAGAAATAGCTCCGTACAAATTTGTAGGTATGTAAATAGTGTTAAAATGTTATTTTTTTCGGTAATGTAACTACTAATTTACGATTTTCGGATTTTTTTCTTTACTTGTGCTACATGACATTGCTTCTTGCCTTGATTCTAGGTCAACGGGATGTACTCTATAGGTTTTGATTCCGGAACATAAACGCCCGTATCTTTTGATTGCGTTGACTTAGAATTTTGATTGACTGCTACAAGGGATTACAGCCCTTAGTATTTGATATTAATTTCAATTTGATAACTACACGCATTCTTGAGAAAAAGGGTTTTTACTGACGGACAGACAGACGGACAACGAAGTGATCTTACAAGGGTTCCGTTTTCCTTTTGAGGTACGATACCCTAAAAATGTGGATGTACCTATAAAGGGCAGTTGTGTTTTACCAGTTTTTCTGTACCAGAATTATTATGTTTAGGTGCTTTTCTTATACTTTTGCTTGGCAACCCTCGCCGAGTGGGATAACGAACTGGGCCGTTACAGTGTTGCATAAAATACCCTTAAAGTATAACGAAGATATGAAGCTAAGGGCTTCTTGTGAAGAAGTTGAAACTCACACTAGAGCTGGAAGTATTGTAGGTTCAAGTGAAGTTACTTGTTCTTGAAAATATCATACAACAAGTATGAAAAGATTACTGAAGACTTTGTATTCTTCGATTGTCTTTAAGACTTCTTATTTGTAGTGGAAAAAAAGAAATTGTTACTAAAATCTTTTTTTTTTTCGCCTTGCTTATTAGGCAGCTTGCCAGAAATATGTAGTTTCTTTAGTATTTTACGAGTAATAACATAGGTGAATGAGGCAGCATTACTTATGTAAGACAAAATATAATGCAACATAACACCAAGCCTGTATTCCGTGCAGAATTAGTGCTTGGCCAGACTGGCAGCGCGGGGCGGGGAGCGGGTTCTGCGTGTTGTCGTGTCCAGTGTTTGTCAAAATATAATATAGATGAAGAAGACTTATTTTTACTAAAAAACAAAAAAGCTCGAACTAGCTTGAGAACCTCGGTCCCGCACCTTCTGCGGCCACTTATGACTTGTATGAACGATCTATGGCGTGAGTTGCCCGCGCGCTCCCCGCGCCGAGCAGCCCGCGCCACTCACCGCGCCCGCGTGCTCACTATGGACACTCAAATGAAGTTCATATGTTTGAGTTCGCCGCGCCGCGCCCGCCCCGCTCCCGCGCTGCCTGTCTGGCCAAACACCAGGCAGAAGTGGTGGCCCAGTGGTAATGGCCCCAATTTACAAGTTGTAAATAATTTTATCACCACTGCTCTCAAAACGATGAAGGAAAACATCATGAGGAAACCGGCATGTCCAAACCAAACCAAACAAACCAAACAACCAAACAACCAAACCAAACATTCGAAGACATGTGACATCTACCAACCCGCACTGGGCCCGCGATTATGTCCAACTCTCTCTCAAAGAGAGAAGGCCTGTGTCCCAGTAGTGGGAACATTATAGGCTGATTATGCATTTAGCACACACCCTACATTACTACTTACGATCGAATAAGTCTTCCTAAACAAAAACAAACCAAGTTCAAAGACCATTCGTCATTACATAACATAGCACTGATGTACAAAGACATGTCATCATTATCCTAATGATAACATGTCAAGCAGTGTGGCACATATAATTTGTAACTCAATATATTTACCGCTAGGGGGCTCTCGTCAATCGAACCCAGCAATTATGTGCAGCCGGGTCAGCGAGGTACGAGCACCAATTATGATTGTATTGTGGTCGAAATTGAGGAAAGTCGTTAACCTTCTACCCTATTGTAATTTTTAGAGATTGTCATTTCTTTTGGATGTCAATGGTAAGACCGCTGTTTGGATCGTCCTTTAGTTACCTATATAGATTGTATTACGCATTGCTTTCATTTTACAATAAAACGTTTGTATAACAGGGTCGGTATACTGGTACACTCTATTCCATATTCAATTTACTAGGAACGAATATACCCAACAAAGTTCAGTTTTTCGTGTGATGTTTACTATGTAAATAGAACCTACCACGCATGAGGGTCATGAAAAGCTTCTAAGGTTATTACTTCAAGAGTACCTAATAGCAGGGTAACCATTAACATGGCTGCTACAACTACCTTGGGGTCGGCTTCCACATCAACATGGCCCCCAATCGTAGTGATGAATTAAAGAATTACAGGGAAAGTTTATAATCACAAGGAATTTTCATCAGGAATTTGAAAACCCGCGTCTGGTACTTAGTTATCTGGCATTTTCGCTGAACTGGACACATTTGGTACAGCCGTGAAGCACACATTCGTGCTAATATCTTACAACGAATTACTTGTCTGTCTTTATTATCTGTATGTCCTTCCCCTTTTTAATCCATCCAAAGGTTGTCTTTATAAGATCGCTCTTAGCGATAAGACCGCCCATTGTAAAGTTTCTATATTTACGTCTGTAATTTATATGGTGTACATAATAAAGAGTATTCTATTCTAATTACAATATATTTATTTTATGTATTATGTTGTGTGCCTTTTAGTCCGTGCTAATTAAATGAATTTTCTTTCTTTCTTTGTAACTGCTGTTATTATTGAAGGGCCTATTTTCAGCAACGCCAAAGACATAATGCGCCTTATTTGTCTGCAGAGACGATATTATGCAAGCGAAGCCGATGCGGCATAGTAAAGTAGGTACTAAGATGAACGGCAAAGATAATTAAAACAAAAGTTAAAACGTTACTTGTGTGTTTTTATTGTTGTTGTTTCATACCAACTAGTAATAATGGATTTACAATGTTGGATATTTTGAGGATAACATCGACAGGAGAGCGGAACCATTATGGAATCACTCACGCATCGTTTCGCCTGCCAGGCGGCGTACCCGAAAACGACCCAAGGACGGAATTTTAAAGGCATGGAATTAGATCATGTTGAAGCAAATATTGAATAATACATGGCGGGTTTACTGAACCCTTCTGGCAGCTAGATAAAAACACGTTAACGCGATTTGGATTATTAATATTAACAGTTTATTTAATAAATATCTGATTATCATATTGAATTGAAAGCCACTGTTAATCGACAGAAGTTAACAAAGTAAAATCAATTGTAATCACTAACAATTAATCAATTGGTCGCTAAGGTTCAATATAGTCTGTCATTAAACTCACCCCAAAGGGATGAGCAACGCGACCATAATTACGAGTTGACCGGGTCATCGCTGATAAGATACTATCAGACGTTATTTCCGGGTAGTTGGTAAAAAAATAGGCCTCATTCGATAAACTTTTTAAAGCTTTTATTAATTCACTTATGAAAGAAAATTATAGGTGAAAACACAGAAGAAACGATTGCTTTCATTGTTTTAATGAGATATTTTGTAACTACTTGACAAAGAAGCAACATATTTATACCCAGGGGTGCCGTAAAAGTTAAACGGACGCTATATTGAGTAACAGCATCATCATACATAGATACACATAAACAAACTCACACCTTCATCTTATGGTGGTGGTAAGCAGAAACGCCATAATTATGCTACGGTCCTAGCATACTCCTTTTGCTTCGTTTACGTTCATACACCTAAGGGACAATAATTCTCGTAATTTTATAAACGTTTACAGTCTCAATCTGTCAAGAAGAACTAGCAGAGGATCGAGGGGGGGGGGGTTGGAGAGAGGGTTCAGGGGTCAGACCGGAATGACTCCACTAAGTTCCCTACATTTTTGACAAGTTTTTGACATTGATTGTCGCTGGGATGTGATTGCGGCTTGGTTTTTTAACGTTTTTAATTAGGGGAATTAGACTTCTGGTAACACACGCACGCCGGCGGCGAGTACTATGCACACTACACACTGAATTTTCTGAAGAACATCACCAATAAGGCCACACATACATTAGCCCCTGCTTGTGGCCAAGAAATAACAGCCACGCGGTTCGATCGATCAGGTTATAAGCTACGCTTGCCGCGGTTGGACAGTAGATGTGTGACCATCTTTACATACCAAGATCCTGCCATGCCTCGGAAAGCACCTTAAGCTGTTGGTCCCGGCTGTCATTCGTAGATCTTTGACAGTCGTTACGGGTCGTCAGAAGCCCGAAAGTCTGACAATCAGTCTTACCAAGGGGAATCGTATTACCCAATAAGTGGGTTGTGGAGGTCAGATAGGCATTCGCTCCATATAAAATACTGGTTTACAGCTGCATCTGGTTAGACTGGAAGCCGACCCCAACATAGTTGGGAAAAGTATAGGCAGATGATGATACATTAAAATTAAAATTAAAATTCATTTATTTCGGACAACAGTGATCCATATTTTGTTAGTATTACAATACATCTTATATTCTAGTGTTAGTAACATTGATATAAAAATAGACAAAGAATGACCAGTCAGGAAATATATTTCCTACCTAATCAACCTCCTCACAAAAAGCCTAATATTAGGAGTATAGCTCTCCGCCACAGCTCTCAGGATATAGTTGCGACTACTCCGCACTCTGATCAGCAGCGAAGCCGTTTTTTTGCGTATTATGGCTTGAAAGCCGTCTGTGTGGGCCTTGGCAAACATTTCTGAAGCGCTACAGAAACGGGGCAGTCGCAACAACATCCTGAAAGCATTATTATATTGTACGCGCAGAACATCCAGCGATCTCTTAGTGTAGTTGACCCATAAATTGCTCGTATAAAAACTCTGACAGTACGCCTTGAAAAGAGTAATTTTTACTAGGTCAGAACACCGAGCAAATCTACGGGCCAACATATTACCTCTGACCGCTAGTGCCCTACGCTCTCTCTCAATATCTGTATCATCCTTAAGGTCGTCGGTGATGACATGTCCAAGGTACTTGAATATAGACACCCTGTTTAGAAGGAGGCCATTCAGCCTAATAATTTCAGGTACAGAGTCCGGACATTTACCTGCGGCCCTAAAGAGCATATATTCACTCTTAGTGACATTATAAATAAGTCCATGTGAGGCAGCATACGTCTCACAGACTCTGAGCAATTCCCTGATTGCCCCAGCAGTCGGGCCCAGCAGCACCATGTCGTCCGCGTAGCTGATGTTATTGACGCTCACTCCATTTATTCGACATCCAACAGTCATGCTGCTGAGCTCGGTGATGAGGCCATCAACATACAGATTGAAGAGCCTAGGAGATGTCAAACCCCCTTGTCTCACACCGCACTCCAATCCGTATGCTGGGGAGAGAGTATTAGACCACTTTACCTGGTTTTTTTGATTGGAATACCAGTACTGGAAGATTTTCAGTATTTCAGCAGGTGTACCCCTGTCCCTCAACTTGTCCCAAAGCACATCATAGGAAACGAGATCGAAGGCCTTCGAGAGGTCCAGGAAACAGGCGTACACCGGCGTCTTCCGATCGGTATAATATTGAACAGTATGCTTGAGACTCAAGATAGCAGTTTCAGTTGATAGTCCAGCCTGGAACCCAAACTGTGCTTCATGAAGATTTAAAATAGTTTTCAAATATGAGTCAAGCATACTGTCCAATACCTTAGCCATGATCGCAGCCAAGGAAATCGGACGATAATTCCCCTTATCCGATATGTCCCCTACCCTGTTTTTAACAATGGGAACCACAAGGGTTTTCATAAGATTTTCCGGCAAGTACGAATGGCTTAGACACATCGTATAGAACAACGACAAGACCCTCGGTATGTGGACCCCTGCATATCTCAAGTGCTCAATACTGAGTCCATCATGACCTGGGGACCTGCCTCTGCTCATTCCCTGTATGACTCTTTTGACTTGCTTGGCAGAGAAGTGCATAAGTGTCTCCTTTACCTGACAACAATACTCGGCATCTGCAGAAGGAACTGAGGGACCAAGGGGAGATTGCACCTGGAAATGTTTCATGAACAGTTTTGCAATATCCCCGTGATCACTCTTCCCCTCCACACTCACCGCAAGGCCAGGCTTAACGTCCAACTTACCTGTAGATTTCCAGAATTTGCCAAAGTTCTTAGTAGCTCGTTGTTCCGCTAATATGTCCATTTTAATACGTTCTTGATTATTTTGGCACCATTTCAAGCGACTTTTGAAAACTTTGCGAGCCTCTCGCATTTGATCATAAACAAAACCATATATTGGTCGTTTATGTTCTATCCAGGTTTCAAATTTAAGCCTGGCCTCACTGTGAGCGTCACGTACATGTTTATTCCAGCCACACATAGATCGATATTTTCTATGAGGCCACTGGTCTCTTTAGATTGTATAGCTGCCTCACTAAGAACGTTCACAATCCGATCATAAAACTGATCTAATATAACTTTATGTTCAGCCAAGCCGCATGCCCCATGACTGCACTCCATAAATTCATGAGGGAAATCGATATCTCGCAATTTACCATCGCATAAAAACCTGTATCTGTCAATTTCAGAACAATTTCTTTCGCCCCATATAATCGCGTTACGGGGCACAGTCTGAGTCATCTGTTTTGACCTTACTATACTCAAATCCAAAACAATATAGATGGGTAAATGATCAGAGTTATATACATCCTCCTTAATACCTACATCTACAACAGTGTGCCAGGCTGATAAAGATACCACGCAGTGATCGAGCCATCTCCTACACCCATGCGCATCACTAATAAATGTGTAGTGATTTTGCTCAGCACCTAGAAATTCCATATCGGCACACAGCCATGACTGGTCCGTACAAAAGTTCGTCAATTCGTTATAAAAATTTTGTTTGGGATGCGCGTTAAAATCGCCCAATATAAACACATTTTCAACATCGTAACTTGCCACAATAGCATTTATCTCACTCAATACATCAGTAAAGATGGTCAAACTCTCTGGTGTGTCCGTAGGCATGTAGACAGAAAACACAAGAATGGAGCGCTCGCCTATGGCTGCCTTTATGCCCACAATCCGTTTACTACCACAATCCAAAACAGAGACAGACTCAAACATGCCTTTCCTCCAGAGAATAGCCACTCCCCCATACGGCCTTCCTCTTAACGGTCCGACGGTTGTATCAACCGCTGACTTACCCGTAAATTCAAAATCTTGACTTATGGTTCCTAACATCAATATGTCATGGGGAAGAAGCCATGTCTCTTGGAGGGCTACAAGATCTGACCAAGCACAAATTGCTCGAATGTTGTCAATAGAGCGTTTTGCTGACTGACAATTGAAACTGGTAAATGTGGAGCAGTTATTAGTATTACTTAACATTGTAAAAAACATTTAATCAGCTTTAACTCTAGACTCTGGCCTGGTTCGATACATGAAATGCACAAACCGCCTAAACGTAATACCATCTGGCCACAACTGGTCATTTAGAAATATATCCACTTTATGTTTGGAAACAAATACTTTATAAGCGTTGTACCTTTTAAAAGACTTAATGTTCATCTTTTTCAGAGATACACTCTCATTTGTTTTCGTCTTAATGTAGCTAATAATATCATTCTCTTGTGTTTCAGTACTAACATTAGAAATTAACAATGGCACTTTAACATCGGCTGCCCGAAAATTAACATTAGGCTCAGTGGAAGCACGACCCCTCTGACTAACTAGCCTATTTTGTTTTGACGATTTGTTTTGTACTACCTTCCAATCCTTGTTATGGTCCGCTACCATTTGCTCACTAGTCACACTAGATTTACATATACTCGAACCGTTCACTGTTTGTAGTTCACTCGACACCGCACTGGCACTAGTTCCTTTCGACACCGCAGTAGCATACGTAACGAACTGACATTAGGTCAGGTCATCCGGTCGTGGATCATCACACTTATTGCACTTTACTCTTTTACAGACATACTAATAGGAATGATAAAGAACTGAGTAAATAACAACATTTCTACAGTGACAATATTTCGCTTTTCAATAAAAGTGGTTTTGGTATCTTCTTTCCTCTCTCTTTCTAGCGTAATCCATACACTGACGGTAAACCTAAGGTGGGCCATGTGTAGTACAGAAGTCATCATACTGGGTACCCTTCAGTACTTCACGCATTGGGATGTCTTAGGAAAGTTACATTACTGAGTATCTGCAACTGCTTAATATGACATTTGTACATACATATCTTCTTTTGGCCCGAGTCTGGATTTTTGCCATGTTGATGGCAATAGGCTCGCCCATTGTACATGGGACTTACGAGTATACTCTGGCGAAATGTGGGTGAATTATAGGTGGTACGGTAGGTAAGGTCTTAGCATTATGCTAAGCGACTGCCGTTTTGCGTAGATGTGACGCATGTTTTCCCCGACTTGTTTTTTTTTTTGTGTTTGTGTTCGTTTTATCCCCTCAAATGTAACGCCTCTGTTGCGCCACTACGCGCTGCTGTAACGGTGCGCCTGGTCGAAATCGCGCGATTTCTCCGCGTTCATTAAAACTACGATATCTCAGAAATTACGCATCATAGTTCCACAAACCCTATGTCATTGAAATTGTTATGAAATAAGCTATCTGATTATATAGGGTTTAGTACAGTTTTACCTTGTAATATATTGTTAATTCGAAGTTGAAAGTAGGGTGAACGACTAATACACATGATGATTCATGATGTGTGAGCGTATTTTCTTTCTTGCTTTTTCTTTCTAGGTACACCTCTGCCTTTCCCCTTCGGTAAGTACAGGCGTGAAGTTATGTAATGTGGAACATGTTAAGCTTATTATGCAGTACACCATGAAACTTTCAAGTAAACACCTTCCCATCGATTTTCATTAGCAATTCTTCTCACGGTTCAAGGAAAAGCGTATAAATAAATAATAGAAGCTTGATCTGGTCACGGCCGATAGCAAATTGCTAGCAATTATGTGAAACAAGGTTAAAAAGCTGTGGTCTTGTAGAAACTAGCGAGATCTGACACTAATTGAAGCTAGACAAACTTATCCACAAGTACGGGTAAAGGTCACAATGTAGTTTTATAAGAAAGTTTGTTGTTTTTTATTTAATTTATGATTAATGAATAATTTGTAATTTGTAATGTGATTAAATTTTATATGTACAGACGCCAGCACATCAACCTACCCGAAACTGTCAAAATTTCCCAATCAACATTGAACCTTATGCTATAGCGATAAAGTTGAAAATCTATTAAAGACATTTGACAGATTATAGTAGCGTGATGTGCTGGCGTCTGTACCTGAAATAGAAATGATTTGATTTGATTTTTGATTTGATAAGGAGTAGATAAATGTGGGTTCGATTCCCAGGTCGAGCAAAGTCTTATTGGGTTTTGCATTTAGGATTTTTCAGTAGCAGCCCGGAGTCTAGATTCGCGCCCGGTTGATGGCAATAGGCTCGCGCCTTATTACATGGGACTTAAACATAACAGGCGAAATTTGGGTATACTACAGGTACACCTCTGCCTTACCCTACGGGGATTACAAGCGTCATGATATGATTATGGTATATGTAGATAGATAAAGGTACCTGGGTAGGTAAAACTATCTGACGCTTATGGACCGATTTTTTCAATAGTCAGAAAACTTTTATCTGACGAATTAATATGACGGTTCGACATAATATTTTGTATAAAAAAAGCTACAATTTGCAGTCTTTAGATAGAAGTTATCTGCAGATTGAAAAATCGGCCTTAAGAAAGGTACCTACTCAATGCCTGTTAAATCTTGTTGAGACATTGAAAATCATAGACAATAATATTAAAAAAAATATGGTGGGTTACCTCATATTTACTCAAGAAAGCTACTTTTAAACCCAAGGGCTTGCAATAAATAGATGTGTGTCGGTAGTAGCTAACGTTGTATTCAATTGATAGTTTCATATAAAATACTTCAGTATACTCGTAACACATACATTAGGTATGTGTAACGGAATTTCTATGGTTTCTCTGATTTGAATACCTATTAACAGCTAATCCTATATCGACTGTAGGTAATAAAGTACCTAAGGTCCGGCCGCGGTAAATTTGCCAAAGATGTAAACAACAATGGCCGCTCGAAATTTAATAAAATCGGCTAACTAGACCTTATTTTAAGGCTCCCGCAGAGAGGCGCGACGCGCCAGCGCGTTTCAATGTAACTTTTTTTTAGTTCTAGTAATAGTTTTGTTATTAATATGTGTGATCACTTATTTCTGAGATTGCTGGTAAACCTTTGGTGACTGTGTAAGACCGAGACTATTGTGATCTATAATAGTACTTAAGATAAATATTATAAATATAAGCTGTTGTTGAACCTTAATAAATAAATAAATAAAACTTTATAGAATTGTTCTAGCAGAATCGCGTCGCACTATCATGTCGGGCCTGTCTGCGGAATCATAGTCCACTGCTGACCGTTCGTCTCTTGTTTTGTTACGTACCGTGCTAAGTACCCCTTTTGTATTTCATTTTCACAAAAACGTACGCCTCTTTTTTAGAAAATACCTAGGAATACTCGAATACAAGAATTGAGCACAAACCGCCTCGTACAATACGATGACTGTAGGTAATCGATTATTTTTCACTTTGGTGGTACCAAAAAGTGACACGGAAAGTTACTGTACGGAAAAGTACTGTAAAGTATGTGTAACTTTCTGTATGTTGTGGTAAAAATATCTAACTTTGACTTTCATAGATGTTATTTTTAATGATGACTTTGAGGCTTGAATCTCTATATAGGGTAACTGGTAATTAGTGACCGTTACCTAAACACGTGATTTTACTCATGATAACAAACAACTTTCACTTTTACTATGGGACCTAACCTGAAATCGCGAAAAAAAAATCTGCTGTTCAGTACATTTTGACCAGTTAGGCGAACTAAACGACTAAACAGCAGATTTTTTTTCGCAATTTCAGGTTTGGTCCCATAGTAAAAGTTGTTTGTTATCATGAGTACAATCACGTGTTTAAGTATCGGTCACTAATTACCAGTCACCCTATATATCTATCTCTTTTATCTGTTTTTAATTATTTCAGAATCAGAATCAGAACTTTATTTGCTATGAATGTAGGTACAGGTATAAGATGTTGCACATAAATTGAAGAGATCGGCTTTCTTACTTTGTTGTAAAAAAAGAGTCAGACTAATGTAAGCCAAGCCTAGTCACAATTTGGTCGGGCTAGAGAAACCCGCGCTCTACAGTACTTTAACTGTACTTTGCGAGCCCCTAAGTCATCTAGCCTTTGTCATTAATTAAAAATTATATCCATGAAAGTCAAAAACACGTTTTTGACCAAAACCACAGCCAGCTCAAAGAAAACAAAGTTAGTAACTCTCTCTTTAAGTACCCTTTTCTGTTTTAATTTTATTCCGAGAGCATTTTGAAACTCTTTTGTAACTTCAAGTAGTAGAAGAGTTTGCTTCACTTAATTTTCACATCCCGTACTGGCGATCTTGTTCGTTAGCAGTAGTTAGTTTAAGAGCTAGACTCAGATGAAGGTTTTTGTGAAGAAGATGTTACTCAGAATGTAATTAGGGAAATAAGAAGGTAGCGTTAGTGTTCAGTGGCTATCATCGGAGAAGTCCTATCCAAAGAAAAAAAAAATCTGTGATCATAATAATATCTCGGGGTTTACAGAATAGAAGATGAAATTAGTTAGTCAAGTTACATTATACCGTCAACAATATTGAATAGTATAATTTATCTTAGTGATTTCGTGTAAAGCGCGTAATTTTGTACAAATAAAATCGAAGTGCATTTAATACTATATTCGAATATTTGCAACAATACCACTCCTGTGAACGCAAAACAGAAAAGAAGAAAATTTATAATTATTGATCTCTGAATAATAAATTATCGGAAATTGTACATTTCCAATAATTTGTCCACCATAGAGCACAAGAGAATGGACCTTTTTATAGAACAATATAGTGACATTTAATGACCGGTTTATTTGTTATTTTATCAGCTCGTTAACATCGGCTGCTGAAAATGGCTGATGTACTAATTGATCACTACAATTAATGATTGACGGGCTACTACGTTGGCATTAAGCCTCGCACACTGATTGGTGATCGATTTAATTTTAATGATACATGTAGGTACTACGCTTTTATGCTTTTTATGTTATCGGGAGGCAAATAAGTCTCCTTTCAATTGATAGAAGGTGGTCACCGCCTCTTTTTTGTTTATCAGCCAATAAAGTTCCCACTGCTGGGACACAGGCCTCCTCTTGGTGAGAGGGAGTGGGTCCACCACGCGGGCCCAGTGCGGGTTAGTAGAAGTCACATGTCTTAGATTTTTTGGTTCTAGGACATGCCGGCTTCCTCACGATGTTTTCCTTCACCGTTCTGAGAGCAGTGGTGATGAAATTATTTACACAAAGTAAAGCGCCTGTCTAGGTTCGAACCCACGACCTTATAACTCGTAAATCGTCTTCTATTTAATAAAAATCTTAAATTCACTGACAGACAACGTACAGCCTAAACCGCTGGGTACAGAACCATAAAAGTTTCCACAAGAGTTCCATAGACAACGGATGTGAGCACTAAGGAAGAAATTTTGAAAATCCATCCCCTAAGGGGGGTAAATAAGTGATGAAAGTTTGTATAGAAGTACGTCAGTTTTGCCAATTGGAAACCCTATCCGGCTCACGGCTTGTTATTATTTTAAATTATGGAATTACTAACTAACTATACAAATAAATACAAAAACAAAAGGACACTTAGGCGTCGAAGTATTTGGCCGCATCGCTGTAATCCGGAAAGGTGCACAGAAGACTGGCAGCATTGCCACGTTGAATGGCAATGCTAATATTGATAATTATGTATATCTGCAATATCAGGCGCGTGTCAGGTGTGTCACAATCTCAGAGACAAAGTTGAAATGTCTCATGTGCCTGTAATAACACAGATACCCATCCTAATGAAACACAGTTAACGCTACTACTACTACTTTCCGTACAAGGTCCTTTACAAAGAGTTATGTATGACAGGTAATATGGAACATGGAAACGTGTATGGGATTAAGGGATATTCCTACCTTTTAACTGTTCTGTGATTCCAGTTCCCCCTTACACATATACATACCTATACTCTTACCCCCTTTTTTATTATTTATTTATTTATTTAATACTTCAAGCACAAAAATGTACAGAGGCGGACTTAATGCCATAGGCATTTTCTACCAGTCAACCTTTGGGTGATGCAGAGACAAACAGTGGTAGGTGCAATCATGAAAATTGAGGAATAAATATTTTAAATATAAAGATACACATAAACCTATTAAAACTATGAATATAATATATACCTAATTACATATAAATATCATCTTATTCTTTTATCATCTTATCTTATTTGTTATCATCTAATGACTCCTCCCGCTCTGGGTGGAGCGGAAGGGACTGTCAGATTCTTACTGACTAAAACCCACCCGTGTTCCTTCCTTAGCCCTTTATGTTCCGGGGCAGCGGTAACCCTTTCGGACGATCCCGCTACCCCGGCAGGCTTCGGCCCTGGCGGGCCCCTTCCTTTATGTTGATACTCTTACCCCCTTACTAATAAACTTAATATATCAGATGAATAGTTCACACCGATTTCTCTCTTTCAGTCGTCAGTAATTTGTCATTCGAAAGAAGAAGACAAAGCGTTGTGTAACTATACAGACAATACACAACGTTTACGTAATAAGGGGGTTAGTTTATTTAGTTTGTGACATAATAATCATACATAATCATAGGAAAAGGCGTTTATCTAGAATCGATAAAACAATGTAACGTCGGACTTGCTATATAAATATCTAAAATTTAAATGATATGACATTTTAGTAAAAAACTATCTTGTGTTCTTCGTTTTTTGAGAACAAAATAATTCGGCAACACCTTATAGCTAATGTTAAGATCCCGGAACTGCTTTGGCAGTATCTGTACTTCAACAGCGCTGCGATGAAGGGGGGGGTTTGAATCCCGGTTCAAGACAAACCAACATAAACCAATATATTAAAAAGGGCCCAATAAAAAAAATATGCTATTTAAATTAGAGCGACCAATTTAAAAAAAATGGATTTTTCCGCACAACGATCCTTATATTTTGTGTAAAGAACCTTTCCAGTAAACCACGGTAGGCTCTTATAGGTTACCGGACAATGGCTTCTTGGAGGAACGTAAGTGGGTACTCGAATCTGAGACCTTCCGTGAACCCATAATACGTACCTATTGTATGTTCCGGATGTCACAGCGATTTTTATAAAATAGAAGTAAAGTTAAGTCTTAAAAATTGTAAGGTAAGTAGATAGCCTAAATCTTTACTAAAAAACTAAGTTATTCAGTGAATAAAAACAAACATTCCTGAAATATTAACAACTGATTAAAATCAAATTAAAAAATATTTACTTACACGTCTGAAAAATTCCAACAGCTTCACTAACCAATAAAAAAGTTCACTCTTCAACAAAATAAAACTGACAAGTCTTTTAATTCCGTATACACCGCCCGCGAAGGAAACTCGACAAAATAAATAGATTCGGACAAATATTTGTTCAACCAGCTGAACAAATGTACTGAAGTAACAGTGCACAAAAGATAATGTAAACTCGAATCAGTCCATACTCGAAAATTCCGAGGACGCTTTCGTAGCGCGTACACGACCGTAACCGTCGGTCCTCGTAGAGCCACTGCTACGCCGCGTAGGCCGCTACGAGTTGCCTGACTGGCGCAAAATAGAAAGGTGCAGAAGGCTTGCTGTTAACAGCGCATGATAAGAAATTGTGTATTTACTTAAGATATATTATAAAGTAAAATGGAACCCAGTCGAACCTCTGATGCAAGTTGCACAGGTTTTAGCAATTAAACTATGATTAAATTATGTTTATCATTTTCACTTCGCGTGGGGCTCGTAGTAAAGCAAAAACCGAGGCGATCAATCTGAGAGGTTAAGCTACGCTTGCTGAGGTTAATCTGTGGATGGGTGACCATAACCCCTTTTTATTACACTACAATTCTTAGTCGCACTAAGTTGTCCAGTGAAATAAACAGGAAGACGCTACTGCCCGTCCTTTAATTTAAGAGGGGTGCATTAAAATAGCCTTCATTCATGGCAATATTTAAATGTATGTCCTGCGCATCCAGTTAAGTCAGTCACAATAAGTAGATCCCACAGTGCGGTTGACTAATATTTTGACCAATACAAGAACTATTCCTATATTAGTTCTTGTTCATTATTATTGATCTAATTTGTACCCTAATTTATCCGGAAAAGAACCGGACGGACGAACGGGTAAGCAAACTGAAGTGCAGTGGGCTGGCCATGTTTGTCGAAGGACCGATGGCCGGTGGGGCATACGAGTCCTGAAGTGGAGACCGCGTATCGGCAAGCGTAGTGTGGGACGACCTAAAGAAGGTGGCTGGGACGGACTGGATGCGGAAGACGGTGTATAGGGTTTTGTAGCGCAGAACGGCTGGATAGGTCCAATCAATCTGTGTGGTTCTTTCCTCAAAGGACCATTTCATCAATCTACATGGTCTTCACATGATCTGACCAAGATTATGTCTGGACTTTAAAAGAGACTGTGACCTCTAGGTTTGTTTCGGCCTTTCTTCTCAGAGTAGTCAGATAGAAAACGTCGACCTCATCTAGTTTTTAAAATATGATCGACGTGTAAAAGTGTTAGTGCAAACCTACTTACAGAAATAAAGTAATTTATCATTTAAGAGGCCTATGTGCAGCACCGGACTATGATTGATGGAGTTGATTAGGTTGTGTAATACCCCATGTTTTGCGCAGACTATTTTTATTTTATTTTATTTGAGCTGAGAGGAGCAGTGTAGTGGTGGCCCAGTGGTAACGGACACGACTTACGAGTTGTAGGTCATAGGTTCGAACCGGCTTGTCCTAGAACCAAAAATTTGAAGACCTGTGACATCCACCAACCCGCACTGGGCCCGCGTGGTGGATTACGGCCCACTCCCTCTCGCAGAGAGGAGGCCTGTGTCCCAGCAGTGGGAACATTATAGGCTGATTATGATTTTATTTGAGAAAACAATCAATCGTAAATTGTATATTATATCTAGATACACCATCTGCTATAAGTAAATGTACAATCAACTATGTTTCCACATGTTACTAGCTTATATTACATAGATACAGTTTTGGTAAAATGAAATAAATCATTAAATAAAAGACTATCAAGCACTTTTAATTAATCAATTAATCTTCTCTTATTATTTCAACACCGATGGTCCTCCACGTATAATATTGTGTTTCAATTTTGATTAATTCCAGTCATTAAGGCTGAGAGCAATTGATTAATTGTGACTGAGAACTATTAGTTGAATATTGAAATTCTAAGATAAGCTCAAACGCTTGGCTATTGTGTCATAATATTAATTAAATCTTCTTCAATTAATCTGAAGGGTTGGCAGAATTAGCATTTTATTGTTTTATGTACATGATTTATTCTTGTAAAGTTACTGTGAGCAGATTCCCTCACTAACCCGCTATTTACAAGCTTTTATTTAACTTGCCTTATTATGGCCGATGGCGATTCCCAAAGATGGAGGACCAATTCGTTTTAGTACAAATGAAATATTGAACAAGCTTGTTTTAAAAAAGTTTTTTTTTATTAGTTTTTATGTCAAGAAAACTTGATCTAGCATTTTCTCATAATTATGTTATTAAACTTAATACACTTCTAGACGCACCTTGAGGTATGGAGATGCCCATGGCATAGACTTTCTACTCACAAATTGTACTCGAGTTTTAATTAAAACCCACATTTTTTTAATACATAAAATGTGAATTCATTCAATTGATTTGAAAAGCGATAACTAAACAAGATTGATTGTCATGAAAACGTTAAATAATTATAAATTATAGTGTAAGCGATCGGAATATATGCATATCAATGAGTTCCAAAACTAAATTATACATATTTTAGGTAGCCATTATTACTAGTATCTAATTGGTATGCATACACATACATACATCAAAAAATTAAGAAAAAAAAAATATTTCTCCAACATAAATTAGTCTACAACAGATTAGTGAATGGAGCCTCCCTTTAAGCAAGTAATGCCTGTATTGGGAGAGTACAGATACATACATAATCAGCCAATAAGGTTCCCACTGCTGGGAACCAGGCCTCCTCTCAATGGGAGGGTGGGCCGTACCTAATCCACCACGCGGCCCAATGCAGGTTGGCAGATGTCACATGTCTTCGAATTTTTGGTTCTAGGACATGCCGGTTTCCTCACGATGTTTTCCTTCACCGTTTTGAGAGCAGTGGTGATGAAATAATTTACACAAAGTAAAGCGCCTGTCTGGATTCGAACCTACGACCTACAACTCGTAAGTCGTGGCCGTTACCACTTGGCCACCACGACTGCTCTCTCACTGGTATGTGTTCTGAGGCAGGTTTGTTTTTTTACCTATAGATATACATAACCAACCAGTAGATACTAAAATTGTGATAAGTAAAACAACTACTCTTCATAAAATAAATCTATACCTACATACAATACAAATAAAACCAATGTCAACCAATTTCTCAATGCCAACTGAAGACTTCAAACAGTTTCTTACAACTATCAAAATATTTCACTTTGTTTCATACAAATATATTCACATTTCCACCCTTTCCTATCCAAAACAATGCAACAGCATTTTCACAGATATTAGTCTGAAATAGGATCATTTATCAAAGCAAGTGAGACATATTTCCCGCCAGGAGACTCCATCTATTAGTCTAGACAGATCTAGACTGGATTACAGTAATACTAGAATAAAGGGAATCAGACAAATGCAGTGGCTGTCTGTGTTTGATGGTATATACTGAAAATTTGAATGAGGGTGGCAACACTCATTATCGGAAGTGGAATTTTGATAGAGAAAAGAAAGATAAAATTAATATTCATTTAATTCATGTAAATTTTCATTTAATATCTACATAAAATAAAACAACATTTATTTCACAAAAGAATAGATCAGAATAGATTAAAATGTAAATTATATATGTACAAATTATAAAGGTCACAGAATTATAATTTAAATAAAATATCAAATGCAAAATTATTAAACAAAAGAAACTTTGTTTATTCTTTTTGAAACAAGGCGAAGGAGTGCAGTTGGCCTTCCAACATCCCGATGTATGGTCTACCTATGGCACATAAAGAAGGTGGTCTACACTCAGTAGATGGTACAAGGCTACCCAAGATGATTATGTATTTCCTTTTTTATTATTTATTTTTTAAAACCCTCTAAGGTCACTGTTACTCGTCCTCTCGACTGCTATATAAGAGTGGGTAGTCAATTCTGTACCACGAATTCATTTATATTAATGTAAGTTAAACTATGAAAAGAATAATGTTGTTGTACTGTAATTAATTCAGTACCTAAGTTTCGTAGAAACACTTGCAACAAAAAAGGTGAAACGGTCTCCCCTCAGTTGAACACACACGGCAAATACGCAAGAACTTGGCTCATATTTACTCTCTAATAATTGCTATGCATAATATTGTAAACACACTAACTAACAAGTAAAACATAGCGCACAGTTTCCCAGTCTGTAGTGGTTTACAAACACGGCGCAAAAACTTTTATTTAGGTACTTTCATTTGCAATATTTTAATTTTTGCTACAGCTCCAATTTGCAGGTTCCCCGTGTCCAATTTAAAATGCTTGCAACTAACATTTTTACTTGGATTAATAATGTCGAAAGTAATTTAGTTAATGATATAATTTATGGCTCAGTTAAATTAAAAGGTTGGATGAACAAAAGTAAGGAAGGGCGGAGCAATTAACGGACGGACGATAATTTGTTACTTCACCCTGCTTGGCGAAATTGAGAGCTTGAGTGTAAGACCCATCGAATAAAAGTTCCGTTAGAATAGTAAGGCTATGCTCATGTATACTCTTATTATTCCAACAACGTTTACTTATGTAAACCTTGGAAATAATGGTTTCGAAATATTTTAACGACTACCACTTTGACTTTCATAATGATTTTTTTTAATGCAACTGCAATGGTGGCCTGGACGTAACGGCCCCGACTTACGAGATGTAGGTCGTGGGTTCGAACCCAGGCAGGCGCTTTACTTTGTGTAAATAATGTCATCACTGTTGCTCTCAAAACGGTGAAGGAAACCATCGTGAGGAAACGTGATTTTCTAGAACCAAAATTTCAAAGACATGTGTCATCTACCAACCCGCACTGGCCCCGCGTGGTAGATTACAGCCCACTCCCTCTTGAAGGAGTGTTCCAGCAGTGGGAACATTGTAGGCTAGATTTTTGTCAGTATTTGCTCAGCATAGAGAGTAATTATTACCTAACCATATTATAGCAACTGTTGTATTGTTAGGTACACTGGGCAAGGTAAGATGATACGTATATAGTAAGACGTTGAAGAGCAGACTCTGCGCTCTCATGAACCGCTACTTTCAGCTAATTTTATCGTTCCTGTTAACTGCCAAGTTCGACAGCCCATAGGTACACACAATCAAAACATACATTCAGTGAACACCTAACGCCCACGCAAAACACTTTATAGCTACCAAACGGATGTGTCCTATGATGTGAAGGAATGCAGAAGGTTTGTATTGCCAAGAAAACCAACACTGGATCGGTCGAGTATTTTTGGGTTCCGCACTCAAATAGTGAAAACGGAAGTCCAATTAGTACGGCCATCTGTCTGTCGCAGGCAGTGTCTCTTTAGCCGTAAGTAATAGATAACCAGTTGAAATGCTCACAGAATACGTGAAAGGTCTTATTGCTTCTATCATAATCTAAACTAACATTATAAAGAAAAAATATTTGATTTTTTGTATGTTTTGTTTGTTATGCTTTCACGCTAAAACGGCTGAAAGGATTTGGGTGAAATTTGGCACATACGTAGACCTGACCTGGCATAACTTGGATTAGGATAAAGGACTCTTTTTATCCCGATACTCCCACGGGATCAAGACTTATGCGGATGAAACCGCGGGGCAGCTAGTTAATAACAAAAAGAAGATAAACTAAACTACTTTTGGTGGCGTGGACGGATTTTACGCGTTTCGGTTCGGAACACTTAGTCGGTGGGTGTGTGTGCACTTGTCATTGTTAGGAGTGATCCTTCTGCGTTCACACTTCTAATGTAAACTATGAACAATATCCCTTCAGTTATTCATTGCGCGAAGCGAGACCATAAAGAGTTACGGTTGTTTTATCGAGCTTTGTTTAAAACGAGATGGGCCATGACTGTACTGTCGTTGATTAATGGCGCGTAAGAAGTGTCTATACCTATTTTATTATGTACGTTTGCCCCGAAAGGTCCCCCAGAATTTGCGCTCGCCTCTAGGAGTACATGTACCTGTTTCTTATTCAATGTACCTCTGTACTTTTGAAGAAATGTGCAAAAAATAGGGGTCCGTGCCAGCCAAACGTTTTCAGCAAAGCCCCGTGTAACTTGAACAATATATAGCGTATTAAAACGTTTCTTAAACTCAAGGAATGTACTCTATTAAACTTTATATGTGCCGCAACAGATATTGTGAATTCGTAATAATACATAATATATAGATGTGGACAGGGGGCCGTGCTGGAAAAAAAAAATAGAAAAAAATATCTAAAAAAGACAAAACAACCTTAGCCAAAAACTATTAAAAAATAATTGATGTTTGGCAAGTAACATATTTATGTAACCACTGACTTCTATTAAGTCAGTGTATGTAACGCATTGGTTTCTCATACAACTTGTTTTGCTTGTTTTGGGAAAAAAATACGTGGATCGTCGTGGACGTCTAATTCGTGGGAGAAAAAAATCGACTAGATAAGTAGTTTAAAAAACTATTTGTAGATAGCATAATCAGCCTTCATGTTCCCACTGCTGTAACATCCACCACGCGGGCCCAGTGCGGGTTGGTAGATGTCCATGTCTTCGAATTTTTGGTTCTAGGTTTAGGGGTTAGGTTTTTGGTTTCCTGGGTTCGAACCTACGACCTACAACTCGTAAGTCGCAGCCATTACCACTGGGCCATCACAGATCACGAGAAAATAGACACATGGATAAGTTGACTATAGTTTCTTTAAACAAATAAAACTATTTCAATTTGAATGCTGACCGGTTGGCCGGAGATGGAAAAAGATAAAGAGAGCTGGAAGAATATGAGATCTTTGCCCAGATCTTTACCCAAAAAATATCTAAGTAGGTAAGCACCTACTAAGATATTTTTTGGGTAACCAAGCGGAGTGGAAAATGCACTGAAAGAAATAAGTAGTAAATAAAATTGAAAAAACATTGATCTGAACTGCTTTAAACATTTCCATATGAGCCTAACGTTCAAAACAGTATTTTTAATGATCCGAAAACAGATAAAGCTTGAGACAAAATGTTACCGTCATGACACTAAACGTTTTAAGTAGCTAAAAGGTCACAAAATTAAAAGTAACTGTTTTATTCATTTGGTGATATCGTTCAAACCATTGAAATTTACTTACACTACAGTTATGGTGATTTTCTTTTTTGTTTTGTTCTTTTTTTTTCAGTAAATAGTATGTTCAATCATTAAAAGTTACTGTTTTGTCTTTTACTGTTTTACTTACAAACATTTCTTCTTACTGTATAATTTCAGTAAGTCTTAATGAAATCGCTTTAATGTGGTGTAGTAAGAAATTATTTTTTTCAGTGTGCCTTATATCCTAATTGCTAAAAGCTTAGTATCAGTATAACAAACTGACACAGTTGTAAGTATGTTATTCATCGTTACACAATGAAAGTGAAAACTGCCAGATACTTAATTGCGTAACACAAAAACCGTAGCAGTGTCTTTCATTTTGACAGCTCAACAACATTCATTGCGTTATTTACGTTGTCGAGCAGACAAATATTTCGAAGATATGAAGCAATGGATTATTATCAATATCCTTCAAAATAATTCAGATTCTGATTAAAAGCGTGTGAGTTATGCAATAGGGTGCTGTTTTCCTTGAATCTTTATCAACCAATAAACAATTACCTACCAACGCACTGCATTTAGTTAACTTTGCAAATGTAGGTAGGTATTCTGCGCAAAATTAGCAAATTTATTATTTAAACAATCGACTGCTTATGCATCCCTTGTTCAGATTATTTATATATCGGGAACAGTATTTAGGTAATACCAACTGGTGGGCGGTGTTGTGTGGGTGGTTCATAGGAAGCTGCTTGCTTGTTTATAATCAACACTGTATTGTTTTCTTTGGATTAAATTGCGGTTTTGACTTAATGAACTGTTTACCTAATTCTTATGTGGGTGGAAGGAAAATCTAGCTGAAGGATCTTAATTGCAAAATCTGCTTTGAAATAGGTACAGGTACCACCTATAAGTCTCACTGGGCACAACCCGCTTTGCGCTCTTATACCTAATTTTGCACGTCACGTTAGCGTTAAGGCCTATTCAAACCTAAGTTGTATTCGCCGCCGCTATAGGTAGAGGCACACTTCGCGGGTTCCGCTCAGGTATTTAGTATCAAGTTCCGCGGCTCTGCGGCGGAACTTGTACCTCTACCCACAGCGGCAGCGAATACCGCTTTTTTTTTTTTTTTTTTTGTATGGGAAATCATCTAATGACTCCTCCCGCTCTGGGTGGAGCGGAAGGGAGTGTCAGACTCTTACTGACTAAAACCCACCCGTGTTCCTTCCTTAGCCCTTTATGTTCCGGGGCAGCGGTAACCCTTTCGGACGATCCCGCTACCCAAGCGAATACCGCTTAGGTTTGAATAGGCCTTTAGGTACTTCTATTTTACCGTTGATGTTTACTGGCTTTTTTTTCTGGACGGAATTTTAAACACGGTACGTAAATGAAAGTTCAAACATAGCAATATAAGAAGGCGCTTTCTTATACAATACTCAATACTTTTATTGCATTCCACATGTATTATAATTAGATCATATGGACCCTGTCGCGCACAGCGAAATGAGTTAGGAGAGAAGCATTTTTTTTTAGCTTTTTTCCATTAATTTTACTTCCGTGTTATCGTGATGCCGAGACGTGGACATGGACGTCCACGATAATATCGTCACTTCACAGAAATGATAAAAGTGCATATTGGATAAACCTAGGATCTAACAGGATTTTCTACTCGAAGAAAAAAGGAATAAGTAAGTAGTCGGTTTCTTCTATTAGCACAATGAGTGCAAATAGCTGATGTAAGTAGTTACCAGCAAAGCTGCTCAAACATTCATACAATCATCCACTCGAACTAATCAGCAAAACTAGATCAGTTACTAAAACTTAATCAGTTGGAGCTTTCTTACACTCAGAACTCGATTACTTTACTAGATTCTTACACAAGCGGTACCTACCGTACAATATCAGGGTGGCACTTAGGTATAAGTATTAGAATGAAAAGAGTATTAAAAAAACACAATAAATCAAAGACGCCATCCCCAATCACACTCATCCCCACAAGGACATAACTCACTCGAATATAAAACAATAACCCGTGACCTTTTAAATAAAATCTAGGTTAACAGGCGAATTTATCGCCGGTCCTACATAAAGAGGCGCGAGCGCAATAAAGCTGATTGTGGCATGCCGTAGCTAGCGAGTGTAGGTAGGTACCTAAGTATAGTCTGTTCCAAATGTATCTGATGGAAGTGTAAACAAACCCTGCACCCTAATTGCGTAACACACTATTAATCTAAATCTGAATCATTTTGAAGGATATTGCTAATCTATTACTTTATATGTTCGACAAATGTGTCTGCTGAACAGCGGAAATAACGCAATGTATGTTGTTGAACTGTCAAAATGAAACACATAGCCTGCTGTTCAGAATAGCTATGTGGTATGTATGGCAGAATAGCGGTGTGGCACCGCACCGCAATTAGTTCGAGCTATAGGGTGCCACACGGATGGGGCGGCACCGCAGTAGAGCGCTGTTTAACGCGGCGCGGCGCGGGGCGGGGCGGCGCGGCGCGGCGCGGCGCGGCGCGACATAAATAATAAACACGTTCGATACAATAGTGCGGTAGCGGCACGATGAACTCCGGCGCGCGGCGCCGCGCGCCGCAGCGCATCACCCCTCCCCGCCTCGTCTCGCAGGTCACAAGCGCGGCGCGCCTACGGTGCGACGCCGCACGGCGGCCCAACGTATCATGTGACATGGCATAGTGATTTGTATGTAGGATGACGTTGCGGCACCGCTCCGGCACCGCACCGCAGCGTTAACGCATCGTGTGGCCTCGCTCTCGAACAGCAATCAATGTTATCGTAGGAGTCCTCTAAACGCTGTTCACAAGTCCAAAACCCGTTAAATTTTGTCAGCTTAAATCAAATTACACAACCGCTGTTCTTCCGACAGCTGCTGTTCTTCCGACAGCTGCTGTTCTTCCGACAGCTGCTGTTTGCTGTCGGGGTCAAGACATAGGTATCAGGTTATCGAAATGTGTCATTTTTTATACGATAGCCTGTCGGATGGTTGTGAATAACCATGCAGGTTACATTCTTACACAATCACTTACTAAACTGAATTCGTAACACATTCATCTGTTTTCAGAAGGTTTGATATTGATTTATATGTCACCACTTGTTCCAACCATTATTATGAAAATAAAATGATAAAATTGTAATTGAAAAATCGTCGACAAAAATTGAAGTTAGGTATAAAACTAACCTCAATTGTCAAATAAAAAAAACTTCGTTAAGGTGGTTTAAAATTATAATTTCGGGTTAAAGTATTAAAATAACCAAATCAAAGCGCTAAATTTGAAGATGTCACTACAAATTGGTAACCACAGAACGTACCTGTGGTTCCATCTGTTTACATTTTCAGCAGATATTTTTGGAACCGACTAAGTATAGTTGATGTCGTTATGTTGTAGGTATGTTTTGTTATACGACTGCGTTTATGACCGTTGGCTTTGTTAAGGACGTTACAGGAATACCTAAGTTTAGATTGGGAAAAAGTAGGTACTTATATAGATAAAAAGACATAAAGCTTACCTAAAATAATTATGTAGCTCCTCGAATCTAGTGTCTAGACAACCTTGGTAGCCCACGCGTAGGTAATTCTCCGAATAAAGGATTTTATTAGATATACTTACCTTGAGTGGGTTGTGTTATTAGTACGTAGGTAAGTATAACTAAGTCGTACCTAACTTAACTAATAATATATAATGTGCGCGGTCACCAAAGGAGATAAGTAGGTACCCAAAAACCGAAAACATTCATCGGGTTCTTACAAAACTTCAACTACATTTGACGACCCTGTTTACTTACTGTACGGTGAAACCATACACTAATAATGCACTAATGCTTATTCGTGCATTTTTACCTCATTTTACTAATTGATATTAGTCGAGCATTCAGTACACGATTAGCGGTCATCGCGTGTGCTCCCTCGCTCCTTTATATTACTAAACCTTTGGTCCGGATAATACATATAATTTGACTTTATAAGCAGCAGTATCACTTAATCATCCTTCTAGCTTCTACATGGTCCTTCGAGCCATCGGGCGGGACCTCGCGAGTTTTAGTATTCATTTTCTTTGGGGAGTAGCGTGTATTAAGTAACTTGTGAGTGAACTCGTCCAGAAATCAGCATATTGGATTGCAGTGATACTTGTGATCTGTGGACATACTTTCGTAACCGCAGAACTTTAGCAAAGCGTTTGTAGCAAAACCCTAGCAGCACAGGGTGGCGTTGCAAAATTAGTTAACAAGAGCACCGTCATTAAGCATCCTAAGCAGCGTGACATCAGCGCCTCCAGGAAGGGGCAATCAGCATCTTGAGCAGCAAGCAGCACATCGGTATTTAAGCAGCAGCACTCGGTATCTACAGCAGCAGGGTGTCAGTGCCCAGCTACATCAGAGCAGCATTTGGAGTGCAACAGCAAATCAGCGGCAGTCGAAAGCCTGTTTAGTACAAGTAAGATCTTTCCTTTTTTCATCATAAACAAACTAGCAGCATAATGGAGGAGCTTTACTACCAGCAACTTGAACTTAGCGAGGCAATCAAGAAAATACCGATAAATATAAAAAAGGATAGCGCCGATAGGAAATCGGACGACTATTTTAAAAGGCGATTAGAGTTGTTAGAGAGGTATTGGTCAGATTTTCAGAACAATCATTTAGCTATCTGTCAATATGGGGTCAAAGATCATTCATATTTTATAAATTCCGAGCATGAAAAGATTAGCAAACTTTATACAACAGCCAAGTCTCTCATCAATGAACAACGTCTACAGTTTTCAAGCAAGCTAACGCCTATAAAATCCGTTAGGGGTACTCAACCAATACAGGAGCAGCAAGAGGACGCTGAACTAGCAGTAGCAGGACCATCGGGTTATGAGCAGCCAGCAAAAGCCAGTATGTTACGTACAATGGAGACAAAAGGATCTACCAGCAAATTAGATGACATGCTACGTAAGCAAACGGCAAATTTCAGAGCGTTTAAGAGATCAGCAGGGTTTATCGACCTAGACTCCATGTCAGAAAAATGGGAGATGGAGGACGCCTTGAGAACCCTTCAAGCGCGCTGGTCGCAAATTGATTCTCTCCATTGGGAGATAGATAGCGAGATAGGTGGAGAGGAAGACGAATACGAAGAAGTGTATACTCAGCATGAGCAATCATATATTCAGTTAAAGAAAATGATCAATAAAAAGCTATGGAGTGTATCGCATAGAGAGCACTCCACACCAAAACTGGATATACCTGTATTTTCAGGAAGCTACCAACATTGGACGTCATTCAAGGACCTCTTTAGCGAAGCTATTCATAACAACCCGACCTTGTCGCAAGCGCAAAAAATGCAATTTCTAAAAGGGAAGGTCAGGGGCGAAGCAGAAAAACTTATTCAGCATCTTCCTATAAGTTCCGATAACTATCAGACCTGTTGGGAAATCTTAAACCATCGGTATAACAATAAAAAGCTAATATTTACGTGTGTTATCAATACTTTACTAGGCTTACCGAGCACGCAGCATCAAACGTTAGGTCATATTAAGAAACTGCATGACGTAGCACTAGAAAGCTTGCATGCCATACGGAACTTAGGAATCGATATCAGCACCTGGGATCCGCTTCTTGTGCATTTATTAGCGCAGAAGCTGGATAGCGAAACGTACGGAGATTACATAGACTCCCTTAAAAATTCTAGGGAGCTACCAGTAATGCAAGAGTTCTTACACTACTTAGAAAGTAAGTTCACGAGCCTGGAAACTTCTCGCAGGAAGCTAGATCAAGCAACATCAAAATCAACAAATCATACAAATAGCGAGGTTCCTGAAAACCAAAAGGCAAGGCGACATAACCCTAACTTTGCCAATAAATACAATAAGCCACAGCCATATTCAAAAGCCTTACACGTGTCTACCACAAAATGTCAATTTTGCGGTCAACAACATGCCATGTTTAATTGCGTAAAGTTTTTGCAATTGTCTGATGAAGCAAAAATGAAATCAGTGGCAAAATTGAAATTATGTTCAAATTGTTTATTTAATCATAATGGCCAGCAATGCATTTCCGTTAGGCGATGTCGCAAATGCGACGGAAATCACCACTCCGTTTTACATGACGCTTACTCAAAAAATATATCGCATTCGAGCAACGTAGCAACAACAACAACTGACCCAAATCCAAAAGACAATGTCGCAATGACTGCGCACGTGTCTCAGAATGATCCAGGGACGAATGAAGTATTATTAGCTACAGCCTTGATAAAAGTCGCGACGATGGATGGATCGTATCAAATTTTAAGGGCTCTCATTGATCCTGGATCACAAGCGTCTATAATAAAAGAAAGTACAGCAAAGAAATTAGGATTACGAAGATCTAAATTCAATGGAAAGATATGCGGAGTAGGTGAAGTCGTACAGAATTGTAATGGTGTGGTCACACTAAGCTGTTTCTCAATGTATAACGACTTTTCGTTTACCACCAACGTACTAGTCATGAACAACATACTTAAGGATATCCCGTATAAATCCTTTGACACATCGAAGTGGTCCTACTTAGAAAATCTTAAATTAGCAGATCCATATTTTAACACTAGCCGTCCAGTGGACTTATTACTAAGCGCTCAAGTCAACGGCTTGATATTAATGGGAGGATTGATCAAAGGAGAGAGTGTATCGCAGCCAGTGTTGCAAGAAACACAGCTTGGGTGGATCATATACGGTGGTGGCCAAACAGCATCACTACAGTGCAACGTGATCACGAATAATATCCACGATATTCAGCAGTTTTGGGAAATCGAGGATATAAGCGAAAAATCAAACTTATCATTGGAAGATCAAGAATGTGTCGATTTTTATTCATCAACTACAAAACGTCGCGAAGACGGCCGGTATGTAGTAAAAATACCACTAAGAGCAGACATCAACGAAAAACTAGGTTCATCTAAAGAGATGGCAATAGCACAGTTCCAAAATCTGGAACGTAAATTTAGCAAACAACCTGTTCTAGCAGAACAATATAAAGCATTCATTAGTGAGTACATAGCCTTAGGACATATGGTGCCCAGTTACAGCAATAAAAACAAAGAAGCGCTATCGTGTTACTTGCCGCACCATTCCGTCCAACGAGCAGAATCAGCAACTACAAAACTACGGGTGGTGTTTAACGCGTCAGCGAAAACGTCAAGCGGATACAGTGTGAATGACCTGATGTATAAAGGTCCTAATTTACAACAGGATCTACAGGAACTGATACTGAAGTGGCGGCAATATCGTTATGCTTATACATCAGATATCGAGAAAATGTACAGGCAGATAATGGTGGATGAAGCAGATCAGCAATATCAGCAAGTCATCTGGAGGTTTGCGCCAGATGAACCACTACAGACGTACAACCTTACTACCGTCACATACGGTACAAAATCAGCACCATTTCAAGCGATGATGACTTTAAAACGTCTAGCCTCGGATGAACGAAGTGCATTTCCGGAAGCAGCAAAGATTCTAGAAGAATCATTTTATATGGATGATCTGGTCCATGGTTCTCACTCCATCGAAAGTGGAAAGCAGCTCATCGAAGATCTCAACAGATTATTAAAATCAGGAGGTTTTACACTGAGAAAATGGTCAGCAAATCATCCAGAACTTCTTGAAAATATAGAGCAGAGCAGCAGCAATGGCGAAATCGTTTTTAACTTCAAATCAGAAGGTACATCGAAAACATTAGGCCTTCGTTGGAACTCTTGTGATGACATGTTTACTTTCAAATACAGCATAGCTAATCCAAACGCCAAAATTACTAAACGACTACTTTTGTCGGAGATATCCAAAGTATTCGACCCGTTGGGGTGGTTGTCCCCACTCACAACAAAATTAAAGCTGATATTCCAAAAACTGTGGTTAAATAAAATGCATTGGGATGAAGAAGTTCCTGTAAACATCAAAGATGAATGGATAACGATAAAAATAGACATGGAATATTTGAATCAATGCAAAATCCCGCGCTGGATCGGGTATCAACCTAAAAACGTCATAGAACTGCACGGTTATTGTGACGCATCGACTAAAGCCTACGCGGCAGTTATTTACGCGCGATTACAGAAAAATGATGAGCCATCTGTGGCACTAGTAGTTGCTAAGACTAGACTAGTACCTATATCTAAAAGCGTATCTTTACCAAGATTAGAATTAAGTGGAGCATATCTACTAGCCAAGTTAATGAACAAGGTTATTACATGTTATAGCGAAATGGACATTCGGATATATGGATGGACGGATTCCATGGTGGTCCTAGGGTGGCTACAAGGCGATTACAGCCGATGGAAACCTTTTGTCGCAAACAGGACTAAAGTTATCACAGCAACAATGAAACCAAGCTGCTGGCGATATGTTAAGTCGGAGGATAATCCGGCAGATGCAGCCAGTAGAGGCATTTCAGCCTCACAATTAAAAAATCAAACCCTGTGGTGGCAAGGACCGCAGTCATTGAAAACGTTTGATGAAAAATTAGAAGCAAAGCAAAACATTTATACCACAGATCAAGAAATAAAGGCAAAATCAACACCAAGCAAAGTGAATGTTGCCCAAACAGATAACAAGGTATTAAACATCATATTACAATTGTTGCTTAAATTCAGCTCACTTAATAAAATAACGAAAATAGTAGCATGGCTTTTACGAGCCGTCAAAACGATACAATTTAAGCAAATTCCAGACACGTTAGATAAACATAGTGGTCTGCCTGAATTTCTTACCTTGCATGAGTTGCGGAAAGCAAAATTACTCATTATAAAACATGTACAAAGAACGGAGTTTGCAGAGGAAATCATGTCAATACGAAAACATAATAAATTGAGTAGCAGAAGTAATTTACTAAAATTAAATCCTTTCCTAGACCACGACGGGATTTTACGAGTTGGAGGCCGTTTAACCAAAGCAAACATGAGTATGGACATGAAGCATCCAGCCATATTGCCTTATAGCAGTCGGCTTACTACTCTTATAATTCAGCAAGCTCATCAGCTCACCTTTCATGGTGGACCGCGATTAACCTTATTTAATCTTAGGCAGAGATACTGGATAATCGCTGGAAATAAAGCTGTAAGGAAAGAAGTGCGAAACTGCGTCACCTGTAGAAAACATGAGCCCAAACTACAGCATCAATTGATGGGAGAATTACCCGTAGCCAGAAGCAACCCCGCCCCACCATTCTATCACACCGGAGTGGATTATACAGGTTTCGTAGATGTTAAAAGCAACAAGGGGCGTGGAATTAAGACCACAAAAGGATATATTGCGTTGTTTATTTGTCTAGCGACTAAAGCTGTACATTTAGAGCTTGTATCCGATCTAAGCAGTACGGGGTTCTTAGCAGCATTACGGCGGATGGCCGCCAGAAGAGGAGCGCCACGCCATCTTTATAGCGATAATGGGACGAATTTCGTAGGTGCAAATAGAATGCTACAGGAAAGCTATCACGATTTTGAAAACGTATATGATCGTAACTTTTTCGCAGAGCTAACAGATTTAAATATGGAATGGCACTTTAACGCGCCTTCTTGGCCAAGTGCAGGAGGTCTATGGGAGCGAGCCATTAGAAGCTTAAAATATCACCTCAAGCGAGTAGTTGGAGAGCAGAAGTTGACTTTCGAAGAGTTCAGCACTATATTAGCACAAGTGGAGGCCTGTCTGAACTCCAGACCTTTGTGTGCCTTGTCTGAAGATATCGAAGATTTGAACGTACTTACTCCAGCGCATTTCTTGACCGGGAGGTCTGGAACTTCCATAATTGAAACGGAAACAGATGCTCGAACTAGGTGGCATTTATCAGCTAAGATAGTAAATGACATATGGAAGAAATGGAGATCGGAGTACCTAACGCAGTTATCTGTAAGAAGCAAATGGCGAAGCACTGAGCAAAATATCAACATCGATGATTTAGTAACCATCCAGGACGACAATTTGCCACCTGGAAAATGGATGATGGGTAGAGTGGTAGAAATTCACCCAGGTCAAGATGGATTAGTTCGGGTAGTAACATTAAAAACAAAAAAAGGAATAATTAAAAGGCCGGTTGTGAAACTCTCCATCTTGCCGATATCGCCTGCTTCAAGCAATATGACGGAAGATAGAAAGGTTAATCAAGAAATCAACATCAACTTAAAGAAACCTGACGAGCGGAAAACAAGCAGTAAAATCAAATCTAAGTTGGTGTCGGTAGTAATGTCGTTAATCTTTTTCATGTCACTGATAACATCATCTCACGCAGCTTTTAACATATCAGCGTTGCCAAACAACAATTCGCTGTATTTCGAAACAGTGGCCAACATGCAAGTTATTCGAGACAAATGGAATCTTATTGTTTACTATGACATGAGTCCTTATTGGGAAGGGAACACAGCTGCCACAAAGTTTTTGGATTATTTACAAAGACTCTGCGCATCCCTAAACGATACTAGTCAATGTAACATGATAACGCTTCAATTAAAACACGACTACAAAGAAATACAACACTATAATCAACTTATGATTAATCAGCACTTTGACGCGCGCACCAGACAACGTCGCGGTCTCATTAATGGTATCGGTTACGTGGCCAATAGCCTGTTCGGAGTATTGGACGAACGATTCGCAGAACAGTACAAGAAGGATATACAGCTTGTAAAACAAAACGAGCGTCATCTTGATGACTTATTAAGAAATCAGACTTCCATCATCGAAGCTGAATACAACGTATTGAAAAGAACCGAGCAAACTATCCAATTACAACATAAAACTATAAACAAACACTTGAATCAATTAGATAATGCAGCCTTTGTTATCAAGCAAGAAGTTGAAGGCTTAGCTAAAACACAAGATTTTGCCCTGTCGGCACTCACGACTATCAACTTGCTTCAAAACCTAAAAAGGATTCAGAATACTCTGTTAGATGTTATCACGGACATCTACCACGGGAAATTCAACACTCACCTGTTAACACCGGATCAGTTACAACGTGAGTTACAGTTCATTTCAGGACAATTAACAAAGGATACTACATTGCCCGTGGACAACTTACAGTCTGATCTAAAACATGTTTATAGTATGCTGAAAGTAAAAGCGAGAATGATGCAAGAATTCTTCATATTTGAGATTACTTTTCCATTGACCAGCAGAGATAGCTACAAAATCTATAAAATCATACCCGTTCCACAGCAAGTTCAAAACGATATGATTAGCGTACTACCAGCTGCAGACTTTGTAGCTATTAGTTTGAAAAAAGATGCTTTCTTCACATTGTCGTTTATAGAGCTCCAGTTATGTCTGCACAATGATATCTCATATTTGTGCCAAGCTAACAAACCGATAAATCATTTAAACATTGATGAAAAATTCTGCAAACTGGATAGCAATTCAAAACAATGCATTGTCACTAAATCCCCTTGTGTAGATAGGTGGCTCGAATTAAATGAGCCAGCGAGGTTCATGTACTTTTGCTGCAATACCTACTCGGTGAGGATTATATGTCAAGATCAAGTTGCCTTTAAACAGGTGACAGGAGTCGGTATCATTGACCTAGATTCGAAATGCATAATAAAAAGTAACGAGTTTACTTTGTATTCTCATGCCCTATCAGCTAATACAATAAAATCTAACTCTGAAATTGTGACCCCTCAGATAGCAGAATTAAATCATATCGTAAATATATCTTTATCTCATTACACCGCATACGAAGATCCAATAAACAGCACACTAGTCGATCTGGGAGAACGAATAAAACAACTGAAATCTGCCAATACTAACTCACCAGATTACACTCTGTCTACGCATGACATTCATCAGTATACCATTTGTTACTGCCTGCTGGGCGTAGCCGTTTTCGTAGCAGCGTACTTCATATGGAAAAGGTGTCGAGCAGTTTCTTCAGTGGAACTATCCCAAAGTGTGGCAAATAGTGTTATGTTTTCGCGAAAGCAGAGTACGGCTGACCGTCAGCCAAGTGAAGTGAACATAACTAGTGCGAACACTAATTGTAAACGGGACATAGCTACGTCACCTATATCTAAAACGTGTCGCTTTAGATTAGAAGACGTGTAACGTTTTTGTATATTTTTGGCCCGGGAGCATGTACGGTGAAACCATACACTAATAATGCACTAATGCTTATTCGTGCATTTTTACCTCATTTTACTAATTGATATTAGTCGAGCATTCAGTACACGATTAGCGGTCATCGCGTGTGCTCCCTCGCTCCTTTATATTACTAAACCTTTGGTCCGGATAATACATATAATTTGACTTTATAAGCAGCAGTATCACTTAATCATCCTTCTAGCTTCTACACTTACCTCTTTTGGTGACTGTACCTACCTCATTTATTTACCTATTGACTCGAGAAGAAGAAGCTTAACAGAAAGCCTATGTCCAGCCTCGTATGGCGAGTAGGTACCTAATGGCGACTGCCTTAGGAGCCAGCCGCCATACCAGTGTAACAAACAATCCAATAGGGAAATGCAGAAGTCTAATCCTAAGTAGTTCAGGTAGGATGGATGAATGTGTGCAAGAAGTCTTGAAAATAAGAAATAATATTCGACTCATGGTTAGCTAAATATGGTAGAGAAGAGTACTAGGTAGTTGAATTACATACCTATGTTGAATTATACAAAACCGAAATCCAAACAAACGTAGGTACTTTATTCTGTTTTACTAGCCTATGTCCACTCCTAGGCAAAGACCTCCCTCCACTCCTTCCATCTTTCGCGAACCCTCACATCCTTTCGCATACTCCTTCCAGTTTTGGCGGAACCTATCCAGCTCGTCCCATCATCTTCTACGTGGTATGCCGCGACTGTGCCTCACAGTCTCAGAGCACCAGTTCTGTGCTATTTGGGCCGACAGTTTGTACGGCATGCGGTAAAAATTTCCTGCCCAGTCCCACTTAAGTTGGGCAGCCTTTTGGTACCTACTTATCTATTATAAAAATCGATTTAGACACAGTTTTTTAGAAACGTCTTAGATTGTCAAATCCAAGTATAGTTAATACGTAAATGGTATTTATATAGGCGAAGAACGAGAGGAAAAAATCTCTGAAATATCTTGCAGCTACAGCAAATATTGACCCCGTGTTAAAAATTATACGTAATTAAATAAGTAAGTAAGTAAAGTTCTGGCCGCCGTAGATAAAAGAACGTTATAAAATAGCCAATTCAATACAGTCGACGTTCCCAAGTGATGCGCTTACCAACGAACAGCATTTCATTTTTATTTATATAGATTGTAGGTGTAGGTAGCATACCCTTAAAAACTGTAGGCAAAGGACACAAGTTAACCAGTTCAATGGCGTTATAGGGTCGGGCCACATTGATCGACGGCGTTCGACGGTTTGTCCATATAAAAAGAGAGCATAGTATGGAACGACGTACGCATCCTTTCGCATCGACAGCGACGAACGCGCTCCGGCGGCGATCGACGGTTTGCCCATACCACAGATAATATAATACTCTAGTACCCATACATAAAGTAGATACCTACAAAAAGAGAGCATGTGTGTTCTTTTTCAATCGGCAAAGTGCGAAAGGCCGTCGATCAATGTGTCCCGACCCATAAGAGCTGTTGAGAAGGAGGTACTCTGACTGGAGGGTACAGTTCTTATTCATCAGCAGCTTCATTGTAACGGGACCCATTGTACTTTTTCAAGTTTTTCTTTGGGGAAAGTGACAGGGTAGCCCGCAAAATTCAAATTTTCTTTCAATGATATTCTAATGATTACATATAATTCTGTAAAGCCATATTTGTTAAGGTCGTGAATCATAATTTTAATCAACATACCTACAACCTGACTGATCTGCAAATTGCAAAAAACGTAAGTAAATAATTTCGCGGGCTACGTTATCACGGCTACACATCAAGCTATACATTTCCAGTTTGAGTTGACCTCGCATTGTATAAGTTTTTCGTTCAATCAGAAGTCAGCTTATACTGGTTATGTACCTATAGCTTGATGTGTAGTCGTGTGTACTCATCATTATGAAGAACTTTTACTATGGGAGTAAACCTGAAATCGTGAAAAAAAATCAGCTGTTCACTTCATTTATGTTCGCAGAACTCTTCAAAATGTAGGGAACAGCAGATTTTTTTTTCGAGATTTCATGTTTGGTCCCATAGTAAAAGTTATTCATAATGATGAGAACAATGACCCGGAGGAAAACGGTGATAACAATTTCACTCTCTATAACTTAGGGCTAGGTACTGCAAAATTGTACAGACGCCAGCACATCAAGCTACTACAATCTGTCTCTTTAATAGATTTTCAACTTTATTGCTAAACCATGAGGTTCAAAGTTGATTGGGAAAATTTGACAGCTTCGGGTAGCTTGATGTGCTGGCGTCTGTACATGGTCATCTAGGTATGTTTGTATACAATAATCTAATTAATGTAGATAAACATACCATCTTAAGCTACAGCAGTGTCTATTTATAGATTCGGTACACTTGCGCTTAAAAACATTTCCGCGAATGGACTTTCGCGAAAATGTCTTTCGCGCATCTGTCCTCCATCCCGTAGGTATTTATTTATAGGTAGGTAACCCTACCGCCTTGCGCCTATTTATAGGTGGGTACCAATACGTATACCTACTGTTCTTATTTCATTAAGAATTTATTACACGAACGTGTTCGGAAAACCATTTATCTTCGGATTTAATTCAGGATTCTTTGAAGCGATTTCCGGATTATCCTTTTACGAATAAGACAAAAATCCCGCTAAGGAATGTGACGCGTTCGAAAAAGGTTTTACTTTACATTTCTTTCTAAGGAGGGTTGATGTATTTCCACGCACTGTTTTCTTGGTTCGTTGAGCAGAAACTCGAGATGTATTTTCGGGATATCTGTCGTTGAAAGAATACTCGTGAACTGTTCGTCCTGAGTGGAGTCCCGAATATTAGCACTCTTCAATGGTTTAACACGTTCGCTGCCAGTAGGTAAATACCCTTTTTAAGGTACCATACACAATGGTGTAATGGCCGAGTGATTTGCTGTCTTTTTAGGGTTCCGTACCAAGAGGAACCCTTTGGATACGGAACCCTATTACTAAAGGCTCCGCTGTCCGTCCGTCACACGGCTGTACCTATCTTTTGAATCGTAATAGGTAGACACTTGAAAATTTTAACAGAGTAGGTAAGTAGGTACCTGTGTAGGTATAGTACTGTGGCATCCACATAATCTCCCGAGTCCGGACCCTCGAGTACGGCCCTGTACAGCGGGGGACCACGCGGGGCGAAGGAGCGGAGGTCACCTTTAATACCGTTATATCCAGTGCGCGCGCGACGCCGCGCCAGTCCACGCAGATCGTCATCAGGGGGGGCACACTTAGCACTGTCATCAATTTCCATAGACGACAGCGACATCTGCAGTTTGGTGGGTTAAAAAAACTTGGCAGCCATTTTCTTGTTTGTCAAATTGTCAAACAAATGTCATTGTCGCCGCCGGCCATCCGCCATTATCATTGTCAACTCCGCACACAGAACATTAATACTCCAAGAGACTCCGCAACTCCGGCTTTCCCGACGTTGATGCGCTTCCCGAAATCCCGAGTTTATCTCAGCTAATTATGTTAAAATTGTTACTTGTTACTGTTATTTGTTAAACCCTGATTGTGACCCTAAACATTATAATAAAGATTCGCTACTTATAGTAAGTATGCTTAACTATAGGTATGTGTATATTTATTAGAGCCTTAGGTCACCCACCAAACTCAAGGTGGCAGCACTTTCCATACATGCAAATTTTACCACAGAGTTGTCACTCTTTCCCTCTATAGTTACTTTACTCTTTGATCGTCATAGCGCACGCACGTACTACTTGTTTGGCCGCCCGTGCTATTAAACTCGCTTATAAATTCACTGTCTTGTATATAACTTAGCTTCTGTCTACGCTATCGTTATCACTCTGTATCGTTCTGTTCCTATTTCGTTCCAACGCCTGTAAATACCAACTAACCTAATAAATACCATCCATTATTCATTCTGCTGTTTCCATATTCATCGCCGCCTGCCTAGCCGCTTGCTACACAAATCACACCTACTACAGTACCTACCTACATGCATAATAAAAAAAAAATCTATTTCCTTCAGTCACATCTTATGACTGAACTCAGCAGGATTCCCATATAGGTAACTCTCTTCACTTGCTTCGCTTGCAAGAAAAACTTATATTTTAATGCTATTTTAAAAGTTGTTTAAGTACTTAGGTATAATGCTATAGCGACACTGGCATCTTAGGTATTTTTGGTGCTGTAGAGCCTTCACGCAGACGACGTCGCGGGCAGCAGCTAGTACATAATAATTATGAAGTGTTAAAAATGTGTACAGTGGTACTTACGCACACTTCGTGTTGTGTCGTCCAACACCAACTCGCACTTGCCGCTTTTTATTTTTTTCGTGTTGTAGTTCTAATCCTGAACAGAACAAATTTTATGCAATAGAATTTTGTTGTACTTACTTACGTGTAATACCTACCTATTCATATCGAAAAACATCGTGAGGAAACCTTCGGAGACATGTGAGCATCTACCAACCCGAACTGGGCCCGCGTGGTGGAATGACAGGCCACTTTTCAATGTGAGGAGGCCTGTGTCGCAGCAGTAGGAACATTATAGGCTAATTATGCAATGTGTAATACCTACCTAATACAGTAGAAAGCCTGACAAATACCAAAATACAGCCAGTTCCGAAAACCTGCCCCTTCCTGAATTGATAATTTACAAACTAATTTCTTAAAATAACACACGGAAATGAACTGAAACTTGTAACCGTTCCCACCTAAGAAACAAAGGTGACCCGCTGTGAATAACTAAAATCCTAATTCAGATATTCAAAATAACATTCTGAATCCTACTCACGCACCTACCCAAATTTGTTAACAACAAGGCAAAACCGTCCTTAAAACTGTTAACATAAGAGTGAATATGATACTGTTTAGTTTGCAGTCCTGACTTGGATCAGTGACTGGCATGATTTATTTGAAACTATTCTGTTGAGTTTGAATACTGCTAATTAAGGTTTAATTTAGAATTCAATGAACGCGTGTATAAATATGGAAATTTCCTAAATAAGCTCTTGGAAATGATCTCCTGTGCTTTTGATACACTTGTTGGTTTTCTTTCCTTTGACAGACACAGCCATTGTCTGGCCTGCTAGGCTATAAATTGATCCAATTAGGAGACTATTCATATACGCTGTGTATATGAATAGTCTCCTAATTAGAGCTATTTTATAGCCTAGCATTTGTAGGCGGTTAATGAGGTGGGACCCGCTGAGGAATAGCGGGTCGAGGCCTGTCGGGGGAGCGGTTAATGCTAATACCAATCCCGCACCCCCGGCCATAGGTAGAGGTGGAACACCGCGGTGGTTTTAGCCGGTAAGAGTCCGGCATGCCCCTCTGTCCCCCCCCCACGATGGAGGAAGTCCATGCGGATTTCCACCGCGCAACAAAAAAAGAGGTATAGATCACTGACGTTTTTATTTCTGTCAATTTTTAATATAGTATACAGAAATAATATATACCTAATAATATTTATAGCTACATAGTATTAATCCGTGGCTAAATAATAACAGCCGCACAGGTCGATCCATCAGGTTAAGCTACGCTACGCTTGCCGCGGTTGGTCTGTGGAGGGGTGACCATCTTTACATACCTAGACCCCTCCGTGCCTCGGAAAGGATGCTAAGCCGTTGGTCCCTCCCTTCAGCTCCACCCAGAGCGGGAGGAGTCATTAGATGATTTCCCATCCAAAAAAAAAGCCGTTGGTCCCAGCTGTCATTCGTAGATCTTTGACAGTCATTACGGGTAGTCAGAAACCCGAAAGTCTAACAACCTGTCTTACCAAGGGGTATCGTATTACCCAGTAACTGGATTGTGCAGGTCAGATAGGCAGTCGCTCCATGTAAAATACTGGTATTCAGCTGCATCCGGTTAGACTGGAAGCCGAACCCAACATGGGAAAGGCTAGGCAGATGATGAGTATTAAACAAAGTCGCGTTTCGTTGTCTCTGTGACCGCTTAGATCTTCTAAGCTGCACAAAGGATTTTGATGCGGTTTTCACTATTACAGCATTTATTCCCCAAGGCATATAATAATTTAATACACTCTTGGTGTTATGACATGTCGCCATTGCACCCGTGCGAAGCGAACGGGTCATTAGTATCATAATAAGGGTAACAATTTGTACTGTTACCTGTTTAAACATTAGGGAGGTTAATAGGTTTGATCATTTGAAAAAATTAACGGGTAGTAATTTTATTTTTCGGTGTTTAGTAAATTAGTGTGACAGTAAAACATGAACAGTAATAAAAAGAAAATTGTTCGGTTATTTCATCCTGCAATGTCGGTACAAAAAATACTCGAGTAGTGGTTAAATGCCTTTATTCCCACTAGTACCACCGAATGGCCAGTAATCATTTTGGAATGGGCAGTTAGATAAATAGTTCGGCAGTTTATAGGTTATGTTGGAAACGTGATCAACCCCGCGCGCGAGCCGAGCGAGCAAAGCGAGCCATGCTTCGGCAGCGGCCGGCGAGCGCTTCTTCCAAATTAGATTTCTTACAGACGAGTTCTGGTTTGTTAACTTTAAATATTTGTAATGACTGATTTTTATTTAATTCACTGCTCAGTTTTTATTGCTGAACTTGTTAATAAACATGCATTTTATAATTTTTAACCGTCTAATAATTTCTAACAAAGAATAATTACCTACAGGAAAAAAATTACATTATTTGGTCTCAATAAAGTTTATTATTGGAAATATTTACAAAATACACAAAATATTTACAGCAACTTAATAAAAAATATGTTGGCATCGATTTACGAATAACAGAACTAACTATTGACAATGTGCTCAAAATTACTTTATAAAAATATTGTTTCAAGTGACCTATCTATGTAATTTGCATCATACAATATACATGACATATTACATTTTTTTTTTTTATAAAATGATACTGGACAGTATCATTTTATTAAAAATAAGTTCATACGATAGGCCTCTAGCCCTCTTGTGATGGCAGTTCTAAGTTTACTTCAACTAATCAATTCATTTGCAAAGTACATCATTATAATCATACCATGACGCCTATTATCTCCTAGAGGTAGACAGAAAACATACTTTCGCAGTCGTATTAATAAAATCTTACTACAGGTAGCAATTTATACTATGAAGGAGCTTTTTGGTGTTCTATAACTTAAGAAAGATATTTGCTAATTCCTGCCTAGTAATTATCCCCATATACTATTAAATTTAATCGCTCAATTGTGTCTCATTTGCTGGGATCAAGCGATTAAGGTACATTGCACAGTTAACTAAGACTTTATGTTTGAACAAAATTAGTTATTAACTGACCATTTCACTACAAAACTTAACCTATTTCACAGTTTTAGCGTCCGCTTTTGTCCATTACAGCGCTTTGCCAGAAGTGCATCGCTTGCAGCGGCTGACCGCTCAATTTGTTCTTGAATCAATCAGAGTTGATTTCTTCCGCTACTTGTTGCCATTTTGCCACCAAGTTCGACACTGATTTGTGTTTCAATCCCATTGATGCAGATATTTTTACCTGAAACAACAGAATTTTACAATATTTTAATTTATTTCTAACACTAAATATTAAAAACTAGCTTCTGCCTGCGACTTCGTCCGCGTGAAAGTCCTTGTTTCCCCGACCCACCCCGACGCATCGCTCCGCCTGCCCGCGCTATCACTTCGTTTTCGCTGAACGTTCTTTCTGACTATTTTTCTTTTTGCTCGGCTCATCGTGATGTAACATATGTAGCCTATAGCAGTGGCGAAGGTATCATACAACTCGATTCCCACCGGCTTCCCTTCGAAAATTCAGAACATAACCACTCTATAGTCAATTCATCATTGAAATTTTGTTTTAGAATTTTTTTTTTTGCTCCGGCCTACCTCTGTCATAAATTCATCCTTCGCCACTGGCCTATAGCATTCCTCAACAATTGGGCTATCAAATGCAAAAATAATTTTTCATATCCGAATCCGTTCCAAAAATTAGCGCGTTCGAACAATCAACCATACTCTTCAGCTTCATTATTAGTATAGATGAGAGAAGCGTCAAAGATTTGGCTCATCGTTACTACGAACATTTTCAAGAATAGAACAGATATGGCTATTACAAAACACAGCTAAAAAAGTAATTGTTCAACAAGGCCGCTTGTATAATTTTAATAATTAACAATGAAAAGAGAATTTCCTATTTCAAAATTTAGTTTCATAAAGAGAAAAATATTAATGAACAAGAAATGATAAATGATTTCATTTCTGTAAGTAGGTTTGTACAAACACGTACACATCAACAATATTTTCAATACTAGATGAGGTCGGCGTTTCCTATCCGACTACTCTGTGATGAAAGGCCGAAACGAACTCATACAGAGGTCAGTCTCTTTTAAGGTCTAGACATAATCTTGGTCAGACGAAGATGAAGACCATGTTCGAAATGGTATTAATGGTCTTAACACAGGTAAGTTTTACAAAAAAAAAAAAAGCATTTATGTTAAAGAAGAAAACAAACGTAACTCACCTTAGACTTCTTCTTTACAACTTTAACCTCCTTTTCCTTATCTCTGTCCTTGTCTCTATACTTGTCCTTGATCTCGACGGGCTCGGGCGAGTTGGATGGAATGTGAGGTTCCGGGATCTGCTTCTCAAGCTCGGCTATGTCGCTGTAGAACGACGCTAGCTCGTCGCCGATCTCTTGTTTAGGTTCTGCCTGTAAGAAAAGACCGGAGCCATAAGAAGTCGGGGCTTATAAAGATAGAGAAAAAAATATTAAATCGGACAGTCAAGATAGCATTGTTTGAAAAAGTTGAGTGGAAATTATAGGGTCAAATTAAATTAGTTAGCGAAACTATAAGGTATCGAATACGATGAACCAAAAGAAATTGATATCATATTTTTTGGGGTCAACAACCGTATCCATACACAAAAAAAACTGATTTTTAAACTAATATTTCGAGTAACTACCTACACTACGTTACTCGAAATGTCAGTTTCAAAATCAGTTTTTTTTTTCTGTACAGGGTTAAATTAAAACTAAACAAAAAAAAAATATTAGATGGTATTTTAGGTCAACGTCCGCTGGTTGTGTACTTGAAGTACCTATGAATTGAGATAATCAGTTTTCTTTTTAAAGTCACAACCAGCGTCTAACTGATATTTCGAGTAACTACAAGTTTTTTTTTGTGTAAACTTCACAGACGCTGGCTGTGACTTTGAAAAGAAAACTGATTATCTCAATTCCTACTGAAGTATCAATACTTCATAGATTCCTAGTACAGCACTTACATTAGCAGGCAGCGGCGGCATGTCGTCACAGCCGGGCGGCGGGGGGTCCGCCCACGCGGGGGGCGGGGGCGTGAGCGCGCGCCCCCACGCCAGCGGGGGCGCGGGGGGCGCGGGGGGCGCGGGGGGCGGGGAGGCCGCGCGCGCCCACGCCGCGGGGGGGGACGGGGCCGACAGGGGGGGTGGTGTCGGCGGTAGCGGCGGGGCTATGTCCTCCTGGAAAAAAGATAATAAATAATGAACGGTTTATGAACGTAAACAAGGCTAAAGTAGTTTGTAAGGATTACAAGGGTTACCTGGGGTGTACCTGTTACGGCAGGTGGCGTTCTGTAATTTGTAACAACCCTTATATGGAAACCACACTTAGTGGAAACTTGTAAATGACCTTCAAATGGATATTGTTTAAGAACATTGTTTATATTAGCTGTAAGTTTCCCGAATATAATAAAATAAAGGATTTTACATGATTCGGGGTCTCCGAAGTATCCCTCAGATATATTTGCATTTGTTGTGACTATTACAGACAACAACAGTCTTGTATATGTCACACACATGGTCGCATCAGTTGTTCCTTTTACTGCATAGTTGACATGCCTGAGTTCAGACGTTTTCGCAGTTCAAAGATATAGGCGTATTTAATTAATGCAGACTAATGATTTAACTTCCTGCATATAACAACAGCCAGAAAAGCAGAGTTGGTGACAAGAATGGAGCATGTTAGACTATAAAATTAACAAAATCTAGAGAACCCAGAAGACGGTACTTACATATAATTTTTTTTAGGAGAAAATATAACATTTAGATATAGGTACTTAAATCTTAATAGATTTAAGTACCCTGTCAAAATATAAGAAAATGTTTAATAACATTTCTTATATTTTGACAGGGACTCACAGATGTCTAAATTCGTAGTGTTAGCTAACAAAGTAACTAAACCTACAAAATCTTGGCACAGCGGTGTGATGACCAAGGTTAGTTATTGAGTCGGTAGTAGAAAGTACCGTTTACCTTAGGCTCAATCCCCGGATGCGGCGGCGTGGTACATATCTCCATGTCGGTGTGCGTAGTGGCGGGGTATTCCCATTGGACCAGCCCGTCCGCCTCGCGCCTGTAGCAGTACCGGCCCTCAGACCTGTGGTGCACAAACGAGGCAGTAGAGGTATGGGCAGTGAAGAGAGGTAGTGGCCCGGTAAGTTTAGATGGAGTCGTGGGCATAAGTCTTTAAAAATTTGAGCGGGTTTTTAAAGTAAGAAGTTGGGCTTATGATTGGAAAAAATTGCCCAGGCGAGAAATTTAAAACATCGTGGAGAGAGGCGGAAACATATATGTTTCCAACTATTTAATTTATATTGGTAGATGAATTCCAGACGACTTTGCCTTGAAAGACAGAAAAATTATGTACAGTCCAACAAGCACCTAATTATACAGGCAAAAAAGTTTTTTTTTTTGTGTACAAAATATTTATTTTAAGCTTAGTAAAAAAAAAGAGTAAAAGAAAAAAGAATGACATAAAACAATTGACTACTCAGCACACAAATAAATTTGTTTAAAAATAGTTTCAAGTTAGCTGCCTGTATAGTACAGTTGTGGGACGACCGACTGTACTGGCTATACTAGTCCAAAATCAGGGTGCAATATGATTGTAAACCAAAAATTTGCCCAGATTTTGATCATGGAAAGTGAAGCGATTCAGAAATTGTTAGGGTTTATACGGCTGTAAAACTCATAAACGCGAATGTCGCAAAATTACCATGAAACTGCAAAACTTAAGATGACCACAACACTATCTAAAACTATGGGGGCAAACTTATCTAATGACAAAAAACCGTATACTTTAACCCGTGCTCCGGATTTGTGTCCGCCGGAAAAAAACAAAAAGAAAATTATAACATTCCAAAAAGGCGGACACAAGGAATCCTCAAGATCCTTTACACGGCGGTCTCGCCAGCCAGCTTTCTGGAAGAGATCAAAGCGTATTATTCTTGAATTACGTAAAAATATCAGCAAAGAGTTTTGTTATCTCACCAACTCCTTAGAAGATGCGATGGCTCCATTGCGCAGGCGCCGCCAGTCTTCTGTCTTCTTCACACTTATAGCTAAGATGTTGCGTTTTTTTTTATATCAATTTTCGGGATTACAAAGTATTAAAGAAACTCGATTTGTTAAGTATGAAGTTTTTATTCTTACTTTATTATCACAGTGTACACAGCTGATGTTGCAAATTAAATACATTTTTGATAGTAGTATTTAATATTGTGAGAAATTTTACCTCTCTTACCTTGAAATTACAATAAATAATATGTAATAATAAACCATCAATATTTTGTGAATAATATTTTATACAATCAGCAATAAAAAATATTAAGAAACCTTCGGAGTTTACAGTTGGATTAGGTCAAAAATACATTCGTGAGGAAGAAAACTTTCTGCAAATAAAATTTCAAGGAATACAGAGTTCAGGGTCATTGTCAGTCATTCCGATAGTAGTAAACACGCATTAATTGTGTCCTTATACTATAGTTCAATACTTGAACCCACTGCGGGTGCAAGTATTCACTCATCAGGATAGGAATAGTCCAGTCCCAGAGAATGAACACTGTCTAGTCTGACCTGACTTGACCGAGATGACCCGATCAAGTCAAGTCAGACCAAAACGAACATTATATCCTGGACTAATGTCCGGGGTATTTGTTGGAATAATGCACAATTTTATAAATTAAAAGGATCCCAACGCTGTCACCTTATACCGACATATTTCGCGGCGAAATATAACTGGAAATCTTTGGAAAGATGAATGTCTTTGACTATTAATTGAAGCCGATATTTCGCCGCAAAATATTCGACTCATCCGATCCTTTAGAAATCTCTTAGAATTTTAGACCAAAGTAGGTCTTATTTCATAATCCAAATTATGTTCAAGCCTTCAGTTTTATTCTCATTTGACCAAAACTCAAGGCTAGAAGAAGAAGGTACACGAATTCATAAACAACATAAACCAAAGGTTGAAAAGGTCCATAAAGTTCATTTTGTCCGTTAAGATCGCACCATAAAGAACACTAAAGTTCCGAAAGTCCCAAAAACTGCACTATAAATAGCGAGTTTTAAAAGAGGTCGTTAGATGAACAAGGGTTTATTAGAAACGAAAAATAGTACTTATTCAAATTATTGTACTAGACAGTAATTGAGGTATGCGTTTACGCCGACTAACCTTCCAACAATATTGTGACAGTAAAAAATATGTTTTACGTCAAATAACGTCATGTGAATAATGTGTCAAAAGTCAGAAATTCAGATACGCCAAATAGTTACTATATAGCGTTACAAAGTTATTTTGTCGCGTGGCCAAAATCGGAATTGACGCCGCCATCTTGTTTTTACAAACGTTTACTAACAGCGCCCCGCCCCGCGCGTTATTCGAGTGCCAAAAGATTATTGTAGCACTGTAACAAATGTTTACTATTCGGAACTGTTTCCTAAATAGTTTAACCGTGCGTCGTCTTCAGCTGATTGTCACTCTAAGTCAACGCCAAATCATCTTTCAATTAAGCAGATGCACATAATATGTACGCCGAAATTTACAAGAAAATAGAATCGATTCAAAGCCTCGCTCGCTAAACCCTTGTTCGCCCAGAGCCCAGGTATCGCGCTCATGCCGGCAGCGCGGTGGCGCGAGTAGTACCTCTGGAAGGCGGTGCTCCAGCCGGGCGGCGCCGCGCGCGCCTCGTGCGCCGCCAGCGAGCGCGCCGCCGCCGCGGCCCAGCGCCGCCAGTAGCGCGGCGACACGGCGCCGGCGCGGAACGCTGATACCAGCGTCTGCACACGACAATACTCACTTTTAGGTGTAATACACCTAAAGGAATGTCCTAGGCCCTGACAAAATTTATCAGAATATCGAGACAAATACCACGACTTTTCAATGGTACAGTACTCCGCTGTATATGGCACATGGAGTTTCGAAAAAGTTTAGTACTGCACTTATTGTCTTTATGTTTAAAATTACTTGTATCTAAGCTGAACATACGCTTACTACGGTCTTACTATTTCGGAACTTTAATAATAGATCATTAACCTAGCAAAACATTAGCCACTTTGTAACACATTTTTACAACTACTAGAACCCGAAAATGAACTAGAGTAAACCCCACCATGCTTATTTCTGCCGCTGATCAGCATTGGAGTAACCTAGTATGAAGATATAGGTGTCCGTAAAAATAAACCTAGGAAACATAAAATATCTTGACAAAAGTATGCCCTTGGCATTCCATGTGGCAGTAGCCACTTTCCATCAAGTAAGTGTTGGCTTGTTTATCATAATTAATTAAAAGGTGTTCTTGAATTTCCTTATTTAATCAACACATTTTTACCAATTAAAAAAGTCTAAAGAAGGCTGCTAAAGTGTAGCGTTCTTTACAGTTATGCAAAATTACTTTCAATTTTGTTCAATGAATTGTAACACTAACCTGCATCTGTATCAACATCTCTTGCACCGGTGTCAGCACACACGGCTGCAACTGGTTCAGATACTTCAACTTGGCCTCCACAAGATCCGTCAAATCGTCCAAGTCTTCATCTTTCTTGTCTTCATTCAACGTCTCCCCTTTAGTAAACATCAACCCGTTCCCGTAATTAATCGCGTTCTTTGGACTTTCAACACTATCTTCTTCTTTACTGAAGCCTAGACCAGTCCTCTCGCTTGAGAACCCTTCAATGAATTGAGAATATTTCGTGGTATATGCTGGTTCTTCGCCCTTTTTGCGGTCTGGTAGTAAGACAGAGTTTGATATTCTGAGCTTTTTCTTGCCAACATTTTCTCGTCTTTCTTCTGTGTCTAGTAGGTACAAATTCGCGCCTTTCTTTTCGGTTGCTTCAATTTTTTTATCTTCGTTTTCTACTTCTATAGCAAGTGGTGGCGTAGGAGGAACTGACGGTGGTGTGGCAGGGAGATCGTCAATATGTTTAATACTTGGGAACAAAGGTCTTGCTTCAGGAGGCGGTGTTGTATCACCTCTGGGAGAACTCTTAGCACTGATTACGTCATTCGACTTTTGTTCATCGAAAATATCAACATCATTTACTTTGGAAACTTTTGGTAGTTCTCTTTTCTCAATCTCTTCCAATAAATCATCTATGTTAGCACTTGATTTTGTACTAGCTTCTTCTCTTTTCGGTGTGTTGCTACCAGAACTGGGATCTTCTTCAATCATTTTCAGTAACTCTCTTGGTAATTCGCCGCCTAGTTTTTCTAGGATTTTGGCTTTGCTTTTTAGTCTTAGGATAAGCGTGCTTTCGTCTTGACTGTCTTCATCTTTGTCTGGCTTTTTATCCTTTCATATGAAAAGTAAACAAAATATCAAAAATATTAAATTAAGGGTCTGAAAATATTAGCTATAATATAATTACGTTTTTATATATATATTTCTATAAGTACCTCAGATTGAAAACTTTAAACCCATCACATGCTTGATAACATTTCAAAAGTATTGAAAAACAATGATCTAACACAAACTAGTGACATATTTTGTTTATAAATACAGAATATGCCAGAAGTACATGAATTAGATCAATAGGCACCATGTGAAATCATCAACTATGATAAGATATCAAATAAGATTATTTCAAAAGGTTATGAAACTACAAATTAAGATAAGTTTTGAAAAAATATAAAAAATATTTCTCAAACCATTGAAAAGCTATACTTTAGCATTATCAGATGCAGTTTGTCATCATAGGCACTGTTCTAATATATTAACGTCTCTAATAGATACATTAATATATTCAGTTATTTTAGGTTAAACATTTGAAACTCTAGTTAAAAAAATATATATACTTATAATTTTCGTTACACATACCTCTTTGGCCACATCATTATCAATCTTATTCCCAGGAGATTTAGATCCATTATCCATCAACTCAGGTGGTAGTTCAGGTCCTATTGGCACTGAATAGTTAAGCGTGGGAGGTAATGCAGGTCCATACTCCATAGGCTTAGTTTTTGGCTTCTTGTGGGGAACTGTTGGCTTGGTTTGAGTTTTAGGAAGCGGTGGTGTGGTTGGTTTTGTTGGAGTTTCTGCTTCATCATTAGATTCAGAGTCCGAATTGTGGTATGATGTTATTAGTTCTATTTTCCTGGAAAAGATAACAATATAAATGAATACACTTAATAATGGTTTAATGTTTGGCATGCCTTAAGTACATAAATTGTTATGCTCATTAGCTTCATTATATCATGCTTATGAGGCTCACAGTTTTTCATGCAATGATTTCCAGTAGGTACCTACTTTAAAGACTTCTGTGATATTATGAGTGTGTGTTATTGTTTCCTGAGTTTATATCTACAGCTTTGACCAATATAAAATTTGACGAATTGCCGATTTGACGAATATCAGACTTGACCAATGTCATTCATCCCATATTTGTGTATGTATGCAATTTTTAATGTTTTTGTTTATAGTAACTTATTTTTCCCTTTAAGTTGATTTTTTATGCATCATATGGTCTGCAATAAAGATTTTTATTTATTTACAACCACAAACCCAACCCCATCTATACTAATATTATAAAGAAAGCTGAAGAGTTTGTTTGTTTGTTTGGTTGAACGCGCTAATCTCAGGAACTACTGGTTCGAATTGAAAAAATATTTTTTTGTTGGATAGTCCTTTTATTGAGGAAGGTTATAGGCTATACAACATCACGCTACGACCAATAGGAGCAGAGCATCAAGGAAAAAAAAATGTTTTTATAAACATGATATTAAACCTTATCCAAATAAATACGTTATTCATCACAAGTATTTAATTTTGAACAAAATTGCCCTTGACATCGTTTTGATTTCAATGAATATCTTAGGAGATATCATAGTTTTATAATAACTCCGCAAGGCGGCCGGTCATGAGGGGGGATATTATATAAGCAGTCATATCAGTTAGTAATGAGGGTGGCAAAGTTCTAACGACTGAACTAAATTATTGTAATCTATGTCAAGTGATACTTACTCTTCCTCATCATCACTGTGTGCTCGTTTCTTATTGTACTTGCTTCCCTTCTCCTTAGGTCCAGTACCATTCTTGTCTCCCTTCTTGGGAGTCTTAGTAGACGACTTGGTTATGGTTTTGTTGTTCTGTGTGTTTTGTTTCTCTGCTAACGCTTGCTGGTACAGCTGCCATTCTTCCGCTGATACTTCTGCTGTACCTGATGATTGGGTCATTAAATGGTTTTGTTATTATTTTTCCCACTAGGTTTACATGGAATGCAACATTGAAAAATAATTTTTTTAGTTACTATTAATAGACATAAGCTAACTTTTCAAATCTTGATGCTATTCAATAATTTTAAAAAACAGCCATATGAATTTTATTTAGTTTTTTGGTTGTAAGTGAAGAAAGTTATTGAGCCACTATCAGTTGATGTTACATTTAACTTTCCAAAAGTTAAATCATACATAGGTTTCATATGTATTCATTGTGATGACTTCAACCTGCATAAATTAAATAAAAAAATCTGAATTAATTTTAATTATATTTACCGGCTAAATGCAACTGCTGCTGAGCTAACTTGAGTGCTAATAGGTATTCAGGCGGTGCATCCCATGTCACAGCATTGGTTAGTTGGTTCCAATAGTATGTGAAGCCACTGCTCTCATCGTAACATGCTGACCAAGCTGAAAATATAACCTTAATTGAGTTACAGCAAACCCAAGTTGTTCAATAGCACTATGTTTTATTCATCATAGACGGACCCCCGAAGATGCTCTCCAACCAACTCATACATTCTACAATGACATCACATTAACACGATGCCAGTCAACTGCCATGAAAGAAGAAGAAAGAAAGAAAATACGTTTATTTGCGGTGAACATGACGCAAAAAGGAACTTAAACACAAAAAAGAAAATAAAAAAAAAAAAAAAAAAGGCATAGGTACATGCTATGAGAATATCACGCAGTGGTGGCCCAGTGGTAATGAGATGTAGCTTGTGGGTTCGAACCCAGGCAGGAGCTTTACATTGTAAAAATCATTTCATCACCACTGCTCTCAAAACGGTGAAGAAAAACATAGTGAGACATCAACTTAAAGCCAAAAAAATAAATCTGCGACATGACATCTACCAGCCTGCACTGGGCCTGTGTGGTGGACTACGGCCCACTCCCTCTCACAGAGAGGAGCCCTGTGTCCCAGCAGTAGGAATATTATAGGCTGATTATGCCTACACCCATTAAATAACACCATGCTTTTCATAAAATAAATGTTGATTAATAGTAATCAAACCATGTAAATTATTGTTGTTTTTGCACTTGTCTTTTAAATTTAAACCATATTAACAGTGCCCAGTTTTCTTAAGGTTGTGTACACAATCATTATTATGAAGTGATTGAAGTAATTTACCCCACAATCCTCAGTTATAAGGTTGAAAACTCCTTGATAGCTATTCAGCCATTAGCAAGGTTATCAACATCGTCATAGTTAATAATAGCTAATTTCAATGAAAATTACACACACAATTAACAGTTTTTTTTATTGAAAATTTTGTAGTTGGAATTAGAATCATAGTAGTGTATTCTTTTCGATTAACATAAAAAGGTCTTATTCCTGTCTTCATATTAATAGCATATACTCCATGTAAAATACTGATATTCAGCTGCATCCAGTTAGACTGGACGCCAACTTTAACATAATTGGAAAAGGCTACATAGATAATGACCATAGATATCCGATAATGACTTACAAACTTGTATTTGCAATTGATTTTTCTAATGCAATATAAGCATTATCAGCATGTAATGCTTCCACTGCTGAGCAGTGGAAATATTATAGGCTGTGCGGCCCGTGTCCCAGCAGTGAGTGCAGGGACAGAGGACAAAAAAAATAATAATAATAGGATATATATAATATAATAATAGGACAAAAAAAAAACGAAAAAATCATGCATGTCTCTGACGCATAAATACGACACGAGCGGTAGGGGCACGGAAATATGTGTCGCATAAATGCAACACAAATGGTTAAAAGGTTGATTAAGGTAATTCACGGTTTTTAATCATTGCAGTCAATAATTATTATTATTTGGTTAGACACACTAGCAGCTAATTAGCTGATGTGTGTGTATCAAATAGCTTGGAGATATTTAATCTGTCCAGTTGATTCTTGATGCAGTTCAGTGTGTGTGTCAATGTTGATAAATAATTTAAAAATTGTTAACAGACATCTGTAGTTATCATTAACCATGGTTCTTGTTAATAATGTTCCAATTAGTACATTCGTGAACTAAGCCATATAGCTTTATTTTACACAAGCTTCTGCTCACGGCTTTGTCTGCATGGATGTCAGAAATTATCCTACGGGAACATGCTACCGGGACAAAAAGTAGTCTATGTCCTTCCCCAGGATGTCACTATCTCCTTGCCAAATTTTATTGCAATCCGTTCAGTGGTTTAGGCTTGAAAAGGTAACATACAGACAGTTACTTTGAAATTTATAATATTACTAGCAGCGCCCCACAGATTCACCCGCATACGTTTCCAGTGGGAATATCGGGATTAAAACTATACTATGTCCTTTCCCGGGACTCAAACTATCTCTATACCAATTTTCACCTAAATTGTTTCAGCGGTTTAAGTGTGAAGAGGTAACAGACAGACAGAGGATAGTATGGATTACATTGTTGGTAAGAAAGTGAAAAACAGCTGTTAGGTTCATGATACATACCTTATCTCAACATCCAAAGCAATATTATAAAGTTTAATAAGAAAAAAATACCATGAGTTGAACAGGAATAAATTGTTGTGATTGCCTTTGCAATAACAATATATTAACATGTGATTTTTCCTTATAGCATTTAACTCTCAAGGATATCTAACTCAATATGAAACCAACTTAATGTTTACCTAATTGCTTGGAAATAACCACAATAACAATGGAAATAACTTACGGCAATGAGGTATTGGCGCTGGATGCACGGCGCCAGATGCATCCCCAGTTGCAGATGCATATGGATAGTTTTGTCCAGGCAATGGTGCCGTAAGAGCCTTCCTATAATCTGTTCCTGGTGGTAAAGGCGGGGCACGCGCCCCGTCATCAGATTCTTCATCAGAATCGCCGTAATTGGCTAACAGACCAGCCAGCGGATTCGCTTTACTCATAGCGACACAACTACAAAGTTCCGTACGCAGAAATACCCCTTTCTTGTATCTAGTTTATATTAAATATTACACTAGAACTAATTTTAAATAGTTTTTTACTATATTTCACGTCTGGTTTAACATAAAAACGACATTTACGACTAAAACATTTTCAACACGCTCACTCGGATTCGCACTTTTGACACTTAATGGTCGCCATTTTGAGCGAAAATTTAATGGCATGATTGACACGCCCGTTCCTATACACGCAGAATCATTAAAACGTTTTTTACACAAAATTTTACTTTTTTAAATCCATAACCTGTCTTTTTTCCACCGCTACTACAGAATCCATAATCCTGCTGCTTAGGCAGCACTTTCAGAAGTCACGGCAGTTAGCTTTAGTTAAAAATAAATTAACCATTCAGTACATACCGATAGCGCATTCTATTGTTCTAAATAATAGTAAGCAGTCCAGTGTTTTAACACATTTCACGATAGATGGCACTACGTGTTCCCCTGTGGACAACTCTCTATAATCACGCTCATATTACCAAAGGGGTGGATAGAGGTGTTTTGGCACTTTTACAATCGCCATATTTATGTTTCCAATAAGGAGTAGGTTGCGATTTTTTTGTAGATATAGGTAAGTAAATTATAGTACCTATCCCTAAAGATGCATCTACTAGACATCGAGGCTACTTTTTGTAGAATAACATTTAGCAATATAATAACCGACCGACCGATGATCTCAGTAGAGCCTCCGAAAGAGTGAGTCGAACAAAACGAAGGTCATGTCAAATCACAAATGCCCATATATGTAACACCCAGAATCATAAAGATCGGAGACGCTACACTCGAAGCATGTTTACCTAGGACAAACTGTCCCTGTTAGGTAGGTCCAACTTCGAGAAAGAGGGCAATCGTCCGTCGGCGTCGTCGAATCCGACTCGGCTGGGCAGCGTTCGGGAACCTACGCTATTGCGTAGCTTCTCGTCCCACATACCTCAGTGTATACTCAAGACGAAAGACTTTGACCAGTGCGTGTTGCCAGTGATGACATATGGCACTGAAACTTGGTCGCTCACAATGGGCCTTATTAGAAGACAAAAAGTCACCCCTACGGCAATAAATGGAGAGAGCTATGTTTGGAGTTTCCCTGCGTAATCTAATCTGAAATTTAGAAATCCGCAGGAGAACCAAGGTAACCGATATAGCCCGAAGGTAGTAGGCAGGGCACATTGCTCGCAGAACAGATGGCCGATGGGGCCGAAAGGTTCTGGAGTGGCGACCGCGTACCGGAAGACGTAGCGTAGCGTAGACGTGCTTGGGGGAGGCCTATGTCCAGCAGTGGACGTCTTTCGGCTGAAATGATGATGATGATGAACATAATAACATTAAGTAACTTTCTAAGTATAACTTTTACGGCTTTTGCTATAACGTTTTGTTATCTATTGTTGTCCACTAACACTTGTAAACTTGCTCCATAAAAAGTAACTCTGGTGTAGATGGACCTTTATAAAAAAACAAACTACCCAGTTATAATTATTTTTACTTTATTTAATACAAAACTATCTTAATTAGGTATGTATAGGCACGTGTATAAAAATATAAATAATATCTAGTCTACAACTACTTACTTGTTTTATACAATAATATTATACAGTTTTATGAGTAGGTATGGTAACTATTTTCTATCTTAAGAAGGAAGGAACCATAGAAATGTAAAAAACATCTATGGTAGGTACGGATACTCATTATGATCATTACGGGTAAAAACTATTAGAATTATTCTAGTTACATAAGTTCAAGTTCATTGGTCATACAATATTTACCTAAAATATTAATCAGGCAAATTATGCTAAAAGACTATGTTTGAAAGAAAAACTTTTTTTAAACGTTCAACGCTACTTTTAGACAAAAGAAGGCTGACGACGAAATAAAAGATAAATCAACACTACTGTATCTGTACATTGATTTGTTTTGTTTGATTAACTTGGAGAGTAATAATAATAATATTTTTGAGTTGTGTGATCTAAGTAGATCAGATTAATTAGGTACCTACAATGAATGAATTGGTTTAACAGTTAACAGGGCATAAAATGGATATTTCTAATTAAACTAAAATTAAGTTTTTACTTTTGGTTATTCATGTAAGATGATTCATAACAACCATACTTAACCATTTCAAAACATCTTGGTAGGTAGGTATATTTACAATTTTCCTTTTTTGAAAATCTTTCGATTCAAAATACTTTCATATGTAACAATATGGCTTTTACAACTAAAATATAACAGAATTAATAACTTACTAAATTGTAAGAAGAAACAAATATAATGTAAAATTTATTTCCTCTTTGTAGGTAAACGAGTCAACAATACAGACGAGCAACTTATTTATAATATCTTTAATTCTTCGGTGACAGATAACGGACTTAAAATTAGGACTATTTTTAATTCGTTACCGTTTGACAATGCAGGGTTCACAAGTACCCTCTTTTAAATAAGCAGGGTGGCACTGAGGGCATTTGGGGTTCTCCCCAAAGCTTTGTCTCCCAGGCCTTGCTAAGGGGACTTGGAAAGACGTCTCAGCATTGTCACTCTCATACCCTGGGTGAGCATTATCTAAAGGAAACACGTAATCAGGGATGTAGTACGAACTAATATTGTACTCTGTGTGACTCGGTTCAGGAGTAGTCGTCTTTGGTTCAGGTCTGGTCACGCTGCTGAACGGACTCTTTCCTTGTATCGACCTCGTCTGCAGAACATTCGTAGTGTTCGTTTTGTTGCCTTCCTTTGGAGGTATCAGGTCGAAGGCAGGGACTGCCCATTTCCATTCGTAGTAAATTGGGGGACCGACCGTCGTTGATGGGATCGCAGCAGAGTCAACTTTTGGAGGTAATAAAACTTTTTCAGGTTCATTGATTCCTTTGTCATTACCATGTGTTGGTGCTTTTTCTTCGGCAGCTGCCTTGGGTTTGGTGTTGACGGAGTCAAATCTCGTGCCTTCAGAGAATGACTTATCATTATCAGTTTGGAAGTTATTAAAACCATTGCCGAAGTTCTTGTGTTTTCGAGGAGTTCTATCTTCTTCTGAGTTCGCTGGTCCAGCTGGTAGATGACCGTTCAGGTCAATAATCTCAGATTTAGACATCGCAGTCTGGTGTACATCAGGGGATGTGGGATCGAAGCGTTTGATGAACTTGAAGACGGGGTCTGCAGAAGGTTCTACGCTCGAATCTACCTCTGATTCTTGAGTAGGGGCTGCAGGAGGGATCAGGTCAATAGCTGGTGGAGTGACACGTGGTCTTGGCTGATTTTGAGTGAAGTTGCTGCTGGGTGTTGGCGTGAACGTTGCGTCAGGTCCTTGTGATGCGGCCTCATCGAGGTGGTCAGTGTTTCTGAAGGATCCAAAGTTGGAGTTGGTGTTGATGTTGGTGTTGGCCTTGACTCTGCTGTGGAACTTGCGACCGGTAGACCAGGCGGTAGGAGGCCTGTAGTTCTGCTTTCCACTGTCTAAGTCATTGTTGTCGACGTCAGATATAGAGTCAGCTACGCCGACGATGCTGTTGCCCGGGTGCACAGGGAACTGGAATGAGAAATATGAATTAATTAAAAATATTATTCAATTCTCGGTAGCTTATGAAGATTACAATCAGTGTTATTAAGCACCTACTCATAAGGGAAGATCATTATTATGTGGTTTAATTAAATATTATATTACGAAGGAAGTAGGTACCTAAAGTGAATTGATCGCATCAGTTGACGCACGAATTAATCGTCTAATTAAACCATTATTATCAGTAGGTATGACCTTAATCATATAACCTAATAAGGAAAGAAATACGTTTAATTTATAACCTTTCCAAACATTTAAAAAATTAATTAGGTACTTTAGAATCGGTATACATCTACTTAAAAAAGTTGACTAAATAACTTTATGTTATCCGTTGTCCGTTGCCCCCTAAAAAACCCTGTATTCCCGTTCGTCCCACCGACTTCGTCCCCGTCGTGGGACGAACGGGAATTTACAAAAATAATATTAAATTAACGTTGCTCCACAAAGTAACTTCGGTGTGGATGCACCTTTAGGAAGGAACATTTTACTTTACATTACTAGGACCGGTAGTTACTTTACTAGGACTAGGACCTAGGTATGTAGTAAAGTTAGCCAACAAATTGATGGAAAAGGGCAGTGGTGGCCCAGTGGTAACGGTCCGTCGGGACCGAAGTCGTTACGAGCTTTTGTAGGTCGTGGGTTCGAACCCAGGCTGCGTAAATAATATCATCAATACTGCTCTCAAAACGGTGTAGGAAAACATCGTGAGGAAACCGACATGTCCTAGAACCAAAAAATCGAAGACGTGACACCTACCAACCCGTACTGGGCCCGCGTGTTGGATTTCAAAACTCAAAGCATTTATTTCAATTAAACCATGTACAGGCACTTTTGCAGTAAATATTAAATAGTCGGTAATTTAATCAGAAAGTTGAAGCTAGATTACGGCCCACACCCTCTCACCGAGAGGAGGCCTGTGTCCCAGCAGTGGGAACGTAATATATTTTTTTAACCACTAAGTACCTAAGTAGTTAGTTAAATTACGTACTTCTTTCTACCGATGACAAAATAAAAAGAATCGTTATCTTCAAGACGTGTCATAACCGCGAACGTGTGAATCACTACCTATCCTACGCACAAACATACCTAGTTACGTACCTAGTGTGAAGCCACAGGTCACAGGCTATGGGTCGCGAAGACCAAGCAATCACCATACGGAAATAATATGTAATATGAGTGTTTTATTATGAGTTATGATTATTTATGACACTAGTAGGTAATTTAAGTTACCTATGGCCACACAGATTGTCTATTGCCTACCTATTATAATAAACCATTAATATTCATATGCAAGCTACTTCGTTATTTTGTAACGTATTAGGACATATGGGAACGCAAAACCATCCATTTTTATACATATACAGCGGGAGCAGGGTTGCTCGCAGGCGCGGATACAGAAGGGGGCAACAGGTGCAGTTCCCTGGGCTTCGACCCAAGTGAATCTAAAACTCTAAATTTTACATAAACATAGATTTATAACCTATATTTGTCGTAATCATTCTCGAGTTTATGGAAAATTGGTGCCGAAGGTTCTTTTAAAAAAGCTTTCAAGGATTGAACTTCGCCCTTCCTCAGAGAGAAAAATTTAACCCCCCCCCCTTCCCCCCTTGAGTATAAACCTAGATCTGTGCCTCCTTGCTCGACGCCGCTTAAGAATAGTCAATCAACAAAAATTACTCATATTTCAAGCATTCCAGAACTGACTGATTTCAGAGGCCGTGGTGGGCCGTATTTACTCATCACTAATGAACCCTCCTTTTCCCCTACAAGACGTGTGGTTCTTACCAGGTTATGATCTGACCATTCACCCAACTAGCGGGTTTTTATATCTCCAGCTCTGCATAGACAAATACTTCTCTTCTTTTTAATATGCTCTAAAAAAGAAAGGAGGGTAGATTTCGAATATGCAGGCCTCCTGGCTCCCCTAGAGACCTTTGTCCATCACATAATCATTATAGAAGATAAAATTCTATACCTTAGTTTCAGCCTCCCTCAGTATATCGTAATAGGGGTTGTATGGTGGCGCGGACAGGATGTCGGGGCGCGGAGTGCGCAGGCGCATCTCATCGTCTGACACGAACGGCTTGTCGCGTTGACCTGGATATGGACAAAAAAATTAGATTAAGTAGAGGACTTTTTATAAATGTAGGTACCCATAAGCTTTCCCTATTTAACAAAAACATTACTTTTATGTTTTGTAGGTACGTGACTACGTTTATCCTCGACTACACATAGTGTCCTAAACCAGGCCACAAAAATGATTATGTTACTAAATTAAAAATACACGATAATTAATCCTATATCGTGGGTGCAACGTGAACAAGGTGCTTAATTACCCACACAGATCATCTAAGTATAATCAAATCCTAACTGTAAAACAATCTCACAGCTTCAAACTGCATCGTACAGACGCCAGCACATCAACCTACTACAATCTGTCAGATTTCTGTAATAGATTTTCAACTTTATCGCTAAAGCATAAGGTTCAATGTTGATTGTGAAAATTTGACAGTTAGGGGTAGGTTGATGTGCTGGCGTCTGTACAAAGAACAAACTCACCGACATAATTATAATGGTTATAAAAAAACAATAACTGTTATAAGATGTAACGAGTATAATGAGTCTTATGAGTCTACTAAATACCCATTGTTTGCGGTTGCTAACTAGCTACCGGTGACCGCAGTCAACCTGAAAACCTGTTTATTTATTTAACGTTAGCTTTTATGGTTTCAGTTAGGTTAAGGATTTTAATTTAGCGTTATTTTTGGATCTCGGATAAACCAAAAGATTCTGATATAGGTAGGTAGTAATTACTAGATATTTTTTAGTGCAAATCTCATGTTAACTCTTCTATATAGTAGGTACCTAAATCTTATAAAAACCCAGCTAAGTGCGAGTCAGACTTGCACAAGAAGGGTTCCGTACCACATGGCAAAAAACGCCGAAAAACACGTTTATTGAATGGAGACCACTTCAATTTTTAACATTATTTTATTTTTATTATTTTTTATTATAGCGGCAATTATAGAAATACACACTGTGAAAATTTCAACTGTCTACCTCATAGAAATATTAAAAAAAACATATCTATGTTCTACCTATTACGGTTCATGAGATACAGCCCGCTGACAGACAGACGGGCGGACGGATGGATGGACAGCGAAGGCTTAGTAATAGGGTCCCGTTGCCACCCTTTGTGAATGGAACCCACAAGCCACCACCAAACCACAAGAAAAACCACAAGTACACGAAGAACCACAAGAATAAATAACAATGATAATACTTAGATACGAGATTTCACAGCCGATTAAATTGGCTTTCAGAAACCGACGGTTGAGGTGCTCGGTGCACTAATGATAGGTATCGACCCGTCAAATTCTACTGCTGTGCCTCATATATTACAGAACAAACGTGCTTACATGGCTCTCAATGACCCCATGGTAAATTGCCATACCTACCTAGGTATTGCACAATTGGAACGTTATCGTAATTGGTTTAATATTAGCAATCTATAAGTCATATAAATCAGGAAGATATTGGCACTCATCAGGGTCTTGGCTTAAGTCGTCTTTGACACCCAAGAGTATTGGAAGACACTATCATACTTATTAATAGTCATAATTATTTCAAAATTAGCTTCTAATTCAGTCGGTATTAAAAATGAATAACAATACATTACGCCTACTCTTCAATCATTAAGTTATTAATCTCGATGGAAGATGTTACATACCTACACATCCGTGTAGGTATGTAACATCTATGGATCCCCATAACCTCATAAATTAGATATTCTTTAACCACAGGGGCAATTAGAGCGGCCGTGTACGAGCAACGACGGAAATGACCGAGCGAGGCTATTATAGAGATAATATAACTACAGTAGATTGAATTAAGGCATTTGTGAGTTCTATGTACTATAGTGCTACCATTTACCGGGTAATATGTCTTTCATTGACTTGAATGAGCCCTGGCGGCTGATAGTATGTCATGCTCACACAAATGTCTCGCTGACGGTGGCGTGTGTGTTGGATCATTTAGCTCCCTTCAAAATGGTTGAGCTGAATGGTACTGATCTATGCGTCATGTTCGTGAACGGGCGCCGTCAGTTGGGGCTGGTCATCACTCAGCTGCCTCGGCTTATTTTGAATTGTTGTTTTGTTACTATTTGCTGTACTCTGGACGCTTTTAACGCGTAGTAAGTTTCTTTTTTTACATCGTTCTCACATAATTATAAATTCAAAATAAATGATGTAACTAATATTTTTGTAAAACTATAATTTAAAATAGTGTCCATGGAGTTTCTTGCCCGTTCTTCTCCATAGGTACCTACGCTTTGGAATGGGCAACTAGCTTCATATTTTCTGACTGACCGACTTCTTGACAATTCAAAAGTGCCTGTAAATGGTTTAATTGAAATAAATGCTTTGAGTTTGAGTTTTGACCAAATCAAACACGATGTTTATTTTTCAGGTCAGATTAGAAACGAAATACTTTGAAATTTCCATTAATTGGAGAGGCGCCAAAAGAAGAAGAAGACCGAAATACGATAGGTACCTGCCTATGTTTGTAGAGATGGAACACATAGATACATGAAGGAAGTTATCTTCAAAACAATATTTGTTTATTCGAGGGTACAAACGTTTTTCTAGGGGTCACATGACAGCCGGGAACAATAAAATAATTGTAGATAAGTAGGTACGTATAGTCGTAGATACAGATTTTTCATGTTTTCAGCATTTGACTATTCTGTTTGATTTTGTGGTCAGTAAATCAAGACATGGCTTTATGCCCAAGCACAAAGTTTGATGGCAGTGGGCTGGTCATGTTTGTCGAAAGACCGATGTTCGGTGGAACAGACGAGTCCTGGAGCGGAATCCGCATATCGGCAAGCGTAGTGTGGGACGCTCCCCAGCTATCGATGGACGGGCGGCCTAAAGAAGTTTGCTGGGACAGACTGGATGGGGAAGGCGGAGGACAGGGTCCCATGTTGTAGCACAGCTTGGGAGAGGCCTATGTCCAGCAGTGGACTGCGATACGCTGAGTTGATTGATTGATTGACAAAGTTTACATAACTCGAAAAACAAACAAAAACATGCTTCTAGACTATGTAACACAACACACATCACTATTCGTCTAAGTCAAGGGCACGTGGGACTACGTGTATTGATGCAACATGATCACGGTTGTCTGCTTCCGCGCACTTTCCGGCGTGTTCCGTAGTGTGACCGTGCTTTTATCAATGATTGCGAAACTTGTTGCTTTGATTATGACTTGTTTTGAACTAGTTTTTATTGACCGATCGCCTGTCACATAACACACATCACTATCAGTCTAAGTCAAGGGCACGTGTGATTACGTTTATTGATGCAATATTATCACGGTTGTCTGCTTCCGCGTACTTTCCGGCTTATTGCGTAGTTAATGTGACCGTGTTCTCATCAAAAATAGTGAAACTTGTTGCTTTGATTCTAACTGGTGTAATACTAGCTTCTATGACCAACCGCCAGTCACATCGCACACATCACTAGGTATACGTCTATGTCAAGGGCACGAGTGTATGATAACGTGTATTGATACAACATTATCACGCTTGTCAGCTTCCTCGCACTTTCAGGCGTGTTGCGTATTGTGACCGTGCTGTCAACAATAGCGATACTTTCTTTGATTCTAACTAGCTTTTTTGAATTGAGGTGAAGCTTGAGTTTGTTCAGCGTACCTATACCTAGTAGTCGGTTGGACTACATTAATAAGCTTTTCTAAATCTGTTGATTAGATAGAACTTGATAGTATTTCTATTACGACACTTCTTACCTATTCCTCATCATTTAGCCGAAAGATGCCCAATGCTTCACAAAGGCCTCCTCCGCTTCCTATCATCACCCCATAATATGAGATACCTCTAATCTATAACATTATATGAGATTTTATTAGACCTATCTATATACTAATAATAATAAATCTGGAGACTTTGTTATTTTTTTTGTTTGAACGCACTGGTTTCTGGAACTACCAGGCGGATTGGGAAAAATATTTTAGTATTTGATAGCCCAGTTTTTGAGAAAGGCTATTTAACATACGAAAGGATTTTTAGATGCCGAGCAAAAAGAAAAAAAAAGTCAGAAAGAACTCTTAAGGAAAACGAAGTAATAGCGTGGGCAGGCGGTTTTGTACACTCTCAAACTTTTGGAAATACTCTGGCGATTCTCACGAGTAAATCAACTATCATTTTACAATCAATTACTGCGAGATATTCATTTGATTTTCATTTATCCTTTGAGTGATGGGCGTAAATGCTCACGATTTAGAATATTTTTTTCATTATTTATGTAAGACTTCGTTCTTAATTTATAAACACTAGACGTTGAACTTGAAAACTATGATAAATGTTGCAGATATAAATGATTAATTTCAATATATTTATTTCTCTGAAACGTTGACCCGTTAATCAAAGGAGCAACAAGATCTGAATTATAAGTGAACCGCTAATTATTTTCTACCTCGACCTCCTAATAAAAGTAATTTATATGCAAAAAACTTAAATTCATCTGCACTTTAAGAAGTCTATAATCATGGAAGTAATTAGTATTGTGTCAATCACGCGTCAAGTTCATAGACATAATGAATTAAGTTAAAAATATATGTATAATTATGCGGACATCAGAGCCTTCAAGAAAATTAACTTAGTAAATTACGTTCATCAACTTATCATTACCACCCAAGATCATCAATCTCTATAATAATGATCTTCGAACAAAATCCTTCCCATTTTTCAAATGATATTTTCACAAGCCTAAGAGTGATTGAATTCGAGTTTTTCCAGAAAACCATAAAAAAAATGAATGTTCGGTTTATTATAACCTTTATAGTCGTAAAGAATGACAATAAGTATTTTGGTTGTTGATTAATTTATTTATATATAATAATAGGTACAAAGACAATAAATTAACAATGTTAAATGTATACCTACCAACAAACTTACAGTCCTATCCATCCCGATCATATCAAACATTATTTTGATATGCAGATTGACTATACACGTTTCGCGGACAATTTTAAATTGGTCTCAACACACAATTTTAAAAGACCTTCAAACTACCGAGATCTATACTTAAACTAGCATATGAATACCTATAAGCATTACTTGAATACTATTCAAATTCAGTACCACTTCGGAATTTAGAACATCTGGCACTATTTATACGAGCACCTAACTGCCAGACTGAAGGTAAGGCTTGATCCTTGCTTGATTGTGTTTGCTTCGAACATTGATATTGGAGATAATTTGATATGATTGACGGCGCGTGGGCATAGATGTATAGACTGATAGTTTTGCTACTTGATTATGACTAGGTACAATAGGTCCAAATAAAGCTGCGTGCAGAAGCTACAAACGCTACAAAATGTGGTTATTTGTAAGTCTCTTTATTTATTTATTTAGAGACAACAAACAATAATAGAGATAAACTTAATAATAGAGCTAAAATGGTGGTGGTAAATGCTAAATGTCTTGTTTTTTTAGTATCTGAGTAAAGCCTGTTAGCATAAGTCGTATAATGTAGTAGAATATTCAATTAATATATTATTAATAAATTAAATTATTATTTATGAGTGCATAATGCAGGTGTTCGCTTAGACCTACATTGTATTAACAATACCAACAAATATATAATAATAATAATAATAAACTTGTGGATTCTGAGGTACCGTATTACAAGTATGTGCCCGACCCAGTTCTTGAAAATGACCATGTCACGTTGTACTGGGATCGGTCTATCATTACTGACAGGACTATTGTCGCCAATAAGCCTGATATAGTGGTGATAGATCGATTAGCGCGCCGCACAATGATTGTCGATGTTACCATTCCACATGACGGGAATCTCGTGAAAGCTGAGAAAGAGAAACAAATGAAATATCTTGACTTAGCACACGAGGTTGTTGACATGTGGAATGTGAGCTCGGCTGTCATTGTGCCGATTGTCGTATCGGCCAATGGCCTTATGGCCGAAGGCCTCGATGAACATCTATCGAGGCTTTCGTTAGGCGGTTGGATCAAGAGCCTGATTCAGAGGGCAGTACTCCTCGATACGGCTCGCATTGTGAGGAGGTGCCTGTCTCTGGAGCCCTAACCACCGGTAGCTTGGACCCTGTTCCCGACACCGGCGGACTACTATTTTTTTATATTTTTAAATGTTTTTTTTTTACTTATTTTTTATACTTTAAGAAATATTTAAAAATATAACCGAATATGTAAATAGATAAATAAACGAAATAATAATAATAAACCCGCAGGGCAGCATGTGGCGAGCTGTTGGGCAGTAGCGACCCCACGGACCCTATCTCCCGGGAGAAGTCTTGTTCCTCATCTCTGGCTTGCCTTTATTGGCCGGCTGGAGTGAAAAATGACGAGGAACAGAGCTCCCACCTCATTCTTGCCTTTATTGGCCGGCTTGAGTGGAGATTCGCAAGAGCAAATGTGCTCGGAGGAAGGAAGTATTCCAGTAAGATGCTGGTAGGGATCTTGACCGTACTTCCGGGATTGTCCTGATAGCCGTGGAATACCTCTCCACTCCTCATAAGCACCTCAGGACATGTTGCCCCCTTGTCGCTACGTCACTATGTGCTAGCGACCGTTTCCGGGGGCCCATTATTGAGTGTGCAAGTCACCCCCTGCCATTTTTTCCGTGTATAAATAAAACATTGATCAGGCAGGGGTCATAGTTCTTCCATAGTTCTTAGTAACCAGTCCACTTCAGCCACCCAAACCCATAGTCCAACTTTTTATTTTTTCCTATCCTACAATAGTCCTACACCAACCGGGGGTTATCCTTGGGTGCACTTGCATAGTGCATACAGGGATAATCGTCGGTTGGTGCCGCATTTCATTAAAATTTCCTAAGGGGCCTCTGCGAGTTGGCTTCGGCCCCTCGTAGGCCTTCCAAAGGACCGGGACCCCATGGTCCCGAGATAATTATATAAATTCAAAAATAATAATAATACATCCATTTATTTCAGGTAAATACCTAACACCCATTAATAGCACACGTATAAAATCAAACAGTGAGTTCCACTCCTTATTAAATTTGATTTAAAATCACGTCCATCAATATGTAGGCATTCTAATAATAGTAGTCCCTTATTGCGATTTAATCTTCTTCCTCGACTACTTATCGATTTACTGAGATCATCAGTAATTTAAAAAATGACAAGCACATTGATCCATCTAGGTTCACTAACTCCTACGAGATACAAAATTCTTTTCCCAAGACAGCATTTAGAGTTAAGATGGTATCTATACTATCGCCAACTGCATCTTAGTCTGCAGCCCACCTAACACTTCAACCCACAGATTCGACCCAGATCAAGGTTTCTACGGCAATTCAGAGTAACATCTCCTTGGCCTAACTGCCCATACTGCAGGCGACGGCGACGTAGTGAACTGCATATTATGTAATATCTGGTCATCTAATTTAGAAACGTCTTATAGTACGGGCTATAAATGTTCGTGTTTGAATATTAACAACGACACTTCGATAATAGGATATTTTATAGGGCTATAAACCTTTGTTTGGCTGGTGTTGAATGGAACTACAAAGAAGTCTTGATTGGGATTTAAATTTAGGAATAATAAAGCATACATACATAATCAGCCTATAATGTTCCCACTGCTGGGACACAGGCCTCTTCTCAGTGAGAGGGAGTGGGCCGTAATCCACCACACGGGCCCAGTGCGGGTTGGCAGATGTCACATGTCTTCGAATTTTTGGTTCTAGGACATGCCGGTTTCCTCACGATGTTTTCCTTCACCGTTTTGAGAGCATAAATCAACGTAAACCCAAAGCAGAAACTCTTGTGTCATTTGGTGTATCAAACTTGCAAAACTTTTGTCGTTTTTCAGATGCCATGAAACCAGGATTTTTTTTTGTTACAAGAACCTTTTTACTCATAATTGCTCGACACCTTCAGATTTTCTTGTTATGGCTTGGTACATAGCACCATTTTAGGTGGCAAAATTATCTATCTCTCTGATTAGAGATGAAACGTGAGAATTCCATCCAAGACTAACAAATTCATGCTGGAAAGAGTTTGGCTATAAATAATCATAATCATTATCATAATTCTTCTGCCCTTTTACTAAAATATTTGGGGTAGGCGCAACATGTCTACTTCTACCATAATCCACACCGGTTACTCACTCATTTCATTTTTTTTTTCATTTCAGTTAATCTTTATCGGCTATAATAATGTAAAAAAAAAATGTAGACAAAGACTCACCTATTAGCAGGTTAGCGGTATAATCCCGCTCTGACATGGAGCAGTTGACCATGTACCAATGGTCACAGATGAGCATGCGTTGCTGGAACAGCGTCATGTTGGGGCACTTGTAGCTAAACTGACGGCCCAGCCCGTCACACATGTGGTACACCTGGAAACAAAAGAAAAGATGGTGTTGAGGTTACATATGAGAAATGACGTGGTTATATGAGAAAAGACAAATACAGACAAATTATATCTTCACATTATTAAAAGATGTAAATGAACTGAAGAAGAGTATAAACTATATAACCTAGCTTGGAACTCCATCGATATAGAAAGCACAAAATAGTAGAGTTGTTTAAAGCTAATCAACTGGAATTGGAAACGTAAACGAATAGTTTGAAATGAAAATATAATTGATAACGGTGGTTGTATGTACCAAATTCAAGAAAAGTAGATAATAATAATTGGAAACGTAAACGAATAGTTTGAAATGAAAATATAATTGATAACGGTGGTTGTATGTACCAAATTCAAGAAAAGTAGATAATAATGATGGAAGCTAATTGCTCAAAACGGTGAAGGAAGGAAAACATCATGAGGAAACCGGCGTGTCCCAGAACCAATAAATTCGAAGACATCTACTCGTCATATCTACCAATCCGCACTAGGCCCGCGTGGTAGATATTACACAAAATAATGGGTCATGAGCAAAGTCCCATCATGTACAATAATATCAGCCGCTATCTGTCTCACTGCTGAGCAAAAGCGTTTTATACCTACGGAGTAAAAATCGAGCACTGCTTGCACATAAAGTGTTGTCAATTTCAAATCAGACCAATATCTGCATGTCTTATCCCGATGTTTGCCTTCACAGTAGATCATTAAGTCATTAGCGTCTGCGATTAAAAAAACATGTTTGGATTTAAATAATTAACACTACACAGAAAAACTTAGGAAGCGACAATTATATCTCAATTTAGTTATATTCGTACACAATACGTGCACACACGGTCGGGCGGTCGCTTCCGACAAAGTACTCATCAGGAAGTTTATATAATGCTGTTAAACTCTTTGTGCTACCGTTTATCAGAACCTCTAGACCATGGCCATTCAGCTTAATTATTATAAATATATTAGTTGTTATTCTTCATATAAGATTTAAGGAACTCTATAAGTCGTCACTATTAGCAATCGTAACATCAGCTGCTGAACAAAGATTCATTTTAATTATAAACATTGTCTGTTTTATTAAGTCTACTGTCTGGTAATAATTTTATAATTCGAGTGAGCAGGGTGGCTGGTAATGGATGGTAAAGAGAGGCTGATGATCGTGACAAGATAGTTCGAGATAGTAAGGTAAGGGTTAGCATTAATAATAATTGAAGTAATGCATAGACTGGTGATGCGAAAACATAATAACAAGGTCATGAGGAAAATGTGGGATATGATTGAGGATGACTATAAGAATAGGAGAAGACCAAAGAAACGATGGATGGACTGTGTGAAAGATCATAATTATTATAGTTAGAAAGGGGGCGACTACAGACTTGACGACTAATAGAGAAGTATGGAGGAAGAAGACATGTTGCACCGACCCCAAATTAGGATAAGGGCAACAGAATGATGATGACTGAGTGATGGGGCCTCTAAGTACAGACGCTATCACATCAAGCTACCCGAAACTCAAATTTTCCCAATCAACTTTGAACCTAATACCTACTTTAGCGTTAAAGTTGAAAATCTATTAAAGAAATTTGTAGTAGCTTGATGTGCTGGCGTCTGTACATGGATAAACGTGCAGCATACAGCATGTATGCCAAACGTGATTCTAGTGTTTAAACACCAATTTATAGAATTACATGAAACTTAACAAAACCTTTAGGCTCCAACTCGTGATCATACGTCAATTGATAGACACATAACCGAGCGAGCTGACATAACAATGAAGTAACAAAACAACGTGAAGTTCAACCGTGTCTAAAATGTTTTGGAGATGAGTCATACATCACGTATGAATTCAAACAGACTCCACATACGGAAATTAGTAGAACAATATCGCTAAGGGAAACCACGGTCGGTTTTTTGTGGCAATTTGCCGGAGTGTTAACACCAAAAAATTGAACTTGATAAAAAATAAGACGAGGTGTGATTGAGTTCTAAACAATGTTTTTGTTGAGATTAATACATTAATCCAAATTCCATCCATTCTATGGGTCTTCCGCATACTCTTTTAATGTTTTAAAAATTAAGTTTAAATTATTTTGGTGAAGCTGTTTTTGCTCGATGATGCATTAAAACACCGCAAAATGGAACTTCTCGCTTGTCAGTTCCAATCCTCGCTAAGCTTACAATAAAACCTCGCCCTACGGCTCTATGTGAGTAATTTTCGATCTTTAACGGCAATTGACTATGAGTACCTAGTTGCGAATAACCTTTTATAAAAACCATCAGATCACAAAGACAAAACAATAACACTTCCAAGAAGAAGTATTTTGATAACAATTATCTCTGTAACACAATATTTATAAACACGGGTTCGTTGATAAGCAGTCAGTCCTCACAGTTTTTTCCACACACGTACAAGAATGTTTTTCAGTTTTTATAGGGGCAAAAAAGTAAATATGGAACAGTTTTGCAATTATTTTGATAAAACTTTGACTAATAGTTTAACTAAAAATAAACCCACGTTTGAGATACCTACAAATAAGCATCTAAAATGTAGTTGCATAGTTCATACTGATGGACTTTTCCGTTCTTAAGCCTTAAAAGCCAAAAAAGAACATACAGGCAACTTTCAAAAGTTCCATAAAGCCACAGCTGATACAAAGATAAATTATTTTAATTCTGTAAGTAGGTTTGTACAAACACTTTTACACGTCAATCATATTTTTTCAAACTAGATGAGGTCGGCGTTTCCTATCTGACTACTCCGAGAAGAAAGCCCGAAACAGAGTCAGGGGTCACAGTCTCTTTTAAATTAGATACTGAAGTACCCAGTTCAAGATTGTTACCCACGCGATCAAAACATCAACCTCGTTCAAACATTAACTAATATCTCTCATGAGAAAAAACATAAAGAACACACATGTAAGCTTTTAAATACACTAATTATTTCTCGAAAAGTTGCCTTGCATCTCAGGTTGTGAAACAATCCTAATCGTCTTCGTGATTGCGTTTCATAAATGTTTTTTGTCCATGTTATAATTTGTGGCAATTATTCTTCGTATAATGTACCTACTCGTATCATCGGTCATTAGATGTCTGAGACTATTGTCAAGTAATGCCGTCTTTCAAAGTAGGCTGTCAGGTCACTGTGCTAGGCTAATATGTCAAGATCTGAACATAAATCTTGCTCTGTAATTAGTGTTTGTTTTGTCTTCGAAATAGTGTTGACAGAACGTCAGGTACAGAAATAGATTCGTGATGATGACATGATTTTCAAAAGCGTTTATTTTAATATGTTTTACTATTTTATGTGCCCTGATACCTGCACCTTATTGACGTTACTGATGGCGGCAAACGCCTACCATTCTGGGTTTGATTCAATTTCAATTGTCATCGACACGCTAAGAAGAAGCTATGTTTTGTCAAAGTGTCCATAGGCTTGACTTCTTTCTTCTCGTAAACATAACATCACGCCTGTATTTTCCAAGGGGTAAGGCAGAGATTTATTTTTAGTCCCTACACCCACATTTCGTCAATTATGTTTATTAAGTCTCGTGTAAAAGGGGGTGAGCCTATAATTGCCATCAACCGCACCACCTAATAACGACAACTACGAGATAATAAATAAACACTCTTTGCACTAATTAGAAATTGTTACTACTGGGTGCGTCTCATAACGTATAAACTCATTTGGTCTAATTTCATTTTATTATCGTTCATAAGATATAATCAACGTGAGATATACCAACTGTTGATATAATTTCTTTACATATAACATTTATTTATTCTAAAACTTAATTAGTATAACGTTGTTTGATATAACGTTTATGTAATCGAAAATCATTTGGTCTAACGTTTAATATGTATATTGTTTATTTAATCGAAAATCATTAGGTCTAACATTTAATATATATAAAAAACGTCATTATGGTTAACACCCCGGCTCAGAGTACCCTGACTCTGGATCCTGCCGTTTTGCCTAAAAGATTTTGACAAAATTTCATTATCCAAACAAATTTTAGCAACCTTTTTTTATACCAATGCAATATTTGGAATGATTTTAGTACGCACATTTTCATTTGGTAAAATTTTTACTCAGCAAAATATTACCTGGGACAATGTCATTAAGGCATTTGGTCTTTAATAAAATGTTTTATTACAGCAAACAATATTTAGACAATGAACATAATAGTCAAATGTTTGTTATGGAAACGACATTCCGATTTTCAATACTCCTAATAAACTGCTAAAATTAGGATTCTGATTCAATTAGTATAACATTCATTTACGCATATAAATTCAAAATCTTTATGTAACGTTTAATGCAATTTACAAAAGTCTACTTTGTTATTGATATTTGTGTATTGATATTATTTTATGAGCGCCAGATCCCCTCTATTGTTGGTGAATCATTTGGGTTAGGTTAGGTTAGAACTGCGACCATTAAAGCGCGAAGGCGAGCGAGCGAAGCGAGCGTGCCGCGGCAGCGGCCGCCGAGCGCCAGATCCCCTCTATTGTTGGTGAATCATTTGGGTTAGGTTAGGTTAGAACTGCGACCATTAAAGCGCGAAGGCGAGCGAGCGAAGCGAGCGTGCCGCGGCAGCGGCCGCCGAGCGCCAGATCCCCTCTATTGTTGGTGAATCATTTGGGGTAAGTAAGGTTAGAACTGTGACCAGCGAAAGAAAATATTTTTATTCAAAAGAAAATATTTTTATTCAAAAGTAAACAATCATCATTACACTTGCTACCTACCGACCTATCTTAGCGCAGGTGGTAATCAGTTACTTTACTAGATTACGCACACTAGGTGACAACTAACAATAACTTTTGTTGAGCTACCCACAGGCTACAACATAAAAATAATACTAAATAAACTAACCCGTGTCTATGCAATTTTGCTTTGTGTTTTTAAGTAGGCGTTTTCATCATATTAGTCCAAATAAGTCTTATATCTTTTGAGTGGTATGTCAAACGATTTTATATTTAATGTATGTTATGTCAAACGATGTTATATTTAATGTATGTTATGCTTATAAAAATTAGTTATTTTAAAATTATATCAATCGTTCATTATATTAACTAATCGCTATATTAAATAAAATTATAGGTTCCGTTGTTATATGTTGTTAATATTAGAGATTTTGTTGTTATATCATCTATTACTTACCCGTTACTACTAAGAATCAGACTGACCATGACCACAAATGGACATCAACCTTAAATCAAATATCAGCTAAAACCTTGCACAAACTCATTCCTATATGTCATCTCAATAGCGCATACTACAAAAACCCTAATGAATCTTCTCTCTACATCAGCCACAATAGCCAATTACCCAGAGGTCACAGCTGTAGCCTCATCTGTACAGGTCCTACTAGCTACCAGGGTTACTGGAGCCATTTGAGTTCAATGCGTCTGTTTATCTATTTGAGTGATTGTATTTGTTCACGTAGTGCACGAGCGTGTTTTGTTTTATTTGTTTTTGTGATAGATGCTCAACTTTTAATTAACAGTCGGTTTCTGAACTGACAATTTAATTTGATAACCTGTTAAACTCTACTTTAGCATTACTTATATGATTCCTACAGTGAAGCCCGCGAATTTCAAAATTTCATACGTTTTTTGCAAAGAAGTTCTCAACTTCAAATTATCAATTCAGGAACCGAGCGTAAGGCTCATGTGCAAGCTTAACTAGCAGAGTCTGATATAGAATGAGTAATTTATACTAAGAAAAAATTGCTATTTATGAAATTCTCCAATTTTTTTGCACTTAGATATGGCTGTAATTGTGTTGCATGTAACGGAGGAGGAGCCTTTACCAGAAGTGGTCATCGTGTTAGTGGTTCAGCAGCTTCATTTTCATCAGAAACAGAGCAGGTCGTCGTGGAAGTGGTACGACCCTGACCTCATCTCTGCCATCAAAAGACAACCGCCACGCAGCTATTGATGCGACGCTCTGCTAGAAAAACAGTCACCAGCTAATGTCACTCTTATCCGACCTTTGCGGTGATTCCAATAACTTTGTAACAATACGTGGCAGCGCTACTTGCTGCGCCGTCACATATTTAAGGTAATAGGTATATTTTTTCTACAATGAAGAAACTAGTGCAACTAATTTATAAAGACTGGGAGACCGATTGATTTACCAACAACGCTAAAGAGCGACGAACAAATTATCTTCTAAGGACATGGTTTCAAACTCAAACTCAAAGCATTTATTTCAATTAAACCATTTACAGGCACTTTTGAATTGTCAAGAAGTCGGTCAGTCAAAAATAAAATGAAGCTAGTTGCCCATTCCAAAGCGTAGGTACCTATGGAGAAGAACGGGCAAGAAACTCCATGGACACTCTTTTAAATTATATTTTTACAAAAATATTAGTTACATCATTAATGTTGAATTTATAATAATATGTGAGAACGATGTAAAAAAAGACGTATGCGTTAAAAGCGTCCAGAGTACAGCAAATATTAAATAATATAAAAAAACAACAATCCAAAAATAAAATAATTAAAAATAAAAATAAGCCGAGGCAGCCGAGTGATGACCAGCCCCAACTGACGGCGCCCGTTCACGAACATGACGCATAGATCAGCACCATTCAGCTCAACCATTTTGAAGGGAGCTAAATGATCCAACACACACGCCACCGTCAGCGAGACATTTGTGTGAGCATGACATACTATCAGCTGCCAGGGCACATTCAAGTCAATGAAAGACATATTACCCGGTAAATGGTAGCTCTACAGTACATAGAACTCACATCTGTGCTATGCAATTATACAATACAAAGGAAATTGAGTTTATACAATGCAAAGATAGTCTTACAATCTTCAGCAGCTCCAACAGTATTTTCAAGTGTTAATCGATTAGTTGTGGTTGTGGAGCAGGTTATCTTCTTAACCGACAGTTAAGTGTAAAATAATGCGTTAATTTACCAATTGATATAATTACATTGGCTCACGCAACACGACTGTATAATTTTCTACATTCGTGCCTAATTATGGCTTTTGTTATGATGTTTTCAGGTTATGGTTTCTGCCTGTTTAAGGTTATAACATATAAATTACATAAATACTCAATTTTAGTAGGTAGCCTCACGATTTTAGTATTTTGATTGACTTGTAATTAAAGTTTCGTAATAATTATATTGGATAAAGTGAAGCCTTATGTAATTGCATTATCGAGTATTACAAAATATACAAATTTATTATGGAGATTGATTAGTAAATTGCTTTTCAAGACTACGTTTCGGTTATTAAGTACTAATCACTATTTTGACCTAATAACGTATGTAAAAATTTCATCGTAACCTTTGACACTGTCATGCATCTTGCTTGCCAAAGAAACAGGATCATATCAATACTACGGTAGAGTAAGGAAATTATTATTCTGGAATTACTTATTTAATATATCTCTATGCCACATTAGTAGTCAGTTAAATCTTCTAGAAAGTTTTTAAGCTATGAAGTTCGCACAGGGTAGAGTTTTAGGTCCTACCCTGTTTTTGTTAATTAAATGACATCAATTAGTATAAAATCTAATTTAAAGCAACAGTGTACAGGGAACTATGGGATGGCTGGCTTAAAATTTATTCATCTATCTATTTTGCAGCTGCAGCCTTAATTTTCTTTACAATTATTATTTTTAGTGAAGTTTGCCTTTTTTTTAATTGCGTGTTTAATTTAGTTGGGTGTAACATTCTTGTATACAACCTCCTCGTTCCAGCATACATTGTGAGTACAAAAGATCTTCATAATAATGTTAACATGTTTTATCAGTTACTGAAGGTTACGACATAATTGTGTGTACATAGGATAATTATATTAGCGTAAAAACTATGATAAATGAGTATCTACACGCCTTGGCCCTTGGGTGACGATAGGCATAAAAACAAAACGGAATAAATAGATAACTTTGTTTTTATGTTCCTTTTGTTCAGATATAGGTCGAGGCATTTCAGTGCATAAAATAGATGATTTGAATAGAATCCTCATGGTAACCTACTACCGTTGAATGTTATTTATTACTTATTGCTACCGAATCTATTAGAGCTCCAAAAATATCCTCTGCAATATTCTTGGGTGCTTTTGGGTTAGTACAAAACGCAGGGCAAAGCCACAAGTAGGTAGGTGTATGAATTATAATATTTATGCAACTTTTAAGACCAGTTTCCCCAAGTCCCTAACAGTCAGAAGATAACATATAGATATTTTTGGACATTAACCTATAAAGACCCCACCGAACATGTTTATACAACGCCGCGTTGATTTGCATGTCATGTATGCATACAATAAAACGTTTAAGTAGCAATTGTATTTTTGTCGCAGTGCGACTCCACAAGTGATGAGTCGTAAGCACGCATCGCGATGCGTAGCCGTCAGATTAACAAAGAAAGATAACAAATTGAGTACTTTACGATATACAACATGAGATGAAATCAAACAGTCAAACATTTGTCAGTCACGGTGGTAACAATGGTCAGGTCAAGGTCGACGGTCTTCCTCATTCCGATACACTAAATGTACTCTCACGATTGGTACACGGATATCAGAATGTCAGGTGTGTTTGAAGAGGACAGTTCGGGGATCCGTTGATCATCTAGCTCAAGTTTACCAACATATATTTTACTAACTTCTGTCCGCGACTTCCGTCCGCGTGGTCATTCAACTATACCATAAAATAATGTCCCATGGCAATCGGCAGTATTGTAGCTTTCTTTCGGTGAAAGAATGTTTGTAATCGTATCAGTAATTTCTGATACGATTCCTAATACGTAAATGTGCACTATTTCCAAAGATTGATGGAGTCAGCTTTTAAAGGAAACAGAGAAAGAAATTCAATAAATGATGACCAAGATTATGTCTGGACTTTAAAAGAGACTGTGACCTCTGAGTTCGTTTCGGCCTTTCTTCTCAGAGTAGTCAGATAGGAAACGCCGACCTCATCTAGTTTTTAAAAATATGATTGACATGTAAAAGTGTTTGTGCAAACCTACTTACAGAAATAAAATCATTTATTTCTGTAAGTAGTCATTTATCATTTATCAAATGAGACAAATGAGGACTTTCAAAAGTATACGAAAACTGTGAAAGTTGATGAAGGAAAAGCTAAAATAGTGTTGGACTAAAAAAAATATTGAGAGACGTACATAGATCGCCTGGCAATAATGAAAGGACCTCTGTAGACATTCATCCAGAGAATGACAAAAACAGTATATTGTTAGATGTCCTCATCTTTGGTGATATCAAAGATGTCTATGTGGAAGATATAAGCAACAATAAAGCAATATTCCATGCCCCCCAACAGGGTGTAAAAAACCTGGCACAAAACTAATTTTACACAGAAAATAAAACGCAATTTTTAAAACACGGAAGTAGATGTAGATTAAAAAAAAAGCAAAAAAGTAGTACTAAATGCAAACTAGTATATTTTTGTTCACTGTTTTATTACATTGCTCTGCTTCCTTATTCGTTAAAACTGCTAATATTTTGATAAACGACTGTTTAAGTTTGCTTATTTCACGTATGTTTTAATCTTATACGATAATTTTTAATACAAGTAGATCACCTTGCTGTCATTAATGGATATCGTCTAAATTGATACTGATTGCTTAATACATTTGCACGCCATGTTATGGGAGGATAACGCCTCTCCGGCTGTCAATGATGACGTGAACATGTCATAAATAAACCGTAATAAATGCTGAAATAAATTGACTGTAACACCTTATGTACCATATTCTAACAAATACATATTTTTGATTTGATTTAAATTACTAAATTATAATTGTGATACAAAATATATTAATTATAAAACAGGTGTGAGAGGTTCCTAATTATAAGCGGTTATTAAAATATATAAAAATTGTACACCGCACCCATGCATGATTCTTATATTTTTATGAATGAATTGTTTACTACCTAACTAAAGTGTAATTTAATGATATGTAAAAGCCAATTTAAATGTATTTTTAAAAGAGTAACCGTGGAGTTTCTTGCCGGCTTTTCTCCATAGGAAACGACCAATTGGAACCATGCACCTAGCTTCTGACATTACATTAGTGTCCATGTTTGTTTAAGTGAAATAAATAATATTTTAAGGTTCACACACTCAATTTATGCGAAGCCATTAAGTACCTACTTACGTTAATATTGATGCTGAATTTAAATATTGGTTGATAAGACTTTGCTTTAATATAGGTAGGTACTTATATTAATTGATATTAGGTATGTAGTATGTAGGCATCACTATATGTTTTAATTTCGAAAACTCCTATTTTGATTGATCGTATTTTTAAAACAAAAAAAAAATGTATAAGAACCATTTTAATTATTTCCAGTTTTATAAATAACGACACATATTTTTGAAAGGCGCCTTTATTAACAATTTGTTATGGGCGTGTTTAATCGATAAATCATCTATTCGATTCGGTCGCATTCGATTATTATGAATCGAATAAATTGTAGTCAAACAATGACATAATTGTTGTCATTAAATTGATAGTTGCGGAAGGCACCTATTTTATTTAATCTATTTTAAGAACAAAATCAGACCGATCTATTTTTTTCGTTTTTGTATTTTCCTTATCGAAATATTTGAAACACTTAAAAAAATTCTCGTAATTGGTTTTCAAATTAATGACTTTTTGATGAATTGGTTTATTGACCTAAAAAAAACCTTATAAACTCGATGTCTTTTAGAATATTTTATTTAATAAACATAATAATAGGTCTGTGACTAACAATGGCGAATCAAACATACGAGTACGTTACGTTTATTTGAATGATGAAGACAGTGTTTCTCATTCTAAATGAATAAATTGAATATTATACAGAAATTATGTTTTAAGCTATAAATTGGCCCAATTCGAAAAAAATGTGTCATTGCCGGATATCCAAAAGTTGGAAAACTCCAAACAGAAAATATCACAGTATGTCAAGGCACCTTGACCCAACCCATAGGGTGTCCACTATTACTGACATTATTGGGACAACTATTGTAAGACTAACACGTTTTACAGTTTTTGCTACATTGCTAATATTTAATGTAAAAGGTTATTGAAATCGCGCTGGCGCTGAAAAAGTATTTCATTGACCGTTTTTGTTGTAATATTCAAGTGTATTCGAGTTTCATTAATAGACTTTTTTGATACAGGTAAAAATTAAACCAAAGTTTCTATTAAAATGCTTTAGACCAGGCTTTATTTTCAATTTGTTTCTAAGTAATACCTATTATCAGGTTTCGTTTCGTATTTTTACATTTAGGCACAATCAGGCTCCAAAAAATCAAGATACATCGACAAGAATTCATTTGATTGCCTTTTTTGTTTAATTCTTTAAATTATTAACTTTACTAAAAACTACAAACATAATATATAAGCTTACAGAATTAAAATAATATTAATATGTACAATATGCACAGGAATATAAAAAAGAGGTAAAAGAATCACATGGCATCAAAAAATTCGTCTGCATTGCTAACGATTGTAAAACGTGCCCAAAAGACTGGCAGCATTGCCACGTTGTATGGCGATGCTAATTATTTGTCAAAAAAATAGGGCAGCCCTCTGGTCTCGTGAAGATTCGATCAATCGCTCGGCGAAGTCTCGAAAAACCATTTCATTGTCTCCAATTTATGTTCCATAATACTGTTTTAATATTTGATTATATTAATAAAATGTTATGATCTATCATCTCTTCTGTAGAAAAGAGCCAAAAGTAAAATAAAGTCCCATTGAATGACAGGTTCGATCAATGAAGACCTACGTGTCCACCACGCCCATTCATGATGGCTCAGAGCCGAGTTAAAAGGCGGTCAACTGCAGATCAAAACCAGTTTATCATAAAAGGCATAACGTACATAATCGGTGAAGGAGCTTCATTCACGAAAGTGCAAGTTTTACTTTCACTCTCTGTTGTAAAGGTGACACTATGTTCATGAGCGCCGCGACAGCGGGCAAGTTCATAATGCGTTTGTGTAGTAGCCAGAGTAGTATTTGGGGCTTTACACTCCTAAATCATTAGCTGTAGTGTATTTAAGGTACATGTGCCACAATGATTCCTTGTATAATACAGCTTTTTTATCAGCGAACAAAAATAAGTTAAGTATTTAACCTTTGTAACTAAAGTTGATCGCAATTTTCACCAAAATTAAAGTGATAGGTATATGGATTTTGATGACCGAAATGTACAGACGCCAGCACATCAAGCAACCGGAAATTGTCAAATTTTCCCAATCAACATTGAACCTTATTCTTTAGCAATAAAGTTGAAAATGTATTAAATAAATTTGACAGATTGTAGTAGCTTGATGTGCTGGCGTCTGTACTTTTTTATCCGTACAAAAAACACGGAAAATAGTGAAACAAAAACACGGAAATAAATGCTGGTAGGATCATAACGTTTCAGACCTTCCTAGATTTAATCAACGAACCCAAATGCGGAGTTTTTATCTAAAAAAGAAAAACCATTTCCATATCAACTGAACCTGTAAGGCAGTGACAATTGTTGCCTGTAAACATTATCCATTTTTGAGCAAACATTCGACAAAGTCTACAAATATCTAATAAATGATAGGTAACTTTCAGTTTTATTGAAGTAGATAATCTAAAAAACTCGGAAGTGCAGAAGAACATTTTCGAGATTGAGCTGGATTTAAAGTAAACTATGAGAAACTGTCGAATTTTTTAACTCAAACTCGCTCACTCTTTTTCTGTCTACTTCAAATGACAGTCTTGACATTTTTATTGTACAAAAAACAGCGATTATAATACACATTAAATCGTTAAATATCATCGTTATGATCGTTAAACGTGTTAAATCGCTCCGCTAATCACAGTGGGCGCTACATTTTATTGTAAGTACGTATAAGGTCAAGGTGAACGAACTGGTTCAGTAGATCACTGCCGCTTTAGATTTGATGCGTGTCGTCTGATGGAACGAGAGGAGACGAGATGTTCTAGTCAACGGGGACTGGAAATATATCCAGCTTGTCACATGACTAGGTAGGTAGTTTGTCAGCAGCGAGTTTTCTTTTTATATATATGTTTAGGAACTAATATTCAATCATTTGATGACTTACCTCAGAGATATCTTCAAATTCAGGAGCTTTTATTGAAATTAAGAAAGCACTATGAAAACAATAAAAAATAGATGTCGTCTACTTTTTTAGAGTGGTCACTCTAGTCAAAATGGTATCGAAGAGATTTTGCATCGGAAATTGAGCTTTTTTGAAAGTTTGTCCCAATTTTTCCCAAACATATATGCGTATCCTATGAGAAAAATATTTTTATAAATATTAAATAATGTGTGCCAACATAATCAATAAACAGTAATTATTAAAATAACCAAGAGAGAGCGACGCAGCGCACGCGCACACAACCGTGCGTTTACCTTTGTGCGAGTATTACCTACTGATAAAGTTCAAGGTGAAGCGAATGGTTCAGTTTGATCGTGAATGAGAGTGAATCAAGTGAATCGGTGCAGTGAGAGTTTGTGTGGTAATGTTTGTTTTCGTTCGCTTGAGTTGGTTTTGAGTGCAATTTGGTTTGCATAATTAGTACCTTAAGTGCCTACTATTTCATAATGAACAAAAGTGAATCTAAGATGAAGTTAGTTTATGTTATGATTAAAAATTTTTACTCCGATAAAATTAAATCTTACCTACTTCTTGATCGTACAGTCTTTTCGCAGTTTTTTACCTCTTACAGCAGCTACCCAACAGCAACCTTAATGTCACGAGAATAAAGATCACTGTGATTTTGACAGACTTGTCAGTGGCAGCAACTCAAAATCAACTTTTTTTAACGAGAAAAAAGATAACTGTGCTTTTGACAGTAATGCAAAATCAGAAGTAAAACAGCTGTGAATGGGCTGTATGTATGTAACAGCAACGCTTTGATGTTGTCGGATTAAATATTAACTTAGTTAATGACCAAACACATAAACCGAACATTGTATGTTTATACGTAGTTAACATGAAGGTCCATTAGTCTCCCAAAAGGAATTCCACCTTCACTTCAAATAGATCCACGGACACGTTTCTTAATGATGATGTGTGATCAACAAATATCTTACAAATTATGATCTAAGTACGCATAGGATCCTCACAGGTCCCCCGAGGCATACTAAACAAATCAATTTGTTCAAAATGTTCGAAGCATTAGGTGTATTTATTTTAGGTGTTCTCCGCCTACAACATTAGTTTAAGTAGCCATAAAATACATTTTGCAATTCAGATTTCATACCTACGCAAAGATATTTGGTAACCCGACTGACATTAGGATTATTATGTACGAAAAAAATTGCTCTCACAGTACATTGAGTACAATCATTACTAGGGTCTGCAGTTTAAAAGCTATAGCGATTTCAAAGTTCTTGAAATCAACATAAGATAGATAATATAAGTCTTTATTTACCCTAAACATGATAGAATGTTGTTACAGTCTGGTTTTGATATAATGTCCACATGTTTAGCTATACAGAATTTTGTATCAATTACATGCAAAATATTAATACACGAGTTAAAGGTGATCTATACAATGTCACAGATCCATTGTTAATACAATAATAGTCATTCAGATATCATCACAAACATTTTCATTAATACCTGTACAAGATTATTTCATCGGACTTTGTACTGGACCAAACATAGTTAAACTTCTTCTCGAAACGGCAAGAGACAATGCCCGCTAATACTCTCGCATTTCTAAAAACGAAAGAACATTAGGTTAGGTTGAAAATTCCGATAAATAAGGAGATTTCTTCTCGAAGATTGCAATACTTTTGAAAATATCATATCATGGTTATTGTGTAAGGTGCATGTACTATACAGCAACATTCACCCAAACATAGACAGTGTTCTAGGTTGAGGTTTTCTAAATAAATAAAAACGAGTCTATAGAGGTCTGAGGAACAGGTTGGAAAGTTACTCATCCTCCTTTGTAAAGGATGGATTCTCCGACCAGACGGCTAATATCTCTGGTAGGCTACTGCTCGACGGATGAAGTTCTATGTAAGTGCATCATCAGCCTATAGCAGTCCACTGCTGGGCATAGGCCTCTCCTATTGCACGCTATTCAACTCGATTTTCGGCAACTCTCATCCAGCTGCTACCAGTAATCCTGCGAAGTTCGTCGCTCCACCTAGACTGAGGGCATCCTACCTTACGTTTACCGATTCGCGATCCCCGCTCAAGAACACGTCTACCCCAAGGGTCATCGGTTCTACGGCTCATATGGCAGTTTTTGTATGTAATTTGGACATGTGCTAATCGCCTGGATAGCTTTGCTTCCACGATGCAGGATTTGCCCGACGTCAGGTATGATGAGTATTCGCATGTAGCCTTGTAGATGCCTCCACATGTCAAAGCCAAGTTCACTCGATATAAAAAAATGCGACGATTAAATCGCTCTTTTCCAACGACTTGCACGCCATCATCATGTCATTGTTTCCGCAGTAGTGCAATACAAAAACACAGGTGTCACCGGCTCATTTCGTAGCATTGCTAAACTGTTACCACAATAAACTCATAACAATGGGTTTGCGTGTCGCTTATGAGTTTCAAACGGGAGCCGATGAGAGATAAGGTTCACTGGCAAAAACAGTGGACAGCCTCAATTGTGAATAATTGTGGTTTTGCATCGTGAGTTTCAAGAATCGTGTATATTTGTGGTCCTAAAGGTTAGCAGGACACTCATTTTGTGTCATTGGTACCGTAAAAGTTGACCGAATAAACACCTAGATCAAATAAAACTGATATTCAGTGAAATTCGGCAACTCGTTTAAACCTAGTCAGATCAGGCATGAAAGGAAAAGAGCCTCCATGAATACTTATGTGAGTTCATCAGCCCAACTACCAAAATATTGACACCAATCTCTTCACAACGTCACATGGCTAATTCCCGGAGAGCTAGCCGATACAAATGAAGAAGAACAACTTTAAACCATTCGCTAGGAACCGAGCAAAGTAGGTGATCATGAAAGAGATTCCTCAAGAAACGGATCCTAACTTCAGACTAAGTTCACGAACTTAGAAGATAAATGCACAATAAATGCATTAATTGCAATACTAAAAAGCCTGTAACATTTCCCGAACAAGGCTAAAACGTTTACTCTTACACCCATCGATCTTCGTGCCTGCGCCCGCGACACCGCTCGGTATGCGCGCCTCTGTATAGGTCAGGGCTACCACTGGAACCGTTTGCTTGTCCCCGTGTTACAGTGGCGTGCGAACCCTATTGTTTGGGACGTAATGTCTTTAAGTTTTACACCACTATCTGATGTACTTGTTGGTTGATTACAACAAATTAATTGTGCTGGTAATGGTGCTGTTACTACAAATTTGAGTTTGAGCGTGACAGTTGATGTAATTCCAAGTTTGTTGCACTCTCTTGGGAGGAAAGAGTATCCTCTTTCCTCAAAGACTGAGACCTGCCCTGTCTATATCAGACAGGACAGATCACAGTATTTGCCCTGTAGAAGAACACTATACTGGTCAGTTACACGGAGCCGGGAGCTAGAGAAGAGGAGTTCTTAGCTTAATGAGGACACGTCATTTCAAGTTTGTAGCACTCTCTTGGGGGGTAAGTGGACTGATACAGGCAAACCATATTTTTGGCCAGTAGAAGAGCAGTACTGGTTATTTAAACAGGGGTGGAGCCGTGAGTACTGACTGAGATAGAAGAGGATTTTTAAGCTTAATGAGGACACGTCATTTTAAGTTTGTAGCACTCTCTTCTGGGGGTAAGAGGACATAGACAGGGCAGATATCTTTGTCCAATAGAAGAACAGTACTGATTAGTTTTCAACGGGGGTGGACCCATGGTTACTGACTGAGTGAGAAGAGGAGTTCTTAGCTCAATAAGGACACAATTCACAGTTATCAGCAATCTGCAGAACGGATGCAGGTCTTTCTACCCCCATGGGGAAAGGCTTGAGCATACAAATTTAGCATTTTAATTGACAGGGAAAAAAGTCTGCACTGCACTTCTGCAGAAAAACATACATTTGCTACAGAAATAAACTCTTCAAGAAAACCCAACACAGCTACTTAATAAATTATGCCAAAACAAAACAAAAAAGTAAGTCTTAATTAATTTGTTGAACCATTAAAGTTAATGAAGGTTTTATTTCAAAGCACACCGCGCATTGAATTCTGTCTGATGTTAATTAGAATCGTCAAACGTGTTTATAAAGATTATTATCTGGCTAAAGTGAAGAGACAGGAAATTGTTCTTTAGGTCACAGTTTGCGTCTGTGCCTGAACTAGGCCCGTTTTCCACGATACTACTTAAAAGTAAACAGTTACAAACTCAAATCACCAATGTTCAGAATGTTACAGCACTATCACCATTGATATTTCATTAAATTTATTAATATTCTAGTGATATATTTTAGAAGCCGTTTGGGGTTAGGCCCTAGGGCCATGGGGCCCGAGTGCCCACTTACTATTTCGAGACATCGCCAAACGGTTGGTCGAGCCCTCACGTGACCAGAGGGCTGGCCTATTTTTTGGCCAAAGAATCAGCATTGCCATACAACGTGGCAATGCTGCCAGCCTTTTGGGCACGTTTCCTGTTGACAGCGATGCGGACGAATTTTTTGACGCCCTTTGATTATTTCCCCTCCTTTTATATACTTGTACATATTATTATTATTTTAAGACTGTTAGCTTTTTAAGTTATGTAAACACTTTAAAATACATGGCAAAATAAGAAAAAAAAGAGATTATTTAGTAAGTTTGTACAGATTTTGGTATGATATCAAATCAAATCAAATCAATGAAATCAAATCATTTATTTCAATTAAACCATGTACAGGCACTTTTGAATTGTCAAAATTAAATAGTCAGTCAGTTAGTCAGAAAGTTGAAGCTAGTTGCCCATTCCAAAACGTAGATCTCTATGGAGAAGAACGGGCAAGAAACTCCATGGACACTCTTTTAAATCACGATATTACAAAATCCTGTGTACATTATTCTTGATGCTTCTATATGTGAGAACAATGTAAAAAAAAAAACACAAGTGAAGAAACAATTCAAAATATAAGATTAAAAATAAGCCTTGGCAGTTAAGAGATGACCAGTCTCAACCGACGGCGCCCGTTCACGAACATGACGATCGCGGGGAAGATGGATGATACTCGCACAGACCAGGGAAGCATGGCATGGGCGAGGAGGAGGCCTATACTCAGCAGTGAGAGGACCAAGGCTGTCAATGATAATGATGATCCCTTTAATAAAATTGGTAACGGGATTGGATTGAACTAGGTGGGCTGCTTGAAAGTGTAGGTACTTATTGCATTTTGTGGGTATAAGGACTAAAGTTGTGCGAATGTTAATAGATGGGGAAATGCTCTAAGCTCTAATCACGGTTCTGTAATACAGAATTTCGTCACAGCTGCAAATAAAATTTAAAAACAAAGAATTGGTAAGTGATCACAAAAATCTATCAATGCATAGCTAATCAGCTATTTTGACTTACATAGACGCGTCTCCGTTTGATGTCGTCGAATAAATCACGGAAGACGATATATGAATAAATAAACAATGACCTTCTGAGTGGACTAAAATAACACTGTATGATGTAGACTGGTTGATAAAGTGGCGACACAGTACTAATATCGATTTGATTGCCGTGTGATAATGATAATCTCTTCCTTGACGCATCCGTAATCAGTGAACCTATGTTGTATCAGTGAGAGTGAATAAGGCTGTTTGAACCGAAGGACCATATCTTACCTATGGCACGGCATACGATTAAATAGTATTTTATCTTGTTCAAAGTCAAAGTCGCCCCTTCCTAAAGGAAGGACTTCTGCTAGAGTAGCAGCCGTGTGGTCAAAAGGACTAACAAAATAAACAACAGCTAAGTACAACAAAGGAAGCTATATTACAACAATGTTCCTTTAAGATGGAAGCTATATTACAATAATACAACTAAACTGCATTCGCGATTTATTTGCCAAAAATATAAACAAATACAATTTTAGGGAAAAATAACTTTAAATCCTACACAATAAAGTTCAGATTACGCTACAACTTCAAACATTTTATAACTTTTTCAATGGTGCTACACTCTGAAATCAACTTAATTTCCATTAAAATAAAGTTGGTATTTGTTTAACTTGAAATAATATTAATATGAAGATTTTATCATAATGATATAATTACAATAATTAACCTTTATGTACCCGACAGGTCGTAGTACTCACTACCCGACTTGTCCAATCAGTGCACGCATTTGTCAGCCTTATACCCTTCAACATTACCTAAAGTAAGTAATTAAACATCAATTCATTTGCACTCTAAAACATTTTAATTAATTCAGTAGCTTGCGGCAATTTATAAGTATAGTAATTAATCACATGACAGTTTGAAAGGCAGATATTGTTTGGAATTCTTTGATAAACTCTTATAATCAACAGGTTATCATCAAGATGTTGGTGAAGGATCATAAAATTATAATTAGACAATGAAACATATTCACGATTGTATTCAAGTGTTGTTAAGATAACTGAATCTAAATTAGCTATTGTAAGGTCTTTACGGACTGGCCAGATTACTATAGCACCAGTACCTGCGAGTAATTATAGGCCAAACATGTTAGTGTTGATGGTAGGCAAATGCCAAAATAAAGTAATTGTTTTATTTATTGATTTACGATCTCCAAAAAAAGATGTAGGTACAGACGCCAGCACATCAAGCTACTACAATCTGTCAAATATCTTTAATAGACTTTCAACTTTATCGCTAAATTATAAGGTTCAAAGTTGATTGGGAAAATTTGACAGTTTCGGGTAGCTTGAAGTACACACATGACACATAAAATACCTAAAGGGCAACATCAAGTAAGAAGGTGCAATCCTTCACTTAAAGGACACCACAGCATGCCCAATAAAGTTAACAACTAAGCTAATAAAGTTAAATTTATATATAAAGTTTAATTAATAATAAGTAACATTTGGAAAAGTGAATAAATTATATTATTAAAGAACATAAAATTATAAATATAACATTTAGAGGTACTTAATTTTTTTGTTTGTTTTAGGCAGAGATTCGCAGATGTCTAAATTTGTAGTTTTAGCTAACACGTTATACTTACTGCTTACAAAATCTTATTACAGTGGCATAATGACCGGGGCTAGTTTTTGGAGTCCGCGTATCACTGGTCAGTTTCCCTCAGTCGTCAGTTTATTTAATTCGCCAGTTTCGTTGATTAGCCAGTTTCACTGATTCGTCAGTTTTCCCGATTAGACAGTTGTGTTTACTCGACAGTTTCCAGTGTTTGCCAGTTTTCGTCGATACGTCAGTTTGGTACACTCAAGGGAAAAGGTTTTTAAATGTTGAATAAACAATAAGTTTGTATAATATTCCATAAATATGGCTAAAAGTTATCAAATAGATCGTAATCCTACTATCACACTAATATTATAAAGGCGAAAGTTTGTGAGGATGGATGGATGTTTTTTACTCTTTCACGCAAAAACTACCAAACGGATTTTGATGAATATTTACAGTAATATAGCTTGAATAACACATAGGATACTTTTTATCCCGATATTCCCACGGGATCGACACTGATGCGGGTGAAACCGCGGGGCACTGCTTGTTATATATAAATTAGCAGTCGTGTGTGCAGTTTTCTACCGACTGTACTTTGGCTGACGAATTGAATAAAACTGACGAATCGACGAAAACTGGCAAACACTGGAAACTGTCGAGTAAACACAACTGTCTAATCGGGAAAACTGACGAATCAGTGAAACTGGCTAATCAATGAAACTGGCGAATTAAATAAACTGACGACCGAGGGAAACTGACCAGTGATACGCGGACTCAGTTTTTGAGCCAGGGGTGTAATATAAATTATATTTTACAAATGTTATAATATCCCTTTCTTCTTCTTCCTCGTGTCGCTCGCACGACGGTATTTTAAGTTTTGCCACTGATAGAGCAAAAGGACCAGCCACCGGAAGGTAGCTTGATCCATTTTCCCTCTGAGTGGTAACAGGATTCCAGAAAGGAAGATAAGAGGTTTTCATCATTATCAAGCCTAAGTAGCTGCTGAATATTCATAACTAGTTCATTCCATGGTCGGTAAATACACCACAAGTTATGTTCGAAAGAAGCTGTCAGAATAAAGGCCAATAAATCGATACACAGATATAATATTAATTACCACATAATATAATATATAATACGGCTCCCCTTGACACTACCCGATGAAAATGTTAACTACAATTACTTTTGGTTCATAACATAATAAAATAACATTAATGAATAATTACTATATTAAAGCACGTATGGAATCGAGTAACGATCTGTTATCAACTTTCATTCTTTTTAGCGCGGGTTATGGAGGTCATAAAAATACTTTGAAGCTGATTTAGTATACAGATAAAGTAGTTTTTGGGATGCATGAAGACGCCTCCGTGTAGCGCAGTTTGTTCCGCCAGTTACTCAACTGAACCAAGCGCTCGGCGCATCCTGGACAGTCACACCCAACACTTTATTTGACTGGCCAAATCTTCCCTTGGGCGTTAGCCCTACCACCGGCTAACGCCCGCCTGGTTTGCGACCGGGTCCCACCGGAGTCCGGCGTCAAGCAGCCTGCTGTGTTTCGTCAATTCGTAGGAGTTCCAGTGTCTTAGGCATCTTCTGGGCACGCTCGTTCCATCATAGACCTCATCCATCGCTTTCCATCAGGCGTGTTTGAGGTCAAGAGTGGGCCCATTCAGCAATAAAAAAAAAACAGATATGTAATAAGTGAATAAAACAGAGAAAAGGCTAAGTCTTCATTCACAACCATCGCTATCGTATCGAAAATTACACATTTCGATAACCTAATTTGCCTTGGCCTCGACAACAAACAGCTGTTGGAAGAATAGCGGCCGTCTATTTGGTTTAAACTGAAAAAAATCGGGTTTTGGACTTGTGTTAATGATGATCAGAAAGTACTTTAAGCGGCCTTCCCAAATAATAATAAAATAATAATAATATTCCACAACTATCACACAACGCCATCTAGTCCCAAGTTAAGCAGAGCTTGTGTTATGGGTACTAGACAACTGATAAACATACTTATATATTTCTAAATACATACATAATTATAGATAAATTATTATAATATCGTTTCTTTGTTATTGTTCGTCCAACCGTTAAGCTCCTTAAGTTCTGAGTTAAACTTCACTATTACTTACAAATGCGTGAACTGACTGGACAGATCCACTCAAACCTGTGTAATTCTTTCCTCAAAATACCATTTCAGACACCAATCTACATGGTCCTCACATGATCTGACCAATATTATGTCTGGACTTTAAAAGAGGCTTTGAACTCTGAGTTTGTTTCGGCCTCTAGTATTTTTTTTTGAAACACGATTGACATGTAAAATATTTTTACAAACCTACTTACAGAAATAAAATAATTTTTTCTGTAATAAAATTAATGGCATATTATTCAGGGACAGTCTGATTCACACCTAGTTATCATCGAGATTTTTCAGCTTAGCTTTCAGCTGTTATTTGGTATTTAGTATATTTACCGAGTTTAATCATTATTCTGTTGTTTTTCTTGCCTTCTTAAAGGACATGACCAGTTCCTGCCTTCGAGTTCTAACTAAACTACAGAATATAACAATTCCAAAAATAAAACAATATTTGCTGCACATTGATGTTGATACCTAGGCAGGCTCCCATAGTCCCACTGGTCATGTCCTTTCTATACCTAATTTTCAGCGTATACTAAAGATATTGTGATGATTTTTGTATTCACCATACTCTGATAAATCTATTCAATGAGATCATCTGATAATCGCCCAACGATTGGCCGATTATAATGTTAATCTTACAAAATATCATGCATGGAGGCGTTTTATAGCTAGTTTTATAACCCAAAACAAATACTTATGTACGTTTAAATTAATAATATTCGACGTTTTATGGTCCATAGTATCAACTCACATGTCAAAGTTAGAATGTTTAGAATTTTATACTTACTCGAACTTTTTATTGTTTTTTCTACAACAGGTGAATTTGTAATAAAAAATCTATAAAAGAAGATAAAGCAACCTTAGGATTTTAATAGGTATATTTTTTAAAAGATATTAAAATATTTGTAAAAATCAAACAGATTTGTCATCTGTATATGTTTTACAAATATTTAATAAAGAAAACCACAGACAATTTACAAACAAGAATCCGGTATCCAAAACTACCAATCATCAAAAAGTGAATGATGCAAAATATGACATTTTCGATGTACTGCCATTTCATCACTGTACAAATAATGTCACGCTTAAAGTCCCATAAATAAGCCATTATTCAAGGAACCCTTATTACCGAGCCTTGGTGTTGCGAAAAATAATTTATCAAAAGCTATAAATCTCTTAAATTCGGAGGTTTCAGAGGCCATACTCATGATTTTAAGTCTTTAAACGAAGCTTCGGTAATTATATGCCGTAAGAGTTTCGACATTTGAACACTGGTCGCTTTATTGAGTCATAATTTGACAGCTGCTAAAATTGATTCTTTATACTATTATGAATAATTATGCTACTTGAAATCGTTGGAATCCTTCAAATGGCTGAGTGGATGAATGATTGATGCTTACTTTACCATGGATCCTAATCGATTAAAATTAAATTAAGCTTCTGCCCGCGACTTCGTTCGTATAGAAGTCGTAAAATACCACAATATATTAAAAAAACATAGTTATAGTCATTTATTCATAAACAAGTAACTTGTATCTGAATTTACACACAAAATTACACAATTATAGTATACATACACTAAAATAAATTACATTTGTAGGTATTTCATAAATTACCTACATCATCAATTTAAAAATAATAAATTTATATTTCTTCAACAGACCATGTTACTTGCTGATAATGTAGATTTATTTATGTGAATTAATTTTAAAATCGGTTAAGTATTTTTTTTATTTATCCATTACAAACAAACACAAAAAAACAAACTTTAGTTCTTTTTTTCTGTATCTTAATCATTATTGTATTGTTTAATCTTTTAAACAAACTAAGTATTTATTCCTAAGGATCAGCACCCTAATTGCATAACACACTATCAATTACAATCTGAATCATTTTGAAGGATATTGCAAATCCATTGATTCATATGTACGAAAAATTCGTCTGCTCCACAACGTAAATATCGCAATGAATGTTGTTGTCCTGTCAAAATGAAAGCTATTCCTTCTGTTGGTGTGTTACACAACAACCCTGCAGGTTCTTACAATGATTATTGGTACATAGATAGCTTTTGACGAATGTCAACCTGATGAAATAGATTTTACACAAAATATCTTGCTTAGATGCTACGGACTTGACATTTCAGAAAAATATATAATTGAAGTCAGCTTCCATTGAGACATTGTAGATGAGATTAAATACTATAATTTTCCCGAACCGTCTCAACTTTATTGCCTTTGAATGTATACAAAAGAACCATTCAATATAAAAGTAAAGGTAATAATAATGCAATTACCCACTGTTACAATAATGGAGAGGAATTAAATTATTGCAAAATAATAATGTTGTCTGTGGGAGGATGCGCATCATTCATCATACATAATAAATCATAATGAAGGCCAATGATAATGAAAGTTTGATAAAACTTACGACTTTTGAGATAGTCTCAATTTGCATAGTATTTTAAAGTGTATCAAAGAAACTTGATTATATCATATTATTATTTATTATAAATAGACAGCCATTCGATAATAATAGAACCAGACAATGCATGATTTGTTTTTATAAGCTTTGAAGTCTAGTTTTTTTATTGCTGAATGGGCCTGCTCTTGACCTCGATCACGCCTGATGGAAAGCGATGGATGAGGTGTAGTTTTTCTATTTTCCCGATTTTCCATAAGGTTTGACAATGAGAATTATTATTGAAACAACTGACAATTAAAATTCCTGATTTACGCATTTTGTTTACTCCTACTCACTACACCAGACCGTAAATAACACAATCCTCAGATATTGAATCTGGGCTCCCAAGGACCACCATATTTCTTTATCAACCTGACAACTAAAATAAATCAACAACTTAAAGTCCTCCCTGAATTATAAATTAGTTGGAATCATACGGTTTCAGTCACATGAGTGAAGCTGATTCATCTCGGAGCGGAGGACCAATTAAAGGTAAAAAAAGTTACGTAAGCGATATGAAGGTGTCATAAGAAGGTGCCCTTATTTGGCCTGGTCACCTTTGAGCCGTGGGCGAAAATACATCCTGTAGGCAAGGAGATGGGCGCAGATTAATGATTTACTGAAGTATATTATAATTATATTAGCTATAAAAATCTTAAATGCAATCTACCTATTTCTTGTAGAAACAAAGAACACAGAACTAGGTAGATTTTCAAAGGTCTAAAGTCTGGTTTTTCAAGAATGACAATCCTCCAAATAAGTATTTATAAGTTGTGTTTTTTCCCTCAGCTTTTTTTACTACTGAATAAGATACTATTCAATTAAAATGTGAGATGGGATTAATAACTAAGCAAAAACTAACTAAGTACGATGTGCATTGTTGATCCTTTATGATTGAACAACAAAGTTTTTAAGCTTCTTAAATCTTCTTTTTTGCTTCCGTTTGTGTAATTAATTCAATTGTATCAGAAAAAGTGTAGGTGAGATTCGCAAAGGAAAAACAACAACAAAGAAAAATATCTAAACAAACTGTGAGTCAGAATTAAAAGGTTGTTAGTCATTTTAACCGATTTCAAAAAAAAGGAGGAGGTTATCGGTTGTTTTTTTTTAAATGTGTTACCTTAGAACTCCGTTATTTATAAACCGATTTGCAAAATTCTTTTTTTATTTGAAAGAATATACTTTCAGATTGGTTCCATTGTCATCAGGTCAGGATCTGATTATGGGATCGTGGAGAAATCGAAAGAACTCTTCAAATATTATAGGCACACTTATAGCGATTTGGGTATTTTTTATAGTAAGTCGTGCATTTGTTCTCGGAAAGCACCTTTTGGTGAAGTGGAACTGATGATGAAGACCACAGATGGCCACCGGAACTACTCAATAATAAGTATTTCACGGGTTGCGATTCGATTACTTTAAAATGGTTGCTAAGCAATTTATGTTCATCACAATGCGAATGGTGAAATGTAGCTGATGGTGGACCAGGAGAACTCCTCAACAATTAACCGAAAAAGACCGAAATCGGTGGCAAAAAACTAAAATACAGATCCAATGACACCAACTTCCGAAATTAAAGTTATTTTTCACTTTGTAGTGTTTCTTTTGGAAGACGTTTTTTTTTTGTTAAAAAGTTTTAATAATCAGTACCAAAAAGTGCATTGTTGAACATGGACCTCCTAATACGCGTTGGACTTCTAGTCAATGGTAAGAATAAGGGGTCCAGAAGGGTTAAGAATTTCAATAAAGACCAAAATTAATTGCCGTCAAACTTTTTTACAGTTTTTCAAATATAACTGCTATACAGTGTAATATTTTGGAAAACAACAAACAAACAAAATAAAAACGTACAAAACATGGTAAATAAATTAATACATTAACAAAAAAAAGCAACAAAATTCAGTCGATACGTGAATACAACATGATCTGTCTCCGCGCCTACATTGTCCCCCATGTATGTATTTACGACGGCACGAATGGATTGGCTTGTAAAGTTAAATGGCATGTATGAGTTGTATGAGCGGCGCGATGACAGACAAGAGGATTTACGCTTTTTGTTTCAGAGAATATTGTTGTGTCGCTTTGTTTGTATGTATTTGCTTGTGGGAGTTGAGTATTTTGAGCAAGAATGGGTAGTTTTCTATCACCTTCAGGATCTCGTAAGTGTTTCGCACATTATTATTATATTATTAGGATCTACGGAAATAGAGTCGATAAGCAGAGATGTTGACTGTCATTTGACAAAAGATTCGGCAGATAAAGGCGCAAAATTAACAGATGTCACAACCAATGTCATCATCATTGTCTTGTCCCTATCCCAATTTATTCGGGGTCGGCGCAACATGTCTTTTTCTTCCATACTTTTCTTTTAGTCGTCATTAACTCCTGCAGCCGCTCACAGTCGTGCTTAAAACTCTCCTCACAGCATTTTCCTCTCATCACATGCCCGTGACAACCGATTTCCACACAATCTTTTTTTATTTGTATATTATTTACAATCAATGATTGTAAATGACATACAAATAAATGGAAGATTGATTATAGACCCATACCTCGATTAATATTCCTTGGATCGGTACCTACATAATAAAGGTTTCGTGGTGCTTATGGTGTACATATGAAATAGTATTTTATTCTATTCTAGTCAAGACGATACGACCATATCATGCATAAAAAATCCTAAATCCGCGACATTTTTCAATCATCTTTGTCACGGTTCACAACATCATTAACATCAATTATAATCTCTTCGTCACAATCAGTGACCATATCAGTACTTGACCATAAAAGCATACGAATGTGTGAATCAACGCGCATCTCATCCGGTAGCCAATTACTAACAATTACCATATCTATTAGTATTACCACAAAATAGATCATTTACAGAAGGCCGGCTCAATACAACGAGCAAAAACACGCACAGAAAAGTAAAAACGTACTTGTGAGTTGACTGGTGTTCGTTTGACATTGTACGAGATGTCTGCGTGTGCCTGTTTTCGGTCTTTGTTTGGGGCAGAGGACCTAGACAAGTGCCAATCGCTTTCAAATCGGTTCGTAATTCCTTAACAGGATTGACGTAAGTAAGCTTTTTCAAAGAAATAAGCTACATTACATTTTTAACTTTTCCATCATCGTTATGGTTGATAGAACTCCTACTTTGTCGAGGCCCTTTGGTCTTCTGTAGCTATCTATTCAATGACGCTAATCACCGCAGTTAATTGAGTGCCTTCGTGACTTGAATCCTCTTGTTACGTAACAAATATGAACAATTTTTATCGCTCCTTTGACCTATTGATAATAATGATAATACTAGAATTTGCTATTCAATTCAATTAAATTCCAATTCAATTTATTCAGTAACAATTCACATTGCGTTCGAATATAATCCAGCATGAAACATTAACATTAATAACTGTCCCTGTCTAAGTAAATAGGTAGTCCCTGTCTAAGTAAATAGTAGGTCAAGAACGTGATTCTATAGACTTTATCTCGGTTTACGGGGTGTTGATATATTAGTTAAGGAAACGACTAATTGGAACCGTGCACCTAGCTTCTGACATTTCATAAGTGCCCATGTAGGTTTATGTGAAATAAAATATTTTGATTTGATTTGAAGGCTATTTTCCTTTTGATCGAGTTTTGATCAATCAAATTCAATTGAATTTGATCAATCAAAATCAAATTCAATTCAAATTGAAAATCATATCCAGTATTGGTCTGTCAGTTTACGACATCCAAGGGCAACGTAGGGATGCTCTGTCTTGGCTGAGAACAACACTTCTATTGTAAGCTTTATAAGTAGAGGTACCATAAAAGATACCCGGGAACCAGGGTCGTCGGATATAGTTGAAGTTTATTATGAAAACGGTAATGTTTTCGGATAGTTTACTTATCAAATTAACTGTGTGTCGAACATTGAACTGAATTATTATGATTGAGAGCTATTAGCTAAACGATCTTCCAACCTATAAAAAAGCTATAAGTAATTAAAATCATGATAGTGACACCTCGCTCAGCAGCCCCAGAATGTATCAATAAAATAAGAAGTTAATCTTACCTGACAGCCGGTGTCGACATCAGCATAGTACCCTGAGCCCCTGCCCAGACATGAGAACCTCGTCGGTGAGAGTTTAGGCTTCTGACCACTCTGCAACAAAGAAAGTTTACATTAGGAACATTTCGATGAGAGATGAAGAAGTTTTTCTGGTCATTCCTCCCTATCAAAAAATCGTAAGAAAATCTTTTTTATTGTTCTCTATTTAGTCTCCAAGTATGAGCACTATGAAAATATTTATTTACAAAATATCTACTAGATAGATGATATGGCTAAAAAGGAGGTGACTTCAGAGAGGATTGCTATTAGAGATATACCTATGGAAGACGACGACATGCTAGCCGACTCCAAATGAATTGGAATAGGGGCAGGAGGATCACGAGTAGCTACTCATTAATGACATCAACTATTAAGAATCTTCCGCAGAAGATTGGCTTTCATTATCCCCTTAAATGGTAAAATATGATCATAACATGATAATTATCACATCATCAACGTCATTGCTAAAGGGATAATAAAACAACAATATTGTAAAAAAAACGTTGCAATAAAATAACATTATTAATTATTCAAATGAATGCAATGCTAGTGGTACTTATCACAAACAGAAATGGTAGTTTCTCAATCCTATTGATATCAATATATAACCTGCATAGGTTCAACTATAACCTGCATAGGTTCAATATTGGAGGAGGAAATAGACGAGAGCCAAACCTCGAATTATGACTTTTTACTTAGGATTTTTCAAATGTCTCTCCGACCGCATTCCCTTTTAATATCACTATTATTCTTTTGTAATACTACGATAAAAACATAATAATGACATTCTGGTGAACTATGGGAAAAACAATTTCCTATAGTTCACCTAGAAAACATAATACGGACTTTCTGGCGGACTATGGGAAAAATAATTTCCCATAGTCCACCTAGGTGAACCAGGCGGGTGGACCACGGCCAATACACGATAATATTTGTATCTTTATTATAACACACATACACGACCGTATGAAGGCAACAATCACATAAATAATAGAACTAAAATACCATAATAGCAACCTCTCAAAATATGCTATTGGAATATAAACAAAACGAACTGACAGAAATCGTGAGATGATAGCAAATGGATGCATTAGCGCAGAAACATCTTTGAATGTACTTAATTGAAACAACATTTATTGCTGTAACACAACGAAAATGGTCAAGTTAAACTCGCAAACCAAGGCTCCGTATAAAAACTTGGCTAGTAAATTATAACTGGGTCTCCAGTATGTGGAACTGAAGGAATTACGAAAATAGGTGGTTATGAATACATTAATAATCAAACTCAGAGCATTAATTTCAATTAAACCATTTACAGACACTTTTGAATTGTCAAGGAGTCGGTCAGTCAGAAATATGAAGCTAGTTGACCATTCCAAAGCGTAGTAGGTACCTATGGAGAAGAACGGGCAAGAAACTCCATAGCTCCATATACACTCTTTTAAATTATATTGTTACAAAAATATTAGTTACATCATTAATTTAGATAGATATATATGGAAGGAACAGGTAATAAAGAGGAAAATAAAATAAAGAACAGATAGACAAATATTACGTCAAAAAAGCCAAAATCATGGATGTTTCGCATATGTATTTAGAATGTTTGGCTTTGTATTAGTACACACGGCTACACATCAAGCTATACATAACCAGTATAAGCTGACTTCTGATTGTACGAAAAACCTATACAATGCGAGGTCAGGGAAAACTGGAAATGTATAGCTTGATGTGTAGCCGTGTGTACCTAAAACCATAAATGGTGCAAGTTGTGTTAGCCTATAAGTAATTGTTGCACTTATAAATGTATTATTTAGAAAAATATTTGTAAAATGTGTGTAGATAGATAGATACATAAAACGTTTATTCAGTGCAACAAAAGACACAATTAAAAAAAACATCAAACAAGGTGAGAAAAAAAAAAGATTAAAAAGATAAATTGACTCATATGACATTTATAACGGTCGATCATTACTGGGCGGTGTGTGTCCCATGGTTGCACCAAATGGGAATCCAGCACAGCATATGCCAGGTACAATACCTGACGCTGGTATTCTGCTGCATCCCGTTAGTGACACACGGATGTCGAGAAGACAAATCTAAGTTTCAACAAAATGGTACCTAAACAAACAAACAACAATTTGTTGGCTAACCTAAATAAATAAATGTAGGTAATACGAGCACACAAACAGAAAACACACTGTACCCTTTTTGGTCTTTTACAACGTAACCCTAAAAGAAGACACTTTCGCACGACGTCGTATAAAACGTATTTAATCACTAATGACGGGTCAGTGGGCAGTAATAGTGAGCTCTGCAGTTTAATTACGAAACTTAACGGTAATGTATGTAATGCAAATTATTGCGTAGCTTTTTAATTGGTATTATGAAAACGTTTATTTTGTTTCACGATCGTTTACTAATGGATGAGAGGTTTATCTGTTATTTGTTATTTTAATTAGGTTTCGAATGAACGATCAAATCGATCATTAGCTTATCAAATCGATTTATCAGCTTTTGTACAGCCGCATTCAAAGCAAATAAATCAATTTGACTTTGAATTTAAATTGTTGCTCTTGTTCAGATTTCTTACAAGTTTTTTGGATGAAAATTAATGTTAGTCGGAATATGCGTGTAAATGTAATGTGTGTAAGGACCAGTTTTTTTCGCTCCAGAAGGAAATAAATGTGGCCTTTGTTCCTCGATCCGAAATTTTACTTTTAAAGTTCCAGCTACTATTCCAGATCTTTAAGGAAATGTCACATTGATGGTCTTACTTTCACTCAAGACCACACAAAAGTTCAAAGGACCACAATCATAAACCAGCTGTTTATGGCACTGCTTGCTGCCACAAAATAACCATAATATTCAAAGTTCAACTAATACATTAATAAAACAGTCACCTTCAAAAGCTAAGCCTGCAACTTCTCGTAATCTGCGTAAGTGGCAAAATAGGTATGTGTTTCCCAACGCCGCTGAATAAAGCCTGCGTGTGCACATCTATTCAAGATGGCTTCAACAACTTTAGGTAATGCGTGGATAAAGAAACGAAACTATTTGGAAATAGTGAGAATCTTGTGTGTAAGCTCTGACTTGGTTAACTGAATATAGAAATTGCAGGTGGATATAGAAAGATAAACGGATTGATCGCATCGATTAAAAACTTTCAGGTTCCTCAACACGTAATTCAAATAACTCTTATAGGTAACCGAACCTATTAATATGATAACATTTTTTGAAGTGAAAACTTCTTTAGGCGCGTTGGAAATTTTTTTGAGATGGGAAAAAACCATTGAATTCGCGCCACTGTTACCGTAACCGACACCGCTTCGGACGTGTTCGGCTGTCCTCGGGATGTTCTCGGTTTTAATGTATATCCGATATGTCAGTGAGTGATAGTAAAGTATTCTGTTTGTGTTTTGTTTTCACTTCTGTTGGCACTCCCAGAGTGCCACTGTTATTTTATTATGTAACTGTATGAACAACATGACCAGCTCACCTGAGGGGAGGTGGGCAAACACACCCTTCTAACAAAAGTCAGTACGTTGGTAGTACTTCCACAGACAAGGTTGTTAAATTAACATCAGGATCGACCTGGTACAAATTTTTACCGTTTGTGGTACACATGTGTACCAGCTCGTCCCAATGAAGTTAAACATAAATTGAAAACTTACGAGTTTTCCATTGATGTTCTTGAACTCATACGTTCAATTGTTTCACCCAAATACCATGTCTATTGTCATGTATTCATACAACTATTCATTGAAACCATGCATTGCACCATCCCACTGACTTACTGACGCGCACCCATCATAAAGATGTCCTGATAAACTGCTATTGTCGTGTTTATAGCACCACTGCCATTGTTCAAATCTACACGAGAACCAGCTTACATTTGCAGCCACCCACTACACACATGTCTATTGTACTTCAAAGCAAAATTCACATAAAATGTTCAGCGTTATATTTGGCGAGCTGCAAAGTTTAGTTGGTTACATTTCTGCAAGGCTTGCTTGGGAATTTTTTTGTCTTGTCCGTTTGTATGGATTTCGTAAACTGGGTACATCTTCATTAACATGCTTTGTTTAGTCCGGTTGTGCTCTAATTATTATGTTTTAAACAATACGTTTAGCTTCACTAGATTTGAAGACCCTCAGAAGTGAAGGTGTCTATTTGTGATCTGTGCTAGAAAATAGTCTCAATAATTACCTACATAAAAATAAGATTCAAACTATTATTTATGAAGTCAATACAGTTAGTCTAGTCATCAAGTTGTATACAATACTTGTCAGTCCTGTAAAAAAAGTGAACAAAATAGACTACAATACATATCTAAAACACACGACGACATGTTTTTGACAAGTCTTTTACAAGACCTGTCGAAAACAAGTATCATAACTTGTATATGGGTAAACCCAAAGTAAGACGATCAGTGTTCATAATATCATTTTAGCACCTTTATCCAATTGCTGTGAACTTAATAGAGCGCCATTCATCCTCTTAGGTCTCGGAAAAACTAACCTATTGAATGAGCATACCTCCTCAGGTCTAGATAAGATTGAGATAACAAAATAAAGCAACTCGCAATAATAAAGATCCAGTTACATGATTTCTAACACAATGCCCATCACTTACTAAAGTGGGAAGTGTTAGCAGGTTTACACCTCTGAGTATTATGCAGGCAAAATTACCATATTCATTACGATAATAAAAAAAAGATAAGTAAGTAGTACGGATTCTAAGTCCAAACCTGAATAGCTCTTTATTAAAAACATATCATCATCTTCCAGCCCTTGTCCCATGTTCCTTGGGGTAGGCGCAACACGTGTTCTACTTCCATTATCCTCTGTCAACCGTCACGCTATCATTCACTGCATTTTCTTTCATCTTTTTTCTTCATTCAATTCTTCGTTTCTTTCTTTTTTTTATCTTCATTAAAAACACAATATGGCAGTAAAAAAGCAAAGCAACGAAACTGTAAGTTCTGAAAGTGACTTAAAGAATTTTTTTTTCAGTATGTTCGAAAATTTTAGTCATAATGTCTTATTCTTCTTTCTCGTTTCCTATCAGCTCAGCCACTCAGCATAATTGGTACCGAAGCTCATTGCCCAAAGTACGCCCAATGTTTTGATTGAACAATGTGATTACAGCACAATATGGAGTCTGTTATAAAGGACCCCAGTACTAAACCAAATTGATGTATTCACAAGTCTAGTTTCTTTATTTAAAACGTAATGATACCTGTAAAACGATTCGTATCCGATCAAGATACGGACACAAGATTTGTAAGACAATAGTCTTATTGCCAGGTTATGTAACGCCAGGAAGGGTCCGCGATTCGCACGTAACTGCAACCGCTCGTTGTGTGTAATTGCACAGTAAATTGCTACCAATTTGTGTAATAAGACTTCTGAAGATTTGGATCGAGAGAAATGGAGAGGAGTTCGGTTGTTACAGACTTCCTATAAACCTCTACTACTACTCGTATACTGAAATGTACGTAAGTACGGCACACACTGAGAAGTCGGCCCCATTTCCTGCTGACTGGTTTATATTTTTTTACAACGGTATGAGTGTTCGTGGGTTCGAAGTCAGGCAGGCGCGTTACTTTGTGTAATTTATTTCATCAACACTGCTCTCAAACGGTGAAGGAAAATATCGTAAATAAACCGGCATGTCCTAGAACCAAAAATTCGGAGACATATGTGACATCTACCAAATCGCGCTGCGCCCACAATGTGGATTACGGCCCGGGGGATCTCACAGAGAGGAGGCCTGTGTCGCAGTAAGAACGGTATACCGATGGCATGAGCCATTTTCACATGCGCGATTTTCCTGAATAAATAAATCCAAGACTGTATAGGTCAACAATTTAATTATAATAGATCATGGGAATTGATCTTGGATATGTACGAACAAGTGATGGGTTCTTGTACCTGTTGCGGTCGGACCATATGTGAAGATGTGGCGTAACTTTACATTAGCTTAAACTTATGTGTGACCTCTCCATATAAGGAGCTGCCGACACAAGCAGAAGTTTTCGGTACTTTTGTATGAGTCAGTAGCAATGATCACTGTAAGTAGGTACGTTATTTATACACGAAGGGTTGGCACGCCTTTAGGACCAAAATACGTGAAAATGTTGCCATTATTAGAGCAAATATAAGTAATAACCAAGATATTTTATTATGTAAAAATTGCTTTATATACAGGATGGAAATATAGGTACAACCTGGTACTGGACTCTAGACACCCTAGCGTTGAATTTTTTCATCGGTTATTAAAAAAAATAGCTGTTCTATACATTTTGACCGCGTAGGTATTGCACTCTCACTTTACTATGAAACAGTAGATTTTTTTTTGATAACCGACAAAAAAAGTCTATGCTATGGGGTCTACAATCATGTGTTAAATTCATGGTTTGAGTTAGTGCGTCGATGTCCCTGTCACCATGGTTAAATTTAAAAAATCGCTTGGTCTTGTGATTACTTTAAATGGGACAGGAAATAAACATTACAAAATCATATACATTCATTATATACGTGAGTTTGACACGATATTTACTTAAATAAAGCCTTATTTACTTTAGCAACATATCATAGCTCGCCCAATGTCAAAAGTCAGCTGATCATAGGCCTGCAACTGTTGGCTTCAAATAATGGGTTTTGTGCAATATTTGTTACGTTCTAAGCTAATGTTGTGTTTAAGTTAATTTTCTGTTAAAAGTATCTTTACATAAGATGCTATGTTGTAACCTGCTGTTTATTTTGTACTCGCATCGAACATGTTTGTAACATCGAATATATTTTCGTTTAAATCTACACTGCCCATACTATGGAAATTATTGGTTAGTGCTAAAAAAAACCGCCTAGGAGGACATGTGACCTTATTTGTGATGTTCATCGCCACCGGCGTGCATAAATGACCAGATGTATGAACGTAAACCAGGCAAAGTATGTAAAGGTTATAGCAGGTGTCGTCCTGTAGTTTCTTCCCATAGATGGGTACCCATGGGAAAAGGCGTGAGTCTATGTATGTACCTATGTTTGTTAAATAAAACTGATGAAATTGATTGAATCTCTACGTCTATTTCTATTGAGATAAGCTTCAGTTAAGACTTTTAACAGATCGGACAGATGTCTAAGATTTCTGTCTGAGCCTGTTGATTATCGTTCGCATCATCAAGGTGGTCCCATGACAAATTAAAGTCTGCTATTCTGACACACTTCCCCAAATACCTTCTAAACTTACCTACTTTTTCAACAATTATCAATTTATACTGTGGTTTTCGAAACCAAAATACAGGATCCAATCAGGTACCAGGCAATCAATCAATCAAAATGTCATAAAATTGAAATCTAACCAAACCATAGACAATAGAATGAAAATGGCGACTGACAGCGTAAGTTTATGCTAACGTGCTCTTACATAAGCTGTGAGTCTGTGACTCAGACTTAGATTTATTACAGGCTAGGTTACCTAACCGTAGTAGCTACTTTACTGCTCGTAGGTGACCTCTGAATTTGGTCCTAAGAGTCGCAGATGTTGAAAGCATACGTATTGAGGTATTATTTAATGTTATTATTATTTGGCGACGTGAATTGCGTAGTTCAGTTACTGTCTTCTATCATTCGATGGAATATAATGCCCGATCACTCGTTCACGCATATTATCAATCTTAGAAGGTTATGAAAACAGCCGGAGTATTCTGTAAAAATCTCAGTGTGAAAACTAAAGGCGAAGAGAGCTGTCACACATCTGGATTGACACCACTGACAGCTCACTACACTAAGTTTTCACGGTGACATTTTTAGAAAATAAATCGGCAGATATCAACATGTAACTTTCATATTTAACACCAGTGTTGACCAAGGAGTCTTTCCAGATCTTATGAAACATAGTAAAGTAGTACCACTGTTCAAATCCGGTGATAGTAAAGAACCCAACAATTATAGGCCTGTGTCAATTCTGCCAGTTCTCAGTAAGGTGTTTGAAAAGTTGATGCTCAATCAAATGTTACGTCACTTTAATAAAAATTCCATCTTTCATGAACACCAGTACGGTTTCACCAAAGGGCGTTGCACTACTGACGCCGGTGTTACCCTAATAAAGAACATTTTTAACGCCTGGGAAGAAGCACAAGATGCCATTGGAATCTTTCGCGACCTCTCTAAGGCGTTCGATTGCGTAAACCATGAGACACTTCTGATGAAACTGGAGCACTATGGGATTAGAAAAACAGCACTTGATTTGCTAAGATCATACCTGAAAGATAGAAAGGTTAAAGTTCAAGTAAACGGCGTAAACTCGTTGGGGTCTGAAATGACAATGGGCGTTCCTCAAGGTTCGATATTGGGTCCATTCCTTTTTTTAGTTTACATTAATGATTTACCCCAATTACTTCAAAATCAACCGAAGATGGTGTTATTTGCTGATAACACATCACTGATCTTTAAAATAGACCGACGGTCACAAAATCTTGACGACGTGAATAACTCTATTCTTCAGGTCCAAGATTGGTTTACGGTAAATAATTTAGTACTAAATGAAAAAAAAACCAAATGCATTAGATTTAAATTACCGAATGTTAAAAGTAATGAATGTGACGTCATATTGAATGGCCAAAAACTAGAATTTATTCATCAGGCAGTTTTCCTAGGAATCACGCTAGACGAGAAATTACAATGGGGACCTCATATAACATCTATTGCGGGGCGGATCAGCTCGGCCGCTTATGCTGTTAGAAAGATAAGACAGTTAACAGATGTAGAAACCGCACGTTTGGTCTATTTTAGTTACTTCCACAGTATTATGTCATATGGTATTTTACTATGGGGTCGGGCTGCTGACATTGAATCCATTTTTATTTTACAAAAGAGAGCTGTCAGAGCCATTTACAATCTACGTCGCCGCGAATCTCTTAGGGAACTATTTAAAAAGGTTAATATCATGACGGTACCTTGCCAATTCATTTATGAAAATATTATGTACGTTAGAAAAAATCAACATCTTTTTAATAAAATAAGTGATAGACATAATTTTAATACTAGAAATAAAGATAAATTAAATCAACCTTTTTTCAGATTATCTAAAGTACAGACATCTTATATGGGGTACTGTGTTAAATGCTACAATAAAATACCTTGTGACATATTGCAATTAAATGAAAGAAAATTTAAAACTCATATTAAAAGTACACTTTGTAAACAAGGATATTACAAATTAGAAGATTACATCCAAGATAAGAATGCTTGGAAACATGCTGGTCCTGCTCCATAGGACAATCTAGAGTCTAGACAAAATCAAACTGGTCGCTAATTTAATTTATATATTTTTTTATGACATTAGTTTTACTTTTTGTGGCTACAGTAACTCACACACTTGTTAAAATTATATAAAAATAATCTACTTTAACAATAGTTGTAAATATGTGAGCACCATGTATCTATCACATAATTGATTTACCTGTCATTGCTTTATTTTTAATTATTTTTACCTTTTGTTGGCAGACTAATTTTTATTCTAGATGCATCGTCTTCACATATAATTATATAATTAATGTACCTATACAGAACTTGTAAAACATTTTAAAAGAGTAACGGTGGAGTTTCTTGCCCATTCTTCTCCATACGAAAACTACCTTTTGGAATGGGCGACTAGAATCAATTGTTTTACTATAATTTTTGACGTTCAAAAGTGCCTTTAGTGTGCCTAATTGAAATAAATGATTTGACTTTGACTTTGACTTTGTAAACAGCATTCGCAATTTATTTGCCAAAAATGTAAACAAATATGAGTTTATGGAAAAATAACTTTAAATCCTACACAATAAAGTTCAGTTTATGCTACAACTTCAAACATTTTTGTAACTGTTTCAATAGTGCTAGTCCCTCTGAAATCAACTTAATTTCCATTGAAATAAAGTTGATACGAGATTTAACTTGAAATAATATTAATTTGAAACATAAGTTTTTATAAACTTTACATATGAATGACGTCCTTCTTGATACCTCTGCTAGTCTTAGCTAAGCCTATTTACTAACAAAGATAAAAGCTTATAGCGAAACGGATGCTTAACTTACTATTGCTGATCGTAAATCCAAATAAGGATGTCTTAAAAGCCTCCTCTTGCATGTAACCATCTTAATACAGCCTACTTAGTGATGTATACACACTACTAAAAATCAATCAGAATCAACAATAATCCGTTCTGATTGAATACACTCACAACATAAGCAATGTAAGCTCAGTTTAACAAACGAACTAATCAGGATTATCTGGAAGTAGTAATAGTGCTAAGTAAACAGCTTTCAAGGGATGTTTTTGTAGTTGGCAACACTGACCTACTTTCTGTTCATTGTGTTGTGAAGTCAGGTTCACGAAGCGTTCTGTTTTGTTTTCTTATTAGGCCGGAATTCAAATGGTTGATTTAAATGAATAAATAATAATTATTGCTTGCTGTTGCTTGCTAGTTCCGAGCAAAATACTTGAATATTTTTTTTTCTTGGAAATGGATAATTTTAAATGTGCCAATTCGAAAGAAAACACACCAGTTCACCAAGTGCCATTACTATGAAAATATTTTTTTCCAGAAAAGTAATTCACTAACAGCAAATTTCGACAGACTCAAAATCTGCCTAGACTTTTCCCAACTACATATGTCCCCAACATATGTAGTTGGGAAAAGTCTAGGCAAATTTTCTGCTTCCAATCTAATCGGATGCAGCTGAATACCAATATTTTACATGCGACTGCCTATCTGACCTCCACAATCCAGTTACTGGGTATCACGATACCCCTTGGTAAGACTGGTTGTCAGACTTTTGGCCTTCTGACTAGCCGTAACAACTGTCAAAGAACTACGAATGAAAGTCAGGACCAACGGCTTAACGTGCTTTCCGAGGCACGGAGAGGTCTCGATATGTAATAGATGATCACCCATCCACGGAGCGGCTTCGGCAAGCGTAGCTTAACTTTCGTTCGACCTGTGCGGCTGTTATTATTAAACCACGAGCCTCTCTGAGACTGTAGGAACGAAATACCATACATCATTGATACACCGATCACCTCACACCACGCCTATTGAAATTCTAGGCCCTTGTTCAATAATCACACTGTTTGGCGTCTAGACATAGTAATAAATCAAGAATTGCAGTCTGACATTTTGAACTCTGTTTTGTATGCAGTAGAGTGTATGAATGTGTTTATTGACATTGCGTGTAAGCATTAAAGTGAGTAATAAAGCATTTCTTAATTGATTCATTAGCCGATTGGTGCAGCTGCAATTCGAGTTTCTGGTTTCTGGCTTAACAAAACTTGTAACTTTAGTAATCAACTGAGTGGAGAAATTAGACAGTCAGGTATATTTTTCGGTTTGGAACCTGGATGAGGCTGGCACAAGAACGTGGAATTGGCGCAAGAAAAAAGAGGCCTATGCGCAGACTATGATTATGTGATGATGATGATATTCTCTAAATCCAAATATGCGATTCGAGTGCAGTTTGAATATGTGATGACTCAGTATTTAGAACTACAAGCAAACTACACAAAAATTTTATCGCGAAAGCTATCTGGAACAGCTTAGAATAAAACTTGGCTTCGCTAATTATATCTCAGATTACTCTCACCAGTCTGATACTATCGTAACATTACTTAACATCGAATGCCAGCAAAGAACAAGTTGCAACTTATATCATTGCGAGCCCTTCAGTACTTGTGTCCATGTGTTTCCTCATATCCAACCTTTAGACATGCTAATCGTTTATTAATTCTAATGTGTGGGACAAAAATATTTAAAGACCGTCGTGTAGTTAGCTTACTTAGTAATGCCCAAAGATGGAATTATAATTGTATTTAATATAATAAATGCACGGATGCCTAAAATAATTGGTTACCCCCCGTTGAACGTGTTTGTGTGCGGGAGAAGAAGGTACCCAGTTAGTGCAGGCGTCTGGCGCCTACATGACCGGTTCTGTAAACAATTTATATTTCATATTAACATGAACCAGTTTTCTTTCTACATTAGTAGGGATTCGTAAGGGACATCTACCTACGTGCAAATTGTTACCATAAATTCAGCAGACGATTCTAGAAAATTTTGATTGTTTAAAATAAAAACTGCTTTTTGATACAAAAGTGCAATTCCTACTTGGACAAGTTGTATGCAACAGCTGTTTTTTTTTAAATAACCAACGTATATTTATACTCTGGGGGTCTAGAATCATGAACGGAATTCATTCATAATAACAGCTTGATCGTCGATGTCCCTTTCACCATGTACTTATTAAATTAAAATTAAATTATGCACAAACACAACCAACATTGCTAGTTATAGGTACATCACGTGACCACATACTCAACACAACACTGTGTGAAATTTCGCACTCACAATACTTGGATACTACACAACTCTTCCGACAGCGTGTGCGAAAGTTTGACATTTTCGATAAAATATCAACACTCTAAGCCTCAAGATTGCATGGCAACGAGTTATTATGTGAGTAAGCAAATGATATGCAGGTGAGACCGGCTCAAGGCCTGCAGTTGGAAAGTAAAGGAATGTGTCGATTGTGTACCACTATCAATGTAATTATGTATAGGCTTGTAAATTCTTTGAACATGAAACAGCTATTTATTGGAAAATTTAATCAAAATTGGTGATATGTTTTTCTTTATGAAACTTCAAATATCGAACAAAAGACAATCTCCTTTAAAAAGTTATGGGTGCAAATCGCTATTTATAGATTTCCTAGTAATTAAGGCACACTCACAATTATCTGAAACCGTGTGATGGTCTGTATATATAGCCTATAACGTTCCACTGCTGGGACACAGGCCTCCTCTCGGTGTGAGGGAGTGGCCACGCGGGCCCAGTGCGGGTTGGTGGATGGTAGTATGTAGACGGGAAGTAATTACGAATGCACTCTGTTTACGCTTTTATAATAAAAATGACAGGATTAAGAAAACCTCATAATAATAAATCAATAATCTAAAAACGAATAGCTGCATTAATACGCTATTAATAACGCAAATTCTTACAATTTGCGTTACGGTACCTTTACGTCAAAACTAATCCTCGAATATGACATGGGTAGGTAAGTACCTACAATTATATTATTGTTATTATCAGTTAGCACCTCATTTGTTGTAGCATCTGAGACTTCAGATCCAACAACAAATGAGGTGCTAACTAGCCGCATCCTTCAAGTGTGCTTTATAATGCGCACAGCAAAAGAGTGGACTACCTGCGTCTGTATTTCCGAGCGCATACAACCCGAATCTCTTCAAAGTGAGAGTGAACAGGCTTCTTCTGGGTAAGCTCACTCCATCGTCGACTTTGTCTCTGTCACCTCTGACCTAGACTAGAGTCAACAGCAAACCCATTTCAAAATTTAAAAAAACACGTCTGCCTGTCAACATGCAATTGCAACATATCATGCAATCACTGCAAGCAAGTTCGAATTTTATAATATTAAAAGTAACGTTTTATCAAAATCATTGCAGCCTGCATCTTCATAGTCTTAGACAGACGTTCCAAAAAGCTAGAAACAAAGCTGATACTATCGGTTTTTCTTTCAAACTTTGTTTTTAATTAGCTAAACTCTGATTTTTAATTTGCTAGACTAAAATGACAGATGCGTTCAAAGTTTTTTTGTTAACATGTTGTTATTTAATCTATATTGGCTGACATTTTGGTCTTGGTAGAAATCAGAGTTTAAATATTTTAATGAGTCTTCTGAGATCACATGTTTTTTATAATAGATACCTAAGGACTTTACAAGAACAAAATGAAGCATGTCCAAATCTATGAAACATAATTATCATAAAATGTTTGACATTTTATATTCCTCGACAACTGCTATAAAACTTTTTATAATATCAAAACTCGCAAGACAAAACTACCAATTAATCACCAGCAATAAATTCACCTAGCAAAGGCAAAGACAATTTTTAGTAAGCCTTTGTGAATCACTTCACTAATTTGACTGTATGACATAAGATGGTTATCACTGGGCGATTACTTACCACGCTGCTGGTCACCGAATATAGACATAAAGGAGGCAGTCGGACAACCGGACAGGCGGTCATGCCAAGGACGATACGGTTAGGCTGCGCTAACTTAGTTCAAGCTATGAAAATGACGCGATGTTATTGGTTTGTTTCACACATCCCTCGCTACGCATCCACGCACATCTCTGGTGGAAACGCAGCCTTAAGGCCCGGATTAAACTAAAGCGGAGCTGGGCGGAGCGGAGCGGAGACGTGCAGTAATCGACCAATCACAATGGTTGGAATCCTCATCGCGTCATTCGTGTCGTCTGTGATTGGTCGATTCCTGCACGTCTCCGCTCCGCTCCGCCCAGCTCCGCTTCAGTGTAGTCCGGGCCTAAGGATTGGTTTAGGCATCATGTACAGTGGGATTTCATAATTGGATCAACGTTGCCAAAATCTGGCAGGCTTATCATAAAAACTATGAATTATGAACTCGTTTTCGTTAAATTTGTTGTATTTTGGAAATGGCTAGTTTTTATTTAATATCATAATTTTGAGTCTAGGCGCCAAACTCTATGTTTGAAAAAAAGGCACTTCTCTCCAGTCCTCGATGATGAATAGATTATATTATTTATCTGTAGAAAGAATTGCTTTGTTTGAACCAAATGAAGAGTCTCTCAAACACCTAACGCTTTCCTAAAAAAATACCTAGGACTGTAGGCAATCAAATTCTATTGTATATATAATAATTAACAAAAAAATCCTACTCGGAGATCCTTTGACAAGTCGTTTTTGTGGGTTTAACGATACTGAAATTTAAAATTGAATATGAATTTAGTTTTTTTTAATTATATTTCCACTGCCACAGTATCTTATATACAAGCGAAATATCCAAAATCACATGAATGATTACTTACAAGACGACATATTTGGCGAGGTCACTCAAAATGTCATAAATCACAATCTTAAACATATAATATGACGAACATTGTGTTTCTAATGTAAATGTATGCAACTAATTAATTAGTACAAGTTTGATTATTACCTACGAGTTTAATTTGATTAAAGATATATCATTATAATATATCTCACCCATGGATTCCACGAGACAGGCTCGACCTAGTGTGGAGTATATAACCAAAATGCTTCCTTTGCGTCTTATTTTCGGTGTTTTATGTAATTTAATGTAGACATAAGGAAACGTAAACACTGATTTTGGCAAATAAACTTATTAATTCTTTGATAAAACCATTGGTTTAGGTCCCTGCGTATTCTAAAACCAAAATATGTGCCAAACCGACCTAACGACACCAATCCAAACAAACCAACCAATTGAGCTTTTTTAAATTTTAGATTACAGTAGAGCATATTCTATCTATCTATCCCAGAAGCCTGAAAAAGTTAAAGAATTTGCCAAGAATAAAATTCGTCAAAAGTAGGAATTTGTCACTTCATGGCCGATGGCAATATGTTTGCATATGAACAAATAAAAATACCGTAAAAATAGTTTTTTTACTGAGTTTTTATGATTCAAGGCGATATCAATCAAGTGAGATAAATGTGTACAAGTAAGGCCCATCGTCCACGACGCTACTTAAAAGTGAGTAAGATGCAAGCTCAAATCACCAATGACGCCAGAATATCACAGCACGACGCGACATACCCACTCAGCATCGTCCACGATGCGCCTTCTAACGCGATATTAACTAGTTTGTAGGTAATTGGTTTGGTTGCGTGTGAAATACTAGTGCTGGGACATTCTGGCTACTCATCGGTAAATTGATTTTGTAACTGGTAACTTTCCAGTAGCGTCGCGGACGATGAGACTTGGAGTAAGATAGCCTACATCCTACTTCTATACTTCTATTTTAATATTATAAAGAGGTAAAACTTGTGAGTTCGGTACTACTGATCCGATTCCGAAAATTCTTTCCCAAATGTTTCACGCGGACGAAGCCGCAGGCTAATGCTAAGTATGTATTACATAGTTGAGAGATAGTCAGTGTTTGCATATCAGAGACCAATCGTTGTAATTTACGAGGTCGGTAATGAGACAGTTTCCCTCGATTGTTTCAGCAGAGTCTTACGAGTGGTTACAGATAAGTGCACTTTACTGACCTACTCATGCATTCACTTTCCATCCAGGTGAACTCTTCCAATTTGAGCTCAGCTTGTAACAGAATGTGATGTAATTGTAACCTTACTGACGACTGTCTGTCTACAGGAGCTGCTAAAATTGCTTGAATGATGATTAACTTGAATTCTTAATTATTGAAGACTATAAGGGGTTTATTTATAAACGTTGCTTAAAGTTAAGAGTCGTTTAAACATCAAAAATGTATAAATAAACTCCCTAACTAGGTATCCTAAAATAGCCTGAGACGCACAACGGACCAAATGGGATTCTAAGTGCGGAAAAGGGAGCCCCATCATCATCATAGCCTGAGACTCAGAATAATCGATCGGAACAAAACCTTCTTCTAACGTTTTAATTTCCATACATAATTACATACCTATAAATATAAATACATATTATGTGTAATTATATCCCGGAAGAGACATTGACACATGATCAATTTTCTTTCATCAGAACAATGATATTATTAAACGAATTCGATTCACATAATAATATTTAGATAAGGTCGTCTAAGCTAGTCAGTTTTTCACCAACGGGTATTTAACAGAAATACTATTATATCCATAGCAATAAAATTCGAAAATAACTCTGTCTGTCTGTATGTTACCTTTTCACGCCTAGGCACTGAACGGATTTCGATAAAATTTGGCAAGAAGACAGGTCGCATCCTGAGGCAAGACATAGGCTACTTTTTGTCTCAATAATAATCCTAAAGGGGATAATATAGGGCATGAAAGATTGTATGGAAAACTCAAAATTTCTTAAGTTAGGGATATTTAAATTCACATGTATTTAATATTGTAATTTTTGTGCATCTCTTTCTAAGCGATTTAAGGGATTAGAAATATGGAGTGTCTGTTAACTTTTCATGCCTTAGCGGCTCGGAGGAATTGGATAGGCCATGACCTGGATTAGGACATAGGATACTTTTTCATTCCGGCAGTAAATTCCCGAGGTATAATTTCAGACAATCACGCGTGCTAAGCCGCGGTCGAAAGCTAATCTACCTATATAGGTAGATTACACCTATATAGGTACATGTGTCACTAGAATATATATTCTAGTGACACATGTACCAGGTACGTCTAGATTTATTGGATCCACGTCAGTGTGTCTGAGGTAAAACTTGTTTTTTTATATTTATTCTTTTGTAGTGCTAGTAATAATTTAAGACTTAGTTGTGCAATACCATGTTCCAAAATCTTAATAAGGAAATAAAAAATGTAATTTGTTTAGATCCCAATCGATCACACCAATCTTAAATAAATAAATTATGAATCTCAGACTCTCTTCCTAACGATCAAGGGTTCGTTATACAACATTTTCTAAGATACCCAAATTCATCATCATTTCAGCCGAAAGACGTCCACTGCTGGACATATGATAGGCCTCTCCCAAGCACCGCCACTACGACCGGTTCTGTGCTTCTCGCATCCAGCGGATTCCTGCGGCCTTCACCAGGTCATCGTTCCACCTAGTGGGAGGCCTTCCAACGCTACGTCTTCCGGTACGCGGTCGCCACTCCAGAACCTTTTGGCCACATCGGCCATCTGTTCTACGAGCAGTGTGCCCTGTCTACTGACAATTCGAGCTATGTCGATTACCATGGTCTAAATATACCAAATGAATAAAATAAGATGAATTGTAACAAAAAACTATTTCAAATACGATGGCAATGATTCCACATGGAATGCTGATGCCGTCACACTTGTCCCACATTAATTAAAATAATTATAAATGCACTCACATAATTAAATTATGTATGTACGTGAATACGCAATTAATGTAATAGGACTGGTTACTTTATAATTAATTCGTAATTTATGACAGCTTGTGGGAAGATGACTGACTATAATAAGTTAATAACTGCCATCATAAGATTCCTGTCTGACCAGTACATAAAAAATATTAGTAATTTTCTTGCTAGATAACTTTTCCGTGTGAATTACGAGTAACTTGTGCATGATTATTTTAATTGGTTATGGCCACTTTGCCCGCCTTTATTCTCAATACTCAATTCTTTATTGCATTATATATGTATTACATAGATGGTATTATAAAGTAAAAGATCAATATGGACCCTGTCGGGCACAGCAAAATAATTAGGAGAGCGTAAGAGCAAGTAAGAGCTAAGTAGCAATTCAGTATTATTATAAATTATTAGATGTGCTTAATTGGCTCGTATAATTATGTATATTATTAGGTTTGTGTATATAGGTATAGTATACTAGTTATTTTATGTTAGTTTTTTCATAAACTTTGCTCAAAGTTAACTAGTGATTAGCGAATGTTTGACCATACATTTATGACGTTTGAACGTCACTTAAGTTTAATCATCTGTTATAAATAAACGCCATATCACAGCAAAAATTTTTGAGTTGCATATCGTAGGACCAGGTTTCTACCTTGCAAAAGACTTATACATATCGGTACCTAACTTATATTTGTGTAATAGAAGTAGGTTAAACATCCAAAAACAAAAATCTAAAAATGTAAAAAATATTTCAAGTTGTTTTATTAACACAAGATAAGCATACTTGGAACATAAATATTTGTTTTGATGTGTAATACACACACAAACATGCATATCGCGTCTTCATTTCGACAGTGAAAGACAAACCATTTTTCCTTATTTGAGTCACATACAAAAAGATAAAAGTTCCCACTATAGTTTGTCATGGTTCTTGCGAAAGCTACATTTCTTCATATTTCAAGGTAAGCCCCAATTCTCAATCCATACCTTACGCCTCACAAAAAACTTTTTGCAAAGTTTTTCAGTCCAAGGACTGGGAGACGAAGTGTCGGTCGTCCAGCGGCGAGATGGACGGACGACATTGTTACCATCGCGGGTAGAACCTGAACGAGGGTGGCACAGGGGCGGGGGACATGAAAAGAGAGGACTATGCTCTGCAGCGGGTGAAGTCGGGCCGTGGATGAAGAAGATGAGAGTTTTCCACTTTTTTACCCGACTTCAAAAAAGAAGGAGGTTCTCAATTCGACTGTATGTTTTTTTTGCATGTTTGTTACGCAATATCTCCGGAAATTGTAAATCGATTTCAAAAATTATTTTTTTAATGGTTAGGATATGCGTCAGGGGTGGTCTCATATAAATTTGATTAACTTTGCTTGGGTAGTTTTTGAGTTAGCTTCAATAATACGCATTTTTGACACTTAGTTTATATTGATGATGTTATAATAACTTCCTGTCACTGATATTTACATAGCAAGTAGTGTTATACGAATTTGTGTGGGGTAAGTACAACATAAAAGGAAAAATAAAATGTTTTTTACAACCGACTTCCAAAAAAGTCAGTACAAAGTCAAAAATAACATTGATTTCGGAAGTCGGTGGCAAACAACGAATTTAATTTTTTCTTCTGTCTGTCTTCTGTTTTAATCTCTGGCTTATCCACTTTATGCTAGGTTACTCTTTGGTCTCACGTTTTGTTTTAAGAAAGGTTCTGAAAAAGGTTACTTTTGTCATGAACAGTCAACTCAGCCTATTGCAGTTCCCTGCTTTACATAGACCTCTCCCAGGCTGCGCCACAACACCCTGTCCTCCGCCTTCCGCATCCAGTCCGTCTGTCCGTTTTTAGGATGGTAATTTTTAATTACACGTAGGTACTACGTAACATAATTATTACCTCTGCTATTTCTATTGACAATATAAATTATACTGTTTATATCTTTTAAAACCGCAACAAAGTACAAGACTTATTTTCTGGATTGAAATATTTTTAGATATTTTTTCGAAAAAATTCAACGGAGCTCTTGTTACTATATTTTTCGGGTATTTTTTACTAGTTTGCCTTTGAAAAGACTTTTAGATAACAAGTATTTAATTTTGACTACGAGAAAAAAGTAATAATAACGAAGAGAATAAGTTAAACAGGTATTTAACCATAAATAACTTACTTAACAAATCAGTATATCCGATTAATTATGAATTATTCTCTTAATCCATGTTGTACAGACGCCAGCATATCAAGCTATCCGAAACTGTCAAATTCCAATCAACTTTGAACCTTATGCTTTAATGATATAGTTGAAAATCTATTAAAGTAATTTGAGAGATTGTAGTAGCTTGATGTACTGGCGTCTGTACAATACTAGCCCCGATGCGCTAGCGTCCTCATGTGGGTAGGTATTCTAAATTACCATTTACTAATTAATTATATTCGTGCGACCACTTGACCGGTCTCCAATCAAACTTGTTTTACTAACCAATTATCTTTTTGGACTAGTCCTGAGTCCTTACACATCAACCATGTTTGAAACGATTAAATTAGACGTTATTCTAGAAAAAACCTTATTTCATTCAGTCCCATTCTTAAAAACAATCGGTTCCAAATGCTTTTACATCAGTGTTAATAAGTTAGTTAAGCCTTAGGCCACAGACACGTTTTTCCTACGGCGCGGGTTATTATACACCGTACCGTAAAGAAATCGTTTTCGTTTACAATAGGCCTCAGAGTCCAAAAAAAAAAATAACTAGCAAAGATATTCGTTTCAACGTTAATTTCAAAGACTGAAGAAGATATGCAAGGAAAAGGAGTGAATGATAGAGTGACGGCTGACAAGGGAGAATGGAAGAAAAAACCGGTCAAGTACGAGTCAGACTCGCGCACCGTGGGTTCCGTTCTAATTTGTAGGTATGTAACTACCTATATGGTTTTCATAATTTTCCCTTTACTTGTACCACATGACATTGCTTCTTGCCAAATTTCATGATTCTAAGTCAACGGGAAGTACCCTATTGGTTTTGATTCCCTTGCGAGTGTCAAAATATGCGCATGACATAAACGCCCGTATGTTTTAATCCCGTTGACTTAGCAGTTTGTTTTTTTTTCACTGTTTCAAAGGATTGCAGCCAGGAGTATTTGACATTAGTTTAAACTTGATAACTGCACGCGTTCCTGAGAAACAGGGTCTTGACAGACGGACAACGAAGTGATCTTATCTGGTTAAGGGTTCCGTTTTTCCTATTGGACCCTAAAAAACGTAACCATGGTATAACTGCAGGAAGAAGAAGTCTGGAAAACATGTATTTTACAAGTGAAAAATACACACAAAATATACATATAAAATATACAGTCGTCAGAATTTGGACGAGTAGGTAAGACCGGAACCGAGCGCACGCGAAATCAATTTCTATAATGAATAACTAATAGACACGGGTCAAAGGCGAGAAACTCGCTATAAAAAGACACTAATTTATAAGGGCAACGATATTTATAATGTGTGTCAACCACCGAGAATTCTTGCACTCTACGAGCAAATCATAATTGCTTATTCGACCATTAAGCCGCTAGGTCCACTTGTCCAATCAAACGTGTTTACACGAAGATAATCATATTTGACTCCAAGTGTATCCGTTGATCTTTTCGATATTTCGCCATTTATATGCTAATACCATACCGCAATATTCATCTATACAAATTAATAAAATTGGAGTATCTGTTTGTAATTTTAAAATAACCGCTTTTTATTAAAAGCATATGGATCCCAAGATCATGTGCACCTAAGGACAACCCTCGGTTGGTTTAAGACTATTGCAGGATATGGAGACAAAAATATTGGACTATGGGTTTGGGTGAATAAAGTTGACTGGAACTATGGAAAGACTGTGGGGCCCTGCCTGATCAATGTTTTATTATATTTTTAAACAATTTATTACATAGTTCACCCCCATAGAGTTCTATTTCTGGGCCACCAAGATACACGCTGTGCCAGCTTGGGGCCCACTGCTACTTCTACTTTATGCACTCTTTTAACTATCATTGTTTCTGTTTGTATGTTTCCTAACTTCTGTGTGTCAATACATTGATTATTAAGATTATATATATCTTTCTGTGCTGCCCAGGTTTTCGCGCCGGATGCATTTCGTCGGCCTACCTCGGCAACACCACTCTGCGTGATGACCCTGGCCCACCACCCCGATACTTATTCATAATAATGTTGATTAATTTAATTGACACAAGTACTAGTCATCCAATAACATGTTTATATGCATTCTAACTTGTTAGATGCGCGCACGCAATACGTAATGTGCGCAGTCTCACAATTTGCATCTATCACTGTCTAAAATGTTTTAGTTAGATGCACTGCGACTTGTTTGAAGGATATAGTTGACAATGGCAGTGCATTATCAGGTATATATTCAACTATAATTGCTAACGAGTCAATTTATTATAATACTAGCTTTTGCCCGCGACTTCGTTCGCGTGGAATAGTGACTTTCGGCAGATTTTTGGTTTTACCCACATAGTTCCCGATCTCGCGGGATCTCTTCAAAAATGAAATGTGGAAGATATTCATAAACCTTTTAATCGACAAATACAACGGAACCAATTTTGAAAACAACCACCAGACATATAATGTACTCTGTGCACCAGACAACCCAACAAATAAACTTTTTAATCTAGTAATACAACGGAGCCAATTTTAAATTTACGAAACGATGAATCCGCAATTCCACGACAGTACCGAAGCGCTCGGCTCTATAGTTACTTTACTCTTTGCGCTCGGCCGATACCCAACCAAATGCGTGTAACGAAACCATAGCGCGATCTATTTCGATCCCAACGCCATCTATCGAGCATAGTGACAACTCGGATTATTTATCTATACTCCGTTCGGGCATTTTCTTTGTACTAAAAGTTTTATTATATTGATATTATTTTTTTCATACCTTTTTACTATTTATTTACTTTTTTCCGATGAATTAAAACAATAACATGAACCGAACTCGTGTAACGATCGACACCATTGCGCGATCACCAACTCGACATAATTATAGTACTAATAGAATTATCTATACTCCGTTAGAGCATTTTCTTTGTACTAAAAGTTGTATTATATTATATTTTCATACCTTTTTACTATTTATTTACATTTTTCCGATGAATTTTCAGTACTGAATTGATGCAGACTCTTGACCAATAGATGGCGCTGTATGTCCGGAATAAATTTTATTTTTTATTTAATTTTTTATTTTTTGTAATAAAAACTATCCTATGTCCTTTCTCAAGTTCCAAACTATGTCTGTACCAAATTTCACACAAATCGGTTCAGTAGTTTAGGCGTGAAGCAAAGACAGACAGACAGACAGACAGACAGACAGAAAGACAGACAGACAGAGTTACTTTCGCATTTATAATATTAGTTAGGACTAGTTAGGATTACCAAGTACCTGCTTATTCTTTGGAAGAACGTGACATCATACTTCACTGAACTCACAAGGTATATAAATAAAATAATATTTTATTCGGATAAGCAACACCCGTAGGACGTAGGTAGTGAGTAAAAAAGAAAGAAAGATCTTACACCTATGTTGGTAAAAATGTATAACCTCCCCTAGGTATTTAGTTAACTATAATACAGGGTGGCAGGGACATCGGTGAACAAACTGTAACCATGAATTCAACACATGATTCTAACTTTTCATCGGTTATAAATAAAACAATTTTTTTTAACAACCTGCAAAAAAATTTATGAGTTTCAGAATCATGTAGGTACTGAATCCATGGTGCATGGTGTGCATTTCTCCTGTTCTTAACATATTTACATAATCGATGTCTGATTGTTATTAGATAATAACAAACAATCCTGCATTCATCAAAGCTGCTTATTTGAATTAGTATTCAAATTAGTATTTAGTATTAGCTAGTGCTATGCTCGCGACTCCTATAGACCATACAAAACCAGCAAAGAGCGAGTGCGAAAAAACGCGTTTCTTCAAAGAGCGAGTGCGAAAAAACGCGTTTCTTCAAAGAGCGAGTGCGAAAAAACGCGTTTCTTCAAAGAGCGAGTGCGAAAAAACGCGTTTCTTCTAATGGAGACCCCCTTTAATATTTAATTATATTTTATTTTTATTATTTGTTGTTGTAGCGGCAGTGGAAATGCATACTCTGTGAAAATTTAAACTGTCTATGCCGCCTATTACGGTTCATGAGATACAGCCCGCTGATAGACAGATGGACGGACGGACAGTGGAGACTAAGTAATAGGGTCCCGTTGGCACCCTTTGGAACGGAACCCTAAAAAATGTGTACACTGCAACAAGGATCCTTTGGCGCTTGAATGACGTCGAACAACGCCCCCCTGGATGCTTTTGGTTAAACATTTGTGCAATTGTTTTGTGAAATGTATTGAGAAAGTACGTAAGTGGCGGAGTTAGTTCCGATTTTGGCCACGCACCAAAAGATCTTTGTACAGCTATATCAGAATCTTTCCCATGTGTCAAGTTTCCTATCCGTCAAATATTTCGTAGGTACTAAACAGACAGACATACAGACATACATCACATTTATTTTACTTCTGACAGCAGCAACCCAACTATAACCTTATTGTAACGAGAATAAAGAGCACTTTGATTTTGACAGATCATGTTCCCTATTGTGATTGGCTGATCAAAACAACGCCCACCAATCATAATCAATCGTTTGACAACGTATTAAATGGCCTTAAGAAACTAGGGGTCAGTGTCACATAGGTAATTCTAATTAGTGTTTATTTTTATGAATCCAACAGCCGTCATCAGTGTTGTGAAATTCAAGATAAGTGATTGATTATAACGTTCTCTGTTCTTTGCCGATGTTACAAAATTATTGACATTTAATTCATCATATTACGCCTGGATAGTCATGTGTACGCAAATCCTATTCTAATTGATACTTGTCCTTATTTGGACCTGTTACTTTATCTTCAAATTAATAACGAAAACCTCTAGGTAATTTAATAATACTATATTATAACACGTGTGACTTAAGTAGTCTATTATTGCACGGCGCACGGCGTTTAGCACTACTAATTTTACGCCGTGGTACTTAAGTCACACGTATAGTATACTATTTTATAGCACTTGTGACCTAAACCCTTACTTAAGTCGCGCTTTTATATGTAAAAATGTACTACTTAAGTCACAGAAAAGCGAGTGCCGGTTTAGGTCACACGGTGTTACAAGTAAATGATTGTGTTTAAAAGAAACAAAATTATTAATCCAGAATAATTTATTTACATAAACATTCCTTTCTCACTTCTCACAGTCAGCAATAGCCCCTCGCGTAGTGACATATCTACGCATGCCATTCAGTTCAGATTGAGTGTGCATACACACGAACGGCACACGTCTACTACAAAGGCAACAGCAGCCGTCGACAGCGTGCTCGTGCTCGTGTCGTGCGTGCTATCTTGTCTTGCATATCACCCTCTCGCCAATATTATTCAAACATTACACCCTGAAATTAAACAACCATTTCATTAGAATCTTATACTTAGTTTCAGAATTAATTAGGGAAAACAATAAACAATGCTAAAGAAATATAAAACCAACAACAACAAAAACCTCAATTTAATTAATCATCCTGTGTCTAAGATTGAAAATATGTGACACTAATTTACATTCCTAACTAAAATAATTCATTCATGTCATGTAACCTTTATGATTTAGCACCACGTGTGTGCTTTAAAGAAGACTAATATTATTAAACATGATTATTCTGATGTAGAAGTGTAAATGTAATAACTTTTTATATAAATTAAAATTTTCGTAACGTATTTTTAACATATTATTGAGTACAGCATTGCGGTTTGAGGTTAGGTACCTAGGTAGTAAAGTTTTCAGTAAAAGCTATCAACATTTTTATGTACAGTGTGCACGACAATCATGCCGGCTGAGAGTATCATCAACAACAAAAATAGGTAAATGATAATTATGAAAAAAATATATGCTATAAAAATACTATGCCACTCGTATTTTCGTTTTACAATAGGAACATTTGATCGAGCTTTAGGTTAAGTAGCTCACCTTGAGTGAAGAAGCGATGCGCATCGTTGACAAATATCAAAAACCAAGAGCAGCTGTTGGTAACGATGATATTGCTAGAACTGCTGTGATCAATGAAACGTGGAACGGCTTATAGTTCCGCCGGTACCCAGGACTTCATGTTTACAGGTACTCTACAGGTCCAAAGAAACTCCAAAAAGAATGGATACGGGCCAGGAAAGGGCAGGAATGTAGTGCTCCAACCAATCAACTGTGGCGCACACCAGTTGATTGTATTACAGCTGCTACGCTGCATCACAGTTGATATTGCTACTGCTTCGGTAGTGGCAGTGACAATAAGCGGCCCTCAGTCCGCTTATCGTCACTGTGCCTTGAGGACACGGCGCGGCGTACGCAGGCGGAATACTCAGCCTGTGGCCAGCAGCGCTGTGCCCTCAACATGGCACTTTGTGTGGATGTTCTCTCGCTTCCACCAAGGTTGGAGCAACTTCGTCGCTGCACAACAGTTGGTCCTGCTACTGCTTCGGTAGTGACAATGACGACAAGCGGCCTCTGTCCGCTGGTCGTCATTGTGTGCCTTGAAGATATCGCGTGGCGTACGCTGGGAGAATGCCATGGAAGAGAAATGGAAGGCATGATGAGGGATAAAGGTTATCTTGATGTTTGTTTTCTTGAGTCTTAGTACTACCCAATTGGATACATCGACACCTAAGAGACTTGTACTGGTCGTATACATGCCACGATTTTGCTGAAACGATAAAGTTTGTTCTTGTAATAACCTACTGTTATAGAGAGAATGCTTTAACAAAAATGTTGTTATTTAATTAAACAAAAGACAAAAGGTGCACGCTTCATTTTTTTTTTTTGCTGTCGGATGTTCACACCAATTATATTGATTACAAGTTGTATTCATATTTTAATCACTCAGACTACAATTCTGAATATTAGTTCATTTGATTTTATGAATTATGTTCTTTTTGAATCGGATGAACACAGAATATTAAAAAATAATCGTCATAATCCGTAAATTATCGAAAGAGCACAGACGTTCCTACATATAAATAAAAGATTTGGAAAACTCACCTTGATTGAAAAAATACATCCCTTAAGCTATACATACTATAGTAAGCAGGATGTATTTCTTATAGATATTTTAGAACTCCAACCATTTATACACTTAATTATTACTAAGAACCAAATATATTAATATCTTTCTTAAAAATCTCAAACCGTAGGTGCACCATTCACGAGTCCTCGAGAATTTTCAGTCTATCAAAAAGTACTCTGTGTCGAGAATAAACAAAGTGACAAGACAGTGTCAGCCAGCTTTCGCACCACAAAGAACGAAATATAATACGTTTCATTTTACCTATGCAGTTACGTGTCTTCAAAATCGTATCGATTAAAATTTTACCGATTTAAGTAAACTTATATTTAACTCTCTTTAGTTAATTACCTATCTACACAACATTATATGTAACAAGTTTTAGAAAATAATTTGTTATAAATAGGTTTGCTTCACTATTGCATTGGGTTGTACCTGTAATAATAGTTGTAAGTGATTAAATAAGTAAATAAATAAATAATTATTGTTAAAAAATTGCAAGTAATATAATTTTAAAAGTAAGTAAAGTATTTTGTAATGGTTTTCGTTTTTGTCGATCGAGTGAAACGAAACGTCAAAGGCCGCTACCGTCAAGCTCAATAGATTCGCGCATACGTGCTAACGGGTTCGCTAGCGGGGTCTCGCGGGACGCATGCGCAAAAGTCTAATAAAAAGAATTATGAATTTGATTCCCCCGTCCTGTGGGGTCCTGTTCCTGTCCCTGCTTTGTGAACATATTAACTTGAATCATACACTGTAGCATGCGCTTGTTATTTTTCGTATTCTTTTTTATATAATAATAATGCAAATGTGATTATTGCTTAACAATAAGAAAAGATACAGTCAAATAATTTATTTCAACAGGGCACATAAAAGGCACTTTTAAACGACAAAATTTACAAAAAATAGAATTCATTCTAGCCGCCCCTTTCAAAACGAAGTTTTGTATGGAGAAAAATAGGCAAGAAATTTATTTATTTTTATTAAAACTTTATGCACAAGTATAGAATAGGCAAGATTCCACCGTTACTCTTTTAAAATGTTTTACAATATTTTGTATATGTCGTTACCAGATCTTAGAATTGATCATTTTTCATGAAGTGTTTGGTCATTTCATGAAATGACCAGTTAAAATTGACCATATCGTTTAAACATTAACGTTTAATTATGTCAATTAACGTTGGCCATATCCTTAATGTAGGGTATCCATGGTTTAAGGTGTAGTTTTTTAAATAAATAAGAAACTTTGAGGAATAGTTGAAGAAACTTTTGTATTGCTCTTGTAAGTACAAACAATAGCATAAAAATAAATAAAAATCTTAGAATTTTTATCTACCATTTGCATATTTATAATCACTTTTGCAATCGAATTATTGCCTGCCGCCATGATGCACTACAAAAACAAAGCGATAAGATAGGAAATCTAACAATTTTACGACATGATCATAAAGTAGGCGTGCGTTGAACTGTTCATATCGTCAAACGTTGAATATTCAATGATCTGGCCAGACCAGATCATGTTGTGACCAGCCGTCGATGTTCTATTTCATAAAATACAACCATTTCACGAAATGGTCGAACACTTCATGAAATGATCAAGATCCGGCCACGACATATAAATTAATTATATTATTGTATTTGAAGACGATGATGCATCTGGAATAAAATTACTATACCACAAAAGGTAAGAATTAAAAATAAAGCAATGATAGGTAAATTAATTATGCGTTAGTATGTAGTAGTAGTAGGTATATCTAGACATCATTTACATAATATTCTCTTATTTGACTTAGATAAAGTGTTACAAAAAATTTAATCTCGCGATAGCAAATTAATGGGGCTTAGAACGTGTTGTTGCTGGTTCGTTGACATCAGTTTGAGAAACTTTTATCAACGTTTGTTGGACCTTATGTTATCAGATCAATTAGGAAATATGGTATTTTTAAACAGTAAATACTTATCTATAGTCTTGATGGGATTGCCGTATGATGATACTGAAATTTGGGAGATGATATTCCTTCCTTCTTTGCCTTGCTTTCTTACTGCTTGTTTCAGAAGATCGCGGATAAGACCTGAGGGGCAATTCACGTTATTTTAAAAACGTTCACAGTCTGATCTCAGTCTCAATCTATAAAAAAAACTCTTAATTTCCCTACATTTTTGACAAGTTTTTGACATTGATTGGCGCTGAGATGAGATTGCGACTAGATTTTGAACGATTTTAATTACGTGAATTGGCCTTGGTCGACGCACAGACCAAGGATGCATGGCACAACAAAAGGGAGCCTGAATTATAGTAATATACTATAGTGATAGCCTGTCAATGATAATGATTCCTTTCTGCTAACAAGTTACGAGTCCATCTAGTTTCGAATTTCTTCATCGATATTAGCTCAACTGCGGCTAATGAGACACAATTGAATTTCTATTGTTATAAATCAAATTTTGATTTTTCAACAGTTTGAAATAAGATCACGATGTCGAAGACAATTTAGTTTATTGAAATGTCAACTGAAAGCAAAAGTCATGATTATGCAATGTTATCCTGAAGCTTTTTAAAAACAAACCGTCAACTGATCAAGAGAAACTCCGCAAAAGAATCGATGACCTTTAGAATCGAGATAAAGTAATATTAATAATGACACAAAAAATACTTTACGACATGACACGGGAACAAGATGACCCGTATCGATTACATCGAAAATTTCTTGGTCACGAATCGATTGTAACTCGATTTGTCGATCGAATTAGTAACGACTAGGGATGTCATTCTGCTGTTACGTAGAAGTAATAGTTTCGAGATTTCGTCAAAATTGTGGCCAATGTGACCTTATGCACTACGAATCGTAAAATCGTAGTAAAGTTGCATTGTTTCAGGTAGGTGCCGGTTATTTCGTCAATACCGTTTTGTAAGACATTCAATTTACTTATCTACGCATTTAGGTGTATTGCAAACAGTGCAATTTTTATGAGTGCTCTTGAAAGTTTACTAAATGTGTACATAACAATTCAACGGAAATATAGGTTCCAAACCTTTTACTCACAGCGTCTACGTAAATGGTCTATGACTTTACACTCATTTACTCACTCATCATAATTGTATATTTAGCATTACATAATCAGCCTATGATGTTCCCACTGCTGGGACACAGGCCTCCTCTCTTCGAGAGGGAATGGGCTGTAATCTATCACGCGGGCCCAGTCCGGGTTAGCAGACGACACATGTCTTCCAATTTTTTGTTCTATGCCATGCTGGTTTCCTCACCATTTTGTGATGAAATTATTTACACAAAGTAAAGCGCCTGCTTGAGTTCGAACCCACGACCGTAAGTCGGGGCTGTTACCACTGGGCTACCACTGCTCCTAATTTGGATCCTAAAATCGATCAATGCCGCTTTTTAATTCTAAGCACTCCGTATTGCACAACTTGATGTATCATTTATAGATCCGAATCTAAATTACAATCCAAAACCGGTTGAGAAGAGCAACAGAAAATCTGAATTAGCATTTAATCAAAGGCAGCATGGAGTAGTATTTAAGTGTGAGGGACAAAGGTTGGCGTCGTGCGTAGGATTGTCGTGCATGCTACAGGATGATTAACCTGGAATGAGGTGAGGAGGCACACAACAATAATCTTCTAACTGATTTAGTACTTAAGAAAATAAATCTAAACTAATAATAAAGTTGAAAGGATTGGTTATTTGTTTAAATGCACTAATCTACCAGTCAGATTTTCCAAGCCCAATTCTTGAGGAAAGTTATAGGCTACATAGTATCACGCTACAAAGCCGAGCAAAAAGAAAAAAAGTCTGAAATAATGCTAAGTAATAAGCGCGGACGAGCGATGTGCAGCGACGCGGTGGGCTGAGGACCGAAGGTTCACGCGGACGAATTCGCGGGCAGAAGCTAGTAGGTGGATAAAATTTTTGACTGGTGAAGAGACAAGACGAGTTACGACTAACGGACAGATCAAAACGTACGATTTGAGAAGACAAATCATACGTTTTATCTATCCGTTTGTTGTAAACTCGTCTTCTAAAATGCCTTGTATCTTAAGACAAGACATTTATTCTCAGACATTCACACCTCCCTGTCTTAGAACGCACCACTCAAGAAGCCTTACACTGTAGGAGATGGATTCGTATTCGTTCCCAAGGACCACCCATTCATAACTTCAAGCTAATAAGCACCTTTTCCAAGATCACGATCGCCGACAGCCAACATTTGCATAAGTCGGCGTGTGATTATCAAATCGTTCGCTTCGTGGCGGTCTAGCAGTGCCAACATCCCTACAATTTGAGAACTGAACCCATTATTATATTATGCAATGTGGGCCTAGTGAATGTAACCGTTAGTGCCATGTTGCAGTGCAGGCTAGGCTAGGCAGAGAAAGCTTCGAGCTAAATTAATATTCGAACACCCAGAGGGTCAGGCAGGGACGTATAGTTTGTTGACCACAAGCTAAGCAAGCATGCAAAAGTAAGTTTCTAAGTTCCAATGATTACATTAAATAAGAACACCTTCCCTATTAAACAGTTCTTTGTTTCCATTTAATTATACTATATTTTTATTTAGTCTATGCTATCCCATTGCTGAGCAAAGCCTCCCCCAAATCCTTCCAGACATCCCTTTTTTTTTTTATTATACTATTACATTCACATTACTTATGATTATTCAAGGCAAGCATTTGTCTTGTTACTGGTCATAAACCCTCTCTTCGACAAATAATTGATTAGAATCGTCGACAGAATGTAGGTAATTTATTACCTTGAATGGAAAATCGTGCGCAATCCCGTCGAGTGTAACTTGGATCGGAATGCTACCTTTTCAGAAACATAGCTTACTGTGGACATCTGCCATTGAGAGATCAGCCCAAGGGCTTTCATGATTTACTATTCAGAGCATCGAAGTAAGTATTTTAAACTGCACTAGAAACTAGAAAACGACATTCGTAAACAAAAGGCAATCAGCTCATGGATACAGACTACAATCCGATAAGTTACATAATTAAAGCTATCATTTTATCAAGACGGCTCGAGTCTTAAAATATGCAGGTACTGCCGGAAAAATAGAATGAAGAATAGGTATCCGTGCATAGGTTTTATTTTCCCATTATATCATAAACGATAGCGAGGTAGAAATTATTAGTAAGTCTAGCTCAATATAACAAAAATGGAGTTATTATTAAAACTGCCTTCGCAAAAGAACGATGTGTAAGTTAATGATCAGTCAGCCCCACAACTAACCCAAGATGTTTTGCAAAGCCGTTACTATTACAAGACCTCTCTGGTAATAGTAACATTACGAGAACCGAAGATACCCGCACATAAAAAGACTGAACCGTGTTAAAAGATGGTTGACCTTTGAAGTTACAGGTCACTGAACATCAAGTATCCACAAACTTGTGCAAATACAGCACAGTCTATCTCCAAAAAAATAATTGAAACCACAACCTTTCGTACAAGGTCGAGTGAGAGCGTTTGATAACCTTTAGTGCGTGTGCGCAACCTTTGATATGTCCTAAGTCGACAATTATTGTGTTAACCGCTATGACATCGTCGATCATACAGCCGTGGCTAGCGAATTAATTGTTGAGTCCGTTTCCTAGTTTCACATTATGAAACTTCCTATATTTGTTGTCTATGTAACTTTTTGTTTGAGGATATTATAATATTGCAAAGTGCAATGCACCGGAATGCTGAAAGGCTTTTAATTATTTGATTGGATGTTGTTAACTCGGTCAGTGAATCATAAGAGCTGACTTAGAATTTGGCAGCAGGATTTAACCAATCAGAATTTGTGAACTGGGTGCCTATAGATAGCCTATTTTGTTCATATGATGGTAGACTAGAGCAATTTTACTTATTTGTCATAGCAGTTGAATAGGCTGAAGTATTTTTAGAGCAGTTCTATGTTTGCAAATGTGCATTTTTTTTTAATTACTTTATTATCATGTTTATTTTTTTATCCAGAATGTGCATTAGGTATCTTGCAAAGGTATAATGTGGTAATTTATAATTTACTTACTCCGATTCTCTGAAACTTTATATAGAATTTAGTAATGGCGTACCTATGCAAAACTAGTTACTATTATTACATGCATACGTTAATTTAAGGTTAACAGAAAATTAGCAGCGTGCAAAACTCAGAACACAAAAACCGCATGACCTGCCAAAACATTTTCAAAATTCGCGCCAGACACTCGTCCTTAATGTCAGGGTGTCACCGACACAGCTGACACACTCGCACGCAACAGACATGTCACAATTATACACAGTTATGACACGTGCATCTCCATGCAATAATTGTGTCAATAATAATTGCATGAATTGAATGTCTGATCGTGTGCGAATCTATCAAGTGTGTCGCTCTCAATTCGGTGACTGGGTAATAATTATGTCTTTGAATTTTGCTAACTTTAGTTAGTGTGATGTAAGATGAGGTTATGTAAATGTATGCTATTTCAGGATCAGCTAGGTAGTCAAACGACCTTAAAAAGCCGGCTGGGATAGACAGGATGCGGAAGGCGGAGAATAGAGTGTTGTAGCACAATTTGGGAGAGGCCTATGTCCACCAGTAGACTGCGATAGGCAAACCTTTAGTACAAGCTGTGAGTTTTGGTTAACAATGGCAAAAAATAAAAGAACTACCTATAGACAAGGACTTCAAAATGTGGGTTACTAGCAGCGCCTTGCGGTTTCACGCGCATCAGTTTTGATCCCGTGAGAAAATCGGGATAAAAGTATCTTATGTGTTAATCCTGGTTATACACTATCTGTGTGCCAAATTTTATCAAAATTGGTCCAGCCGTTTGTGCGTGAAGAAGTAACAAACACACTCACAAACTTTCGCCTTTATAATATTAGTGTGATTATTATTATAGTCTACGACATTTTGAACTCTGAAAAAAAGTCAGCCCACCTTTTCCAAAAAACTTTCCAGAATTTGACAAGATTCATTGAAAACGAGTCAAAATAAATTAAAGAAAGAACTTGGCTTAAAAAAACGTTACTCAGTGCCACTATAAATCGTAGCCGCAAAGGTCATACATCTTTCAATACAGGTACATAAGTTCAAGTTGTTTTATCAGAACATCGTTTTCATCTTATTCAATATTTTTTGTTTCTATTTGGTTATCTACCACAAAAGTAGTGGCTGGACATTGCTAAATAAACGATACGTAGGTACGAATTATAATAAAATACTAGCTGTTGTCCGCGACCTCGTTTGCGATTTTGGATGAATAGTAGCTTAAGTCCTTCCACAGGTGTGAGACTACCTATCTATTAAGTGTTATAAAGATAGGTTCAGTGGTTTAGGCGTGGAAAGAGAGTTAATTTCGCAATTATATTATTACTAGTTGCACCCTGCGGTTTCACCCGCGTAAATGTCGATCCAGTGGAAATATCGGGATAAAAAGTATCCTGTATGTTAATCCAAGGAGTCAGCTACCTCCGTACAAAATTTTATCAAAATTGGTCCAGCCGTTTGAGCGTGAAGAAGTAACAAGCATATAAACACACATATACACCCTCACACACACATACAAACTTTCGCGTTTATAATATTAGTGTGATAAGTAAATAAGTGGGTACGTATCAAAATCCCGAATTTTAAAAGACCGAATTTTAAAATACCGGTGGACGAAATCCCGAAAATTGAAACGCCGAATGGTTGTTTGATCGAAAGTTTAAAATCCCGAAAGTTCATTTGCCCGAAAGTTTAAAATCGCGAAGTTTAAAATCCCGAAGTTCAAAATCCCGAAATTGTCACCGTTTCCGAGAAAAACTATTTTTTGTAAACCTAACCTCAAAACACTTAAAAGTTGCCTAATTTTTTTTTTAATAATTAACCTATTCTAACTAGTTCGGTTCCAAGTAGCCTACTAAAAATAATCCCTTTTTTTCTATTAGCGCAAGTCGTTTCTGGCGCCCATATTTTGTGTAAAAGTAATTTTTTTCTATATAATCCTGTCGTTTCTGGCACTCGCCGGCCGCTGCCGCGGCACCGCTCGCTTCGCTCGCTCGGCTCGTGCGTAGGGGTCACAGTTTTAACCTAACCTAACCTAACAATTTTTAAAAAAATTATTAGCCTAATCTTTCGTCCATTCGGGATTTCGTCCTTTCGAGCATTTGAACATCGGTATTTTGTGTTTCGATATAACGACTATCGGCATTTAAAACTTTCGGTATTTTGAATTTCGGTGTTTTGGACGTCGGTATTTCAATCATAGGTATTATGAACTTTCGGGATTTTGATACGTACCCAAATAAGTATGGGTTGTAATCGTAAATTACGTAATTATTTTGTGTGCTGTACATAAACCTAAAAGTATATTCAATATAATTATCTTATTTTAAATGTTTAGCTCAGCAATTCTCCTGATGAGGTTGCAGCTAGTCTTAATAACAGCTTGTGTCATCCATCACAAGTTAATCGTTAACGTTATTCAGTTAACTTGACTTACCTACTTACATAACTTGAGTTGCTTCCTAGTTAATTATACTTGAAATACTGTCTAAGGCTGTATTCAAGATACTACTACCTGCTCTGGTAGCATCTACAGCATGCTGATAGTATAATAATATGATTGTATGAAAGAGCCCAAATGCTCAGATTCTTGCAATAATATTTGGATTTGAATCTAAAACCTCATCAGCTAAATTAGAATAAAACCATGGTGATCGAACTTAAGCCAATCCATAATAATAAAAAAACCCGGTATAAAAGAAAGAGCTAAGATGAGACATTAAATAAGCAACTTCTTTAATTGGGGTTGGACCTTACGCCCGTAGGTACTGTGGATATTACAGCAGATTTGAAAAGTAGATAGCAGAAACATATGAGTCAAACATTGATTTATAAAAAGAATACAAAAAACAAGTAGGGGTCAGATTTGGCTGACAAGCCAAGTGACATGGAAAAAAAATGTGAAAAAAATGTAGTAGCATCTTCTAGGAATAATTATAGAAGTAATATGACAAACTGTGGGTTTACTCACACTTTCCGGTAATGAGAGTTCGTAAACCTCTCACAGAACCTTCAGCTTCCTCGAACCAAAAATTCGAAGACATGTGACATCTACCAATCCGCACTGGGCCCGCGTGATAATTACGGCCCTCTCTCTCTCACAGAGAGGAGGCCGGTGTCCCAGTAGTGGGAACATTACAGGCTGATTATGTAAACCTTTATCTTTCCTGTAAACCATTGTACCCGATGGTGTCCAAGTCTTAAAATAACAATAGTTATGTATGTAAATACCAGTAACAGTTCCTGATAGTGAGTCTGTGAGTCATACCATTCTGTCTGTAGCTTAAGCTGACAAAGTCGTCAGTTATGTTGACATATTACTTAAACAAGATTTCTAGTTATGCAAAGTACAATCATGTCATCGTTTAGTCTATAATTTATATATTAAAAGTAATGTCATGTCATATTCTGATGTTTTTTGTCTACGATTATGATGCTGCTTTTTTTTTTTTTATTGCCATAAATTTCATCATAATTCCATCTTTTTCCGCAAAATTATATATGTCATGTTCTAACTAGTACCTACTTATATTAAAGTTACTAATAGAGCAATCAGTTAAGTAAGTATTAAGTGGATAGTGCCCTTCGACAATTCAAAAGTGCCTGTAAATGGTTTAATTAAAATAAATTATTTGAGTTTGATATTTGTCTAAACTAATATTATATAGAAAAAATATTAGTTTGTATCGGTTTCACGCTAAAACAGCTTAACGGATTTAGATGAAATGTGGCACATATGTAGACCGTAACCTGACTTAGGACATACGATACTTTTATCCCGATATTTCCACGTGAGCGCGACTTATGCGGGTGAAACTGCGGGGTGCAGTTACACACACAAACTTTTATTCAATACTCTACAAGTTAGACAACCTACAAACACACCTACAACAATCAACATAAAAGACTCAAATAAATCAGATCTATCAAAGAAACGCTTTCGATTTATCACAAGCACGCGTAGGCACGGGCAATGAGTCAGGTTGTCGATATCGACAAGATATTAGTGACGCCCACTACGTCTACTAATTCAAAAGACTTGTTGTAGTGGCGCCTGACACGAGGTTAGCAGCTTACTACACAAGTTGTTTAATACCTACAAAGTGAGCTTTGTTAAAAGGATAATGTACAAATTGATAAGTGATATTAGGTATAGCGGAGATTTCATATTACTAGAATCAGTAATATTTACCCATGGTAAATGATACCTATTATGGGAGAATTTTTATTTTCATAATCTCTTAACTAACTATTTACAGTACTAAATTAAAAGACTAACTAACTATATAAATAAATACAAAAACAAAAGGATATTTAGGCGTCGAAGTACTCGTCCGCTGTCATCCGGAAACGTGCCCAGAAGACTCGCAGCATTGCCACGTTGAATGGCAATGCTAATTCTTTGGCCAAAGAACGAGCCAGCCCTCTGGTCATGTGAAGTGTCGATCAGCCGGCGAGAAATTTCATATAGAAAATTGAGCAAAACTAACCATGTTGTAAGTAAACACTAACTTTGTTACAAAAAACATTAACTTTATACAGAATTAAAAACATAGACTCTTGATAGATATACAAGGACATCAACGCGCAAACTGAATACTGATTCTAGACCATATTTTTTTTTTAAATTCGTCGGTTCGGTTCAGAATCATGTACTGAATCCATAATAACAGGTTGCCCCCTCTCTACGAGCGAGAGAATCGCGGCGATATTATCTTCGTGCCACGCATTTCTACACTCTCTTAGAACGTGTCTCCGCACGACGATATCATCGGGGCGAAAAGATGGCATGGCTAGACTATCGCCGCGATTCTCTCGCTCAACGAGACGGAGGCGGCCCCTTGTGTGTCAATGTGCCTGGCATCCTGTTTATTATATTTAGAATCTTGGTTCTTACTTAGTCACAAGTAACGCTCTACTTCATTAATTAGTTCATTTGACACTTTTAACCAAAAGAAAGAACACCAAAGATGCGACATCTTTCAATTAAGCTTTCCATTATTTTTGGCACAATGTCAGTAATTGACGAGACTGAACGTTAATTTTGTAATTATTGTGCGTGTCGAAGCATCACCGCGCATATTATTAGACAATGTCCTAAGCTCTGGACAAAATCAAACTGGTTGCTAATTTAATTCTTTTATTGACATTGATTTACATTCTGTAATTACTTTAACTCACACCCTGACTTATTACTTGTTATTTTTTTTTATGAAAAACCGTTTACTTTTACCATGTTTGTAAATATGTGAGTACCATGTATCTATCAGATAATTAATTTCTATGTCATGGTTTCGTTTTTAATTCTTTTGCCTCTTGCCCATTCTTCTCCATACAAAAACTACCTTTTGGAAGGGGCGACTAGAATCAATTATTGACGTGTGTGCCTATTTGAAATTAATGCTTTGACTTTAATGTTTTTTTGTTTTCAGAGTGTGCGTGTCCGTCGGCCTTTATAGCAGCCTACAACTCCTACAAGGAGATTCTACATGGTCTGCACCCTGATTGCGTAACACACATATCACAATCTGAATCAATTTTAAGGATATTGCTAATCCATTGCTTCATATGATCGAAACATTTGTCTGTTCAACAAAGTAAATAATAGCCAATGTCATTGTTTGAAATTAGATTGAATTAAGTTAGAAATATTTTTATCACAGAAAAGGATAATAGAGTAGAATTGGATGAGTGGTGTGTTGATGGTGATAAGTGTTGCCACATAGATAGCATGTACTCGTAGAGTATCAAAAATGGCTGACGATGACAGTGTCATTTACGTCACAATTGTAACACAATAAATATAATATTCAAATTCAAATTCAAAATATTTTATTGTGGGCATATGTTAGTTACAGGTCTTAACAATAAATTAATGTTCCAATATGTCCTGCCTAATAGGCATACAATAATTACATAGTGGCATTACATTTAAAATCATTTTCAAATTTAGTTATTCTAAATGTCAAAATATCAATGTACAGTCAAATTAATACATGGTCAACAATTCAATCAATAATTCAAGAAATCTTGGATCGTGTAGTATGTTTTATCAATTAAAAAGTAACGAAGTTTATTTTTAAATACTGGAAGTTCCTTAGTGCTCAGAATGTCAATAGGTATTTTGTTGTATATTTTTGATGCCATGCCAAAGAAGCTTTTGTTAAATAGAGCCGTTTTATGTGGTACATTAGAAATTTTTAACATATATCTTCTCGATTTGAGTTTATCGAATAGATTTTCATTTGTCTTTATAAATACGGCTACTTCATAAATGTAAATTGCAGGAAAGGTCAATATTTTAAATTCTTTGAAATATGGTTCACATGAATCAGGAACACGGATACCAGCAATCGCACGTATGCACCTTTTTTGTGCTTTAAATACTAAATCCCTATTAGTGGCATTGCCCCAGTATATGACTGCATATCTCAGTGTCGACGAAACATATGCATGGTATGCGGTTAAAAGAACTGATTGAACAACAATTTTGGATAATTTATATAAAGCATATGAGTACTGATTAAGTTTATTGCATACTGTGTCAATGTGTGTTTGCCAAGTCAAATCATTATCTATCCAAAGCCCTAGAAATTTAACGCAATTGACTTGTTCAATTTTAGTCCCATTATAATGAATATTGTTGTTGTTATGTTTATTGTTACGCCCAAAATTGACTAATTTAGTTTTTTCTAAATTGATAATTAAGTTATTAACCGTCAGCCAGTTAATTATATTGCGAAGAGTGGAATTTATTTCATTTTCAAAAGTATCAATATTTTGACCTGTAAAGATGGCTGTGCTGTCATCAGCACTATAACTTCCTGAACTTTGAAGCAAGTTATAGTATTAATATGAATGGTGACGTGTTAAGACATAAAATGTTAAAGTGAACTTTAACAACAATTACCTAACTTCAATACGAAATAACATCAAGTACAATGACCCCTAACATTTCAATGATCTAGATCAAATTCTAGGTTCTTTCTCTCAGCAGAAAACAATTACGAAACTACGGAGGATGGTCACATTATGCAAACGTTTATGATTGTAATAACTAGGTAGGTATAATAGAACCAAATAATATTACACTGTGAGAGTATTGTACCGGTAATGTTGATGTTAATACTATTATCTAATTTAGATTGTGCCTGCAGGCATTCCGGTTGCGTGACGTAGAAGGCGGAAGAAGAACTGGATTGTTTCCCGTTGTGCGCAAGACTTTGTATTTAACCGACTTCAAAAAAAGGAGGAGGTTCTCACTTCGGTTGCATTTTTATTTATTTTATATTTAATTATAATTGATAGACCTATTGTTCAATATTAAAACTTATTTTAAGAAAAAGTGGATGGGCGTAGAGTCCAGAAGAGGCAGAATGAGGGCCTGCTATACACCTAAGTCTAAGCCTTTAGCCAATATCGATAATTGATACCACATTTATGAAGAGGATGCGTGACCATCGGTTACACATCGCCATTAGTCGCGAAAAATAAGACAGTCATCACCTCAAACTACTTTACGTTTAATTTTCTTCTTTAAGACGAACAATATAATTATTAGTCAGCCACAACTGCTACTAACATTATAACGTGTGCAATAAATCCATATTAATATTATAAATACCAAAGTGTGTCTGTCTGTTACCTCTTCACGCTTAAACCGCTGAACCGATTTAGATGAAATTTGGTATAGAAATAGTTTGAGTCTCGGGATAGTTTTCATCCCGATATTCTCACGGGATCAAAACTTAAGCGGGTGAAACTGCGGGGTGCTGCTAGTATTACAATATACTCGTAGGTGGACGTGGTGACAGTGAAACGCGTCCGAAATGACACGAGTTTGACTTTGAATGACCTTGATGGTTTTTCATATAATAATTGTATCATCATTTGGAACCTGTTTTAATTTAAATCTTCTACTTGCCTATGGTCTAGATTGAAGGAGACACGTATAACCCGATACCCGAACTATAATCGAATCAAAGTAATTTACGCATTGAAAAAAAAAAATATTGTGTTAATTATGTTGTAAGTAATTAACAAAAGATTTGATGCACATCAAGTATTGCTGTATTGCCATCTTTCAGAAATACACATTGAAATGAAATACAATAGTATAGGTAAAACTAGCGACACTATAAGTATTTTGTTGTTTTACAGTACTATATCTTTAAGGGCCGATTTTACCAAAGTCAGATAACTGACAGTTCTAGTACAAAAAAACTGTCAAAAACTCAAAGTTTATTCTCAGTATAAGACTTACTCTATGTATAAAAGTTTGGTAAAATGCGACCTTAGTATGGTGCTTGCAGAATGCTGCAAAAAAGTGTATGTCAAATGCAGTTAATTTACATTCAGTTTCCTGAACCTGTGCCTCTTTGGGCTAATAATAGTCCTCCAGACCGACTTTCCGCCATGGCGACCAATCTCAGCGGAAACCAGCCTTCGGTGCGTGAGATACAGTGCACAATTGTGTGCGCAGGCATACGTGCCTTCTCTTTTCTCTCACTCTCATAGTCCGTTGGGACGGCAATGCGACACGATCGGAGAGAGAGCAGGCGCAGGAACATCAAGGCAAGATGGCATCAAACCGCCAACTTCCAAACTCCGGGCTGTTATTTAGAAATTCCTAATGGAAAAGTTTTATTCCCTTGACGTCGATTCGCCGCCACGTCTACTTCATATCCCTTTATCACTAATACCTAGGTGTAGGTATTGTAACTGTAATAAAAACTGTGGGTGTATGTATACTAAACACTTCTGATACTTTATGTTCCAACACTCCAAGTTACAAGTTACAATGTATGGCAACTTATAGTTGCAACTGTGCCTACAAAATCTTAACTTATATATAACCCTTTGAATAGAACATAACGAAGTTCAAATACTCTTGCAATATTTAGTCTACTAAGGAGACAAATCTATCAAAACTCTTACATAATAGTCTGTAGAATTCATTAGAGTCTATTGAGAGTTCTAGATAAGAATCGTGGGTATATAAATCACGTTCTGAAAGTAAAAGGATTCTATAAAATGGCTGGTCGTGACGTCACCCAGTGAATTTATGGTATGCCCACGCGCAGGTGACAATGAGGAGATGATTAGATTAGGAGAGCTTTTGATTAATGAGGTGGAGTATTTGAATTGAAAGTTAATGTTTTGTTATATATTGGGTTGAAAATGGAACGTACAGATAGTTTAATGGACAGTGAATTTTAGTCTTTGTTGTTTTCTCTTGGGGTATTAAGAAAACATAGTTTTCTTTACTAGCAGCATTTAAAAATATCTTGTTTGGTTAATACAACACCTAAAGTCATCTAATGTATGATATAAGATCAATAAATCATTAAAATTTATAGTCTCAAAGTATAATTTCAGCGTTATAAAAACAAAAATGCACGTGACGACGTTATAAGGATTTATTTCTGCATCACCCTAAAGTTGACTGGTAGAAAATGCCTCAGGCATTAAGTCCGCCTTTGTACAGTATTTTTTTTCACTTGTGCATAAAGTTTTAATAAATAAATAAATTTATTCCAGATAAAATAAATGTACTATGTGTTTATTTATTATAAAAAAAATGTGAAACAGAAGAGCATCACATGATTCTATTACACAATATTATAAACACAGCCCTGCGATTTCCTTGCCAGTAATAATAAAAACCTATGTCAAATTCTTTTATTGTTTCATAATAATTAAAACTATTCCACGTAAAAAGCAGCCATGTATACAAACTTGTATGTACTCGTATTAAGTATGGAGGACATTCTCCCCGAATTATTGGAAAAATAGCAACTCTTTCTAAACTCTTCGTTCTTATCCGTGATTTTCGTTGGATACGACATCATTATTTTTACAAAGACTACTGGGCAGGTGTGTATACATATTCAACCAAAAATGTTCCCACTGCTGGGACACAGGCCTCCTCTCGGTGTGAGGGAGTAGGCCGAAATCCACCACGCGGGCCCAGTGCGGGTTGCCAGATGTCACATGTCTTCGTATTTTTGGTTCTAGAACATGACGGTTTCGTCACGAAGTTTTCCTTCACCGTTTTGAGAGCAGTGGTGATGAAATAATTTTATACAAAGTAATGCGCCTGTCTGGGTTCGAACCTACGACCTACAATTCGCAAGTCGCGGCCGTTACAACTGGGCCACCACTACTCATGCTGTATATACAGATACTAAAGATTATGGACAATAAAATTGAATAAACAAAAACAATTTACATTAGCGGTCACAATAATACGTAGTATGGTCACACAGGCCGCCATGTTATCTATCCAGGTCGCGGTGTCAATACTCCAGTAGACTATGTGTAATGTCAAATGTCAAGTCTTTGTGATTAAAGAATGTCCAAGTAACTAGTTGTACGACTTCTTTAAGCTTGTTATATATTTTAATTTTTTAGCTTTTATACAAAAAGTATGACGGTCTCAAAGCATCATTATGATTGGTTCAATATCAAGAGCAGAGTGAGAAAACAGCGTTTTATAAGAACAAAAGTAAATTATTTATGTATGATTTGTTTATCTCCTGTCGAAAACTAACAATTGATACATTTCATAAACATTTATGATATCATGAATTTACTCTCCCGAAATGGGCGAATCGACATTTTTAAATAAAAAAGTTAAGAAAAAATTACGTTTCAATATAATTTACTCTTATCACTTCTGTGCGCTAGTGTCACATTTTCTTTGTTGCATACAATTTAAAATACGCCAATTGCCTAATGCATATTTCTGTAGTTGTCGATGCGCCCACAAATATGTTAACTTCATGCGAGTCGTCTACAGAAAAATATTATATATTACTTAAAGTGTTGATTCGCCCGTTTCGGGCGAGTAAATTCATGTGAATTGACGATAAGCCGATTATTTTCTCTGGTACATTACGTAGAAGATCCCGGAGCTCAGTCAAGTTCACGCACTGTAGTTCATTTAGCTGATAAAGTCCCAAATCTTTTACCTTACTCAGGCGTAGAGTCTCCAGAAGAATTTCGCTAATAAGTAAACCAATGAAAAGTCAAGGTCACTTAGTTAAACATCATGGCACTGCCACCACAATCATCACGACTGCACGCTAAAACACCAGTCACCATTTACAAATGCAGATGACATAAATTACACTAATATTACGATCAACTCGTTAAACTAAACCCTGTGATTACTAACAAGACAATACATTATTCATAGAATCATAACAGCGGTTAGCGGAGGTGTCGTTAACCTTAGTGGCAATGGTTCCATCGTTCCGCTCCGTAGTGGGTTGGTGCTTTGGTGGGTAGGAGGTTACTGTGACGCGTTGATGTCTTTTGTATGGGTAGCGATGCGGTGACTTATGGGTGACACTGCAACTTTATCGGAGGAAGGAAGTTCTTTGTTTTTGCCTTTTGTTGGACGCTACAAGGTTTTATTAGTATTTATATTGGGTTTGCTTGACTAGTTTTGAACTTAAACTGAGGTACTGTCACAAAAGGCTTCTTCTACTACTAGAGAATTTTTAGCTTATTAAATAGATAAGAATTGTTATGAGATTTTTTTAAAATAAAGATTTAAATATTTACATAATGAGAATTATATTCAAGCTCATTGTACAGACGCCAGCACATCAACCTACTACAATCTGTCAAATTTCTTTCAACTTTATTGCTGAAGCATAAGGTCTAAAATTGATTGGGGAAATTTGACAGTTTCGGGTAGGTTGATGTGCTGGCGTCTGTACAATCGGCGGCAAGTTAGTTGATGAACCTACGCGTACTAACAAAAAATCAACGAATCGCTATCGTTTGTTGTTGTAAACTCTGAGCAGTAATCAATTTCGTTTTAGGGTACGAAGGATTACATTTATACATTATGTATTGAAAATGTTTAAGGCTGTAGTTAAGTTCATAAACTGTGCGTGTAATGTACTGTGGTCTATGTGGGCCTGCATACATTACGTTAATGACAATATGGAAATTAATAGCAGATCTTGAACTTACACCCACCGACACTGAGCGAAGGTAACGCATTAACTTATCTACCACAAATATATGATTAATTGAATACATAGGTAAAATGTCGAGAAAGGAGATTGTGAACTTGTAACTAACGTAACGCAAGCTTGATATGTGCTAAGGTCGATCTGTTGGATGAAAACATCTGTTATTGAAGTGAATCGGTGTTTTTATGAAATTATGGTTCACGACAACCATCTGACATCTTTTATTAGAGGAAAGTCACCAAATATGGAATACCATTTTGTTTTTGGGATATAAAAAAAAAACTTCATAAAAATTAAAACGGTTTAATGTTTTTACTAATCAGTCATACATTTATATGTAGTAATTAACAGCCTTTAATGAAATATATTAGTTATCAAATTAAAATCTAACACAAAATACAAAATCACAAATGAGTAACCAAATATGGAATAGGTACCCATATATGGAATATAAGCATAAATCAACATAACAATAACAAAAATGGACATTAATATCTTTGAGATCAATTAAATGAATATAACATATTGTGATAAATGAAAGAAGTTACATAATTACTTGCAAAAGTCACAGATCCAAGTATCAAACTCTGGACCAGTATCAAACTTTGCTGTGCCCGACAGGGTCCATAATTGATTCAATGTTTTAACATACCAACTATGTACACATTATGGAATGCAATAAAGTATTCAGTATTGAGACCAGCACAATCATAATGTGTCCAGAGCCCACTGTCCATATTTGGATTTTTATACTAGTTCAAACTCTTCTAAATATTTTTTCAAGTCACAATATTTAAATGACAAAAGATCACAAAATGGTGAAATAAACATAATACCGATATACTAAATAGTATAACACTTATGTATACAAACATAACAGCTGGTAATACTCATTTATTAATTAACCTTTAAAATTTTCTGCACGACAACAAAACAAAACACGCCTGCCACACGTGAAGCGTTCGCGCAACTGACTTGATGGTGTGAGTGCGATAGTTAGTAGACCGAATGAAACAGAAGATGGTCGAGTGTTGCGTTTCATACTTATAGTCTTAGAGAAATGAAGAAATTCCATATTAGGATACTATTTCATATTTGGTGACTTTCCTCTACTATTTAATTAGATGCCAGATCAAACTCAAACTCAAAGCATTTATTGCAATTAAACCATTTACTGTTGTACTTTTTTATTTATGTTTTTACTTTTGAATTGTCAAGGAGTCGGTTAGTCAGAAATATGAAGCCAGTTGCCCATTCCAAAGCATAGCAGATACCTATGGAGAAGATGGTCGTCGTTATGCAAAAATATACCATTTTCAGCCCCAATATTATGTTTTTGAATGATGATTCTGCCATCAATTTCTTTTTAACAATGCCATGCGTCCGATGAGATTTACCATCGGCAAAAATCCCGAAATTCCATTCAAACTGTCATCGCCTTATTAACCTCTTAATGGGGACGATTTGTCAGTCCTGCAAGGGCACTGCTCACTATCGTTGTATAAAGGACATCTTGTGCATCTCATGACCCAGTTATGAGCTACGCGTTGAATCAATCATCAGTGAATGAATTTAAGATTTTTATTTATTGTTATGACATTGTGTCAAATGTATGGCCATTGAATATACAAACTCATAAAATAATCTTATTTCTGCTTTAGACTCATATTTCTTATTCGGTTATGCAGTCAGATTAATCCATACTAATACTAATATTATAAATGAGAAAGTGTGTCTGTCTGTTTGTTACCTCTTCACACTTAAACCGCTGAACCGATTTTGATGAAATTTGGTATAGAGATATTTCGAGTCTCGGGAAAGGATATAAGATAGTTTTTTATCCCGATATTCCCACGGGATCGAAACTTATGCGGGTGAAACCGCGGGACGCTGCCAATTTTATTATTGATAGTTTGACAATTAACATAATTTTATGACTATTAATGTTTGTCAAATGTAGATTCTTATGTTTGCATATTCATTTAACTATATACGTATGTACAATTTAAATATAAATCTGGAAGTGAAGTGGTTTTATAATATATGTGCATATTTTAACTTGAGTTTAATAGTTAACAATAACTGGTAAGTTCGTAAGTACTGTACAGTGTACAGGTAATTAGCGTTAATTTTTAATATAATAAATTATATTTATAACTAGGAAGCAAGGTTGAATGCCGCGAAATGAAGAAAAATATCCTCGTACGTTGAATAGGAAGAGAAATAATTACTTAGAAATAAAATGATATCAACTACATAAGTAACTACTCTAAACTTATGTGTATAAGTCTATGTTATAGTCATCATCATCATCATCATCATCTGCTTAGCCTTCACCCAACTGTGTTGGGGTCGGCTTCCAGTCTATTACCAGTATTTTACATGGAGCGATTGCCTTCACATCCCAGTTACTGGGTAATACGATACCCCTTGGTAAGATTGGTCGTCAGTATATCGGGCGTCTGACGACCCGTATCAACTGAAATGACAGCCAGGACGCACGGAGGCACGGAGGGGTTTTGGTATGTAAAGATGGTCACCCATCCACGGACCAACCGCAGCAAGCGTAGCTTAACCTGGTCGATCGACCCGTGCGGCTGTTATTGCTTATCTACAAACCCCTCCTAGGTATAAGTATAACAAGTAAATAAAATAGTATGTAGGTGGGTGTGTATAGTTACTGGCAGATTTTGTCTGTGGCACGTAAAGAGTATTTCATACTAAACACACGCACTTTTTCGCGCGGATTTTGAACCGACCTTAGAAGTTTTTCTTGCGGAAACTCTTGAAGCATACATCTCACGCAAAACGTCATTGCATATTATCAATCATAGTTTTTATTAAATACATACTAGATGTAATTAACATTTAGATCGAGTAAAATTTATCAGTGATAAAACATGTTGTCGTAATATAGGAAATTGTTGCTAATTAGATGCTCGTCCGACCGCTGAAAGTTACAAAACTATCTCTCACCTGCGTGTTGACATCAACAAACAGCAAACTGAGCACCGCAGCACACACCAACAACAAATGTAAACAACCCATGATGCACTACACAGTACCTCAAACTAACATTACTCACTTATCGACAAACAATCAGTACAAGACAAATTACGACGGAAATTGTCAAAAGAACAATTGCATCGAAAAAACAATTCCCACTATTTAATCGTCGATACAATGCCGATGAAACCACATTCACCCGGCTTCACCTTTCCTTGTAATTATCTAAAGATATACAAATGTCAACTGCACTTTAAACAATCGATATATATCCGAATCGATCAATAAAAAAGTTTATGGAAGTTGCAGCACTATTATCACATGCCGGTTATTTTGAATTTTTAAGTTAGGAATTAGTATCGTTTTTTTTTATCGTGTTCGATTATTTCGAATCGTGTTTGTGTCTCGAGTGTTGCGCGCGCGTTCTGAGCGCAGTATCAAGAGAGACTATTTGACATTTGGCCGCGCCGGTCACGAGTTAGTGATGCCCCCCTACCCGACCTGACTTGCGTCCTTGAACGTACTATACTGTTCTCGATTTATGAATTCGATGTGGTCTTATTACCACCGTTGTCTGAATCGGCGGATTTTGCTAATTATGTATTTGTTCCCACTTCCTGACATGGTTAAGTGAATTAACGAACGGTGTATACACGAATCTAAAAAGCAATGAAAAGATCAGCATGTATTAATTATATCGTGAAAGGATCGCAGGCGCATATCTCCCCCGCACTACGCCTACGTACATCCTGCCTTGAACGAATTTTGTTCAGAATTCTGGAGACAAACAAAAAATGGAATTGCGATCCCACATCATCATCTGCCTAGCCTTTTCCCAACTATGTTAGGGTCAGCTTCCAGTCTAACCGGATGCAGCTGAATACCAGTATTTTACAAGGAGCGACTGCCTATCTGACCTCCACAAGCCAGTTACTGAGTAATACGATACCCCTTGGCTTACCAAGGGGTTCAACTTCAAGGGGTACCGGGGGTCCAAATTTAATTTTATTATTAGAAAAAAACAGCTCATTTATCAAATTAAATTTCAGTCAACAACATCCATCGGTTTCTTGCTAAATTTCAACTATATCCGACGATCCTGCATAGTTTTATCTCTTTTGTTGACTGTACATCACATCAAGCTACCCGAAACTGTAAAATTTTCCCAATCAACTTTGAACGCTTTTAATGCTTCAAAGATAAAGTTGAAAATCTATTAAAGAAATTTGACAGATTGTAGTAGATTGATGTGCTGGCGTCTGCACCTACAACGTTCATAGAAGTAATGACACATATGTTAATCAAAGTTTATGATGCGTATCAAAATATCACTGGGGGCAAATCGGACGGACTGAACAAAAAGTTTAGCATGTAAATAAAACATTTTTACCATTCAATATTTTTAGATGCCCTTTGGTGTTATAAAGAAAGTCATATTGGGCCACAATACGTGTAGGTATTGTTGTTATTTCTGCCTTTACATGAGCAATGGTGGCCCAGTGGTAATGACTGTGACTTATAAGTTGTAGATCGTAAGTTCGAACCCACACCAAGCGCTTCACTTTGTTTAAATTGCTTTCATCACCCACCACTGATCTCAAAACTGTGAAGGAAAATATCGTAAGGAAACCGTCCTAGAACCAAAAATTCGAAGACATTTGACATGTACCAACCCGCACTGGGCTCGCGAGGCAAATCACAGCCCACTCCCTCTCGAAAAGAGGAGGATGATTATGCTGCCTTTAAAAGTCATCAGCAGTGAGGTTAGAAAGATATGACGGTACATTATTATAGTACCTGTCCAATAGGTTTCTGAAGCAACTGTCCTCCCTGTTAAAACTTTTATTTGAAAACATTGTAAAAGCCAATTTAACCGTGGAGTTTCTTGCTGGCTCTTCTCCATAGGAAACGACCAATTGGAACCGTGCACCTAGCTTCTGACGTTACATAAGTGCCCATGTAGGTTTATGTGAAATAAAATATTTAAATATTGTGTTTTGAATAAAGTCTAGGTATTCTATCTATTGCTACATATTCTCCGACACCCACAGCATGCCACTATCTTTGCAGGATTGTCAACATTTTATTTGACATTCAGAATTAGATCATCCTTTTATGATCCTTTGTAAGTTTTTCTTACGGATCTACAAACGGTATTATGAGCATTCTTCAGTCATCATTGTGACAATTATTATGTTTTCCGGATGCTATGCGCGCGCGCAGCTGGACAGCGTTATTAATTATAATTATTAATAATGTTATTTGTTTATATAACTGTTATTAAAATCTAGTTATTTAATGATTATCTTTTTCCTATTTCCATGTTGGGCATTGTCAAGGAAAGGTCAGATATTAATGATGTTCGTTGTAGATCTTTTGTTAAGTGGACTTACTTTGCAAGAAGCATGTTCATAATGCTTTAGTATTTCATTATTATCAATGCCTTTATTCCAATTTATTTTTATACCTCTCTGTTGGTCGTTATCTCGGTAGTCACCTCCTTTCTAACCATATCATATTTCACATAGTCCATACATCGTTTCTTTGGACTTCCCCTAATCTTATAGCCATCACGCATCATACACACTTACACCACATACACATACAGAACAACACACATACACACACATTATATACTAGTACATTCATACTTCCTGTTAAAAATAAATAAAATCAACATTCCAATCTTAACTGGCAGTATAATGTATGACTGTTCAATATTAACGTTATATTGAAAAAAAGACATACAAAACAAATAATAATATTCCATAACGATTTCAAGAGATTTACCTATTATCCTGAAAGGTTAAATAAGGCTGGTATATTACAAACTAGCTGGCTCAGCGAACTTCGTACCGCCTCAAAATCAATAAGAACGAATGTATGAGAAAAATTAATTATCCTCGTTAATTTTGTATAGTAGTAATAGTTATTCTGCTATTCGGGGTGGAGACAAATCCAACAAATCAAAGATTATAAAAATCGGTCGAGCCGTTCTTGAGTTATATGTACCTAAATGGTGTTACTAACCAGACTTTGTTTTATTTTTATATATAGATACTTATGCCTCAAGCTTTTTATCAATGATAAATGAATGCTTGGCCAAATACCTGACTTATTAAATATCACATAAAGAAATCGACCAAGCGTTAATTGCCCATTCGAATTAAAATCAAAAATATACCTGTTACAACGAACAATAATTATTGTACTCCAAAACTTATTCTAGCGCTGTCATTGCGATGAAGCCAGGCAATCATGAACAGAGCCACGTCAAATCAATTATATGCAAAGTAGTGTCAGGGGCAGGTTGAATGCAATAATTAGAATCATAGTAGGTACTGTCAGGTCAACTTGATTACCTTTATGAAAGGAAAACTACGGATCAATGGAAATTGTGTGCTGTGTGTCTTTTAATTTAACGATAGTGTTGTGTTTAGAGTAAGTCTTATAATAAAGACTAGAGACATATTTTTCATTTTATCAAAAGAAGTGGTCGGTAATCCTATGTCGAAGGAGCAGAATTTATTTAGGACTAGCTTCTGCCCGCGACTTCGTACGCGGATCCAGTCCCTTTCTCGTTCTGATAGGAATTTTGGCAAGAGTTTGAGCTGTGCGTTGATATGTCAGCCAACAAATTAGTCAAAACCGATGAAGGATTTCGATTAAGTTTGGTATAACTTAGATTGAGTGTTGTAGACTGGGTAGGTTATAACTTCATTAAAATATAAAGGTAAAATTATTTTCATTCCGAAATTCTGAAGCGAAATTAATATCAATTAACATTACTATTCTAAAAAATTTCTTTATAAACTATATTGTTGGTTTTTCCGTCGGGTGCCAGAATATAAAGCCCGGAAGCGTTGCTAACCCTTGAGAAAGCAACATAAAGTTGGCCATGAGAAAAACAGCCGGTTCTCAAATCAACACCAGCAGCTTTCAGTGTCTGTCCCTGTGACTTGTTTATTGTCATGGCAATGCATGTAGTCACAGGAAACTGTGTGCGTTTAAATTGAAAGGGGAAATTGTTGGGGATGAGTTGTATGCGCGGTAAGAACACAGTTTCACCGGCACCACTCCCAATGAGGATTACAGCTACAATAATATTTACCTGATCTTGATAATCAAATATAAAATATATTTGGTGAAACTTAGGATCATTTTCAGCCAATAATGAACCAATAAGGTGGTAAACTTGGCCCTGCACTTTGAATGTCGGCATAGATGGTCCTTCTGATACCTGTTTTGCACCGAAAGATGTCATTTGAAATGCACTATTGTAAATGTTGTCCAAGAAATGTTTACACTGTGGATGGTCACCTGTTAGCAATGATTTTAGTATCTTTGGAGGATTTTGTAAAATGCCAATATGCACTTTCCCACCTGAGCAACACATACCATTTGCTTCTTTTTGCCATTGCCATTCAGAAGCTTCACAAAAAGACCAATTTACAACTATACCTCCGAGGGCAGCATATGTGGCGTAGTCAATCATTGGAGTATACGTAAATGCACTCTTTTCCTTATCAACCCAGGGAAGATGCCCTAGGACAATTTCTCGAGACTCATCCGATTCTTCAGATGATACCGACATTCTGTTGAGAGAATGTCGAAGTCGATCAGAATTTAAGCGTTCATTGCGCTGTTCTTCTGTCTCCTCATGCCGTACTTCAGCAATTCTCTCTCTCTCACTTTCTAATAGATTCTGAAGATTTTGTTGCGCGTATGTTCGGAACAATGTATGGCGATCTCGATAAGCGGTCTGTCGCGCATCACGTTCTTCACTGGTTTCTAGAGACCTATTAGTGGATGTGCGGATACGCTGGGAACTCAAGCGTGATTCGCTTTCCGTGAATGTTTCCGACTCGCGAGACAATGCATGACGATCACGATCAGCCATAAGTCGCGCATCACGTTCTTCACTGGTCTCCAGAGATCTAAAAGTCAACGTGCGAATGCGTTGAGAACTCAAGCGTGATGCTTTTTCTGTGAACATTTCTGATTCGAGAGACAATGCATGGCGATCACGATCAGCGGCCAGTCGCACTTCACGTTCGTCACTGGTCTCTAAAGACCTAGTAGTCGACGTGTGAATACGCTGAGAACTCAAGCTTAATTCTCTTTCCGTTAACGTTTCCGACTCGCAAGACAATGCATGACGATCACGATCAGCGGTCAGTCCCGCATCACGTTCCTCACTGGTCTCTAGAGACCTAGATGTAGATGCGTAAATACGCTGAGAACGCAGGCGTGATTCTCTTTGTGGGTAAGTGTCAGAAACGCGAGACGATGCATGATGCTCACGATCAGCGCTAAGTCGTGCTTCTAGATCCGAAGAAGTTTCCGCGGAGCGAGATCCAGCCTGATGTTGTCGAACAGCATCAAGTCTTGCCTGGCGTTCTTCATTCGATTCTTGGAATTTAATGATCTTCAATCTTTTAGCTCCTTTCGAACCTTGTGAAAGATTTGACCTCTTTCGTGGCATGGTTATGGTTATTAATGTACTTTAATAACTTTGCAATTAAGATCTAAGTGACTGCTCTCCTGCGTTACCGGGTAGGCTACCGTGTCACGAAGATAAATGGAAAAGGAAATTAAACACTCAAATAACATAAGCCCGAAGGCAAATCTATTATTATATATATAAATGGGAGATTTAGCCAGTGAAGCCAAGTTTTCAATGATTTACAATCGTCATCGAAAAGAAGGCCCAAACTGTTACAGCCTTCACCGCGTGGAGGTACTCCCAGCTTATGTTAATATATTAGTACAATAAAGTGATTTCCACATCAAATGTTCCTGATCCTTGATTTATATTATCTCGGCGGAAAATACTCATTAGACCAAACAAATGTTGTTAAAATGTCATGTCTGTATATGCCATAGTTTAGCTGTGCTCTCCGAGTTCCACATCAGATGTTTCAATCTACGAATTTTATTCTCCCAGCAGAAAATACTCATCAGACTGAACAACTTATGCAAAGATGTCAACCTATATATATTATAGTTTAGCTGTGCTCTAAGAGTTCCACATCAGGTGTTCCAGATCTTCAATTTTATTCTCTCAGCAGAAAATGCTCATCAGACACAACATTTTTTTTTAAGGCGCCATTTTTGTAACTCTTATAGTTTAGCTAGTCTGTTGCAGTTCTGCATCAGGTGTTCCAGTTTCCAAAATCAATTATAGCTTATATGTTGCCCAGGTTTAGTAGCTATATAACAAAAAAAGTTTTATTCAAATCCGTCCAGTAGTTCCGGAGATTAGCGTATACAAACAGACAAACAGACAAACAGACAAACAGATAAACAGACAAACAGACAGACTTTTTTTTTTAGATTCGTGTTCTATTACTGTTTCTAAACCTCCCTCAATTACTATTTTTTAAATATATTCAATGTACAGACACAACTTTTTTACGTTCTTATTATAAGTATAGATTTAATAGTGAATTGGGTACAAGCATTGGTTCATCATTATTTCGCGTAGAGCGATATCCTATTATGTGATGACCATGACCAAAAGACAGAAATAAGTGAACTTGGGAAGCTCTAGCTTAAGTTTAGATCGTATATCTATACAAATACAAATAAATAAAACTTAACACTTTGCGGGACACACGCCACTCGACGTAATAACAATAAAACTTCTATTGTGTCTCGTTTAGTGTCCTTCAATGTGTAAACTGTGTCTGTTTGAACTGTCAAAATAACAGGGGCAATTCTCGTAATTTTAAGAACGTCCACAGTCTGATCTCGGTCTTAATCTGTCAAAAATAGGTACCTCTAATTTCCCTACATTTTGACAAGTTTTCGACGCTTGTTTGTCGCCGAGATGAGACTCCGATTACATTTTGAACGTTTTCAATTACGTTTAGAATTGGTCTTCTGCTTTTTACTAAATGCATATTAAAGTCTATACGGTACTTATACCAAGATTTTTTTTTTTTAATTTTTGTCTGTATGTCTGTTTGTTCCGGATAATTTCCGAAACGGTTGAATTTATTTTGACGGGTCTTTCACTGGCAGATAGCTGATGTTATAAGGAGTAACTTAGGCTACTTTAATTATAGAAAAATAACTAGTGAAGAGACATTATTATTTTCCAACATCAACGCGAACGAAGGCGCGGGCACGGCTAGTAATGTTATTGCTGTTTTTATAAACAGGTAGATAATATCTTAATGGAAGTTGAATTCAAAATCAAACCCTAACTTTTTTATCGATACCAAAACTATTTGTAATCCTAACTAAATAAACTATGTAGAGCTTGCGCCTGCGCATCGGTTGCGTAAGAGAACGTACACTATCCTTGACTTACCTATCACCAATAGGGCGTGTACTGAACTAAATTCTATCAGAACCTATTAACTGTTCATTAACTATCATAGTTAATGGGTTACCAACTGATGTTAATGAATGAGAATGAGATAAAAGTGAAGCTGTTTCTTTAAATATACGTAATGATCATGACGTAACTTGTAAAGGTTCATTAAGGCAAATGAGTTGTTATTTATGAGAATTGTTGACTTTATTGAAATTGTTGTGGTGTCACTTAGGTCAGTTCAATGAATTAATCACGTATGTAAAGAGGTTTCGAAGTCTAGTAATTTCAGGGATATTTCTGATGGACTTTTTCTCAATGAACTTATCAAGAGTCGAGTAGTGTAATTAATCATTCTATTGGAAGAATACATTAAAATAATTAATTAACCCTAAATATAAATGTATGAACGGAACGCTGTTGAATGCATGTGAAGGCATGATTATGTGAAAGAGCTGAATGCTAAGGTGTAAGTGAGACAGATGACGTATGCCAAAGACGTATGCTTGGGATGACGTGGAAGGTATTTAAAAAGGGGAATGACAGTCGGCTTTTGAATGACGGAGTGAAGACGTAATTTTTTACTAAGATATGTTTTTAAGAGTTTTACTAGTTTATTTAAGAATAAACAAGTATACTATATTGATTTTATGATTTCTCTGACCTCAGCCCATATTATCACCATCATCCACAGTCCCACTTCACCCACTGCTGTACATAGACCTCTCTTCTCTTGTGCCAATCTCCACGCTCCTGTGCCAGCCTCATCCAGGTTTTGCCCGCGATGGCAACAATGTCGTCTGCCCATCTCGCCGCCGGACGGCCGACATCTCGTCTTCCAGTCCTTGGAAGCCACTCTGTCACAGCCTAACTGCACCTGTCATCACTGCGCCTTGCCAGGTGTCCTGCCCAAGTCCAGGATACTATAGCAGTATACGAGCTCCTCCGTCCTAACAGACCTCTGTGGCGGGCTGTCACTAACGTGGCAGCCTGTCAAGAGGTCTGTCAGATTGATACATGACATGAGCTTGCCAAGAGGCCTTGACATGGGCACGTTGTTTTGTAAAATGCACGATAATTTGCACATCATTTTATTTATTTTGATGTCAACATAATCCCTCACATAGACATTTCATTAAAATTAACATTATCCTAAAACTCTTTGGTCCCTAAAGAAATGAAGGTATTACTTATTCTAGAAATATAGGTAATCTTCGATAATTTGCTTGGAATGAATTCCGTAAAGTTAGCAAGAGCTTCATATTAAGTAATCTAAAGCAATTCAATTTGTAAACGCCGAACAATCACTCAAATCCAGAGCAAAGCATTCCTCTTCATAGAATCTGAATTAACGATGAAATAGGTACCAGTTTACGAAGCGATTACCTTGATTCAGATCCAACTGAGATAAATATTGCATTACCTAAAATGATTTGTTCTAAGAATCCAGCTCAATTTGTTTGAGAACGCATGTGAATGTATAGTGTATGTACCTGATATGAGATTCGATTAATTTGACACAATTGCTCGTGATGTAACAGTACATTAATATTCGATTGAGGATGGAGAATGGATATGATCATCGTCAATAATGAAAATTTAATGGAATATCTAGTACCTATTGGTAACGTTAATTTCGGGCCACAAGACTTGAATGCAAGATTTTTTAAATAAGTTATTGATTTTGCATCATAGGGTGCCTACAATGCTGACATTCTTATGCATATATTTAGCAAACATTATGAAACTTTGATGAACAGTCAGGCTTGGCTGGGTCTACAACTTTTATTAGGTCCTTACCTATGAAATTGCCGATTTTTGATACTGGCAAGTGTGAAGATCTTTCATTATATTTAAAATTCCAAATTCAAATTAACAATCTAATATTTTAGCATGACTTTTTTTTTGTTTAAATTCAGTTGCTCGTTTGTTTTCGCGCCGTTTGATTTTCTTTGATATCGCTGTTTCTGTAACCATGGAAAATAGAAATTGCGCGCTATTTTCGAATAAGAATTCCGTCGTGGCGCCTACGCAGCTCAAACAATCGCTACATAATAATTAATATTTGTAATCCGACAACTAGATAAATATCTTGTTAATTATGAACTTTGAAATAGTGTTGAAGGTTCCCAGAGTGCTAATCACACGGGTATCACAATGTAATGTAAAGATAAGAAATGCAGAGCAACAAAACCTTTAAGCAATTGCATATATCATTAATTTTCTTATCACACGAACAATCCATAAGTTAATCGATACCGATCTGGCATTTTGCGTTTTGGATAGACACTCAGGGTTTTTCTCAAAGGGATGTAGGTGCTGCAGCATTGCCATCCAACGTGGCAATGCTGCCAGCGTTTTGGGCACTTATCCCATTGACAGCGACGCAGACGAATTTTTTTGATGCTCAATGAGCTCTCCCCTTTTTTATTATATACTTGTACATAATATAATATATATTTAGTGTTAGCTTGTATATTGTAATTAAGACTTTATACTTGTTATAAAATAAACCTATTACGTAGAATAGCTAATAAGCAATTAACTATTCTACGTAATAAATTTAACGTAATGTATATTAATTTTCTTACGTTCAAAAAACACTGGCAAAACTCTTACTAAAAACACTAAATCTTCATCATCATCCTTAATCTCATCATCATCGTCAAGCTCCGCGCGTATCCTATTTGATACGAAACAATAGAAAATCAATTGTGTCTCATTAGCGGAGCTTGAGAGGTCACATGGAGTCGGCGCAGCACGTCTTTTTCTTTCTATTTATTAGAACTGTAGCGGAATCTACAACGCCACATGCTAACTACGCGTCATACTGACGTCACGTGAAATCCTGCATCTCGCAAGCAGAGTTTACCGCGCCACTGGCATGAATCATCGGACAGTTGCCCGCCAGACACGACACCCGTCTGGTCGGAGGATCTTCCCTTTTCTATGGAGGATGTGTGAACTTTACACCCTGTTCCTCATACCCCTATAGAACTATGAAAAATAAATTCTAGGAACAGTGTATTAATTACCGAATAAATAGTGATAGTCCGTATTCAATGAAGAAAATGCAGATGTTACAATACAGAACAAGTCAATTCATTACCCATAAACAATCACAGCACTAATCATCAAAACATGCAACTAATCGATGTTATTCGATTTGATACAATACTCGATAATGATCGATCCCGGTATGGTGATCGATGGAACGGAGATAGCTAAAGATGTTATCAATTTTGTTCTCGTTGCATAATATTTGGATCAAGTTGTGTAATTGTTGTAAAACTGTTATTTGTTACTGAACAATGGATAAATAGATAGCTTTTGTTGTCTGGAAAGTCCAGACATTCATTGTTAAGAAAATTTGGGTTAGTGACGGACATCCTATTCATTGGTTGATCAGAGGTGAGAGGTCAGTTGCTTTGTGTAAAATTGTGTTGTTGTTATCGGGCAACACCGCTTATAAATTCAGGCGTATAATTGGGGACAATCTCCCAAGAGCCAGGAAGTCAAGAATAGACTAGTTTTTTAATGAGCTAATCAATGTGAGACGGATCAGTAGCAATAATAAAGCCGTATTTTAATAGTCCTATAGGGGAAGGCACTTTACTTTATGTATTTAATTTCATCACCACTGCTCTCAACACAGTGAAGGAAAACATCACGACATGTCCTAGAACCAAAAATTCGAAGACAGGTGAAATCGACTATCCCACACTGGGCTCTGGTGGTGTATGGCCCACTTCCTCTCTCAGAGAGGGCCTGTGTCCCAGAAGTGGGAACAGTATAGGCTGATTATGCTGTATAGAAAAACGACAGCACTTATGACCTTTACATGAATGACTAAACTAGTTATTCACCATACTCCTCAACGCAATCAAATTCCAGATGATGACAAATAACACACTTGCCATAGTCATATATGACTAATTTAAGTCTTCAAGTACCTATAAACTACTTATAAAGAACTGCAGCGTGGGAAGAACCGAACAGCTTTTGTTTTTTAAATCTTTTCAACAGTGTGAACAAAGCTTAAAGTGTCGAAATCTCGTTCAGTGTTAATTTGTTAAGTTCAAATACCACGATCGTGCTCTAGTAGTGACAGGTATCACTCGGCGCCTCTCTGAAACAATACTATTCATCAAGTAGAACAATATCAGTTATTGTGATTGACAGAAGACAATTATTGACAAGGGTGCATTTTGAGAAAGGTATGGTTTGTGAAACGTGCATTTTGAGAAAGGTACGGTTCGTGAAAGGTGCATTTTGAGAAAGGTACATTCTGCGATTGCACGCTTATAACGTATGCTAGACGATCTTTATGTCATTTTCGACATCAGCGTTGACAATGACCGCATCTGTCACAATCATAAAATTACTGAAAGAAAAATTCCTGATTACTGATTTTGTATAAAATCCAGGGATGATAACAGTAAGTGAAGTGCAGTGTATCTCCTAGTAACGACAAACCATTTATTTCAATTAAACCATTTACAAGTACTTTTGACTTGTCAAGAAATCGGTCAGTCAGAAAGAAGAAGCAAAGAAACTGCAAGCTGGCGATGTAATTGTTACAATGTTTCTAGGAGCCTCTCTCACAAATAAGTGTCATTAGGAGTTTTCTGAGAACACAAGAGGTAAAAGGTGACTCGTAAGTAAAAACCCAACCTATATAACAACCTTATTGGGAGTTATATAACAACCTTATTGGGAGTTATATAACAACCTTATTGGGAGTTATTTAACAACCTTATTGGGAGTTATATAACAACCTTATTGGGAGTTATTTAACAACCTTATTGGGAGTTATATAACAACCTTATTGGGAGTTATATAACAACCTTATTGGGAGTTATATAACAACCTTATTGGGAGTTATATGTTTGAGCCGTTTGGGGTTGAAACTCTAGGGCCTTGGGGCCCGAGTGCTCATCGAATGTTTCGAGACATCGCCAAGCGGTTGGTTGACTCTACGCGTGACCAGAGGGCTGGCCTATTTTTAGCCCAAAGAATAAGCATTGCCATCCAACGTGGTAATGCTGCCAGCCTTTTGGGCACATATCGCATTGACAGCGATGCGGACGAATTTTTTGATGCCCTATGAGCTCTCGTCTTTTTCTTTTTTTTTATTATACACTTGTATATAATATATATGTCGCAGGAAGCTATGAGTTGGGTTGATTATTATTTGCATGTGTAACGCACAATATTACTTGTTTACATTGTAATTACTTCTAAAATTCTTAATGTAATTTAATTTGATTTGTTAACTGTTTCTATAATTTAAAATCCTTATTAATCTAATAAAAGTTATGAATATTGTAATTTACGTAACAACCAATCGGAGCAGAGCACGTGCCTCGAGCGGGGTCGAGGCGCCATCTTTTAATGTTTTAAGAAGGTGACAGTTTTTGGGACACATTGCTTTTGCTGGATGATAGCGACGGATCGAGTTGGATCGTTGAGTTGAGAGTGTTAAAAAGTAAACTAAAAGTAAGATCGGTGCCCTGAACCCGCTGCTCGGTATTAACTGTTAATTATTGTCTCGGCGTTATTGTGAAGTGACGAAATATTGTTTAATCTAAATTAAAATAGTGTGAAGTAGCAATAATTGTGTTTTGTGCTCGCATTTTACCCTGATGACGCCCACTAAGCCCGCAACCACTGATGACGATGTCGACGAGAACAATGCTTCTCCGACATATACCTATATTATACAGTAAGTATAAAGATTTCTGATCTCAACAGTCATGTTTGCAGTTTGGGGTTAAATTATTTAACAAGCCGCTCAACAAAAAATTAATCATAATAATTTATAATAATTTAATATTTTTTTACAATCACATGTAATCAAATGTGTACACATGGCTACACATCAAGCTATACATAACCAGTATAAGCTGAGTTCTGATTGAACGAAAAACCGATCCGAGCTCAGCTAAAACTGGAAATGTATAGCTTGATGTGTAGCCGTGTGTACAAGCCAAAAAACTCAAATAGTCATTAGTCCCCAAATTCCTTACGACTCAGACCGCTCTATTTGTATGTGATACCACGTTATAAATGTAGATATCAAAGAACTGATTGCCAAACATGGTCCCCATACCAGTAAAAAGGCCTACCACATTACTTTATGGAGATGCGTAGGAGTTCGAGGAAATAATTAATAGTTTGAGTAATTAAGTGGTTCTAAACATTGCTTCGTTTTGAAGGAGACCGTAATTATACGATTATATGGTTAGTTAATGCGATATAGTTAAGTCATCTACCCTTATGTGGACGTGTCTTAATCTTTAGATCAGGAAAACCGGGGTTTTTGCCGCTGTATGTGCTACCGTATATTAACTGATAATTGCGATAAATAAAGCCAGATTTTTTACTAGCCATCTCATTACTTTTGACTAGCTTCTACCCACCACGTCGCCCGCTCGCGCTATTATTACAGTAAGGTTTTCTCATTGTTTGTCTTATTTGTTTTTAGTATATTCGTGTATTTATAGTTAATATTAGGTATATATATTATATTTATATTTTTAATAGGTGTTTGCGTCCCTTTATATTTAAAAATATTTATTCCTCAATTTTTCACAATAGCACCTACCACTGTTTGTCTCTGCATCACCCAAAAGTTGACTGGTAAAAAATGCCTATGGCATAAAGCTAAAAAATGTGTTGTATGCTTAAAATGTAACGTTTTCATTTAGCGTTTTTTCTGTCTTTTTTCTTACTGCTCGGCTCCTGAGTATCGTAGCGTGAGATTTTATTTACCTTTCTCAAGAATTAGGCTATACAATGCATGCAAGTGCAACATTTTTTTTAAATTTGACTTACCTATAGTTCCAGAAATTAGCGCGTTCAACAAACAAAAAACACAAACTCTTCAGGTTTATTATTAGTAGTATAAATTTGGAAACGTTAACCATCTATTACTATTCATTATTGTATGTTTTTTTCCCGTTACATTATTTGTAAGTACTTTGCTAAATAAATAGAAATATATTTCATTTTCTTCCTTTTTCGCGTCCCTTTTCTGTACCTGTAGGGTCCCATCCTTGTCAACTACTGACTGTAGGCCCCAAATGCACGTTGACTTGTGATTTTACTTAGGGTGCTTGAGTTGCCATCCCCACTGGTCAAAACTATCGTTATTAATGTGACGGAACATGCATTTTCCTTTAGAATTGACCCTATAAATCAGGTTCTAAAAAATAAGGAAACATCGTAATAGTTATTTTAAAATGGCTATACTTTTTGCATAGGTATCATTTACGACTCACTTAATTACTAATATCAATAACAACTCATGAAAACCTCAGGAATGTCCATCTGCTAATAACTCGAAGTTCGCTAAAAACTTCTGCGGTGTGGCGAATCAGAATAAATTCGTTGAAAACTATTAGCAATTATGTTGATTCATCATAAGATCCAGATTTTGTTTGCTTGTTTTTTGTGCCTATCACTGAGTTCCATATTTAGAACTACTGTTTATTTTATTATACAGGTTGACTTTTAATTTAACGAGACGATTCAATTTCAGAGTTTAGAGAAAACTAGACGAATTTTGGGAAATCTTTAGAAAAACACAAATCTTGGATTCTGTCGAATCCCATGGATTTTCGCCTAGGCTGTATGGGGTGCTTAATTGTTGCAAAGGGGTCACTCATACTATCAGCTCCTGGAAGAAATACGCTGAATTCCAAGTCAGCCTGTATATTCTTGCATCAAAATTTAATTTAGCAATCCTAGCCCCAAATTACTTGGGCAAAGTGACAAAGTGCTCTTCTTGCCAAATCTACTTATATCACAATTTGACATTTCTGACATTATAACACCCACGAACCAATTATAGAAAAATGTTTCAATGAGTTTCGAGTGAGTATCAGTCGAAAACCCAAGGTAGGTAATAATGTCAAGAGTATCACTGTCACTGACTGTACAAAATGACATGAGGACACTTCAGTGGAAAAGTGTTTCATGAACTGTCCTTGGAAATAACGATGTCTCGATTTCTAATGTCCATTTTGAAAATCGTAACAAGTTGTATAATTGGAGAGCTTCGCTTGTAAAGGCGAATTCCACCAAACTTTTGTACTTAAAATAAGCCTTATACTGAGAATAAATTTTGAAATTTTTACAGTTTTTCGATACTAGACCAGTCAGACGTCAATTTTATTCCACGGATAAAGATATCTGACTTTGGTGAAATCAGCCCTTCAAAACAGCTCGAACAGCGGCAGCGTCCTGAGCACAGGTCCTGAGGGTATTGTTCGAGCGATGGGATCTGCCCGTGTTGCAGAGATAGATGCAGCTTCACAGTAGCGCCTCCCCTCGTATTATATAATATTTTTGGGTTATGTGTTTTATTTTATATTTGATTTGATTATTTCAGTATTATCTCTTGTGTATGTGTGATTTTTATATCAATTTTATGTTTTAATTTTTTAATGAAATGTAGTTGAACGGGCTTTGAAAATAAATGTGGATATTATTTTTTTTTTCACAACAGTTAGAAGCCTGTTTTACTGTGTACACATTGAACATTACTTTTAAAAGGGCTTTAACAGCAATAACAATAAACGTTAAACTACTAAATAAACATTTTTCAAGTAATACCGACCATACATAGACAATGCAATCCTCAACTAACGCATTTTAACACGCATAACATTAAATTGATTATACAATTCTATTAAGACATACCTAACTCTAATGCCATCAATCAAGCGGCTGCCTGGTCAGATGCGTATCGTATAAGTGCTAAAGTGGCTAAACTAAATCAATTAGTATTTCATCAATGTAACACCGCGCAACACTTTTGTCATTGATTACATTTGATCGTTGAAATGATAGGTGCGTGTGTTTTCTTAGGAAATTACGTTTGTAGTTACAATAAGTGGTTTATCCATTATTAATTTAAGAATAGAATTTCTGTCCTAGGGTAAACACTTTTACACGTCTTTGACGAAATTAGGCCGAGTCAGTAAGTAATTGATCCTAGATATTTTCATAAGAACTTTAATATATGGCTAAGGGCCTTATCACACTAGCGGTTTACGAGCGGCTGCGGGGCGGGGCGGGCGCGCAGCGAATGGGTCGCGAACACGCCGCGGCTGCACAGCGAAGACGTCGCGGACGCGTGGCAAATTCGCAACGTTTTCGTCACGTGTTTGTAGCAAGTTAACGGCGTACAATACACTCAATAACAATGGCGTCGACGCTGCTATTCGCGTCCGCAACGAATTCGCTGCGCATGCGCCGCGTGTTCGTTGCGCGCCCGCTCAGCTTTGAGGACACTCGCAATCCGCTAGTATTATAAGTTGTAACAAAACGAGATTCGTTCTTTCGAAGAGAGGAAATGCAGTTTTTATAGATTCTCACAGGGACGGCGCAAACGCATTAGGGGTAATCGTAGGAGTCAATCGGTCCGCAATGCAATGGATGACCTCGCCCTAGGGAAACTGCTTTTATGATCACAATTTCCCCTACGCCAGGTAAGTATGAATTTGTACAAGTTTCGCGCGAGGGTCGTTCAACGGCGGAGAATCTTGACACCGCGATTAAGGAATCGGACAAAAGGGTACAACGCCACCTAGTTGCGAGAAAGGAAATGCAGCGCGCAGCTGTTACAGTACAAACCACCCTCCATTGGTGCTCAGTCGTTCCCCTTCCGATAAAATTCATACAGCAATGAAATTGTTGAGACTTGAATAAGTATAACGTATTTGCTCACCGAGTTAATCCTTTTTTTTTTCATTTTGTATGGCGTCGTTCTTTTGAATGACTCAATCTATCAACCGGACAAAAATCAGGCTGCTAGTGAGAAAGGACATCATTCACGTTTCATACATTTTTGGGCCAAATCTGAAAGTGCCGAAAAAAAAAACGTAATATTCGGATAGATCACCAAATTCCTATTATTTTTTACTATGGCACCAAACCTGTGCGCCCTATGGTTATGTTTTTACATGCTTTTAAAAAAAATGTGAAATAAAATGTTATAAGATGTGTGTTATTTTAATACATTTGGTCAAATATAGTAAATATGAAAAAAAAAAACAAGCAACAATACCAACAGCACCTCATTTAGATTCAGTACCTTTCATTTAGGTAAAAAAGAGCAAAATGAAACAACATTAAATTGTATAAATTCATTTATATTTGTCCTAATCTAACATATACATCATGTAATCCTATTGCAGGTGGGGTGAGGTATGGGTCATGTCTAGCATAACCCATGTACCAGACTATGGTCATGGTATGTGAGCAGCATCCAATGGTCCTCTTGCCGATATTGCATGTACAATAATAATGAGCTAATGCTCGACGACCATTTGCTGCCCGATCTAGTGCAATGTACACATGATATTTTTTGGCTTGGATGTGGCGGGATTGTATTCGTCCTCTTATAATCCACAAGTCTTCCCCTTCAAGTTCCCTGACTATTTCCAGAGGAATCCCACCACCGAGCTCAATGATAAAAACTCCGTCGGATTGAAGGTGCTCTCCGTAATAACTTTTTGCTTGTTTGAGCTGATATACACCAAGGCTGAATAATATTAAATCTTCTTCTGTCAATGTTGGAAAATCATTGAAATCTGTCATATCCGCAGCCATGGGTTGGAACTGTGCTCGCCTTCGGTTTAAATTGTGTCTATTCACAAGATCTCCCAGTGTATTGGGCGTGTTTATTCTTTCACCTATTATTTGAAGGATATCAGTAGCGTGAACGTTATCCACTATCAAAATGTGATAGGCATTTATTAATGCGGCAGCAATTCTAAAATAATCCATCATATTGTGCAGTGTTATATTGATGTTGACGTGTCTCAGCAGCCGGAAATCTCTTTTAAATCGGCCATTTACGACTTCTACGACCCATCGGCAAATAGTAACAAGTCGCGACTTATTAGCTTGTTCTGTCGTAAGTTGCGTTTCCCCAGGGAGCTTTGTCTCGGGCATCTTAGCGGTGTATCCATATCCTTCAAGGCTGGAAATTGCATCTCTAAAGCCACGGTCCAAAATAAATACGTCCCCATTTCGGTAAAACCATTGAAATAATCCGTCGCCATAATCATTTTCACTTTGTACAATATCAAGCATTATTTGCGCATCTGAAGAAGTAGCAGCGTGTGGACCAGAAACTTCTATGATGTGCCCGTCACAACAGACAAACAGAAACGGCTTTAATAAGTTTCTGAACTTGTGGCTGCTATAGGATTTCCTTTGAAAAAAGTAGTTTGAACTCTTTTGTATATATATGTAAGTGCCATCGACAATTGTTATGGCTTTTCTTTCGTCGGTAGAACTCTCCGGGTTCCCAAAAATTCTTTCAGGAATCATAAGGTTCCTCCGTGCTACATCTTCCCGGATCATATGGTCAAAGCCTAAGTGAATAGGAACAAAGTCCTGCAGTAGTGCTTCTCTGCCAGTATGGAGGATTCGCGAGTAAGTGGCTTCGCTGGTTTTAAAAATCGATGCTAGCCGTGCATTTGATTCGCCAGTTCGGAGTTTTGCTAACAAAGCTGCTAGAATAGTTCTTTTGTTTCTTCTTTGATTTAGGCTAGGTGTGTTGGCTAATAAATCAGTAAACTGTTCAATAGTCAGGCCAGTCCAGTCATGAAATTCTTTATCATTTATTAGTTCATAATGTTCAAAATCTAAAACTTCTGTGCTGATATGGCTCATTAATAATCTTAGAGCACAAACAATTTGAGTTGCACTGAATCCTCCGATTAAATTGTCTTGCAAAGCAAGTAAATGCCATTCAGCTTGCTCAAGGTGTTCACTGCATACACGGCTATTTTCGGTTATAAATAGGCTGTAGCGGCATAACATTCGTAGTATGATATCTTCGGGTACTCTGTGCCTCGTTGCATTTTGACAGTGTTGAAATACACACGTATTCGCCGAATTACCGGTACGGCTGAACCCGGGTAAAACGGTTGGTGAAGCATGAGGTTCAGCGTTGACTTCTTCGTCTGCAACATCATGATCCACTTCACGTTGGTGTCGGAGATACCGACGCTCAGCCCGTTGCCAACAGGGTCGACAAATAACCTGTGTAGGTTCTTCCTGTAAAACAAGAAACATGTATTATTCGTTGCACATGTACATACATGAGCCGTGATATTCTAATCGTTTTGTTTCCTAAGCAAGAAGGGTTCTATTTCACGGTATATACATACAAGGTGATACAATGATTAGTTAAGTACAAAGGAGTACTTATATATAGAAACAAAAACGTGTGAAATAAATAATTCTAATAAATGGTCAAAATGAATGAGTTGATGGCAAGTGACCAAATTATTTGGAAAAAGAAAACATACTGCGCCGACATCAGGTAAACTGGTAGGTATACAGACAAGGAAATGATGAAATAAAGACTTAGTCAAAATCATATAAAACTCTAGGTAGGTAAAGGTCTGTATATAAAATGAAATAAAATAATAATGATTCATACCTGTCGAACTAATAGATCTTCAATAACAAACTGTGCAACATCCGTATGCTGTGATTCTCGGGAAGTCCAAGTATAACTTCGACGATTACCGACAGGCGTACGACACGAAATACACAATTGTCCACTCATAACGTCAGTTAAAACAATAACAATAACAAAAAATAACTATAAACAAATAACAACAAACAAGAATAACAATATTAACTGAGGAGTGCAAGTCGCGATTTAGCCGTCCGATGTAACAAGAGTCGCATGGATAACTGAACAAAACAAAAGACGGGTGACGCGGGGTACAGTAGTTGCGGGCGGCGGGGAGGGACAAACCGGTGATTTTCCAGGTACCTGCTTAAAACAGGTTTGGACTTGTTGTGAATTGTGACGCTCTGTCTGTGCCTGTGCGGTGCGTGGAGTATCAATGATGAAAATACTCTCTTAATAGAGAATAGAATTCATTTTATTGCACATCAAAAGGACATACACAGTATGAATAATTAAATATACATGATCAAATGTATGAAAATAACAACTTCATAATAACATTTTTATTGTATTTTAAAAGTGTTTAACACCGTAACCAAAGGGCGCACAGATTTGGTGTCGTAGTAAAAAATGATAGGAATTGTGAGTTCTATCCGAATATTACACATTTTTATCCTGGCCGGCACTTTCAGTTTTTGGTCCAAAATGAATGATGTCCTTTCAGATGAAAAACCCTTGACGTACAGACGCCAGCATATCAAGCTACCCGAAACTGTCAAATTTTCACAATCAACCTTGAACCTTATACTGTAGCGATAAAGTTGAAAATCTATTAAAGAAATTTGACAGATTGTAGTAGCTTGATGTGCTGGCGTCTGTACCATGTGAAATGTGGGTCTACTATAAGGTACACATGATGCATGATGTTATGTTATGGAACGTTACAATCAAATGTTCGTATTGACTTGACTATAACAACCACAGAACAGTTAAAAGAGGTTTTATCTGTTCTGTGATAACAACGATCCAATTTGTAAAACGCATCCATTTGCCTAACAAACTCATAAAATGCTCATAACCCAGAATGCGTGGCATGCAGCATCTCCCTTTAAGGCTCGTCCATGATGAGCAAGTTGTAATAGTCGCAACTGGTTGTACCCACGCGGCGTATCGACAGAGTGTTTAACTTGTCAATTAGATTGCGACAGTGCAAAGGGCAAACATGATATCGTCTTTAGCAGGTAATGGTTTTTGTAATTGAATGATGCTTGGCGAGATTTCGATAGGAACATAATTTATTTATGTATGTAAGTGTGTATAATTTATTTATTCACATATAAAGCATGTGTGATGTGTGTGTGTCTTAAATTATACTTACAGCTACAATGAATATGCTCCAATACTTTAGCAGGAATACTTAATACACGATGCACTTTATAAGGAATGCTAAATATCAACAAAGAAATACTGATTAATCGCACAAGACCCTTAATCATTATTATATAGTAACTTTATTATATTTTATAGTTGAAGCAGTTTGCTAAACAATACGATACGATCACCAAAATTTCAAAATTCTTCAATTTATTCTCCCAGCAAGCTTTTTCCAAAACTGATTCAATCACAATCGCAATAACTTCAGCAGAACAAATGAGAACTTACAGAAACAACTGTAATAGTAATAAGCTTCAGACCTTGCATTTTACACGTTCGTGCGTAAGGAATTGCGCGTACGCACGAACTGCAGCAGAACTTCATCAAAATACAATAGATCGACGAATTTCAATACATCATTGCGAAAATAGGCCAACTCTAAGCAAACCTATCAAGTGTTGATCAAATACTGGGGTTGGACAATCACTCACAGCTGTTGGTTTATTAAATTCATTTCTTTAGTTTGTATTTGTTTATTCATTTTTTTTATGTTGGTGTGCAAACATTTTGGTATGCATCGTTGCATCTAATTTGAAGTTTGAATTAATAAACAAAGAAGATTTGTTTGTTATTATTACCGCAATAGTCAAGGGGATTTTTTAAATCATTAAACATTGAGATCCATTTTTGCCGTTGTGATCCGATGATAAAGTGTTGTTTTGACAAGGCTCAAAACTTTCTGAAAAAATGAAATCAAACGTTTAATTTCTAGAAATACATTGTTTTGGTTTGTAATCAAAAAACAACATCATCGATAGGCTGAATCTAACATTATACTGTCCAATAAGGAAATACAAATCATACTGGGTGGTTTATTGACCAAAAAATTAGCATTGCTATTCAATGTTGCAATCCTGATTGTTTTACGAAAATCATCTATTTTTACAATATTTGTAAATATGTGAGCACCATGTATCCATCACATGATTGATTTACCTTTCATTGCTATATTTTTAATTACTTTTTACCTTTTGTGGTAATTTTATTCTAGGTGCATCGTCTTCATATACTTATGATTAAGTAATGAATGTATACAAAATATTGTAAAACATTTTAAAAGAGTAACGGTGGAGTTCCTTGCCCATTCTTCTCCATACGAAACTACGTTTTGGAAGGGGCGACTAGAATCAATTCTATTTTATGTAAATTTTGACGTTCAAATGTGCCTTTAAAGTGCCTATTTGAAAAATGATTTTAATTTTACTTTGACCTACCAGCCTTCTGGGCACGTTTCCGGATGACAGCGATGCGGACGAGTACTTCGAAGCCTAACGTCATTTTATTTTTATTGTTAGTTAGCTAGTCATTTCATTTAATACCTAGTGTAAATAGTTAGTAATCATACTTATTTTGTACCCACGATTACCTACCTACATCAAAATATCGAGCTACATTGGAGTAGGTACTGTCACAAAGCATATCGATGTCAGACTAAACGAAATCTATACTTCATCAGTCTACCTACTCCCTTCTCAGCTGTCTATCGAGAACTATCATAATGACCAGTCTGCAATCTGATAGGTTCAAGAAATCAACTTGACGTATGCACACAATTGGCAGCGCTTATCGTCGATCTGTATCGGTGATTCGATGCCTCGGGGTGCAAGATGTGTGCCGATTAGAAATGTCTGCTGATTACAAATGTAGGCGGAGGCAGTGTGAGTGATTTAGAACGATGATTTTAGATATTTTACTCGGTGAATTTTATTTTAATGTAATGTGGTGATTGGTTTGCTAAGTTTTAAGCTAGCGAGTATGTAAATTCGGAGAAAGTCATTGCTTATTAAATTGACAATCCACTTGAATTGTGCTTATAATAAAATCACAATTGCCACTTTTTGACAGTTGTATGAAATGGCTATAACACGGCAAATTTACGTAGTGATGTCAATTTGATAAACAATTAATTTCCCTGACTGTACCTGTGGAAGAAGGCTGCATCATTTGATTATGAATTATTTTTTATCAGAAACAATTATTTCTGTATTAATTACAGATATGTGGTTCATTTGACTAGATTTTAAGCCTTGTTGAGAAGAAAATATTTCAGGAAAATTAATAATCTGAAATCGGTTTAAAAAAATTGTTTTCGATAGACAGATACCTACTTACGTAGGTACTAAAATAAAAACTAGATTGGTAAACATCTCCGAGCAGCATTAATTTTGAATAGGTATGTTTGAATTAAAATGCTTGAAACAGGAAATGTCTAATTTACTGTAAATAATTGTGTCCATTTTCGTAAAAAATGAGGTTTTTCAGTTTTTTTGCTCTCGTGGGAATTTGAGACTCGTCCTTATTGTATTTAAATGCTGCTATTTTAATTGTAGACATACCTACTAAAGTATGACGTAGTTTTAACACAAATTAGAAGGCAGAATTTAAGGTAATTGCGAGTTTAGCTGAAATAGGTAAAGTAGGTACCTTATAGCAATTTCTTCGATGTGGACTGCGTAGAACACCAAGTCGTTGTAAGATTTCGTGACCTTGTCTTGTCTAGCTAAGACAATATCTTCTATTCCAAGAAGGTCAATGACCGCCGAGCAGACTAACATCACAAATCTCAATAGTCCTTCACTTCGATTAACCTCTATAACACTAAATTATACCGAATATAAAAACCGCGCATCACTAATCAAATTTCACGTTCACCAAACAAAGGGCGGTGGCGTAAATAGGGTGTCCACGCTATCGGGACACGGATCTCCTAAGAAACAAACGGTACGTTTCCTAACATCCGCACCAAATTTGAGGCCACCCGAATCCGCGAATAATGGAACAATTAAACTCTTGCGCAAATCATTGACAATAACGCTAGGCACTCCACGCGTTTGACCTTTGAGGGAAAAAATTCAGACTATGTGTAGTATGACCTACTTTAAAATAAAGTTCATGAGTATTTTTGCAGTTAAGTCAGTAAGCGGAAGAAGTAACGTGATTATAACCTTCTGAAGTAAACTGTGGTTTGGAACTTCAAACCATTCTTGCGTAGCACAGAGATCCATAAACACAACTGTGATTCAAATATGGAAAAAAATCGTCTGCTCAAAAACTTAAATAACAGCTGTCAAATTGAAGGGCATTTCAATTGTAAGTGTCTTATGTAATTATCACACTGGCACTTTTAAGTACCTGAAAAACTATGTATTTTCACTTTGACTCCAAGAGGGACAAGACACATACCAAGAGTAAAAGCTTGAAACATAGTTGTGTTTGTGAACCTCTGTGATACGCCAGAGGGTGGTCTGTCTGCTATTGATACATGACAGAATCCCGTCGACGATCAACAAAGATTATATAGATTGTGACGGAAAATAGAGGAGGTATTAATTACTAGATCTCACAATTAGTATGAGGTAATTACTATGCTTGGAGCTCACAGAATAAGCAAACTGAAGTGGCAATGGGTCGGCCATATTAGCCGTAGAACCGATGACCGTTGGGATAGATGTGTTCTTGAGTGTAGACCGCGAATTCGCAAAAGTAAGGTAGGAAGCCTTCAGGCTAGGTGGAGGACGATCTTCGCAGGATGGCTGGTAGGAGCTGGATGAGAATTGCCGAGAATCAAGCTAAATGGCGTGCAATTGGAAAGGCCTACGTCCGGCAGTGTACTCCTCTAGGCTGATGATAATAACTAAATCTCTGCTAATTGTATTTGGCTAGGCTTCTTCTAAGGCTAAAGTTGCCCCACTTGTCACTATCATGGATTGGTGTACGCTGAACAGAGCCCTCAGGTCATAGGGCGATATTTATTTTTTAACTTACAAAGTCTCATATGAATGTAAAAGAATAAACGTTTTATTTTTTCCTTAACCAAATTATTAAGCTTCAATGTGAACAATGTAATGCGAGACGATATAACTAACCGCGTCTTTCACACCTTTAACCTTACAACAATGAGGTCGAACTTATGATTATAAAAAATAATATGTTTTTATGTCTTCTTGTCTCTTGTTGTGGTTTAAAATTCACACAATAATCGTTATCATTTCCACTGAGCGGTGTTTACGCTTTTATTAACAAAATGGTTGATAATTCAAGGTCCTGCGACTCCCCGGCTAATAATAGTTCAATGGCTTAACCTTAACCTTTTTATAAACGGTATGTTGCACCCTAATTGCGTAACACACTTTCTATCACAATCTGAAGGATTTTGGAGGAAATGCCTAAACTATTGCAACATAGATTTGAAAAATCCGTCTGCTCGACAACATAAATAACTATCAAATTAAAGGGCATTGCAGTTCAGCAAATAACCATGTGCCTGGAAAACTATATACTTTTCATTTGGATTCCAAGAGGGACAAGACAACCTAATATCAGATTGCTATTTTTAATGGAGAGCAATGGTGGCCCAGTGGTATCGGCCGCGACTTACGAGTTGTAGGTCGTAGGTTCGAACCCAGACAGGCGCTTTACTTTGTGTAAATTATTTCATCACCACTGCTCTCAAAACGGTGACGGAAAACATCGTGAGGAAACCGGCATGTCCTAGAACCAAAAATTCGAAGACATGTGACATCTACCAACAAGCACTGAGCCCGCGTGGTGGATTACGGTCCACTCCCTCTCACAGAGAGGAAGCCTGTGTCCCAGCAGTGGGAACATTATAGGCTGATTATGATTATGATGATGATTTTTAATAGTAGGTAACGACGCGATTATCTAGCTAGCTTTGTAAGAAAACAGACCTTATGCCGTAGGAAAAAGTCAGCCAAGCAGCAAAGCCGTTAGTGGAGCTGAGGGCCTTAACAAGTGGAAATCGCTTTCAAAGCATTTCGTATTTCTACAACGACTTTCAACTGGATTCATACATTTTTGACGTTTCTATCATCGTCGTTATCGCTGCAAGAATTTCACTTTGCCTAGAACCTCTGACAGCGTATTGTGTGCCAGACGCACTTATGTATGGAAGTGGCTTTAATGTTATGTTAAGTAAAAGAAAATTTTAAGTACATACACCAGCACATCAAGCTACCCGAAACTGCCAAATTTTCCCAATCCACTTTGAACCTTATGCTTTAGCGATAAAGTTGAAAATGTATTAAAGAAATTTGACAGATTGTAGTAGCTTGATGTGCTGGCGTCTGTACATAGTATGTAAGTAAGATGGCCACCCTACTTTATTGGCTCGTCAGTTGACCCTGACTGGCAGCTGATTAACAGGCAATGTTCTAAGCATCCGACTTTTGTTGTATTACTGAATTAATTAACTAGATCCCAGTAGTTATAGGAGCGCTATACTTATGCTATTTCAACGCTAAATAGTGTAGCTGCAAGTTTTCATTGCTTTGGCGAGTCTCAGCAATGATATGAAAAGCTGATATAACTTTGACATGATAATTCTTTGTATAAATATACTGTTCATAAAATCATTAAAGTAAAAAATGTTTATTTGACACGGTACCATATGTAACAAACTCATTTGAACAAATACCTACGTAAACTCTGATTTCTAATTTACTAGATCAAAATGACCGCTAATAAATACTAAATCATGTCATGTTGACAAAAAAGGTCGATCGCAGATGTCATTTTAGTCTATAGCCAATTAAAAATCAGAGTATACCATACCTACCCAATAAATACTTTTGTATGAATTTCGCGAATTCTCAACACTTAATAATTCTGACATTTATGAACATTTGGTTCTCAAAAATTAATCACAAATTCTTGAGCGCGATTCTGTATAAAGGAAAATGATTCATATCTCAGAATCTTTTCACACGAGAACTTAATCGTTCTTATGGCTTGATTTAAAAGTCACCTAAAATAATGTTTAAAGATACCTACCTGCTAAAATTAAATTCAAAATGGCGAAAATATTCCAATGTAATTGGGAGTTATAATGTTCGAGCCGTTTGGATTTGAAAACTTGAAACACACCCAGTGTTTCAAGTTTTCAAATCCAAACGGCTGGGATCCGAGTGCCCACTTGGTTTTTCGAGACACCGGCATCGCCAAGCGGTTGGTCGACTCATTACGTGACCAGAGAGTTGGCCGAAACAAATCAGCCAGCCTTTTGGACATTTTCCTGTTGACAGCGATGCGGTCGAATTCTTTGATGCCCTATGATCCTCTCTCGTCTTTTTATGAATTATTTTATAATAATTAATATTTTAAAACTGTTAGCTTATCTAATATGTAAATATAATCTTACTCGGTCCTCGAATAAATAAATATTTAATTCAAAATAAAAATAAATGTACATATAGTTCTTATAACATTAGGAACCTTTAAATTCATCTTTAAACAGATTAAACACTTCAATTTCACCTTGTACCTCATTTGCCTCGACAGGAGATAAAACAAATAAATCTGCTCCGCGTCCTGTTCAAACAATGGAACTACAACACGGTTCGATTCCCGGTCAAGGCAACACGTCACTCACAGAGAAGAAAAATGGATGATTCCGATTTGAAATATGGATATAGTTTGTTTCTGTTTAAGTATTAAGTTTAGCACAATGGTACAGAGATTTATCGTAAGCATTGTGTTTGACAAACAACTTATTAAGCTTGCTGCCTCATTAGCTTGGAAATAGCAGAAGTCAAGGGTGTGGATTGGATTCCCGGGGTCGCGAAATGTATAAGGCAAGACTTGAAAGGACGAAGATTTCCTCTGCTGCTTCCTAATGATCTTTGTTATCGTCAGAGAACCACAATCATTCTATTCAAGGGAGGATTTGTACCTTTTCGTCAGTTCTTATATAGTTGACTAGCTTCTGCCCGCGACTTCGTCCGCGTGAAATTTCATCCTCCCCCCCATTCACCCTCTTTGGGGTGGAATTTCGAAAAACCCTTTCTTAGTGCACCCCTAGACCTCATAAGGAACCTACATGCCAAGTTTGGAATCTCTAGACCCAGCGGTTTGGGCTGTGCGTTGATATGTCAGTCAGTCAGTTCTCCTTTTATATATCGAGCCTTTTCAGGAAGAAGATCGTAACCGCCATTTTGCATATTTTACAGGAGAAGGTGATGCAAAATGCAAAATCAGTTGATCTGGCGATTGATATTAAAACAGTTTTTTGGGATTTTTGGCGCTTACGATGTTCTTCCTGAAAAGGCTCGATATATAGATAGATAAAACAGATTGAGCGTTGCTTCTGCCGAACGTGTTGGCTCTTTAATGTATGGGGTTTATTTATAAACCATGATTAAAGTTAAGTGACGTAAACGTCAAAAATATATGGTTAAACAGTAGCTAATCACTAGTTAACTTTAAGCAACGTTTATGAATAAATGGGTTATATGTCTATATATTTAAATCATATACAAATAGGGTTCTCTGACCTCGCTCTCTCTCATTCATCATTAGGTATTTAATTTAAATTTGTCTCGAAATTATTTTCCTTGTCTCTTTGATTAAGTTTGTTGGTAAATAAAACATTTTATTAAAATCAATTACCTGTTCAATTATTAAAAATCCTTCAAGTATTACGAGGACACACAAAAAGACCAAGACTTTGGCTTACTGTCTATTTAAACCAGTATGGTATTGATAAGGTTACATACCTAGTAATAAATCCGATCCAACATAGTATTAAACGTAATTCAATCAATAATTACATCATTAGTTCTCCACAATTCAGTGCAAAAACGATCAATTTGGACAAATTCAGAAGCAACTGGTAATATTTATTACGAAAGTTGTGTAATACAAATATAATATCTATGTATATCTAATACTAAAAATTACAAAATTAAATCCTAACTTAACTAAAACTATACAGAAACTAAAATATAGCGTCGAAAAATTCATCCGCATCGCTGTCGACTGGTAATGTTCCCAAGAGACTGGCGGCATTGCCACGTTGTATGGCAATGCTTAGCCTTTGGCCAAGGTAAAAGCCAGCCCTTGGGTCACGGGAAGTGTCAACCAGCCGTTTTGAAATTTCTTTAAAAAGACCATGAGCACTCGGACCCCACGGCCCGAGGGTTTCAACCCCAAACGGCTCGAAAATATAATTTCCAATAAGGTTATTATATTTTCGCCGCTTGAGGTTTTCAGCAGCCGCAGCAGCAGCGCCAGCACAGCATGCCGAGCCAGGAAGATGGGATGGCGCAAGAGTATCGACACACGTTGCGTCCCACACTAAAGGCCTACCCACCTTCCATGGAAATAAAGACATGCCGTCCGGTCTCTTGCCATCGTCGCGTGCCAAGCCATTGGGTTCTAATACAGCTGGAACGCCGACGGTAACAAGAGCTCGTCGGATGATGTCATTGATGTTCGCGTGGCGCGCTAAGCGACCCGCACTGCGGCTGCAAGATAGGCCATGATGTCCGAGGCTGTTGACATCTTCGCCACAGTGACAGCGATGAGGAGAACAGCAAGGAGTTCCTAGTCGTAGGGAAGCAGCGAGGCGAAAAGTAGTGTCGTCGAACAAAGTGCCTATGTTCGACGAAGGTAGTGCATGAAGCCAAAGACCCGACTCCCACCTACCCACAGCCAGCAGGCGCGCACGTTCCGCAGTAGTAGCAGACGAGTCAAGTAAATTATTCTGTACTACTCTGCAGAGCGGCTCATCCCACCGTCTCTGGGAAGATGGATTGTCGGGTGGATCTGTATTCGGGCAAGCGAGTCTCCAAGCATCCATAGCCTCGGTGAAACACGGCACATCAGAATTAATCAGTGTGGGGGCTAGGATTTTCCTGATTAATTTATCAGTGCCGTGGACCGAGGATATGAAAGCCGGTAAACTAATACTAGAAATTTTGCGGACGCCGAGGCCCCCCATACGAATAGGAAGAGTAGCTTGTGCCCAAGCTCGGTCGTCCATAGCCACATTTAAAATAGAAGTTAATGTATGCCTGATAATTTGGTCCATTTTGTCCAAAAGGTGAGTGTGCTTCCATAGATGGGAAGCACGAAGGAAATATGTTAATTTAGGGCCGAAACAGCAGTAGCGGATTAAGGTTATGGCCGAATGCATATTAATTTGGAACAATCTTTCCGAAACATCATTGAAATTTTGGATTTTTTCCTCAATAAAAAAGGGAAAGGAATTGTCAAAGATTGGAGACCCAAGGAGGCGAAGAGAGCTTTTTTCAATAATTTTGAGTTCTGGAGCTATTGCGTTAAATTTGGGAAGTGTCAGGTGTCTGTCAGTACCGTCCGCTAAGTATAATTCACATTTCGAAAGATTGAGATCAAGGCCAATGGAATGAAGTTCATTTTTTAAAAATTTAAGGTCATCTAAGACAGTTTCTGAATCGCCTCCCAAGGTTCCATCATCGAGATACCAAACGTTAAATTTGGAATTTAGCTGCCGAATAATTGGGTGAATGGCTAAACTAAAAATCACTGGCCCGAGGGGGTCACCTTGTCGGCAGCCAACAGCAGATTCCAAAAGGTTGTCCCGATACAGTAATTTAGTAGGGTTTCTGTAACATTGCCAAATGAAACTATAAATTTGGGGTATTTCTTTTCTAGTTTCTGCCAGCAAGGTGTCCCTATTAACAGAATTGAAGGCATTCTTTATGTCAACCTTCAGGATGACCTCTCCTTTTCCAGAATTTAGGTAGGTCGATAAGGCGTGTACGGCAGCCTCACAACCCCCTTTGGAGCCGTAACCTAGCTGCAGGGGCTGAAATTTTTCCGAAACAACCTCACCATAAAATTTACAACAAATTTTGGCTGCCATACGACGGTAAGTAGTGCCCACGGCAATGGGCCGAATGCCGCCATCCCTCTTACGCAGGGCGCATAGGTTGGCCCCGTATAGAACGTCGATGACGGCCTCGTGCACCTTGCCGGAGAGCATAAGGTTAATCAAAGCCGTAAGCTCCTTCAAGAGCAACTCACCAGCTGCCCCGGCGCTTGAACAAATAAGGTCCTTAAGGTGCTGAGGACTCAGGCCGTCAAGGCCGCCAGCGGAGCCGTTCCGAAAGGAGCAAACGGCTGTGACCACCTCTCGACCTGTAATTAATTAATAACTGGTAGTTGAACAATTACCTTTAAAGTAATTGAAGAAAATGCTAGTGTATCGCAACTGTGGCCATTTTTTATTTAATTTCAACATAGTATGGGAACATCCTTCAGATGGACCATTAGATTAGCTCATCGTGTAACCGCTTTGGACTCTGCTTACATTATTGATGCAATAGCGTGAACACATTGGCAAGAGCCCTGCTAAAAGTTTACTATGACAATAGCTTTGGTGTTGAAGATCACATTGTACAAATTGCTTAAAATTAAGTTAAGGTTCTCAGATCTTGGCTTCAAGGGCTATTATGTAATAGACTTCATTCAACAAATCAACTCAACCTATATAACAGGCCAATAGTCACAGCCCAATCCTTTTCCTTATTCTTACTATTAATATCTGTAGTTTTCTCAAATTACTAATCCTTTAACTCAAAACGCTGCAGCCAAGTAGATATAATATCTATTATGCCAAGAGACAATCCTTTATAACATTGCCTTACCATATTTTGTGCAGACATATTGATATACTTGCCCAAGCACGCTATATTCCCATCACCATTTATGGTTCTCATATGCAAGAACCATCGTTTATATATGTAAACAGAGATCATCGCAATCCCCTGTTTTAAAATTATGACTATGTCCAGTGTCCACTACTGCTACTATAGTCGGGTTCAATAAAACTGTGCACAAATGTAAACAAAGCAAGATTGAGAGAAACTGTTTCAACAGTTGTCTGTGAACTACTCTTATCTTTCTGAAGCATCAGGGTGGAAAGTTAAAATATAGTAACTTGCGCGGTCCTACTGCCGAATGGCTAAAATGATGTAACAGGTAATACGGGCTAGTGTCCGCAACTCCACGTCAAAGCGCGTATTTTGCGTATTGGCTGAGACAAAAATTGCTGGACCTGTTGCTTCGTCGCCTATCTGAAGCAATAAGGTGATAAATACTTTTAAACTCGTCGCAAAACCTTACTTCTGAGTCTGGATAAAACAGTTTCATAGATTTGAGTATCTACGTTCAAAATTATTATTTCCTTTATTGCATTATTTAAATATAAATTATATTTTTAAATATTATCATATAAAATATATAAAAACATTTAAAAATATAAAAAATAGTAGCCCACCGGTATGGTAAATAATTATTATTATTACGTTTTTTACGTACATAACAGGTGTAAACAATCGTTGGTAGACCAATAAATAAATAAAAACAATAAAGGCCAGATAGCGATGATTCCTATCTAAATCTTGCTTTAAATAAGCGATTACACTGGATAATCTCCACCAAGTTCCATGTTTACAATGTCGGATACTCATAGTTAAACCGACTATACTGTCACACAGCGTACTTCTCACGCTAACAAAGGGGTTTCCCAACTAACACGTAGAAGTTACGTTACTTATGTCGGTAATTAATGTTTTGATACTGTTTACAACATCTATGGGAAATATCCATGGGATGCAGGGAAAGTGTACCAGATGCTTATCTTCCTCCGTAAAGTATGTTGTTCAAGAACTTTGGGGACTAGATTTATGGTGATTGCTTCATAGATTACAAACCCATGTCTCCATCTCTACATAATCACAAAAAATACATTCATGAGGTCCTGAGTTCGATTGCCGGGCATAGTTTGTGTGTTTTTCAATCAGGAATTTGTGCCTGGTAGTGGCAATAGGTTCGCCCCTCATCACATGGGACTTAAACATAACTGGCAGTGTGGGTGCACCTTTGCCTAATCCTAAAAAATAATGTTGGTGCATTAACAAGCTGCAGACAGGCTTATTAAGTCAATTAAGTGGACCCTGAAAATAACCATAATTGACTCAAATAATATGGATTCTAAAGAACTACAGAATTACAGATATTACACAACAAAATGCTGCTATTTCTAGGTCAACATAGCAATCATTATAATCATAACATCCTAACCAATTTAAACATTACAAATAATAGAATTACAGTTAAAATACATTACAATAAATTGTTCTAAAAATCCATATAATTGATAATTCGTAGATAACAATCACTTTGAGGATAATGACGATATCATTAAATAATTCGAAATAAACGGAGGTAGTCATAAATCATTGCGCTGATACGCGATCATGGTCGTGAATGGTCGTGAATGTGCGTACACGCAGCAGATGTGGCCATAGAGTAGGTATGTTCGGTTTAGAAGGGACTTTTTAAATAATAAAAACCCAAAAAAAAACATTAATTTCGGAAGTCGATGTCGTTGGTTCCGCATTTTCGTTTGTTGCCACCGACTTCCAAAATTAAAAAAAAATCTCATCAATCAATAAATCTCAATCTTAATCTTAATTAATACTATTTTTCACTTCGTAGTGTTTTTTTTGGAAGTATAACACTACTTGCTGTAAATATAATGTGACAGGGAGTTATTACGTCGTCATCAAAATAAACTAATAGTGGAAAAAATACCTACGTATTATTGAAGCTAACTCAAAAACTATCCAAGCAAAGTCAATAAAATTTTAATGGAACCACCCCAGAAGCATACTCAACCGATTAAAAATAAATTGAAATCGATTCACAAATGCTAGATATAACCCGTAAATACATACAAAAAAAATACAGGCAAATTGACAACCTCCTCCTTTTTGAAGTCGGTTAAATATTTACAAATTATGTTCATAGCCGGAGTCTTCCAGATTCCAGCTGCATCGCTTCCAGTCTTCGATCAATAATGTTTAATCAAAGCTTCTAGCGCATTACGCCGACCATCATTTTTTTAACTAGCAGCGCCCCGCAGTTTCACCCGCATGAGTGTCGATCCCGTGGGAATATCTGGATAAAAAGAATCCTATGTGTTAATTCTGGTTATAAACTATATCTGTGCAAAATCAAAAAATCAAATCAAATCCAAATCTATTCAGTAGTTTTTGAGTGAACAAGTAACAAAGATACAAACACACTCACAAACTTTCGCCTTTATAATATTAGTGTGATAGACAAAAAATATACCTAAGCAGATAATTATGCATTAAAGATCACACTGATGTCTATAACAATGTTTATTGCATAGTTATAAATATAAATCTCGTCTAGATTTACGGATTTACATCCAAATTACTTATAATACTATTACTTATAGCTAATTTATAGCCGTTGAAACTTACAACCAAGTTTAGACACTACTGACGCAATATCGATTTAAAGTTGATTAAGTATAAGATGACAATTTATTAAATCTTTCATCTTATTTATTAGGTGGCGGATGCAATGTCATTTCTGTAAACTTATTCTTTGCAACATTTTGTAAGCGCAGACGCACCTCTATTATTTTACGCGAGAATCTTGATATTGTCACCCATTAAAAAACATGTTCATACAAAATGAACTTTGGTTCTCTGTAAATAGAGTCAGCTATCGTATGATATATGTGGTACTTTTGTGTGTGATTGCTAAGTCATTTTAAGTTTAAAAGCTATAAACTGCACCTTTGTTATTTGGGATACGTAAACAAAATTCTTATAGTTACCTACCTTAAGTGTAAATGCAAGAGGTGATCAGGTGAACTTTTTGATCGATATTGGCTAACTGTGTTGTGTAGCAAAGAACGATAGAACGAGGGATCCAGCGCAAAGGGCAGCATAAGACAAGAAATACGTTCTTTTTCGGGTAACCACTGAAAATGAGCTGCGCTGAGCATAGCACAGCATCATGCTTAGTGGAAGCCTTCTTGTCAAAATCATGACTTCATGAATTTCTGTTTTGTGCTCGTAATTAAATATCCATTTTGTTTTTATGTTTTTTTTTATTATTCGAGTGAATTAATTTTTTTATATGCATGGGTTTCTGTGGTAAATAAACCTATTTTTAAATTTTTTTCTTCCCCTATCACCATCATCATGACATTTCTGCTGGATGTAGGCAGCCCAGGATCACAACTTAGCTTGCAACCAACGGACGTATGTTCACATTGTCGAGATAGTATTCACTTTTGTTTTCCTCCTGTAATACGTAACTGGTTGGTTTATAGTCGGATGCTAATTTAAAGTTTATTTCCATACAAGTGCAAGCAATACAGTATGCAAGTCAGTGCAGATGGAATTAAATCTTATGTAATGTTCAAGATCACCATTCCAGTCACCATCTCCTAGATAGTTTTAACTGAATTATATTCAGTAGTCAGTCTGATGCATCTGGTGGCATCGAATCTGAGCTAGAATTAAAATAACTGCCTTGGGTTGCAGCAGACTGCTTGAAAAGTGAGCTTGTTTTGAACTTTTGTTGCAGTCGGTTTTATTTTCTGTTTTTTTTAAATCATATATACAGGATGGCCCCCTTCGACGCGCAACCTGTTACCATGGATTCAATACATGATTCTAGACCCGTAGTAGAAAGAAATTTTTCGTCGGCTATCAAAAAAAATCAGCTGTTTCAAAGAAAAGTGAAATAATTATCTCCGCGGTCAAAATGTATGGAACAGCTGTACAGGTGAACAGGTGTACGGAAAGTAACAGGTAAGGCCTGTAATACAATACATTCTAATTTAAAACGTTAAACTGACACGTATGTAAAACCTAGACAGCAATTACAAGTAACAAGTGGATAATAATTAGCGACATGTATCGACAGTCATCCATCAACATGGCGTCACTCACGATGTAATTACTAGCTTCAAGAAGACTCATTAACTTTTTGTTAGGAAGGACAGACTTAGAGAATATTATAAAGTAAGTCGTGCATTAGACTGGTGTTTGGTTTTATGATTATTGATTAATGGTGCGTTTGTTTGAAATGAATGGAGGGCGCAATTAATTAATCATGAAGTTCATAGATATCAGCCTAAAATGTTTCCACTGCTGGGACACAGGTCTCCTCTCTTCGAGAGGGAGTGGGCTGTAATCCACCAAACGGGCCCAGTGCGGGTTGGTAGATGTCACATGTCTTCGAATTTTTATTTTTATGAACTTAATAAAGTGGGAGAGTATAAATAAAAAGCTTCACAGGGGATGAGTTCAGTCTGCATATTGTTACGAGCTTGGGGTTCGTGACAATAAAAACTGCCGATTTAATAACCAAAAATAAACACTTTAATTAAATAACACCAATAAAACACAAACACACTAATTATAAAAGACAATCGCACTACTGATCACTCTTAAGTCGCACTTGAAGATCGCTTCGAATGTTATCGCTTGTATTGCAGAACCAATACTCCCCCGGTCGCGGCCCATACCGGCCTTATATAGGGCCTCAGATAGTTCCAGAACCTTCCACTGTAGAAACATCTAGAATGTTCGAGTACATACCGGTCCCGACTGACCCGATGTCGATAGTTCTAGAATGTTCTAGTATCGAAAGTTCTGGAAGCATCTCGACCTACTAGTTCTGCTACTCGATACTAGATGGCGCTAGTGGTAGCTAATGTCGCCATCAATCGTGGCGCGCAACACTGCCCCCTCCTAAGACATGCTCGTCCCGAGCATTATCGGCCCCATAATAACGCGCCAATCGATCCACATGGACGATCTTAGGAGTACCTCTTGCACCTTTCTGTATCCGGTAGGTTACGTCATTGATCTTTGTCACAATCCGGTACGGCCCGTCCCATTTAGCTTGAAGCTTAGGAGATTTCCCTTTACTGCGGACTGGATTGTGCAACCACACTAGTGAACCTTCGTCGAACCCTTTATTGTTAATTTTTCGGTCATAACGGGTTTTCATCTTTTCAGACATTTGCTGGCCTGATTGTCTGACGTGCTCATAAATGTCATTCATTTTGTTCCGCAAGTCATTCGCATAATCGGTTATACTGCGTGGGGCATCAGGTGGTATTCCGGTGATCAGGTCTGCAGGCAGCCTTAATTCCCTTCCAAAGTTTGCGAAAGCTGGCGTCACCGATGTACTTTCGTGAACAGCACTTCTATATGACAACAAAAACGGTTGTATGTGCTTGTCCCAATCTCGTTGCCGATTTTCTACAACTTTCGCCAGGTATCTCTCCAATGTCTGATTAAATCGTTCCACCATTCCATCCGATTGTGGGTGGTAAGAAGTTGTTCTCGTTTTATGAGTACCCATGACTCGGCAAGTTTCCTGGAATATTTGGGACTCAAAATTCCTTCCCTGATCGCTGTGAATCTCCAAGGGTACTCCAAAACGGCAGAAGACTTCATGAACCAGTTTATCGGCAACTGTTGAAGCTTCCTGGTTTGGAATGGCGAAGACTTCCGGCCACTTAGTGAAGTAATCCATTACAACCATGAAATACTTGTTACCACTTTCACTTACCGGAAACGGCCCCGCAACGTCAAGGGCTATCCTCTCCCATGGTGCACCAACATTGTACAATTTCAATGCACCTCTACTACGAGTCTGAGGTCCCTTTACAGCTGCACAACTCGTACATTTGCGACACCAGTCCTCGACATCGTCCCGACAGTGGACCCAGTAAAACCGTTCTCGTATCTTCAGTAGAGTCCGTTTTATTCCCAGATGGCCTCCTGAACAACCATTATGGTACAGCTGTAGAACATCCGGTACTTGAGCTTTAGGGACAACCATTTGCAAATGACAGCTGTCCCCCCGAGCATTTTCCCATTTACGGCACAGGACTCCATCCTGAATCACCAAGCTGTCCCATTGGGCCCAATAACTTTTTGTGATCGAACTCATCGCTGAGACGTCGCTCCATCTGGGCTTAGGTGCACTGGCCCTCATCCACTCTAGAATCGGCTTGAGGTCTGAATCTTCCTGCTGTGCACGTTGTAGCCTTTCCTTCCACTCATCGCTGAGGTCTGTTCTGAGCATCCTCACAGGTACCACTTCCTTACCCTCTTGCCTAGTACAATGCTTGCAGTCTTCAGGACAAGGTCTTCTTGATAATGCATCTGCGTTGCCGTGAGATTTCCCGCTGCGATGTTCGACCACAAAGTCGTATTCCTGCAGTAGCTCAATCCATCTCGCAACTTGTCCTTCTGGATTCTTGAACTGCAATAGCCATTTCAGTGCAGCATGGTCAGTTCGTAAATGGAATTTCCGCCCCAGAAGATATTTGCTAAAATGCTGCAATGACTTTACCACAGCAAGCAATTCCCGTCTCGTGACACAATAATTCCTTTCCGGCTTTGACAACGACTTGCTGAAGTACGCTATCACAACCTCTTGATCACCATTCCGTTGAGACAACACACCGCCAAGTCCTATGTCACTTGCGTCTGTGTCAACTATAAATTCCTTGCTAGCATCAGGGTACCCCAAAATAGGTGTTTTGCACAGTCGGTCCTTTAACTCCTGGAATACGATGTCGCAACTTTCATCCCAGCAGAAATGTCGCTTCTCCTCGGTTAGCTTGTGCAGGGGTTTGGCTATATCCGCAAAGTTCTTAACAAATCGCCGATAATAAGAGCACAAACCCAAAAATGCTCTGACCTGCGTCTTGTCTTTCGGAACTGGCCAATCCTTGACAGCGGCGATTTTCTCTGGATCCGTGCGGATGCCTTCTTCCGACACTACATACCCCAAAAAGCTAACTTGCCGTTTGAATAGTGAACATTTCTTTGGACTCAACTTGAGGTTGGCACTCTGGATCTTCATGAGCACGCGTTCCAGGTTTTGAAGATGTTCTTCAAACGTACGGCCTACGATGATGATGTCATCCAAGTAGACCAGACAGGCATCGCCAATTAACCCGGTTAGTACAAGTTCCATCAGCCTTTCAAATGTTGCCGGAGCGTTGCATAATCCAAACGGCATAACTTTAAATTGCCAAAGACCCTTTCCTGTCGAGAATGCAGTTTTCTCCTTGTCCTTAGGATCAATTTCAACTTGCCAGTAGCCACTTTTCAGGTCCAGTGTGCTAAACCACTTTACTCCAGTAAGCATGTCTAGCGTGTCATCTATTCTTGGCAAAGGGTAGCTGTCCTTCTTCGTAACGTCATTCAGACGACGATAGTCAACACAAAACCGCATGCTGCCGTCCTTCTTCCTTACCAGCACTACAGGTGAACACCATGGACTAGATGAAGGTTCAATAACACCATCCTTCACCATTCCTTCAATCATGGTTTCCACTTCCTTTTCGCGTGCTACCGGCAATCTCCTTGGCCGTTGACGGATAGGCAATTCTTCTCCTGTGTTTATTTTGTGTTGAACTAAGCCAGTCCTCCCGATGTCGGCATCGTTTGACGAGAAAACATCGGCGTACTTGAGTAACATCTTCTTCGCCTTGACCATTTCATTTTGGGACAGAGCGCTGCGGCAGTCTTCTAAAAGTGTGGTCACTCTCGTTTGTGCATCCTTGCTGAGGGTACCAGTCGATAGATATTGGCATCGACGCAACCAATCCACTTCCTCGCAAGTACCAACTAGTGTGCCTTTTTCTATAATCTGTTCCTGATCACAAAGGTTCAGCACACGTACCCCTGAGATGTCGGTGGCTCTGACCAAAGTTCCATGGAAGGTCATTGTCTACCCTTTCCACGAGTGCACAACGATGAGTTTGCCCAGGATTCCGAGGAAGAGTAACCGGCACAATCGTTTCCGATCTCGGCGGGAGAACAATCTTCTTAAGGCTGTACACATTCCCTGGTAACGCCCCTTCCATAAAAAGTTCCTCTCGTCCACATTTCATAACTCCCTGCTTGACGTCGATCTCACAACAATTCCTCCTCATAAAGTCAAGGCCCAGGATGCAATCGTCCATTATATCAGCCACGATGACATTATGCAGGTAGATCCTGTTGCCTAGCTTCAACTCCATCTCTTTCTCTCCAAGGACGGGTATGCGCTGACCGGTGGCTGTCACCAAATTAATGCGTTCTCGGTTGTATGCGGAGTCCCCAAGGAACCGACTTGTAAGTTGGGAACTAACGACCGTACGCGATGCTCCTGTATCTATGGTCAGCTTACAAGGCGTTCCGTTGACCTCGCCCTTGATGATTAAACTGTTCCCATCATGGGTTTGTTTGATCGAAATCCTTGGGGCTCTTTGAACATCAGCCAGCACCCGCCCCGCAGTCCTGGCTATTACTCGTTTCCCTGCTGCTGATGCTGGGCGGTGCTGTTAGCCGCACTGCCCTCTGGAGATCGGCCGTCTTCTCTTTCTGCAGTTTGCCTAGGGCAACTGGATCGAAGGTGGCCCCTTTCCCCACAGCCGTAGCACCTAGGGCTGTAGCCTTTATTGCGGTCGCGAACTGTAGCCGCTGCAACTTCTCTGACGCGATGGGAACGATGATCCTGCCGCACAGCTTCCACCTCCAGTGCTTGGGCCAAGGCGTCCTTTAGCGTCCCGTGGTGACCGAGCCTCACAGCAGCTCTAACTTCAAGGTCGCGAATGCCATCGATGAATACCTGCACCAGGTTCCCATCAATAAGCGCAGGTACAGACTGGTATGCTTTCCGAACCAGCTTCTCCACTTCAAGGGCCCACTGCTGCAGGTTTTCATTATTGCGTTGTACACGATCCCTGAGCTGCGCACGAAACACGTGTTCCAGGTGAGCGTCGCCATACCGAGCCTCCAATGCCTCAAGGAGCTGCTCGTAAGTCACTTCCTTACCGAGAGCTTCTAGAACAGTTAAGGCCTGGTCGCGCAGGCCTAGGGTGAGGTTTTATTCTAGATGCATCGTCTTCACATATAATTATATAATTAATGTACCTATACAGAACTTGTAAAACATTTTAAAAGAGTAACGGTGGAGTTTCTTGCCCATTCTTCTCCATACGAAAACTACCTTTTGGAATGGGCGACTAGAATCAATTGTTTTTACTATAATTTTTGACGTTCAAAAGTGCCTTTACTGTGCCTAATTGAAATAAATGATTTGACTTTGACTTTGACTTTGACTTTGAGGGCAGTCATGGCCTGACTTTTGTTCCACCCGTTCGCCTTCATGACAGCCTCAAACTGGATCTTATAGGCCGACCAGGAAGAAGTTCCGTCGAACGGTGGCACTTTGAACCCACGTAGCGTAGGTGTTGTAGCTACGGGAGCTGCGATTCCATCCTCAAGTTTTAGGTAATCCAGCGTTTTCTTCACGTCAGCCATCACGGTTTTCTTCACGTCAGCCATCACGTTGTCAACCCGATTATTCACTTGGTCGATTCGGGTTTCAGCTTCTGACAGGCGGTTGTCATGTTGGGCAACCTTATCCTTCACCTCCTTCATGTCTTTCCCGAAGGAAGCGTGAAGGTCCTTCAAAAGGAGCATCTGCTCTTCCTGGCGGCGCGCCTGCTCCTCCCTGTCACGCAGCAGCTGTTCTTCCAACCGACGGGCCTGTTCCTCCTTATCCCGCTGGAGCTGTTCTTCCAGCCGACGAACCTGTTCCTCCTGACGGAGGGCCTGTTCCTCCTGACGGCGGGCCTGTTCCTCCTGACGGCGAGCCTGCTCCTGCAGCATCATCATCAGAGCAGCCAAATCTGGTGCTGATGATGCTGGAGCAGCTGCGGACGGGCCGGCCTCCGTGGTCGGCAGCTGGCCCTCCGACATCTGTGGCGCAGCTCCACCAAAACGTCTCTGGTCCGTCTCCTGTTGGCGTTGACTCCGGGTACGGATACCCTCCGTGTCGTCTTTGGGTAAAATCGGCATGATTTTAATCCTTGCTTCTGACACCAATTGTTACGAGCTTGGGGTTCCTGACAATAAAAACTGCCGATTTAATAACCAAAAATAAACACTTTAATTAAATAACACCAATAAAACACAAACACACTAATTATAAAAGACAATCGCACTACTGATCACTCTTAAGTCGCACTTGAAGATCGCTTCGAATGTTATCGCTTGTATCGCAGAACCAATACTCCCCCGGTCGCGGCCCATACCGGCCTTATATAGGGCCTCAGATAGTTCCAGAACCTTCCACTGTAGAAACATCTAGAATGTTCGAGTACATACCGGTCCCGACTGACCCGATGTCGATAGTTCTAGAATGTTCTAGTATCGAAAGTTCTGGAAGCATCTCGACCTACTAGTTCTGCTACTCGATACTAGATGGCGCTAGTGGTAGCTAATGTCGCCATCAATCGTGGCGCGCAACAATATCTTAACAGTCCGGGCCCAAGAATGTTGGTGTTGAAAATCGCATCCTTTTTAGCTGACATTAGCGAATTCAAAAGATAGGATTACGAATACTTTAGTCTCATCTCTTTCTCAGTTCCTAGAGAGATAAGTTCGGTTTTACAAGTAAAGCCAGAGATCTGCCTACCCAATCGTGAATGTTATGTTACGCCTCAGTTGATACCAGACCTTGCGCATGCACCTCTCAGAACAATTACTTAGCTCAAATAGTGATGAGCTGAAAAAATACAACATGTATGAGTTTTATTATTTAATCACAGTGTTAAAGTTATCTAAGTATCAACATTGTATTATCAATTTGTTAGTTCATCAAATTGCTTTGTCTGTTGATCTACGCACACTGAAACTTTGAACTTAGGAACATGCCCATGTGGATCAGTGGGTTTTCTTTTCTTGTAATCATAATGACGTCTGAAAAAGTATAGATATAAAAGTATTTATTGTGACTCGCACAGGAAGATCAGTTAAACTAAACACAATCATAAAACTATAAAAAACTAAATTATATAAAAAGAAAATAAAATAATAGAAATTCCTATGAGGCCAAAAGGCTCCTATCTTAGTATGATGCTGCGTCATTTAAAAATAAGTGTATCAGCGCTGGTATTCTGGCAGAGCCCGCTGTGATGTCACGAGCAGTTACACTAAATAAAAACGTCTGTCATGAAGTCTCTTTTTCTATTGAAGATATGGTACTATAGTATCGCAGTTCACTAGGCCATAGCTGGTATTTATTTTTTGGTATCACAATCAAATCATCATCCATCAATCGTCCATCCAATATAAGACAGCCAGTTGACTGTTATGCTCTTCAATGTCTGTTACTACATATTTTAACTGTCTACGAAGAGCCTAGGTACTTGCCTAAAACTAAAATGTATCCAAAATTAAAACGGTATTTCACAATCCACTTCAATAAAATGTTCACTAAGTCCCCACATGCAGAAGTCACACCAAACATCAATTTTACCAATATTGACACGTAACCTGCGCCCGCTGACGTTGCTAATTACGGTTTTTGTTGCTATTACAATAAATCGACGATATATCCAGCCTTGGCAGCGGAGCACAGGTTACCAGGGTTCTCGATGTGTCCCTAATCGATGATACTTGTACCCACCCACGTCCGTTTAGGTGAAGACTGATGACTTAGATGCATTATATCCTGGTTATAGGGATGACGATTGAGACTTTATCCGTCAAATATCATGTTAGGTACTAGCTTCTAGCATCACATCGCCTCCCCGCGCTATTTATTCGTTTTCGCTATTACAGTGTCCTTTCTGTATTTTTTTTTTAGTTTTTACTCGGTTTCTCAGGGTCCTAGCATCATATTAAGTAGGCTATATCCTTCCTCAAGAATTGGGCTATCAATTGCAAAAATATATTTTCAAATCCGACGGGTAGTTCCAGAGTTCAAACAAACAAAGAAACTGTTCAGCTTTATTATTAGTACTAGCTTCTGCCCGCGACTTCGTTTTGCAGTGGCCTAATTTTGGTAGTGGAAAAAACATGTAAATGATTGTGTCCAAACAAAAGCTGCGTACAGTTACTGCCGCTTTAAGTGGCAACGGGTCGTTTAATAAATACCTCTTTGTCATAGGGGTAACAGACAGTCCGTTATGCAGGGCCTGCATGAAGGATGACGAGACGGCGGCAAATGTGCTTAGAAGCTGCCCGGTGGTCGCCATGTACAGGGCAAAGTACTTCGGTACCTAACCAAGGTAGTCTACGTGAGACGGTCAGTGACATCAAGGCGTTGCTGGCCTTACTTGAGGAGCTGAGGATAATCGATTTTCCCACTCGCACGCAAAATACGCACATTGACGTGGAGTTGCGGACACCAGCCCGTATTTCCTATTAATTAAATAATTTGTGAATCTGACAGCCCTAGTTTAAACAAATGCAATTAACCCTACCGATGACGCGGCCGTAACACTAAACTTATGAGGATGTATTATAGCACATGCATGTTAATAATTACATAGATAGGTAATTATGTAACAATTATAAAGATTTTATTATCTACGCATTTATAACATTTTAATAATTGGCCCATACCTACCTACGTTTTGTTTGTTATGTAGGTAAAGCTTCCTGGATGAGAACGATTAAATTTTTCATCATCACAAAAATCGCGTTGTTGTATGGGAGCCCCCCTTAAATATTTATCGACCGAACGAGGTCCTCTATTACCGCCGCCGCCGTAGCTTTAGTAAACGAGCAGTAATTTCAACTCGTTTCGGAATGGGGGCGTAGCTCAGATGGTAGAGCGCTCGCTTAGCATGCGAGAGGTACCGGGATCGATACCCGGCGCCTCCAATATTTACTTTTTGCCATTGATTTTACATTTTTCCCACTATATTTCTCCAACTTATACCTAAAAATGGCTGGATTCATATATTATTATGGACAACGTTTTTTTTTTTTTTTTATTAAATGCTGTTTGTTATAAGAATAACTTTTCCTTGAAGACGACCATTATAATCGTATTAAAGTTAACAATTTGGGTTAATACCTATTGCTAATGGTTATGCTATTTTTGATTCAGTCGAATCATCAACCTTGAGCCATGAAAATTATCATCAGTGTTTGGGTAAATGAAAGCAAATTACGACATTTATGAGATTGATAAAAAATATGTAGGTATAAAAGAATTATTATTTTATATTATTAGATACATGAGAATAATTCGGTATACTAGGTAGTTGTAATAATGAGCTAAAAAAAAATTGCTCCAGTATTTGAATGTTGAACATTAAAATACCTACGTGTAAAATGTCAACGTTCAAAACATCGAAAATTTAAATATCTATTGTATCGTAATATCGAAAATGTTATACCTAAGCTTAAAATGTCTAACATTGAAATGCCGAGTGATAAAAATATCGAATGATTAAAAATATCGATACTTAGTCATTATACCTAAGTTTAAAATGTCAACATACCGTTATAAATTATTATTTTTACAACAAAAGAAAAACACAAGAAAAATATTTTTCATTCCACAAATAAAACAGCAACTCTGGCGCGATAGATGACGCTGTACCGTCAGCAGCCGTTTTCTAGATCGCGATATAGTTTCGTTTCACAGCGAGATGTAGGTACATAAGCTAGCGAGCTTGAAGTTTAGGACACGCGTATTTGGGATGTGTGTAGAAGGTATTTTTGAAAGGGATTACTGCTGATCTGCAGTTAGCCTCTTATTATCCAACTTGCCTTGCTGTTTCAGCAATTTAATTTAACTTTACCAAGAGACTTATATGCCTCTTCTGGACTTCTTTTTTGCCTTTGGTGGAAAATGCCTATGGCACTTAGTCCGATTTTGTACCTTACTATGTGCGAGAAGTTTTAATAAATAAATGAATTTTGAATGTACCATACCTATCTAAGCGGGATGATAATGACGATTTAAGTCTAAGTACTACAAAGCTATAATAAATGTGTTTTCCTAGGAGATGGGTTTTTTGACATTACATCACGTCTGTAATCCCCAAAAGCTTCGGCAGAGGTGTAGATAGTATAGTGTAGGTACAGTCAACAGAAAAAGTAGAAGATGAAAATCAGAAATTCAGTACTAATGAACGGAGTTCGCGTCAGAACTGTGTGGCGTCGAAGTGATTCAATAGTATGTGATTGCAAATTATACCAAACATTTACTACTAGTACAGCTGCCATATATTCGTGATCAGTTTCGACTCCAAAAGTGACTCCAAAATTTCATCATCTACTTTTGCTGACTGTACACCCACACATTTCGCCAGTTATTGTTTTTTTTATCACATCGATTTATCACTGTGTGTAAGTACACTATTCCAACCATTACAGAACTGTCAAATCAGTGTAATAGATCTCTAAAAGGCGGTGACCCTTACTCTTAAATACGGCTTAATCTGACGGACGGCCGCAAGGTATAGATGACATTTTTAGCACGTGAGCACACGTCTTTACTTTGGCCGAAGGCTGGTCTTTAAAAGTCAACTGATAAACTGGATTAGTTTAGAACTAGATACATACAACTCTGCATATCCCTCCTAATGATCACAAGAATGAACAGATTGTCACAATCATAGAACTTGGTAGTTAGATTGAGGATCGAGTAAGAATAAAAAAATACTTAAGTAACGAAGAGGACTTCTTGGAGAAAGCCTATTTAACTATTTCATGCTGATATTTCTAGTCTTTGATAAATGCCTGAGTACCTACGTATTTTCTAGGAACTAAAATAAAACGAATGGGCTCCTAAATAACACTGATAGGATTTAAGCCAGGCTTTGTATTCTTATGCACATAATTCTTTAATGTTTTATTTACATAATCAGCCTTTAATGTTCCCACCGCCGGGACACAGGCCTCCTCTCTTCGAGAGGGAGTGGGCTGTAATCCACCACGCGGGAACAGTGCGGATTGGTAGATGTCACATGTCTTCGAATTTTTGGTTCTAGGACATGCCGGTTTCCTCACGATGTTTTCCTACACCATTTTGAGAGCAGTGATGGTGAAATAATTTACACAAAGTAAAGCGCCTGCCAGGGTACGAACCCACGACCTACAACTCGTAAGTCGGGGCCGTTACCACTGGGCCGCCTCTGCTCTTTTACCAACATAGTTTTGCGTAACAATGACAAAATATTATCAAAATTTACATAAAAATGTTGTGCTAGAAAAGCTAGTCTATACATTAAGATTATGGGCGTGGGCGAGTCATGACACAAGAATGTCTTATAGATATCACAAATTTACAAATATGGGTCAACTCAGAACACGGATACATGGTCTATATCGTACGTACAAACGCGATAAAGAAGTTGTGTCAACTTCCCTTTTTTAATCCTTCCAAAGGTTATCTTTAAAATATCGTTTTTATCGATAAGAGCGCCCATTGTGTCACCCTGATGTAAAATTTCTACATTAATATCTGTAATTTATATGATGTATATAATAAAGAGTATTCTATTCTATTCTAAAAGAGAAACTCTTGTACCTAGCCATCAATATCTTCTTTCACCCTTGGGCAAGCTTCCATACTTTTCCTTACCTTTGCATGTAGGTAGGTATTGTAAGCAAGAATCTATAGTGACCAGCAGGGCAATTGCGTAACACATTATCAATCGGAATCGGTTTCATTTTGACAGTTCAACAACATTCATTGCGTTAATTAAGTTTTTGAGCAGACAAATTTTTCGAACTTATGAATCAATGGATTAGCAATTTGCTTCAGAATGATTCAGATTCCGATTGATAATGTGTTACGCAATTAGGGTGCTGTTGCACTAGAAAAGTGCCTTATAAACTGTCTTGGAAACCGCATTGAAATTAATCAGAAAAGAATAGTAAAAAAGTACAGAAAAGCCATAGTTTCGACTTATAAGCATCCATTTATAAAGACATCGCAACGAAAAGCAGGCTAATAACATGAAATGTTTATTTACAAGAATTTTACATTACAGATGGTCGGACTTTTTTAACAGTTGCTTAAAACAATCAAAATTATTGATTACATTAATTAAATATATGAAGCTTATAAAATTGGTACATAAATCATAGTTATTTTTAAAATATCAAGTATAATAACAGCTATAGGTAGTTATGTTAATGCCGTACGTAATAACAAATTCCACCCTGTCGTGGTGAAAGAAAACAATTAATTATTGACATATTGCAGAAATCTGGAACACAATAAGGGGCTCATTCGTAGTAAACGGACAAAGCCTGACAGTTGACAAGTGTCCATCCTTCTTTTTACGTACAGTCACCAAAAGAGATATGTAACCAGGGTTGTCGGATATAAGTAGTTGAAGTTTAGTAAGAAACCGATGGAGGTTTCGAATGAAAAATTTGATAATATTGAACTGTTCATAATCTATTAATTAAATTAAATTCTATTTGAAAACATCCATCGGTTTGTTACTAAACTTCAGCTATATCTGACGACTCTGGTTACTTATCTCCTTTGGTGACCGTACCTACCTAGGCTGGTGTCTATCTGTCAAATTTCCACCCACGCTGGTTCTCCATTGTAATAATGGCTACCTTCAAAACAAAATACCCTTGTTACTTGTCATATTAACATAATGATAGGTACATGGAACTAACGATTACTTATACGTATTAATATGACAGCTTGAAGTTCTTTTGTTTTTGGAGTATTGAGTTCTCACGTTACTCATTCGTAGTTTTGGAATTCCAATCTAAATGCTACTGGAGGATTATTGTAGAAATGAAATGGCTGAAATATCATACTTACTACAATAAGATGAGAAGTTTCAAAACTTGCCCGCAGACAATACCTATGCAAAAGCACTTATTAATAAGAACAAATTATAGCCACTCTCCATCGGTTAAGCAACCTATCAAAATGATGGCACTTCCCTAAAGCTATACATGAAGCAACGGTTTTAAATACAGTAATAATAAGTTATGAAGTGACGAGTATGGAACAACCTCTGACCGCCATAAACATTACTTTTAATCATGTTACGTTAGCTCTTAAGCTGCAGGCGACGATGTGTTTTTAAGTAGGTACAAATAGCCTTTAGTTGCATAACGTTTGGATGAAAATGAAAACGACCCTCAAGGGGATTGAGTAATAAATGACTCTCGTTACTGACTTTGCCACAATCGTCGCAATTTTCCTTTTTGTTTAGGAGAAGACAGTAAACCCACGAAGGCCTTTGAACAAAAAAAAACTGTGCCCTAACTTTTATAAGGACCAAACTTAGTTACGTCGCGGTTTTCTATGCAGTGTATCCGCATCTTCGATGGCTTACATACTTTGCTAATCATAAAATGAGTGATATTATAAATCTAATCACAGTCAATCAATCAACTCAGCCCATAGCTACTCAATTAGGTACCCCTCACGACTTACGCCACCGCACCCAGTTCTCCGCCTTCTACATCCAATCTGTCAATCTGATCAAGGACCAATATTACACTCCTATGATCTCCAAAACATATTGCATCATATTCTTGAATGTTTGATCTGATTGTTCTGATCCTGAACAAGGCTCCCCAAAGGTCAGGCTATTGACACCTTCTGATGGACAGCTGCGTGATCAACGCATATTTGTAGAGTGCTCTCTATTCGGGGTCAGGGCCGCATTGTTGTTCAGCTTTTGTTATTTTTAAGAGGATCACGATGGAATTTCTGGTAGCCTAGCCATGGCTGCGGTGTTTGTTTAACTTTCAGAAATGTATACTATACTAATATTATAAATGCGAAAGTGTGTCTGTCTGTCCGTTACCTCTTCACGCTTGAACCGCTAACAGATTTAGTTGAAATTTCGTATAGAAATAGTTTGAGTTCCGGGAAAGGACATAGGATAGTTTTTATCCCGATATTCCCGCAGGAAACTTATGCGGGTGAAACCGCGGGGCGCTGCTCGTACATACATGAACTCACGTCTTCTTCCCATGAGGTAGGTACAAACTACAGAACGCCGCCTGCTATGATCCTTACATAGTCCTTTTGCTTTGCCTCGTTTACGTTCATACTGGTCATAGTTTCAGGATGTGAAAACGCTTGTATTTTTAGTAGGCACCAAATTAACCGATTAAGATTATTTACACCATTCTATGCACATTTTATTGATTTGGTAGTTAGTAGGCTCACTTTTGCATTTATGCTCGCATGTGTATATATACTCTTGTTCTTGCCACACATCGTAGTTTGGTGACCTACTTTATCCTTCTTCTCCATTTTGATGACAACATTATTATCATCTGATCGGAAAAATTCACGTCACTGAACCTCTGTACTCAGCCAATCAGCAGTTAGGTTCACCTTACACCATTGTCCCTTCGCTATTATTCTCAGTGGCAATCCATGTTCAGAAGTGGAAGTCCTGTTTCAGACATTAGAAAGCTTGAGATAGGACTGCAGAGTGTGAAGTTTAAAGTATTTAAACTGATGACCTTCCATTGGCAGTTTACCTTTTCATTGTCATATATGTATTATTTAATTAAGTCCTTTCTGATACCATTACAAAAGAATGACTCACCGGTTATTACATCTCATACAATCAGTACTAAATTGAGAGCTCTTCAAACTTAAATAATAGTCGATATTAAATGCCCTTGTTCAAGTTGAGAAGTTCAAGGCTCTCTTTTGGTGCAAGATCTTTTGTTTGTTCATCTGCGACCAATCTACATACCGATCCTCACCAACTTTGCTTCAGCGATCCCTAAACTCATCCGCCTTGTCTTCATGAATATAGGATCGATTATTGCTTGACAATATGGTTTTAACAGCAAAATTCGGGCCGTTATCATTGTTTGAAACAATAATTGCAGCTATTATATAGGTTTCCACGTCTATATGCAAATACTTTGTTATAGTAATTGAACGATCGACATAATCTTCAGTGTGTCGACAAAGGCTGTTTATTAATAGATATAATTGGGATTCTTTTGAATCTGAGCCTTAATTACGTATAATCAATATCTATTCATATGTCTCTTGATTAGATTTGAGTTTAATTACTATTGTTAAAATGACCCCCATGTTGATTAGAAAATTAAAGACTGGGGTGATTAGGCCGTACAATTTTCGTCAATTTAAAATTACCTAGATAGAATATTTTGCCTTGTTTTTTTGTGCATTGACTTTGATTAATTGATCGCTTGCTCACGTGTGGATAATTTGCAGCTACATAAAAAACGTTCTAATGCAATTAAGTGTACCTATATACTAATACTTAGAGCTTTCTGTAAATGATAACTTGGGGTGGTCCACATGGTATTATTTTTCAGTTGTAGGCAGATGTTACGACTCATCAGTTTTCACTGCTTGGTCATGGGTCTCCTCTTTGTGAGAGGGAGTGGGCCGTTATCCACCCAGTGTGGGTTGGTTGATGTCACATATCTATACATTTTTGGTTCTAGGATATGCTAGTTTCTTCACGATATATTTCTACACCGTTTTGAGAGTCGTGGTGATGAAATAAATTACACAAAGTAAAGTATATGTCTGATTTCGAACTCACAGCCTACACCTCTTAAGTCGGGAAACATAAAAACCGATTTATGTTTAAAAAAATAATTGGATTAAGTACATGATTAGCCAAATCGTTGTTTTTATAACCCGGACAAGGTTACTTAAGTCAAATAACATAAATCGACTACATTCTGCCGAAAATACTGACGGAGTATCTGATCTATTTCAATGTTACCTCATAGATTCGTTAAGATTTATGAGTCCACATTTTTGTCTTGTTATAAATGCCATTGAATAAATCTAGTGAAGGTGCCATTGAATTGAGATCGTATCTGGTGCTTGTAGAAGTATCTTGTAGTCATTTTTTTAAACATAATTATATTTGCTATAGGAAACATTGTTTTTAAGAGCCTGTGAGTAGGCAGGTCTCCTACAGGAAGATATTTATTTTATTATTTATTTATATACATTGAGAAAAGAAAATGCCTTACTTTTGAGTACAAAGGCACTGCTTATTTTGTTTTTTATCTATTCTTTTGATTATTTTATTATCGATTGATATCGCATCTTTTAAGTAGGAGTCCAGTTAATCCCATTTATCCCAGTTCTCAGGTCATCGCGGGCAGGTTCATTTTCGCTTTCGGGTGTTTGGTGGAATCCCTTTGTGGTAGTTTTTTTACACGTTTTTATTAGCTTCACTTGTAAAAGCGCTCCACGCTTTTGAATTAAATTTAATTATTTTATCATTTTTTGTGCGTGATAAAAGCGTGTTATTTAAATGACCCCCATTTAGTGTTCTTTAAACTACATATTTTTTTACCATATATGTATAGACTTTGGCATGTTTAGGTTCCACTTATATGCAAAATATTAATTTCTATGCAAATAACACCGATTGAACAATCTAGCAGTTAACAATACGCAATCAGACTAATATTTATTCGTATTTATAATATTTGTTAATTCGCGCCACCGCCCACGCGAATAATCACCATTTTCCGTATATGCTAATCAAACAGAATAAATACAATAAATTATAACAATGTGAAATCCTTAAATCACGCCGACCATTGTTACCAAATCTATTGAATGTGTATCCTCAGGTTCTATCAAATTCGTGCTGAATCAAGGTTGTTGCTAGGTTATTTCTATTGTCAACGGAATACCGATCAATGTTGTTTGAAAATCACGATATTTAGCAGTTCTAATAATAGGCCTGTTAGCTCCGGAAGTGACTTATGACCCCACGACGAACTTACTGTTGGTTACAACATCAAGTTTGAAGTTACCTAGTACCAACCCAGTTACGAAAAATCGTCTACGGTTACAATACAAATACACGTACCTAGTAAAAATGAAATTGTGATACCTAACTAAAACAAGCAAGTAATTTCCTATAAACAGTATCCGCTTTTATAAGAAGTTACCAAAGTCGGTTACAGAACTTAGCGATGGAATGTTCAAAACCCACATCAAAAGTGTCCTTAACAAAAAAGCATATTATTTTAATATTAAAGACTACGTTGAAGACAAGGAAGTAAAGGCAAATAATTCCTTCTGCACATGCGGCTTCCCTGGCACCTCATTAACGGCATAACTATGTAAATGTGTATTCTACATAGCTATGCCGTTCTGCTCCTAAATTACGAGGTTTTTTTACATACCTACTTGTTTGATATAATCTTCTCATTCTAACTTAAACTCTATTAGTGGCTTTAATTCAGATTTATTACAGTTGTAATGGCAATCATGTCGTTTGGTTTAAATAGGTTTTTATTTTTATTATTTTAATTATCTTAGAAATAGATTATTTTGTATTTTGTGAATGTGAGAAAAGAAAGAAAGAAAGAAGAAAAGGGGAGGCCTATAGGTACCCAGCAGTGGGTGATTCCGGGCTGAAATGATGATGATGTATGTGAGAACGTTATATTGTAGGCCTTGTAGACTGTAGATTTGTCGACCATTTTCTATTTTGTTAAGGGGACTACATGACCTAAAGCTCGGTCACTATCGGACTGCATAGAAAAGAAAGAGAAGCGCGATGACACAACGCTGGTAATTTATAATATAATTTATAAATAAATAACGGCCGTTACCACTTGGCCACCAATGCTTTTGAATATAAATGTAAATAATATATGTGAGCACTTTGTACCTATTTTAGTATAGTCATTTTACATACATAACATAACATCACTCTTGTAGATAATCCCCGAAAGGTTAGGGAGAGATGTTATAGTACACTCACAATTCGCCAGCTACGTTTCGTCTTCACATATAATGATAATTAATTTATGAAAAATATTGTAAACCATTCTAAAAGAGTAACTGTGGAGTTTCTTCCATTCCATTCGTGTTCATACCAAACTACTATTTGGAAGGGGCATCTAGAATGAATTCTACTCTCTTGTTTTAACGTTCAAAAGTGTACTATAATGGCCTACTTGAAATAATTAAACTATCTTTGAAGACCTAGTACCTAACTAATAAATGTGAAACTCCCACGAAACTTCTATTGTGTACTAATGAGCCACTTTGCTTTACACTTTTTTTTTTTTTTTTTGTAGTGTTTTCAGCAACAATTTGAATGTTCAATCTATTCAAAGAGGTTTGGAAGGAGAAAGCTGAGGCTTTTACCCAGCATAGGGACACAACGAAGGGTGACAAAAACTTATTATTATAGCCAGATTAAAAACTATTACAGTAACCAGCAAACTCTCATGCCCCATCGGCCTTTCGAAGCATGCTATAAAACTTACCTGCAAATACTGCCTTACCGAAATAGAACTTTTGTAGACGTTGCTAGTCTCGTGGCTTTAATTTTCGATCAGGCGCTTCAAGATGTTAGGAAGCGTCGAGTCTATGATTATTTTGAAATTAATTATGTATAAATATGGGAAAAAACCTAAGCTAAAAATACCATTTCGTTAAATTAATATTGCAGCTATACGTAGATTCCTAACAACAACGACAACAAGAACAACAACACAACAACACCGACAACGACAACGAGTCTTACCAAGGGATATCGTATTACGCAGTAACTGAGTTGTGGAGGTCAGATAGGCAGTCGCTCCATGTAAGATACTGGTATTCAGTTGCATACGGTTAGACTGGAATCCGACCCGAACATAGTTGGGAAAATGCTGGGCAGATGATGATGATGACGTAGATTCCAAATCCGGTAGGTACCAATATGCATGACCAAACTGATACCTACTCTAATATTAATAATAAAAAAAAAATTGCAATTAAAAATGAGCCTTACACCTATTACGAAAAGGTTATATATGTTTAATTTCGTAGCATATGTACAATTCTGTTATCAGATAATTATAAAGACTATTAATTAGCTTTTCATGTGATATTCGAATTTATCAATACATACATGATAATCGTTCATCGTGTCTCGTGGCCGTAAGATAATAAGTCAATTGCGAATGGAGAAATAATTCCACTGCGAGACAATGTATCGCACTTCTCGAATTATTTATGTTAACAAGTTACATAAGTAAAATTCTAGAAGCGTGTAAAATTGAAAACAATAGTGCCTAAACCACTAACCTAACCAAACAAACTAATCATTAAACCACTTTAGACTTTAGTCTTTATTCAATTCGAGAGCCTCATTCGTCTACGGGCTGGATTTTCTAGCTCTCTATCGAATGCTGTTCAATAATGGAATTACAGTACCTACCTACTTAAATAGTGTAGAAAGTTATATTTAGCACTCCTCACAATAAGGACGTTGCAGTTAATCCGATATCTATTGATGTACCCAATTGATCGTACCTAACAAAGTTCTTTTTAGAAAAAATAATACGGTCCACATTATAGACCCTTGTGACACACCAGGTTCATTGATCAGCTTTTTGTTGTTTAACATTGTACAATACGCATCCTGGCTATATTTACCTTGACTGTAATTCATGGGATGACATTTAGCATAATTAACTTTTCTCCTAACGATTTCCGGGGATTCTAGAATTAAAGTTTATTTTATATGTAGGCCGTGGAAACCTCACTTTTAGAGTTACTTTACTCTACTCCTCCAATAAAGAGGATAAGGTTGAGAACAGGATCTTTAAAAAAGTACTAATTTAAGCGACATTGAATGTAATCGTATTTTTTTGGAGAAAGTGACTTTGTATTCGGATATACCCAATCAGCTTAAAATCTAATTGAAGATAACAACGTCATAATATTGTAAATCCAGATATGAGGGGAATTCTTACAATGTGCAATTTATATGGTATTTAGTACTTTATTAATATCAGCTTACCTAAATCTACGTTAACATTTATGACTGAAATCTATAAATTTTAATACGCCATTGTTTGATAACGTGATTCTAATCATATCTGATTGATCTACTTATAGATACCGTATAGTTTTGTTTTGACACCTATTTTGTTAACTGTAAGTAGGATATTGATAACTACTTATTTAACACAAACTTCACTATTCCTAGAAAGTCTTTGAACCTACCACGAAAGGGTAAGGGTAGTCCCTTAGCTATGCATTTGTAACAGCTATAATTAAACTAAAATATCTAACAAACTGTACATATGAGTTGATAGATGTCCTGCAAATTCAAAGCAAATTGCTAACCGTATTTAGGCATGTTGCAGTAATATAAATGCAACCATATTTAAATAAGGCATCTCAAAAAGGAGCCGGTCAAAGCCAGTCAAAGCATGACCTTTCAAAATCTGCGTGGGATCCTTACCAACATACAGATATCAAACTTTCAATATTTTTCTATTACCAGATCGCAGTCAAGTTCCACTAGAGCATATTAGTATTATTTCTACAATAAAGTGTAGATAAAGTTGGACGGCCAGTGTTATCAGCGATATCTAGTGATAACGGTCAGTGTGCACACAGCCATCAACGGCAGCGCAGCTCAACGATGTGTCTTCTACAAACTTAAAATATGGTACGTACAGTATTAAAGCTATTTACTGTATAATATTGAGTGTTGTTCCCTACAAAAGGATAAGATGAGGATAAGTTGGTATTGTTAAAGGGATGTGTTATAATATGTAGTTCGTTGGATTGCTTTCAGTTTTTCTTTGAAATAGTCTATCTGAACTTAATCATTGATCTAACGGTTGAAGGTTGATGATAATGATATAGTGACTATGATGATATACTTAGTGAAAAAATTCAAAAATCGAAAGTCGATCGTTGTTAAACTCAGTCTCGATTTTTTTCTCAAGATATTGGTTCTAAAATAAAATCACAAGCAGGTAGGTACTTATAGTGGCTACATTGACTATAGGACTATTAAGTATTCTGTGCTATAGTTGATAAGCTATTAACTTTCATCCAGGATTTCTTCTTTTAAATGATGATGCATGCTTATCACTAGCGTATCCTTGGGATTTCACTAATAACAATTCCCAATTATGAATATCTCGATCAACAGTACCTACTTAGTTGTTAAGTAACTCACTAGCACTTAGTTGTTAAGTAACTGACTACTATTGTTCAATATTACTCAGTCTACTATTTTCTTTGTTATGTCCAGCGTCATGTCTATCAACAACTAAGTAAACATACGTTTCATCAATAGAATACTTATTTTCTTTTCTGAACACTGCATTTCATTCTTTTGTCTATTTTAGCTCGCTTCATTTCTCTGGCTTTTTATCGGTTCGTTGTTCTAAAATAACGAAATGCACAGTTTTTGTTTCCGAGTACTTGCCAAAACAATGTTATCGCCAATGTTATTTCGTCATTAACTGGAATAACAGTTTTTTCTGATAATCGATAATCTTCCGACAGTTATATCGATGTCATCATAAAAATATTCCTGATAATTAAGTATAATCGCATACATCTCGATAAGACATTTAGCAATTATAAATAAATTCCTATAATAATTTTATTGCTAAGAGTAAAAACATGCCGCTTCTATCGTGATAGAAATAATATCGGAATTTCATACAATTTTGAGATAAAATGATAAAAGTCATGAAGAGGAGATATCGATTCGTTATCGACGGAAGCTTAGGTACAAATATTTTATCAAAGTTCGAAGTGATTGTTTACTGACTGGAAATAATCTTATTATTAAGAACGTGAGAATGATCAATGTATCTATACAATGTAACTAAAGATATCATCGTCGCCATCCTCCTGCCCTTATCCCAATATCGGTGGTCGATGCAGCATACCTATTATCTTCTTCTTCCCATTATATAATCAAAGCTTCTTCCATACACATCTCTATTAGTCGTCATTTCAGTAGTCACCCCCTTTCTAGTTCTAACCATAACATTCTTCACAGAATCCAATCCATCCATCGTTTCTTTGGTCTTCCTCTATTTTTATAACCTATCATTCACACTCGAAACTTAAATTAATAATTATTTAAACTCTTGTCAATATCTAATTACTTACTAAAGAAGAGAATGACACATTGTCATCGTCACTAATTTCGTTAGTTGTCATTATCTACAAATACACAATCATTCACCCACTTTTCTTTATCTACCCTCGATTTAATTCGTCGCTGTCAGTTTGCGTTAATTACTCGAAGTGGTTATGTTATGTGTTTGAAGTTTCTTATTTTCGTTGCATTTTACAATGCTGATTAGTTATTGAGTACTCTCAAGTGGTATTGTGGTGTTGTCTATATAGTTATTGATACTGTTAAGTATGGTAAGCTTCTTATTGTTTTTCTGATACTTTTAAATAATTTAACTTAATATTACTCAAACAGTATAAGGTGGTCGTTTATTTAATAAGTGAGCATCTAAGAGGATTTTTTTGGGTTTATATTAAAACTGCTTCGTATGAACCCTATAAGTATGTGGCTTCTGAAATGGCCAACTAAAAGTCAAGTTAAATCTATAACCAACAAAACTTAATCTTAAAATTAAACCGTTTGTAATGAAAAATAAAAAAAACTTAAAAGATATTTAATTTATGGTGTCAACTTTATCGACAAATGCGTGCACTGACAGGATAGATTCTTTCCTCAAAAGATAATAATCTACATGGTCCTCGACGAAGATGATGTGTAGAATAGGGGACTGTGATCTCTGTGTTTGTTTCGGTGTATCCTCTCAGAGTCGTCTAGTTTTAATACTTAAATAAAACTAAACTAAATGTACCAATTTGCCAAAATTAAATAAAAGTTTTCATCATTTAATTATATGTAAGCATAACATCTCTGTTCTCACTGTTGCATAGGACGCAGAGAGCCAGATCATCATAGTAGCGAGCGTGTTTGCGGGCGCCTGCCTAGCGTTGCTCATCGTAACCATCGTGCTCTTCACACAAGTGCGCAGTCTTCGCAAGAAGGTCGCAGAGATGCAGGCCACGGGGCGGATGAGGATACAGTACGTACCTATGCTTTAGTTTACACCATATCCGTGGTTTACACATATCACTTATTTTATGTAACTATTTCTGCTGTATTCCCTGAAAAAGTAGACACAGGGGTACAGTCCATCTACATTTAGCAAGTTTTGTTATGACTCTACGAGGAAACCGAAAAGTCCTAGAAGCAGAAACTCAAAGACCTCAAAGATAACCTACGGCCCGTTTCCTCTCTCAGAGAGGAGGCCCGAGTCCCTGCAGTGGGAACACTACAGGCTAAAGATTTATGCTATAGGTACCTAAGTTACAAAACATTTTGCAACGAACATTCGCATTGAAATACAATAAAAAATTTCAATAGATACGATGCGAATCGATGCTGACATGAAAATCTTTTATCACCTGTACCTATGTGCCATAAAAACACACGTATTTTGGCTGGAAGATGCGAAATTATTAGTGTAGTTCACTATTCACTAACCATCAAACCTTCCAAATTTCAGAAAGCTAAAGTTGGACAAAGACGATACAAACCACGCGTTCCACAACCCTACGCTGGCGCCTGATGAGGAGCTATCCCGTCGAGGATACTCCATGTATCAGAGCAACGAGGATGTGGAGGGTGGCAGGCATGAGCGGTACGTGTATACTCGATCTATTCTAAATAATAGATAGCCTGCGAAGCATGACCACAGTAAAACGAAAGACAAAATCAATAAATTGTAGAAAGATTACAATTTCAAATACATGTAGGTACAGGGTGGCAAGGAGATCGACGTGCAACTTGTTGCCATGGATTCAGTAGGCATATGATACTGAACCACACCTACTTTAAATTTCTACGCCAGGGGGTCTAGAATCATGTGCTGAATTCATGGTTTCAGTTTGCACGTCGATGTCCCTGCCACCCTGTATAATTTCACTAATTTATGGTAAATAGTTGTTACAAGGTTCATGTCAAGTGGACCCCGCTTCACATGAACCTTGTAAGGGATCTGCAATTTCTACAGCGCAATATCAAACATGAAGAATAAAAATGTCACTTTGTATGTAGAAAGAGTTATTATGCCTATTCTTCGTAGAGTAGAGATAGACCTGATAGAAATGATAATTCTAGTCGTGCTGGTCCTAGGCAACACTGGGAGACAGAGGGCACACCACGACCTAAGGCCTCGAGGAAGTTGCTTTGTTTACCATGATCCTAGCTTGGGAAAGACACTGCCTGACTGTCTGTCTCAGACTAGCTCTTGTTTTGTTCTACAGAGGCTTGAATCTAGGTAAAAATCAATGTCCTGGATACCGCACATGACGAGTTCCCACTTAATGAAACCTCTCCAAAAAAAACAAAACTAAATCGTCAATAGTTCTAAGTCCAGGCACTGCATCACTTTGTACGAGTATAGGTTAACCAGCTACATCCTTTCGTTCTTCTCCATAGGTAGGTACCTACGCTTTGGAATGGGCAACTAGTTTCATATTGTCTGACTGACCGACTTCTTGACAATTCAAAAGTGCCTATAAATGGTTTAATTGATATAGGTACTTAAATGCGTTTGACATCCTATGACAGTTTAATTTTTCATAATAATATTTTTAGAAGCTTGCTCGTAACTTTATTTGCCCAAGCTTTGTTTTATATTTGGCTGATTATCTAATTATCTAAAACTATAAATCCTTATCTTTACCCAAACAATACTCACCTGCTTCCAACAAGGTGACTTCATTTATTTTTAGTTTATGATGCGTCATTATCTGTTCCACTTAATTAGTCAGCTTTCACACCACCCGTAGGTATAGATTACATTCCTTCGTTGATAAGGCCGAGATACTCCAGAGATTAGTCTTTAAGTGTGACTCCTAATTATTTTAAGTTTGTGCATCAACAACAACAGCACATAACAATAACATAGGTACATTATCATAAGTCGTAATATAATAAAATCGGACAAATCGAATCTTTGCGGAAATGCTAGTAGGTAGGGTACGTTTACAAAGATCCTGGAAATAGCTCGGATAATAAAATAACGATAATCTTTCTTAGATTCCAAGTATTTCTAAATTCGATTATTTTTCCTAGGATGATCGCAGAACCAATTTCAACGTATATAGTAGGTACTAGCAGTGCCCCGTGGTTTCACCCGCATTTCCGATCTTGTGTCAATATCGGGATAAAAATTATCCTTTGTGTTAATTCTGGTTATAAACTATATGGGTGCGATCATCCAAATCCGTTCAGGAGTTTTTGCGTGAAAAAACCTCACAATCTTTCGCGTTTATAATATTATCTAAGTAATCTATATATCTATACAAATAAATAAAATTGGAGTGTCTGTTTGTGATATTAAAATAACCGCTTTTTACTAAATGCATATATGAATGTATACACGGTACATATACCAAAATAACATTTTTTACCATTTTTGTCTGTCTGTCTGTTTGTTCCGGCTAATCTCTAAAACGGCTGGACCGATTTAGACGGAACTTTCACTGGCAGATAGCTGATGTAATAAGGAGTAACTTAGGCTACTTTTATTTTAGAAAAAAAAAACATTTAGTTAGGATAGGATTTCACGCGGACGAAGTCGCGGGCAGCAGCTAGTACCTATAATTATAGTACAGACGCCAGCACATCAATCTACTACAATCTGTCAAATTTCTTTAATAGATTTTCAACTTTATCGCTGTATAAGGTTCAAAGTTGATTGGGAAAATTTGACAGTTTCGGGTAGCTTGATATGCTGGCGTCTGTACGAGTAGGATAGGAAGATTATGTAAACCTAACATTGAAGGTTTTGCAACCAGGCTTGCTCCGTCCAAGAAAGCATTTTAAATAACCTCTTACTGATCCCCGTATTCTTTCAGGCAGACGGGTGGGCAGTTCGTAGGCAGGCAGACGGGTGGGCACTTCGTAGACAGGCAAACTCCTCCCAATCTTTTCGATGAAAGGCAGAGCGCTCCCAACTTCGTCGACGAGCTGACTCGAGAGATCGACAACAGACATCAGAGGGCCAGCAACCCTCCACCATTCCTGCTGCAGAGTATCCAGGACAGTAAAAATAAGACCAGGAGTCTTACTAACCCAGTTGCCAATGGCAGGCAGAGCGATACCAACCCTAACTTTATCTATTAACTTTTAGCTACAGGTGAATTATTAGGCGATGATGTTCAGAACTGAGTTAGAAAACGGTGAATTACCATTGTAGTGCGCCTAGCGTATACCTTGGTAGATCACAAAGCAAAGACAACCAACAAACGTTAGTCAGAACATTGTAACTTGCATCCGTATTCTTGACAACGACTCTTTGGGTAGCGTCGAGGAAATGGCTTGAATACAGATGCTTATAACGTCTTGCCAAGATCATACTGAGCGCATCGTCAACGCTAAATAAGAACAAACTCACTTGCTCAGTCATGAATGCTATCGCTGATAATCTACCTGTACAAAACCTATCTTAGTCATCTGAATGAAGACCAGACCTTTCCTGAGAAAGAAGGTAATAGTGGAAGTGTAAAGGTTGGAAACAATCTGATTGGTGAATTGAATGTCAAAGCTTATAAAAATGAGATTCAAGTGAGAATACAGTGACACAGAATTTATCAAAATATCAATAGTCAGAACACTGTGACATGCAATGCATGCAGATATTTTACGATCTTGCATGATAATAAACTGGACGTGGACCATTACTCAGATATATTTTGTCCCATTTTAGGACCAATTATTTCTAATTTAATACTTTTCTACAAAAATGTTGATTGTGCATGATGAATTAAAAATTATATTTAAGCAATTCTTCTATTTTCTTTTCGGAATTGTCTTCTATTTAAGCAACAGTAGAGGACGCAAATTGTTGTTTATTTATTAGATAATTTCATCTATCCTTTTCTTATCGCACGGCCGCACTGGTAAAGTAAAGGCACCTGATACTTAATTTATTAAAATGTCCTTGGAAGGCGTATGAGTGAAAATGCAGTAATCTTTTCAGCTAATTTTAAATCGGAAATTGGGTTGAAAAGGGTTACATAACATAATTGTATGATTATTGCTTTATTTTGTTAAGTATTAAAATTACGTTAAATATAAATTCGTTTTTATTTCACGAAACATGCATTGTATTAAGGTTAAGGCTACTTAAGTTTAGGTACTAAAAATATACTTATATAAGTACTAATTACAGTAAAATAAAAAATAACAACAATAATTTAACAAACTCAACACTTATGTTACCTACCTCTAGAGATATTTATCTCCCAATATAAGTAGAATATTTATTTAACAAATTAAATGAATTAACCTGCTTTAAAGCATAACACTGGACACCATGGCGAAGGTACAAACAATTACCTATCTACAAATGAGACAAGTAAAAAACTAAATAAAAAACTGAAATGAATTGGAAATAATGCTAGGTGGGATACATGCTAAAGACGTTGATAAGAGAAAACCAAGACATAAAAATTTATATCTATACACAAAATAACATAGACATGTTGCAAGATATTAGTGGTATCAATGAAAACAATATGCAATAAACACTCCGTCAACCAAATTCAGTAGTACTTACATAGCACGTGCACTGACTGGACAGGTCCACTCAATCTGTATGGTTCTTTCCTCAAAAGACCATCTTAAACATCGATCTACATGGTCTTCATATAACCTGACCAAGATTATGTCTGGACTTTAAAAGAGACTGTGACCTCTGAGTTTGTTTCGGCCTTTCTTCTAAGAGTAGTCAGATAGGAAACGCCGACCTCATCTAGTTTTTAAAAATATGAATGATGTGTAAAAGTATTTTTGCAAACCTAGTTACAAAATTAAAATAATTTATCAACAACAAAGATTAAAGTCAAACAACAAATACTGTTTTCAAGCTCCCCACATGAGGCCTGCTCCTTTTACGATAAGCCCCCCTTTTTCTACATCTACCGGAGACACATCTGGGCTTCGACACATCATTGTAAACCCGTGGAGGCTTCTTCCTCTTATTCTTCCCATATGTAAGATACTTCATATTATTATCATCTTCATTCTTATAACTGCTTTCTTTGTTTGCTTCGTGAGCATCTAAGATTTCTTGGATGCTTTTATAAGCTTCACTTTCTTCTGGCTTAGGTCTTAAGTTATTCAAATAAGGTTTAAATCCCCCTACAGCTTCAGGAAACGCGTACTTTTCTTCTTTATTCATTTCTTCTAAGTGTTTCAAATAGCTATATGTTTCCGGATCATTGCTCTGACTTATTGGCTTAAAGTCTGAGTAGCTAACGAAATTAATTGCTGATGTTGCTGATGGCTTCTTCTTATTAAAAAGTTTCAAAGTGTGCTTGCTAAACAAATCTTTGTATCGATCCCCGAAGTTAAATGCCTCTAGTTCATCTGAATCTTCGTCGAGATTCAGAAGATACCGCTCGTTCTTCTGTGACGCTTCTTTCTTATGGTCGGTGCCTATGATTATGCTCGGTGGTAGAGATTCCCCATAAATATCTCTGTCTGAAGTTTTACCATAAATTTGTTCAAATATTTTGTAGTCGTCTGTCCAAAATTGTTCAATTCCTGTAATGGCAAGGTTTAGAATATAAAGTAAAGTTACTTCGGTAATATCACGGTAGCAGATTAGTAAACTAACAAACAACTTGTTAGAACCACGTGGATTTATCTAATAGGTTGAAGTTTATGAGAGAACATGATCATTAAATAATACTGAGGGAAAGTGATCTGCCATGGTGTAGGCAGGTATGTTCAGACCTTTGTCCTATACGAGCTGTAGATTCACAGTCCGCTTAAGAAAGTTGCAATAAAGTGTGATCTCGACTCCGAGGTGAGATAAAATAACAGTGACGCTTCACAACCGGTAAATCGCGAAAGTACACAAGTGAAATTACATCGAACTGTACAACACACATGTTACTTTCGAACATATCGCTTACCAAACTTAAATCTATACAAATGACAGAATTGTCGACTCATGGAAGTTACATGATTAATTTAGTGAGAGAAATTCTAAGCGGTAAGACAGATGAACGAGAGGTCGCGAAGTCGTGAAGTCGCTCCCAAGTTGCACTATTGAACCCACTCCTAGCACAAACATATACTCTCTATGTCTATATCTACTTGTAAAATGATACCTATGTAAAGTATTATAAGTATATCTATGAGAAGTCTCATAACCGAATGCTGCAGTTAATTAAGGAAAGGACTGACTCAACTGTCAACAGACTGTTCGTCGAAACAAATGTTGTTCTTTCTAAGCCAAAGGAAGATGCTGCCCTTCCCCTTGACGATTATGTCACAGCGAATGAATCGTGACTTTTCACTACTTAATTACAGCAGCCGAGAGAAAGGGAGTAAGTACTTAGGTTGCTCTGCCGACCAAGCAATTGTTTTACTCTATTCAATTTCCGGTTCAAACCATTATGAAGACTCACGATTTGAGACTGAAAAGTGAATGAGGGAGAGAGTGAAACAATGTCAGGTAGGTACATAAATACCTCTACCTAATTGTTTAAATATTTGGAAGATAAAGCACATGCGCTTGTAGAAATGACATGTAACACGCACGCAAATGTGCTTTCCTAAGCTGGCGCTGCACCAAAGAAGACACTGGACAGCATAGGTAGGTAAACTCAGGTAAATTAAATTGACAACAACATAAATTATAGGTACCTACGTATATTAAAATTACAACTGCCATTCAATGACCCTAATTGCGTAACACTAACACACTATCAATCACAATCTGAATCATTTTGAAGGATATTGCTAATCCATTGCATTATATGCTCGAAAAAAAATTTGCGCAACTACGTACCTAAATAACGCAATGAATGTTGTTGAACTGTCAAAATGAAAGCTATTCCTAAGTGTTCTTAATTTCTTTATTCATAAGTGGAATACTTAATCATGATTATAGACTCGACTTATATGTATCATACAAAAAGAACATTTTATTTTTGAAAATGGAACTAAAAGCGGCGATCTATTCGGTAGAATGCGTGCATTGCGTTGCGACTTGCGGCTACAGAAGAAATTAAAAAAAGACATTGGAGCGAAGGTTTCTCTAATTGCAAATTGAATTGGTGATCGTAATTTATTTTACAACAGTGAAAATGTCATCATCTAGTGAGAATGGAGACCCTAATATGCAAATGGAAGAGAATGGAAAAGAAACAAATTTGATATCACCCAGTGTATCACGGAACGCATCAATATTCTCCCAACTATCCCACGACTATCGACATCAAGGGATGTGTCAACTCAGCTGACTGGAACTACGAGTATCTTCCACGTTTACCCCACAGACAAATCAACATTCATCTTCACAGAGGACTGAAATTAAGTTGCCAGGAAAAACATCTCGTAAAATATCCAGAATTGTACATTTAATTTTTAAATAAGTAAAATAAAGTATTTAATTGTATTGGATTATTTTATTTTCTCGCAATCGTAGTGAAAAGTAGAGTGTAACATACGGCGCTAGGTACTACCACCTCGTATAATGGGTCATTTTAGCCCCTTGTATAACAATCTACTATTTTTCTCTCGCATCGTCAGCTCCAGTCTACTATTCACGTACTGGTATACTAACCTGATGTTTTAGTAACTCCACCCCCACCGTATACAAACGCAGCAAGCAGGACACACGTCCGCGTCGCTAGCCACTGCATCTGAAAGCAAACGGTGGATTTCCTTTGTAAAAGTCGTACATGATTCACAAACATAACCTTACCTTTAGATCGGATAGAACATAACACCACCCCACGCCGGTTTTTCCTAAAGAGATATGCAGATGTATAATATTGTATAGGTAACACAATACTTCGCCTAGTATGTTACAAGAGGCGAGGATATTGGATCCATAAATCGGACACAGTTCCTCGCTCCAGGCTGCTACAGCTACTGCCAGACTCAGGATTGAATCCGGGACCACAACGTTTCGTGCTTGCTTGCGACTTGGAGTGGTTTATAAGTAGCACCTTGTTTGGCCTTACGCCTTATCTTTACCAAAAACTATTTAACCATTCTTTGTTGCTGTAAAGTTTTCCTTATTCAAAAAATATTGGTTAACCTTTTAACCGCTTACGTCGGATTAATCCGACAAATATTTTCGTGTCCATTCCGCCAGGGTCGTATATATACGACAAAATAACACAGCTCGTTTAATCTGAATTATTATTACATCATCACAGCTCGTTTCATCGGCGTTTATTTTTCGTTTTTTTTTTTTTTTTGTTCGGGCGCTGGGGGCACGCCAACTCATATAAAGTCGGGCGGTTAAAAGGTTAAGTAGGTAATTAAAAAATGAGGCAGATTTTAATATTAAGTGGAAACAGAAAGTAGTATTACTGACATTACATTACATTTTGCCCTGAATTCATCGAAAAAGTGATTTTTGTGTACTTTCTCAAAAATAAATTCATCATCCTTGTTGTTTGTGTTGTCTGTCTGCTGAACTGGTTCCTGCACAAGACACTCAATACCTCGACCTTTACCTGCACGACTCAAACCTATTTTCAATTTCTTCCAGTTAAAAGTTCCATAGTCTATATTATCTACTTATAAGTAGATAAGTACCTACATATTAAAGTTGCTTTTCGTCTCTGTGACCGCGTTGTCCTTCTAAATTACGCAACAGATTTTTTTGTCGAGGTTTTCACCATGAGAATTTATTCCGGAAGGAGTATGTTGGGTATATTACGAGTAGGTACATTAGTATTTAACTTACATTTTTTACAGAAACCTTATTTTTTGTCACGTCGTAAAAACCGTGCTAAGCAGGGGGGGGGGGGGCGTTAGTTAAATAATATAAACAAAAGAACGTACCTTAACCAACCTGCACCGTATCACACCATTGACACTACTGCACTGCTGCACCCTGTACACTGGCGCAATGAAAGTAAGATGAGAGCAGGCCGCAGCATCCTATATAAGCTCGGGACGGCGGACCGGCGCGCGGCGTCAAAGAAAGTGCGGACTCGCTGCGACGAATATAGAAATATACCTAATAACTGAATATGCAGATACATGTGGGCTGTGCATATAACATAAAATCACGCCTGTAATCCTTAAAGGTTTAGGCAGGAGTGTACCTATAGTAACAGGAGCCTATTGCCATTAACCGGGCACAAATCCAGACTCCGGGCTGCTACTGAGAAATTCCTGATAGAAAAACTTAATAACACTTTGCTCGACCTGGGAATCTCATGCTCAGCAGTAGCGCATCTTGCGAGCATCAGACCAACGAGAAAGTCTTTTCTTAGTAGGTACCTAGCTGCGTAAATAGAGGCATATTAATAACATGCCTGTACTCCCGGAAAGGGTAGGCAGACGAGTAGGTACTCCGACTTCAAGAGTTAAGTTTAACTTCCAAATTATATAGGGGCGAGACTTTTGAAAAACCCCAATAACAAACCCAGGGTATACAAATATCAATCAGCTTTGTCGCCAGTTTTCTACTTCGATAAACTTGCTAAAGTTCGTCGTAGGTAACCCTGCGCACACGACGGCTAGCGTCCGTTAGGGAAAGTCAAGTTCAAGCTCCTCGGGAAACGTCCTGCCACGCCCTGTGGAGGCAACTACCAGCCACTGGGTGTACCTGATCGTCCACATTGCGATTATGAAAGTCCGTATAATACGCACTTAATATGGACAACAATAATATCTGCCAGCCTAATATTGTCCCACTGCAGTGTAAAGGCCTCCTCTCATACGGAGAAGCCACGAGTATTGATCACCACGCTTACGCGCTTGCTCAAGGCGGATTGGCGATTTCAGACCTATTAATTCCAGGTTTTCTCACATTGTTTCCCTTTAACGATGTCAGTATGAACAAGATAAGTATACTTGGAAAATACATATGGATTGAAACCCCTAAGACGACCCACAGACCAAAAAGTCACATTGGTACTTACCCGGATTTGAATCCACGACCTCGTGTATGAGAGGCGAAGGCATAATCATTTGCACAAAATAGGTACTACTCATTTGGGAACATGGCCTACTACTTGTACCATAGATATATAACTATAACAATGTAACACGGGACTTCATGATTATTTTTTTATTATTATTTACAAAATCCACAGCTCTTTGAAATGTTAGTATCACCATTTTCATTAGAAGCAATGGTGCAGTTTTAGTTTAGTTTGGGCTACTGTCGAGACCATCCTTATAAAACCGGCCAAGTTTGTGTCGGACCACGCACAATGAAGGGTTCCGTAGTTGGAATGAATTTATCCCAAGAACAAACTTAACATTGTAGTTGAAAATCATGTTCTCCCATACATTGCAATATTTGCAACTGCAACTTTAAGTTGGTCGACTATTACTCGTAAACTTGTAAAATCTACTTAGCTGTGATAGTTTTCCTTTTAATTTCGTTATATAGAAGTATACTACTGCCATGATTTTTTCACTTAAGTATCTAAAAGCAACCTTATAGTTGGCAGGTGGGACACTTGACTCTAACAAAAATTTGCAGTTTAAAGCTTAATATTTCACATACGGATCCCTGAATCGAAAAATGTCTTTCACAAATCCGCAATATTTTTGAGACTTATCCAACGATACCCCATACCATGGGGTACACGAGTAAAAAAAAAGCATCCCACTTTACGTGTACAGGAGGTACTTAGGTACCCTAAAAAAAAATTGTTTTCATGATTTTATTTTACCACGTTAGCGGCGTGATTAATATGTATCCATGCGAAATTTTATAGATTTCCAGTACCTACTAAAAGTCTCTGAGCTAAGCTGCGGACGGACGGATGGACGGGTGGACAAACGGACATAGCGAAACTATATGGGTTCCTTGTTGACTACAGAACCCTAAAAAGACCCGAAGTACAACCAGACCTTCAAAGCTTATTTGGAAGTTAAACTATTTATTTTCATGTTTTAACCCCTAGGTAATGAGTGATCCGTGGGACAACCAAAGTAACCGAAATAAACCGGTTAATTGCCAAAAAAAAAACAATTAAATTTAAAACTACTCTGAGTAAACTTTGATATGATAATTCTTCTCTATGTTTTAAAGTAAATTCCATTGAATAACTCTTTTAAGCGTTACGCCGTGATTTCGAAATAAGTAAAAAAGTAGATATAGGTACCTTTACAATTTTTTTGTATCGAGAAAAATTCATTGAATCGTGTACCTATTCCTTTTACATGATACTAGATCAAAGAGTCAAAAAACATATACCTACCAAAATGTTAAATCCCTATTCCACATACCTACTTACCTCACAAGTTAAACGAAATGCAATAACAATTGTTTGCAATATATCACCTTAAGTGGCAGAAAGGTTCTGGAGTGGTGACCGCGTACCGGAAGACATAATTTTGGAAGGCATCCCATAAGCTGGAATATGTTTTGTTTTTATATTATTGTTTTTAGATATCGATTACCTACCCATCACGTCTGCAGTTTCGCTAGCTCATTTGATTTGACCCTGTATAGTCAAAATAACGTTCCGACAGAAACTAGAACGCTCGCGGACTCTGAGTACGCAGACAGTGCCTAGTAACAAGTTATGGCTACCCAAGTAAAATGTTATCAAGCTAAATTCAAGACACATGAGACAGCAACCGCATTAGCTTTCACTAACGACGTGACTCGATTCCCTAGAGACTAGAGTATCATCAATACTAGATTACATGTAGGTAGGTAGGTACATACTTAGATACAGAGTTGAAAGGCACGTAAGGTTCCTTCCTTCCTCGTGGTCAAACTTAATGGTCAAACTGATTTGACCACGAGGAATTCTGTTCCGGATAGTCCAACTACTTAGTTTAACGAAAAATATCCACCCTTTTTGACCTTAGGTCAACCACACATATGTACTGGCGATCTCTGTATGCAAAGCGACTTTATGACAAACTATGGCCGACGCATTAACCAGAAATTATGAGTTAAGTAATTTGATTTATGCCCGGAGTAATACCCGTTCTGCTTTTCCTTCCCCTACCCACGAAGAATGTACTACGTCTGAGCTGGGCGTTTGCCTATTTACTAGGTTGACCCTTTTATTGCCCGCTGGGAATCGAACCCAGTCCTACCCCTAGTTTGGCACTTCTAAACACTGTTGCACACTTTTGTAAACACTGAATGGTCGCGCGATGGACTTATGCGGGTAATTATTTTTATTAAAAAATGCGGGGAAATTACTTTAAGAGGACTACATGACCTAAAGCGCGGTCTTTGTCGGACTGCATAGAAAAGAAAGAGAAGCGCGATGCCACAACGCTGGTAATTTATTGCAAAATATGAAGCAATTATCGATTTACGAAAAATCTAGTGTTTGGACAAAAAAACTAAAACACTATAGTTTTAGTATGTTGCTTGTAGAATAATCTGACAAAAATTCATAATGATTGTATGTATATAAGTATGAATTTTGTTGTAAAAAAAAAGTTTTTAGAGATATCTTCATGATTTTTTTCTATCGTACCAAATAAGTTGTATTATGTTTTCGACACACTATCTTCCTAGCATTTATCCTGAAGAATATCATATATTTTTTTGCGTTTTTCACTGTAGTTTATCATATACTTTTATTGTTTCTAAAACTTGCGTTTTTTGTGTTTAGGTTCTGTAAGCCCCTTAATTAAGAAAAATGCGACAAATTGAGGATCCTTATGATCGGTTATATTTAAGTAATCACTTCGGGAGTCGAAGTTTGAGTCTGAGATAGTTTGAGTCCCGGGAAAGGACATAGGATACTTTTTATCCCAATATTGCCACGGGATCGAGACTTATGCGGGTGAAACCGCGGGGCGCTGCTAGTGACTTTATAAAGATAATGGAAATGAAGAAAAAAACAAATTCATAAGACTGAATATATTATCTTACAATTTTAAAATAATTTAAAGCTACATGTAGAAGTACTAGCTATCACGAAAAAAAAAATACATTCTTAAGTAATCATTAAAATAAATAATATCCTAATATACACGGTATGACAACTTATTTTTACTACCAGTTATAATCACAATAATTATATTTAAATATATATATAGTCCTCCAGGCCGTATTTCGGCCACGGCAGCCAATCTCAACGGAGACTAGCCTTCGGCGCGGGACATATTATAGTGCACAAGTGTGCGCGCAGACACAGATGCACTCCCTCTTCCCTCACTCTCATAGTCCGATGGGACGGCAATTCGACACGACCGGAGAGAGATCAGGCGCAGGACCAACGGCTTAACGTGCTTTCCGAGGCACGGGGGTATCACACCGCCAACTTCCAAACTCCGGGCTGTTACTAAGAAATTCCTAATGGAAAAACTCAATAACACTTTGCCCGACCCGGGAATCGAACGAATCGAAAAAATCGTTCGATATTTAAATACAACAGACAATTTCGGAAGATAAAACTCTCCAAACGAGATTGCAAATCTTTAGAACTGGTACAATTTCGATCATCATCTTCCATAGGTTCCGAAGTTAATGTCGCAATATAAAATAAACATAGCACTTATTTTTCGGCCGACATATCCACGAGGGTAGGTGTGCCATGATCCTTCAGACCTCCCAAATACCTATATGTGAAAATAAATGTGCTATTGTTTCACTTATTGAAGCTCGGACCAGCCACATTGATTAGCGCCATTTTTTTCATTACTACACTACAAGCCTGATATAAATAATGATGAAATATTGACCATATAATATTCAATAAGTTATTGCCATACAGGCTACATACAAGATTACTTTCTACTCAAACATAATCGATTCCATGTTCTCAAGTATTTATTAAATACTTTAACTTTTCTTTTTGACATCTATGGCAACATTATCAATTTCAATTATAATTGAAGACATTGTATCTTTTTTAGACTCTATGTCAATTTTTACATCTCTGTGACAAATGTTGTTTTGTGTTTTCTTTAGTTTGTACAATTCATGGTCTTTGACTAATTTCATTCCGGATGAGGATTGCATTGAGGACAAATTCGTGATCCACTTCTCGTTCCAGATTGTTCCAAATTCTTCCATGCCATCAAATAAAACCTTATTACATTCCTTTATTTTTTCAACATTTTGTTTTATAAGTTGTTCATCCTCTTTTTTTTTTACTCTTTTCTCCATTTGACGTTGGCTTAATTTTTTTGAAAATGTCTTCGATGAAGTTAAGCTGACATTGTCATCAGAATCATAGGCTTGGCTCGATTGGCTCATTTCAGCCCACTCAGATCCTGACAAATTAGAGGTAGTACCAAGAGTTGATGTACATCTTGAACCTTGTCCCGTAGATCTGGTTGACTTGGTTGACCTGTTCGAATGCGTGGATCGTTTACGAGATGCATGTGCAAATTGTTCACCTGCATACAATCCATCGTCATCACTGGAATATACTGTGAAGTTTTCTTCAAATGGATATACACATTTTGTGTTTGAGCACATAAAAATTTTCGAAAAAAAGTTTATATAGAACATTCGCACTATTGAGCTGCACAGAGGGCAAATCTGCAAACAAATAATTAATTTTTTTATTGATTTATATTTTTTTTTATTGTATTAAAGGTGCTATTGTGCTACCATGTGAATGACAACAACTTACCCTTGGACCCTCCTCTACGATAGTACTGTTTTTAGTAATATCTGTAGCATACTGCAATGAATAAACACACAAATTAGTTTAACTTATACATAAAGTCCACAAGCCCAGGTCTAACGCAAAGGTAGCCCGCAAAATTCAATGTTTCTGTCAAATTTTGTGTGTATTTATAAATAAATAAGTAAGTCATATTTGTTACAATAAAAAGTAAGGGAAAACAAACAGTGGTAAGATATTAAAAATAAATGGAAATAACTTAGCAATAAACGTAACAAATATTCTACCCATTACATTTTTTTCCATTAATATAAACAAAAGAAACTAAATGTAACAAAGCAAAACTCTGTGTGTTGTATCCTGCGGGCCCTACAATAACAATAATAATTCGCTTAAGCATAGTAGTCTCCTGCTGATGCCTCAAAACACACACAGATATACAAGACTTTACAGAATTATACAACTCCCTAAGTTAAAACTGGCCCAATGAAATAGTCATTCAATGGGATAATATGAAGTTTCGAGTTGTATTGATGATTTTTATGATTACTTATAAATCAAATTTTTTTTTGCTTGTAACAGCCGCAAATCCTATTTAGATCAACATACAACCTGATACTGACCCGCAAATTGCAAAAAACATAAGAAAATTTGAATTTTACAGACTACCCTGAAGCAGTATTTATGTGAAAATTATAGTAGACTCTCACTGTGCCAAGAGAGTAACTCAGGACAAAAAGCTAAGTAGTAATTGAGCATTTCTCAAAATTTTTGACCGTAGTTTTCACTAATTTCCAAGTAACAAAATAAGAACTTTTATTTCGACCTTAACTAATATTTTACAGGTTTTCTAATATATGTATATTTACGACATATTTTTCACATATTATGGTTTTCTAATATAATATGTATATTTAGGACATATACAGCTAGCTAAAAGTAGAGTTTTTATACAAAAAACCTGTAAAATATTAGTTAAGGTAGAAATAAATGTTCTTATTTTGTTACTTGGAAATTAGTGAAAACTACGGTCAAAAATTTTGAGAAATGCTCAATGATCTCCTACCCCCCTATTAAAATAACTACGGTGTAAAGTGACAACCAGCATTCACCTCAGATTTACCATACATTATGAGATTTTGTTTAACTTTACTCCATGTTTATTAACCTTTATGTATGGATATGTGTAACCTTGCTACAAGTTGAAAGAGGTTGCATCCCTCAAAAAATACTGTTATAATTTTGTTCTTTTGTTTGGTTTAATACAGAATGTATTTTATTTTTAACATATTTTATTAATGGTTTTAATAAGTAGGATAAGAATGAATTTCTTTAGTACTTCACAAATGCTTGGATTTTACAAACCTATAATGTAGCTAGATAGATTAACATTGTACAGTACGGCCAATAAATCGTGGCCATTCCGAACTTTGCGAAGAATGATGAATAAAAATGATTTATCAAGTACGGTTCTGTGGTTAATGAGGAATAATATTTTTAACTTACGTTCGAACTTGTTGGAATTTGAAATTGAAATTCGTTTTCGGCCATGCCTAACCTTGTTTGTAACGTTGTAATATAAATATGTAAAGTCCACAATAAGCTGAAATATGACACTATATGAAAAACCAATTTCAAATATGTTTCAGTTACCTAAGTTTTAAAATATTTAACAAAAGCACAAGCCAGTCACAACAACAACAAGAAAAGAGACTTTTGCATTTCAAAAAGTACTCTGCGGACTCTGCGGTAGGCTTTTGTTTCAGTTCAGCCATAGACTTTTTTTTTTTAATATTTTGGTTGCCAGCCATAGACTAATATTGAGTTCAGCCATTGACATACATACCTCAATGAGTTCAGCTAAGGAACGTTACTTACTCTATGAGTTCAGCACAGAGTACTGTGATAGACGTCTATCCAAAGCAAAGAGTATAATAATAACGTCTATTATATAATGTATTATATACGGCCCGGAACGTACCGTATACGGTATATGACAGATGTCAACCGTGCCGCACGGTTGACATCTGTCGGGCATGCCACCGGCCGGCCGGGAGAATGAATCAGGCATATTATCTCCGGGTGTTCTCGTCTAGCTAACGGGGAATACTTGCATAGACACACACAACCTTGTAGCCAGGATAATCCATCAGCAACTTGCTCTGAAAATTCTGAAATACAACCTTGTGGAATCGGAGGTGCCTTACTATAGGTATTTGGGTGCTGCGGAGAAACGAAACGTAACGTCAAAAATTTGTCGGCCTTTCAGCAGTGTTACCAACTTAGTGGATTTTCCACTAAAAATTGTGGGTTCGACCCGTAGACCGATTCTCTGTCTACGGTTCGACCCTCCTAGTGGCGAAATATTGCTTTTAGTGGCTGGTGATTTTTTCTAGTGGTTTAGTAGAATTCAGTTTCAATTACTGAAAATGCTATCAATCAACCACTAAGCTACTAAAAAGTTACGAAATATATTATTTTTACTTCATTTAATTTTCAGGAGTATTTACTTTTACTATGTAGGCAACACTGATCCGTCAGAATGACGTGACATGAACATGATGACGTCAAACGATCCATCCCGCGAAAAATGCTGCAATAAATTATGATATTCCTTTAAAAGTTATAAAACAAATCGGTACCAAAGAATCATATAAATGTGAAACCGACGATGGTGCAGACAAAAATTCATCTGAAGAAGACGAATTTTAGAATATATTATTTTTTTTTAATTTTTTATATTTGTTGATAAGTATTGAATAATTTTTATGTTACTCATCTTGACTTGTTGATTTACTAATGTAAAAAAAACAACCGACTTCAAAAAAAACTACAAAGTGATAAATAACTTTAATTTCGGAAGTCGGTGTCGTTGGTTCCGCATTTTCGTTTTTTGTTTGACACCGACTTCCGAAATTAAAGTTATTTATCACTTTGTAGTTTTTTTTGAAGTCGGTTGTTTTTTTTTGTAAAAAAGTTTTTATTTTTCACTTTTTAGTTGTACCTACTCCACACAAATTCAAATAACACTAGTGCATTGAGGAATTGAAGACACCGACTAGAAGAATCATCAAAATTCGCATAGAAATGCCGGAGATGCAGTACATTTATGCATATAACATCGTACATAAGAATAATTATATAATGTATTATATACTAAAACCTTTCTGAAAGTATGTAGATCACATTAGTGAAAGAATTATCAAAATCGGTTCATTAGTTTTTGAGAAAATCGCGGACAAACAAATATACATACGTACATACATACATACATACATACATACGGGTCGAATGATACAGAACCTCCTTTTTTGAAGTCGGTTAATAATATTGTATGTTGATTTACTGATTTTAAATATTTTATTACGTAATAATAAAGAACATTTTTACTAATATAATATAACTATTTACTGTTTTCTTTCGTGAAAGCCAAAAATTTGTTTACTGGAAATTTTAGCGGTTTTTGGAGTAAGGCCGATTTTTATTAGTGGTTTTCTAGTGGTTTTATAAGTTGAATCTGGAGAGCTAGTATATCTGTTGGCAACACACTGCCTTTCAGAGTAGCGTAGCGACTAGCGACCGAGAGTGAAGCTTGCTTGGTTGGTCTGGTCACTAATCAGGAAGAAATTAAAGCGTGAAGATCTAAAAATCATCAGTTATTAGTGATTTACCAATTTTACAGTCTAATTATTTTCCTAATCGTAAAACTTTGTAACGCAGAAATTCAAAATGCCGACGCGAGCTGTGTGTGTTCTCAAGGGCGATGTCAGCGGAACCGTATACTTCGACCAAAAAGTAATTATTTAACGTTTTTGTACAAACCGGCAATAGGACTGTCTTTATTATATAACCTTGAAATACTACTACCTATCTAGTTGCACTGTAGTCGTTTTTAAGACGTAAAATGTTGATTAACCACTTAGGTAAGTGGTTACCCACCTACGTATAAATAATTCTTATCATGCGTCTGAAGATAATTCTAGAACGATGGGTTAACATTGTGAATGCAATCATGTAATGTTATTGATAAGGGAAACATCGTAAACTGGATTCAGTGTTTTGGCAGGAATACTGCCTAGCAGCATGACAATTTTATTGACATTAAATAAAATCCTACTGAACTTCGTAATCGCATCGCATATCTGATTCGGTTCTAAGCAGATAATATGTAACGAGTTGGAAAACAATCTTCATCGTCATTACTATTAGGTACAAAAAACTTGAATAAAATTCAACATTAAATATTCGAGTTATATGATTATGATTAGGTACTTTTTACATAAGGCTTCATACTTCTAATGATTGAATATCACAACATTACAATGAATACATGAAACAGTTCCATTCAGACCTCTGCTACCACAAATTTATGATTTGGATTTCCTTTAGTTTTTAATTACTTCGCCACCTAGGTACTGGCCTACTGGGGCATATTCAACTGATGGCAGGATATTAAAAAAAAACCTACTGGGCCAAAGTTAAAAAGTACCATAGATTGGAAAAGAAGTCCTAGTATTGTTTTGCAACCTGCCAGGTAATAAAATTGCATAACACACTTATTGCAGTAGCAATGGCTTTCGTTTTGACAGTTCAACAACATTCATTCCGTTATTTATGTTGATGATCAGGTAATTTTTCAAACATAATTATGAAGCAATGGATTAGCAATCCATCAAAATTATTCAGATTGTGATTGGAAGTGTCTGACACAATAAGGGTGCAGCTCTTCTTTTTAGGGTTCCATACCCAAAGGGTAAAATCGGGACCCTATTACTAAGACCTCGCTGTCTGTCCGTCCATCTGTCTGTCATCAGGCTGTATCTCAAGAAACGCAATAGTTAGATAGTTGAAATTTTCACAAATTATTTATTTCTGTTGCCACTATAACAAGTAATACTAAAAACAATATAAAATAAATATTTAAGGGGGGCTCCCATACAACAAACGCGATTTTTTTGCCCTTTTTGCTGGATATCAATAATGGCAACAGGTAGGCACTTGAAATACTCACTTGTATTTTTACATTAATAATAAAATAAATATTTACATAAAAGAAACATGATTTTTTTATATACAAAAAACATCTCCCATACAAAAAACATGATTTTTTTATATATACGAAGTGTTAAATAATGTATGGTAGTACAGAACCCTTCGAGTGCGAGTCCAACTCGCACTTGGCCGGTTTTTTGAGTTTGTGTTGTAAACAGCTTACAAAAAAAAAGTGTTAGTTTTATAATTTAAGTACCCAGTTAAATGCAAGCAGGTACCCACTTGTAATTATTTTTTTCCAATTCCAGGATGAAAAAGGACCCGTAGTGCTGTCTGGTGAAGTCAAAGGTCTTTCACAGGTATGTAGTTTTCAATTTTAATTATATTTTTATTGTTTATTAGTTACTTAAACAGGAAGATTAGCTGACAATGTATTTTTTAGTAAAACTTGCACTTAAAGGCTTTTGTATAGATTCCAAGTTGTAGGTGTGATATTTATATGGGTTGTCAAATTTATATATTAGTATATATACATTTTTAGTTTGTATGTAGGGTGTAACCTTTCTGATCTACTGATCTGATTCCGAAAATTCTTTCACTATCAGATATCAAATTAGAAATATTTTATTTGTACTATGTGTACTAATGTGAAGCTACAGTATTGCCAATAGTGTCATAGAGTATATTTTATGTTAAAACAAGAAATTACAGGCATACAAAGAGGTGGGTAGAAGCTAATGTAACAAATATTTAAAATCGGAATGACTATGCAAGTTCGATATGTGAACACATAGTGTGTACACATAAATTAACATATAATGACTACCAATATAGTATGCAGCAACAACAGTCCAAGGTCATGATGTATGTCACTATTTTGATAATCAACCAAATAAATGATTCAACAGAACTATAATTATGTGAATATTAACAGAAAGACTTGAATTGTTAAAAGAATTATGTGATATCTTATCAAAGGTTAGGTCTAGTAACATTTTTATTTTTGAACTTATGCAAAGCTTTCAATAAAAAAGTAAAACTGTCAAGAAGTCAGAAAATATGAAGCTAGTTGCCCATTCTAAAGCGTAGTAGGTACCTATGGAGACAAACGGGCAAGAAACTCCATGGACACTCTTTTAGATTATATTTTCACAAAAGTATTAGTTACATCATTAATGTTGAATTTATAATTATAAAAGTATGTGAGAATGATTTAAAGGACGTACGCGCCTCAGACCAGATAAAAAAGTCAAGACATAGTGCTGCAAACAATACAGTGAAGCATGCCAAAACTACACCTCCGCTCTGTGCATTGCATACACACTCACATGCATACATTTACAATCAAACTACACCTCACTAAGTGCACACATGTTTACGAAACCGGCTTCACTTTACTGTTGACGGCCCTCTGTCTTGGTTTTTTATTTGGTCTGAGGTACGCGCGATAAAATAAATTTAAATAACTATTTTATTACATAACCTCTGATTTGTTGCAATGTTATCTTTATTTACTTTATGATAACAGTTTATTCTCAATAAATTACAAGACTTTATTCTTATATTAAGCACCCTTAGTTCACATAATATTCTTGCCTTAGTTAGACTCAATATCGAATTGGGCACACCTCCACAACACCAGTAAAACTCTTCATTAGAGAACCTTGGCAATGTTCCTGTGTGGTTCATTCCGCAAAAGACCATTTCAGACACCAATTCACATGGTCTTTCTTCACATGATCTGACCAAGATTATGTCTGGACTTTAAAAGAGACTGACCTCTGAGTAAGTTTCGTCTTTCCTTTTAGAGTACCTAGTCAGATAGGAAACGCCAACCTCGTCTAGTTTTTAAAACAATATGATTGAAGTGTTTGTACTGCAATAAAATCGTTTATCATTTTAATGTATCCCATGACAATTTCAGTTACCGTGATTTTCTGTATTTGACAGCACAGAAAACTAATATTATTTGTGTTCGTCAAACTGAAGGTTGCATTGATATTTCTTCCATAGGTAAATAATTTACGTTTCTTAAATTCATTATCTCCTCTTTCAGGGTAAACACGGCATTCATGTACATGAGTTTGGAGACAGCACAAATGGGTGCACTTCAGCGGGTGCCCACTTCAATCCTAAGAAGTTGGACCATGGTGCACCAGACAGCGAAATTCGCCACGTTGGGGACCTCGGTAACCTTACCGCGAATTACAGTGGTACCGCTAAGGTAAATTTCAATACAATCAGCAACCTAATTGCGTAACGCACTAACTTTAAATTGCTAATCCATTGCTTCATATGTTCGAAAAATATGTCTGTTCAACCACGTAAATGAAAAAAAAACCAAATGCATTTAGATTTAAATTACCGAATGTTAAAAGTAATGAATGTGACGTCATATTGAATGGCCAAAAACTAGAATTTATTCATCAGGCAGTTTTCCTAGGAATCACGCTAGACGAGAAATTACAATGGGGACCTCATATAACATCTATTGCGGGGCGGCTCAGCTCGGCCGCTTATGCTGTTAGAAAGATAAGACAGTTAACAGATGTAGAAACCGCACGTTTGGTCTATTTTAGTTACTTCCACAGTATTATGTCATATGGTATTTTACTATGGGGTCGGGCTGCTGACATTGAATCCATTTTTATTTTACAAAAGAGAGCTGTCAGAGCCATTTACAATCTACGTCGCCGCGAATCTCTTAGGGAACTATTTAAAAAGGTTAATATCATGACGGTACCTTGCCAATTCATTTATGAAAATATTATGTACGTTAGAAAAAATCAACATCTTTTTAATAAAATAAGTGATAGACATAATTTTAATACTAGAAATAAAGATAAATTAGATCAACCTTTTTTCAGATTATCTAAAGTACAGACATCTTTTATGGGGTACTGTGTTAAATGTTACAACAAAATACCTTGTGACATATTGCAATTAAATGAAAGAAAATTTAAAACTCATATTAAAAGTACACTTTGTAAACAAGGATATTACAAATTAGAAGATTACATCCAAGATAAGAATGCTTGGAAACATGCTGGTCCTGCTCCATAGGACAATCTAGAGTCTAGACAAAATCAAACTGGTCGCTAATTTAATTTATATATTTTTTTTATGACATTAGTTTTACTTTTTGTGGCTACAGTAACTCACACACTTGTTAAAATTATATAAAAATAATCTACTTTAACAATAGTTGTAAATATGTGAGCACCATGTATCTATCACATAATTGATTTACCTGTCATTGCTTTATTTTTAATTCTTTTTACCTTTTGTTGGCAGACTAATTTTTATTCTAGATGCATCGTCTTCACATATAATTATATAATTAATGTACCTATACAGAACTTGTAAAACATTTTAAAAGAGTAACGGTGGAGTTTCTTGCCCATTCTTCTCCATACGAAAACTACCTTTTGGAATGGGCGACTAGAATCAATTGTTTTTACTATAATTTTTGACGTTCAAAAGTGCCTTTACTGTGCCTAATTGAAATAAATGATTTGACTTTGACACGTAAATAACGCAATGAATGTTGTTGAACTGTCAAAATTAAAGCTATTGTTTCTGAGTGTGTTACGCAATTACCCCGCAGAAAGTGTGGCAAAGTAGGTGACAGCAGTTTACTAGCAAAATTTATCGAAAAACAAAGCCAGCATCTTGCCATGCTTGGTCTACAAAAATCGTATACAACTTAACTCAATTATTTTTTAAAGTACGGAGAATTATTAATAATTACGCAAAATGTTTTTTGGGGTTTTGTGGTATATTTTGTTATAATAAAGAGTACGAAATTACACAAGACCGCACAGAATACAAAGTCTACGCCGAAATTACAAAGAAAAACCCTCCAAGTGCGTGTCGGGCCACACGCAGTGTAGGATTTCGTAATTGCCCGATTAATCGTTAACTTGTAAAGCCTACTGAAATATGTGGTTTTCCTTTCTTTGTTATAAATACTACTGCTGTAATTTTTTTGCACTTTAACCATCGGAAAATGGTTTTCATTCATCTGTAATATTTTTCAACAACCTATCCAACGGAAAACAACTTTTTTTTTCACATATATATGGCCTATAAGTGCACAGTCCAGTTCCTAACAATATCGTTTTTGATAAAACCTATTATACTTTAAATTTTACCAACTCGTTAACATTCCAGGTATGCATCCAAGACGATCAGATCTCCCTGTCGGGCCCCAACAGCGTTTTGGGCCGTACTTTGGTCGTGCACGCCGACCCCGATGACCTCGGCATCGGCGGCCACGACCTGAGCAAGACGACGGGCAACGCCGGCGCCCGCATCGCATGCGGCGTCATCGGACTCGCCAAGGTCTAGAATTACATACAGTTCAGTCTACCCCTTCATCGTTGCTGTAGTTTTAGTTATGCAACACAAGTTTCTGGTAAAGGGTTATCGGCTACTTCTGATACTGATTGAGTTCTGGGCTCCTATCTCTCCATCAGATGTTTTACTAAAAGTACATTAATTGCAAGAAGAGTACAAGGTGGATTCAAGAAGCTGCCTCTAACCTGATGTTTGTGCCTCTATATAAATGTAATAATTTGTGTATCTAATACTGTGTGTGTCTATGTATCAGGTTGTAAGTCCAGCAAAAGAACAATGCAATATAGGGTGTCCACCTATGTAGATAGAATGTAAGACTATGTTATTAGATGTGATGTATTTACTAGCATTCCTGGCATATCTCACTGAACAAATTATTAAATCTTGCGATTTTTGTTTTTTTATTTTATTATTGGTGCCGGGTACATGATATGTAAATGTCGTGTGTACTGGTTTGTTTCAATAAAAGTAATCTAAATTGATGTTTTTTTTTTATTATTTTTTTTCCTTTTTGTAACAATCTTCAGTACGAAATCATCATTATAGATGTGACTCAGGCTGGCTGGACAAATCTTCAAAATTGCTCGCAATTAACTAGGTCAATAGGGCACTTTATGTGACGGCTAAACACCCTTATTTCAGAATTTGTAACGCTACAGAATCTTAGATAATCGATCGAAAACGTGTCCAGCCAGCTTGAAAAACCACTTTTCGCTGGTCTCTCAATCTCGGTAACGGAAGTGATTTTGACGACTTTTTGCATATCAACGGGCGTTACATAAAATTGTAACAGGCATCGAGCTAAAAGTTTTGTGGTACGTACAGCGGTTTAGTAGAAAAATGCAAAAATCTGTGTCCAGCCAGCTTGAATTTACGTATAAAACTTTTGGCTGGCACTTCCGAATCTCAATAACGGGAGCGTTTTCGAATATGATTACTTTACTAACATTTAGTAACGCAATGTGTAACAGTAATAACGTTTGATTTATGGCGTCACATGTAAGGGTTTACGAGAAATCAATAAAAACTTAATGTCCAGCCAGCCTGAAATCAAGCTGGCTGGACACATGTATCTCCGCTGCCTGATGATCTACGACCTTCGAAATGTGTTCAAAATTTTGTACCGGGGACGATAATGATAACCTGAATTTGTAACGGAGAAACTTTGCGTAGTTTCAAAGATATTGATCATTTAAATTTTCCCATACAAACTGCCATTAATATTGTGAGGTGACCATAATTTTACATAAATAAAGGATTTCTTTTTAATCGACGAATCGGCCGGTAGCAGCCACGCCTGCATTGTATTTGATTTTCCCGTGGGAATAAAAGGTTTTCCTGCAGTAAAAAGCGTAAGTATGTGTTAATTCAAAATAATAATTGACTACCAGCGCTGCAAAAGAGAGCCCACTTGTATTTCGCGTTTAGTTCATTATCTTAGGTAACTGAAAATGAGAACTAAACTCTACAGTCGGCATTGTATGTACTTTTCGAAGTGTCATCACTAATCAGAGTAAGACAACTATTAATTAATCTGCGGTAGACAACATAAATAAGAGTTAAGATTCCACCAGTTGTCCTAGTAGTACCAACTTTAAGCAATAGATAGAGACACCATCATCAGCTATCATGGAAGTAAGTATTACATTCCGTTCACAGTTATTTTGTCCCCCGACGTTTGTTTAACTACATTTTTTACGCAATTTATTGATTTCAAATTTTGAAATCGATATTGTTTATTTAATTATTATTCTGATAATTAAATAAACAATACCCAGCTGCAACTTCATAACATTCAATCACTACTAACCCATTTCTATGAATTACCAGCAAGAGCGATTTTAGCGCTCATGAGTGCGATTCGGAACGCGGCCATGATGAGACTTGCTTTGTGTGTAATCTGTGTGTGTGACTTGTGTGTAACTGACCGTTATAAACTTTCAGATAAGTACTGTCTTTTTATACAACTGTTGTTTAAAAAGTAATGTGTCCTTGGTAACTAACGTGAATTACAATGTTTTTTTGCGAAAGTTGTTAGTTTTTACGATTTGTGTCGTCAGTTGGATGTATGCGCCCTGTTTTATTTATTTAAGTATTAGGTACACCGGCAGAACACGTTATTACGAACATTGATCAAAACCTTATCCTAAAGAGTAAAGACATGTGGTCTATTTGGGGTGACACAATACCTGAAGGCCAATTCTCGTAATTTAAAACGTTCAAAATCTAGTCACAGTCTCATCTCGGCATTGACATACAAAAGTATGGACTGGAAATACCTACAAAAAAAGGGTGCATACCTACAACTGGTATTGTCTCATAAAATGGCTGCCATTGCTAGTGTTGTGTCTATCAAGAAACATAGGTGTTACTATAACTAGTATCGATAATAAATACGAGTCTTACTAGTTATCACGTTTAGATCATACCTAATATTATGTATACAAAGTCCGTTGTAATTGTAACAGAAAAAGATGAGTAGGTTATCTTACTTTCCGTTATCTATAAAAATAAATAAAATTGAAGTGTCTGTTGGTACTGTCAAAATAACAGCTTTTTACTAAATGCTTATAAAAGTCTAAACAGTACTATTAACAAAATGGCATTTTTTTTTTATTTTTGTCTGTCTGTCTGTCTGTTTGTTCCGGCTAATCTGAAACGGCTGGACCAATTTTGACGGGACTTTCACTGACAGATATGTTACAAGGAGTAACTTAGGCTACCTTTATTTTAGAAAAATAATTAGGGTTCCGCGCAAAAAAAATGCCATGCATAAATTATTTTTGCGTTTGGTAGCCAGGATGGTTATAGGCTATTTAACATCACGTTACGACCCTTAGGAGCCGAGAAAAACGAACGCTAAGCGAAAACGAAATAATAGCGCGGGCGGGCGATGCAATGCGGCCGGTCGGGGGACGAATGAGTTTTATTAGTGTGGCTGTTATTTTAGTATACTGTGCAAAGACTACAATAGTATACTGGCTAATACTGTGTATCTTACGACTTCTATGCGAAGTCGCGGGGCATAGCTAGTCTGAGAATAAAATCCATGTCATGAAAAAAAAAACTTGCTTGCAGAAAATGTGCTTTCGCAAAAGCCAATTATTTTTAAAAGAGCAAACGTGAAGTTTCTTACCGTTTCTTCTCCATAGGAAACAACCAATTGGAACCGTGCACCTAGCTTCTGACGTTTCATAAAAGTGTCCATGTAGGTTTATGTGAAATATTTTGATTTTGGTGTTGTGAAGTGTGAACCACAGGCCGGACCTAGCAAGGTCACTCGGACTGAATAAGACGCAGGATTATTTATGTTAACATCGCAGAATATACCGGTATCATTTCAGCGGAGGAACTAGTTTCGGAAACTATTACGCCAAGTCGGCAACGGTACAACACTATTCCATTATGACATATTATTGTAAACAAACGAACGAATTAACAAATATAATAGAAAGGCCTGTTATACGGAAATGAACCCAAATATCAATACTTTAGCCATAAATTCATGATCACGTTACAATTGCATCATCGAATGTGTATTATTGTATGTATTAATGCATGAAAACCGGCTACTAACCTGTGCAAAGACAATTGAGGTTGATTTTCATTCTTTCTTGCACCACACTTCACAATACAACACAGGCATGTTGAATTTCTGTTTTCCAACATTTACGTGCAGTTTTAACAGGTCAAATCCTCGTAATTTTCTCGCAATCCTCAATAATACAAAAAATAAACAACCATTTGACAGCAAAACTACCACGAAACTCATCGCATACGATGGCTGCTATGGCACTTACCTACAACTGTCACTACGTCACGATAAAATATTGCCATAATGAGCAACAACTAAAATATTGTTGTCTCTTTTATCAAATAAAATTATCTCATTAGAAAGAATGAGACATAATGATATTTCACATTCTGAATCATATTTCACTCATATTTGTATAAGCAAATGTATGTATAGAATAACGCGGCATCTCCATGTTTTTTCTACCTCAATGCATCTCGGCGACAAACAAATGTCAAAAACTTGTCAAAATGAAGGGAAACTAGAGGTATTTTTGACGGATGGACACTGAGATCAGACTGTGAACTACAGTTGTTCGTATTAGTATCACCAATACACGGATTTTCGTCCATTAAAGAAAACACCTTAAAATACACTTAGTCCTACATAAAACCTACAAGATTGGTAACCCTACTGCAGTGTTTATATGAAAACATTTTAATGATCAATATCTTTGAAACTACGCAAAGTTTCTCCGTTACAAATTCAGGTTATCATTATCGTCCCCGGTACAAAATTTTGAACACATTTCGAAGGTCGTAGATCATCAGGCAGCGGAGATACATGTGTCCAGCCAGCTTGATTTCAGGCTGGCTGGACATTAAGTTTTTATTGATTTCTCGTAAACCCTTACATGTGACGCCATAAATCAAACGTTATTACTGTTACACATTGCGTTACTAAATGTCAGTAAAGTAATCATATTCGAAAACGCTCCCGTTATTGAGATTCGGAAGTGCCAGCCAAAAGTTTTATACGTAAATTCAAGCTGGCTGGACACAGATTTTTGCATTTTTCTACTAAACCGCTGTACGTACCACAAAACTTTTAGCTCGATGCCTGTTACAATTTTATGTAACGCCCGTTGATATGCAAAAAGTCGTCAAAATCACTTCCGTTACCGAGATTGAGAGACCAGCGAAAAGTGTTTTTTCAAGCTGGCTGGACACGTTTTCGATCGATTATCTAAGATTCTGTAGCGTTACAAATTCTGAAATAAGGGTGTTTAGCCGTCACATAAAGTGCCCTATTGACCTAGTTAAATGTGAGCAATTTTGAAGATTTGTCCAGCCAGCCTGAGTCACATCATTATAGTGTGGGAATTACCAGCATTACTTCAGTCCCCTATCTTCTTCGCAAATACATTTGGATAGCCAACTATTGCAACAAAACTTGTGCAAACTGCTATATTTTTTCATTCCGGGGCAGTGGTCCAACTGCTCTGTATAACTAGTTGGACCATGGGTCTTTACTAGGGGCAGTTGTAGAATTTTGTGACTAGATCACCTTTGGTAACTATGTATTATGTAAGTTTAATAATCAAAATAATTTATTTGAGATTCAAAAGATAGTTGTATTTTAATTTTTCCCTTTATCATCTATAAATAAAAATATTTTTGGGCAATGCATAAAAGTTATTCAACAGACACTGCTATTGAGCTTCAAATATAAACCATTTTGAAGGACTTGAAAGTGCTTAAAGACTGAGGGTTATAAAATGGAAAGAATGATTACTTGCTTTATTCCTATGAATACTTTAATTGACCTATTGAATACAGTACATGACCATTATGAGTAAAAAATACATTGCAAGAAGAATCATGAGCTTGGAACATAGTTGGGCAACTGGTGTTCCATTGCCACAAACTGTTTTCATCGCTTTGTATACTTATTGATGCCCAATAGTTCTCAGACTCCTTGGCCAGAATGTACTCTGACAGTTTCTTACATAACTTACTAATCAGGGACGGAGTTACAAAACCTCTGGTTATCTGAATGGATATTCTTCCAGTTTTTAAAGCATCCTCACTATCTGGTTGGCAGTAAGTGCTGATATAAGGTTCTGTAGGAGAAATATCTGCATCATGAGCCAGTAAACCAATCCATTCAACCATTTCTTCAGCATCAGCATCTTTAATTGAAGGTATTTCAGTTACTGATGGCGATGTATTCTTGGTTTTCAGGGCATGAACTGACACATTGATATTCCTCTCACAAAAATATTTTGCTATTGAAGATGGACAAATATCTTCATTATTTGGTTCCCATGTTATATTAAAATCGAACTGTTCTAGTTTCCGAAGCCCTGATCGCACTTTGGAATAGTTTTTTATTGTTTTGAGATCTATTCTTACTTCATGGAAGCCGTGAGGCCGCTTTGTTCCTTCAAATCCTAATGTTTGATATGTATACTCGAGAATGTTTAGTGTAAGATGTCCATCTGGAGTTATAGCAGCGCAATTTTGTATGATACAGTTTCTGTCTAGTGACAAACAGTGAACTTTTCCAGTTTTCACAAAACTTTCAATGAAAACTGGTTCCACAAATTCTGTTAGTGAACAATCCGATAATTTATAATAATCTGTGTCTTCTGTAATTATATCTTGAATAAAACTCGGCGTCTGTATTTCATCTGGGCATGTTACAATCACACTTTTGTAGAAATTGTTCATATTCACAGTTTTCTTTACTGTTTCTAAATCTTGATTTTCTCTGTGATCGACTATTACTTTTGGTGGAGGAAAGTTCCATACTTCTGGGCACAGCATAATGTAGATTTATTTAGAATTCTTCACTTTCGCGTTACTCACTTTATGAACTTAAAACCTTCAAAAGTTAAAGAATACAGACAATAACAACATAACCTTACTTTCTGACTCTGACACATAACCTCCAAACGTGCGGGTTTGACAGTGACATGAAAGCACGAAAATGACATTTCTCATTTCAGAGTGATACGTCCCTAAAACACGCACATCGACCAATGTTTACATACCTAATTATTTTTGGTTTTCTCTATCCCTGATTGCTCCGGCCCCGGATCGTCCATAATAAATCACGCCTCGCTCGCTCATCTCGCTTTTTCAAGTCCCTGCTTAAGCAGGGACTTGAAACGTTACTACAAATAACGTTACGTGTAGTTCCGGTACCGATAATTTGTACCGTTCCACCAGGATCGTAACAAAATGAATTCCTTGTCTATAACGATTCTGCCAAACGGAACTGTTCAATAACAATAAAATATTATCAATGTATCGTTATTAGTATAACGATATAATAAGATTATTCATTTCGATACCCAACGATGCCAGCTTCATGAAGTATTGAATGTACAGACGCCAGCACATCAACCTATTACAATCTGTCAGATTTCTGTAATAGATTTTCAACTTTATCGCTAAAGCATAAGGTTCAATGTTGATTGGGAAAATTTGACAGTTTCGGGTAGCTTGATGTGCTGGCGTCTGAAAATCTATTAAAGAAATGTGACAGATTGTAGTAGGTTGATGTGCTGGCGTCTGTACTTCGTATAAGATGACGAAAAAGTATGAAGCATAACGTTACGAATGAATCTATAACGGTTCACCTGTAACATTATTACAAGCGAATAAGCTTAATGTTACTGATACCTATAACGTTACTTATAATATTGTTATACGAAAATGGTAGTCTATAACGTTTTCTTTTTCTAACGTTATTGATATTTTTAGGTTTTAGTATCGTTACAAATTTTGGAACGTTATACAATAAAGTGGTAAAGGAACGAAATTTATTACGTTTTCAAGCCCCTGCTTTTAAGTTCAAGCGAGTTGAGAAAATATACAGGGCGCTTACCGACATAACGGTTTCAACCGGTCCGGTAATAAGAAAAGAATTGAAACCGGGCGTATTGTGACACCTACCTACTATGGCGCAAATTCGGGTCAACGGCAACGCTGTCAGGCAGCTTGCTTACCGGAATGGAACGGGGAGATACACGATAAAATTATAACTCTTATAGTATTTAAAATACTTATTATGACCTTCCGGTAGCGTTTTTTTCCGGTGTGAAACTGGTACCTATGTGTAAGGGGGAGCTAAAGTGAAATTAGATAAGTACTCGGCCATTCATTCACATTAATAGTAAGTCATGGAGGATGGCGTTTTTTTTATTTAAACCGAAATCAAACAAATACAAAACTTAATCTAGGTACTTTATTATCACTTTGCTTTGTCTATCCTACCGATCGCTTCTGATCAACTATTTGCAACAATAACTAATTATTCGAGGAACAGTTCTTCTGCGGGCACAGCCTTGTACAAGGCTTCGACAGCCTCCACAGTGCGTGCTACGATGGCGTGAACTATCGGGGGGGCAATCTCCTGCATTACTTCACGCCAGTTTGTATTCACGAAGTCTTCTACAGGTCCAGCTGAAACGAGAAGACGTCGGGATGGTTATACCTATGTAATGAAAGTACCTATCTAAAAATTGGCAGTCCATTTATGTTTATGCCGTTGAGACAAATGTACAAATTTCCTGACCTGCTTAGGCACATCTGCATATACTGGAAATTGTGTAGGTACCATTAGCAGAAAATGGTTTGCTCATATTCCATGTGGGAATCGAATCCATGACCCGACGGGTGGGATAAAGGCGGTACTCACCCAAAAGCTTGTTGCCATTGAAGAGGTTGTCGAAATTGAAGCTGGCACCGGTTTTCACCTGGCTGTTGAAGTGCCAGTTGTCGATGTGCCAGTGCTTCTTGCCATCGTCGCCGTCCACGGTCACCAGGATCGTGCTGGCTTTGATCACTATGTCACCTGGAACAATGTTCAACAAATTGTTAGGATGATGATCATGGTCTTGTTTATGTAGGTACCCAAACTGCCAGTAATTATAATAAAACTTCAAAAGAAGAAACAAGGAACGTTTGGGATCGTACAATTTTTGGCATCAACCTGTATGGATAGGTCAACGTATTTATTAAATGCCAAACCAAGCAAAAAAAAACTGTAGGCCACTCTTTAACCCTCTTATTTATAAAGAGACGTTTAAACGCCAAAAACTATAGTTAAACGGACGCCAATAATTACTTAACTAGCAACGTTTATAAATAAGGGGGATCATATTTATCAAATTCATAATTAAGTATTCATTGACTATAATTTACCCAAGGACAAATAAAAGTTTTCCTAGATTGGGCCTTATCCATATTATGGATGAGCAATGAATACCTACATGCCGCTCCTCGCGCAGACTGCGCATTTGCGCACATATTAGGTAGCTAGGTAATACCTACTGGGCCTACTGCACAATTACTGCCAGGAAGAACGGATGAATCAAAAGGGTTCTGCTTGAGTAATGCAAGAATATTAGCTTAACGAAAATATTAGGCCCCGCTGTGGTAAAATATTGCGATGCAGAAGACTTACAGTTTACGTAGGTAAAGCATAGCACAATCAGCTTATAACGTTCCCACTGCTGGGAACAAGCCTCTCTGGGCAAAAGAGGGAGCTGTAATCCACCGTGACACAGATGTGACATTTTGTTTCCTTTTATAAAGTATCACAGTTGGTTACCTACTATGTTCACATTACAATCTAGCCTATTAGCTAGTAGGTAAGTAATTTAGTTATAGCTTAAACTACCTGTCTATAAAATTAAGAAATCGTCCAATATCGTCTTTCTTATTCACTTTATGTTAAGGTGATGTCACATGCCTTCGAATTTACGGTTCTCTAACATGCCGTTTCCCCCGATTTAGAGCTATGCCACACGGGCGTTGCCAATGCGTTGCGTCGTCGCAGCGCAGTCTTTTTGACGCAGTAAGTACCACACATAGATTTTACATTTCTATGGTACCACACGAGCGCTGCGATGTCGTCGCTCAGGCGTTGCGCTGACGCAACGCATTGTCAACGCCCGTGTGGCATGGCCCTTAGGTATTAAATCTGTATGAATGCCTTACGTATATTGATGCGGTATTTTCCCTCGCCCCTGATGGGCAGCACGAGGAGTTGTCCATCCAGCTTGTAGTCTCCAACCAGCTCCACGGTGCATCTGATCGTTATCGCCTGCTTGCCTTTTGTCAGGTCGTGCCTGTCAAGTGAAAACAAAAGATATTTCACTATAAAGGTACAATTCCGAAGGCGACTGGTTTCTATGCGGCGAGGACATCGTTGCGCAAACTGTAACCATGAATACAGCCATAGAATAGAATAGAATAGAATAGAATACTCTTTATTATGTACACCATATAAATTACAGACATAAATATAGAAATTTTACAATGGGTGACACAATGGGCGGTCTTATCGCTAAAAGCGATCTTTTAAAGACAACCTTAAAGTTATATAACTAGACTAACTAGATATATTTCTATGAATACAGCACTCGATTCTAGACCCCCTAGCGTAGAATAGTTTCGTCGGTTATAAAAAAACATTTTTGCAAAAAAACAACCGACTTAAAAAAAATAACTACAAAGTGATAAATAACTTTAATTTCGGAAGTCGGTGTCGTTAGTTCCGCATTTTCGTTTTTTGACACCGACTTCCGAAATTAAAGTAATTTATCCAATGATTTCAATACGTAAGTAATATATAAGTCAATGAATTTATCACATTGTAGTTTTTTTTTGAAGTCGGTTGTTTTTTTTGCAAAAAAGTTTTTATTTATCACTTTTTAGTTGTACCTACTACACAAATTCAAATAACACTAGTGCATTGAAGAATTGAAGACGCCGACTAGAAAAGTCATCAAAATTCGCATAGAAATGCCGGAGATATGCAGTACATTTATGCATATAACATCGTGCATAAGAATAATTACATAATGTATTATATACTAAAACCTTCCTGAAAGTATGTAGATCACATTAGTGAAAGAATTATCAAAATTGGTTCATTAGTTTTAGAGAAAATCGCGGATATACAAACATACATACCTACATACATACGGGTCGAAAACAGAACCTCCTTTTTTGAAGTCGGTTATAAAAAAGCTGTTTCATAGAAAACTGCAACACCTACGCTGTCACTGCCGGGTGGCAGGGTCTGTAGGTAGGTACTTATTCTATGAAAACGGCAAAAGGTGGCAATGTCGCCATCTATGGAAGCATTGTCATAGTCACATAGAAATGTGGCGTGTCGCGGGCGCGGGCGGTCTGTCCTCTGTCGTAGCGCTCCCTATATAAAAATGTACTCTGTGGTAGCGCTTGCGGCATTGCCACTACGGTTTACGTTGCGTTCGCTTTTAGAATGTACGGTCAGCAACGAAAGTTGGCTAAAACATGGTAAGTACTTGTACACGCAGACAATTGTTTCACACGTAGTGCGTTAGGCACATAAGTCCATACGAATAGCATTAAGTAATAAACAACTTAATTTCTTGACAATAATAGCTCAGTAGTAACTCACAAACATCACAAAAAACGTCTTCCTGTATGAAAATCACAAAATTTTGGATGATAACTAGCAATTTTTTTCGTGTTTAACAACTGGTTTGGAATTACTAAATTGGCTTAGGTAAGGAGAGTGGGAAACAATGTATGGGGTCTGGGCCCACCCTTCAATAGTAACATGTGATATACTGTTGGATAGGGCATTTTAAGCGGAACATTAGTTACTAATAAAACTATGGTCACATGTTAGTACTTTCGGATACGAAGTCTTAAAGTCGTCTCTGTCTAACATAATTATTCTTTATGGATATTTATAAGGTAGAATAGTAATAATACATGTAATTGCACACAACACTGTTACGATGTTGTTCCATTTTCCACAAAACCAATCGAGATGCAGTTCAAAAAAAAAAACAACTGTCGGCTGATTTTTCCAACGCCAGATAATTTTATCGGAGGAATAATTTTGATTTTTTGACTATTTTTCCATACAAAAACTGTCGGATCAGATGTAAATTTTATTCCACGAATAAAAATCATCTGAAGATTGAAAAATCAGCCGACAAAGTTGTATTTTTTTTTTACTTTGTCCCACACTAGGAATTTCTCCTGTATTGTGGGTGCGTTTACAAACAATTAAACTCACATACACAAACAGCCAGACCCGGAACAACTACTTATAGGTCATACAAATATTTGTTCCGTGCGGGAATCGAACCCGCGACACGCAGCGCAGCATTAATCGCTGAACCACTATGCCAACCATGCCGTCCGAGTCTGGGTAACGTTTATCTTATAATGAAGTAAACTACGATCATTAATTGCTTAGATTGGAATCACTTTTATGGCAGTATAAAAGTTAGTATATCTTTGAAAGTACCTTAGTCGTAACACTAAGTTTTATTCTGCATAAAAATGCCTATTCATTCAAGAGTATCTTATTTCTATTGAGAGGTGGGCCCACTATTTCTCATAGTCCTTTCTTCTCTATAATTTTTCAGCAGGCAGCTCAAATGTCGTTTTTTTATCATCACATTATTTCTTACAGGCCTCGTATCCATTATATAATTATGACGCAGGTAAGTACCTACACGAAACTTGACTTGCGACTCAAGACGTTTTCAAATGCCCTTGATCTTTTGTCAAAGGAAGTTTATCTACCTGCTATTTATTAAGAAATACTTAATCTCTAATTAGATTGCTTATTAATGTTATTACTGGCGAATTACAGCCTGACAATACAATAGTAAGAATAGTACCTATTAACCTATGTAGCCAGGAACTCTTTTGTGGCAGGCTGACAATGGTATCTATGTTTACTAAGAATAACTTTAAGAGCTCATTGTCATTTTAGTATCCGGTCATGGTAGTCTCAAGTCTAGATACCTACCTACTTCCACTATGCATATGGCACCTGTTTACACTGTTATACGTACAGTCAGCAACAAAAGTCGATTAACACTGTCATTTTTACATGTTATTAAAATGACAACATTTTTTTTTCAATAAACTGCTTTGTAGCTTTTGACATAATAGCAAAGAGTTTATATTCTTAAAATGTTTCTTCTGCTGCAATTTTGAACAAATATTTTGCTCAATAACTAAGATTAAAAAAAACTGAAGTGTTATTTGACTTTTGTTGCTGACCGTACCAATACATCCATACTAATATTATAAATGCGAATATGTATCTGTCTGTCTGTCTGTTACCTCTTCACCCTTAAACCGCTGAACCGATTTAGATGAAATTTGATATAAAGACAAGTAGTTTGAGTCCCGAGAAAGGACATAGGATACTTTTTATCCCGATATTCCCCCGGGACCGAGACTTATGCAGGTGAAACCACGGGGCACTGCTAGTAAGTAATAAAATATTATAAAATAACTTTGATTTCCAATTTTCAATTTTACTTTCAAAGACATTAATATTGTACCTAATTATAAGTCTTGGGGATTGATTTTGGGGGCAAGTTTAGAACATACTCGTAATTGGAAAAATATTCGAGACACGATTCCCGTGATAAACTATTTACATAATTATGTACGAAACCCTAGGTGCGCGAGTCCGACTCGAAGTTGACCGTTTTTTTTGCTTTTAGGATGCCAATAAACGCGTTTTTCTTTTGTTCGTTCTTTCTTTTCTTGGTATACCGCGACGTCTGTGAAGTTTCCCCAGCGTTAATTGACCCTGTGATATACTGTGGATAAAATCAATGGACTCTAAAGGGAAACCACTTTAAATCCTTACCTAAGATAGATTATTTTACTTAAAGGAAACATTCCTTTATTTTAAAAAATAAACAAAACTGCATTCACAGATTTCTCTACTAGCTTACATAAACCGGGTATCGAACCAGCTAAAAAAACAAAAAAAAAAACACTCGCTATTTTATTTACTAATCGATAGGATTATTGTTCAGGATAAAATCTCTAAAGATCATGAAATCTAACATTCGTTTTATTTTATCATCAATTCTAATATCTAGGACACGTAAACATGAAATAAAATGATTACCTAGCAAGACATTGATACTTGAACTACTTATTTAAAATTACAATTTTGTACACTTTAATAATTTAAATGATAAGTTGTCCGAAATGAGACCCCTCGTTACGGATACATAACTTACTCTGTTTTGAAATTCTCTTCGTGTAGCCTCTGCAGTGTTGTGGTGTATCATATTATGCTCCTTATAATTTTTTTTACCTCAACCCCTCGCTACAGTCTCATAAGTCTTTTTGTAACTAACATTTTATACATGGCCCTCCCACCATACCACTGTAGAGCTAAATTGCAATTCTTGTTGTTTGAAAAGTAAACTCCTAATAAATCGAATTGTTCTTGATACGTCATTATTACACAAAATATGAAATGGAAGCAAAACAAGACAAAATCGATAAAAATGGCCAAAATGATCGTTCATTGCAGTACCGCACCGCAAACAATTTAACTTTTCGTCAGAACGCCTCGTCTAATGTGCATAGAATTATTGTCACCAATTAAACGATTTTCTTATCTAAGTCTTCAACAAGGTACTTAGAGATAAATTAGCAAGCTCTTCATAGAATGTCTTTGGATGTTAGAGTTAAAAGAAAATTATAACATGGCTTTTACTTGTTGAAAGTAAACAGTTCAAGTCTAGGTAATGTTGATTAAAGCCCTTGTGTACTAAATATTAGATTTCATAGATATCTTGTACGACAGACGACTGTAAGACCTAATGTTTCTTGGATAAATTTATCTTTAACATTGGCTGTATCGACTAGTGAAATAAAATAGCGAGTGATAATTTTTTTAATTTTTAGCAAGTTCGATTCCCGGTTTAGGTAAGCTTGTCGAGAAAAAATAAAGGAAAGTTTTTCCTTTCAGTAAAACAATCTATCTAAAGATTTAAAATGGTTTCCCTTCAGGGCCCATTGATTATTTCCACCCTGTTTAGATTAGGTTCACCTATCAACTTAGCATAGGAACTAAAGAGGCAGAACTCTATAGAGTTAAATATGATTCATAGTAAGGTACCTCCCTGCCTACACTCAAATCACAATGTTCTAATACACAATTACATAAACAACAATAAAATTATTTTATCTTTTATGTTTATGGTTAGTTTATGGCTTTTTTTAGTCACAATGGCTGTCCTCGACATCGTAGCGTGTCATGCTCTAGGACAACCGGACATGACAACTGAAGGAGGAAAATGAATTCCTAGGTAAAAATGGAAACTGAGTTAAAGAAAAAGAAAGAAAATACCTTGATTTGCGGTAAACACGACGCAGAAAAAGAACACAAACACATTAAAAGAACAAGTTGCGGGAAAATAATAAAATATGCGTCATATCCACGCATAATGCTACGGCCCAAGCCCCAGCATCGCGCTAGTTTACTAGGGTCAGTCAGACTATCGGGTGAAAAATGAAGAAAAAGCTTTAAAACACACAGCAAAAGTAGTATAACTACCAGCTTGCAACAAATCCGTGTAAAATGGCCAACGGTACAGGATCGCCAATACACTGGGTGGCTGGGACATCGACGCCAAACCTATTACTAGGTATGGATTCAGTGCATGCAGTAATTTCAACGAGGTTGGGCTGGCTGAAATTTTTCATGGGTTATTTAAAAAGTTGCTGGTCAGTTATTTATTTATTTGCTAACATGTAAAACGCTGATTAGGGCCTCATGCATTAAAATTTCATGACACAGTATTAAGACAAGTCCCCTGTAATGGCACTGCAAACATTTCGATCGCAGCACATTTGTCATTGTCGTGTTTTTGCGGTACATTTTGACCGCGCAGGTCTTGCACTTTTTTATGAAACAGCACTTTTTTTTTATAACCGACGATAAGTTTCTACGCGGTGGTCACAATCATGCACTGAATCCATGCTGGTTGCATGTCATGTCCCTGCCAGCCTGTAGGTATATGAAGGCTTTATATACATAACATACATAATCAGCCTATAATGTTCGCACAGCTGGGACACAGGCCTCCTCTCAGTGAGAGGGAGTGGGCCGTAATCCACCACGCAGGCCCAGTGCGGGTTGGCAGATGTCACATGTCTTCGAATTTTTGGTTCTAGGGCATTCCGGTTTCCTCACGATGTTTTCCTTCACCGTTTTGAGGCTTTATATGTATTTGTCAAATATTGAGAGGAGTCTTCTAATGGATTCAGATAATTACAATGGTAAACCTGGACCCAAGATAGCTTTCAAGAGCTACCAAATGCTCTTCTATAGAATATGGAATTCCCTAACCAAATCTAAGAATAAAACCAAGGACCTCGTGTATCGCAGTCGTTCTTACAGCCTCTGCACAAAAGAGGCTGCTAAACAAAAGATAAACAGGCAGCGTCCTTGTAACACCAACATGTCTAATCGGCGAATCAATATTGACTGTACAAATAACTAGAATATCGGAGACCAGTCGCTCCGTGATGACTGCAAATTCCGGGAAAGGTCATACCTATTGTGAGAATATGCGTCACTTCCCGGTTTATCGATTCTCTAGGCCCAAGACCTCTGAAGGCAAGGCGGTTATCACTCAATACCGGACGCTGGCGGCTCCGGTATGCGATGCCGCGGTTTATAACATTGACTGTAGAATTTGAATTTGTATACAAAAACCGCAGGGTATAACACACTGACACCGCATCTCCGTATTGTCTACAGTCAAACTTATAGACCGCAACACCGCACACCGGAGCGGTGTCCGGTGCAGTGTGATAATCGCCTAAGTTTTAATAGCCTATAGGATTGTTGACTACTTACAATGGAAAGTTTCGATAAGTATTACCTATAGTATTAGGTAGTTAATGATTACAAATTTAAACTTGGAGTAGTTACCTCGAAAGGCACAAGTTTAACATGTGCGGCGATACAGTGACACGATACGTACACAAATAACTAGGCTCGAAACAAAATACATATTTGTACACTATAGAAGTCGGTTAAAAATAGGTATAATTTGACACACAAATCTTGAGACTGTTTAACGCGTGCAAGCAATAACATCTAATAAATACCGCAGCTAAATAACAAAAAATAATAGGAGGTACAACCGTACAACATAGAAGGTATGCCTCGACTTGAACCTCTGGCACTGAATGGTGTTTTTGTTTAGTTTGTTGTGTAGTAGGTATCTACTTACCACGTACCTACAAGATATATCCCATTTCAAATGAGACTCGTAATAACTATTGTATTGCACACAACAATAGACGCAAGCAAGTTTACAAAGTACAAATAATTTGTTTATACACACGTTTTGTTGGTGAACTATGAAATGTTCACAGGAAAACAGTTCACCTTTAAAATTAGGAACTGTAGGAGACCTAATGAATTGGGACATAAGCACGTTGCCCTGAACCAAAGAGTCCATTACTAGATAGTAGACATTCATCAGACATGCTTTAGACTTCTTTACTTTGTTATTTAACCATTTATATACACACATATAAACAGACAAGAAGAAAAGAAAAATATTATGTATTATGTACATGTAATGCTTATTTCTTAAGAAATCCCTTCCTGCATACCTGCGATAGGACAGTGGATAAAAATAAATGTAGACAACAAAATACGTAAAATCAATTACAATTCTCTAATTTAAATATAAACATAAGTATAATATGAGAATATACTTACACACATACATATTTTTAAAATAAATATCACAAAAATATATATAATCTTCTTCTACTTAATAAAAATCTTAAATTCACTCACTGACAGACAACGCACATCCTAATCTGGGTCTAGAGTATTATATTATCTGTGTCTGGGTCTAGAAGCATCGTACGAGAGTCATCAAATAACTGGCGAAATAGGGAAATAAACACCTCTGCCTAACCCGTCAGAGAATACAGGTGTGATGTTATGTCAAGTACCTAACAGTGGCGAAGGGTAAATTTATGACAGGTAGGCCGGAGCAAAAAAAAACCCAAAAGAAAATTTCAATGATGAATTGACTATAGAGTGGTTATGTTCTGAATTTTTAAAGGGAAGCCGGTGAGAATCGAGTTGTATGGTACCTTCGCCACTGGTACCTAACACTTATTTAAAAATGTAACTTGTACTCACTTAACGGCATCAACATGGCACCCCTTCATGCCAGTGACCGTGGTATCTTTGAATGTCAGCAATAGACCCCCCTGGTTCCCCTTGATCACATCAAACTGCATGGGGTCCAGGGACTTGACCCCCAGCTCGGGGATGCCCACTGCCATGAAGGGCACGGCCTTCTGTGCTGATGCCAGGATGCAGGCGTTGTCTCCAGACTTGCATGGTGATATGAAGGGAGCTGTGGAAAGAAATGTGGTAAAGTTGTTAGTAAAGGAAGGCTTATTTGACTTTCGAGTGCCTGTATGTGTGAGTATTTAATTTTATAGTTTTTAATCTTGATAGTCAAAAAAATGATTGAAGATTTTTTATTTGCCAGCACATAATTATGAATGTTGCTTGTGACGTCAAAACGATTATACTTGAATCCGTCCAAATCGAATAAATTAATAGTAATTTACGGTTAATAATTATTGACAACTGTCTGTCACTATAACAGACAGACAGACTTAGTATTAGGGTCTCGTTGTCACCCTTAAAACGATTTAGATGAAATATATCAAGGATATTAAGGATTGATAGTTCAATGGGCAATAATCATTAACCATATCAGTATCTCCGTCTCAAAGAGGGGAGGTCTGTGTCCCAGCAGTGGGAACATTATAGGCTGATTATGCTTATGCATTAATCATGGAAACTTATCTTTCGAAGTAAAATTATACAGTATCAGCTACACCATTTTAAAAAGATAACTTTACTAATAGGCAGAACGTAGACGTGATCTGATCACTTATCAATACCTGACGCCGTCTGACGTTATGATCATGTCGTTGATTTATTTTCCTCGGTTAATGGAGCAAGCAAATTACTTTGATAGCTGCTAAAATCTAACACACTTGTTCGGGGATCTTGCTTACGAATATATTGTATAAAAAGCCGACCCGAAGCAATTACAACACATATTCGGCTTTCTTATAGGATGGCAGGGAAGTCGACGCGCAAGCTGTTACCAAGAATTCGAAGTGGAGGTGCTTGGGGGAGGCCTATGTCCAGCAGTGGACGTCTTTCGGCTGAAATGATGATCAGTACATGCTTTTGGACGGCCCTGTGTTGAAATTTTTCGCCAGTTATTTAAAAAAAAACTGTTCCATACATTTTGACCGCATATTGCCCTTTTCGATGAAACTGCTAATTTTTTTTAATATATCCGACGAAAAATGTCTACCATAGGGTGGTTAGAATCAAGTGATGATTTCATGGTTAAAGTTTGCGCGATGTCTCTACCACCATGTACTCGTATATATGTATAACTCACACTTGGTGCGAGCGAGTAAGGACTTTAATATTCTTTGCAAAGAGTTCTCATTTGACCCATTTACCACCAAAACCTATTCTGCACGCAGTCGGCTTAACGCTGACTTTTTTAAAAGTGCATAGTGCTTATATACCTTATATTTGTATTATTTTCTGTCATGCTTGTTAGTGATCCTAAGATTTCTACTACATGTTCTGTTTTTACCCGTGAGAACCTGTAATTGGCTTTATGTCTCATATAATATTGTTATACTTCTGTTATAGCTCTTGGTTCTCCTATAAATAAATAAATAAATATTCTATTTTGCCGCCCGGCTCGCGGCTGTGCCAACCCACGCCAACGCTACAAAAACAGAAGAAAACTCAGTATCTAATCTACCCTTCCTTTGCTACGCCGTCGTCGCCGTAGCGTAGAACTTGGAATATTAGTTTAAAATTGAAACAAAGTCTTTATTATAATGTTAATGCATTTTTTATGCAACGTGCTATACCATACTAATAGTGTTAGGTAGGTGACATTAGGTTTTCATGAACAGTTTAGAAACACCTGGGCGGCTGGGCCTTGGCAATACAACGGTGTTTACCTTTACGATATCAAACAACTTAAACGAAGGCAAGTTTAGTTTCATTTGCGGATTATGTAGTGTAACAATTATTATTACACAGGAAAGCGTTTTACGAGAAAATTTTGGATGGTAAATTATAGAAAAATGAAAATAATTATTTTATTCACTTGCATATTACGAAAAAACTCATTATCTATAAATTACTCGTATCTAGCCATATTATGCAGAAATTTATGTTGAGTTTTCATGAATTACTTGCATTCCGTTCACAACAATATATTTAATTTGAGATATCACAATAAAGGGTTCATTGTTTTAGTAAACAAAAAAAAAAAACAAAAAAAAAATAAGATTTTCACTTACCCAGTCCCGATTTAGCGCCTAAAATAACAGCTAGGAAGCAGAAATACGTCAGTTTGCTCATCATACTGCACTCGATGTATCACAGTGTTCACAGTAGAATCCTGCGCAGGTCTGATGGCCGCCAACTCTGGCCCATGCTTATGTATATGAGAAGTGGGCACGCGCTCGACGTCATTCCTACATTGTCAACAGCACTGGGTTCTGACCACGTTAAGGGGATGTTTATGATTTTCTCTGCAGATTTAAACTGAGTATTCATTTTTTCTTCAACAAGCATATCGCTCTGAAAACTGGTTATGGGACCCTCCTTAAATAAAACAAAGCATTTATTTAAATTAAACCTACTTTTGAATTGTCAAAGGAGTGGGTCAGTCAGAAAGATAAAGGTGGTTGCCCATTGATGATCTCGTACCCTTTTCTGAGATAATAATCAAGTGGGTACCAGATATCTAAACCTAATTATAAAACCTGACCTGATTATAAGACTCAGTTTCGAATAATTCAGCTGGTGTATTGAGTTAAAGTTTTGAGCCCATAGTGTGTTTGTCGTTCCCTCTTCACGAAGAAAAAAAAGGTTTAGGGAAATGCATCCGTTAAAAATAAAATACTTTAAATAAAAACACACAATCATAACTTGAACTTAGGCTTTTCTTATTGCTTTGCATCTATTTACTCTACACCATAAATCACTAAATGCATTACGTTAAACGTTTTAAACATCTTTCTGTTTCTGTCGTTCAAACGACTGATAGAAATGGAGCGATGTTTTAAAGTCGATTAGAGCTAAATGCAGCTAGCGATTTGTAGTGCAAGTGTTACGCTTGATTGCAGGAGAGTAAGAAAGCACGGCATCTACTTATAGGATGAAAATTGTAGATTAACATCCTAAATCTGAGCTTATTTTGCCTTTCCCTCTTTATACTCCGTGTCGAAATCTGGCGACCGCTCGGTCTATTAGTCACCATGCTAGCTTCTCCTTAAGAAACAAGCAAGCACTTCGAAACACAACATGGTCGCGTCACCTTGATCTTGAAATTTGAACTGCGGCGAACAATCACTGCTCAAACGAAACAGATTAACTGCACTTAACACTGATTACTCTACTTATTTCCTGGCATACAGGATACGGGAGATACAATGGTCAGTATCTGGTCAAAAAATACTATGTACTTGTAGAAAATACATGGGTGAATTGGAACGAAACTTACCTACCTTACTTACTTAGTACCTACTTCAAACCTAAGTACCTACTCAGGTTTGAAGTTTCGGTGTTACCTAGTTTGTTGTAGTATACTTATGTGGCTTGGTTTCGCACATGGGCGTAAGGTGAAAAATTTATTCACTTTTCATTACTTTTCTGTTATAATATTGTTCTTGTAGGAAAGAAAACGCCAAACCTCATATTTTGATTAAGGTGTAGAGTTTGTTAAGTTAGGGCTTGTGGAGTTAGAAGCTTGGGTCTTCATGAGATCATAACTTTTTGACAGTGCGAGCCATATGTGGTCTCGTCTTGGCAACATTTTACATGAAAATGTTTTTGATGGGTATTCATTATTTGGTTTTTTGGCAACTTCCTACATTTCCAACGTTAAAATGCTTTTTTCGGTTTGTGGGTCCAGGGATTAGTAACTAAGCCTCCGCTGTCCGTCCGTCCGTCTGTCTGTCAGCGGACTGTATCTCATGAGCGGTAATACGTGGTAGACAGTTGAAATTTTCACAGAGTGTATTTCTATTGCCGATATAACATCAAAAAAAATACGTGTGGCACTCGGGGACTGCCGCGGTAAAGCTATTGCATAGCAACGCACACAAACACCGTGCCGAAGTCTGCCGAACTGATACGACGTAAGACGATGCTTAGGTTTATTTTCGTTACGGAATTTCTTCATTCGGTCGCCGCGCTCAAAGCCCAAGATAAAAGCTATGCAATAGCTTAATAATAAAAATAATATAAAGTAAAAAATGTAAGGGTCCCCCTTTAAGTTTTAACTTTATTTTATTTAATTTTTACATACATAAGTAAGTATAAGAAACGTGTGTAAAAAAATATGTAAGTAGTGTTCCATATTGTACGGTGATTCGCAACCCTTCGGGCGTTTGTGCACTACAGGGATTTTTACTGTCCGGCAGTCCGATTTTTTACGGTCCCATGTTGGCACGCCATAATAAAAAAATAAAATCGGACTGCCCGACGGTAAAATTCCTTGTAGTGCACAATCGCCCTTCGTGTACGAGTCCGACTCGCAAGCGACCGGTTTCTAAAGTTTCGTTCTGACCGACTTCTGCCAGTCGTCAATAAAAATGAATTGCATAAAGGGATATGGACTATGGACTTCGTGATTTAACCTAAACCTTTTCCTGATGAAGTAGTGAGAACAGGTGCCCAGCCAATATAAATAAATTATATTTTATGGTGATTTTATGGCTACGTGATTATGCCACCGTTTGACCAGTGCGACTATATTTAAGTAGGTACTAAGAATATTCATAGAACCAATATGAAGATTAAGGAAAACCTATAAAGGTCACTTGCAAACTATTTTTTTCCGTGGAAATCCTTGGCTGCTGTCCATTTGGAAGAAGCTGAGGAGGATATTATATGATTTTTTTCTAGGTAGTTTCAGTACACATATGTTTCGTAAATCTTTCTAAATCACGCCAAAATGTACTGATTTTGACAGATCTATAAGCGTAAGTTTACGCTAAGTTTCGCCTCTGTATCTTACTAGTCCCATACAAACATAGCTCATATCACGCTTGTCATGTTTGCACGTAATTTGCGCACTTTTGTTGATACGTCATCAAATCTCAGTAACATAGGTACCTAAGTTATGAGTAGTTTTAATTAGGTACCGTAATAAAACTGTGTGACCTACGAGCTGATGATTTCAAATCGAGGTGCATCTGATAAATTTACATCTTTTTAACAAAAGAGGTGAAAGACATAATTATAGTACTAGAAATAGGGACCTATTAGTTCAACCAGGTTTCAGACTGGCTAAAGTAGACTCATCTTTTATGGGGTACTGTTTAAAATGTTATAATAAAATACCTCCCCACATTCTTCAACTGAATGAGACAAAATTCAAGTCTTGTATAAAACGCACACTATGCAGGCAGGCATATTATAAGTTAGGGGATTACATCGCGGATAAAAATGCCTGGCTCAATGCTGGTCCTGCTCCAAAACCACAACTAATTGATTAACACATGAAAATACTGTTGGAGCTGCTGAAGATTGTAAGACTGTCTTTCCATTGTATAAACTAAATTTTCTTTGTATTGTATAATTGCATAGCACAGATGTGAGTTCTATGTACTATAGTGTTACCATTTAGCGGGTAATATGTCTTTCATTGACTTGAATGAGCCCTGGCGGCTGATAGTATGTCATGCTCACACAAATGTCTCGCTGACGGTGGCGTATGTGTTGGATCATTTAGTTCCCTTCAAAATGGTTGAGCTGAATGGTGCTGATCTATGCGTCATGTTCGTGAACGGGCGCCGTCAGTTGGGGCTGGTCATCACTCAGCTGCCTCGGCTTATTTTGAATTATTTTATTTTGAATTGTTGTTTTGTTACTATTTGCTGTACTCTGGACGCTTTTAACGCGTAGTAAGTTTCTTTTTTTTACATCGTTCTCACATAATTATAAATTCAAAATAAATGATGTAACTAATATTTTTGTAAAACTATAATTTAAAAGAGTGTCCATGGAGTTTCTTGCCCGTTCTTCTCCATAGGTACCTACGCTTTGGAATGGGCAAATAGCTTCATATTTTCTGACTGACCGACTTCTTGACAATTCAAAAGTGCCTGTAAATGGTTTAATTGAAATAAAGGTACACCTAGTAAAAGTGGAGTGGTGGTTGACCAATTTTTAAACTCATTGCTTAGGGCATAATAGTGAAAAGGGGTCCACCACCATTGTCCACGTTTGTATTTATGATACTCCGAAACAGGTCTTTCCGGAACCCTTTTAATACTCGTATATGTATTAGGTAGACATATAAGTATGTGTACTGCTACGTGTTTTATGTCGTTTTCTAGTAGGTACTTAGATGAATGTATCCTGAACTTATCTACCTATATAACAACCAACTTTGTACCAACCATATCCAGCGAAAGATCGTCTATACAGTACCAGAAAAAGTTATAAAATAAATTAGTCCTCTAGGTTAGGTTTAATTAGGTTAGGTTAAATAGCGCATGCTTATAATTAAACCTTGATCTTGATATTGGATCTACAATCAAAATTAATTTGTTTCCATTGTCATAATAACAGTTTCCGTTCTTATGAACAATTATTATAATTCGCTGTGAACGCGTTTGTAATTTTGCATAACGTTTGCATGGTGACTCAGATTAAGTGACAATTAAAAAGGTCAACTTATTAGAGCTACGTATAGTACCTATTATAGTCCTCTTCTCCGTATCCAGCGACAGCGACCCAGACTAAGTTTCTTTCCTTTCGTGAGTTCTCTGATGACTAGCAAAGTCAAATATGGTCCTGCAAACCCGTCCACACCGTGCACAGCAGAGCTGATCACTAATCAGCATCATTGTATGTGTCGGTCGGTATACTGCCTGTTGGTCTCGTGGTTGCAAAAGCGACTGCTAAGCTCATGGGTTCGATTCCCAGGTCGGGCAAAGTGTTATTGGGTTTATCCATTAGGAATTTCTCAGTAACAGCCTGGAGTTTGGAAGTTGGCGGTGTGATACCTCCGTGCCTCGGAAAACACATTAAGCCGTTGGCTCTGCGCCCGATTTTTCTCCGGTCGGGTCGAATTGCCGTCCCATTGGACTATGAGAGTGAGGGAAGAGTGCGTGCTCCTGTGTCTGCGCTCGCTCTTGTATGTACAATATAATATTATCTCCCGCGTGAATAGATAGTCTCCATTGAGATTGGCCGCCATGGCTGAAATGCGGTATGCAGGACTATTATGTGTCTGTTGAAAACTTTAGGTGACTTTTGCGTATTTGCCGCTAGAGCTACGTAAGAATATACTGAAAAAGGATGCTTGAAAAACGTGCAATGGCAGAATCAATATCGAAGAAATCGTAATAAGTATTCATTTGAAGAAAATAATAAATTCCCTTAATTGATAAGAGTTTCTCTCTGATTCAGTCTATATTTTTTAAAGGCGAATTACGATAACTCAGTGAATATTTTTTTTGTCAATGCTCTTTCGGGTTTTTGCCTTGAAAAGGCCAATTTAGAGGCTGATATAATATTATTAATTAGTCCGTATTTACTTACTTAAATATTTTATTTATCAGCAAATCTGTGTTGTACCTACCTTGAGAGGTTTTTCCCCAGTTGACGGGTCACAGAATGCAATTTAAAGTGTTTGCGCAAAAACTTGAATTGACATCCAAATAGATTTCTACATAAACGATGCATATTATGCTAATTGTGGTCGCGTTTGTAAAAAAACACAGTTATTTTTAATGCGGATGAGTTTGAGTTTTAAAATCAAGAGTGACGTCATTATAAGTTTACTCGGATGGGGAATATTGTGTTTAAATAAATTATTAACAAATGTTATACTTGCCATACATTACATAAATAAATATAACACAGTTATGAGTAAAGGAACTCATAGTTGTATTTTAGTTATTTAATGCTTTAAGCACAGGCGGACTAAATGCCACCATAACATCCAGTCCTATATTTCCTATATTTTAAATGACACTTCACATTGAACTTAATGTGAAGCAGTAAAGATTTTAATGTTAAGAAAACATCATTACTTCTGTTTGTAAGTAACAAAGTTCGCGGTTATAAAAGTTTTTTGCACCACGTATAGGTACGTAGGTATAACGTCAATATTTACCTGTAGGTACAGACGCCAGCACATCAAGCTACCCGAAACTGTGAAATGTTCCCAATCAACTTTGAACCTTATGCTTCAACCGCGATAAAGTTGAAAATCTATTAAATAAATTTGACAGATTGTAGTAGCTTGATGTGCAGCTGGCGTCTGTACATAGGTGACATAGGTTTCTCTGAACTCCGCGTCGTTACGTCATAGTACTCACAATAGTCATTAACATATTAAATCGTAAAATGTGTGCACGGTAGTGTGCCCTGCCAAGGTTGACAGAACTAGATATTGACTGAGAGCTCGCTTGCTTAGGTACATTTATTCCGGTCTGATCCCCTGAGGCCCCCTCCACCCCCCCTCCTTGATCCCCTGCTAGTTCGTCTTCTATTTTAAACTTTGTCTTTATCCACTTTATGCTAGTACACCTAAACTTCACCCAACCGTTAGCCTCCGACTTACGAGCAGCTGCAAGTCCTCTACAGCAAATTCGTTTTCCTTACCAACATGCTTCAATCCCTACATTGCTAATAATAAAGCTGAAGGGTTTGTTTGTTTGAACGCGCTAATATCTAGAACTACCGATCGGATTTGAGACATTCTTTTTGCATTTGATAGCCCGATTCTTGAGGAAGGCTTGCTCTTACTCTATACTTAACATCACGCTAGGACCTTTGAGAGCCGAGGAAAAGCAAAAAGTCAGAAAAAACTCTAAACGCAAACGAAGTGCCTAATAGCGGGGGCGGGCGATGCGATGCGATGGGGAACAAAACATCTGACGCAGACGAAGTCGCAGGCAGAAGCTAGTCTTTAGAATGATATGTTTGTGTGGTTGTGCATTGACTGTCAGTCCGTCAGTCAAACGAAGTGTTATAAAAAGATTTTTATTTTGAGCATTATAAGAATTGAGTAAAAAAAAAATATGTCCTAGGTTTTGTGAAAAAGTTACACAATGGTAATTTTAATTAGGTAGTTTTGCTTTAGTGTGAAAATACCTAAATACTAAAATAGTTGACACAAATAGGTACCTGCTTACGTTAGAGGTCGCGAAGACAGATAGAATCTTCAAAAATCCTTAGCCTTAACTGATGTTATCTCAATGTTGAGTACCTACCTACAATGTTTTTGAACTTGCCTTGTGAACATTTGTTGCGATCACATAAGTGCTAATACACCTCTCTCCTACCTTTTGCTGTGCCCTACAGGGTCCATAATGATCTAAATTATATACACACATCAAAAGTGTCTAGGGATCAAGCATTTTTATGCGGATTTCTTGAGATTGAGATGTGGCTTTGTAATAAATTTATGATTTTATAAATTTATATGGATCCTTTTTGGTGCATTTCATAATTTGAATCAGGAACTGTGAATCAAATTCGAGTAAAAGATGAAAATCAGCTGTCAATATTTTCCCTATAAAAACATACAACGCATTGAAGACATTATTAGTGCTACTGTTTCCCTACTACTGATTAAAACCAACGTTATTATGGAGCGGCGACGTCATTTAAGCAGGGAAGAAATGCTCAGAGCCGTGGGAATGATAGAAGCTGGTTCCCGGCAACGTACTGTGGCTTTAGCTCTGAATACAAGTCAGAGTGTTATCAGTCGACTTTGGACACGTTACCGAAGCACTGGTACCGTGGCTGAGCGCCATGGAGGACGGTATCGCTGCACCACACGGAGACAAGACCGATACATTCAAATCTTAACTCGAAGAGCTCCAACAATAACCGCCATGATGTTAGCCGTCAGGCTTCATCACTCTTCAGGGAACTTAATTAGCGACCAAACAGTCAGAAACCGCTTGCATGAAGTGAACCTTCATTCCCGAAGACCGCTACGGGTACCACCTATAGCAATGCACAATCGTAGGATTCGATATCAATGGGCTCTTGAACACAGAAATTGGGCAGAAGAACAATGGCGTTTCGTGTGCTTTTCTGATGAGTCTCGTTTTGGTATGAGACCGGATACAAGACGTATACGACACTGGAGAACCCCTGGACGCCAACAGCGATTAAAATCCTGCCAGGAAGTCCATCCTTATAGTGGTGGAACCATCATGGTATGGGCGGGTATTTGGATCGGCGGAAGAACTGAGTTGATTTGGATCAGAGGCAACCTCAACGCTCAAATTTATGCTGAGACGATTGTATCAGACGTCATCGTTCCTCTACAAGTGCAAATCGGTCCCTTATTTCAGTTAATGCATGATAATGCACGACCGCACACCGCAAGAGTTGTAAGACAGACTCTCGCCGCAGCTAACATCAATGTCCTGCCCTGGCCTGCTCAGTCGCCAGACTTGAACCCGATTGAGCATGCATGGGATATGCTACAGAGAAGAGCTCTGCCGAATATGGAGGGTATCCAGTCGCAAGAAGACCTTTTTTTGTTGTTGCAACGAACATGGGCTGCCATTCCACAGCGTGATTTGGATGAACTCATTTTGAGTATGCCAAACCGATGTTCTTGTGTTGTTAGTGTTCGCGGTAGAAACACGGATTATTAATTGTTTAAGATACCCAATAAAATTTTAAAGAAAACTGTTATTTCAGTCTTTTTTTCGAACTTTTGTGTTAGTGGTTCAAATGTCAAAAATCCCTTTATTAGGAAAATGGCAAATTTCTTTATTAATGCAAAGGTGACTTGGTTTATCGTTACTGTGACAAACGAAAACACTTTATTTGATGAATCCTTAAAGAAAATTTTAATTAATATCAATCAGGAGAAAAGTTATTGCAAAAATATATGTTGATCCCTAGACACTTTTGATGTGTGTAGTTACCACCTAAGTACACATTATGGTAAAGCAATAAAGATATTGAGTATTGAGTATTGAGGTCAAATCATGCGTCAGGTGGATGAAACAGTCATAAAACAATAATGCGTGCAAGTAATCACGTAAACCACTTATATTTTTCTTCTAAGTTCGTAATAATTTATGGAATTATTCCAATTTACACCATTTAATTTAACCATTTTTCTTTCTTCTTTCTTTTTTTCTTTCAGTTTTGATAGTTTAATTGGAATGGATACTTTATCATCTGCCTAGCCTTTTCCCAACTATCTTGGGGTCGGCTTCCAGTCTAACCGGATGCAGCTGTGAATACTAGTATTAAACATGGAGCCTGTTTGACTTCCACAACCCAGTTACTGGGGAATACGATACACCTTGGTAAGACTGGTGGTCAGACTGGGCTTCTGACTACCCGTAACGACTGACAATGATCCACGAATGACAGCCGGGACCAACGGCTCAACGTGCTTTCCGAGATACGGAGGGGATCTCAGTATGTAAAGATGGCCACCCATTCACGGACCAACCGCGGCAAACGTAGCTTAACCTGATCGATCGACCCGAGTGGCTGTTGTTTTTAGCCACGAGCCCCTACTTGGAATGGATAGGTACTTTATTATCGGTATAATAAATCAAACTTGGCTCTAATCTTTTCTGTTTATGTTTTCCAACATTTCCATTAGGTATTCGCTACTATTTCTGCCTGTGTTTACTCGTGAATTGGCAAACAAGACTTGTGAAGCAACTTCAACTAGTTACCTATGTACTTATTTATGGTTAAATAACAGCGGATAGGTTAGGTATAAGCGAGCGTTTGTCCCGTACACTCAAACTTACACTTATTTTGGCTTTTGGACACAGAAGAGGTCGAAAAAATTTGTTATCTATTAATAAAACCTCGATCGTAACGTTCCATTCTGTGGTCTGGCCTTTAAAACGTAGTGAGGAGGTTCTCTGTTTCTCCAAAAGTAGTGCGTACGATCATCATCATCCTAAGCCTTTTCTACCTGTCTACTGCTGTACGTATAGAGGAAAATCTTTTTTCCTCTTTCTTACCAAACATAACCTTTTTTCCCCTTTCACACCAAAGGAGGTAAAAGAAGTATCTAAACATAATTTTGGCACAAGGTAGGTATAAGGTATTATATTATATTCCATGGAGTTTCTTGCCCATTCTTCTCCATAGGAACTTACTACGCTTTGGAATGGGCAACTAGCTTCATCTATTTGACTGACCGACCCCTTGGAAATTCAAAAGTGCCTGTAATAGGTTTATTAAAAAAAATGTTTTGACTTTGAGATTATTTTCTCGGAATTTACCTAGCCTAATACTGTTTAGATCATACCTAATTATTCAATCTGAACAGTGCTTCGTACGTAGGTAAGGAGGCAATAGTTCAAGGCAGTTTCATTTGTACGTATGCTTAACATTTTTTTTTTTTTGTGATGAACTGTAGTTAAAAAAAACTTCAACAATAGTAATGGCAACCATATAATTAACTATATTTAATTGATTAAATTTATTTTTTATCCAATTGACACGCTACCTACTTCTATTTGCGGCTTTGTAGGCATTATATACAGCTGTCAAAGAATGATTTGAATTTAGTAGTTAGTCAATTTGTTAAACAAGTAATTTCCCTGGCTTTTACAAATATAAGCTCTATTCTATAACAAGTTTGTTGATGGGGACATTGTCGAACAGCTTGGTGGACTCGGCGACCAGCTTGGAAACGATCGCCTTGACGATAGGTGGCGCCACCTCTTGGAAGATGTCGCGCCAGTTGCTGTTCGCAAATTGGTGGACTGCGTTCGCTGAAAAAGAAAAACAAATAATGATGTGTGTGTGATGTGATTATGAAAAGATGACCCGATGCTAGCTACTGACCAACCATCCATATACAGAGTGGCAGGGAAACTACTGACCAACCATCCATATACAGAGTGGCAGGGAAACTACTGACCAACCATCCAAATACAGAGTGGCAAGGAAACTACTGACCAACCATCCATATACAGAGTGGCAAGGAAACTACTGACCAACCATCCATATACAGAGTGGCAGGGAAACTACTGACCAACCATCCATATACAGAGTGGCAAGGAAACTACTGACCAACCATCCATATACAGAGTGGCAGGGAAACTACTGACCAACCATCCATATACAGAGTGGCAGGGAAACTACTGACCAACCATCCATATACAGAGTGGCAGGGAAACTACTGACCAACCATCCATATACAGAGTGGCAAGGAAACTACTGACCAACCATCCATATACAGAGTGGCAGGGAAACTACTGACCAACCATCCATATACAGAGTGGCAAGGAAACTACTGACCAACCATCCATATACAGAGTGGCAGGGAAACTACTGACCAACCATCCATATACAGAGTGGCAGGGAAACTACTGACCAACCATCCATATACAGAGTGGCAGGGAAACTACTGACCAACCATCCATATACAGAGTGGCAGGGAAACTACTGACCAACCATCCATATACAGAGTGGCAGGGAAACTACTGACCAACCATCCATATACAGAGTGGCAAGGAAACTACTGACCAACCATCCATATACAGAGTGGCAGGGAAAAGATGTCCCAACGCGACGCTAGCTACTGACCAACCATCCATATACAGAGGGGCAGCGACCAAATAGTTACCATGAATGCAGCGCATGGTTCTAGACCACCTAGCGTAGACATTTTTTTTTCGGTTATTAATAAAAAAAAACAGCTGTTTCATTGAAAAGTGCAATAGGTACCTACGCGGTCAAAATATAAGGAACAGCAATTATTTTTAATAACCGACAAAAACTTTAACGCATGTGCATCAATCATGTACTGAATCCATGGTAACAGGTTGCGCGTCGACTGCATTTTGCATGAAAATCATAAAACCTTTTAGAGCGGCTTTTGGTTTAGCGTGTAGAAGAATCCTTCCTTACGGTGAAGAAGGTACAGACGCCAGCACATCAAGCTACCCGAAACTGTCAAATTTACCCAATCAACTTTGAACCTTATGCTTTAGTGATAAAGTTGAAAATCTTTTAAAGAAATTTGACAGATTGTAGTAACATGATGTGCTGGCGTCTGTACGTAGACCCAGATTATGGGTTCACTAATGTTGTACCAAAACTCCATTGACAAATTTTTAGTTTACAACCAACGTTTCGCATATCTACTGTTTATTCCACAAACAACTCATTCCGCAAATGTTATATTTTATAAACACTCGCTTTACAAACATTTATTTGACAAATGCTTTTCTTTACAAACGTTTCGGATGATATTTAATAATTTATACATTTTTCATTTAATATTTAGATTCTTTTGGAAAAATCACGTTTATACAAAATATAATTTTATAATACACTAGCGACTGCATTAAAATCCGGTGGGTAGTTTAAAAGATCTAAACTTACAGACACCGGGAGCGACTTTGTTTTATACTATGTAAAGATTTTCTAAACCAGCCACAACACAAAGTGATCATGACGGTATTTTCCATTTGGGTCAAATAATTTACAGGCAAGTATTTTTTCTATATAATCTAGTCGTTTCTGGCACTCGCCGGCCGCTGCCGCGGCACCGCTCGCTTCGCTCGCTCGGCTCGTGCGTCCATGGTCACAGTTTTAACCTAACCTAACCGAACCATTTTTTATTTTAATAATTAATTTAATCTAACTAGTTTGGTTCCGGTTAGCCCACTAAAAATAGTAAAGAATGAGTTTTAGGAAATTGCGTAATAAAAAAATAATTGTTTGTCAAATAACAAGCTATTAAACAAAAGTTTATCGGGTAATTATTTTGTAAAGTGAATTTTTTGGAAAACTTGTTGTATAATGATGAAACGACAAATCATGTTTTTGCCAATCGTTGTTTGTCAAGTAAAAATTTGTAAATAAATTTTTGGTGAACTGACAGGACACCCCCATTATGGTTTGCATCACTCGATCATGTTCTTAACTGGGATCTATGTATATCACTCCTTGTTTTCAAGTTTCACGTTGTCTCTAGATTGCCAATCTTTTTACATAATTATGAGTAACTAGCTGTTGCCCGCGACTAAGTCTGCGATCCAGAATGAATGATAGCCTACGATCTTGCCCAGGTTGTTCCATTTGTGTGCCAAATTTCATCCAAATCCGTTCAGCTGTTTTACCGTGAAAGCGTAACAAACAAATAAACTCGCTTTCGATTAGTTCGGATTTACGTTGGTGTACTTACAAAGCTGTTTGTTTCCATTGAACAAGTTCTTGAACCTAAAGTGGGCTCCCGTCTTCACCTCGGAGGTGTACTGCCAGTTGGTCACCTCCCAGTACAGGTCGCCGTCCCTCGTCTTCTCCCTCATAACGAACTGGATCTTGACCACAATGTCACCTGGAGTTATATAGAGGGAGTGAGTGGGGATGCATTGAAAGAGCCATTGCGAGTGATAATAAGCTATCACTCCGCTGTGGTACTCCTTTAAGAGGAAATGCGGTCGGAGAGACTTGAAAAAGTCTAAGTAAAAAGTCATAATTCGAGGTTTGGCGGGCGTCTATTTCCTCCTCCAATCTTGGACCAATTTAAGAGATATTTCATAAACTGAATAAGAAGGATATACAGGGTGATTGGAAGATGGGTGCAAAGCTTTAAGGCGAAGATAGTACAGACAATTTAGAACCATTTAAGCCATGGTTGTCTTCAACGAAGTCTTACCAATTTTTTTTTACCTACTTTTTATGTTTTTTATGTCTAATGACACAGAGGCCTAAAACATGTTTTGCTAGATTGTTTACACCTTACTTTAATTAAATAAATTATAAATTAGTTCAGTTATCATTCAATTTGTCCATAAATAAGCAGTTTACTTAAAATTTTGGAAAAAAACAAAAATTTGGTAAAAAAAATTGGTAAGACTTCGTCTAAGACAACAGTGGCTAAAATGGTTCTAAATTGTCTGTACTATCTTCACTTTAAAGCTTTGCACTCATCTTCCAATCACCCTGTATACTGTGTCCCTATGTTTTTATATTTTTTTTCATTAATAGTTGTCAAATTTATAGGTACACTAGGACTCTGTTGACAGCGGTTTAAATCGGCAATTTTTTAAGGATTCTAGTGCTTGTAAAAATAATGTATCATCAAAAAGGAAAACAGGGACATACAAGTAGTTACCATTTATTATTCTGTAAAAAATCATTGCTTTAGGGACACGTACACGGCACGCCCCGGGCATGGCCCGGTCTAACACAAATCATCACTTATGGTCCTCAACCAGAAAGGAAACAGGCGAGAGCGTTTCTATGGAGAAAAGACCACCCGCATTTCCTCTTAAGGTACAATTAATTTAATTAACAGCCTCGTGTTTAGTGTGGAATAGTTTACGCCCGTGGCTTCGACCGCGTCGTATTTCAGTAAAAACTAGCCTACGTCCTTCCTCGCGACATAGACTTCCTCTTGTCTCCTCTCTTTCTTAATACTATTATAACCCTATGTCCGATCTCCCTCTATATTATGTAAATATTATCTTAAAATATCAGAACTTTTACTATGGAACAATCTCTGAAATATGAAAAATCTGCTGTTCTATACAATTTTATCGGGTTAGTATTATACCTACATTTGAATGGAACAGCTGATTGTTTTGATTTGATTTGATCCCATAGAGAACTTATAATAATACGCGATACTCACGGATCTTGATGGTGTATCTCCCGCTGCCCTCGATGGGCATGATGAGCAGCTTCCCCCCGAGGGTATAGTCTCCCACCATCGTCACCGAACACTTGAGTTCCAGGTCTGACTTCTGTGCATGACGTCTGAAAGAGAGCATATGAACTTATTAGAAAGCATCTTGCGATTTAGGTACCTATGCGTAATCAAATCATAGCAGACCACAACTGGACTTATTCCTCTCCAAAATGCACGTCATTTATCTCGATCTAGAGCCACTTTCTCCTAGCTGCTGAATCTAAGTTTAATTACCAAGCATGTCTCGTGTTATGTATGGATGGTGTCCTGCTCTGAGTCTCGAAAATATGATTGATAGACAATAATAGAAGATATGTATCTGCGTGTTGTTCTTATAAACGAGTGAGATATCACACTACAAAGGTTTAAAGATCTTGCTTCAATGTTTTGTTCTGACAACTATGTAATTCGATGTAACCAACGACCAAATGGTCGTTGGATGTAACAGATGAGCAAAAGTGTCAAACTAGAATTATGTTATCAAAGTTAATTAATCATCACTTAGTAACTAATTTATTTTATACTCCACTCAACAAAATAACCGCTTAATAGAGTTTTAATTTACATAAGTATTAAGACGTAATTTAATGAGAATGACGTGTTAATACTTATGTAAATTAGATATAAAGTTTTACGAGAAATTGACAAAAAACCTATGATTACAATGAAATAGGAAGCGTCCACTATTCATTAGACTATTGTTTGAAACTATGGAATTGATACTAATGATAGTCCAAAGGAATAAGACAATAGGGCTTGGAAAGGAGATGACATGTTACCTTACATAATAAGATGACTTAGATCTGTTATTATTGTTTATTAAACGTGCAAATACCTTGCGTTTTAGCGTTTATCTTTTTTGTATGTAAAAAATAATAATACGTATGCAAACGATTAAATTGTACCTATTCAAGAAAAATAACATACCTATAACAGACATCGCGCCTGTATTTAGCCAATTATGTTTAAGTCCCATGTATCATCAACCGAGCACAAATCCAGAGTCCGGGCTGCTACTGAGAAATTCCAGATGGAAAAACCCAACAATACTTTGCCCGACCCGGGAATCAAACCCAGGATCTCAGCAGTAACGCTTGCGACCACTAGACAAACGAGGACTTAGTTAATAAAAAAAAAACAGTCCAATAATTTTTCGAAAGGTCTACGAAAAAACTAAAGGAATTTTTATCTTAAAATTCCATTTAACAAAAACCGAAAATTTTCATGTGCTCGTAATTTTATTGGCTTATGGAGCCAACTCTCATGTTCAGTCTGCCGTTCAAAAATGCAGTAGGTCCATATGGTGGCAGCACAAGCATGTTGGTAAACTCCCAAATAAAATCTTCTCCAAGAAACTTAACGAAAAAATAAACATGCTCTACTTACTTCAACATCAAAACCCTGCAGTGCTTCAATCCTGTCACTGACGTGTTCCTGAAGTCCACATCAAGTCCAGCCTGCGTGGTCTCGACCTGCTCCACATGCATGGGGTCCATGACAGCGATGCCCATGCTGGGCACGCCAGCAGCAAGCAATGGCACTGCTGCCTGCGCCGAGGCCGTCAGGCAGGCTGTGTCTTCTTCCCGACATGGCATGATTGTGGGTCCTGGAAGATGGGATTTGGATATTGAAAGAAAACTTGTTTGATTGTCACAGAATACATGCATATGAAAAAGATATATTATGGTCATGTTGTGGTCGTCGGTTCGAACCCAGGCAGGCATTTATTTTACTTTGTGTAAATTATTTCATCACTAGCAGCGCCCCGCGGTTTCACCCGCATATGTGTCGAGCCCGTGGGAATATCGGGATAAAAACTATCCTATGTCCTTCCCCGGGATGCAATCTATCTCTCTGCCTTTTATCGAAATCCGTTCAGTGGTTTAGGCGTGAAAAGGTAACATACAGACAGACAGACAGAGTTACTTTCGAATTTATAATATTAGTATGGATAAAATAAAATATAAAAATAAATAAAAGTTACGATTAGTTAGGATTAGGATATTTAGGATAGTATAGTATAGATGTGGATTACTGCTCTCAAAACGGTTCAGGAAAACATCGTGAGGAACGGTTTCCTCTTGTCCTAGAACCAAAAATTCCACCAATAATCTCAGACCAACAAAAAAAGATAGACAGCGCGCCGCGAACATTAAAAGTGAAGCCATCTTTTTATCTATGTGTGTATTGAAGGGTTGCCATTTGTTAAATTTTTTCCCTATAATTTGGGGATATTTGTGTGGGTAGGAACTAGTATAATATTGTACGAGTATTGTTGAGTATGGTATAGTACCTCAATTGTTTAGATTTTAGAAGGACTTCTATTAAAAAAAAAACAACTCATATTTTCAATCAACTTTATTAAATATTATTATATTATTTATTTTTAATTTCATTATTAATTGGAAACCTAAAATATTAAATACATATAAAAAGAAAATGGGAATATAACTCGAAGTAAGAAATCATATTTATATGTATACTTAGATTAATCGAATGGGGAAATTTTAAATCGTCTTATGGCAACCCCCGCACTTTATGTCTCTGCTTTTTATGTAGCGGTATCTACAACGCCACATGCAAACAACGCGTCATACTGACGTCACGCAAATCCTGCATCTCGCAAGCAGAGTTTACCGCGCAACTAGCATAGATACAACGGCCCGAAATGAATCACGGGCAGTTGCCCGCCAGACACAACACCCGTCTGGTCGGAGGATCCTCCCTTTTCTATAGAGTATGAGTGAACTTTACACCCTGTTCCTCATACCTCTATACTGGTGACCCCGAACATGAACGTCAGCGCAGCCTTCGTGCAAACACTTCAGCGTGACGTCATCATCATCACTCCCGCAAGCTTTAGAGCGGCGAGTCACCCAGCCAGCCCAGCACCCACGGCTTCAACGGGTATCCTGACCACCAGCATGCAGCGACCGCGCATACCTGGTCATCACCCTCAGCCTCATCAGCAACCTTGGCACAGCACACTGCACCTTCGGCCGGTCTACAAGCAGAGCCCTTAATAAGCCTCTCCTGGTCGACGCCAGCAGTCAGCCTCAACCCGGCGCTATACCTCATCCGACGCACTGGAGCATAACGCAGCGCCACCCCGACTCACTGGGGACATCTTCGCAGACAGTTCCGACTCACCGTGAACTATGCGGCAACCGGTTCCGACTCACTGGAACCTCAGCTGGCCTGGCAAGCATCGCAAGATACAAGACTCAGCCCACTATCGACCTCCGGTCTCCGGGGGGGAGTGATGTAGCGGTATCTACAACGCCACATGCAAACAACGCGTCATACTGACGTCACGCAAATCCTGCATCTCGCAAGCAGAGTTTACCGCGCAACTAGCATAGATACAACGGCCCGAAATGAATCATTGGGCAGTTGCCCGCCAGACACAACACCCGTCTGGTAGGAGGATCCTCCCTTTTCTATAGAGTATGAGTGAACTTTACACCCTGTTCCTCATACCTCTATAGTTCGTTGAGGTTTTTTGTTCCAAGTAACCTAAAATTCATAGATAAATAATAAAGAAACGATGTTATTTCAAGTACTTATAAGTGAAAAGCGATTCCGTGAGACTTTTTGTGTGATTTTGCAACTTTTCACTACACAGGAAGGCATAATTATATTTTTTAAATCTATGTTATCTTGACGACGACTTGTGACAAACTAAGAGCAATGAGCATGGTTTTAGTGTAGGTGTGTGCGTGAGCGTGTATGTTTACTTGCAGGAGCACGGTTTTATGGCTTCACTTTTAATGTTTGCGGCGCGCTGTCTATCTTTTTTTGTTGGTCTGAGCCAATAATACATGTGACATCCTACAACCGACACTGGCCCCGCATGGCGGATAATAGCTCTCGATCTCACAGCGAGCTTAGGAAGCCTGTGTCCCAGCAGTGGGGACTTTATAGGCTGATTATGCTTTGACAAAAAGCTATAATTACAAGCACGACATAGAAATAGTTGGCATCTGCACGTCGTCACTTTGACAAGACTGCTTCCACTCAGCATGATGCTGTGCTATGGGGGACCCACATAACACAGCGCTGATTTTCAATGGTGACCCAATAACGAGCTACGGAAGTCTGTTTCGGGTATTGAGTTGAGTGAAGACACAATAGATTGGTTACAAAGTTGGTTTAAATTACAATAGGTTTTCAACGAATTTGTGGGTATTTTCTCGTGGTCCTACTATTTTGTCCTACCAGTAAGTCCACGAGGGTATGTTATTGCTGTAATGACTTATAGGTACTTATTACCTTTGATTATATAATGTCTAGATAGAGCATCAATTGCGCGCAAACGTGTCAAAAAATACCAGCCAACTGTTGGACTGTAAGTACTTACCCGCCGATTAGTGCCGATCGTACCGCTTTGGTGTCACTACGTATTACGCGCGCTAAGTAATAAACAAATAACAGCGATAAAATGACGGTATGTGCTATTAAACTGTGCCGAAATTATAAAGGAAGGGTAAAAAACACCAAACACATCACATATCATCAGTAAGTAACCAAAAAAACTACGTATTTGTTTTTTGTTTTTATATTTACCAAATTACGCCATATTACGCCATATTTTATCAGTGTTGCCAGTTTCTTTTTCCATTCTCCCAACTTAACGTCCTTTTTTTGTGGGTATATTCGTTGCTTTATGGTTACGTTTATATTATTTAGTTGATGTACTTTTATTATTCGATTTCAAAAATGGTAAAGTTTTTCAATTCGTCTGTACTTTTTTATAATAATATAATGTTCGCGTATAACTTTTTTGTTTATGAGCCCATTTTAATGATTATTGTTGCATTGGGTCCAATAAACTGATTTCAAAGGTGCCAAGAGTAATTTTAATAAGATTAATTTATTCCATTCGTATTATCTGTGATCTTTCATTTGAAATTTCCAAATACAAACTGCCTAAAAAGTTAAATATTCTAATTGAATTAACTTAGCTGATTTAATATAACACAACATTCACACACACAACTCTAATTCAATTAAATAGTGTTTTTTATTTATAAATACAAGTAAATAAAGACACTACTAAAACTGAATAATACTACAAACATACACCTAAAACTTACTTATATTATTTGTATAGTCAATTTTTTTAATATGTGATTTATGGGAGAATTGTAGTAGCTGGTATCATTATTCACGCACACAGAGACATAGATGCACAGTGTAAAACACCGCCCGCACGCACACATGTTTGAAATTGTTGCCTCGTTTTCTTTGTTTTGATTGTAGGGCGACGCTCTATCTAGACATTATATAATCAAAGCTTATTACATAGCATGTGCGCAAGTGCGTAATGCTATTTACCACAATACCCCTTTTAGCGACCTGACTAAAGCTCGGCCGGCATTTTCTGGACTTTAAGTTATATGCAGTACCTAGTTGTTATTTACTTTACTTTCGCAGACTACGAAATAACTATTGCTGATCCATTTGAGGAAATGTTAAAAATAAAAATGAAGTCTATTTGCCAAAACAGTATTGTCGTCACCAAGTTCGTTTGCTTTAACGCACATTTAGCATTACAAAGCCAAGATTGGAAAAAAAAAGGTCAAGTACGAGTCGGACTCGCGCACTGACGACGGCTATGTACTTTGTAGGTAAATAGCTTTAAAATTATTTTATGTAACTACAAATTTATGGTTTTCGGATTTTTTTCATTTACTTGTGCTACAGACATTGCTTCTTGCCAAATTTCATCATTATAGTCAACGGGAAGTACCCTATAGGTTTTGATTTCGGAACATAAACGCCCGTATATTTTGATTGCGTTGCCTTAGAAGTTGGATTTTTTCACTGCTTCGTCTTTGATATTAATTTTAACTTGATAACTCTATGCGTTCCTGAGAAAAGGGTCTTGACTGACGGACAGGCAGACGGACAACGAAGTGTTCATATAAGGGTTCCGTTTTTCCTTTTGAGGTACGGAACCCAAAAAATATAAGGGAAGGAACTACAACGAAATTCACACAAATTGAAGTCAAGATTCCGCAATACCTAAGCTGTTAGAAATTACCCTTTTCATTCAGGATAGTACTGATTGAATTAAAGAAGAGTATTCAAATTATGTTTGAATTGGATACCGTATTCAAATTAAATTGTAAAATTCACATGACGTAATTTACAATTTGACCGTTCTTTTTGAGATTGTCTTCTCAGCCGATATTTTGAGATCAATGTATACAGCATAAAATACCGCCTGGAACCCCGAAGGGGTAGGCAGAGGAAGATTGAATACACCCACATTTAGATACAGTCAGACAGTTTACTAACGTTTACTAAGTTTTCTAACTAAAGAGTTTACTAACTTAGTCTAGAGACTTTTCGATTAATACATAAGGTCCATTTTCACACGTAAACTACACTTACCATCTGTACACTCTGCCAGGCCACAGAGCGCCACACAAACTACCACCACATAGCCCTTCATTATGTTATAAAACATCACTAAATCAAAGATAGCGCGTTAATGCGTGGGCGCAGCAGTGCACTCTCAATATATACTGCGGTCAAATGAACCTTAATGTTGTTAATACCTATAGGTCGGATAAAGATAATTTATTATGGAGTTCCGTGATGAAATTGTTAAACGCTTTTTTGGTTTGGTTTTAGCAACTGCAGAGGGTAGGTACCTATGATTTTGTACCATACATCCATCCATCTAAGATGTATGAGCTATATATGTATACTAGCTGCGCCCCGCGGTTTCACCCGCATAAGTGTCGATCCCGTGGGAATATCGGTATAAAAAATATCTTATGTGTTACTCCTGGTTATAAACTATCTGTGTGCCAAACATTCAAATCCGTTCAGCCGTTTGTGCGTGAAGAAGTAACAAGTTCCTTCATGACACACATAATAGATATCTGAGGTCATCGGAAAACCTGAGACTAGAGATGCCGGTGCATTCCACCAGTTTCTATGACAAATCTTTTACTGTTCAAGCAGTACGGTTATGGAATGACTTGCCCGTGTCGGTAAGGCGTGCTCAATCTTTGTCCACTTTTAAAATTATGATAAAAAAGCACTTTCTCTCTCCTTAAACTTCATCATTATATTTTTCTTTGTTCATGTTTACTATTATATTGTATAATATATATATATGTATATATTTATTTAGATTAGTATAATATACTTTATGTATGTATTTATGGTATTGTGTAAATGGTACACCACTTGTCTGTCCTTCCTCTTTTTAATCCATCCAAAGGTTGTCTTTAAAAGATCGCTTTTAGCGATAAGACCGCCCATTGTGTCACCCATTGTAAAATTTCTATATTTATGTCTGTAATTTATATGGTGTACATAATAAAGAGTATTCTATTGTATTCTAAACATACAAACACACTCACAAACTTTCGCCTTTATAATAATAATGTGATATACTACACACACTATACACTAGCTAGCTATACGCTACATAGCTATATACTAGCTTCTGCTCGCGACTTCGTCCGTGTGAAATTTCACCATCCCCCATTCACCTTCTTAGGGGTAGAATTTCAAAAAACCCTTTTTCAGTGGATACCTACTCTTCACAAAGAACACACCCTCCTTTCATGTCTCTAGGACCAGCGGTTTAGGCTGTGCGTTGAATATCAGTCAGTCAGGACTTTGAATTTTATATATAGGTATAGACGTGGGTATAGATAATATAGTGTGAATTGTGTGTTGATTGACATTTCTTTATTGCTATGTAAATTATTCCCCTAGACTTAACAGGTCTAAAATAGTTTGGTAATGTAGGTTTATACTAAATCTATGGTAGGTCTACGTTAAATTAGGTATACGGTAAGTAGCAGCAGACCAGTTGAAGTCTAGGATAACCCTGACAAAAAAGAAAAACCGGCCCTAATGCTCGATGACATAAGTAATATGATTGTATGGTGCAGAACCCTTAACGTCAGCTCTCGCTTCTCGCTTCACAAAAGATTGAAATATAATATATAGGAAAGATAATAAATTATGTCACTGTGGTCATCATTTCATAATCAATAAGTCAATTAGTAATACCTAATTCTATATAATGAGTACGTTGACAAACAAATGCATGAATGTGTAAACAAACATCGTCGAGCGTGCTTTATTTATAAGTTCAATCAAAATACGCATTAGGTCAGTTTTGAATGTCAAGTTTTTTGCGCAAATTATTCTGCTCTGGATCATAGAATCGAAATTACTTAAAACAAAAATATAATCTAAGAGCACTCGATATTGTCATTCTGTTTGGTTTTAATGATCACGATTACTTACTTATTTAAACCGAGATATTAGGTACACATGGGTGGACATCGCAAAAACAAAACTTATTATTGCTTATACCGGGTGGATAAATGAGCTGTTTGTTTTCTATTAATAAAATTAAAATTTATTCGAGAACGTCCATCGGTCTCTTACTAAACTTCTACTATATCCGACGATCCTGCATACTTATCTCTTTTGTTGTTGTTTTGGCACCAGGAGGCCTACCACAAACTCTTAACGCGATCCATTTTAGGACCTAAACTGAACTGTTCTTCTAATTCGTACCATGACGTCAGTTTAACGATTCAGTTTAGACCGTGCCATCTGCTGACAGCGATTGTCCCAAACTGAGTCGCAAGTTTCGGTTTCATTCATACTTGTTTGGTACCATGACGTCCATAGAGCAGCTCAAGCGATGCAGTTTAGGAACCTAAACTGAAATGTCTTGTTTTTGAATCGTTTTTAATTAGATCATGGTAGGCCACCTGTTACCATTCAAGGTCACAACATGCGCGTCGATGATGACCCCTGCCAGCCTGTATACCAATATTGTACCTGTATTTTTTAAAGGTCATGTTCTAACCCAAGTATTATCTAATGGGACTCGAGGCAGGATTGGAGACACAAGCCATGGATTTAGGATCGCATTATGGGTACATATTTTATGTTAGGAGTTGCCTGCAAGTAAGTTAGTCCTTATCTTGTGTGGATCAGCAGAGTAGGGCTAATAAACTCAATATTAACATTGTATAGGTACTTTTAACATTATTATAACCACGTGCCACAATACCAACAAAGTATTAAAAACAAACAAAGGCTGAGTGACGACAGTTTTCACCTCACGCATCCAGGAAGTGCCGAACTTGCCATAAAGAGCGCTCATAATTGGACGTATACACAGACAGTCGATTATACCGTCGCGTCATCGTCAGCAGTAGGTACCTACGGAATTATCAAGTTAAAGGGTAAGTAAGTCTTCCTGGTTCAATCAGAAGGCGTGTGTCGGATGGTTCCGTTGTTTGTTGCCCTTGAAAGAAAGTGTGAATTCTGTGAAGAAGGGCGCAGGTTTATGAAATGTCAAATATCATTGATTACCTAAAGACATTCAAGATTTTTGTTTTATTTAAGTACTTGTTGAGCACCTTCAACTAAAAAAAACTAAAAAAAAAAACACTACAAAGTGATAAATAACTTTAATTTCGGAGATCGGTGTCGTTGGTTCCGCATTTTCGTTTTTTGACACCGACTTCCGAAATTACAGTTATTTATCACTTTGTAGGGTTTTTTTTGTAAAAAGTTTTTATTTTTCACTTTTTAGTTATACCTACCCCACACAAATTCAGTTAACACTAGTGCATTGAAGAATTGAAGACACCGACTAGAAGAATCATCAAAATTCGCATAGAAATGTCGGAGATGCAGTACATTTATGCATATAACTTCGTACATAAGAATAATCACCTAATGTATTATATACTAAAACCTGAAAGTATGTAGATCACATTAATGAAAGAATTATCAAAATCGGTTCATTAGTTTTTGAGAAAATCGCGGACATACAAACATACACACATACGGGTCGAATACAAAACCTCCTTTTTTGAAGTCGGTTAAAAAGTGTGTGTGGTTTGTACTACTTAGCTACACAAAAAATAAAAATTACAATATAATCTGTCGTTATCCTATAGTACTCCCCTAGTACAATAGGTTAATACGTGCAATATGGCTGATTCCATATCGATCCGTATTATTTTGATTTTTCCTACTGAACCACAACCACAAAAAACGCAATTCATAAAATGCTGCACGCAAATGTAATTTTATAACTAGGATGTTTAAATTCACAATAGCAACCTGACATGGCTTACCATAAGCTTTCGGTATCTAAAGAAAAACATCGACCTATCATAACGAAAACTGGTCTTTAATAATCTGGCTAGAATTGCCAACAAGCACAGAGGCCTCTTCACTAAATGTACCTTGTGGGGACACCAGTGACGTCACGGACCTCGCCGACTTCGGATATAATTAGGAGGTCACAATTTCGAGTGACTACCGCTAAATGTACCTTACCAAGACACCGACACTCTGGAATCTTTACTAAATATACCCTATTTCAATAATGGCGAAATTGGTGCATAGTGAGAGTATTTAGGGTGGAGAACACAGAACAGTTAAAGAGCATCTGTTCTGTGGTGGAGAATACCACGTGGCGGGTTTAAGTTGGTTTACAAACAATAATAATAGGACGTAGTCGACGTAACCTCTATTTATTTCTGTCTACAGGGTTTAAAGGAACCTAACACGAAGGAGATGACGGGGGCTCGTTCGCTCGCTTTGCTCGCTCACTTGAGCCCCCGTCATCCCCTTCGAACCCACCTGTCCGAGTCGGGGTGCCTCAAGTCCCGAGACCGCTTCGCTCGCTCTTGCATCCTAAGTTCTCATTGCGTTTTACTATGTCGAGATAGATGAATGTACAGAATATTAAAAATATATTTAGCATGGTAACATTAGGTACAGCACCGAAACGCGTAATGCCCGACGTTTCACAACCTGCCAAATCCTTTACTCTGCACTCGTACGTAGGTATTTTGCTTTGCAAATGGCGAGCATAATGTATAGTACTACAGAGAATGTCTGTGTTGATATACGAGTACATTTTGCTCTATAATGTAACGAGCACAAAAGCGGTCCAGCACAGACTATGGATGTCTGTGGTCATATACAGTCTGGCATTACACGGCCGGGTATATTTAGTAGTACGTAATCATGCAAAGGTAGGTCCTAATTATACCCGATTAAGATACTCCAACTCGGGTATATTTAGTAGTTAGAAATTTCGAAAGCCTCATGCTAACTATACCCAACCAAAACCCCATGGGGAGTTTCCACAAGGTACTCTTCAACTAAATGAGAAGAAATTTAAAACATGCATTAAACGCACACTATGTAGACAAGCATATTATAAGTTGGATGATTATATTGTAGATAAAAATGCATGGCTAAATGCTGGTCCTGCTCCACAGGCACCTGGGCTCACTAGTTAAAATTTTCAATATTTGGAAGAGGTGCTTCCCTTTTTCTCTTTTTTTTTTTGTTTCTGACATTACGATCTCAATGTTAATTTTTATTTTTTATTCAATCAAGTTTAATTTGTTTAATACATCAATACTAAACACTTTTTGCTGTTTGGTAGTAAACAATTTTAATCATCTTTTAAATAAATTGCAATCTATAGTTTTGTATAATTTAGATGCATTTTTTTCAATTTTGTAAATGTAAGAACCATGGATCCGTTTATTATGATTTTTTGATGTTGACTTGAAAGAGCAGGGCAGTTGAGAATGTGTCATGCTCACTTAAATGTCTCACTGATGGTGGCGCGTGTGTTGGATCGTTCGGTTCCCTACAAAATGGTTGAGCTGGACGGTGCTGATCCACGCGTCATGTTCGTGAACGGGCGCCGTCGGTTGAGACTGGTCATCTCTTAACTGCCAAGGCTTATTTTTAATCTTATATTTTGAATTGTTTCTTCACTTGTTTTTTTTTTTACATTGTTCTCACATATAGAAGCATCAAGAATAATGTACACAGGATTTTGTAATATCTTGATTTAAAAGAGTGTCCATGGAGTTTCTTGCCCGTTCTTCTCCATAGAGATCTACGTTTTGGAATGGGCAACTAGCTTCAACTTTCTGACTAACTGACTGACTATTTAATTTTGACAATTCAAAAGTGCCTGTACATGGTTTAATTGAAATAAATGATTTGATTTGATTGATTTGTACCTACATTTAGTAAAGACGCAGCACAGAGCAAGCGTGGGAACGGGGAATTGATATTCATCGGTTTGTTTAACCTATGTTTATTTGTCTTGCATTAGCAAACGATCGACGAAACAAATTTCAATCTCGAGAAATTGATGACATTATGTAGGCAGTATGAGTGGCGGATTATAGCCTACTCCCTCTCCCAGAGAGGACGCCTGTGTCTCAGCCGTGGGAACGTCGCCGTCGTTTCGCCGTGGGTGCATACGGCTTGTTAAATTTTACAATATTTACCTGCCCCTGCTGTTAATAAATACCAGAGAAAATTGTATAAAACTACAATTTTGTATCAGACAAAGCTCCATCTATATACGACTCCATATACCTCGTAAGTATATAACAGCCTTGTTTATCGATCGTCATCAGCAGAGATTGATAAAAACATCAACGTAGTGTTTACTCGGACTTATAGAGGGCGTTACTTGTTTAAAGTGGCGGAGCTGTGTAGGTTAGGTAGTCTCCTTGCTTGCTTTTTCCATATGCACTATACAGATGATCGAATGAGAACTTTTAATAAATGGTAAACAAACTGGACTTCCCGAAAGAATAAAGCCCGGGCAATGTCACTAAGTGCTATATTGAAAAAAAATTGGTTTTTATATTTCGTGTAACTTGTTAAGTATGTGGAATAGGGATTTAACATTTTGGTATATGTTTTTTGACTCTTTGGTCTAGTATTTTGTAAAAGGAATATACGATTCAATGAATTTTTCTCGATACAAAAAAATTGCGAAGTTATATCTATTTTTTTACTTTTTTCGATATCACGGCGTAACGCTTAAGAGCATTGACTTATAATATAATTATTACTTTGAAATCATTGCTTAAGAGTTATTCAATGGAATTTTTCATTTACACTCACATTAGTCACATTATAGCTACCTATCCCTCTTCTTTTGCGTTTCAAAAGTAATTGCATCACTTTCGCTCGCTTAGTAGGTTTTCGAGGATTTTAGATTTTTGAGGTAGTGCCTTAAAAGAGTACCTACTTAGGTAGACCAAAGATATGGATCTATCGATTTTCATCGAAATGCCCAACTCAGCGGACCTATCAATTCGCCAGCAGTTGGGTCACACGAGAATTGATGTGTTACCTACTTACCAACTATTGAGTTCTTGACAACATACCTTTGAAAAAAACAGTGTCCTTCTACCCATCACGCTTCATTACGCACTAGACTGGTTTTATGTACCTACCTACCTACTTTGAAAAAAAAAAACACGGAACATAATAGTCCAGTTTTAAAAGTCAACTGTTAATAATTAGCAACAATTAATCACGTCTGCTTTTATTATAATGTGTACAGTCAACAAAAGAGATAAGTATTTAATTTTATAAACGAGCTGTTTGTTTTCTATTAATAAAATTAAATTTTATTCGAGAACATCCATCGGTTTCTTAATAAACTTCAACGTCCCTGGTTACTTATCTCTTTTGGTAACTGTACAAAGGTTACCTATTCATAATAAGTAATTATAATAAATTATTGAAAACACCAGCTTGTTGTCAACGCGAGGTATAAACATGATTAGGCCGGTATTTAGTAGGCAAGACTAGTTTTTTTATACGAAAAGAAGATATAAAATTTCCGTGATACTAGGTATCTACTACTAATATTATTTAAATAAATCATATAATAATAATAATTATAAGCCCCACCGCCGTATCTCTACGTTGACGTCGTGGTGGGGCTTGCGCGCTCCGAACTCTGAGGCCTATGCAGGAAGAGTTTACTTTGCCGGAACAGGTCTAGGGTGAGGATCCAGACCAAGAGAGAAAGAGAAACCCGCAGGGCAGCATGTGGCGAGTTGTTGGGCAGTAGCGACCCCACGGACCCTATCTCCCGGGAGAAGTCTTGTTGCTCACCTCTAGGTTGCCTTTATTGGCCGGCTAGAGAGAACAATGACGAGAAACAGAGCTCCCACCTCATTCTTGCCTTTATTGGCCGGCTTGAGTGGAGATTCGCAAGAGCAAACGTGCTCGGAGGAAGGAAGTATTCCAGTAAGATGCTGGTAGGGATCTTGACCGTACTTCCGGGATTGTCCTGATAGCCGCGGAATACCTCTCCACTCCTCATAAGCACCTCAGGACGTGTTGCCCCCTTGTCGCTACAATACTATGTGCTAGCGACCATTTCCGAGGGCCCATTATTGAGTGTGCAAGTCACCCCCTAGGGTCATAGTTCCTCCATAGTTCTTGGTAACCAGTCTACTTTAGCCAACCAAACATATAGTCCTACTTTTTATTTTTCCATATTCTACAATAGTCCTACACCAACCGGGGGTTATCCTTGGTTGGGTGCACTTGCATAGTGCATACAGGGATAATCGTCGGTTGGTGCCGCAGTTCATTAAAATTTCCTAAGGGGCTTCTGCGAGTTGGCTTCGGCCCCTCGTACGCCTTGAAAAAGACCCCATTATCCCGAGATATGTAAAACCATAAAAATAATAATTATAAAGACCGTGGTTGTCACTACTTCGGAGCTAAACAATTTTTTTTAGGGGCTTGTGGCTAAGTAATATCAGCCGCACAGGTCGATCGATCAGGTTAAGCTACGCTTGCCGCGGTTGATCTCTGGATGAGTGACCATATATTTACGAGTCCGCGTATCACTGGTCAGTTTCCCTCAGTCGTCAGTTTATTTAATTCGCCAGTTTCGTTGATTAGCCAGTTTCACTGATTCGTCAGTTTTCCCGATTAGACAGTTGTGTTTACTCGACAGTTTCCAGTCATACCAAGACCCCTCCGTGCCTCGGAAAGCACGTTAAGCCGTTGGTCCCGGCTGTCATTCGTGGATCTTTGACAGTCGTTACGGGTGGTCAGAAGCCCGAAAATCTGACAACCACTCTTACCAAGGGGTATCGTATTACCCAGTAACTGGTTTGTGGAGGTCAGATAGTCAGTCGCTCCATGTAAAATACTGGTATTCAGCTGCATCCGGTTAGACTGGAAGCCGACCCCAACATAGTTGGGAAAAGGCTAGGCAGATGATGATGATGGAACATTGAAAATGAGTTGTAAGTAATGTTTGTTCATTCGTTGGAGTTGCCAAACTTAAAAAATATGGGATAGAAGTATATTTAATAAGTAGGTGCCTTAATGCGAAAAGTCCTGAAGTCCACTTTTGAACTGTGAGCAAAACAAGCACAAAAATAAATTCTGAAAAAATAAGTTTAAAAACCCGACTACTGAAAAGGATGAAACAAGAAAGTACCTTCCCATGGTGGCTTTGGCCATAAGCTATGGTAGCATACCATAGCTTATACTCGTAAGTATTTTAGTAGAGCGGCATGCAATCACGGGAAGGTACCTTCTTGTTTCATCCTTTTCAGTAGTCGGGTTTTAGTTTTGAAACTTATTTTTTATTTAATTGTTTTGGAGTTTATTTCAGTAATATTTATGTTTTTGAAATGTGCTAATTAAGCTCTTTCATTTGATACCCAACACGACATGATTAAAAAAAATATATTTTTAGGTCATGACTTTATTGCCGCTAGAGGGCGCCATATTCAATTTAATGTGACGTCATATAGCCTATAACCAGCAGATGGTCAAGACGCTTCCAAGGATCTCTCATTTGTCAAATTATAACAAGCAGTTTAGAAGTTATGAGGGAACAGATGAACATACATACATACATACCGGTCAAAATCATAACCCTCCTTTTTACTTCGCCGTAGTCGGGTAAAAAGGATTTGAATGTGTCATAGAAATAAAAAACATACCACCAAATCATAGAACAAAATATGCTTTTTATTTATTTAATTTTTTTTAATTGAGTAAGTAAGTATAAAATAAAACTTTTATGTGATAACACTGCCCGACCTGAAAATCGAACCCAAGACCTCATGCTCAATATTTACTTAACTTTAAATCACACAAAGAATATTATGGGCACAAAGATCGATCGTTCAAACCGACAAAGAACGTTAATCACCAAACTATGAAGCAATGGCCATAACTTAAACATAGCTAAATAGGTACGGCACGGCTACATATCAAGCTATACATAACCAGTAAAGCTGACTTTTGACTCTACGAAAAACCTATACAATGCGAGGTCAACTAAAACTGGAAATTATAGCTTGATGTGTCGCCGTGGGTACTATAACGAGTTAACCCAGTAATAGTAACTACCTCGTATATCAAGATCATCGGCGTACGTGACTGTTTAGACGTAGTCTAATGAGTGACTATTGATTTTATTATAATTTGTTTTGATATAGAATGGAATAAGGTAATTTGGTACAAAACCAGTTGTTATAAAAAGCTAATACAGTCATTAATTTAAGTTTTACATCGCAAATTTAACTACTTACCTACATCGTTGGTTTCATCAACTCACTACACGTTCAATTAATTAATTTTGTCATTTAATTCCCGGTTAAGTATTTAGATTTCAAACAAGATAATGTTCATGTTTATTAAAATAATAAGTACCTAAGTAAATAATAACTTATACTTAATTAAATAATAACTTATACCTAATTAAATAAAAAATTAAATCCTAACTTAACTAAAACTATACACAAACTAAAATATAGCGTCGAAAAATTCATCCGCATCACTGTCGACTGGTAATGTACCCAAGAGACTGGCGGCATTACCACGTTGTATGGCAATGCTTAGCCTCTGGCCCAGGTAAAAGCCAGCCCTTGGGTCACGGGAAGTGTCAACCAGCCGTTACGAAATTTCCTTTCCTTCTACATTAAATTTTCTTCGATGCATGCTCAGAATCGATGTCTGTCAAACAAAGAGTTTTCCATAATGAACAGCCCGTTTACTAACTTTAGCCTAGAATAACCTGTCCATTATTCTAGGGTAAACTTTAAGTTTGCGGTATGCACCAAATAGCGAAGCGTCCGTTTTGAACTACATTCATGTAGCCATAATTATGCATATGGTATATCGAAAGTAATTGCCCGGAAATCTAAACTAAGTAATATTATAAATGGGTAAAGTATGTTTGTTTGTAGAGGTAATCTCTGGAAGTACTGATCCAATTACAAGAAATATTTCACTGATATTGCAGTATATTGTTGTCCTTTCAATAGAACCTATAGTTGAATTCCACGCGGACGGAAGTCGTGGACAGAAGCTAATCGCTTATAATACTTTTTTACTGCCTCTATCCTCAGTGCGTAACTTCGTGGATTTTATTACTATTTAACCGACTTCAAAAAAAGAAGGAGGTTATCAATTCGGTTGTATTTTTTTTTTTTTTTTTTAATGTTTGTTACCTCAGTACGCCGTCATTTATAAACCGATTTGGAAAATTCTTCTTTTATTTGAAAACATATACTTTCAGATTGGTCCCATTTTCATCAGGTCAGGATCTGATGATGGGATCTTGGAGAAATCGAACGAACTCTTCAAATATTATAGGCATACCTATAGCGATTTGGGTATTTTTTATAGTAACTCGTGCATTTGCTCTCGGAAAGCACCATTTGGTGAAGTGGAACTGATGATGAAGACCACAGATGGCCACCGGAACTACTCAATAGGCGATGAGCAAGTTGACACTAGGCTATTGTAACTTCGTCCATTAGTTCCTGAAACATGCAGCTGACAGGACAGGTAGGTCATGAATCCATATTTTCATATTTTTTTTGTTTTTAGGGTTCCGTACCTCAAAAGGAAAAACGGAACCCATAAAAGATCACTTTGTTGTCCATCAGTCTGTCTGTCAAGACCGTTTATCTCATATACTCAGGTCTACAGTCCGTTGATGTTGTGAAAAAATCAAACTTCTAAGTTAACGTAAAAAAATTATACGGCCGTTTATGCCGCAAAAAATGTATATTTCGACACTCTCAAGGGAATCAAAATTTATAGGATATTCCCGTTGACCTAGAATCATGAAACTTGGCAAGAAGCATTTGTCATGTAGCACAAGTAAAAGAAAAAATCCGAAAACCATAACATTGTAGTTATATTATACCTACCCTCGGTGTGCGAGTCCGACTCGCACTTGACCGTTTTTTTCATATTGAGGCTTGGGCTTACCCAAAATGATCAAATGCCCATAAATTAAAAAACTTACAACCGATCGTTTAAAATTAAATGCCTTTTGTCGCTAGTTTTTTTCTTAAATTATAGCTATCAAACGCGATCGTAAAAAAAACTTGTATTTTTAACGGCTTTCGATTATAATAATCAAACCATAATAAAACATTATTTTTTCACGACAGGTGCGTCATTTTATTCAAACAAAAATTATTAAAGATATGAGGAACTTCACCAAATCGGAATGCGAAGATTTTTAATAAAATTATTAACTTTTTTATAGAAACAAAAATTTCGGTTTTTATGAAGGAGTTATTTTTAACAATTTTATTTCGTTTAGTAGCCATATCTAAAGTTTATACCCATTAGCTACCCAATAGCTAGCTTAACCAACGTCGTCAGCATACTAAAGAGCAAGCCTATTTTCTGTAATGAGCTGAATATGATGTTCTAGCAATGAATATGACGAGGAGAGATCTTGCTTCCACTTTCTGACTAACTAACCGACTCCTTTACAATCCAAAAGTGCCTGTTAAGCATTTAATGATGTCATCTCCCTTAGCGACAGTCAAAAAGTATACATCATTTTGGGTTGGCGCCTGCCGCCTATATTCCGAGAAATATTCGAATTTATTTGCATAACCTGACTACATTTCATAAATAGTAAACATATTATTATTCCTACCAGACCGGCCTAGCATCTCTATCCCTGTCACGTAGGCCGTATAAAGTACCGCCTGACGTCACAACCACTGCCTATGACGTAGGCCCTCTCATTTAAACCTATCAACAGTCATCGTGGAAACTTTTATGGGGTTATCTGCTTATTTATCTTTCTTTTTCTTTTTTTTTTGTTCTTTTCTTTTTTGGATACCGTGTCACTTAGGCTTTGTGTTATAATTTTTAAAACTGGAAGCACACAAGACATTTTCTAGAACCAATTGTACAGACGCCAGCACATCAAGCTACTACAATCTGTCAAATTTCTTTAAGAGATTTTCAACTTTATCGCTAAAGCATAACGTTCAAAGTTGATTGGGAAAATTTGACAGTTTCGGGTAGCTTGATGTGCTGGCGTCTGTACATTCGGTAACACCAAAAGTTATTGCGTTTAATAAACACGTGAAATTTCTAGTTCACCCGTTCCACCCCATCGCATCGCATCGCCTCTCTGCGCTATTACTTCCTTCTCGCTGAGAGTTCTTTCTGACTTTTTTTCGGTTTGGTCGGTTCCTAAGATCCTAGCGGACCCCCTTTAATTTGTAACTTAATTTTCCTTTATTTAATTTGTAAGTATATATAAGTATTGGTTTAATATTTTTATAAAAAAACACATAACAAAACTATTTAGAAATATAAAAAATAGTGGCCCATCGGCATCAGAAACAAGGTCCGAGCTGCTGGTGGTGAGGGCTCTAGAGAGGAACCTCCTCACTATACGTGCCGTGTCCAGAAGTACTCCAGAAGTGTCCTGAAGTTCTAAGCCAACCCAGCCGCGCAATGAGAGCTTCCAGAAGTGTGGGTCGAGCGTCTCCGCTAATAGACCATTTACTGTAACGATATCGGTACAATGATTGCAGAGTCCACGTTCCACATGTCGACAACCTCGTGTGCTAAGTCAAGGGACTTGATTTTTTATCTTTCTCAGCTTTCACGAGATTCTCGCCATGAGGGACAGCGATATTAACAATCATTGCACGCGGGCGCTCTCGTCGATCTATCACCTCAATATTTGACTCGGACACCCTTTGGTACGGAACCCTAAAAACTATAGAAGAAAAATGTCTCCAAGTAAGTAGTATCAATGTCATTCAACTATGCGTGATGAGGAATCGTACGTGATTCCTTTGCTTGAATAGTAATGTCATAATTTACCCGTCACGTAGGCCCAGTGGACTACGGACTACGCGTCTCTGACGTCACATATGACGGAGATCCTCCCATAGATTCACCACATGATCATGCTGACACGGTTTTAAAGCACCTTAATATTAGATACTGAGAATAAATCGATTTAGGTCACAAAAATAGCTTCTATGTATTAAGAATTGTCAATTCCTGCACCTTTTTCCTGTTGCGTGAAAACTTTTATTACTTTCCTCCTTGTTTACGGGACTTCTAAGAATGCTTTAATTTGGGAACTTATTCACATTTAATTAACAGATTTTATTTAATATCTCGCTTCTCTCTAGTCATTAATCAATTGCTATTTTGATTGATTGATTATCACTGACCGTTTTCCGTGACAAGAATATTCTTTCTGTATAACAACTCCGCAGTGCGATAACTAATAGGTACTGTATAGTACGAAGTCAATGTGCCGCAAACGCGTTGATGTCTTTTCTTCTATCAATTGAAACTATATTCGTGACTTGATTTTTTAAATGTATAATATTGATAGAAATATCAAGAACTAATTAAAAATGATCTTATTCGAGATTCGTGATTTTTATCAGCGGTTTCACACAGTTCTGAGGATGTCCAACTGGTTTTCAGATCATGAGTCATCCGCAGACCACGAATCAAACACGTGTAAATCATAACATAAATAAAAAAAAATTAAAAAAAAAATGATCTCTCTCAAAGTACAACAAAAACTTAATCGTTGTAGTTACAGTACAATTTAATAAGGTATTTGATGGTTGTACAGCAGCCCTTAATTGATGATCTACCAGCTCCCAAACTAAGTCAAGCTTGTATTGTGGGAGTTAGTGGTTCTTAAGATGCAGGGCTTGCATAGACACAACTTTGTGGCCTAGAAATTGACTTCCAACACTTTACAGTAAATAAATTAAATTAAAATGTTGAAACATACATAGAACACGAAAATTATTTATTACAGAGCATGCCTACCACCATAGGAAAAAGAGACTTCATGTATGTAGGTAAGTATCAAAACAGCACAGCAACCCAATTTAAAAAAAAAATAGTTATATAAAAATGGTTCTTCACATTCAGAGTAGGTACATTTATGAACAACTACTTTAGTGCATGCCCTGCCCTTCACAGGGCTAATGTAATGCGATACAGTTCAGGGCAGTTACGAGCAAGGTCAGGGCGACGCTATACATAATAAGACTCATTAAATAGCTAACGATTATAACTATACCGCTGGATCTGGAGATTTAGATTAGTCTTTAACTAAGCCCCACCAGAAAAAGCCTATATCAGTAGACAGTGACACTGATTGAACTTTGATCTACCAACGATGCTGCTTAACCATGGCTTCAACCTCGAGCAAGCCAATTCTCGTTATTAAAAACGTTCAAAATCTAGTCGCACTCTGATTTCAGCGTCAACCATCAATGACAAAAACATGTCAAAATGAATTAATCTAAACGTGAGATATAATAATAGAATTTGACAGATTGAGTCTGAGATTAGAATGCGAACGTTCTTGAAAATACGGAAATTATCCATCATGTCGAGATAGCGTTACGCTTTTCTCACAATTATGTCCGAAGCTGGAATTGTTTCTGTGAAACAGCCATAAAGCTAGTACGAGAGGGAAATGTAAATATTTTTTTATATCAAAACAAAATATTCTTGTTTGTGGTTACGCAACAGAGTAAACAACTCATAAACACTTACACTTAAGTAGTTCTCCACTTCTGGTAAATATTACCATAGTTCTGGTTTCCAGGAACCAGTAAAACACAACGCAAAAGAGTAGCCTGGGTAAAGTAGATAAGGCAGAGATTAAAACAGAAGAAGAACTAGCAGGGGATCGAGGAGGGGGGGTGGAGGGGGGTTCAGGGGATCAGACTGGAATAAATCACATTAACCGCCACACACAACTAACACAAACACACACACATCACACACACACATCACATTAACTGATAAAAAATAAAATAAGATATTTCGAAGCCATAAAACTAACTTAACCTGCATCAGCATCCTCCTATGTTCTCCCAATTTGAAGTCTACGTAGTATATGTCTTCTCTTCCAGCCATAGGTATTTCTATTAGCTGTTGTTTTGGTGTTCGGTAACTATTATATAATCTTGTATCTGCGCTGAAGTTGATACTTAGGTTAAAAGTGTCTCCGGTCAGAACGTACTCCTTCGTTAAACTTTAATAGATGTGATTTCGAGGCTTCATTAAAAACTGACTGCTGTTGCTTGGGACGAGGTGTACGACACACTGTAGACACGAATGTCGACAATAAAGTGGACATCTTCTATAAAACAATAAAAGAAATAATTGATGAATTCACGCCACTCTCGCGCATACGTAACCATCGATATCCCGTAAATGGTATAACAGTCCGTTCATTAAATGTTTAAAAGAAAAAGCTAAATATCATAATCGTTTAAAAAAATACAAGGATTTGATGGATAAGTATACGTATGAGTGGCTCAGAGATAGATGTGAGTTTATGATCAGAGTGTCTCCGGAATTTCAAAAATAATGCTGCTGGGGCAACAGCAGCATTTTGATATTTTATCCGGGACCTTAGCATCAACCAAAATTAAAATTCAGTTGAGCATGTGCAACCATTCGACTAATAATAATTAGTCTAATGGCAGCATATTATTTTATAGTTTATTTATAATTTTAACTAGCTCATGAATACATTGTGCATGCTATGTTCACTATTTTAGGGCATGCACTGCTGTTTTTTTTTAGTGAAAACTTCTTTAGGCGCGTTGGGTTTTTTTTGAAATGGGAAAAAACCATTGAACTCGCGACACTGTTACCGTAACCGACACCGCACGTTCGGATGTGTTCGGCTGTCCTCGGGATGTACTTGGTTTTAATGTATTTCCGATATGTCAGTGAGTGATGGCAAAGTATTCTGTTTGTGTTTTGTTCATATGACGATTCAAAAAATACACACGTAATATTGTTAAATTTTTCACTTCTGTCGATACTCCCGGAGTGCCACTTTTTTTTTTGTTGAAGTTTACCTTGTATGTAAGTTATTTCATATTGCCCGATTTGTGAAACAATAATTTAAAAAAAAACATTATCTACCAATTACCACTATTAACGAACAAGACGAACCGATTTCACATCTCGGATTCTATTTCATAAAACAAAACTAAGAACATAGAAAAAACATACAAGAATATACTTAAGAATGTAAATAAGTCCATGAACAGTGAACCCAATAAAAACAACATTTGCCTTAATTTTCAATAAACCCAATCTAAACAAACAACACAGTACAATGTCACGGTCACGTTAAGTCAATAAATTAATTAATGACTTCCTAATCGACGAACTGATTGAGATGATCAGTTACTATCAACTTAATATTGCTATCGATCATAAAAGACACCTGAAAACATCTTGTTATTGTGTTGAGTCTTGAGTCAGTGTTGTTGTTATACTGAAATCAACTATTAAAAGTTGAAATTTAATCCTGTAAGTAAGGTATTAAAGCTCCGTGTGAAAAAACTCACTCTCAAAATTGCAGCCGCCATCGCTGCAATAAATTTCAGAAAGCAAAATTCCTATGTCCCGCTTAAAAGGCATGGAAAGGTGTCGCAGATTTTACACATGGGACATTTAAACTTTGTCTTTACTTTACGGAACGCGTCCGAAAACATCATAAGCCATTGTGTATTTGAGCCATGGTAACACCATTTAATTAAGGATTCTTTAGTTATTATTCAGTTTACCACAAAATCAATTTAAAAATACGTATATAATAGTGCACATCCAGGACGTGAGCTGCATCATGTTACTAAGCAACGAAATACCAAATAGACCATAAAATAGCACGCATGTGTTGTCCGTTTCTAAAGTATCTTATTAAAATGTAAACTAATGGATCTGAATATGTACCTGTATAAAATAAGAATTTCTGGTTTTAGTATAAAGATTCTCGAACAGAAAAATTAAAGAATTTTTTATTTTAAATCACCATAAAGATTTTCATTTTTCATATGACAGTCAAGATAAATTTTATAACTTACATTTTTTTAACTGTAATGATTTTCAATTGCAATTTAATAAAGTTATTCAAAAAATAATCGTGGAGAAAAAGTGGTAAGATATAAAACAGAAACCTAAATGCGATGAATGTGTTACTAATTCTCTTTAATGACCACAGACATAGATCTACAATGTCTGTGTTAATGACTGATTGTGTAAGAATTTAACCTGAACAGGGTTTGTTTACACATTCAGCAGATGCTTTTTGTAATAGACCATAGATGCGCCGGCGCCAGTTCAAAATGACCTTCCGGAGACCTTGGCAGTGACTAAAGAGTATGTAATCACTCCAGTATGTTCTGCAGTGACTCCAAGCTCGACTCACCGCTGCATGCACGTCGCATACTAATTACGTATTACATTCTTTGTGCTTCATCATTTTGGCGGTGTAATAAAGATGACTAAACTTGTTAAATTCGCTTTTGTTTAAGGCGACTGCATGACCTAAAGCGCAGTCACTGTCGGACTGCATAGAAAAGAAAGAGAAGCGCGTTGAAACAATGGTGGTAATTTATTGCAAATATGAAGGAATTATCTATTTACAAAAACTATTTAATAATAAATAATCTATCACTGAATGCAATTTGGCATTAGAAATTTAATGGTATATTTTGAATTATAATTAAAATTGTTAATGAAGGGATAAACTGCTTTTAAAGACAATTAAGAGGTGTATTAGAACGTTTTTTTTTTGCATTAATGTATATTTAATTATGATTTGAGTTCCATCACTGTATTAAAATAAGAATTGAAAATATTTTTTTTTCTCTGGTCAAAATTATTTACGGTTTAAGAGATACACTGCTTTAAAAAACCAACTTTTTGACCGTTTTCTGAAACCTCCGCCTTTTTTTAAAGCTGCTTTTTTTAATGTTGTAATTTAATTGCACAGGATTGGTGTTTGCATTCCAAATATTGTGGAGATTACGTAGGTTGTCCTAGGTTTTTTCATGTTTGTAAGTCTTAGCAATGTGTCTTGATAAGACCATGTGTTGCTCTCATAAATCATAATCTTTTACAATATATGTAAAGAACTTGATGTACATCTTCTTTATAACAACGCTTCTTCATTATGATTCATGTGTGGAGTTACCGACATAACTTGCAGAGTAAGCAAGCTGAAGTGGCAGTTTGCTGGCCATGTTTGTCGAAGGACCGATGGCCGGTGGAGCAGACGAGTCCTGGAGTGGAGACCGCGTATTGGCAAGCGTAGTGTGGGACGCCTCCCAGCTAGATGAACCGAGGACCTTGAAAAGGTGGCTGGGGCAGACTGGATGCGGAAGGCGGAGGACAGGGTTTTGTGGCGCAGCCTGAGAGAGGTTTATGTCCAGCAGTGGACTGCGATAGGCTGAGTTGATTGATTGATTATTAATTTATAAGTCATGTTAAACTTTAATTCGCTGTAAACGGATGGTTTTTCCCATCCTTATCCATTGAACATTCCTCCTTCTCTCCTTAAAATATCCTGTAGTCTAGTTACACTCTTATTAATATTAGTCATCTTCTTCACTCATAGCTATTAACTTATAATTATTTCATCTACAAAACAATGCTAACAGATGATTTAATTCTCAATGCCTGACCTCCAGCACCCATAAGGAAACCATACTGCTTTCATTAGTTATGAATATCGCAACACGGATGCTGCCTGGTGTAATTTTCACTGTGGTGTAATTGATACAACATCCTATTGTTGGTGTATTTTCATATTAAGATAGAAATAAATAAACATCTACAGAGCTAAACAGTCTCCAAACTTAGAGATACTTCCGAATCTGAAATGAAAAGGTAACTATGTCCTGGTTAATTTATTAATACATCCATAGTACACATGACATGATAATTATGTTGCGCCGACCGGCGACCCCATTTTTTTCCCAATTTCTTTTTACTTACCATCTGTCGCGAATCTGAAACGGCTATTGCCACGATTATATTTATACGTGTAATATTATAGGATACGTAAGATAGGTTGTATAATTTTCTCTGGGTATTCTACTGCCCCTCTGAAAGTCTCAAACGCCCACGAGGGAGCGTTAAAGCCCACGTTGAAAACCAATGGTGTAAAACGAGCAAAAAGTGAGTCTGTATACCTACGGGTCAACAAATTTTGAAATAAGTAATGATAATATAAAATGGGGGCTGTCCTTGAGTGCACTTGCATAGTGCATATAGGGATTATCGTCGGTTGGTGCCGCATTTCATTAAAATTTCCAAAGGGGCCTCTGCGAGTTGGCTTCGGCCCCTCGTACGCCTTCCAAAGGAGCGGGACCCCATGGTCCCTAGATATGTAAATCAAAAAATATAATAGATGAATATCTCGAAAAAAAAACTCACAACCTATAATTATTCTCACTGACGGATTCAATCACGAATATTCACTTTACTCACTATACTTAGTGCCTATATTATGTGCACGCGTCTAAAGAGAATTAATTGTGATTGATGTCTTACATCACAGGTATAATTGATACATTTCATTCATGAGCATGTTCACGTAGGCTAGGTGCGGTATCTTTCAGGCCGGACACTGGATTTCTTTCTGCTTTCAAAAATACAAAATACAACTATCAATGAATGTAGTGAACTATAATGAGTTTTTTTTAATGATAAACAAAACAATAACGATAGCGCGAAATATGATATCAATATTTTTAAACAAACCGCTGTAATTTATACTTTTAGGTACATACGATTCATGTTATAATAAAAAAACAGAAACACGGCATTCTTTCTTAAAAACCAGTCTATGGAATTACTGTATTGGGAAATTGCATGATAGCGTATAGGGATATGTTAAAAATGCAGAAAAATACTTTCAGTAATACTTCGAAGTAGGTAAACCACAGGAGGATGACTCAGTAACCTTCACTCGCCAGAAGAATTAGATCATATACTTAAAAAGCGTATGAAGATAGCAACTCTACTAGAACAATTCATAGAAACAAACTTAAAAGTTCAAGGTGAATGTTAGTTTACGTATTTTGCTTGTTTTAAGTAAACAAGGACAACATGAATGTGAACTAAAGTTTTCCACTTTTAATACAGTTTTCGAAATCAACGAGTTTGAGTACCTTGTGTACAAGTCTGTGACACAGTAAATAGATAAGAACAGAAGGTGCATTTCATACAATATACACGCAAGCATATTAAACAAGGTGGTGGTGTAATTAAAATGACTGCAAACCTGAAACATTTTTTAAATATAGTTAATTTTAATGAATTTAATTAATTGAATTTCAATTCAATTAATTTTATGTGTTTGTGATTTGTATGTTGGGACTTGGTGCTTTTTTAATAAATAAATATAATCATCACTATGTACCACTTTTGATTGTTTTTTTTTTCGGTTTCAGTGTTGGTCCTATTATTAAAGTTATTCATAATAATTAATGTATAGGTAGCTACAATAAACCCTTTTCAGGTTTTGTAGGCACTCATTATTACCGCCCCATAGTACACCACTACACTATGGAATGAACGGACGAAATTCTGCACTATTACTTCTTCAATTCTCAAAAAAAAAAGTCATTTATTCAAATTAGGCTGAGAATCAGCAATTTTCGAACGTCAAAATTACATAAATAGTCCCCCAAAACGGCCGCCCTTCACCACTTCCTAGTGCTTTCGCTGGGAAGAAGCAGTGGCGCAACAAACTCCCCAGCAGCACAGCAGTCTGTTCAGTTAGAAAAAAAAACTTGCTTATGTACAATACTGCCGTGCTAAACGCAAAAGCGGTATCTCAGAAACAGCCAGTTTTGAGAAAATTGAAGTTTTGCTTTTATTCTCTAGTGATTTGAGGTAAAGCTGAGATAGGGAACACTTCTCTAAGGACTTTTTTATTAAGATACCGCTACTTGGCTTAACTCATTGGATGCACAATTTCTTAAGCTATCCAATGCTAGAAAAACCAACTTTACGATATTTTTTGAGATACCTCTAATATTAACAACATATAACAACGGAACCTATAATTTTATTTAATATAGCGATTAGTTAATATAATGAACGATTGATATAATTTTATAATAACTAATTTTTATAAGCATAACATACATTCAATATAAAATCGTTTGACATACCACTCAAAAGATATAAAACTTATTTAGACTAATATGATGAATTATTATTTATTTAATAAATATTTAAAAGTATTTTTTCTTTGTTTTATTCTTTGTAAGTTCTATCGTAGTTATAGGTAATAGTAACCTAAGTAGATATTAAACATAACTAGTAACTGATTACCACCTGCGCTAAGATAGGTCGACGGAGCCCCGCTTCGCGGGGCTCCTATTTCTGGGTGGTTTAAAAAAAAATAACCACGAAGGCTAAGGCGGGAGCTCCGCTCCGCTGCGCTCCCGCCTTAGCCTTCTAACCTAACCTATCCGAGTCGGGGTACTCTGAGTCGGGGTACCATAATGACGTTTTTTATATACTTATATTAAACGTTAGACCAAATGATTTTCGATTACATAAACGTTATATCAAACAACGTTATACTACTTAAGTTTTAGAATAAATAAATGTTATATGTAAAGAAATTATATCTACAGTTGGTATATCTCACGTTGATTATATCTTATGAACGATAATAAAATGAAATTAGACCAAATGAGTTTATACGTTATGAGACGCACCCATTTATTTCAATTAAACCATGTACAGGCACTTTTGAATTGTCAAAATTAAATAGTCGGTCAGTTAGTCAGAAAGTTGAAGCTAGTTGCCCATTCCAAAACGTAGATCTCTATGGAGAAGAACGGGCAAGAAACTCCATGGATACTCTTTTAAATCAAGATATTACAAAATCCTGGGTACATTATTCTTGTTGCTTCTATATGTGAGAACAATGTAAAAAAAACACACAAATGAAGAAACAATTCAAAATATAAGTTTAAAAATAAGCCATGGCAGTTAAGAGATGACCAGTCTCAACCGACGGCGCCCGTTCACGAACATGACGCGTGGATCAGCACCAACCTAGCTCTGAGCTCAACCATTGCCATACTATCTATATTAACTTCCAATAATACAACCGCAGACGTACTTACTTCACCATGAAGAATCTTAATAATATATTGTGTTTATATTGCTTTTGAAATCAAGCGTTTAGGTCGAAGATGCAATGCCTTGGCATGATCGCGTATACTTGGCCATTAAGGTAATAATGAAGTCTTTGCCTATTTAAGTTATCAGTTTACATAAACATCGTTGCCTAGGTACATCGTTTTATTGTAATAATACACACAAGTGAGTCTGATCATTATTACTTACTATGTAGTATTACTATAACCTACACCAACATCGATGTACTTGACAATGACATACCTAAGTGAAAAACATGTCATCAAAATAGTGTATTTTTCCACTAGTGGTCTGCCAATATACACAGTAGTTCATGGTTTTTTATTAGGAAAGGTGATCGATAGCCTTAAGAAAAATACATTATAAGTCATGGTAAGAGGAAAAATCATCATACCTGGTAGAGAGTTCGTGATTGCATACATGTAGTATCGTACAGTCCTCTAGACCATGGCGACCAATCTCTTTGGAGACTAACCTTCGGCGCGGGAAATATTATATAGCACAAGTATATGCGCAGACACAAGTGCACTTCTTCTTTCTTTCGTGTCGACGGCACTCTTCTTCGATATTTTAAATTGTGAACTCACTGTTCCCTCACTCTCATAGTCGACCGGAGAGAGATCAGGCGCAGGACCAACGGCTTAACGTGTTTTCCGAGGCACTGAGATGGTAGTATCATGCTCAATATGTTAAGTCAATTCCCATCGGAAAAAAATAATAACGTGCCAAGTGCAGAACCTTTCCTAAGGCGGTGGAACCCTATATACTTACATGTAGAACGATGGAGCAAACACACAAAAACATCCACTGGTACATCTCGACTTGCGTGGGAGCACAAAAACATCAATTGCTTCGCGGATGTTCCTCCACATTGTCTATGCGACAAACAAATCGTCCGTGACAAATATATATCATCGAGTTCTGATTGTTCTGAATACCCCAGTTTTTGTAGAACTTTGTGTTTGTCAAGTGATGATTTGCGCTTGCGCGTGGCAATTGTTTACATTCGAATTTACTGGGACACCTTACAAGATTAGTGTTTTACTGTCTCTAAGGGGTGCTACACACTTTTTCGGGTCAAGACGTTCTTTTCGACAATATTTGTTGAATCGAAGTCGACCTGAAGCAATTACTACATATATTCTCCGTTTATACTCCGTTCGGCATCTACGCTGACCTGAACAAGTGAGTAGCGCCCCTTAGGTACCTTATCAGAGTCCCCCAAAGTTTATTCCAAAGAACTTTTCCATAACTAATTGTTATGGCAATTTTCCAAACGCAATGCAAGATCTAAATTGACATTATTTCCCTTTTTGTGGTCCTTCGTTTCTTGATACTCGGGCTAACTGGATAATCATCTGATCACGAACGTATAGTTGTTAAAAACTAAGAACAAAGCTGACACCATGCACACATCCAGACTTTAGGCTGCTTCCGAGACATTTCTGACGGAAAAACCCAATGACACTTTATCCGACCTAGGAATCGAACCCAGCTAGGACTTCATGCTCAGCAGTAACGCTTGCGACCACTAGACCATCGAGGAGATATACCTCCCTTAAAATATTCCTCGGCACCCATGGTGACCCCCCAACTTCTTGGGCTGCGACCGCGCCTGGCTGATACTCGCTATACAATCTATAAACACGCTTTTCTAGTTTTTACCGACTTCACAAAAAGGAGGAGGTACTATGTTCGGCTGTTTGTATGTTTTTTTTTTTTTTTTTGTATGTTTGTTCATCGATTACTCCGCCAATTGTCGACAGATTTTCAAAATTCTTTTTTTGTTCGAAAGTAGATAGTGCTGAGGTGGTCCCATTGTCACCAAGTTAGGATCTGATGATGGGATCTTAGAGAAATCGAGGGCAACCCTCAAATTTTATAGGCTTACTTATGGTTTTTTCGCATATTTTATGAAGTATCTTGTGTATTTGCGTATGGTTGTCACCATCTCAGGTAGCTGCGCTGATGATGGAAGGTACAACTCCTTAACAGTAAGAAGTTACTCGAACAGGCAAGGACTGTTTTAGTAAATTGTTTTGATATTTGATTGGGCATTTGCCACATTTGGTCTCATGATCATCAAGTCATGACCTGATGCTGCAGTCAGGATAGTCTGCAGAGTACCTAACTCCTCGACAACTAACAGCAGATATATCGTGTTTAGGCTCATTGAAAAGGGCTCGATGTGTGGATAAACGTAATGTTAATGAGGAACACCGAAGTACATAGAGACCTGATGCTGAAGCCAGGAGCATCAGAAAAAGTACAAACCTTGAAATTACAGCACCGTAGTCGTGTTTGGGCTCATTTTAAACAGGACTAAATTTTAAGTTCAATGCAATGTTGACATAAGTTTGGCCTGATGCTGCAGCCAGGATTATCAGCATCTAGTCTAATTAATGAATAAGGTATGCTGCAGAGGTGGTCCCATATAAATTTTATGAACTTTGCTTGGGTAGTTTTGGAATTAGCGTCAACAATACGTTTGTTTTCCACTTAGTTTATATTGATGATGTTTATCTTCCTGTCACTAGCAAGTAGTGTTATATGAATTTGTATGGGGTAGGTACAACTAAAAAGCGAAAAATAAAAACTTTTTTACAAAAAAAACAACCGACTTCCAAAAGAAAAACACTACAAAGTGAAAAATAACTTTAATTTCGGAAGTCGGTGTCAAAAAAACGAAAATGTGGAACCAACGACACCGACTTCCGAAATTAAAGTTATTTTTCACTTTGTAGTGTTTTTCTTTTGGATGTCGGTTGTTTTTTTTGTAAAAAAGTTTTTTACTTTTAACCTTTAACATGGTCTGTTGACATCAGTATTTTTTTTTGTTAATATACTTAAATGTAAATATTTTTTTTTTTTTGTTATATGAAAAAAGATGGTACCAATACCTATTTTTCGTTAGTACGTACCTACTAAATGGGTACACAGTTTACAAGGTGGCAGGAATATAGACGCGTAAATTGAAACCATGAATTCAGCACAATATTGTAGACAAAAAAAACGCGCGTAGAAAATTTTCGTCGTTTTTAACAATAGGTACCTATTCAAAATGTTAAAGTAGTGTACACGACGCAGTCTATGTAATCGTTAAATAAAAAAATAATAATGTTAAAATGCGATCTTTTGCAGACCATCTTAATTTTATTATTACCTATTTAAAATTATTTTAATCTACGTTGCAGTTATAGTTTTTTTTAGTTACAGGTACTCGAAACGTTTGACGCGTCTACTACTAAAGAAAAAAACTTACTATACAGATTTCAGATGCTCATGATGAAAAATATGAACCACTTTCGATGTATATTTGATACAATAGTAGATACACCACATATCACCATCTCTGGCTATCACAACGCAAAATTAAACTAAGCAAAATTATTTATTACAATTATTAATTTTTGAATAAACTCTGCTTACTACGTCCAACATAATGTGAGCCGCCCTTCCCCTCTTTCCCTTACCACGTTTGGTTACAGGCAGGAAAAGCGAACAGTAACAAACAGGTCACAGAAAAATGGTTAATTAGTTGTGAATTAGTGGTCGTGCCGGCACGTAGGTTTTGTTGCGCAACGTATAAAAGGCTATAGTGACCCACAGGCGCACAGTCGGAAACAAGTCTTGATAACGATAACACATATTTATTATAAAGAAATTTTAAGTAAGAAAGATGAAAGTGCAGTTGTGTCTCGTTTTAAGTTTCGTCGCCTGCGCGTACTCTGGGTCGCTGCGTGAGTTTTCATTTATCTTTTTTATAAATTAAGGCAGGGTTTTCATTTTATTTATTACGATTTACTTAGGAAAGGTAGAATGTCTTTCAGTCTGACATAAAAAAAGTATTACCTAGTAATATAGTCATTATAGATTTTTTTTTCATTTTCATCTTTATACAAAAATAATTACATAGATACTTACATTAAGTACATGTTAATTTATTTATTATTTAAATCTAGTTTAATTAATCAACGAAAATGACTTCATGGGAAATAGAGAATATGATGGGAATTCTCCTGACGCAACACATACATAAATAAACATACATTACAATTATTTACAATTTAATTCGGAGTGTCGGAAAGTCGCGCGCATTCAGTTATTCAATGAACGTGTACACACGGCTACACATCAAGCTATACATTTCCAGCTTTAGCTGACCCCGCATTGTATAGGTTTTTCTTACAATCAAAAGTCAGCTTATACTGGTTATGTATTACTTGATGTGTAGCCGTGTGTACAATGAGACTAATTATCGTAATTCTCTAATATAAACACAAGTCGCGTTGTGAGAACTAGGCTTTATTACATATTATTTACTCGCTTACGAAGAATGTTTAAAAAAAAAAATTCATAGTTATCTTTTTTTTTAAATGATTAGGATGGCTTGTGCATATTATTATGTATTACAGCTGAAGAGCCTTTAATAGACTAGGTATACTCCCAGACTGGTTCATGTCTATATTCACAGCAAATCTTTGGGCATAAAAAAGGTTTCTTAGAAACTTACAGCACTTCCTTTAGACTTCTTTCACGAATAATAACATATTTTACAAGAATAACAGCAACATTACCGGTTCAGACTATCCTAAAAAAATGGTTTCGTTACATATTTCAATTTAATTGTGGGTCTGCTAATCGAGTTTATTACGAAAACCTCATTTCATAATAAGTAGGGTTTCAGGAACCAATACAAACCATTTCAGGTTTAATGGCACAAAACAAACATAAACCTGTATTAAGACTGTATAAATAATTTAAAAAAAGGTACACTAATCACTGTTAACGAAGACTTGTTTTCATTATTATTCTAAAAGTACCTATTCTAAAGTAAAGCGCTCTATCAAAAGCACTCTGAAAGACTTTATGAAAAATAAAAAATCCATATATTATTCATATTATGTCCTTTATTTCATTATATACACATAAATTATATTTTTAAATATTAGGATTTAAAAAATATAAAAACATTAAAAAATATAAAAAATAGTAGCCAACCGGTATCGGGAACAGGGTCCAAGCTAGCGGCGGTCAGGGCTCCAGAGAGAGGAACCTTCTAACAATGCGGGCCGTGTCCAGAAGTACCGCTTTCTGAATCAAGCCCTTGATCCAGTTGCCCAACGAGAGCCTCCTCAGGTGTTGGTCGAGGCTCTTGGCTATTAACCCATTGTCTGTCACGACTATCGGCACAAAGATCGCCGAGTCCACATCCCACATGTCATTATTATTATTACCTATTTATATCTTTATTTGTGTTCCATAATTTACAATAGCTTAAAGCTAATGTAAAAATGAAACCTGTAGGGCAGTTTTTTTTAATTAAAAAAAAATAGAAAACAATTCAATTTTGTAACAATTTGTTACATAAACCCACAGCATAAACCCTTGTAATATTTTATTGTAATTTGTGATTGTAAGATCCTAAATTAGTTTTACAATTTCAGCTAATTCATAGGTCTTGCACAAGGTAACAGACACTACAGTTTCAGAGGAAACTGCAGTAGGGTCACGACTTGAATCATGAGTCAATTTTAATTACTTACACTGAATCTTGATCTTGAAAATCCTTCTCCTTCTTGCAACCATTCATCTAAAAGTTGGTAGTTTTAGCAATTAAAGCATCACTGCATTCTTGAGCGCTGTTGTAATTACTAGTGATGACTTTAGGATATGAAAGTGACAAATAATTTTTAATTATAGGCTTTTTGTAACATTTTCTGTTTGACCCCGTCGTATCTTCGACAAGACTGATGAACCACATGTATTGATGAACCACAGTATGACCTGTTGAAACTAGGCTTAAATAACAATATCCGTTATAACAATTTCCATTAACATTACGGATATTGAAACGTTATTATTACTTATGACTATTACAGTAGGACGTTCAACACATCAGATTGCATAGGCAGCTACTGCTTGCGAAAGAACGCCGGTTTATTGAAACGCCGGTTGCTCTTGATAATTTTAAATAACACCACTTTCTTTAACAATTCGCTTTTGTGATAGTTGTTGCCGGACACTCGAACTTGGGCCACGGTCAAAACATTTTGTTTTCGAAATCGAAAACGCATTCTTTTATCGAAGCAGTTGCGTTTAGCTGATAAGACGCTTCACTAGAGTGAAGATTCATGTTTTGTTTCTTTCCACGTTTACACTACACGGAGAAAATTACATATAGGAATTAACGATTTTCGATCATTCGGAGTGAAAGATGGCCGGAGTGCCGAAATCCAAGAGCGTCGAATCAATTCACTAATTAATTCATTCTGCAATTAGACGTTTCACTTCGAGTGAAAGGTGCCGAATGAAAGGCAATTAAATTAACAAAAAGTGAAGCGTCTTATATAGTCTGCTTTAGGTTATTTGGGGTCAATGACTAGGCTTTGGTTAGGACTCCTGCCATATCTGCATAGGGCTGTCTCGTTCAAAATAATATTACAAGAGAATTCAGTTGGTAAGTCGTTAACATAACATACCTATTACTCAAATGATTGGATATCTTCCCACATAAGTTAGTTTATGAATGTATTTCGACATTTTAAAGTGGCTTCACCAGATTTAAATATTGTTGTCCTATATAGAATGTGTTTATGCTATAAGTTTCTGTCCTTAAGGGGGAAGTGCCAGAGTAGCCCGCGAAATTCAAATTTACTTACGTTTTTCGCAATTTTCAGATCAGTGTCAGGTTGTATTTTGATCAAAATTTGATTCGCGACTATAACAGGTACGTATTTACAAAATTATAATCATTAGAATCATTAATACATCTTTCTAAGTTAGATTTGTACCACGACAACAAATCTCTTATGGAAAACTGCTTAGTGGTAGAAATCTAACTTATAAAGAATTATTAATGATTCTAATGATTATAATTCTATAAATACGTACCTGTTATTGTCGCGAATCAAATTTTGATCAAGATACAACCTGACACTGGCCTGCAAATTGCAAAAAACGTAAGAAAATTTGAATTTCGCGGTCTACCACTGCGCATTCACCTTAAAATTACGTGTCATTGGTATTATATTTCTAACTTGAGAAATACTTAAAATATGCAGTTTCGGTTCAATCAAGCCCGCTGTATGAAGTATAAGGCCAACCAGAGTAAAGTGGTCTTCAACTACCAACCCTAAACTTGGGCTTACTCTCAAAGTCACTTTATCAGGACTTCTTCAGACCTTAACTGAAAACTGGATACCCTCACGTAGCCAATTTTATAAGGACTTACAATAATTACAATCACGCCACAGCTTATCCATGTCCAAAAAAGGCGATCTATTCTGTAAAAATCTCACCGTTAAAACATAAGTGAAGTGAGCTGTCAAATAGTGGCCATCCCTAGATGTCATTGATCCCTAGCATCCGGTGGAATGGCACTTGGCAGCTCACTTCACCTTTCATGGTGAGATTATTACAGAACTAGCTACTGCCCGCGACTTCATTCACATAACATTTCGGCCCCTCACCGACCGCGTCGCATCGTCTGCCCGCGACATTACTTCGTTTTCGCTCAACGTTCTTTCTTACTTTTTTTTGTTTTGTGTCCTAGCGTGATGTTAAGTAGCCTATAGCCTTCTTCAAAGATTGGGCTATCAAATGCAAAAATATTTTTTAAATCCGACGGTTAGTTCCAGAGAATAGCACGTTCAGACAAAAAAACAAACTCTTCAGCTTTATTATTTACTAATACAACATATTATATACTTATATGTAGATAGATAGACCAGCTGAAGGCCCTGCCGTCGGTGCGTGTTGTGTAGTCCACATTTATCATGTGATTGTGAATTGCATGATTAGGCAAGGGCTCTTACCACAAACAAGTAGGTACCTCTGCTTGTTACTAAGGGAGTGCCAACAAACATTTACCTAGTCGGCAGATCAATAGTTAACCGGCTCAAAGAGTGCACGTGAGACAAACCGGTCTGTAACGAACCGACATTGACACGGCTTAGCGGCTCCACATGAGGATCAGGACCGTAACCTCGAGGGAATCGAGTCGAGATGATTATAGGGCCTCAGACCTTTAAGGGGACAGCTTAGTTTACGTCAGACGCTCGAGTGTTGTGAAAAGTTTCGTTAAGTAGATAAGTACGGTCAAGTGCTCTTTAAATATTGGAATCTTGAAAAGGTGTAAGGTGAAGGTACCCAAGTGTTTAGGTAATCTTTGAATGGTTTTAGGCAAATAATAAGAACCTATTGAGGATTGTCGGAAAACAAATTAGATTTCATGGGTTTTAATTTTTTTGCGCGGAACCATAATTATTTTTCTGAAATAAAAAGTAGTCTGTTACTCCTGAAAATATCAGCTATCTACCGGTGACAGTACCGTCAGAATCGGTCCAGTCGTCTCGGACATTAATCGGAACAAACAGAAAGACAGACATTTTTTTTTAAATCGTTTTTGTTATTAGTACCTACCGTACCTATATACTTTCATATGCATAAAAAGCTGTTTTATTTTAAGCAGAAGAACCGCATATTACCTAAACCTGTAAAACATCTTTAGGTATTTTGTTCATTACTTCTCTTATTTTAATTTCCATTCTATTTATTTATAAGGTTGAAGGTTTTATATCTAGATCGAACTCGTAATAGGTCAACTTGCGCGTGCGTTACCTATTGGACAAGTTTACCTCGATGTGCTTCTTTAGTGACACTTAATTTGAATAATTAAAATATCCCACTTACCTACCAAGTTTTCTAAGTATACGCGATAAAACAAAGGATTGAATTTACTTTTGTATAAAATATGCATTATATCTGAGAGCTCTTAGCATATTTTATGCAATACCTAGGTGGTGATGATTGATCAACAAACAGAAACCACCTTGTAAACATTTATCCGGCAGTAAAGATGATTATTTGTTAATAGTCAATAAAATACTTCTTAAGTAGCAAGTTAACTACCTACTTATAATCCGGAAATCTACAAATATAACAACATCAATATTTTCCATGAACAAATTGATTTATGTTTATTTATTTATCAATTCAAAGTTCAAAAGTTTTCATTATTATGACATTGGCTTTCCCGTGCTCTTAATGAAAAACATTAGGTACCCTCATTAGGTACCCTCATTAGGTACCCTCATTAGGTACCCTCATTTTGGACACTGCCGCGGTCGGGTAAAAATAAGTTATTCAGTTACTTTTTCGGAAAAATCCCTATGGAAAATAGTTGTCATATTTCGGCCCGTTTTACTTTAGATACATTAGGGTTTAGTGTGAATAAATAGTTAGATTCTCATTCAAATCCCATCCCAAAACATAGGCTCCTAGAAACCACAACTCAAAACTTAAATCCTCTTCTTTTCAGCCTCATTCATCACGCCATGCTCCCGATCAGACCCTCAACTGAACGCCTGCGTAGAGAAGGTGATCACAGCAGCCGGCTCCAAGTTCACCGAGGGCATCCCTGAGCTGGGCATCGCACCCCTGGACCCTGTGGAGTTGGGCACGGTGTTCGTTGACAACCCTGCCTTGAAGCTCACCTTTAGCGATACCGTTGTCACCGGCTTGAAGGGATTCAGGGTTAATTCTTACAAGTAAGTTTACTTAGGGCCATTTTAGTTCAAGAAAAGTCTTCATGATATGGCGGAAGAAACAACATGTACCAAAATAATGAATTCTTGAAATGGGAGAGATTTTTCCAATTCTTCTTCTTAGGGTGTCATCGTACCCAGAGCCTCATATCGCAAAATTTGAGTTGGTGACCCTCCCTGTATAGGCATGATTGATCCTCAATGTTAATACACCCCAAATTAAAAAACTCGAGTTGCTCTTGGTCTTGAACATGTACTTATTATCTTGATAAACAATTTCCCAATCTACTTCTCTGTAAAGCATTAGCAAAGGTCGATTGCTAGGTTGGCTGCAAGATTCAAACCAATGTTTTGCCTCCAGGATCAACACAGAAAAGGGTAAAGCTACCTTGGACTTCACCGCCAACGTCACACTGAAAGCCCATTACGTCATGGATGGACAAGTCCTCATCCTACCCATCAAGGGCGATGGAGAATCCAAGATCAAGATCAGTAAGTACCTACTTATTAATTCGCCGAATCAACGATTTGATTGCGTGAAACTAGTAGAGCCTGGAACAACAGTATAGGTTATAGAACGGAGACAGATAGATACTCACAAAGATATTTCTTATTTCTGTGGTACAGTCAACCGTACATCAGTGGTGACAATTGGATATTGACAGCGCTTTTGGTTCGTGGCAGTAAGGACAAGTGTGGTTGTCTGTATGTACTACCAACCATACCATATCTTAGTGTATGATGTTAAATGCCCATAAGCATCTAAGTATCAATTAAAGTCGAACTTAAGATCACACTACCTCGTCAAAGGCTCTTCCTGGCACAAACTACATAATCAAACAAGACTTTTAATCTATCTTACCTAATATCACAAAATACCTATCCAATATTGAAGCTTCAATTCACATTAAGAAAATTCCGGCCATATGTATACAGAATTACAGAATCATTTGCCTAACAATAGTATGCACCTACCTACGTACAACAGGTTTGTAAGACCGACACATAATATCCATACTTGCAACACTGCTCAGTGCTCACTCGGTTGGCAAAGGAAGCAGCAACAAATTAATTGATGGCCGCCGTAGTATACGAAATGTGTGGTAGGTAGGCTTGAGGCAACTGTTTCGTGCTCAATTATAATACGTAGGTGGCTATGGTTAGTTAATGGTGTCGATTTAATTCGTTTAACTACTGGGACCAGGCGTGGTCCGAGAGGGGGGGTCGTGGGAGTCATGACCCCCCAAAATCATTCAAGCTGTCGAGTCTGAATGATTTACTCTCTTTAAACTAACTTAAAACTGTACTTGAGCGACGATAACCCCGATGGACATATAAGGCAGACATGGCGACTGCCGACAGAAGTAAAAACTATGAAATGACAATGGGTTTTTTAACGCGCCTAAAAAGTTTTTACTTTAAAAAGCCTGTTATAAAATATAGAATCTAGGATCCAAGAACGAGCAAAGCAAACTCGGGATAATGGGCACCCCGCTTGTACGGCCAGATTCCTAAACTGCGTAAAACGAGTTTTAAGTTTTCTTCATAATTCGATAAAGTAAGTTCTCTTTCTGTATGATGGTTAAAAGAAAACAGAGACTATTCAAGGTGGGGTGCTAAAATTTTCAGGCTCGCTTCGCTCGCTCTTGTAATCTATATTCTGTTGATTCTTGAGCTTTTCTTCATAAGTCGACAAAGCAAGTAATTCCTAGTCCTTTGTCCTTTTGGAATGATCGAAAGAAAATCGAACCTATCCGAGAGCGTGCAAAATATTCGAGCTCGCTTCGTTCACTCTTGTATTCTACATTTTATTAATTGCTTGGGCTAGCCTGCATAACTCGCCAATGTAACTCCTATTTCAGCTTAAAAATATAAAACAAAACCTAACCAAACCGAGGCGGGTTGTTAAAATTACATAATCTACCGTTCTAATATAACACCCCCCACCCCACCCCACCCCACCCCCTCATGTAAAAGCTGCGTCCCTGAATGAGATAAGTAATGTGGAGCGGGAGATGAACATGAACCTTCAAATATCATCACGCCTATAGTACTTACACGCACATTTATTTATATGTACAGTCAACAAAAGAGATAAGTATGCAGTATCGTCAGATATAGTTGAGGTTTAGTAAGAAACCGATGGATGTTCTCGAATAAAATTTTATTTTATTAATAGAAAACAATCAGCTCATTTATCAAATTAATTAATTAAACCCACAATCTTGGGCTGCGACCATGCCTGACGAAAAATTGGCATAGTAGGTATACTAATGTGTACTTTGTACGGAGCTGTGAAGGGCTTTAGATTCTGTTTAGTCATTCAAATTCTAAAAACCATTTAAATAATCACTAGATATAGCTACTCCTAGAGTAGCAAAACTTTCAAGTGAAACGAAAAGAGTTTGGTAAACGATAAGAGTTAGAAGATAGCCCATCAAAAAAATCTGCCTAGCCTTTTCCCAACTAAGTTGGGGTCGGCTTGCAGTCTAACCGGATGCAGCTGAATACCTGTATTTTGACTGCCTATCTGACCTCCACAACCCAGTTACTGGGTATAACGATACCCCTTGGTAAGACTTGTTATCAGACTTTCAGGCTTCTGACGACCCGTAACTACTGTCAAAGACCTACGAATGACAGCCGGGACCAACGGCTTAACGTGGTCTCCGCGTCACGGAGGGTCTTGGTATGTAAAGATGGTCACCTTATCCACGGACCAACCGCAGCAAGCTTAATATGCCCTAAAAATTAAATACAACCTAGGTTCCTTATGTCCCTTTCACACAAATTCATAACTGATTTTTAACTTACAGCGAACCTAAACATCGTCGTTAAATACGACTTCGTAGAAAAAGACGGGCACTGGATCGTACCCAGCTACAAGGACCACTACAAGATGGAACGAGCCCAGTTCAAGTTCACCAACCTGTTTAACGGAAACAAGGAACTCGGTAAGACCAGTTTATTATTCAATAACATATTATATGTATGGAAAACGCCCTGATTGACCTCGACCTTAAGAACATGTGACAAACTGACGAAAACGAAAATTGTTTGTTGTTATCGGATGATCTCTTGACATTGTAATCTTTAACTTAACGAAAACAAGATCGTTGATACACGTTACCAACAACTTAGGAAATTGCCGTCTCAATAAGAATTTTTAACATCCCAATATGACTCACATGAGTGCTTAATAACAAATCTATCAAGTTTCATTGTTAATTTGATATGCAACGCTGTGAGCAATAGACGCCTGCAGACTCTGCATCAGTCTAAAAAGTAGTGACTGGACAAATTAAGTATAAACTCCCAAAATAATTATCTTTCACAGTCTCAACTATAAACGTTACATTTAATACCCTAACTGTCCTAAAGTTTCTGCCACTCACAGAACAACACATACACTTTCTAATAAATAACTTATTTACAGCACAAACGACAGAAAGGTTCGTTAACGAGAGCTGGGAGATCATAATGAGCGAGATAGCACCACCTATCTTCAAACAGATCATCAAGAAATGCATTGATCAAGTCAAGAAGTTCTTCTTAGCGATACCGACGAATCAACTACTACCCTGAAGCCCTACACGGTTCGACAACAAGAATTTTCACATCATTTTCTACAAAAAACACTAACAAGGCTTTCAGGCTACATTTTTCAGTAACTAATCCAGAATATCTGGATTATTCTGGATTAGTTACTGAAAAATGAAACTCCTTCTCTTCAGTTCGATATTTTAAATATCATGCTTGTTAATTTAATGAAAATTTTATACATAGGCTATAATTTACTCACGGCTTCTTCAAATGGGTCAGGCAGAAATTACAGAACGTCACCTGCTACAATCCATACTTTGCCTCGTTTACGTTCATACATCTGGTCATACACGATTTGTGTTTTCGACACCAAGTATTCACTTTTCCCTATATACTATTATTTCTATAGAACAACGTATTAACATAACCTAAGGACCTATCATACTATATCATTATGTTCGTACCAAGAAACTAACACTCATTTACAAGTTAAACTAAAACGCCCATCCACAAAAATACGACATCTAGTCTTAATCTAAAAGTTACTTTTGTAAGACCACTATTGCCTATAATGGTCCAGCATCCTATGGAAGTATAACAGTGTATCTACACCTTTTCAAGGAATACATAAAAGAGCTATATTTTATATAGGTATTTGAAAGTACATTTTCCTAATAACAATTCTCTATTTCCAGGTGAAACAATCCACCAAGTAATAAACATAAACTGGGAGCCTGTGATGCGAGACATAGGACCGGTCGCCTTCCAACAAATAATCAAAGCGTGCGTCGACGAAGCCAAAAAACTGTTCGCAGCAGTGCCACTCAACCAGCTGCTGCGACCTTGAGTGTCTTTATCAACCATGCAGTTATACCTCGAATAAGCAGTTCTATTTAATTAAAGCCAACCTTTGTGTAGGTACTAAACACAATTTTGCACCCCTCAGAGTTGAAGTTATTTTGTGGCCATGGCTTAACACCATGTATTGGTCAGTAGGTGCTTACTCAACTGATTATACGTATTGTGTTCCTTAAGCAACTTCATTCTTGCTTAACTAACCAATGTAAGTATTTCCTAAGGCCTATTATAATCCTGGATATACCATTCCTACTTATCTGAAAAGCAAAATTCGGATGACTAGGATAAGACCAGTTTTTCATTCCTACGTTAGATTAGGAAACCTAAAAGAAATCGTGCAAATCGAGGTATAACTGCGTTGCAAAGGAACCTTTCATTTTATAATTTCAGCTATTTTGTTCGTTGGAACACGTTTCTCGTAATTCTGCACAAAATAACTCCTGTACAAGACTGTATGTGTTTGATCATTTGTTTGTAGGCGCATAATATAAGTTGGTTTGATAGTAATTGTGATAATTAGCATAAGTTAGTTAAGTTGGTTTTAGATTTAATTTATTCAAAAATAAATTGGTGAAAACGTGACTAGTTTGCTTTATTAAATTATTTTCCTTGTGATAGAGGCCTCAGAGTACCTACAATAAAAGGCAGAAATATGAGTTTAATTCAACATTGTAGACGATATTAGATTGTGAAAATAATAAGAATAAACCTAGTATTGAGCCTTGACGAATAGGTACTTGACTGAACTCGTAGGCCGGAATATTTGAGGAACACATTGGAACCTATTTATTAGGTAAATAAGAATCTATTTGGTTACGAGAGCTCTTTTGTTTAATGTTTGCATGCCGATTGGTAAAATGTGGCTGAGCTAAATGTAATCTTAAGAACTATTATGTATTACCCATATTTGCAAAATAAAATTCTATTCTATTCTATTCTATTCTTTAAAAAAAACAAACTGCAACGAAATTAGTTGTGCTTAATTAATTTCGTTAGTAATGTATTGGGTTACTTATAAGTACATACTTATATCTTTTTTATTTGGTACTTTCGAGTTACATACTTACATACTGTATACATACATACCGGTCAAAATCATAACCCTCCTTTTTGCTTCGCCGTAGTCGGGTAAAAATGGAGGCAAAAGCTTATTGCATCGTATTCGGCTGCTTAAATAATAACAAGGATCCGAACCTCACGTTTTTCCCACTTACATAGGACATCGAATCGAAACGTAAAGAAATGCACGTCTACACCTAGGTACAACCTACAACCTACCAAATTTGTTATTGTTTTTTATGTAGGTACCTTGCCCGTATTTTCGTACCTAGTTAGAATATTAATTATTTTATTTCCTTTATTCATCTAAATACATATAAATTATATTTTTAAATATTAGAATATTAAAAAATATATATAAAAAAACATTTAAAAATATAAAAAATAGTAGCCCACCGGTATCGGGAACAGGGTCTAAGCTACCGGCGGTCAAATGGCCTACCATGATCTAAATAAAAACGATTAAAAAACAAGACATTTCAGTTTAGGTTCCTAAACTGCATCGCTTGAGCTGCTCTATGGACGTCATGGTACCAAACAAGTATGAATGAAACCAAAACTTGCGACTCAGTCTGGGACAATCGCTGTCAGCAGATGGCACGGACTAAACTGAATCGTTAAACTGACGTCATGGTACGAATTAGAAGAACAGTTCAGTTTAGGTCCTAAAATGGATCGCGTTAAGAGCTTGTGGTAGGCCTGCTGGGCTCCAGAGAGAGGAGCCTCCTGACAATGCGAGCCGTGTCCAGAAGTACTGGTTTCTGAATCAAGCCTTTGATCCAGCTGCCCAACAAGAGCCTCCTCAGGTGTTGGTCGAGGCTCTTGGCTATCAATCCATTGGCTGTAACGAGTGTATCTGTAATCCCAGACTAATCTGACATTTTAATTTCATCAACCTAATCGAGTGTCTTTCTAGTTTTGTGATTGTTTTGTTGTCTTGTTTTGTTTTGTGTTGTTTTTTTGTTATCAAAAAACACAACATGTATTTTTATTGAACTCTTCCTTTTTCATTCACAACGAATTTTTTGTTTTTTATATATAAAAAATATTCTATTCACCAATACAATCACAAAACTAGAAAGAAACTCGAGTAGGTTGATGAAATTAAAATACTGTACGCGGGCAATCCTATCGCGTGTTTACGTATCGCGCGGCTGTAGGTAATTATTTCTAGAACAGGGCCGAGTCACAATACTGTATGATAATTTACCGTGACTCGGTCAAGCGGCGTAGGTATCACAATAGGTATGTTTTGGACGAGAAAGGACACAAAGTAATAACAACTCTCAAGCGCGGCGATTAAGTGCAATTTAGCTTGCGCGTTGGCGGGGAAGTGATTTTGTAGGCAATTTTGTAAAAGCGGCTTTCTTCAAGATCAAAGGAGTGCATCTTCTGTACATTAGTACTATTAGTTATTCTGCAGTTAGATCATAGATGTCTATCACAATTTTCTTCAATAATAATTGGTAGATACCTATAACATTGGTCTAAGATACAAGTCCTTAGTCCAGTAAAGTCCAGTTGAAGATACTTACATGAAATAATTTGAAAAAATGGTGTTAAACATAAATAAAAGCAAATTAAGATGTAAATGTGTGTATTAAAAACATTAAAAAAAATTTAAAACATAAAAAATGCAACAATACCATGTACTTAAAAAATTAAACAAACATAAAATTAAAATCTTGTAAGTAAATGCATTTGAAACAATCTTAGGCACATGACACATCAGAAAATGTTTGCCACAAGATTGCGACATGTGTTGTGTATAAGTTTATCGTGGGCACATAGCGTGGCGGCCACCATCTACTGGGACACTAACACCAGTAATATTGCTGGCGAGATCGCTTGCCAAGAACGCAATTGTTGCTGCTACTTCGTCTGGCTTGCCGGGACGACCTAAAGCATGGGTCTCCTTGGTCCTCACTAAGAAAGCTGCATACTGCTCATCATTCAGACCTCCTCTCTTCTGTAGCTCAGTCAAAATAACTCCAGGGTTAATACAATTGACCCGCACACCTTTTGGTGCTAATTCTAATGCAACACACCTTGTGAACTGGTCTACAGCAGCTTTAGATACATTGTAAGCAAGAACTCCAGGGAAGGAGCGAATACCATTCACACTGGATATGTTTACAATGTTGCCTTTCGTTTTAACCAAATGTGGGACTGCTAGCATCGTCAAATAGTATATAGCACGCACGTTGGTGTTCATTAAGCGATCGTATTGCGCTAGCGACGTGTTCTCAATCGTGCCCATCTCGATAATCCCAGCATTGTTGACCAAAACGTCGATCTTCCCGTAATGGTCGACCGTGTTCTGTACTATCTTTTCAATGTCGGTTTCTTTCGTCAAATCCGCGGGGGTTATAAAGGTTGCCGCAGGATTCTCGCAGTCTTTACATACTTTTTCTAAGTTCTCAGCATTTCTACCGGTCAATGACAGTTGAGCGCCCAATTTTGATAGGAATACCGCTGTCGCAGCACCAATGCCGGAGCTTGCACCGGTTACAAGCACGACTTTCCCGACCAAACTCATCTTATTCATTAATTCTGTATTTCTTGCAAACTGGACACCTTTGTTGAGTGACATGGGCGAGTTTATGGTGGATTCTTCACACAAGCGACAGAGTTGGAGAGCGAAAACGACTAAATCACGCAATTATCTTATCACTAGCCTTACATAATAATTATTTTAAAAAATCAAATTACGCAAAGCACAAACTGTTCTTTACGTAGCATTATACTTGAATAATATAAACAAATTATAAAGATCGGTCTGATTTGGTCTAAATGGAAAACTGGTAAACAGCCATATCAATTTGAGCCAATAAGAAAGGGGTACTTTTATTTATTATCATTCCGCAGCGACAACGTAAATGAAAACAGTCCAAAGATAAAGTTATCAGTTATAACATTGGTTTTATAACACAAACAACTCAGTTCACAACACATTGACACAAGTGACCTTGAGTTTGACTTTTTTTTTAAATCATTTTAATGGTCTGGTTAATGGGACCTTTTAGCCAAGTCTTTATTTGATATAGTTTGACTGGGGCTTGGCAGCACATAGTGTACTGTAATACAACAATTTTAAAGAAAGTACGGTTTGTAGATGGATTGAATCTTTGCACGCAGCGCCTCTAGTCGCCGACGAGACGACTCGCTAGCTGTCAAAATCTCACGTCCACATTTATCGTCCACACAGATTTTGACAGCCGATTTGTAGCTAGCGATACTAAATCTGTGTATACTTTTATTACTATTATATACGAAATGCCTATGCAATGCAAGGTCAGCTAAAACTGGAAATGTATAGCTTGATATGATATGTCGTCGTGTGTATGTGTACCTATGTGTGATTTTGACATCGTTAGCGAGTCGGCGGCGATCAGTCGCTGCGTGTGTATCTTCCTTATAGCAAACAAAAAAGGATTAGAACTTTATGTCACAACCAATTAGACCATTGTAATTTTATGAAAGTGAATGTCAAGCGACTAGAATTTGTCATTTTTTAAGTAAGTATTTTTTTGTAATAAACATGTAGAACTTATTTAGATAACACTTTTCTTATTAATTTACAAACAAAATTCTCAGTAATATTTCACTCAATGGCTAAAGTAAGTTTACATTAATATTTGAATGTTCACCTATTTTCCTAAAGTTCTTGTTTGATCTTTTGTTAGAAATCTGGTTTTTATTTTTTCAGAGAGAAGTTATTCACATACACATTGGTCAGGCAGGAGTACAAATAGCGAATGCTTGCTGGGAGCTTTACTGTCTTGAACATGGTATTAGAGCGGACGGTATTTTGGCGTACGCAGATCAGGATGACAACAGCTACGGAGCATTTTTTAACGAAACAGGCGCTGGAAAAGTTGTGCCCAGAGTTGTTATGGTTGATTTAGAGCCAACACCAATTGGTAAGTTTAAGTGGATGAACCCAATAATATTATAATTAAAGGTTTGTGTTGTGTAATAGTTATTATGACCCCACTTATTTAATTCATTGTGAGCGAATTGAATTTCCAAATGGAAAACCTAACACTAAGTGCCTAGGTAATAGGTGTCTGCAACTCCCAAGTCAATGCGCGTGTAGCGGTATCTACAACGCCACATGCGAACAACGCGTCATACTGACGTCACGCAAATCCTGCATCTCGCAAGCAGAGTTTACCGCGCAACTAGCATAGATACAACGGCCCGACATGAATCATTGGGCAGTTGCCCGCCAGACACAACTCCCGTCTGGTCGGAGGATACTCCCTTTTCTATAGAGTATGAGCGAACTTTACACCCTGTTCCTCATACCTCTATACTGGTGACCCCGAACATGAACGTCAGCGCAGCCTTCGTGCAAATACTTCAGCGTGACGTCATCATCATCACTCCCGCAAGCTTTAGAGCGGCGAGTCACCCAGCCAGCCCAGCACCCACGGCTTCAACGGGTATCCTGACCACCAGCATGCAGCGGCCGCGCATACCTGGTCATCCCCCTCAGCCTCATCAGCAACCTTGGCACAGCACACTGCACCTTTGGCCGGTCTACAAGCAGAGCCCTTAATAAGCCTCTCCTGGTCGACGCCAGCAGTCAGCCTCAACCCGGCGCTGTACCACATCCGACGCACTGGAGCATAACGCAGCGCCACCCCGACTCACTGGGGACATCTTCGCAGACAGTTCCGACTCACCGTGAACTATGCAGCAACCGGTTCCGACTCACTGGAACCTCAGCTGGCCTGGCAAGCATCGCAAGATACAAGACTCAGCCCACTATCGACCTCCGGTCTCCGGGGGGGAGTGATGTAGCGGTATCTACAACGCCACATGCGAACAACGCGTCATACTGACGTCACGCAAATCCTGCATCTCGCAAGTAGAGTTTACCGCGCAACTAGCATAGATACAATGGCCCGACATGAATCATTGGGCAGTTGCCCGCCAGACACAACACCCGTCTGGTCGGAGGATCCTCCCTTTTCTATAGAGTATGAGTGAACTTTACACCCTGTTCCTCATACCTCTATACGCGTATTTTGCGTACCACGAAGTGCCTAAGTCGGGGACCATTAACCGATACGGCAGTTAGATATACATAGAATAAAAACTATACAACTCTTACAGATGAAATAAGAACAGGAGCATATCGAGAGTTATTTCATCCTTCAACACTGCTCACTGGCAAAGAAGATGCTGCAAGCAATTTCGCTCGCGGTTACTTTGGTGTTGGCCGTGAGATGATAGATCTTGCTCTAAATCGCGTAAGAATAGTGGCAGAAGGTTGCAATTCCTTGCAAGGTTTCATGATATTCCGTTCATTTGGGGGAGGGACTGGTTCCGGATTCACCGCGTTGTTACTTGAAGGACTGAAGAGGGATTATGGAAAATTGTCTAAAGTTGAGTTTGCAATATATCCATCTCCAAGAATATCGCCTATAATCGTTGAGCCATACAATGCTGTGCTGACTACTCATGCAACTATGGACACCGAAGATGTATGCTTTATTTTTGATAATGAAGCCTTGTATGATATCTTGGGACGGTTATTAGATACACCACGGCCAACGTACACTAACTTGAATCGACTTGTCGCCCAGGTACACCATACATATAATTATGTATCTATTCCTCTACCATTGTAATTTGACATACTTACATATAAATATTAATATTTTTCTCAGGTTGTGTCCTGCATAACTGCTTCAATGAGGTTTGAAGGTTCATTAAATGTACAACTTGTAGAATTTAGAACAAATCTTGTTCCTTATCCAAGAATTCATTTTCCATTGGTAACTTTTGCACCATTTGTACCAGCTACGAAAGCAATGCATGAAGATAATACAACGCATCAATTGATGATGCAATGTTTTGAACCCTCCAATCAAATGGTCAAGTGTGATCCCAGAGAAGGATCCTACATGTCTTGCTGCTTACTATTTCGAGGAGACGTGAATCCAAACGACATTAATGCAGCTATTGCTCAAATTAAAAGCATGCGATCAATTAAATTCGTGTCATGGTCTCCCACTGGATTTAAGGTAGGTACCTAATGAAAAGTTAAAAGTGGCTGCGATAATATCTAGTAGGTTTCGGCCCTTCTCCAATGACTTCCAGCTCTTTCTATTCAGAGCTAGTGTGGACCGTTGGTCGCATAAACTATCTATTAGGTTAGCATTAGCATTTTATCAACTGAAAATTCAAGGAAATTAAAGAAATTTAAGATTTTTTTGAGAATTTAAGATGTATTTATTATAGAATGACGAATGTTGGCAAGATCAGTAAGATTTTCTTATTTATTTACACAGATTGGGCTAAATTACCAACCACCACAGACAGTCCCTGGCGGTGACTTAGCTGCTTTAATGAGAGCCGTTGTGATGGTATCAAACACTTCAGCAATACGCGGGGCCTGGGAGCGTCTTGCTAGAAAATTCCATTTAATGTATGCTAAGCGTGCCTTTGTGCATCATTATGTTGGTGAAGGTTTAGAAGAAGGTGAATTTAAAAGTGCCATTTTAAACATTAAGGCATTAGCAAGAGATTATAAGGAAATGGAAGGTTAAGAGAAAATATGCGAAGATGAAATAATTTTGTAAGCACACGCAGTTTTCAAAGTATATTGAATACATCACATTCTGTCACTTATGATAAAAATTGCTAGCTATTAATGATTATGTAACATAAAATCAAGAAATAAAAAAAACGTAATATAAAGTTTTATAAGTATTGTTACACAGAAAATAAACTTTTATTAAACCTCTTTATGATTTAAATGGATTTGCAATTCAGAACACTATTGTATATCTCAATGATATCGTATGTAACAGAAAGCGATCTGGATACCTAATCCAGAAAAAGGATATCTATTTAGACATGAACATATAAAATAGTTTGGAACTATGTAAATATAGTTACGGTTTTTTGCAAGGTACAGGGTACAGCTTTGTTTACTCTGTAGTGGGGCTGTCACATCTGTCAACTTGACACTAGCAAGAAATACAAGTGTCAACAGTCAATTATATGCTCAAAATGTCAAAATCACTCCACCACCTGCCTGTGGCTGTGCATAATCTTGAGCAGATTATTTTCAGAAGCATTTTATTATCAACAGAACAGTATATACCTCAATGTAGTGAAGTGCTGATAAAGCGAAGAGAACTTAAATATAACTAAAATTGTACACAGTTTTTTTTGGAATAGGAGTACTTAATTCAAGTAAGTAATATTTTGTGTTGTTTTTATTTTATAGAATGTTAATCCTTGTTACTTATCAACAGTAACGAATTGATCAAAATATGAATGTAAAGTACCGTATCTATCACGGTCACGTTGGTTTGTTGATAGCCTGCTATCTATACCATACTATACATACCCTGAATATTATGTAAACTTACTATTTAATTATCCCTTGTCCTAGGTAGATACCGATAAAGTATTTAAAAGAAGTGATACAAATACACTACTTGATTTATTAGTAAATTCTGAGTGGTATTCAGTCATTATTTTGTTGATTATGACTGCCCAAGGTTTTAAAATATTATAAATTTGTATGCATTTGTGTGTTTTAAACTCTTGAATAAGCAATACCACACCTGCATGTGTTCTTTTTACATACCTTCCAAGTTAGTTTTGATTGAAAACGCCACATGGAGACTTATGCAGTGAAAAAAGGGTTTAACAAACACATTCCATTAGAAACAAAAATTAACACAAAGCCTTACAAATAATCATCTATATTTGTGTGACACCCAACAGTCCAACATGCTTCATTAACTTGATTTTAAAATATATTCTAGTGAATTAATTAATTATAAAATTTTCCAGCAATGTTAAGTGTATCATATATGTGCCGCTGCACGCAGTCACTATGGGCGGCTCAGAGCAAGCTGCTGCTCTCCGGCACCAGGAATGGCTTTAACACAACAAACATCAGCCGGCAACTCATCACACAAAATAATAAAGCCAGCAAGTTTAAAGGACTAAGGGTTAGTATTTATTTTAAAATTACTTTTGAGTTAAGTATATAAAAAAAAATGTGTTTTGATCTTTTTAAATGCTGTTTATGGGAACAAATTCTAAGACCTTAGAGGTTTCACCTTATTCCGTATGAATTTGTGTAGAACATACATTATGCTTAAATGCTTTCTGTGACTGCACCTTATCATAAAAAAAATTTCAACAACAAAAAAAACCGACTTCCAAAAAAAAAAAAACACTACCAAGTGAAAAATAACTTTATTTTCAGAAGTTGGTGTCTTTGGATGTATATTTCAGTTTTTTGCCACCAACTTCCGAAATTATAGTTATTTTTCAGTTTATAGTGTTTTTTTTGAAGTAGTTTTTTTTTTGCTGATATGTTTTTATTTCTCGCTTTTTAGTGGGTCTGCTTGTAATGCCTAGTGTCAACTTGCTCATCGGCTTTTACAAAATATTGCTTTTCCCAATGCAAGGATGTTAATTGGACCAGGAGAACTCCTCAAAGTTCGCCTGGTCCACCATCAGCTCCATTTCACCATTAGCATTGCGACGAGCATAAATTGCTTAGCAACCATATTAAAGTAATCAAATCGCAACCCGTGAAATACTTATTATTGAGTAGAAATACTTATTATAACACCAAATGGTGCTTTCCGAGAGCATATGCACGAGTTAGTATAAATAATACCCAAATTGCTAAAGGTGTGCAAATGTCCTTTCTTTTTTAAAGTTGGTTAAAAAAATTACCAATACAGAACTGGAAATTAAAAACAATATCAGTAAATCATGAATGCTATGTGTATTAGTAATATGTATTATGCTAATGCACTTTACATGACATAATATTATCACAGACGTTACAGTACTCTGATACTTCAAACAATGGACAGTATTGTAGACCTATGTGTATGTTTTACAACATATTATTATTATACATTAACCTTTTAACCGCTTACGTCGGATTAATCCGACAAATATTTTCGTGTCCATTCCGCCAGGGTCGTATATATACGACAAAATAACACACCTCGTTTAATCTGAATTATTATTACATCATCACAGCTCGTTTCATCGGCGTTTATTTTTCGTTTTTTTTTTTTTTTTTGTTCGGGCGCTGGGGGCACGACAACTCATATAAAGTCGGGCGGTTAAAAGGTTAAAGGATCTATATTATGACAACAAATTCATTAGGTAGGTAACTTATAATATTATAAAGATGAATAGTTTGTTTGTATATGCTAATCTCTGAAACTAACAGTCGTATTTGAAAAATTATTTTTGTATTTGATAGCCTTATTCTTGAGGAAGGTTACAGGCTATTTAACATCACGCTACGACCCTCAGAAGCCAAGCAAAAAGAAATAAAAGTCAGAAAGAATGCTAAGTGAAAACTAAGTAAAAGCGCGGGCAGGCGATGCAATGCGACGCGATGGCCGAGGGAGTTTTAATAAAACCGTGGCTGTTATTTTTGTACAGTGTGTAACTTATTAGAGATCTGTGCTATCCAATGTATTTTAAATAGACCTCAACATTAAATTCAAACTGTTTTTGAAAAAATATTGATTAAATTGTGTGTTGAAAATAGATAAAAGATATTTTAGCCTCTCATGCCAAATCAAAATTGCTACATTCTGTGTGGCCTATGAACTTTCACACAAGATTTTGCTTTGTAAGTAACAAAATTATAACAATTATTATTGTGAGTGACATCTAGGTAATAAAAAACAAGGTCACAACTTTTGTTATTCTCTAATTCAAAGCACAGGTAATTAGTTAGTAAGCCTAGAATGTTTCATAACATTATGTTGAGGTAGCTTGTGTGTTTAGACAACTTCATAATTGCTTAATCACCCTAGTGTTTACTGTCACTTGCACAGCATAAAACTTCATGGTCTATTTTTGCTTAGTGAGTTGCAACATTAGTGAAGTTTCAATTTACGGGGACTTTTTGTCAAAAGTGTTACGAGGTTGATTATACTTAACACAAGGGAGAAAAAGACTGAAACGGCTTTGCTTGATTTACATTAAGTACTTTCTTGTCTTGTCACCTTTGAAAAATAAGTTGTAGGTATGCCCAATTTTATTTGGCTCTTAAGCTGGCAACAGTGGCAACAAGCATAGATATCTTTACTTATAATTATTTATTATCGGTTTTGAAAATATGAGTATACTGATGATTCCAAAATTTTGCAAATAGGTATATAACTGACTAGCTTCTTCCCGCGACTTCGTCCGCGTGAAATTTCACCCCCCCCCCCCCCATTCACCCCCTTAGGGGATGAATTTTGAAAAATCCTTTCTTAGTGCACCCCTAGACCTCATAAGGAACGTACGTGCCAAATTTGGAATCTCTAGACCCAGCAGCGGTTTGGGTTGTGCGTTGATATGTCAGTCAGTCAGTTCTCCTTTTATTATAGATAGATTAGCTTTTTGGTAATAGTACAGAACTGATTATTTATTATTTAATAGAGTATTTTATTCTTTGATAAAATTTTAAAAATAATTAATTAGTCATCATGATATGGTTATCAACTTATTATATACTTACCAATTTTTTTTTTCATTTTTGAAGTGGCGAATTTTAGGGACTACAGTTTTTTATTTTACAGAATATGTTGTGTGCCTTTCAGTGTGTGCTAAATAAATGTATTTTCTTTCTAAAGTCTGTTTTGACTAGTTTTCGTGTTTTTGTCTCACATTAACTTTTCCTTTTCTGCAGTTAACAGACCTGCTGAAGCCACAAAACATTGCCGTCCGACTCTGCCAGACCGCGCCGAAGCCCAAAGCGCCTTCGAAAGTGGTTGGCTACTGGCTGCTAGGGTGTTCGGGAATGGTGTTCACCGCAGTAGTCCTAGGTATGGTAGCAGGATATCTTACACTACTGTATAGCATATACTATGTTATTGAAGTAGCGCTTAGAGCTACGAATGGGAAGAAGTAAGGGTGCTAGGTATGGGGGTTAGCTGGGTTAAGTGTAGATGACAAGCATTTAAAAATAAGTCACAATAATGTACATGATAATGCGAAGTTGACGGCTTTGTGATGGGTCTCTTTACACCCTGTTGAATAGTCACTATTTTGCTAACTCTATTCAACTTTATACAAAAACACTGGAATTTAATTTTCATAAGGCTGCACCCTAATTACGTAACACTTACAATTTAAATCATTTTGAAGGATATTGCTAATCCATTGCTTCATATGTTCGAAAAATTTGTTTGATCATCAACGTAAATAACGCAATGAATAATGTTGAACTGTCAAGATGAAGGTCATTGCTACTGTTGGCGTGTTACGCAATTACCTTGCTGCTGTTAGCGCGTCGAACTTATCTGGGATTAGGTTGTTGAGTTTGTAGTGTAGACCTGTGTAGTGTAGGTAGTATTGCAGGCTTTCCACTGATTGTTTTGTTGCATTTTTATATAGGGTGACTGGTAATTAGTGACCGATACTTAAACACGTGATTGTACTCATGATAACAAACAACTTTTACTATGGGACCAATCCTGAAATTGCGAAAAAAAATCTGCTGTTTACTCGTTTATGTTCGCCTAACTGGTCAAAATGTACTGAACAGCAGATCTTATTTTTCGCGATTTCAGGTTTGGTCCCATAGTAAAAGTTGTTTGTTATCATGAGTACAATCACGTGTCTAGGTATCGGTCACTAATTACCAGTCACGCTATTATATGTATTTTATGTATTCTGTTAAAGGTACATTTATCTATTGAATATAATTAAATATATTGTTCCATATCATTACCTCTACCTATTCAATTAAGTTGAAAAGCAAAAGCGTAGGTATCTGAAGGGTTTGTACTTTCATACTTAAGTAGGTAGGTACATACATAAATAATAAACAAGCTAAAATATCTGCAATTTTAGTGTTATTATTTTTAATAATTACGTTACCTTTGTACCTGTAGTGTCTCTATGACCCAATTCTTTATTAAGTAGGCATTATGGAGAGAAAATAGTGGCCGTTAACTATTTGAATATTAGGTATTAAGAGACAATATAAATTTGTAAGTTGTACATCGAATAAAGGTACTTTCAATGTTATTGTTGTTTTATTTGTCTTCTTTTGAAATACATCAGTCAAATGTTTGAGTTAGTAGATATTGCAGTCGCGGCCTAGAGTTCCCGGCCCCGACTTACGAGATGTAGGTCGCGAGTTCGAACCCAGGCAGGCACTTTGTGTATTTAATTTCATCGCTGCTCTTAAAATAGTGAAGGAAAACATCGTGAGGAAACCGGCATGTCTTAGAACCAAAAATTCCTAAACATGTGACATCCACCAACCCGCACTGCGGCCGCGTGGTTGTTTATGGCCCACTCTCCCACAGAGAGGAGGCCTTTGAGAACATTATAGGCTGATTATTATGCTATAACACTCCAATCCTCCTGAATGGAAAAAAACAAACATTGATCATTTATAATAATTCGCTTTCCATTGTTACATTGTATCAAACATCAACAACTATACGTTTACAGTACAAACTTGCACTCATAATGAAACATTTTGGTATCATAATAGACGAAACTCAAAGATACATTTACTACCTTTAATGAATACTTACTTATTAATTTTCGAATTTTAAAATCCAGAATAAATCTCTTGAACTTTCTTGAGACGACGGAGGTTTGATGGGAGATGCGGTTTTTACTACCAAAAAATGTAAACTTTACAAGTCGACAATTCTCCACTCAAGCAGTGTATGTTCGCTTTGATGCCTTCTAGGATTTTTAGGTTTATTTAGTTTCGAAATTACTTGAACTTGCGCAACGTTGAACTGCAGCAACTGTTATTTCACGGCATTTTATCCATATTTTTACCCTCTAGCCATCTTCTTTTATAACAAACTGAACTACAACAATGTGCAGGTGGTGTGACCAGGCTGACTGAGTCAGGGCTATCAATGGTGACGTGGAAACTCCTGGGAGAGAAGATGCCGAGGACTGATGAGGAATGGCAGCAGGAGTTTGAGAGATATAAGCAGTTTCCTGAATTTATCTAGTATGTTGTTGGCTTTCTCTTTTAACTTCGCTTTTTTCATTAGTCTACTCTCTGACACGTCTCTCTCGTCTCTGCACCTCGTGTGTATGTATAAATATTATTCATTTCATCGACAATAGGTCAGGAATTTATCTCTGTTCCACTGCGAGAACGAGCTATTTTGACGAATAGTGCTATCCTTTTTTTGCGTAAAACAGCCCTCCCATACAGCCAAAGGTCCTTTGATCTGTAGTGGGGCACTCAAAACGAATAAATAAATACCTACCACGCGGCGCAAATGAAATGGCTGTACTTATTATTATTAGCTTTAGAGAAATTCTGCTTAACTCCTTAAATCTCACTGCTATCACAATATCCTGGAAACGTTGTCGCTCGCTCGACCCTATTGTATTGCGAAGACACTGGCGCCGATTCTCTTGTTTACAAAGTAAACTAAGTTCAGTGCATCTTTTTCTTTCTATTTCATTAAGAAAAGGACAGAAGGTAAATATTAGTTTAGTCCTGTCAAATTAAACAGCGCCTGACGTAAATTGACGTATTTTTAGTAGCCAATTTTTTAATCACGTCTCAATTTGTCTATGGAGTATTTTAATTCAAGTCTTACTCGTCTTTTTCCAATAGGGATAGGCAGAAAATATAGAACGCCACCTGCTACGATCCTTACATACTCCTTTTGCTTTGTATACGTTAATTCTTAATCTGTTCATACACGCAAAAAATAATAAAATATTTCCTTTATTCGTCTATATACATATAATTTATATTTTTAAATATTAGAATATAAAAAAAATATATAAAAACATTCAAAAATATAAAAAATAGTGGCCCACCGGTATCGGGAACAGGGTCCAAGCTACCGGTGGTCAGGGCTCCAGAGAGAGGAATCTCCTGACAATGCGAGCCGTGTCCAGAAGTACTGCTTTCTGAATCAAGCCCTTGATCCAGCTGGCCAACGAGAGCCTCCTATAAAATATTATTATTACGACTTACAAGCTAAATAACCCATCTATTTTATTCCACAGTAAGAATCAAAACATGACAGTATCGGAGTTCAAATGGATCTGGTACATGGAGTTCGCGCACCGCACGTGGGGGCGCGCGATAGGCGCGGTGATGTTCGTGCCGGCCGCCTTCTTCTGGGCGCGCGGCTACCTCGACAAGCCCATGAAGATCAGGGTCGGCGTGTACTGCGCGCTTGTGGCTGCACAGGTGAAGCACCTCCGTTTTTCTTTATGCAACATCACCACTGGTTTAAAAATGGTGGTAGAAAACACCTTGAAGAAACCGTTAGCCCAGTCTCCCATACCTATCAGCTGTTTTTCCAATTATCCTGCGAGTTACGCAGGATAATTAAAAAATAAAAAAACCGGGCAAGTGCAAGTCGGATTCGCGCACCGAGGGTTCCGTGCAAAGTGGGTATGTAACTACTTTACGGTTTTCGGATTTTTGTGCATTGCTTCTTGCCAAATTTCATGATTCTAGGTCAACGGGAAGTACCCTATAGGTTTTGATTCCCTTGCGAGTGTCAAAATATGCGGCATAAACGGTCGTATCTTTTGATTGCCTTGACTTAGAAGTTTGATTTTTTCACTGCTTCAAGGGATCGCAGACCTGAGTATTTGATATTAATTTCAACTTGATAACTCCACGCGTTCCTGAGAAAAGGGATCTTGACAGATGGACAGACAGACGGACAAAGAAGTGATCTTGTAAGGGTTCCGTTTTCCTTTTGAGGTACGGAATCCTAAAAAGGTTTTTTTGTGAAAATTCTAGGATTTCTGCAAAGGACCGCTATGTATGATTATATTTCACGTCCACTTGACGCACGATATCTATGCGTCAAAAATGGCGCTAACAAAACGAAATCGTCAAACCAAAAAAAGCGTTGTTTAAAACAAGAAGCTTATAGATAAAAGTGGAGGCAACACTCTGAATACCTAACTGAAGACGACTGTGGTCGGACACTCTCTTTCTAAATACACACATAAGAACGAGACAGTGATATTATGTGCTTTCTTTGTCATATGTATGTATTTAGAAAGAGAGCGTCCGACCACAGTCGGTTTCACTTAGGTATTTAGAGTGTTTTCTCCATTTTTACCTATAAGCTTCTTGGTTTAAAATTACAAGATTATGGCCTTGACTTACGACAAATAATAACGAGTACGTACTCGTTATTATTTGACATACGTATGTTACGTTAACCAACCGGTTAAAACAACCGGCCCTTATTGTTTACTGGTTCTATGTTCTACTGCCACTAATCATACTTATTCTTTCCACAGGGTCTAATGGGCTGGTACATGGTTAAGTCAGGTTTAGAAGACCGTTTCCAAGGACCATCAGATGTGCCCAGAGTATCACAATACCGTTTAGCAGCACATTTGAGTTTAGCATTTATTCTATACACGGGGTTGCTAGCCGGAGCCCTGAGGGTGCTTCGCCCCTTCCCCGTAGCCGCCACGATCAAGTCTCTCAAGGATTTGAAGAGTGTAACTGCGCTTGCACATTCTGTTAAGGCTATGGCGTTCCTCACGGCTGTGTCAGGTATGTGATATCGTGTTGTCGCCATTCAATTATCAAATCCTTGCCGAGGTCAAATGTTAAAGTACCGCTAAAGTAGAACGGTGATTCATTTTTTCTTTTCAATTTGCTTCAATTGTTTATACCTAATAGTTAAGCACCTGGTGGAGGGCGCAGCCTTGTGTCAGCAATAAATACCCTAGTTGTCCCAGGATCACCTGCACAAGTAGCTAAACCAGTACTACAATCGTCATCGCCCTGGAAAAGCCCTCAATCACATTTATTTGTAATGTAAATTGTAAATATTTGTATGCCGCTTTTGGCGGCGGGTTGGTAGGTAAAGGTATACTTTGTACCATATTCTACGAATAAATATATGTATGTCTTTTTCCTTTTATTTTAGGCGCCTTCGTAGCCGGTCTGGACGCCGGCCTAGTCTACAGCTCATTCCCTAAAATGGGAGACAAATGGATCCCAGATGAAATCCTAGAATTCTCCCCCACCCTGCGCAACTTCACGGAGAACCCCACCACAGTGCAGTTCGACCACAGGGTCCTGGGCACCACCACTCTGGCGCTGGTGACTGGCTTATGGTACATCGCAAGGAAGAAGCCATTGTCGCCTATGGCTAGGAGGGTCGTCAATGCAGTTGGGACTATGGCGTGGTTGCAGGTAAGATTTATCTATATATATAAAAGAAAGTCGTGTTAGTTACACCACTTATAACTCAAGAACGGCAGAACAGATTTGGGTGAAAATTGGTAGGGAGGTAGCTTAGAGCCAGGAGACGGACATAAGATACTAAAAAAAATCAGAAAAAAAAAAAAAAAAAAAAGAATCAGACTTGGAATAACAAAACGCAAATGACAGGGCTAGGAGTAGGCTCGGGGTAGGGCAGGAGTAGGGTAGGAGTAGGGGTAGAGTAGGAGTAGGGGTAGGGTAGGAGTAGGGTAGGGGTACGGTAGGAGTAGGGTAGGGGTAGGGGTACAGTAGGAGTAGGGGTAGGGTAGGGGTACGGTAGGAGTAGGGTAGGGTAGGGGTACAGTAGGAGTAGGGAAGGGTTAGGGTAGGAGTAGGGTAGGGGTACGGTAGGAGTAGGGAAGGGGTAGGGTAGGAGTAGGGTAGGGGTACGGTAGGAGTAGGGTAGGGGTAGGGGTACAGTAGGAGTAGGGAAGGGTTAGGGTAGGAGTAGGGTAGGGGTACGGTAGGAGTAGGGAAGGGGTAGGGTAGGAGTAGGGTAGGGGTACGGTAGGAGTAGGTTAGGAGTAGGGTAGGAGTAGGGTAGGAGTAAGGGGTAGGGAAGGGGTAGGAGTAAGGTAGGAGAAGGGCAGGGGTAGGATTGGTAGGAGTAGGGTAGGGGGTATTAGTAGGACACCACGTGAACGAAGTCGCGCCGGGCAGCTAGTTTAATATATTTACAAATGCGTCCACTGAATGGACAATTCCACAGACGCTAATGTGCATGGTCCTAACACAAGACAATATCTGGACTTTATAAGAGACTGTGACGTCTCGGGTTTGTTTCGGTGGTCACGGACATACCGATCTGTTTAAAAAAAATTGTAATCACTTTAGTTTCGGAAGTCGGTTGCATTTTTTGTAAAAAACGTTTTTTATTATTTTCAAAATGTTTCTGTTAGCCTGTCGCACGTGTTCTCTACTATGGCTACTATAACCGTTAACTTTTAAAGAAACAGTGATATGCGAATTTTGGGTGTGCCTGTTCCATGACACCATTCGTCGTTGTCTTACAGGCAAAATCGAGGTGAAGGGTAAAAGAATTGTTCATTAAGATATAATTCCTCTGTTCTAGGGTATGAGTCGATCCCCAGGACAAATGGAATTGGGTTTTCTGCCCAGTTGACAATAGGCTCGCCCCAATATAACTGACGAAATAAGGGTATACTTTAACACCTCTGCCTATCCCTTTTTTATGGTATGTTGATTCCTCTGTTCTTCCCCAGGTTTCCCTCGGAATCGCGACACTCCTATACTACGTGCCCACACCACTAGCTGCCTCACACCAGTCAGGATCACTCGTCCTCCTGACCCTCGCGATCTGGCTGACTCACGAGATCAAACTACTTAAGTATATACCAAAGTAGATAACAGACTGTATTATTTTATTGTAAATTAAACATTATGCTAGTGAAATTATGACGTTTCATTGTGATGTCGTCGGCAAATTGATATTGATCACATCACTATTCAAAGTTTAAGTAAATCAGCTATTAGAGTGTGGCGCCAACTACATCGCCACATGCGAACTACGCAATACACTGGCGACACGCAAATTCCTGCATCGCGCAAGCAGAGATTGCCGCGCAACGTCCCGACATCGATCGTCGGGCAGTAGCCCACTAGACACGACACCCGTCTGGTCGGAGGATCCTCCCTTTTCTATGGAGGATGAGTGAACTTTACACCCTGTTCCTCATACTTATTTAAGAGAAACCCTGTCTTTCAAGAATATTTACTAGATAGGTACAGTCGCCAGCACATCAAGTTACCCCACTTTGACCTTGAACGCGCTATGAGCAGCTACAGCGAGAATCGTGCGAAAGAGATATATAGCTTTTTGTCTGTTTTTACTTGTAATGTTTCGTGCTGCAGTGCGTACATGAGGGTGTGTGCGTATGCGCGTCGTGGTGTAGAATAAAATACTGTGCGATAAGAAATAGCGTCGCAGGTTGAATACTTTCGAATCGAAATAATGGCATAGTAATAAAAGCAAGCGGCCCGCGCAATGCCTAAAATGCCTATGAAAGCTTATATTCAATATGTTTATTTAAAGTATCTTTTATTTAATCCTTTATTTTTACATATTTGTTGGAAAATTACCTAAGTATTAAGTAGGTATTACCTACTCATATTACATTTAAACAGGTAGGTAAGTACGGTAATAAACCATAAATTACCTAGTGAAATTTCACGCTCTCGATGAATAGGGCTCTATCAATTTAGACGTTTCGTGTCGGACGGCTGCGGTGCCGAAGCGGTGCGTTTTTCGTATTGTGCACGGACGGTTGTTTGTGTTCATACAGGTTGTCGAGCGTTCGCGGTACCGACGCCGCCGCCGCACTGTTGCCGCACCGCGCGCTTTGTATGAAAACAAACGACCGTCCGTGCACAAATACGACAAACGCACCGCTTCGGCACTGCAGCGGTCCGAAACGAAACGTCTCAATTGAAAGAGCCCATATTTTTAAGTAGACAGGTAGAGAAAAACATTTCTTTTTTTTTTTTATTTCAAGCAGGTTTTAATGACCCTTCCGGGTTTTGTTACCTACTTACTGACGGGCTGGCGGTCACCTGTTTTAGCGCGTTCCTTGCTCTTCTATTCATTTTTACGAAATTAAATGCTGAAAACCCATAACACAATCTGCTTGAAATTTGAAAAAAAAAATGAATACTTACCCCATCACGAACGTGTGTGAAGTTTAGCCAATTAATTATACCTACAAAAAGGCTTTTGTCAGTCCGCCGTGTTTGAGATCGTTTCGTCCGCGACACGATCTTATTACAAAACAATAAGGTTGAACTTAGTAACAGAATTACCTATACCTACCGAAGTTTGCTTTTACATGCAAGTTTAACCTTATTACTCTAGTGATAAGATACGATTTCAAAGGTTATGAATTTTCAAATAAAATTCTAATCTATTTATTATCGTTACTTTACATCCTAAATCTATACCTACTAATATTATAAAGCTGAAGAGTTTGTTTGTTTGTTTGGTTGAACGAGCTAATCTCAGGAACTGCTGGATCAAATTAAAAAAATCCTGTTTGTGTTCGATAGTCCATTTATTGAGTAAGGCTATAGGCTATATAACATCACCCTAAGACTAATAGGAGCAGAGCATCAATGAAAAATGTTTGCAAAACGGGAAAATTTATTCCTTTTGAGAGCTTCAAACGGTTAAAGTTACGCAAAAATCATGTATGACAGAATTGTTCCTCTTTATAAGTTCAAAAAAAAAGTCCGCGACAGCATAATAAATGTATCTTTTAAGGTTGACTCACTATAATCTATGGTAATCAAATTTGTTCTAAAATAATGCATTATTTGCGAAGGTGTTTTTATATACATGATATTAACTCTATCCAAATAAATACGTTATTCATCACAAGTATTTAATTTTAACACAATTGCCCTTGACATCATTTGATTTCAATGAATATCTTAATGGAAACCCATGTCCTTTTCTGTAAAAGGACATCGGTTCCCACAGGAACCTATTCCTATGGGAACTCGGATGAAGCCACATAAAATGCGAAAGTGAGTTTATTTGTTACGCTTTCAGTTTTCACGCAGTGGCGTAACTAGCCGTAAAGGGGCCCCCTTTACGGCTAGTTACGCCACTGCGTGAAAATATATCAAAATATCTTGGCGGGGTCTTTTGCAAAAACGACGGTGACGTTGTTTTAACTAAATAAATATACCGTCGGGGCCTCCCTAATAATAGATACGGCAGTAGCTACCCCCCTGCTTTTGGCGCATAACTACAAAACCGATCATCATGGAATTTTGCATACCTCTACCTATTAGAAAAGGACATAGGATAGGTTCCTACGGGAACGCGTGGGAAACTGCGGGAAAAGTATAAAAATAAATGCGGAATAACAATCATAATATTTTTATTTTTAACCATAACTTTAAACATAAAAACAAATACCTACTTTAAATTAAAATATACTTACAACAAAATTTATAAAACCAAACTATACAATAAATTAAAAATTTCTGTAACCTATTAGGTATGTCGAGTACTGTTTTCGACAACCCCCGGTTGGTGTAGGACTATTGTAAGACATTGAAACAAAAATATTGGATTATGGGTTTTGGTGGCTGAAGTGAACTGGTTAGGACTATGGAAAAACATAGATTAAAAACAAGTAGATAATATTTATTTTTTACACGCTTTTATTTTTATTGTTATTTGTAACAGATTAATTATACAGTTACATCTACGAGCCAATGGCTGCCAAGCAAAATCAAATGCGGTAGCATTTGATTGCCAAACAAATATAAGTTTTTACCCAGATTAGTATAATTTGACTGGGCTATATAAGGTCTGGCACCCACTGGCGGCATGGCACGCCAAGGGATTTTTGTAATACTTACAGATGATTTCGAATCTACTTTAACACTGTTAACACAAACATTTCATTGATACGTCACAGCCTGCTTTGGCATCCTCCGGCACGTTTTGGCATGCGGAATTGTGAACGCTAACCATGATAAAATAAGATCTCAAATAATTTTTGCTTACTGAAATCCCTTGTCGTGCAATGCCGTCAGAGGGTGACGGCCCTAACTTAAATGATCAAGGATAAATAATAAAGGAAACATTCTCAAGAATATAACAATGGTGCGAAAAGAAGTATAAAATTTGAATTTACAGTATTAATTATCATACTATCTTTACCACTTTATTAGAAGAATTATTTATTATCCATAATAATATTATAAATGCGAAAGAACTTTGTCTGTGTTATGCCTTTGCGGCCAAACCGCTGGGCAATTGTGATGAAAAATATGGAGATAGTTTGAAGCCTGGGGAAGGACATGGAGAAATACAATCCTTTTTATTTTTAAACATTAATATTATTGAAAACTTAACAAATATATCTACTTACTCTAAATTAAAATATAAGTTCAACAAAATGTATAAAAGCAAACTATAAAATAGATTAAAAAGTTTCTGTAACCTTAATTGGTCACAGTTTTTTTAATCTTCAATAAAGAATAATTCAACAAGGATTTTTTTTTAATGTCATTGACACATCTCGGGACATGGGCTCCGGACCTTTGGAAGGCGTTATATTATTTTATATAGATTAAAAAAACAAGTAGATAATATTTATTTTTTATAAGCTTTTATTTTTATTGATATTTGTAACAGATTAATAATTTATTATACAGTTACATCTACCAATGGCTGGTAAGCAAAATCAAATGCTGCCGCCAAACAAAAGTAAGCTTTTACCTAGATTAGTATAATTCGACTGGGCTGTATAAGGTCCGGCACCCACTGGCGAGACGGCGCGAAAAGGGATTTTTGTAATACAGTTACAAATGATTTCGAATCTAATTTTACACTGTTAACACTCACATTTCATTGATACGCCATAGCCTGCTTTGGCATCCTCCGGCACGTTCTGGCATGCCGAATTGTGAGCGCTAACCATGATAAAATAAGATCTCGAATCATTTGCGCTTACTAAAATCCCTCGTCATGCCATGCCGCCAGTGGGTGATGACCCTAACTTAAATTATCACCAACAATAGTAAAGGAAAAATTCTCAAAAATATAACAATGGTGCGAAAAGAAATATAAAATTTCAATTTACAGTATTAATTATCATAATATCTTTATCATGATATTAGAAGAATGATCCATACTAACATTATAAATTCGAAAGAACTTTGTCTGTGTTATGCCTTCGCGGCCAAACCGCTGGGCAATTGTGATGAAAAATATGGAGATAGTTTGAAGCCTGGGGAAGCACATGGAGGAAGATACTTTATTATGACACAACATCAACGAACGACATGTCTGGCGTCTTTGCCAAATCGAGCAATGGAAGAATAAGCGTTTGAGAAACAGTGGTTGGAAATACCTAAATACCTTTATTTTAATAAATAAAATAATTATAATAAAACAACAACAAAAAAATACAACTTATGAATTGTAAAACTGTGCTACCATTTAATGTGAAAGTTTGTGAGAATGGATGGATTTTTCACGCTTGGCACTTAAATAGACCATGACCTGGATTTACACAGGATGGGTCCCTACGGAAACCCGGAAACCCGGGTGGATGAAGTGCATTATTTACAAGTGCCGTAGAATCGGAGTTCGTCATCTATAGCTTAGTTTAGGCTACGACACTATACACCGTGCACAGTGACCGGCACAGAGTGTCTGTGTGTGTGTGAACACTCATAAACTGAACGAATACCCACACTTTGCGACACCGAGTGTTTAAGTGTTCACACACGGTGTCAGAAATTGAGTGTATTGCCTATAGTGTTGTAAACTAAACTAAGTTCGCTCGGGTCTTATTAGCGATAAAGAATATGCCATGACCTAAAAGAGCCCAAACTTGACCTCAGAAATACGCAACAAGATCGGCCTTTTAGTTGTTATGAAATATAACTTACATGGGAGCATAATGCATTGCCAAAACAATACAAGTATTATTAAATAATAAATAAAAGTTACTTAAAGGTAGCCTAGGTTGTATCTTGATCAAAATATGATTCGCGACTATAACAGGTACTCGTACGTATTTACAGAAGTATAATCATTAGAATCATTAATACATCTTTTTACGTTAGATTTTTTCCATAAGAACAAATCTCTTATGGAAAAGTGCTTATGGAACAAATCTAAGTTAAAGAGATAATATATAATGATTCTAATGACTATAATTTTGTAAATACATATCTATTATAATTGCGAATCATATTTTGATCAAGATACAACTTGACACTGACATGCAAATTTCAAAAAACGTAAGAAAATTTGTATTTCGCGGTCTACCATTGCGCATTCACCTTAAGGACGCTATCACATTTTTCCACGAATAACAGTACTTTTCAGGTACCATTTTAGTGAACTTGGAGTCGCAACTGCAAGGATATCTTGGTTTCAAATTAAAGATAATATATTCATCTCCAGAATGGCTCCATAATAATTAAATAGCCCCATACAAAATTTTCACACAAATACGTTTTTACCATCACAGTAATCGCAAAAAATTTAATAAAAAGGGGTTTGAATAAGGACCTATATAGCTAAATCCACTGCATATTTTAACTTAAAAATAAGAAGATATTGTTGCTTATATAGTCCTCTATACGACAAGCTAAATATTTTGTAAATAAATAAATAACTTTTTCATTTATGAGACAAATAAGAAACGCTCTCAAATTTCTCCATACATTTTCTACCCGCGGACACTTGCGGTTCGTCATTCCGCGCTCAGAAGCGCTCGTGGAAGCACGTCTGTGTCGCTTTCTCGCAAAAAATAATTACGTAAAAAAGTGAGTTCCGAGTTGTGTACTGAGGTCGGACGAAGTTGATACTTTTTCGGACCGAAATAAAATTAAGTACGATTATTGGTATTTGTTTCAGAAACAAATACTTAGTTGTAATTTTTACAAGCTTTTATTTAACTTGCAATGTATGTATGTATGTATGTAACTATGTTTGTTCGGGTGGACTCTTGCAACTAAATTTTGAAGCAGATATCTTCAACCGATTGAGCTGAAATTTTGTATGCACGTTTAGTTTTGATGACAATGCATGGTTAGCTGTGTGACGTTATTCTAAATCCAAAATGGCGGAACGCCCAAGATGGCGGACTACTTATTTTTAAGGCACTCCTACAATATGGATATCAAATGAAAGGGATTGCTGAGAATAACTCGAAAAATAAAATGACGTCACTCTAAATCCAATATGGCGGACTTCTGAAGATGGTGGACTAGTTATTTTTAATGCACTCCTACAATATGGGTATCAAATGAAAGGGATTGCTGAGAATAACTCGAAAAATAAAGTGAAGTCACTATAAATCTAATATGGCGGTCATCTAAAGATGGTGGACTAGTTACTTTTAATGCACTGCAACAATATGGGTATCAAATGAAAGGGCTTGCTGAGAATAACTCAAAAAACAATGTGACGTTACTCTAAATGCAATATGGCGGACTTCTAAACATAGCGGACTAAGTTTTTTATGCTTTCCTACAACATGGGTATCAAATGAAAGGTCTTGCTCAGAATACGTATGCGAGTTAAACTCCACAAAAAAACCTGTCAAGCGATAACTAAAAAGTAAAAAACAAATTAAAAGTAAAAACTTTTTTTTAAAACAAGCTTTTAGTTAAATGCGCTAAAAATAATAAAATAAAATTTTCCTTTAAAACTTTTACTATCAACTTATAACGTCATTAAGTACACAAGTTATATGATATAAAAGCTTGTTGCGAGATTTACCTGTGTAGATAAACAAGTAAATAAGATGATCTGATTGATTTTAATTTTTTTAATTTTCAAACTAAGTAAATATGAGTTCTTAAATCTGAAAAAAACTTTTTTACTTTTAATTTATTTATTTAGTCGATATAGATGACGGATAAAGATTGTATAAATATTTATTTTATAATCAAATTAAAATGATGGAAATATTTTTTTTAGACATTCGATATTAATAGTCGATTTTGGGGTTTTTCGGGGTGATGATTACGAATATAACATCCATTTTTTATTCAAGGTGGTGGATTTTTGTTTGTGACAAATCGACTTACGGCCAATTTCTTCATAATACCAGTACATCCAGTTGTCATGCTACGTCACAGTTTTACTCTTCAATTCAGTAATTTTTTTAGTGAATTATAATGTTGCTATATTGAAGAATACAATTGTGACGTAGCATGACAACTGAATAGACTGGTATTACGTTTAGTCGGTTAAGAAAGTTGCGTGGTTTTTTTGTTTACCTTTATTTAGCTACCTAAACCTATGGAGTATAGTAGTAGTACATTGAAATATTTTCTATGTGAAAAGACAGCTGTGCTGCTGGGGAGTTTGTTGCGCCACTTCTTCCCAGCGAAAGCACTAAGAAGTGAAGGGCGGGCGTTTTGGGGGACTGTCTTTTGTAATTTTGACATTCGAAAAGTGCTGATTCTCAGCCTAATTTGAATAAATAACTTTTGATTTACTTTGTTTTAATTTTTAAGTAAATAAAATACTTACTGTTTTCATAAGGGAATGATTATTTTTAAATATCACAACGAAACTACGATAAACTCCCAGACTAGTATTTGATTATGTAATACACCAACAATTGACATCAAAAATAATATTTAAAAGTACTTAGGTACATATTTTCAAACTAACAGCAGACTGTGGTATAAATGTGGATGTTCCGTGTAATACTAAAATGTTAAGGTCGTTTTTGGGTACCTAGTAATGAACGTATTGACTGATGAACTTCAACAATACTAAAAACATGATTATCACGCAGATAGTAAGTACTAATAACACTTACCAAATTCGATTGCGAACTTACAATTAACTTTACTAAATAAATACCAGCAAAATTAAAAAAAAATATCTTCAAGTACCAAGATTAGTTAAGTTACGTATAAAAATCGAGCGAACAATGGTTTCAATGTGTGCGTGCGCGTAATGTTGCTGTGTTGCGATTCAGATACCTAAACTTGAGCGAGTTCAAAATGTGATAGCGTCCTTAATACGAAATGAAATAAAAAGTATATACTTAACATGGGGTGAAATTGAAAACATGCGACAAATCGAAATGGGAGACTCACGAATGAAATAATTGAATGGAATGGCATAACTCATCATTATGAACAACTTTTACTATGGGACCAACCCTGAAATTGCGAAAAAAAAAATCAGCTGTTCAGTACATTTTGACGAGATATGCGAACATAAATGTAGGGAACAGCTGATTTTTTTTTCACGATTTCAGGATTGGTCCCATAGTAAAAGTTGTTCATAATGATGAGTACAATCCCCCATTTCGATTTGTCACATGGTTTCAATTTCACCCTGTATATATGTGTAAATATATTTAATATTTAGTCGGACCACCTTGCGCGTCTAAAACAGCGTCCAGCCTGTCCTTCATCCCGACCACCATGTTCCAGCAGGTGTCCCTGCCTCTGAAATGCTCCCATGTAGTATGGGCTTCTCGCCGCAAGTTTTCATTGTTGCGGATTTCTGAGGCATCCTAATCGAGAACCATGAGACCCCATAGATTCTCGATTGGGTTTAAGTCGGGGCTCTTTGCAGGCCATGGCAGGCAGATGACGTCATCCTGTGCCGCGAACCACTCCTGCACCACTCTGCAGGTGTGCACGCGGCAGTTGTCTTGGCACAAGTAAATAATGCCCTCTGGGTAGTGCAGGCGCACGGTGGGGATCATCACGTCGCGCAAAATTTCGACGATGCGCCCGCTAACCTCCACCAGTTCACCCGGTCCCATAGAGCTCATCCATCCCCAAAAATTTAGAGATATTCTTCCACTTGCTCGATTTGGCAAAGTATTTACCTCCACATAGCGCTCATTGCTGCTGCGCCATAATATTTTTCTTCCGTCCATATCCGACCGGAAGCTTTTTTCGTCCACAAAAATGACGATATTGTTTGCCCAGTCAAAATTATAAAACTCCAGGCAAAAACTTACTCTTGCCTCCTTATGCGCCTGGGTCATCAGGATCTTTTTAGCAGGGCGGCGGCATTTCTTCCCGGCGTCTTTCAGTCGCCTCCTGACTGTGTCCATTGATATCTAAAACAACAAACATTTTGTCAATTTCAAAACATAAGAATCTTTATTATGAGAAATTGTACGGGCCAACTTAACTAATCTGCATTCGCGATTTATTTGCCAAAAATGTAAACAACAATGAGTTTATGGAAAAATAACTTTAAATTCTACACAATAAAGTTCAGTTTACGCTACAACTTTAACTTTTTCAATAGTGCTAGTCACTGAAATCAACTTAATTACCATTAAAATAAAGTTGATATTTCTTTAACTTGAAATAATATTAATTTGAAACATAAGTTTGAATAGACTTTAAATGAGTGTGGGACGGTTAAAAAATATTCTTCAAAATAAACAAATAAACAATCTGTCGAATTGAGAACTTCCACCTTTGTTGAGGTGGGTTGTAAACTATGCTTGTAAAAAACTAAAGATTTATCTAATAGTATTAATAGTAATACCATTCATTCCATGGCCGCGCGGCGTGCGTAAAACCGGTTTGAGTGAGCGCCGAGCGTGCTTCCAACTAAAGTCCGACCGCGCCAATTTTGCCAAAGATGTAAATAACAATGGTCGCTCGAAATTGAATAAAATCGCTAACAAGTTTTTATATTCGTCTAGTTAGCTCGGAGTTTTAGACGGAAAACTAACATTACTTAAAATAAAAACTTGTAAACGATTTTATTCAATTTCGAGCAGCCATTGTTGTTTACATCTTTGGAAAAATTGGCGCAGTCGGACCTTACATTTGTCTATTAGTGACGTGTATTATTAGGCCGGCTCCACACGTTGGCCCCAACGTCGGTCCCAACCCTACTCGTCCAACGTGTGGATCTAGAAAATAGCATTCGCACCAACATTGGGACGAGCGTTGGGAGTTGGCCGAGGCGTGTCGGTTTTATCAAAGGAATCTGCGCCAACGTTCGCGATCCGTCCACATGTTGGTGCTTTGCTCAGTCCTGTTGCAACACGCATTCCGTGTTTTATGATGTGTCGTCATCCACCATATTCTTTGACGTGACTTTTTCTTTTTTTTTTTAGTAACAAATATAAATTTATAATTGGGACTCAGTACTATAATAGCGCTTAGAGCAATTTCGATTTCAGTATTGGACATCTTCACGTTGGCTCTGATGGGACAGGACTGGTATGATAGCCAACATGTGGACGCCTCACGAAATTAACCGACCAAAGTTGGTACGAGCGTTGGCGGCAACGTGTGGCGCCGGTGTTAGAGTGACGGCGCACCGCGTATGGCGGATTGCGGAGCGGATTTACTCGTCGATACCTGTCCTTAGTGCACGCGGGAAATTGATGCGTGCACGCGGGATATTGATGCGTGCGCGCGTGTTTAGTGTTACTATAATTTTTAATAATGTCGATATCAAAACCCAAACGTTTACAATATTTAGAAACCAGCAGTTTCTTTACCGATGATATATTTTTTGTCAAAAAAAAGTTAACACGAAATTCCATCTACAGAAAAAAGTCGCGGTGAATTCGTTAGACTACATTTATATGAAGAATTAAGACATCCAAATGAGAGACTTTTCCATCACTGTTGTGACAGCAGGAAAGTCTTCATTCAAAATAATTTGCGACCACTTCACTATCCGCGAGTAAAAATCAAAATACGCGTATTGATGAGCGCATCCGCCAGTAGCATGCGCCGTGAAATGTTCGCGCGCGCTCGCACTCCAGACAAGTTCAAACGTGTTGAACATTTGTTTAATGCGCCGTTCATTCCGCCTGCGCGGTGCGCCGTCACTCAGGATGCACACTTAGGTATACCTTATAGTAGGTATTATTTTAATCAATTTTGTTAATCACTATTTAAGAAAACCATGTTTTATGTTAGTGATGAATAAGTTAAGCTGATAGGTAAGTGTGATTACAAGCTACACATAGACTCACGCTGTATGAAGTTGAGGTTACTCTTGTGCTTAGGAAGGGATCGGCAGAGTGTGCAGCGACCATAGCCGCATCATCTGCCGTCGTAGTGGCTCTCGCGTAGAGTTGGCGGTGGTGGGCTTCTATGCTTCCGCTTTCTTCCCACCGCCGAAGCCAGAAGTAAACCGTTTTTTTCTGGAACGAAAAAAATAGCTGTAGTTTTTTTGCCCATTATTACTCAATTACTGTAGGCAAAGAGACCATTGATTTTAGGACCATTTTTACAAGTAAGTAGGTAATTTTCTCTTGGTTCTGACACTATAAAGCCCTGCTTTTATTAGGGATGCCTCGATACGCCTTTTTGCCGATACGATACCGATGCTCTTATAAAAATATCGGCGATACCGATACGCTTATTGAATTCAAAAATGAAGGTAAAATAAATAAAACACAAGCCAGGTTACCCGAGTGCGAGGCCAAGCGGGCGGGCGAAATAAGACACTGAATAAAGCGCGGGGTTTCCCCGAGCATAGTTAGTTCGTGCATCGCGGTAAAATCCAATCAACCTACTGCAATGACTTTTGTTTAGAATTTTCCATGACGGAATCAAAAGCAATAGTTCATCCGATTCTGTTTGTTACTTAATAAGTATAACTCTGAATTTAAACTTTCACGGTTACATACACTACATTTTAATGACGCTTGGAACAGCGCGCAGCGTTAAACTTAAAAACTTACAATATCAAGAACTCATTAGGAAAGAAAACAAAGAAAATACCTACCTACCTATCCCTTCTCTTAACTTAATCCGAAAATTCTATAGAAAAACACCATTGACACATTTTTTCAATACTAACCTTTGTTTATTTTAGTTTAAAAATTATAATAACAAAAAATATTACTCACCGTTATGCCCGTCTGCCGACAAATATCGATCACACGGCATCCACTCAATCGAAGGGCTATGATGCGCTCCCTTTCGATTTGCGTCAAATGAGGCGGCATTCTTCAATATATTATTTACGCACAGCCCGAATAATAAATAATATATAGTTACTTTACTCTTTGTAAATAATTATGCACAGTTGCACACAGTACGACTCCAAGTGACGTAATGAATAACGTCAAAACTCAAACGAACGATGTGATGAGTGACTCGTTTAATTTCGTGAACGTTCGGGATAACTCGGGAGCGGTGGCGGACGCGCAAGGGCACGTGGGTGTGGCTTATTCCTAGTGAGACGTGATAATTGGCTCCCAATTATTAGTATGTGCAACCATTGGGCAATTTTAGAAACGTTGAAATCTCCACCAATCATGCCAAGGATACTTTCTTTCTAACACTATACGGCGCGTCGTAGTTATAGATATGTATAGAGTTTACTTTGACGTGCTGCCGTGTGTACCAATTTTCCATCGTTTATTAGGGACTCAAATACGGGCTATCAGTTTCAATTTAATCAGGGCCTGCAAATGTTCAGGGACACTTTCTACAAAATACAACACAAACAATGTTATTCACAAAGTGTTTTATTTGAAAATTTAAAATGCTAATATTGCTTACACACTGAAAAACTGTTTTATGTACAAAACTGTGTGTAGACAAATCGCAGATGTGTTGCGTTCGGGCCGACTGCGCCGGCGCTCCTTCAAAATATACAACTTGATTATAGCCTTACGATACACGCAGTGAATTTGTTATTCAATATAAATCTATCTATCTACATACTTGTAACAATACAGGCATGATCCAAACTCCGCGCGTCAAAACCCACATCAATTTTGATATAGTATTTTTTAATTATTGTGCTTCTAAGTATAATATTAGCACTACGCGGGTTTACGGATAACAGATGGACATTTTAGCTTCGATATATCTATTTTTTTCTCTACATACACTTTTAAAATGTTACTTTGAACGAAAAATATATAATTATTAGTTGAAACACAATAGATGGCAAAAATAAAATTATGATAAAACGCCATCTAGCGTCGGGTAAAACCAAATTAATAACATTGATCTTAAATTACAAAAATACCAATTTGAAATTATTTTGTCATATTGAGCGACTTGAGTGTGATATGCGCACACAAAATATAAAACTACACTACAAGCAAAAAGTTGATGGATTTATGATCTTAGGAAAATTCTAAAATCATCAATTAAATCTTTCTACAATATCTTGAGTACGTAAATTTTTTTTATTGCTTAAGGTACAATTCAGAGGGTACATACAGTCAGCGACAAAATAACAAATGTGGTGCTGACTGTACATTTTCTTAACAAGTAAAGTGCTAAGGTAAATAAAAGAGAAAACATGTAAAGATGTGAGTATGACATTTGAATAAAGTTTATAATTTTGGACATTACCCGTATCTGTTAGACATAACATTTAGTTGTGAGAAATCATTTATGGCGGACATATTCCTACTATTTACTGCTTTGACTATGAAAACTAAACTTTAGCTTAAAAGGTTATCGTATATACAACGTATCGATACTGAGTAAAAGATATTCATATTACCTCATAGTCAAATACATCAAATCAGTATGAAATAAGTCCTTCAGTGAAAACAAAATGGTAGCACCATACATAATTCCTTAGTCCGAAATCAAACATGTTTAGACCGTATATGACTATTGTATAATCTAGCTATGGCCGACTGCAATTTGTAACCTAAATATAACTGAAAAACTATTAGCGTAAAGTGAGGCAACACTATATTGTTGATGGTAACACAGGAGGAATTGTTCACAGATAACAAATACTTTTTTTCACTGGCAGTCTTGTGAGATAAGGCGTGAACTACACAAGTTTCAGAGACAATTAGAATAGGCGGAGTGGTGTCGAGGTGAGATGGGTCGTAGTCTGTCAATGCAGTTCAAGCCTTTCTTCGCACATTAACATCAGAAGTCGTGAACGCGATTATAGACATTCAATCTTTACATAGAGTGTAGCGTGCACGGGTTACATGACCGTATTGTTAGAATTTTCTATAATTAAAACGATTTATCTTGAAATGTATACGTAATATTATGTAACAATGATAACTCTGCAACATTTTATAAAATATAGTTTATCATTATTGTATTATTTATTCTCTATAACGGTCTCGTAGAACAGAAATTTGCCAAGAATTAAGACTTTTAATTATTTAAATTGAAAAATATCATAATGATTGCAGAGACACCATTGTCCAACTAAATAATATCTGGAGCCTCTTCCCAATTGAATTATAAAATAATTATGTATAAATACTAAAGTTAACCTAATAAGTTAGTACTATGTTTTAATCCTCTAATTACAATTTAGAAATATAACATATATTTGAAGCAGTTACAATTTAAATGGCTGGTAAAAAGGAAAGAAGTCAGAGTTAACCTAAAATCGTCAAAGTCAGGAATTATCGAAATGTTATACTTATTTGGTTTGTCGGTATTTAAAAAGGAGTAACGTGAGCACGTACAGACATCAGCACATCAAGCTACCCGAAACTGTCAAATTTTCCCAATCAACTTTGTACCTTATACTTTTGCGATAAAGTTGAAAATCTATTAAAAAAAATTGACAGATTGTAGTAGCTTGATGTGCTGGCGTCTGTACATCTCAAACTCATAGAAAATCATATAAGTTCATATAAATTGTAACTGCTAACATTTAAATATCTCTATAACCTATATCGCCATATAATTTCGATACAAAAAATAAACGAACTATAATCATTTAATCATAGACATATAATTATTCCGATTTATAAATAAATGCTGCTGAGGCTTTATTTAATATCATTACAGGGTTTAAAACAACACAACATCGATATCGACACTTTGAATTTATCGATAAACTGCGATAGGAATTATCGATATGTGATAATATTGTCAGTAATGGCTTTAGGCCATCAATTTAAGCGTGTGTTCTAGTAACGCATAATTTGAAGAGGAAAACAAAAATTATTGCCATTTAATTATATTGCAGACATAATAAGAGGAACAGATATAATTTACTCAGTGATAAAGGAAGCTATAAGTAAGGGTGTAACTTTGTAGAACATTTGTGTTTTGACATTAGCAAAAGAATCCGATAGCAATTATTTTTATAGAAGTTATGACAGTGATAAGTACGCTTTTGTGTTTTTTATCTTATTTCAATCGGAGTCCAACTGAGTATCATAATATAAGGCCATCATATCATAGAAAACATAATTTATTTATTATAACTAAATAATATTTTGTCCTAGAGCATATTGCGAATATTTTGCAACAAGTCAACATTTTATCCACCAAAGAATAATAATTAACTCCACTATTTTTCCGTGAATAAAATAATCATAAAACCATATTAAAGTGAGACAAAGTACATTGAAGATGATTCATTTGTTTACCTGCTATATGTCCGTTCACTTATTAGCAAAATACAATTTAACCCGAAACTTATATTAATAATTTCTTTTATAAGAATACATTCCACGAATTACTAACAACATTATAATTTTGCTTTTCTTAACTCGTGTGCAAGTTCTAAAGCTAAACGTTGTACAGGCTACAATATGTACGCGCGTACAAACCAAGGGATTCGTAGAAATAGCAGCTCTAACGAAACATTGGCGCTTGGTGTGAACAGCAACGGAACGGCTGCCTTTGATATGAGAGACACGAGCCACTGAAATAATCAAATTCACCATGCGATCATGACATGTATGTCTATGGAGACTTGACTTGCTATAAACACAAGTACAATGTATGTCTATTGAGACTTGACTTGCTATAAACACAAGTACAACGCACGGTTTCCATCTTCAACTATAGGTTGGAGTAACTTGCCTCGCGAGGCAGCCTTCATCCTTTGCTCGAGCAATTTGTAAACATACAACCAAAGATCCGACTTGACATTTGAATGCAAAAATTAACACCTAGCGATCGATTAAAATATTCAAAATAATCAATATATTATTTTATAATACTAATTCAGTAAGTATATAAAGAAAATTCTCACAACATCACAATAGATGGCAGTCGGTTTATGTACGTAATGGCAGATTAATACTTGCGTTCAAATGTTTATGTTATTATGTTACATTTTATGCCTGTAGAAGAATCCATGTTTCTCCCATATAACCGAGAAAGTCCCGATAATAGTGGAAACCTAACTTGCAAATAGGGCGTAAAAATAAAGACTATTACAGACACTATGTAGTATTACACATATAGCTTATAACACAGTACTGTAATATAGCATATTGGGATATCTCGAATTAGTTATTAAATTGGTTCTTTGTTGAAAAAGCATGGCACGGGTGGCCATATAACATTAAATATACATCGAACACATTAGAAAATATAAAAATCAGGTATATAAGCTCCTTATTAAATAAAAATCTTCCAGTCATTTAAATATAAATAGGTAATTTATAAATGATAAAGTCGACCATAATATAAAGGCGTTACCCCACCGGCCACTCTTTTAGTAGAATGTGGGTTTCAACACTTTCGGCATAATAGGTATGGTTAATTTACGGCATTTGCGCTGCATTCCGTTTGCCTCACGCAAATCCGTAAGTGATGCAAATGAACGACAGTGGGATAACGCCTTTAGATAATAATCAGTAGTACCTCAATAATTTGCTGAGATGCTTGTGGTCGCTTAAAGCATTCATATCTTGAGCCGTGTTATTGTCTGTTATAAATGTCATACGTTTATCGCTTATTCAGTTTTGAGACAACTTAATGCAACTCATTTTGTTATGATCTCTTATTTAATGGTAGGTACACTTGTATCTATTTTATCGCATAAATTAATTCATTCCAGACGATTTTAAACACATAATTATAAATATTTACTATCAATATTTCCCTTGATACATAATAGGTAATAACTTCCGCTTGTATTTTGTGTATCGTAATAACCATACAGCCTTAAAGTATCGTTCTCACTGCAATATACATATAATATATTAATCACTACAATTGGGGCATTTTATATAAATATAAACAATTTATACGAATCTAGTTCAGATGATATAGGATGCTAAGTGAGGGATCGTTCATAAAACATGTAACATTCCACATAAAATTATATCTGATTATATTTTATGGAGCAAAGTGGCTTTATCGTATAAATCATGATACATTATCAAACGTGTTACTTGTTACTACCAATGTTACATATTAGATGGGCGATTAAAAGTGAGAAATTAGAATGTAATATCAAGGCGACACCCCATCGAAAGCGTTCACAGAAATAATCGAGGTCACCGCGAGTAACTCGAGTCAGGGATGATTTCGAGCGCACTAATATGATAAAACTTTATATAGCCCCTAACTTTTACAATAATGAAGACTCCTGTAACATAGTGAGATTTCTAGAATAACCTAATATCTGATAAATTCTTCAAATACGTAGGGAAAGAGAATTTAAAAATATCCAGTAAAAATTTCTTTAGCATGAATTGTTTGGTAATGGGTATAGCTCAGTACTACACAAATAGCCAATTTTACGCTAAATACTACATGTTTACGAGCAAAAAGCCGCTCGATCAGATACTCCATCATTGTATAAGCTAGGGGGCATTACCATACAAATCGGTTATTCATTATAACCGACGCTGCAGTTACGTTACTTTAGAATAAATTTATTACGTGGATTATGTTGCTCTGGTTCTTTCACTGAAGCGTCTTTGTGATATTTTGCCGACATCCAATTTAAATTATGTGTTTATTTATTCACTGGGCGATTCAATTAGTGCTATGTGGGAAAATTATATATACCTATGCCTAATATTACACTCAGGACTTCTACGACACTGCGCAAGATTTGATATTATGTGTTAATTCCTATATTATTAGCTACAATAAACTATATCGCATTTTTATTCAATCAAAATAATTATCTATAACAGCTTGAGTATAAAATCTTCGTCTCATGATATGAAATTATGCAGAAGTTTTGCAAAATGCACTTTGATGTATCAACCTCCTTAATATTTCTCGATATAAAACCTAGCAGAGGGCGCCACAATCGCTTGTGCTGTCTACGATTCATCTCACACAAAGCGTATTATATGGCCCGAACTAAACTACAACCTATACAAAAATAAATAGACAAACATCGAATATATAGGAATAAAACTACAAGTACGACAGCGCAGGGACGTGAGGCCCGGGAGGGGAATATTCCACTAACGAGTCCCCACATCTAAAGTATTCTCTCGTTTTCTGCCTCAGCTTTAACCAACCTCCTTGCACAGTCGCCTTCCAAATATAAATAATATGGAAAAAAACCTTTTAAAAATAAATGCAAAGTACCACAAAGACGCTGGTGGGTGCAATAGTGCGCGGTGCTGACTTGGCGCGACTAGCTCGGCGGCTGTGGGTCCGTGCTGACGATGACCTGGACCACGTATCCTGGCGTGATCTTTGCCTCCTCGATTAGCAGCCGGTCGCCGAGGAGTTTGCCGCCATAGAACCAGCGTTGCCGCCACGGCTCGATGTTCTCTTGAGCCTGAGGATTGTGCAAAGGGTCTTGTTAGTGTTGATAAGGCTTAGATTTTGTGATATTGTTCATATAGTCTTGTATATTGTATTTGGTCTTTGATAAAAATTTATTGTAATTAGTTTACTAAACTATACGGGAAATTATTAGCAGTCTAATAAGTTAGTCAGATAATTAATTTCCGGGATAATCACGTGAGGCCATTCGCTAATAAACCACGACTGGTTTTCGGTCATCGAATCTATAAATCTGTGGTCATAAAATTAGATGTTGACGATATAGATGGTTGCATCCTGTCAGATATAAAGTATTTAAGTAGGTACTTGATGTTTCTATAAACATATTATAAAACAAAGTCACTTGTCGTGTCTGCCTGTGTGACCGCTTAGTTCTTCTTAACTCCACGATGCGGTGTTCACCATTATTGAGAGAATTTATTCCGGAAGGAATATAAAATATTAATATTTTTAGATATTGCACACAAATCTCGATGTTTTGACATGTGGCCATTGCATGTCACGTGCGAAGAAGGGGCGGGTTGCTAATTTATCATAAAACCACTTTATTTGAAAAGGACAAAAAGTCATGGACTAACTAAAGTGCGACCATTCCAAGCAAGATGACCTTGGCCGCAAGCCAAGAAGGCAAGAACCATTTATAACATAGAATAAGCTAATGCGCCTAATGTCCATGTCATTAAGTTCAGCCGGCACAAAGAGAAAGCACAATGAAATCATATTCCTAGCGATACTTCGAACGGTTCACCAATGTAGGTCAACGGACAGTAATTGTCGCGGCGTCCAAAATTGTAAGACATTAAACAGGTGACTACGACCTTTGAGGAGTACCTACATAAGTACATGGGTATATCATTTCAGGGCTGTGCCGTCGAAATGTGAAGGAGAACTTCATAATGCTCAAGGTGTTATGATTGTAAGGATATTTGTAAAGCAAACATTTATACAAGAGCAAAATTAGTTTCGGAAATTGCATGATAATCGCGAGAAAATGCAAATAGAACCTTATTTTTAACGACAGAATTTAAAATATTTGTCCTTTTTATGCTTTAAAATCTAATTTATTATTTGAATATTTATTAAGGTCTACAAATAAAAACCGTATCCGGATACATTAATACATATCCGTACCCATACTGTTACTATGTGATAAATCCATAAAATTAACTGTACATTATTACTAACATCCGTGAAGGAAAAACATCGTAGGGAAACCTAGTTGTCTTGAGTAAGCGTGGTGCTCCATGCTCACGTGCCATATCTGTATGTAAAGAGGCTTTTGCCCTGCAGTGGGACAATATAGGCTGGTATTCATGAATTAATACCAGTAATCCTTTATAACAAGAGATCTTCCATGTAGTAAGGTGAAGTTTTTGAAGTAATACACTTGCGTGCAAAAACACTGACCCACCCCATGCTCTTCGATTTGAAACAATATAATTCAAGAAGTTTTACTAACAATAACCTAACATATTGTATATTAAAACCTTTCTGAAAGTATGTAGATTACATTAGTGAAAGAATTATCAAAACAGATTCAGTAGTTTTTGAGAAAATCTCGAACTTATAAATATGGGGTTGAATAAAGAAGCTCCAATTTTTTTGAAGCCCGTTAAAAAAATCAAGTTCAATTTTGATTAAACAAACAGAAATACACAAAATTTAACGTTTGTTAATTTCATTGACAAAAAGAGTCACACACTTTTTCCGAGCAAAAGTGAGTAATGAGGACATCTGAAGAATTGAGTTGATCTTATCAAGAATATTGCTTTGAACAAAATATAGTGTATGTTCAAATAAACTATACCTTACCTACCTTCACACAGTATAAAATAATAAATTATATTCATTACGATTTTTGTGATATCGTGTTTCAAATGGGGAGCATGGGGTGGGCCAATTTTTTTGCACGCAAGTGTATAAATTGGAAAGTTCCCATACAAACAATGGAATGGCAGCCCTATCATTAAATAAAACTACATAGCGTCACACGAAGGCAGGCGACAGCGTATGGTTGCAAAATTTCGCATCGTTCGCATGCTCTTACGTCACCGACTGACCGTGTTTTAACCTGCTGCACAATGTACATATTTTTATTTACTGGCTTTAGTAGTACGATTGTATTGTAGTAGTTTACTGGCTGATAACGAACACTACAGGGTTTTTGGTCTTATTTAAGAACTTAAATATGGATTATTTATTCTTTCAACATTTAAAGTATAATTTATGTGTAAATAGGAATAAAAAAAAACTAGGGTTTGAGAACGGTGTGGAAGCTGTCGGTGGTCAGGACTCTACAGGGTGGCAGGGCCATTGACGCGCAAACTGTGATCATGAATTCAGCACGTGATTCTAGACCCCTAACGTAGAAATGTTTCGTCATTTCCAGTCTCCACCACCAGTAGCACCGTTTTCTGAATCAAGATTTTGATCTAACTGATCAAACAGCCTGTTTAGGGTTTAAAAGAATATTTTATTTATAAAAAACTCAATAGGTGTCGGTTTAGGAAATGGCAGGATGAACTAGACTTCTATCTAAAGAACTGGCTCTAGATGGCACAAGTCACGGACAAGTGAAAAGAGGAAACGGTCTTTGTCCTGCAGTGGGGCACGATATTCTAAGATAATAATAATCGACGGTCTATTATTGTATTATAATATGCAGTCATGGCCTCACGAATGATCAGGTTGTTTTGGTTTTCTACTACCTGTTGTATAAATATGACATTCAAGTTTCGGTTAAGATCTTATTACTGTATCTATAAACTATTATGTTCTAGCATTCAAGTTTGTGGGAACATACACACTGAGTGTGGAATTATTAATTATTTTATGTCGAAAACTGTAGGTATACAATACAACTCAGAACTGACAAAGGGCATTCATAAAATGGTCTAATGTCAAGTTTCCTGAGAAAATATTATTATATATTCTCTAGTAAAAATAATAAAGCTACTGACGTGGGTTCTTAAGTATTTACTAGCATAAAAAGTCAATTCACATAAACCGATGGAATGTTAAGTTAAAAGTACTTAACTAATATTATAAATGCAAAAGTAAGTTTGTTTGTTACCTTTTCACGCCTAAACTACTGAACCGGTCATCCTGAAAATTTGCTTATACATTGTCAGGAGTACAGAAACGGACATAGGGTACCTTTCATCCCGAAAAAAAGTGCTGGTGGCCTACCATGATCTAATTAAAAACGATTCAAAAACAAGACATTTCAGTTTAGGTTCTAAACTGCATCGCTCGAGCTGCTCTATGGACGTCATGGTACCAAAAACAAGTATTCAATGAATGAAACCAAAACTTGCGACTCAGTTTGGGACAATCGCTGGCAGCAGATGGCACGGCCTAAACTGAATTGTTAAACTGACGTCATGGTACGAATTTAGTTTAACAGTTCAGTTTAGGTCCTAAAATGGATCGCGTTAAGAGCTTGTGGTAGGCCTCCTGTTCCCGAGGAAAACAACAATAACATTATTATGATAATAGATGGTGCCACGTGTATTGTTGTTTTAGAGGTACCCTATGTCCGTTTCTGACCACCTGACAACGTATATTCACGAGGACCAAGTCGCGGACAGCACCTAGTTAATTATATTGAGATTTAGGTGCATCATACAGATTTAGAAGAGGACCCATAACAAAATTGAAGCAGTTGCAGTTAGCGGTGCGGTTGCTTTACAAAGGAATTGATATAAAACTTATTTATTTTATCGACGAACTTGAACAAAAAGAGTTTCTGTATGTCACTCTGATTATCTCAAAAAAAACCGAAGTACCTACCTATTATTGATGATTTAAAGAAAAAAAAAAACTTTTAAGTGACTTGTCGGAAACCACCACCTGATTGCGTACTTATCTAACACATTTTCAATCACAATCTGAATCATTTTGAAGGATAGGCTAATCCATTGCTTCATATTTTTGAAAAATTTGTTTGTTCAACATCGAATGTTGCGGACCTGTCAAAATGAAAGCCATAATATATCTACTGGTAGGTAGTGTGTTACTGAGTCCAGTCGTCATGGAGAGTAGAAGTGCTTGGACGCGAATTGTTCAAAACTAACATAGTCGGTGAGCACACACTGATCAATGAACCTTAGGTACTCTAGAATCTAGATGTTGACATCTCAAATATTGCTAATAAGCTTGATCGCGGCCCATCCAGTTAAAAATTACATAGCAGTATTTAATATGATTTATACACGATTCATAAGGTCAAGCAGAATATACGTTTGGAAATATTTTGGGTGATACTGTTGAAACAACAACTTCATAGTGCATAGCAGATATCGATAACAGCAATAATTTCTGAAGACTAATTACGCGACCAACACGTCTTGAGCAAGCATGGTGATCTATGATCGTACCTTCTCTGTATGAGAAGATAGATGCCTTTGCCCTGCAGCGGGACGGTTACAGGCATTCGTCATTGATTACGTGATAAATAATTTACTGCACATAAGAAAATACCGAAAACGGCACTGACGACAAAAATAAAGCCAAAAATGTATTTATTAAAGTCGGCATCCATACAAAAATATAGTTTCAAGCAAACTTACATTTTTGGTCTGTTTGCACGGGTACGTATCAAAATCCCGAAAGTTCATAATACCTATGATTGAAATACCGACGTCCAAAACACCGAAATTCAAAATACCGAAAGTTTTAAATGCCGATAGTCGTTATATCGAAACACAAAATACCGATGTTCAAATGCTCGAAAGGACGAAATCCCGAATGGACGAAATCCCGAATGGACGAAAGATTAGGTTCATAATTTTTTTTAAAATTGTTAGGTTAGGTCAGGTTAAAACTGTGACCCCTACGCACGAGCCGAGCGAGCGAAGCGAGCGGTGCCGCGGCAGCGGCCGGCGAGTGCCAGAAACGACAGGATTATATAGAGAAACATGTAAAAGTATACACAAAATATGGGCGCCAGAAACGACTTGCGCTAATAGAAAAAAAGAGATTATTTTTAGTAGGCTACCTGGAACCGAACTAGTTAGAATAGATTAATTATAAAAAAAAAAAATTAGGCAACTTTTAAGTGTTTTGAGGTTAGGTTTACAAAAAATAGTTTTTCTCGGAAACGCGACAATTTCGGGATTTTAAACTTCGGGATTTTAAACTTTCGGGCAAATGAACTTTCGGGATTTTAAACTTTCGACCAAACAACCATTCGGCGTTTCAATTTTCGGGATTTCGTCCATCGGTATTTTAAAATTCGGTCTTTTAAAATTCGGGATTTTGATACGTACCCGTTTGCACACTGTATTTGTAGGGTTTACAAATACTTTGAAACCATATTGACTGTGAACAGCTAATTAAAAGTTGTTAACATCATAGGTAGGCATTAACACATCCATAGCCAATCATTATCAAGGTCTCTCATACAAGGCTGAACGCTATCAGACAACATCTCCTTTACACTTATATTAAGCCAAGATGTAATTTTGGCGATACGTTATTCCTGTCACGGTCACACAAAATATGTCAAAATACAAGTGCAAGACAGACACGGGAACATGGCTAAGCCAAAGTACGCGTCAAGTAACGTTTATATAGAAAGAAAGAAAATACGTTTATTTGCGGTAAACATGACGCAAAAAAGAACATAAACACAAAAAAAAATAAGAAAAGGTTGGGGGAAACATGCGTCACATCCACGCAAAGCGGCTATCGCTCAGCATTATGCAAGACAGAGCCCCAGCGCTGGTTTTCAGCGACAGCCGGCGCTGACGTAATGACGTCGTCCATGTCGTAATATCGTTTATCGTCGTTTAGATCTCGGCCTTAGACATTGATCTTTCAAATCTATACTTACGGGAATTCCCGCAAAGTAGACTATTACTTATTTTTTATTTTAATATATACTATTGCTTAATATTTATGAGATTTTGTCAAGAAGATAATAAAAATATATATTTTTCCACAAAACAAAACTTTAACAATTTGCCCAGGGTGGACCTTGCAATAATCTATACACTATGGTAATAATGATAACGACTTAATAGATATTTAATTTTCTAATCTCTTACAAAGCCTGCATTTAACTAAAGCTTTGAATAGAATATTAACACTGGGATTTTCTAGACAATAATTGAATTATGTTATTTCCTGATACCTCATTCCAAAGAGGCTGCCAAGGCAAACTAGCTTGTTTATTACCACTAATACAAACCACCAGCCACCACCAAAAAACCTCTGTGACAGACAGACTAAAACGTGATGTTAAAAAGGTTCGGTTTTTTTAAAGAGAACCTTTAAAGGAGAAAAGGATATCCCACTCACATGTAATTTATTTTTGCACTGCACGACAGTGTGTCGGGAGTACACGGCTAGATCCACATCTTTGCACGTGTTGGACAGTCGCAGGCGCAGCGACAGCTCCGTGCCGCCCTCCACTGGCTCCGACCACTCGGCCGGCGAGTCGCGCCCGCTAGCTTCCTTCACCATGTTTATAGGGGGTGATAGGCAGTATATTGGAACCTGCAGAAGTGAATTCAAATATAAAAACAAAAGCTAGGGAGTATGCCGGAATGTGCGTCCACGCAAGACACTGGCTTTTTAATCATTTCTGTAATTACGGCATTCATTCAACCAGTTATTTATCGATTTTTTGTTTTTAATATCCGAAATAAATATATTTGATTGATTGATTAGAAAGAAAATAAAGTTATTGTATAGTACGTATATTAGGCTCCATGTCCAAGAGGTTAATCATTCAATCCACCTGAACTCTTTAAGAAAGGCCAGCAATGCTTTGGTGTTAGTGACCAGAAGAAAGAAGAATATAGGGCCTGTGCAATAATATCAAATCAAGCTTTAGAAAGGATTGTTGTATTATTAGAAATAATTCCAGTTTAGAAATGCAATCATCTCATAGTGGGTGAAATAGCTTATCATTGACAATGGATGACACCTTTCTCTGTCCAAAGCCACCAAGGACCAATCTTAATGAAAGGAGTCTGGCTCACCCCACCATCTCTGTCTGGGCCCCATAATGTTGTTTGCCATTAAGAATAATGTGATTTATACAGATTTATTTAAACAATGTAAATTAAATTAAATCATGTAATAAATAGATAGACTACATCAAGGCTTTGTTTATCCTATAAATTGTAGGTCTAATTAACTATTCTTATTATTTTGGTGATGCCAATTGTTTATTGCGTCCAAACTTGATAAGGAACCAAATATAAACAGTATCAAAAAGGCTCAACAGGAAACAAACATACATACATTAATAACAATTAGGTATACACAATTCTTACATTTATATTCTGATTTTGTAAGTGTAAAGACTATGAGGAAAAAACCATTGTTTGTTGATAATTACTGGTAAGACAAACATGAGGAAATTAACTAGTATTTCTTTCAGCTATGAAACAAGATTACACGCTTGATATTCAACATAGATATAAAGAAAATGGTCAATACAGGTTACCCATAGATAGGAATCCGCTGAAGGTCATCCAACCTCATATAAAATTGTAATGAAGCTGAGGAGTAAGCATTCACAGACACACTACGGGCAGATAAGAGTAAAACAAAGTGTGTGTACCTGATATCTTGTGCCCCATTCATCATAGCACTCAGTGAGGTAGCCATTGGGCACCGACACACTGGCTCCATCGAGTATCGCCTGCGCCAGCTGGAAGTCCATCGCCTCAGCGGCGACGGCGGCCGCCCGCAGCGCGTCCCAGATCTCCTTGCGTCCTTCGAACGCCGGCGCTGTGTCCCAAAACTCATCCCTTTTACTACGTAACTGTCCCTCCGTCAATGGCACATCTGATTTCCATCGTATAGTTTCGTGGCACAGCGACTGGTTCTTCCTCAGCCCACCTACAACAAAGAGTTATGAGAACACGCACTCGACGTCTCCACGGAGACAGATGATCGCTTACCCCACCTGAATTAGGCCGAGACACGGTAGCCGAAGATTCCTCTATGGGTCCGCTACCACTTCTAGTTATTCCTATGCAACCGCCCATTATGATCACATTCTACAATTGCTCATTTAACAAACATTTACAAAAAAAATATTAACAAATAACATTTTTATCTTCTGTACGCTTCTGTCAAAAAAGATTAGCTGTATATGTTTTGTTATTGCTTAGAAAGGTCGCATGTAAATTAAACACGTTCCTAACAAAGTTGTGAAAAATGTCCAAGTTTTTTCCAATTTGAATGCGTAAAGAATATCATGTTTTTGATAAAACAATAAAAAGTATGCTATGGGATTTCAAATAACTTTATCTTCTATAAATACGTAAAATATCATTGTAAACAGTTGTAAACGAAACGCACCAAACTTCATAAGATGTCAATGCGTGATTTTTAGAAGTGGTAACATCAAAAGTCTCACGTTTTATTTATATTCATGATCTTTCAAATATATCCGAACGTATCAAAGTCAAACACTCAATAATATAGCGAAAACCAATTGGTATCAGCTTATATTGTAATTTTTTTACTTAAATTTAAATTCACTTAGTTTATCACAATAAAATAGTTTTTCCCAAACAATCCCAAATCGGCACAGAGCAGTAACAATACGTTATAACTTTTTTCGTCTGTCATTTATTTTTGTTTACATTATGAAACGTCAAATCACATGTCTGTGTCTCCAAACCAAAACCATCCAAAACAAACCATTCCATTCCATCACAAGAAATAAAAATACAATTTGCAAAATGAATTCTTTTGATTCTAATTTAGAAGACTACCGAGTCATAACTGTAAGTATAAATTTATAGGTTTTAATAAAAAAATATGCTCTTGCAACGTACCTAATATTATCTTTGATGCGATTATATCAGTTTTAAGCACTATTTCATCTACAGGCCCCGGAGACTGCCTACTACATATCAGAGTTCATAACGGCAAATGAAGAAAAGGGAATTTTGTCAAATATTTACGCAGCACCAAAGCCAAAATGGACTCAACTGTCAAACAGAAGATTGCAGAATTGGGGTGGAATACCTCACAATAAAGGCATGATAGCCGAGTCAATACCGCAGTGGCTGGACAAATACCTGGGGAGAATACATGGTCTCAATGTCATGGATGGTAAAAGGCCCAACCACGTGTTAGTCAATGAGTACCTGCCAGGGCAGGGCATCATGCCACATCTAGATGGATCATTATTCTATCCAACTATCACTACAATATCAGCTGGATCTCACATAGTATTAAATTTCCTTGAACCAACTGAAGATGACACTATTAATACCAAGCCTATGTTCTCATTTTTACTTGAACCAAGAAGTTTGTTAGTATTACAAGAGAAGCTTTACACTCGATATTTGCATTCTATAGAAGAAGTGAAGGAGGACTTATTGGATGCGTCAATAGTAAACATAAATATGTGTTCAGATAAATATGTTAGGCATATAACAGTACCTAGAGAAACTAGACTATCATTGACCATAAGACATGTGCCAAAAACAACTTCTTTTACAATGTTTGCTGGCGGACGAAGATAGAAAAGTAGCTAGCAATTTGTTTTGCTAGCTACAAACATTAGAGACTTTCTTTAAAATTATGTATTTACAAATTATGCATAACCAAAGATATGACTAGCATCCATATTTATTGTAACAGACATACTTGCTCTGCTGGGTTTCAATAAATTCAAATTTTGATACTACTCTTGTATATCAAAGTACTAAATATGGTGCCCCAGTAAGAATGGTGCCGTCTGTAGCTGAAAGTCATTTGGCAATATTATTTATTAAGTAGCTCTTTTTGAATTTGTTTTGCACACACTGCATCTTGGTCTTACATGTTTTACTTTTAATTTGCCTTTACACTATGAAGTACTTAATAAAATTCAACATTCAAACAAAATGTTATACAAATCTAGATGGTTTATATTTTTACAGAAATTAAATAATGAAATTACTGACCTAAAGCTTTTAATTTTTTTTATCAAAATGAGGTTTACAAAATTATTGCCGAGTGTTATATTATTAAATAGAATAGCAAATTATGGTAAGGTTGTTACAAGAGCATACAGTGCAGCGGCGGAGAGTGGAGGAGCAGAGAAGGTAAATCAAGTTATAATTTTGTTTTTGATCAAGTTAGCAAGCTATTGTTAGAAGGTAAGCAAGGAAGGCATGATCATTTTTAATTTTATTTATTCAAGAAAACTGTTAAATTTGTTGCCTCCTTTATCTGCCAACTAAGGGTGGGTTTGCTATTATGATAATTACGTACGCAAAATACGTGCTTGGATGTGGAGTTGCGGACACCAGCCCATCTTATGACTACTTGCTACATTAATGTTTATAGGGAGATAATTTTAAGTAATGCATGCTATTGGAATGTGTGTCTGAGATCTTTAAATTTGTTTTACAGAAAGGTGCTGTTGTTTGCGTTTATGAAATAAATAAGAAATTAGAACTAACACAGATTGGAGCACAATTGGACCAGAAGTGTGGTGGCAAGATATCACAGCAATTAAATACGTTAGTTTCTAGTTTACAAAGTTATTACCATTACTCCTTCTGACGCAATATTTTCTAATAAGTACCTACAACTAGCAAATCAATGTTACACTTGGCAGCTTTTCCAACTAAGCTAAATAGATTATGGTTGGTGTACTTAGTACATTCAAGTTACAATTACAATGAGTAAGTTTTGAATTTATGACCTTTAGTTCACAAGTCCTATACCATCAGCTTGTCTGTTGATTGTCCCCAATCGACTATAGGGGAGGGGGCAATCAGTCTTTGCGGATACCTACAATTTCTCCAAAAAGTGGCCACTTTTCACTGCCAAAGAAATAAAAGCGTAAGTAAATAAACTGCGCCACATGCTGTTTGCTTTGAGGGCTGGCTGGCAAGAGGAAGCTCTGCTCTTACTGCTGCTTGATGGAATTGCACAACATGTTGAATTAACATCAAATTATCGATTTTCCCACCTGTACGCGAAATACGCGTTTGGACGTGGAGTTGCAGACATCAGCCCGTCTTACTACTACTAACATTATACTTAGATCTTTTTTGTCTTTGTTTACCTACTTATCTTTTTATATGCATGAGTTTCTGTGACAAATAAACCTATTTTTCTTTCTAACCATTTGTCTTCCCAATGTTTCAGGCTGTCGTGTGAACTTAAACTAGGCAAGGCCTTCGCGATAACCGACATCTTGGAGTACTCCGCAGTGGCCATCACCTCTATAGGACCGAAGGAGGCTTGTTACGATGTGCTGGAGTCGCTCGATGAAGCAAGGGTTAGTAGAGTCAAACTTAATCAAATAAAAAAACAATGTTCTAACAGCTTATTACACAGACGAGCTTATCCCAGAATAATTTAGTTCTCTAACAGCAAACCTCAGTTAAAATTAACTAACTTAATCATTGAAATAAATTTAGGAGGCGTCCATTAATTACGTGAGGTGATTTTGTCGATTTTTGTACCCCCCCTCCCGACTTAGTGAGATATCGTGAGATTTGGATTGACCGCCCCCCTCCCTCTAATCTCACGTGAGATTGTCCAAAATGCATATTTTCGGTGTAAATACGTTAATCTATGCTTCATTGCGAAGGATTTATTAAAAAAAACACATTTTTTTTTTTTTTTTATTTAAGACTAGCTAAGACTCAATTCAAACCAGTGTTCTCGTAATTTTACACTGTTTCTTGCAGAAAAAAAAATTATGTGATACTTGCCAGGATCCCCCTCCCCCACGGGAGATTGGGTGAGAGTCGGCTTGACCTCCCCCCCCTCTATTTAGGCATTTGCCTCATGTAATTAATGGATTCCCCCTTGTTCACAAACTAAACTAAATCTTTCTGTTTAAGGAAATAGTGATGAATAACAAAATATGTCGAGTCTATTTTTAAGTTATCAAAATTATCATCGTAACAAAGTGGGTAGATGATAAAGGGCTTTAAAGGACCGTGGCATACCTACTGTCCGCCATTTTGATTTTTTATTCAAAATGGCGGCCACGCATTAAACCTATACAGGGTTAGTTTTCAAAGACCAGCTAAATTTAAGGGTGTGGTACAGACCATCAAACTGAACAACTTTCTCTATGGGGCCAACATCATAATCGCGAGTAAAAATTCAGCCGTTCTATACGTTTAGATCGAGTAGGTACTTAGGTATTGAAGTATTCTATGGGACAGTTGATAAATTTTTCGCGGTTACGATATTGTTCCCATGGAGAAAATTGTTCAGTTTCATGGTCTGTACCACACCCTTAAATTTAGCTGGTCTTTGAAAACTAAACCTGTATAAATAGATAGCTGACATCAATGCAAACAGAAAACAATAAGGCCAATCCTCGTAGTGTCACGTTTCAGAGATATTAACGTTCAAAGTTGTTTTAAACCTCAGTGTTTAACTTTCAGGAGAACATCCGCTGGGGCGTGGGAGCGGGCGTGAAGCTGCTGAAGGAGCGAGGCTGCGACGTCATCGAGGTGGACCCGGTCACCGCGCCCGACGCCGCCGCCGAAGCCGCTGAGCTTGCCGCGTGGATGTATGTACTCCATTCTGCTAATTTTTTCATGTTATTGGCTACAGCTGCATCCTAACCGAAAGCCATTGTCGCGCTCGCTTATATGAATAGGTACTAGCGACATGTTTCTGCTTCGCACCGTTTTTTAACCGACGAAAAAACGGAGGAGTTTCTCAAGTCGACGCGTATATTTTTTTTAATGTATGATCAGTGATCACGCATAACTTTTTACAAAGTAGTCCGATTTTGATAATTCTATTTTATTGAAAAGGGTATTGTAAAGGTGCCCCTTTTATAAATAAACGATTCTTATTTTATTGTTTGTAATTGTAGATTTGAAGTGTTCAAATCGCCGGGAGCGCGCAAGCCGGAGTGCCGCGTGCGCGAGCTCGGCGACGCGGGCGCGCGGCTGTGGCGCGAGGGCAGCGTGCGCGGGCGCGCGCAGAACTGGGCGCGCTGTTTGTCCGACATGCCTGCTAACAAGATGACGCCTGTGGATCTGGCACAGGTATCAGCATAGCAACCTTTTTACCTTGTGAGTTCGAAAAAAAACGGAACTAACACCCCTATCTTGTTTTTCTAATTATATTCCCACTGCACGGCAAAGCACCACTCACTCTCTCACTCTCACTCCCACACACTCACTCTCTTTCCTCTTCTCTCACTCTGTTTAAAGCTGCTAATTTCACAAATGTTTACCAACAACGCCCCCCTGTCAATATCATTCCGGCGCTATGGAATCCTTGTAGCACTCTAATATTGAAGTGAAACTCCCGCTTCAAATACCGTTGAACTCGTCCTTTGATTAATGCCACGTATAGCATAGCACATAGCACAGTGGCTAAGCTATTGACTGCTGCGATGCGTGTCGCGGGCGGGATCGATTCCTGAACAAAATATTTTATGGCCTTCAGATAGTTTTTCTGCGTCTGGCTGTTTGTCTTAATGTGTAGGTATGTGAGATTAATGTTGTACCCACGATAAAGGAAAAATCCTAGTGTGTTTTAAACATTGGCCATGTTAAAACAATAAAAAACAGACAATTCCTTACCCTACAGTTTCGGCGGGGCATTATACAGGCGTATTTAGCTTTTACCGTTTTAAACCTTCTAAGCTTGTAGTACAAGAGTCCACGCAATCAATAGTGGCACAGGTGTCAGACGTCTTACGAGTTTTCATCAATGTCACAAAATTCATATTTATTTATTTGGTACACCAACAGCAGTACATACATGTGTATATACAAATAATTAAAACATAACAATAATATAATAGAAGTACTGGTACGTATGCCATAGGTATATCCAGCATTAACTATAAAGTTAACGTAATTAACTAAGAAAACTTATGAACATTCTACTTATCAAACTTTTTGATTGTTATAATAATTTTGATCTGCGGTTGGCGTAACCGCCAAAGTAATACCTGCAAAAATCATCATCAATAACTAGTTCATGTTACTCGCAGGCTGCCCTCGACTGCCTGTGTCCCTTAGGCGTCGCGGTGGAGGCGCACGACCGCGAGTGGATCGAGGCACAGCGCATGCGCGCCTACCTGGCCGTGGCCAAGGGCTCGTGCGACACGCCCATGTTCCTGGAGTGCTCGTACAAGGGAGCGGGCCCGAACGCCCCGCCCGTGCTGTTGGCGGCTAAAGGAGTCACCTTCGACAGGTAGCAACTGTCTTATGATAGAACAAGCCATTTGCTCGATGGGATTTTCCGTTGTTTTTAAAACAATTCATATTTTCAAAAATTCTTCCTCAATGCTCACTTTCGTTATATTAGGAACTCTAGTGCCATAGGCACTGGTCCGTGGCATACCTACTGTCCGCCATTTTGTTTTTTTTTTTTTCAAAATGGTGGACACGCATGAAACCTATATAAATCGATAGCTGACATTAATGTAAACAGAAAACATAATAGGACCAAGCCCCGTAAAGCGTACGTTTCTTGCGTACGTCTTGTTCTATAGATGTTTGAAGCTTTAATTATTTAGTCACAATTTCAAACATCTATGCAACAAGATGTAAGCAAGTTCAAAAAATATGGTTGTCACGTGATCAACTTTGAACGTTATGTCGGAAACGTGACGCTGACGGGGAGTGCCTCCCTAATTATTTGTTTCCAGTGTTTCACTACACGATTGTTTAGCGGTGCATAGACACAACACAACGCAACAAGCGTGCGTACAATTTTCATCGATATAGTGCAAATAGTCTTTTGAGCAAAAATTACAAATGACTAAATCGCAAGACTGTCGTATATCTCACTGGCCACAATAATGGCCAAGGTGCTTGACAGCTTGCTTAACAACATTCTCTTGCAGCACATAAAGCTGAATGATGCCCAATTTGGGTTCAGGAGTGGGTTGTCAACAGAGAGCGCAATCTTGTGTCTTAAGCAAGCTGTCGGGTACTACACGGAGAGGAAGACGCCGGTGTATGCGTGCTTCCTGGACCTGTCCAAGGCCTTTGATAGGGTATTATATAATAAGCTGTGGGCCAAATTGGAGGGCGCGGGTGTGCCGGCTGAAGTCATCTCCGTGATGCGCCATTGGTACACGTGTCAGAGGAACCAGGTGAGATGGGCTGGTGCGCTATCTGATGCATATGGCATGGAGTGTGGCGTGCGGCAGGGGGGTATAACCTCTCCTCTGTTATTCAATCTGTATGTTAATGACCTCATCGGCGAGCTCAGCAGTACTCATGTGGGTTGTTTTGTAGACGGAGTGAGCGTAAATAACATCAGTTATGCGGACGACATGGTACTGCTGGGCCCGTCGGTGGGGGCGGTGCGTAAGCTTGTGTCAATCTGTGAGGCGTACGCGGCGGAACATGGACTTAGGTATAACTCGAAGAAGAGCGAAGTGCTTGTTTTCAAGAGTGGAAAGCGTGGTCCAGTGCATGTTCCGCCTATTCTGCTTAATGGTGCGGCACTGCGGGTGGTGAGCAGCTTCAAGTATCTGGGGCACATTGTGACAGAGGAGTTGCAAGATGACGCAGACATAGAGAGGGAGCGCAGAGCATTGGCAGTCAGGGGGAATATGGTTGCACGCAGGTTTGCTCGCTGCTCAAGGGCAGTGAAAATTACACTTTTCAAGGCGTACTGCCAATCGTTATAATTATTCAAGCAGTCTGTGGGTAGCCTTTACTCGCCGGGCTGCTAATGCTCTGCGTGTCCAATACAACAACGTCTTCAGGATGCTGATGCGGCTGCCTCGCTATTGTAGTGCGTCCGGAATGTTTGCGGAGGCGCGAACGGACGGTTTTCATGCTGTTATACGGAAGAAGGTAGCCTCCTTGTTGCATCGCGTGCGGGGCAGTAGCAACAGTATCCTGCAGATGGTTGTATCTCGTGCGGATTGCCCTATCCAGAACAAATGGATGCATATTGTGATGGGTGTTGACTAACATAGTGCATAAGATTTTACTAACACCTTTAATACCTGTAATTCTGATAATTTATTTCTCTGTGTTTTATTTAATTTACTGTATTTATAATTGTATGGATTGATTTTATCTGAAATAAATTGATTAATAATAATAATAATACCCCATCGCCGTATCTCTACGTTGACGTCGTGATGGGGCTTGCGCGCCCCGAACTCTGGGCCTGCGCCGAAAGAGTTTACTCTCCGGAATGGGTCTAAGGTGAGGAGCCAGACCAAGAGAGATACAGAAACCCGCAGGGCAGCATGTGGCGAGCTGTTGGGCAGTAGCGACCCCACGGACCCTATCTCCCGGGAGAAGTCTTGTTCCTCACCTCTGGCTTGCCTTTATTGGCCGGCTGGAGTAAAAAATGACGAGGAACAGAGCTCCCACCTCATTCTTGCCTTTATTGGCCGGCTTGAGTGGAGATTCGCAAGAGCAAACGTGCTCGGAGGAAGGAAGTATTCCAGTAAGATGCTGGTAGGGATCTTGACCGTACTTCCGGGATTGTCCTGATAGCCGTGGAATACCTCTCCACTTCTCATAAGCACCTCAGGACATGTTGCCCCCTTGTCGCTACGTCACTATGTGCTAGCGACCGTTTCCGGGGGCCCATTATTGAGTGTGCAAGTCACCCCCTGCCATTTTATCCGTGTATATATAAAACATTGATCAGGCAGGGGTCATAGTTCTTCCATAGTTCTTGGTAACCAGTCCACTTCAGCCACCCAAACCCATAGTCCAACTTTTTATTTTTCCTATCCTACAATAGTCCTACACCAACCGGGGGTTATCCTTGGGTGCATTTGCATAGTGCATACAGGGATAATCGTCGGACGGTGCCGCATTTCCTTAAAATTTCCTAAGGGGCCTCTGCGAGTTGGCTTCGGCCCCTCGTACGCCTTCCAAAGGACCGGGACCCCATGGTCCCGAGATATATAAATTCAAAAATAAATAATAATAACAACATTGTATCACGTGTGCAGCGGAGGTCTGTGCCTGAAGGAGGGCCACTCCATGACAGAGAACCGCGGCAGTATGGCCGGCGCCGCTGTCGTGCTGGCCGCTCTCAAGATTATAGCCAAACTTAAGGTAGGCTGCATGTATGTACTTGTACTAGGTATATTGCATTATGCACCACACAGGGTGGCCGGGACATCGACGCGCCACCTGTACCATGGATTCAGTAGGTACATGACTCTGGACGCTGCGTTCAAATTATGCGTTGGTTATTAAAAAAGAAAAAATGCTGTTCCATACATTTTTACGGCGTAGGTATTGCACTTTTGTATGTAACAGAAGATATTTTTGATAACCGAGTATATTTACTTTTTCTAGAATGATGTTCTGAATGAATGGTTACAGTTTGCGCGTCGATGTCCTTACCACCCTGTATACCTGTAAGTACCTAGATAATGTAATAACTTCTGTAGGTCTTATTGAAAAAATAAATGAATAAAAAACCTTTATTGTTCCTTAATAAAAAAAAAAAAGTTTTCAATTAACTACTGAGTAACACTATTAATTAATTAAGGATCCCTCGACGGATAAGGGGGCCTCCTCCGGTCGCAAAATTTGCCGTCCCTAAAATCCGCCGTTCTAGGCTCAAGCCTACTCAGCCTGCTGGTAAATCCGCCACTGCTGGCAAGATTCCTTCCCAGCACGACCACGCTAAAATTGCAGCTGGCTTAGAAGTTGATGAAACAGGAGCATGCCTAAAAATTTGTACTCATTATGGTACTCCTATTTCATTACTGGTAAATTGTTAGAAAAGCAAAAAAACATTTTACTGCCTATAAGACTGTATGTGATTTTTATACTTGACACTAGATGACGTTAAATGCAAAAAAAAATAAAATTACTTACACAATATAAAATACTAGATAGCTACATTTGTTTAACATAACAAATATGCGCGAAAATATTTATATAAAATCATTGGGAGAACTTTCATATTTACAACAAATAATGAATAATTTTTCTTAACTAAGAAAATAACTTTTCTCGTTCTACCCTCTAAATCAGATTTTTAATATATGTATTGTTACATGGTTCTTTGTAAAGAAAAAAATCATAGTTTCTCTGCGCCGATAGAAATACAAGGATAAAGTTTTGCTAATATTTTTGAAGATTTCACTTCCACAAGGCGGTAACTTATCACTATAACGAAAATGTTCCTTATAATTCAAAAATAAATTTTAGTCCCTCCATAGACACAGATAACGGTCATTCGCGTTTCATTGTAGTAAATTAACTAAAAATAATATAATCGAATGATAATCTAGAGGGTAGAACGAGAAAAGTATAAATTATTCATTATTTGTTGTAAATATGAAAGTTCTCACAATTATTTTATGTAAATATTTTCGCGCATGTTTGTTATGCTAAACAAATGTAGCTATCTAGTTATTTTGTGTAAGAAGTTTTATTTTTGCATTTAACGCCATCTGGTGTCGAGTATAAAAATCATATTATATAGGCATAAAGGCAGAAAATGTTTTTTTTTTGCTTTTCTAACAATTTACGAAGATTTACCAATAATTAAATAGGAATACATAATGGTTACAAATTTTTAGGGATGCTCCCGTTTCATCAACTTCTATGCCAGCTGGAATTTTAGCGTGGTCGTGCTGGGAAGGAATCTGGGGCCCGATTCTGTAAAATACTAACTTGTCAATCGTGTGTCGGTAGTGTGTCAGTAGTGTCTCAATAGAATAGTCATTGACATTTGGCATTCTACAAGTTATTTATTGGTCATTAACTTGCCACTGTGGTGCCATTGAAACGCCACAGTAAGACTATTAATACTATTGGTAGTCTGTAATATTTTTAAGTGTATTTGACACTTGTGTCTATCGTGTTTGAATAGTATTTTGGCCATCGAACCGCCATTATGAAGCCATCGAACAACGACACCTCTTTCCGCTATTGTTGATTTGGTTCAATTTGTTTATTTTTTTAAATTTAAAATAAAGTGTGCATGTAAAAAGGTGTGGAATAAAATTAGTCGTCATGAATAGAAATTCACACCAACACCTCGACTTCAAGTGCAAAAACTACTGTATCTTTTTTTTTTCAATTGCTTAAATCTCGAAAATGGTGTGTCCTATCGCAAAAATAATGAAAATTTCGACCCCCTTTAGAAAACCCATAAACCCCTAAAACTCAACATGTAGGTAATAATTTTTTATATTTTCCATACAAAAAGTGAAAAATTCCTTAAAAAACACTGCAAATCCACACCATGCGCGCCTGCGGCTCTAAAAAAAAATTCACGGGATAGGGCAAACAAGTACTTACCACGTGTCGACGAGTCGCGATTGTAAAATTCCATTTTACTTGTGTCAAAATTATTTTTAAATGTAGAGAATTTTTATGCAGATGGTTTATTTTTGTTAGCAACACTGAAAACTATTGTACTGCCACACTATCGACATACAATCGACACACTACTGAGACACCACTGAAGCTTGTAGAATACCAAATGTCAATGACTATTCTATTGAGACACTACTGACACACTACCGACACACGATTGACAAGTTAGTTATTTTACAGAATCGGGCCCCTGGCTGTATATCTACGATAATTGAGAGGTATAAAATTCCTAATTAGTGGTATAAAATAGTACAAATTAAAAGGATTTTATTACCATCTAAAGTTATAATGAATGCGTTCATGGTCGTGCTTCGAAGTAGGTACAGCACCCGAAATCAGTAGCTAGTCCCACGAGCCTTTTAAAACTGTCTATAAATAGTAGTTTGATTACAGATGCCCATAAATGTAGCGGGAGTCATTCCAATTTGTGAGAACATGGTGAGCGGTCAGTGCATGAAGGTGGGCGACGTCGTGCAAGCACTCAACGGATTGTCTATTCAAGTGAGAGATGCACCTAATTATCTTTTGATGTGTCTGTCATAGGCTCACATTTTACCACTATCTGTAATGGTATGGGATGATGCCATTGAAGATGATGCAAATTTCTTCCCTTTGCTTGGTAAAGTAGGTAGGTGTAGATATACTAATCTTGTTTTGTATAGTAAATGACAATTAGGTACGGAGTTTTGTTAGAAGCATCAATCCCTCTGCAGAACACTGCGATCACAAATAGCTTGGAACCGCAAAATCATGTCAGTTCGAGAGATCAACAGCGCCATCTAGTGACGGGAGGATGAATCAAAACAATATCGTTTTTGTGCGCAGGATTGTCGCACCATGTTGCACATTCGATTCCCGCACGGAACGTAAAATATTATTTTGTATAACCTGCATATACATTGTTCTGAGTCTGGACTTAACTAGTGATAGGCACTAACAACGGTACGAGGATCTTATGGCGCGTGGCCGAAATCAGAACGAATCCGCCATCTTGTCTTTTCAATAAGAGCCTGTGCACACCACGTTTTATAAACGTGCTACAGAGCAGTTTGTTGTCGTTTGTATCGATTCAAACGCGTATTTGAATTTATACAGGTGTGCAAAGGTCTACAGGCTGCGTCCGACTTGCGTGCGTATCGCGTCTGTATCGCTACAAACGCGCATCAACGGCGCGTTTAAAAAACGTGGTGTCTGTTGACGAGGTTCTGCTTAAAAACGCAAAATGCCAGCGCGTTTGTATCGATACACACGCGCGTCTGTATCGCTACACACGCGCGTCTGTATCGATTCAAACGCGTATTTGAATTTATACAGGTGTGCAAAGGTCTACAGGCTGCGTCTGACTTGCGTGCGTATCGCTACAAACGCGCATCAACGGCGCGTTTAAAAAACGTGGTGTCTGTTGACGAGGTTCTGCTTAAAAACGCAAAATGCCAGCGCGTTTGTATCGATACACACGCGCGTCTGTATCGCTACACACGCGCGTCTGTATCGCTACACACGCGCGTCTGTATCGCTACACACGCGCGTCTGTATCGCTACACACGCGCGTCTGTATCGCTACACACGCGCGTCTGTATCGCTACACACGCGCGTCTGTATCGATTCAAACGCGTATTTGAATTTATACAGGTGTGCAAAGGTCTACAGGCTGCGTCTGACTTGCGTGCGTATCGCTACAAACGCGCATCAACGGCGCGTTTACAAAACGTGGTGTGCACAGGCCCTTAGTACTATTCTGTGACAACTTCTCAAATGTTTCCTGCCAATGTTATTCAGGCGCCAGGAAATCCTTGTAGACTTTACACCTTGATTTTTAAGGTAGTATTTGTTTTCAGATAGAGAACACAGACATGGAGGGTCGTCTGATGATGGCAGACGCGCTGGTGTACGGCCAATCGACATACAAACCCTCGCTGGTCATCGACGTCGCTACTTTTACTCGTACGTATGTTGGACAGACCGTGTGATTTCCGCATACAATTTTCCACTTTAAAGTAGAACGAAAAAGTTATCTATTAGTGGCAGTTAGACAAACAAATTACTAACCATCGATTATGCACAGATCTACTTGTCTGCAAATAGATTTTATGTTTTTTTTTTTACTTTTATACTTACAGTTAATTTCTTACGTCCGTGAGTACCGCCACCCCACCAACGCCAATCGCTTCCATATTTGGTAAATATTAATTAGTACTCAATTGGTACGAATTAGTATTCGAACAAAAAGATTGGTACCTACCTTAGTAGTTTTCGAGGAAATCGACTTTGAAGGTGGTCCCTTCTTCGGCGCTCATGGTGGTCCTGCTGAAGGGAGCGTGACTACTGCCGGACCACCTTCAAAGTCGATTTTCTCCAAAACTACTAAGGTAGGTACCAATTGTTTTTGTTCGAGTACTAAGTATAACCAATTGAGTACTAATTATTTACCAAATATGGAAGCGATTGGCGTTGGTGGGGTGGCTGTAGTCACGGACATGTATTTATGCACTTTTTAGCCTGAAGCACAGTTTCAAACCATAAATGTAACCCTTTTAAAAATAAAATATTAAAAAAAACCCCTTTATAAATAAACGATGATTACTATAATTATTAGCTATTATCTCCTATTTCCGTGGGTCTCCAGACGGTGTACTGATGGCGACGGGCGGCGGAGCGTTCGGCTGCTTCAGCAACTCGGACGCGGCGTGGCACGCGCTGCGCTGCGCCGGCGCATCGAGCGGCGACAGGCCCTGGCGCTTCCCGCTATGGCATTACTTCCAGAAGCAGCTCACCAGTGAGTTACATCGTGTCTCTCCATCTCTTATTTGGAGCGACGCAGCACGTCGTTTTCTACTATAATATATAGTTCTCCATCAGATGTCGTGTCGGTTACCTTCCTAGTCTATTACTTACCATCTTTTAGAAAGGTACGTATAACGAGAAGGGGGAAGTGGTGGTTGTGAGGCATATTGGAATGATAATAATGGTAATTTTGAACAGCTGACTCGTCATTTTGCAATAAATTAATGTCCGTGACCACCGCCACCCCACCAACGCCAATTGCTTCCATTTTTGGTAAATATAGTACTCAATTGGTACTAATTAGTACTCTAACAAAAAAATTGGTACCTTAGTAGTTTTCGAGAAAATCGACTTTGAAGGTGGTCCTGCGGTGGTCACGCTCCCTTCAGCAGGACCACCATGAGCGCCGAAAAAGGGGGCATGCTACAGCTATTCTAAGTATACAAATAATTAGTACCCATAAATGTGATTCATTTCGTGAAAAAAACAGAACTGAAACATTTGTATTTACCGAGAAATCAACGATGATAACTTTCGCGCAATCGTTCAGCAGGACCACGATTTTGAATGTTGATTCCAAGTTTGAGAAGCTTGTCGCTTTCCTCAAACCTACATAGGAAATTAGTACTCTGCAAGATAAAATTAGTACCCAAAATTCAACATTAGTACTCCAGTAGTTTAAGAGAAAATCGACTTTCAAGGTGGTCCTGCGGTGGTCACGGTGCAAAATTTTCATTTCAAGATTTCCTATTAAAAACTCTGTGATTTCTTCCCAAATTTATACAAAAATTAGTACCTAAAGCAAAAATTCGGATTCCTAAGTGTTGTATTTTAAGAGAAATTAGCTTTCATTACTTTGCATACTAAAACTCCGCGTATAACCCGACCAAATTGAGTTGTCAATCTAACTTAACTAAAACTTTAAAGCTCATGCACATAAATATTTTTTCAGTACCTAATAATTATGTACAGACGCCAGCACATCAACCTACACCTAACTGTCAAATTTTCCCAATCAACATTGAACCTTATGCTTTAGCGATAAAGTTGAAAATCTATTACAGAAATCTGACAGATTGTAGTAGGTTGATGTGCTGGCGTCTGTACTTAGATTTTGTATAAAAATTTAGATATTGAACTTTTGTTATTACTATTCCGACATCCATAAATTTATGTGCATGAGCTTTAAAGTTTTAGTTAAGTTAGATTGACAATTAAATTTGGTCGGGTTATACGCGGAGTTTTAGTATGGAAAAGTTAGGAATCTGAATTTTTGGTAGCTATAACTTCTTTATGGGTACTATTTTTTGTATAAATTTGGGAAGAAATCACGGAGTTTTTAATAGGAAAATCTTGTAATGAAAATTTTGCACCGTGACCACCGCAGGACCACCTTCAAAGTCGATTTTCTCGTAAACTACTGGAGTACTAATGTTGAATTTTGGGTACTAATTTTCTATGTAGGTTTGAGGAAAGCGACAAGCTTCTCAAACTTGGAATCAACATTCAAAATCGTGGTCCTGCTGAACGATTGCGCGAAAGTTATCATCGTTGATTTCTCGGTAAATACAAATGTTTCAGTTCTGTTTTTTTCACGAAATGAATCACATTTATGGGTACTAATTATTTGTATACTTAGAATAGCTGTAGCATGCCCCCTTTTTCGGCGCTCATGGTGGTCCTGCTGAAGGGAGCGTGACTACCGCAGGACCACCTTCAGTCGATTTTCTCGAAAACTACTAAGGTACCTATTTTTTTGTTAGAGTACTAATTAGTACCAATTGAGTACTAATTATTCACCAAACATGGAAGCGATTGGCGTTGGTGGGGTGGCGGTGGTCACGGACATTAATTATTTACAAAATATGGAAGAGATTGACGCTGGTGGGGCGGCGGTAGTCATGGACATAATTTCTGTAGTTCTATGAATAGTTTATGACTATGTATTTACTATAGTATCTGCAGGTGCACTTATGCAATTCGGACCTTTGGAAGTCAAGGCTTTGCCTTTGTCAATAGTATTTTTTTTATGTTGCAGATGACCCTTCTGTCGATTTGAGAAACAAGGGCTGTGGACATGCGACACCTTGTCTTGGAGCTGCTTTTTTGAAGGTCAGTATTATAGGCTGTACCATACCATATCATGTGGTAAGGGTGGATTTATGATTTATCTATTAACATAATCTGTAGACGACTGGCTTATGTTGAACTAGAAGCGCCCCGCGGTTTTACCCGCATATCCCGTGAGAATATCGGGATAAAAAGTATCCTATGTCCTTTCCCGGGACTCAAAACTATATACCATAATTTCATCTTAATCGGTTCAGCAGTAGTCACGCTCCCTTCAGCAGGACCACCATGAGCGCCGAAAAAAGGGGCATGCTACAGCTATTCTAAGTATACAAATAATTCGTACCCTTATATGTGATTCATTTCGTAAAAAAAAACAGAACTGAAACAATTGTAATTACCGAGAAATCAACGATGATAACTTTCGCGCAAACGTTCAGCAGGACCACGACTTGGAATGTTGATTCCAAGTTTGAGAAGCTTGTCGCTTTCCTCAAACCTACATAGAAAATTAATACCCACCCTGCAAGATAAAATTAGTACTCCAGTAGTTTACGAGATATACCTTGCCATTGGTGGGGTGGCGGTAGTCACGGTGCTTTTTCATTTCAAGATTTCCCTATTAAAAACTGTGATTTCTTCCCAAATTTATACAAAAATTAGTACTCTTAAAGAAGCTATAGCGACCAAAAATTCAGATTCCTAAGTGTTTTATTTTAAGAGAAATTAGATTTCATTACTTTTTTCATACTAAATCTCCGCGTATAACCCAACCAAATTAAGTTGTCAATGGTATTGAGGCGTTTAGATGTACTATCACAGGCCATGGGTACGTAACGATAGGTAATTTTTTTCGATTATTCCCGATGTCCACCACTGCGGGACAAAATTATTGTAACCTAACCTGGAAAACACTTTAAAGTTGCTTCTGCATCATCTCCGTCGCTGCGGGAAGTGCAACCCCTCCGCTCTTACATAACAAAGTATAGGCACCGCAGCTTCGGCTTGCTGCAGCCTCAGCCGCTCCTGCGCTCGCACGGGTGCCTACCTATGCTTTGTTACAGCGGGCGGGGGTTGCTCTCCCTTCGCGCCTCCGGTTTGTATATACACTCTAGGGGTAGCAGCCAAAAGACTACGCGAAGTCGAGGGTGCCCCGATTCGGTTTTGGAACAGATTCGACCTATTCAAACCATGAATTGTCCCCCAGTGGTGGACAGCGAGAATAATTTTTAAGTTGCTTCGCTGTCCCCCAGTGATGGCCAAACAAGTGGTGAACATCGGGAATATTTTTTTTTTCTTAATATGTACATACATCAGTACATCAAGCTACTACATCCTAAAGCATAAGGTTCAATGTTGATTGGGAAAATTTTACAGTTCCGGGTAGCTTGATGTGCGTCTGTACCTAGGTACACAGTTTGTATAAAAATTATAGATATTGAGTTGTTGTTATTACTATTCCGACATCTATAAATTTATGTGCACGAGTGTACATCTAAACAGCTCAATACCATTGACAACTTAATTTGGTCGGGTTATACGCGGAGATTTAGTATGGAAACGCTAATTTCTCTTAATATACAACACAGGAATCTGAATTTTTGGTCGCTACAACTTCTTTAGGAGTACTCATTTTTGTATAAGTTTTTAATAGGGAAATCTTGAAACGAAAATTTAACACTGTGACTTCCACCACCCCGCTATTGGCATTGTAGGTATATCTCGAAAATACTGGAGTACTAATTTTGAATTTTGGGTACTAATTTTATCTTGCAGGGTACTAATATTCTATGTAGGTTTGAGGAAAGCGACGAGCTCCTCAAACTTGGAATCAACATTCAAAATCGTGGTCCTGCTGAACGAGAGAAGTTATCATCGTTAATTCCTCGGTACATACAAATGTTTCAGTTCTGTTTTTTTTTACGAAATTAATAACATATTATAAGGGTACGAATTATTTGTATACTTAGAATAGCTGTAGCATGCCTCCTTTTTCGGCGCTCATGGTGGTCCTGCTGAAGGGAGCGTGACTACCGCCGGACCACCTTCAAAGTCGATTCTCTCGAAAACTACTAAGGTACCAATTTTGTTGTTCGAGTACTAATTGTAACGGCTGTTTGTTGCTTATAGCCATATTATTTTATGTTCCAGAACTTCATTTGCGGCGACTGGGTGCACATGGACATCACCGGCGTGGGCAAGGTGGCACACTCGGGTGCGCCGCCATACCTCGACACGTGCCGCATGACGGGCCGGCCTACCAGGACACTCGCCGTTCTGATCCAGCAAATAGCAATAACTTGCAAGTCTTCTTCGCCACAGGGTAGCCAACCGTGTGCACCGTCTTCACCACAGGGTAACCAACCGAGTGTACCGTCTTCGCCAAAGGCTAGGCAACCTTGTACACCGTCTTCGCCACAGGGTAACCAACCTTGTGCGCCGTCTTCGCCACAGGGTAGCCAACCTTGTGCGCCGTCTTCGCCACAGGGTAGCCAACCGTGTGCACCGTCTTCACCACAGGGTAACCAACCGTGTGTACCGTCTTCGCCAAAGGCTAGGCAACCGTGTGTACCACCTCCACCACAGGGTAATAAACCGTGTTTACCGTGGCCACCGTCTTTGCCATGGGGTGGCCAACCGTGTGTACCGTCTTCGCCACAGGGCAGCCAGCGGTGTGCACCGTCTTCGCCACAGGGTACCCAGCCGTGTGTACCGTCCACACCACAGGGTAGGCACAGTTGATAAATTATTAGGAAAACTAGTGTCATGTCGTGTATTTTCAATGGTGTAAACAAATATATAGAACTCGAGATACATTGGTGTTATTTTGGTTAAATAATATATAAATCTAATGTATTTGGTCAACTTAAATTAAAGGATTATCTCTTCAAATATACAAAATTCCATGTCAATGAGATCTTTATCAATATAAGTTACACACGAAACATACATTAAGATAATAGACCGTTCCACAACCAGCGTGTAGCGTTCTCCGAACACACAAACATTGTGTGATCTCACTAGTGTACACAATCAACAGAACATTAGGAAGTGTGAGGTCATACAATGGCTAACAAAAAGAAACGCGTAATCAAATCAACGGGAGCGAAATGAAACACCGATGCTTATTGACCTAAAAATGAAGAAACATTTATTTTCAGTATGTCTTTTGTAAAATTTAATAACAGAATGAATCAAATGTGGTAAGAGAATAACAGAGCGGATTACTTTCCATTTCGATAGAATTAGTTTCACCAACAATAGAAATATAATATTTATCAAGTCATTTACAGATACAATTAATGCAGTACCAATAAATCTAATTTATTCGTTTACTGAGTTAGTTAAATTTAAACATTTATTACGATCATAATGTACACGGAGTGGAGCGGGCGGCCGGGACCGTCCGCCGGGTACACTATATTTTTTTGGGATTTTTTTTAATTTTTATTCCTCACGTACTTTATAAATATCTCATACTTGAAAAAAATTTACATTAAAATGTATCGGAAAGGTGCGGGACGCTAGCACCGCATACACTAGGGCGCGACGCAAACAGAGGCACGCACGCACACATACAGGACGGCGGGCGCCCGAAATATACACAAATATAAATTATGAGCCGACACGAACCCGAGACTTATACCATCACATTGCGACGCACACCTATTCGTTTTCCCTTTGTACCGCTACAGTTAAAATTTTTCTTACATAGTAAAATTAACGGAATACTTTAAAATCTAAATAAAAAGAGAAGGCGGAGGCGACGGACAGCGGGCGACGCGGCCGCCCTCTGTCCGTCGTCTGCGCACATACGTTACAAGTACATCATTAAACTGAAACGATGACAATATTTAATTTATCGCAAACACTAGAGAAATGCAGGTCCAATACGATGGTAATATTGTGTGTCATGAAACAAAATGTATATTTAAATTCTCTGCTTTTTACACACACACTAGCCGGCGGCTCACTTCGACGTCATCATGGTGACGAATTCTGTAAAGAAACACAACACAGCATTAGTGAGCGGACCAGGGGAGCAGTGCCGAGGTTTACAAGAAAAGTTTCACATAAACCCTTGCAAAACATGTCTAAGATAAAATGTTAACACAAACATCATTAACACAACGAAAGTAACCGACAGAGATAGAGATGCACTAAAGATGTAACCGCTATTAGACAGATAACCACTAGATGTATTAAGTAAATCGAGTCAACACCAAACATATGCCTCTGAGGTAACAATGAAAATATACAAAGCAAGGCATGTACTTGATGGAGCGAGGAGCGACGAACAACATAAATAAACCGTATTTTACCTCATCATGCCACTACAAGGGGATTATGTGAAATACCACCCTCTGGATATATCCACAAATATATATTATATTGATGATAAAGTAATAATAAATGATGGGCGGAAGCACTCGATTAGATACCAGTGCTGCGAACATATCCCGATGTGTTGTGCGAAGCCTATACAGTCATGTACATGCGTCGATATAATATCGATCGCATATTGGCGCGTCAACGTTTGCTGCTCGTTTGTAAGGCACAGTGTGGTGTGTGTGTGTGTGAGTGGGATGTGTTCGTGGGTCAAGCAAGTGTGGTCGAGAGAGCAAAGCACCGGACACGGCACGCGACAAGCGGAGGACCAAGCTATCGCCTCCTCGGAACAACGGGGCGGATCACCAGGTGGTATTTCTATAGGAAGAGTTCTATACAGTTATTAGACACATGCACCAATCAACAGGAAAACAATATTCAACATGTCCCTGTGAGGCGGACGCGTGTAATTTTGTCGTCTTCGTGTAGAAGGTAAGAACAAAATTGCAAACGCCACGCCAATAGTGAGTAAATAGACACAATCGATAATCAAGTGTGAGATCCCAACGAGAGAGTGAGAGGGGGAGGGCGGGACAGCTCGGGTGTGGCGGGAGCAGCTAACATATCCAAGGGAAGGAACAGTTAATAACGAGCAGCAAACCATTCAGATTAACACTGGGATATACCTATTGTCGTACCGCACTCGACGTAGGCCGTTGGGCTCATTGCATTGCATCGATCACTACACACTACTAAGGAAAATCGTTTCGAGATCACAGCTTTATCGTAGTCTTTTCTTATGGTTAGTTACGGTACTAATATCACAAGTGTGGCAGCAGGCCGTGCGCTAACGGCTGCCGTCGCCGCGATCGAAAATTATTTTGGCGAATGCATGGAAGTCTGCAAGAGAGAGAACGCTCGGTCGGATGATGGAATACAAACTGCACATACAGGGGACGGGGTGAACGTATCGAGAGCGTGTGGCGAGTAGACACCGGGCACTAAGAGCATCATGCTCGCCGCACGCTCTTGGGGCCTTTCAGAGACGAGCACTACGACCGGCCCCGGGGCGAGGTCTGTCGTCACACAGGACGCGGCGCTGCCGACTCTCCAGCCCGATCTTCCCATACTTGTAACACTGAATCCATGCACAACCGGATAGCAAGCTTATTTCAACAAGCGATACTATCTAACTAGTTATCCAAATACCACTCTTGAGGTGTTTAACAGATTCAACAAAATGAAACTAATCTAAACCAGAACGTCAGAGATCCACAATCTTGAGAGTGCAGCTCACATGACCGTCCAGTTTGCTTACTACTGGGCTACAGTACGATGTACATTGCAGGGATTCCATCAATAGTCAACGTTACGCATGATAGCATTTAACATTATTGGTGTACGTAAATCAAGACTCAAAAGTATATGGGATTTCGGAGTGAATATTATAGGCCGATAACTTCATTGTGTGAGTCAGTTTATAAATAAAGTGGACCTTTTGGAAACAAGCAAACCCAACTGTTAGTGTGAACACGTACTATATACTACATGCTGGAGTCTCGTGTATGAGTATCGTTATAATACGGGGTAATATCACACAAGAGGGTAGTAATAATCACATCGAGTGTGTAACATTCATATGTCGACGGTACAACGTTTTTTTTTTGTGGATCTGTCATGCGTCATAGTGACTGCCAATTCTTTGCGGTTACAAAGTTAAAACTAAACGTGAATAAAGTGAAAATATTACATAATAAAGATCCACGTACACTGACAATCAAGGAACAAGTCAAGTTCAGCTAATCAATTGAACTAATGACATTTGCCGTGATACACCTATTCCTAGATCGTCGTGTTGGTGAGGCGGTGTTGTGTGCAGTCAAAGCGTGTGGTGCGGTTGTACTGACCCTCGTAATTGACTTGTCCGTCGCCATCGATGTCGGCCTCGCGGATCATCTCGTCGACTTCCTCGTCGGTGAGCTTCTCGCCGAGGTTGGTCATGACGTGGCGAAGCTCGGCCGCGGATATGAAACCGTTGCCGTCCTTGTCGAAGACGCGGAACGCTTCGCGGATTTCCTCCTCACTGTCCGTGTCCTTCATTTTGCGGGCCATCATCGTCAGGAATTCAGGGAAATCTATCGTGCCGTTGCCTGAAATTTGAAAAGGGTGGTGGTTAGTTTTGATGTTCGTTTTTACATTGGTGCCGTGATAATGATAAGACATGAAGAACGAATTTAATTTTTTTATATCAACGTAAGTCTCACAATATTCTAGAGCAGTTTCTAAACCATGGTAGGTATATTAATGTAAGTGATTCGTTTTGACTTCAGTAATTCATCAAATTTTTAGATGGGAACCAGAGCGCAATTCACGCGGCTGCTGTCTAGTCTATAAGATATGGGTTTATGTCTATAAGAGCAACTAACTGCATATTGTTAGCTATTTTAATTCTGGTCTAAAAGTAACTGTTTAAACACTAGAACTAACCCATAAAACTAGTACATTTGCGACTTGAATAAGAAAAAGTAGCTAAAAATGTGAAGCATTTTATCTCTAAAATAAACAAGGAATCGTTAGAAACACAGGTGCGCCCTACGGATAAATAGATTAAGATTAAACAATCAATGGAAATTTTCGCATCAGATGAAGATCAAGGGGCCGCTGAATAGATTTACGATGTATAAAAGTACATAATGAACAGTATAATTGTTATTAGTCGTTAATGCGCGAAGACGCGAGAAGTATACGCGCACGCATCAGCGTTAGGGACGAGACTTGTTTGTTTTGCTTGACAGCAAGTGTCGGCGTTTCCACGAACACAGCGACTTATAAACACATAGATTTATCGTCTGACTGAATCTGTGTATTGTCTGACCTCGCGGTACAAAGCCATGATGTGCTTGTGATACATCACATATTTAAAAGCATTATTAATGAATGAGATGATCTCACAACAAATGAATTAAAGTCCGCAATAGCCGCCGCAATACCCGCATTAATTCCTGGCTAGGGTCGTAGAAATTGGGCGTCGATTCTCTAACTAACAGGTACGTTTATAACAGCTTCTTTAATAAGGAGGTACTAAGCTCCAATTATTCTTCTCTTTTGTAGTCGTTAAATTAGTATGTTGATAGAAAATAATTAAACGCAAATAAATATTTTATATAACAACGAACAATTACGAACGCTACGAAAGCCAAATGTAACGCAGTCCACGTGATTTCCATCGGCTAGTAAACATAATCAAAGACCCTATCTAACACAAATACTACAAGACATTTTTTTTTGTTTCAGGATGTTGAAGATTGTAAATATTTCTCGTTAAAAATTTCACGCTACTCTGGTAGTGAGTAGATAACATCAAGTACTTATTACAGCTATTACCATTATTACAAGCATGGGATTTACTAATTGATACTTAACTAAATTGAACAACAAACCGCGTGATTTTATGTTTGTGTATTCCAGGCTGTCGTAGTATTTCGAGTAGCTCAGCTGAAGTTCGCTATGAAGCTATGCTATGAATCAATAGAATCGGCCACGCGCGCCGAACATTTTTCCATGCCATTACTTTAGTCAAATCTTTTGACTACAAGCCTCGAACTAAGACCTTGTCCAGAAGGGGCGAATTCGCCGCGAAACGTTTCGCGCGAATTCATTCGCGCGTTAACGAGATACTAGGCGCCAATACATCGCATCCGCGCGTAAATCGCGTGCAGTTCGCCAGACTCTCGACTCGCGCTTGATTCGCGCGTATTGCGCGCGAGTCGAGATACTAGAGACTCCTTGTTGTGTCCAGTTGACGCGCGAACTCCAGAGCGTTCAACTATGTTTTCTACTGACAAATAAAAATCGAACCCAAATGCTCGCGCGTAGGTACGCTCCTTCTGGACGCAACGGTCGCGCGTAATAACGCACGAGAGAATCGCGGCGAATTCGCCCTTTCTGGACAAGCTCTAAACAACGTAAATATCTGTCTTCATATCCAGTTAAATTGGTATAATATGGGTCTGACGGTAAATGACATGACGTAGGTTTCTATGAAGTATTTAACAATACATTACTATTTAATTATCGTAGATAATGAAACATTTTTCCTGCTTTTTAATTACAGTAGCTATCATTTCTAGCTACTTAGGAAGGCTTATCATCATGTTGTTTTTCATTATTTGGCCATCAAACGTGTAGCTATAGGAATATCGCTACATTGTTTGAGCACCATGTTTTGTTTAAAGTATTCCGCCAGTATCTCACGGACGTGTGAATCGAACTTTATTTATACTTCAAACTGTTATTACTATGGTAAACGTAAAAAAATAGTATGTTATAGCTAAAGTAATTATTGCCGTTTCACACGTGGCGTGGTTGGAACGAGAGATGAAACAAACGCTCGGTTTTGATCGACGCTATCAACAAACGGACGGCAATACGTAAAGTTGGATAATTTATAGTTAAATCAAGGATTTGCAGAACGATCATTAAAATTTTAATTCATACACACTGGTATTTATATTTTCACGAAATAAATTTACAAAACCGGTCGTGTAGCTTTATTGACCGTGATCATTCTTGTCAATTCGCAAGATTGGTATTTCGAGCCCGTTCCAAATTATTAATCCTTCATATTCATATCATGAGTCCTTTTACCTATGCTTAGTACATGACGCTAACTCTGTTCCCCGCAACCCAATGGCGAAAAATATTATCGACTCCAAATGAGATCAAATTGGAGTACCCAAACTTATCAGAATGATACCACACACGAACGAACGACACGAAGTTCCTGAATTCTAAACGAATCTAGATCTAGATGCAATCAGTTCCTTCCGCGCTCGAACAGCCGGCCCGAGGCGTTGCAAAAATAAGTTCGAGTTAAGTTTGGCCCGTCTAATTCTGGGTTTAACCTTTCCGAGGTGGTTCGCGGACTAATAATAGAAGTGCGAGCGAAACGGTGAGCATCGGAGAATGCACGCCGCATACTCGCTACAAACATCGCTGAAAGAGTACAGAAGGCGCACTTGGATGGCGTGATAAGGAATACGTGGAAGGCACTACTGCCTTTACTTAGGCTTTCTAAATACCGCTGCTATAGTAGATTTTGCTTGTCAGCTAAACACAGACACTGATTGGTAATTCAGGATGATGCTTAGGGTTAGATGCAATAGCTTTTTCAGTTTTTTTTTTTGACAATATCCAAGTAAGACTTGTTTTTGTAATATTCGTCATTTCGTTTTGCATTACGTGTGAGATCTGTCTCCGCGTTATAGTATCTTCTGTAACTCTACTCTGTGGTTGATCCGCACAGGCGCACCTGGACCACTCCCGTTAATTGTCGGCTGTAAATCTGTCACGCTCGTGTAAGCTTTAGTACTACAATAACTTTTAGATAATCTGTTTGTTATTCCATATGCTTTTAATTCTTAGATAATCTAGCTGTCTGTAGGTGTCGTAATAGGCGTTAGCAACATTTATATCAATAAAGATGCTCACCATTACTCATCTTCTGAATATGACAACGCCCTGATCATTTGCTGTAAGTCTATGAGCAACTCCCTACGTCTGTCTGGATTGGAGAGGGGGCTTGTAGTTGTTGTTAACCCCTATTACGGCCCGAAGTAACATAAGACCAGCCTAGCTTGCGTGTTTCTGTGTGCATAAGGCAAACCGGATCCTTTTGTATTTAAATGTGTGCTCACGATTGTGGAGTATTGTTGTGTGGGACAGGTTTTCTCCCTTGAAGAATCTACAGAAAACTGTGAAATTATTGTGTATTACATTTTCATGTTGAAAGTGAATGAAAGCAGTAAGGAGTACTTCAAACGTTAGCCTACAGTTCACAGCAACTGCGCAGTTCCGTGTTCTGTACCGCGCATAGCAATTAACAAACGACTCATAAACTGTGAGTCAACCTGCGGAGCTAGCAGTTTGGGTACTGCTAGCTCCTATGTAATAACATGGTATTTTATCATCTCAACTGACCTTGTCTCACTCACGTCCTATGATGCCAGATATCACATCATCGTGTATGGCGGAATGATTAATTCATGAGCGGATTTCATTTGATAAGGAAAGGCAAGAATTTTCCACTAAATTATGATTCAGAATAAGTATCGCTGTTGCCAAAATTTTCCTTTATTTATTGCTTGTGGGCAACGTTTGGTAATGGACAGAAGTTTTCAAACAGTTACTATTCATACAAAAAAAAAACTTCTGCGATATTAGCGGAATTTAAATTAGAGTTGTTGTGTTCAAGGTCTAATTTGCAAATGAAATCAACGGCCTCTCGAATGTCTGGATACATTGTTCGTAAATGTTATGTATGTTACTAGCTACACTACACAGGTTCGAGTCTTCGAAGTCGGGCAACGCGCTGCGGTCGCCCCGGTTGGCACCGCGAGACGACGGAAACACGATCAATATCCACCCCTGGAACGCGCACACTTGGCATGCTTCCCCAGACGTTTGAATTTGACCAAAACCAGAAATGTTACGAATGGAAATGAGTTACAATATACATAAGAAGCTATGATCTATGTTTGTTATTTCAATATGTCGTACTTTATACAAATATTTGGACATGGCCAAACGCGTAATGGGGTTTAATGGGATAAATGAGTATTTACTTGCTTAAATGTTTAAATTAGTTTTTAGGACCCGTGTGGTTTCCGCGCATTATTATTTATGATGTGTTATTCTATCTTTCTGTTCCATCTGCTCGCATTAATCAATGTTGCAGTTAGTGTCCACAGTTTCATAATTATTCTGGTAAACATCAAACAAGTTTGTTACGTGCTGTCAACGTTATCTTGGTCTTAATGGATCGGTTCGGTGTGGTCAGAAGTCGTCACGAAGGCGGTGAAGCGCGGTGCAGCCGGAGCAACAATCCAAAATCAATAGTGTAAACGTGTGTTGTTTCGGGGAAAGTTCGATTAAGCCGTTTTAGATTGGCGTGCATAGTCCATAAACAAGTCGCGCCCACGCAGCTCCACGTTTACTAAATTATCACGGCTATATCCGCTGATGAACTCAGCCGCCTATTGTCTTATATCAACCAGCCACTGGAAAAATTGAATAACAATTTTATAGCCACCACATGAATGTGACAATTAATTCAAGTGACAACTAATTCGGCTTTATCTGATTATCCAGACCACCTGAGATGTTCTAGCGTATAAATCTAAGTTGTCGCTTGTGTAATCAGTGTCACATAATTACGAAATCCTTCTTGATATTCTGTAAACTGAATAAAGGAACAAACAGTAGTTCATGTTCGGTGGCGCGTCATGAAAGTAGTTAATTTGAAAGATCATTGGAACGAACAAGCAATATTCTGCTGGTTTATTGCGTGGTAGTCAATGTAACAATGACAAAGCTTAATAATTCAAACTTAAGCTCAACTCCGGGTAAAATTAGGCGTAACTAATGTGAGCGACGGCTGAGAAGCCTTACAAACGAGCCGGCAAGGACGCCTGACTCAACATGGCGTCAGCGTTGAACACTCGATTAGCGAACCGCAGACACATTCCATATACGATACGCTATCTACGTAGGCTCATTTATTGATAAACTTGAACAACTAAAGCAATTTGCGACTATGTCAGAGCAATCATCCGGAACACAAAATGTAAATGTCAAGAAATGTAGCTCGATGGTATGTAAAGGATTGTAGATTTCAGTGTAACAATAGAATTGGCTAGAGAAACATGCGGAAGAAGTCACTACGACTACGGAGTAATGGCGGATGGCTCATGTAGTCATGCACGGGTTACTGCTCGCGTTATGACGAGGTATTTATGAAGAGCAGAGCAGGCATGCAGTTTTGAGAACAGAAGCACACGCAGTGACGCATATCAGCGTAAGGAACAAGATAACCTCTAAGCTTTGAAAGTTACTAATAACTCGTTTTATGTGCCACAAAATGACACTGAATTTTTTACCTTTCTAGTCCCTCGGTAAACTTAGGGAGGAGTTAAGAATAGCCAGGAAGAACACTAGGAGGTAAGGGGGCTAAGAACATAATTATAGAAGTGTTAGTATGGTACAGGAAACCGACGGTTAGCCTACTTTCGGAGATGTTGTGTACTTTTGTGAGGTGTACATGCATAAGATGTAGAAGATCTCTTGTACACAAGGTACTCTCATATTGATTGTGTTTTGCTGTTATTTAGTCACCTTTCGCAACATGATTGTAAGCATTTTCTCTATTATAATAAACAAGGTAAACGAGAGGTAAGTTAGGGCGATGCTCCGGGCCGACGCACACGCTCGACCACGCGAGTAAATCGCGACAAACACTCTGGCATGCAGCCAGCAGAATATGCAAATTCATTTGCAATTTCACAGGGATTCCAGACAAGTTTGAGTGGGTAGTCGGGATGTCAACACTGTTTATCCTTTGCTTTGTATAGAGATAGTTCAAAGTATGTTTTGAAAGTGCAGTCTTTTTATTACAGTTCTTTTGTAGTCTGTTCATAACTGTAAACGATCGAACTGCTGTAATATGTCTGGGCGTTTTCCTTAAAATAAACTGGTCTCTGGACATCTGTTTGTCTAGTTTACCTCTAAAGAGTTAAATGGCATGTGATTCAGAATCTGAAAGGGCAGTGAGCGTGCAATTAGGACGACAGTGGGTCAGTGATGTAGACAATGTACGGGGTATTCCTGGTGTAAAGAGTGAGGTGTCTTGATCGATACGTGGCTTGGCGCGCGACCAATGACTAAACCTCGTACTATTTCACGGTATACGTTACAACACAAACGTTTTTTTTTTTCTTTTATGATAATGACACTGTCTTGTTTCTAGATATTTGAGCCACCTTTAGTTTCACATAGGAATCAGCAAAATTTAGATAAATAGCCAATCGTTTGACAGTGGGTGCTTCCGGATATACAGTGTCTGAATCCAAAGCCCGACTGTGTTAAAATGTCACAGTTGAGTGCAGTTATAACTTCCGTCAAGCAATTGACTCGGTAGGTTGCGGTCGCGACTAATACCAGTATATTCAATACTGCTGTGGTTTGTCATGCAACACTGCCTGCTAAATACAATATGGAAATTACCTCACCGAATTGATGGACAGCATCCCGCACACTGAATGACATTAGATGCGCGATACGATGTGAGGACATCGATGCATATATAGTAGTATGACTGTTGAAGTAACTATGGGACAACCATTGTTAACCACCAAGGTTTTATGCTAATTACAATGAAATGTATGCAAAGCTAATTTATAGCGAATAACTTGAATGTTAGTAAAACTAGTGTTTACATCCAGAACGTTAATATTTCTATGCAGTGGAGCCAAATGTCCACATGTCCACGACTATGTCACCAAAACATAACGTAACACGCCACCGGGAATTTGTGCGTTTATCAGTTATTCGCCACCTTGGTTGATTATATCACAGTTGCAATTTCCCTTAGACACAAACCAGAATTTGGGCGAGAATTTCTGCGGGACAGAACATTTACGCGCGGTTAGCACGAAACGTTCACTTTAAACCTCTGACTAGTTACAAAACAGAGGTACGTGTTAGATAAAACGAAGAAACAAGCTAAATAATAACAGTGCGGTGCTAATTGGCGTGTTGAAAATAACATGAACCGCAAAGACATGAGCAAAACAAATGATCCTGCGTGGATACGCCTGGGAAGAAGAACAATAAATGGCGGAGTGAAGGCACGAAATACATAATAATGGGACGAGCGAGTTCAACAACTGATGCATTGCATCATTAATTTCATGTCTCCCATTCTCTTTGGCTTTTGTACTACAAGTATGGTCTATTTTTCAACATATCTCCATAATTTTGTGTCTGGCGAACAAGGTGGCAGTACCGTGTGCTGCTGTCGTTAGTTGTGACAATATTTACGAGTTTTTCTGCGTGTAGCAGTGTCCAGGATAGCAAATTCCAAGTTTTGAAAATACTTGTTTAATTCCTTGTGCTTTGTTGCGGAAAAGATAAGACTTATAAAGATAAGTTTTCCGTACCGGCTTTAGTTTTATTTGAGTAGTCTTCCGCAAATGTTATGTTAGTTGATGATGACATCATTAGCTAAATGCTAGCCGACCTAACCGCCAATTATTTTACCATCATTCGTTTTGATCAAATAATATAGCATTGAAGCTTTATAACTATAATATGTATGTGTATGAGACACTATTGTGAATGGAGACAATAGGTCATTTATGTCTGACGTCTTCTTCTGATGTCAATGTCAGGGCTGATAAGAACATAAAAATCATAAAAGCAATAGCCACACACAGATTGAATCACGTTATGTTCGAAATTCAATAAGCATTCGTTTCATTTCTCAACTGTTAGTACATAGGTACGTGAGCAGTTTTCACAATATCAGATTTCATGTTTAAAAAACTCGGCCGGTCCGTAACACGAGAAAGTGTTCTGTGTGTGAAGAGATACGATGTAAAATGTTCGCAGTACAATCGATGGCAGAGTTGCTTGACCGGCCCCTAACCTATTTTTATTGTGAACTCGGATTAGATGGGTAAACAGGCGCATGCGCTGTGAGCAGTCTTTTATCTTTTACGAGCCATACATCAAAGGTGAGCCGAGTGGCCGACGACGACGAGTACAGATGTCATTGTCAAGTTACTCGTAAATGGGCAGTGATTGCTAATAAACATAGGGCACGACGGAGACACGCGAGCCGGTTTGATTGAAAGCGAACCGGTCGCTAACGAGCTGACGACCGCGGTTATAAATAATGAATCAGTTCTCAGGTCATGACACAGCTTTCTAGGGAACTCGACATGAATCGAATGGTTGTAATAGTAATCGATTATGTGACAGATAGTCAATAGAATCAAAAGTGTAATTGCCGAGGTATCGGGTCAATCGAAGCGAGACGCTTCGTATGGACACAATACAATCGAGCTAATTGGTCGTTCGCCTCCATGATAATGGGCTATGGACTGGAACTCTGTGAGGTCGAGCCCACCTATGATTATAATATTGCAAATTAGAATTTAAATAGTCTTTGCATAACGAGAGGACACGATCAGTTTACTGAACGTTGTTGGAACGAGAACGACCGTAACGTGGAAAATCCAGATTGCAAACACGGACGACGATAATCCAAACATTCAGCGCAAATACGGATTACCGACAGACGACGGGATATTTTCCAACGTTTCAGCGGCCGGGCGCCGGGCGGGTCGTGAAGCTCGTCGCTCAATTACCCTCGACACGTGTGGCTATCGATCGCACCCCCGCCTCTCCCAGCTGACTATCCAACACCCTCCTACCACACTGACAATTTTATCATTATGACGTAGGAATGGAATCTTTAAAACCCCATCAAGTATATTGACCAGAGCCAATAAGAGAAATTGGGACGAATTAACATAGAGCACGAGGTCTGTGTTCATTTATATTCAGTCGGACTATCGTCTGCATTGTCATTTGCAGACGACAATCTGTTAGCATCGGTAAGTAGTGAAGCATACTCAAATGTCAGTCAGTTCACCGCATGTACGCCAATTACGTTTTTCCGCAGATTGTAATAAGTGCGTAGATGAGACGCGTATGCAACACAAGCCGTGGTCAGCTGTCGATGAATCGTCGGCGTCGGTTAGATTCGAGTTTGATGCTCGCTAGCATTGTTCCACAAATAGCGCGTGTGCGCTGTGGAAGCGCTCGGCGGTGGCTATCTCTGTCTGACGAGTGAACGACTCCTTATCGCGACGTCCGTGACATCACCAGCAAACCTCATGCCAACTAGAGAACTGTTACTTCTATTTGCTTTTTCGTATGTGAACTATAAATATTCATCCGGCAACGTATGCTAGTAACGTCGTCTTACTAGCGATGAAATCATGGACAGAACACGATGTTTGGGCTTTCAAGTTGCGGGCGTAATTTTTGCATTCGTTTCTGGTGCACTCGTTCTCGCAACGTGCAGGAGAGTGCACTCGAAATCCTATAAAACGACCTTTCAACATTCCTAAGACTGAGGTCGTTGCAACTCGTCGGACGACACGATGCCTTTGTGGATATCACTCACGCTGGCGCCCACGTGTGATTATACCAATAGAAAACAAGTCGGCCGCGAATTTACACCACATTTACGCCAATTTGAGGGTTTCTTGTTGTTAGTAATACCGAAAATAAATAGAGTATCGAGCGGTTGTCAAGCTGCGCCGACGCAGCATTTCGTTTTCCGGAAGACACCGCATCCGCGCATCATAATGAATAGCGCGATACGCGTCATGTAACCAATTGCAAATGATCCACTTGACATTGGTCTTCATACACTTCATCAGACGTAAATAATTCATTGTGTAGTTCCAATTGATTGTTGCATAAAAGCAGTCAAGTGCAAGGCTTTTGCGATACTTCACAATTCGCAGATAAATTATACAAAAATATGTACGGTGACAAGTTTGAATGATCTTATTACTGTGGGTTTACGGACGGAGTCTGCTAACAACTGGTATCGTGCTGGTCAAGTGGTCTAAAAATACGAATGGTTTGATCTATATGAGGTGTCCCCACAGCGGCGTGCGTCCACAACACTGTGGTAGTACGCCGGTCGATTTGCCAAGAGCAAATGCGGTGGTGTTGTAAACAATCACCACTAGTACGGCGGGACATTAAAATAATTATTGCAGAACGGTCACGACGTTCATTACGGATGGAAGATTGCCCAAAATAATATTTATTGATCTTATATCAAATGGGACTCTTTAAATAGAAACTTAAAAGCTATCGAGAATAAGTAATTCATGTTACCCATCACAATGACATTTGCACATTTTTTATGTCAATATTTTACAAGACTATGGTTTTAAAGGCATTTCTCGGTCTCTCGGTCGCTCGTCAAAAGCTATTTCCAGCTATTCTAGGAAAGCATTAGGTAAACTAGGAAAACCAGAGTTCCTGATATTCTTCGTTCGTAATATTTTCTTTATATCTAGCTAGCATTATGTAGCATCAATTTATAGTGTAAATTAGAAGCAGAGTTGTTCTCCCTGCGGTGAGGTGAAACTGGAATCGTTCTACAGCGCAAGTGATATCTTGGCTACTCGAATTTATTGCCAGCACGCTTTATATTAGCTAAATTACAGGCTTGTTGGAACAAGCCTAGTTTATGGTATTGCGCAAGCTAAATCAGTGTAAACTGTATGTTTGGGGATTTCATCGATACGAAGTGTTTTAATTTCGGATTCTTCGATACCGAGCTCTTCCACCTTTATTTTCAGACTAGCGACTAGTGAATGAAATTGTAATAATATACAAGACGATGTAACGCCGCATTTTTCACAAGAGCTCTTTTAATTTACGATTCATCTGGGAGTCGAAAAAAAAAAACACGAAACTGAATGTACCACTTACATAATTAACTGGGGCAGTCTACGAGACATGTGGGTACGAGATCGGTGAGGGGTGTTACTACAAAACGGTTTTATGTAGGGTACCAAAGGAGATAAGTAGGTAACCAGGGTCGTCGGTATAGTTGAAGTTTAGTAAGGAACCGATGTGTTTTCGAATAAAATTTAATTTAATTAATAGAGAAAAAAACAGTCCATTTTTCAAATTTTTTATTCGTAAATATCCATCGGTTTCTTACTAAACTTAGCTATATCCGACGACCTTGGTTACTTTATCTCATTTGGTGACTGTACCTACTGTAAAGCTAACTTTGATCTATACTAATATTATAAAGAGGTTTTTATGTAGTATGAGAGTTTGTATGTAGGGGGTAATCTCCGGAACTACCAGTCGGATTTCAAAAATTCTTTTTGCGTTTGATAGCCCATTTTTTGAGGAAGGCTATAGGCTATTTAACCTCACGCTAGCACCCTTAGGAGCCGAACAAAATTAAAAAAAGTCAGAACGAACGCGAAAACGAAGTAGTAGTGCGGTCAAGCGATGCGATGCGACGGGTGGGTTGGGGGAAACAGAAATTTCACGCGGACGAAGTCGCGGGCTGAAGCTAGTATAATATAAAAGCGAAGTTCCTATGCAAATACTCGTGACTTTTGGCAGCAATTGCAACTGATTTATCTATCGAGCATCATACGCTCCATATATGGTTTGTATTCACTTAGCCAGCCGATAGTCGGATGTTTAGGCTCTGGCTAACTGTTCGGGTGACTGAACGCCACAAAATAACTCTTATTTGTCCAGTTGCCTCATGTTCAGAGCATCAATGGCTCGGTCCATGTTGTGTGTTTGATGAATAATGCTTTTATATCGCAGGAACACACGCCACGTTTATCGGGTTTCCGTTTGTTAGCGGCGAATTAATTTGCTGGTCTCCCGGATGTGCCGTATTGTATTGTTGGGCTGGAAACTTAATATGGCCACCGTCTACGTCATCCTCGCATGTGTCGGTCCTTTGCATTGTTGATAATATAAGGATTGCCTTGGTGCTTGCACATGCCTGAAATCCTGAATGTTCTATCAGTAGTGTTGCGATCTTTAACCTGCCAGATAATTGATGTACAGTTTGGCAAGAAAGTCCTGAAACGGAACTAAAATATTTAATCATTGGCAACACTCGCTCTGCTTCGTCGAGTAAGGTACATATTCTGTCATTTCTTGTAATCGGTGACTGTTTCTCGTGTTTATTTTTATTTATTTGCGTTATTCTGGTGATACTGGTGACCCATTGTGTACATAAAGAACAGATCTGTTATTCGCAGCTCCGCAAGAGCGAGAATTTGTAGTGTACGTGAGATGTTTGGCGGAACTCGAGGCCGGACAAATTTTATCCGATCTCAACGATGTGTAATAAAAGAACCGGTGAAATGATAGGTAAAATTAATTTTTATACATGTAATCAGATGTAAAGTGTGTATTTCAAGGTGCAATATCTAGAATAAACCTTTCATACAATTATTGAAATGTACATTCACGAATTTGAGGTTATGTTTACAAAACACATTCAGATTGCAGCGCATTCGTATAATTTTGATACTTTTGGTTAATATTGTTTAGTTGTTTTTATTTTATTGTTCTAGGCAGTGGCTGAACAAGCGTTTCAGAGCGTTTCAGTTGACGACTGGAAAAAATCATGTCAATATGTCATGAAAATAGAAAAAGGTTATTTTTGAAGGGGGCAAACTCTGTATAGTGACATTGGAAAAGTATCATAAACCTACAAGATGAAAGCAGCAATAGTGACATATCTGCAGGTAGCCAGCAGAGTTTTGGTGAAAGCTCACACCAAGACATGGATGAAGACTTTTCGGGCGTGGAATACTTAGAGGAAAACATTTTTGATTCTGATTAAAATTTTTGATTCTGATGTTTGTTTTTTAGTTTTTGTTTAGAACACCAACTATGGAACATTTTGCCTGTGGTTAGAGGAGAACTTGGATTCGTGGGATACAGTCACACAGTAGTAGAGCTTCCAACTTGTCACTGTGATCTAAACCCTATTGAATTAATCTGGGGTCTTGTAAAACATGAAATTGTCTTACATAATGTGGGATTAGTTGATATCAAGGTATTTTGAAATACCTAATAAGTTTATTTTTAATTCATTGAAATAAATAACTACAAATGTTATCGTTTTAGGCAGTGGCTGAACAAGCGTTTCAGAGGTTTTCTTTTTTTCAAAAACCCACCTATTCACATTAATTGTCAAAAAAAAAAAGAAGTATCAAAACCGTTTTCGTCGTACTATATAGGGTTACAACATGCACGATAGTAGCGCCACCATTATTTTCACGACTTTTTTGCCAAGCTGTACGTGATTGGCTTGTGTGGTAAAAATCTTTTTCAATTCGTCCATCACGCTTTTATCACAAGGTGTGCAGGCGCATATTGTAGGATCTAATATTTCGGAACCCGGTACTTTACAAAAAACCCACACAAATGTATCTTCATACTAAATCGCCTTGATTGTAGATAAATCAATAAGTTTATCGTTGTAGGTAGCTATCAGTTTCCTTGAAAAATAGCATAATATCCTTGATAATGAACGAGCCATATTATTTCATATTTGCTGAAAATGATAACAATCAACAGCTGTAAAATTATGATGCCTACGTGTATGTACGATGTTTTACTATCAGATTTAAATTGAGCCGAGCACTAATACATACAGTGTGTATCAACAAACGCGTCCATCATTTAAATTATTCATTTGAAACTACTATTTTATTATTGCTTTGATATCAGTATCAGTACAATTATTTTGATATCGCAAAGCGCGACGTCGATGTACCAATCGATATTGGAACGATGCGGTGCCGTTGTACCTAATCATCGAACCATGTCGTGCAGCCGATGGATATACCTCTGACAGCAACAAGGGTGAAACCAGATAATATAGAATAACGATGAAAGAATACGAGCGTGAAACAAGGGTTGAATTTTCTATTTCCCATCCAACTTACTTTTGCTGGATAGTGAATTATGTACATAAACTAGTGGTACATCTAAATTGGGTATATTTTATCAGCTCAATGTCAAACAAGTCACATTACGTATTAATGCCTACACAGACCCCTATCTCTTTAGTTCTTCAACGCCGCACTTTGTGTGAATAGATACACTGAACAATTACCAGTCTTGTTGCAAACGAGGTATTGTGTTACAAGTGTAAAGAGATGGCAATTGTAGTGCTAATTAGTGTTCGCATCTCGCCCTTTTGTCATGCTAACTATGCCCCAGCACGGCGTAGTTGTAAACAGGTTCTACAAGTCTGGCCTTTGGCAGACTGTATTATTATTATTATTATGTAACGTGAATAATTTATACAAAATCTGATGAGAGGATGTTGAAATTGATCTTCTTGAAGCGACAAATTGTTATTGCGTGGCGGCACTAAATTGTTTACGAGTTTAAATATTTAAATGTTGAATCCAATCACGTTTAAAAACGAAATGTTTCGAGGTAAATCAAGTCTAGACGTGTGCGCCGCGCCGATCCGCCGCCGCCGCCGACATTTTTTCGACGCCGCCGCCGCCGACCGCGCCGGTCGGCGCGACCGGCGTGAAATTGGCGCGAGTTCTAAATGTTTTAGAACTTACATATTGAGAAATCCCTACAACATCATCACTCACACTATTCTATACTGAATTGTTGACTTTCGAACATAGACATGTCAAGTACCTACCGACCGTTGCACCATTCATATTCCATATTTCCATACCATAAATTACAAAAAAAAAAAACATCGATATGAAGTTACACCTTAAGCGAAGACATCCCGGACGTCAGCCTGTACGAGATTAGGATGGCTCTGAAGCAGCTCAAAAACAACAAGGCGGCGGCCACGGGTGATGACGGAATTACGGCCGAGCTCCTGAAGGCCGGCGGAAAACCCGTTCTTAAGGCCATTCAGAAGCTGTTTCGTTCCGTCATACTCGAGGGTAAAACACCACAGGCATGGAACAGAGGTGTGGTGATATTTTTCTTTACAGGCCCATCTCACTTCTGAGCCAAGTCTACAAGCTGTTTTCAAGTCATCATGAACCGTCTCGCGCGCAGGTTTCACGACTTCCAGCCTCCCGAACAAGCAGGATTCCGTAAAGGCTTTAGCACCGTAGACCACATACATACGCTGCGACAGGTTATACAGAAGACCGAAGACTATAACCTGCCTCTCTGTTTAGTGTTTGTGAACTACGAGAAAGCCTTTGATTTGATCGAGACATGGGCTGTACTGCAGTCTCTTCAACAGTGCCAGATCGACTATCGGTACATCGACGTGTTGAAGTGTCTCACTATGTCAGTCCGACTCCAGGACCAGACCTCGAAACCTATCCTTCTGAAGCGAGGTGTGAGACAGGGAGACGTTATCTCTCCGAAACTGTTCACCGCTGCACTGGAAGATGTCTTCAATGTTCTGGACTGGAAAGGGGCTGGCATTAAAATCAATTGCGAGTACATAACTCACCTTCGGTTTGCCGACAATATCGTAGTCATGGCTGAGACTATGGAGGCCCTCGGTACAATGCTCGATGACCTTTTTTTTTTTATGGATGGGAAATCATCTGATGACACCTCCGCTCTGGGTGGAGCGGAAGGGATTGTCAGACTCTTACTGACTAAAACCCACCCGTGTTCCTTCCTTAGCCCTTTATGTTCCGGGCAGCCTTAACTCTTTCGGACAATCCCGCTACCCCGGCAGGCTTCGGCCCTAACGGGCCCCTTCCCTTATGCTGAGATGTCTTTGAGGCGCGCGTGGAACACATACGCGCCGTCCGGTACGGGCCTGGTCCTGATCGAACGGTGAGCTACCCATTACTCTCCGTCCGCAGGCCCGCGCCTACGGTGGCCGGGAGTCGTCACGCGGCTCCCGACGCCCGGAGCGTCTCCCGCGGCGGCTGGGACGTGAGGCTCTATCCCTCAGCCATCCCGCCACCTCCTTCGCTAGCATGACTGCTTCGCAGAAGGAGGTGACTGCCTCCCACTCCCTCTCGCTCCGGACCATGGCTTGAACCAGGGCCGGACGCGAGAGGTCGCTGCCGCTGCCGATCGCCTCTACGAGGACACGGCGGTGCTCCGCCCAAGCGGGGCAGACCTCCACCGTATGCTTCACCGTGTCCTCTGGGCGATCCTCGCAATGGTGACACCCGGGCGTCTCCTCCCGCCTGATGATGTGCAGGAACCTCCCGAAACATCCGTCACCATCCGTCCACCATGAGATCGCGCCGGAGGTCCGTCCGCTCCGCCACGATTTTCCGCGGAAGCGGAGTTTCCCCCCGGCGTAGTACCTCCGCGCGCCACTCATACAGGCGCGCGAGGACTATCGCCTCCAGATCCCGTGGCGGCATTCCGGCAAGAAGGCTTGCCGCCTCGCCCGAGATCGATGCTCGATGACCTCACTAGAGCCTCCGAAAGAGTGGGTCTGAAAATGAACATGGACAAAACAAAGGTCATGTCAAATGCCCATGTAACACCCACTCTCATGAAGATCAGAGACGCTACACTCGAAGTCGTGGACGAGTATATTTACCTAGGACAAACTGTCCAGTTAGGTAGGTCCAACTTCGAGAAAGAGGTCAATCGTCGAATCCGACTCGACTGGGCAGCGTTCAGGAAGCTACGCAATATCTTCTCGTCCTACATACCGCAGTGTCTCAAGACGAAAGTCTTTGACCAGTGTGTGTTGCCAGTGATGACATATGGCAATGAAACGTGGTCGCTCACAATGGGCCTTAATAGAAGGCTACAAGTCACCCAAAGAGCAATGGAGAGGGCTATGCTTGGAGTTTCCCTGCGTGATCGAATCAGAAATGAGGAGATCCGCAGGAAGACCAAAGTAACCGACATAGCTCGAAGAATTGCCAAACTTAAGTGGCAGTGGGCAGTGCACATTGCTTGCAGAACAGATGGCCGATGGGGCTGAAAGGTTCTGGAGTGGCGACCGCGTACCGGAAGACGTAGCGTTGGAAGGCCTCCCACAAGGTGGACTGACGACCTTGTGAAGGCCGCAGGAACTCGTTGGATGCGAGAAGCACAAAACCGGTCGAAGTGGAGGTGCTTGGGGGAGGTCTATGTCCAGCAGTGGACGTCTTGGGGTCGACAAAATTATTTTTGTTCACGACAATTACAGCAGTTACAAGGCAGCCGTTAATTAAAAATAGTTTTGTTTAGCTGTTTTTGTTGATTGTTGATTTATGTTTGTGATTTTTTAAATTATATTAGATTTTTTAATAAAAACTATTTTACGAGCTAGACAGTTTTAATAAAATTCTCCGCGCCGATTCCACGCCGATTTCACGCCGCCGCCGCCGATTTTTGACCGGCGCCCGCCGCCGGAGATTTTAGAATCGGCGCACACGTCTAATCAAGTCGTTGAACAAGTTGAAAATGTTGATTCGTTTTTGTTCTTTTATCATGGGACGGTTGATCGACACACCGTTAATATCTATTAATATTGGCGACATCGACTTGATAAGGGAAATGTCAGGGCCGGCCGATGTGCACCGAGTTTGTACACACAAACAATGACCATGTGACGTGCATGGCTCGAAATAGGGTGCCGCCCACTTTTTACATACTGCAGGTCATTCGAGCGAAACCTACGAGGCCAGTGAGCCAAATCCGTAAACATTTCGTGCTATTTGTTTGTCTAGTTACTTTTTATTATTAGCTGTTCATTCTGTAAACCTGACTGGTAACTGAACAGTTTTTTTTCTTCTATAATTTTATACATTTTGACGTTCTAGTCGCAAAAACCACACCAAAGATGAATGTGTGGGGTTCAAATAACAGTTGATTCAACAGTTACAAAACTCGTCGTTCCGCTGCATCCGAATTTGCGGAGTGAAACTTTCACAACAAAAAGTCCATTTCTAGTCAGTAATGTAACGGTGACTCCGTTTCCAATCGCCTGAGCCGATGACGTCACCGCATTGTACTCCGCCAGCCAAATTAAGGCACCCACTAAAGAGTTTTACGACTAATGCCTTTTAAATTGTAGTTCAGATTACAGTGACGAACATTTATGGAGTTATTTCTATTTTAGGTAGCTCGCAGATGAGTCAGATTTATTGATTTTATGGATGACTTGCTCCCAATTTTTTATTAGGCGTTCCCACGGAAATTCGTTAGTATTTCCCATAGATATATGAAAGAAGGAGATATGCCCGGTAGTTGAAAATGTATCAGAACCCGATGTCGCTAGGTTGGCCCCACCACCGCGCCACAACTACACATGTAGTTCAGCAAAAGCAATAGATACAAAGTCGCGCACACACTTGCAATTCATAAATCAGAACGTACTACACAATCAATTATAAACCTTAACTCCTCAAACACAACGTGCATTTACAATGCACCGTACAACTTACTCACACAAAAACATCTATCGCTATCGTTGTGCTGTGCAAAAGTCATTTATTTTACATATACGCTAGTGATTGACTAAATCGGAAAGTTATCGATTCTTCCATTAATTATTGTACTAAAAATAATGTACGGTCATGAAAATAAAATAAATAAAAAACGATATGTCCAGAGCATATTATATTATAAATCAATAAAATGTAGCTAAAAAACTATAATTGAAGTAAATAAAAAAGTTAATATTTTTTACATCTTCTCAAGGGTCTACCAACCGGATTTAAACGTCATCTTGTCAGGTCTTCTATAAACCGGGTTAAAACGGTTGACAAATTGAAAAATTAACTATAATAGCAATATATTCGTTGGGCAATCGACATTGTTGTCGATAGCCTACGTTAGTGGACATTACCAACTACATCACTATCTCGCCGCAAGACACAGCGGCTGTACTATGCGACGCTCGGCGAAAATAAAGTATCGTTTTGTAATGTTTACATTGCTTGTCCAGTCACTTGACGACATACTTAGTAGTTAGTGGTTAAGGAGCAATGTATTTGCTGCAAAAATAGTACAGCCGCTGCGATATTTGAAAACAAAAATAACGTAGTAAAAGCAAGAAATATTTTACCATTTGTTGTTTTTCATGATTTTAAAGACAAATACAGTAAAATACTTTTACTTATATATGGTAAGTGATTCCATGAGATACGAAGTTTTTATTTTGACTTCGGTTTTTACAGGAAACCACTGAACAACTCGGCATTTTTATATTTTATCACGATCACGGTCGAAAGCGCACTAGTTCGCGGAGACGGCCATTTGCCGAGTACAGGCCAAATTTGCTCATGGCGCGTGGACACAGACACGCCCCCTTGCCACTTCTCCTGTTTTTTACATTTCTATGGTATTTCCCATACAAAGTAGGCGAGTTCCGAATAGGATTTTATATGGGGTAACTGTTTGGATCACAAAGGAACTCGTCTTGCATACTTATGAGGGTTACCTATGTCAATTCTTTTGCGCGATGGAACCCTGACAATAGGCTAAGAAATCGTTGAGATGAATGGTAGTATACATTCACAGAGTGCATACTCAATTTCTCACAATACTTCCGACTTCCGTGGGAACACGTCATGCAGTTTTATTTCACCAACCAATTTTGTATTTATTCATTCGAATCTGTTCAAATATTGTTAGATACCGCGTGCGTGACTCCTCGTTCTAAGACAATGCTCCCACCGTTATCATTACATTGTGTATGTTAGATAGTGGATTTTTCGGCTCAATTCAAATACTTAAGTGTAAACTCACATGATTCGCATGATAGTTTGATCAGGTATGTTTGTTCAGACGTTGTCTCATGTTCAAACATTCCTGGTTTCAGCTGCTGACGGCACTATCCCGCACCCTAATTGCGTAACACACTATCAATCGGAATCTGAAACATTTTGAAGCAAATTGCTAATCCATTGCTTCATAAGTTCGAAAAATGTGTGTGCTCAACACGTAAATAACGCAATGAATGTTGTTGAACTGTCAAAATGAAACGATTCCGATTGATAATGTGTTACGCAATTCCCCCACCGGTCTTACTCATGTGTATACACTTATTATGATCATTTATTTCTAAGTAATACAGGGTTCGCCTGGCGCACTTGTCCGTAGAATTCCGAATCAATTTTTTCTGCCACGTTTCCCAGGGGCGAAAGCTTTCTCTAGAAATGTAAAGCTTTTTGAAAGCATTCTCTGCTATCGAATGCTCTTGAGTGTCGTAGCTTGACAATTTGACAACCGGACTACGCTGATATCGGTATCCTTTGGTAATATAATTGCAGATCCTCAGATGTAAATGAACCGCATCTGCTCAGACAAAAAGCCAACCTCTTTCAAGGCAAAAGCTGGGCTTGATGGTGTTTACTTAGATTAGGCCACGCCCTATCGTCTGATTTGTGTTGCAAGACAACCAAGAGAGATTATACCATACAGAGGGATTGGCAACATCTCACGCAGCATCTATAGACAACATCGGATTACATTCCCTTCGTTTGCCAAGCGCCACTGCGCTTGACTTGATCGTTCTATAACGATCCAAGGTGGGCCCATGTGTGTTATTCGACGTACTTTGAACCAATTCAGATGGAATCCTTGATTTCAGTTTCAAGATAACAGAAGGAGAGAAGAGGAATTTTGGTAATACCACAAGGTTTTTATTTTCTCTTCCAGTAAACCTTTTGTTTGAATAGATAGACATTGAAGTAGGGCGAAAGTAAAAGGAAAGGACATTCTCAATCAACATTTAAATTTACAGCACTGTAATTGTACAATATTTTGGCGACACATAATTAAAAACAAATCACGTGTTTGTTCAGCGTTGTATATTTGTGTGCTAAATAGTGCTACACACACATGGACACTGATAAAGTGCTGTTTAAACGTAGCCTACGTACGTACGTGGTGATAATGTTTTATGGCGCGCGCGCAGTATAGATTAACTTCTAACTGTTATAACTAATGTACAGAATTGTAAACACATGAATTACGCGGAAGCTTCGTTTTTTGAGTTCTGCAGGAGCTCATTATCGTTGAAGTAAAGCAGTCAGTCACAGAGAGGCTTAACTCGAAGTGGATCTATACAGACAAAAATGTTATGGGACATGCTCAAATTCCATTTGATGTTGAAAAGGTGGGGCTATGAACATGTGCAGTTTGCTTAGCTGGATAACAGGGCATATGGGAAAGATATACCGCGCTTTCGGCTGTGTTTACGCTTAACCTTTCTCACTATCGTGGCCCAAAGTCAAAGTGCCAATATCAACAACCAATGTGTTATCAAACCACAATTCGCCACTGAAACTTATCGTGGCAGTGAGTAAAAACATTTACTCGAAACTACAATCATAAAAATTGTTTTCTTAAACAGATCAGGCGTGAGCCCTTACATTTTTGTCATTTACTCAGTCAATTACCGTTATGAGCGCCGTATAAGGCTTAAAATTAACAGCTAGGCACATGGCACATTACATTGGACTTTAATCATAGATATTCAAGCATGGCTCTTATCGACACTATAATACCTTAGACGATAATAATATCGATTACAAGTGCGATATGAAATTTATTACATTTGTAATGATTCACAATAGGTATCGATGACCTTAATTTACGTGCGTGCCTGCAATGAATTGATAGCGAATTAATTGTATAATACTTTTTGCTTTTATAGTTGCTATGAGAGGAAAACAAGATTATTTGTGGCTTTATGATAACAGGTATTTGGTTAAAAAAATATCGACGCCGTGTTTTCGTATTGGTTACATCAACTCCTAAAATTACGACCTTCATCAAGAATTACCCATTAGGGAAAATTCAAACTTTCAATACCAGAGGCACCAGATCTCTGATGCATGGACATTCGCACATGAGGATAATACTCAATAGGAAAAATCGTTTCCAACGGTTTTTAGCTATAAACAGGTATGTTGTTCCAAACGCTAATATCTAATTAGCGTATCAAGTTGAAATCAGGTTATTTTTTACGTGGTAGGTAACATATGAGTGAGTCCGATACCTAGATAGATAGAGAAAAAAACATGCTTTAAAATGAAACGACGACATCATTCAGTTGTTGTTCTAACAAAAGGTCGTAAAGAACGTTACTGGTTATGGTAATATGATTAAGGTTTGACTTGTATTTTTTCCATTAGTATGGAGATGGATGACAGTTCTAATCATTGATCAAGTACCTCCTTATGAGTAACGTAGCCTGCGGTTGGGAATCGAATTCAAAACTTCCGACGCTGCAGTTATAATTTCGATACAATTTAAATAAATATTCGAATCTAATCGTCTTGTATTTTTATGGGATTGCTTTTGGCCCGTTATCGATATTTAATCTTGTCATCACTAATTATGTATTCTTTTTCCCATACGTCAAGTATTTTCCTCCACGATCATTTAGCCATTAGGTTTTTACGCGTTTTTTATTTCGTTTTTCAGTTATCTAATCTTATCGTAATAAGTAGGTATTTTTTACGTTTCAATTAAGGTAAACGGAAAAGAAATTCATACTTTCGCTGCAAACTTAGTCACATATTTTTTCTGACAACTGCAAACTGCATAATTCATAGATAATTTACGGCTTTGGCAAAAATATGTAACTACTTCGACGGAAAACGTGTTGGCCACTAGCAACGCGAAGAATTGTCTCGATTAGGGTATGTAAAGATAAGGACTCACCGTCTGCGTCAACTTCGTTGATCATGTCTTGAAGCTCGGCTTCTGTGGGGTTCTGTCCTAAGGATCTCATCACGGTTCCCAACTCTTTGGTCGTGATGGTGCCATCGCCGTCTTTGTCGAACAGTGAGAACGCCTCCTTGAACTCGGCGATCTGTTCTTCTGTCAGTTGATCCGCCTGAAACCAACAAACACAATCGTTTGAAACCTACCTTATTTTGAACAAAATAGAACACAGTTAAGTGGAAGTTTATTTTTAAATGTAGGTTTTACAAAAATACGTCAAGATTCACGTTTTCTATTATTTTTATTTTTTAAACAAATAAATAAGAACGTACAGTTTGGTTGACGACCATTGTTAATGAGTGTCAGATACGAAGAGACGGTAGACGAACGCGGGCGGTTATCGGCTGCGATAAGATTACACCAGAGATTATGTGTAATTACCAGACCGGCCTCGACGCGTCACACTGCGGTCTTTTCGCCAGAGATACAAAATACTGCATTGCCACTTTTATCAATAAATACAATGTTATTGAGATAACATTACCACCACTTAAGAAATACGACTGTCATTTGAAAAGTGGATGCGCCGACTTATCTATGCTGTGATGTGGTCAAGGCAACAAACTCATCACAATATCAATAAAGCCTTACCTTAAGTGTAATCAATTGACTAACTATTAACTTATAAGTATAGTAGCAGTAGCTATGTCAAGAATGCATTCAGTAGATGTCCTGTGGTTTTGGAATCCTTCCAGATTAAGCAGTTACACAAATGCAACAATAATTGCAGGTATCCATACAACTAACAACTTTGACCAACCTACAATGCTCAAATTAATTTATTTCTATACAAGTTGAGAAGCTGGTATTTGAATGATTATGTAGCCTCCTTTTTTGTTAAGATGTATCTAAGAGGATAATCATTGACTGGTTTGTTAAGATTTTAGCTTGTTGACTTGTATTTTTTTAAGTTGACAAGCTAAAATCTTAACATAAACCAGTCAAAAATTATCCTTTTAGATACATCTAACAAAAAATGAGGCTACATAATCATTCAAATACCAGCTTTGGCCATCAGAAAAGTTTGAAGTACAAACTTGTCGAACATAGACTCCGCCCATATTCAAATGATTACCTGTTTCAATTGTATTATTTTAAATGTCATATTTAAAACAAATACGTTACAACCTGTAACAATAGGCACCAGTCAATAACCACATTCCCGAATATGGTTGGCAATAAGGAAATAGACATTTTTCCTCAACATTAAAAGGTGATAATTAAAATATATTTTGTATTATTATATATATAATATAATAGACTGGTTTTCCTGCTGATACGCCCAGTGGTGTGGGTAGTGTAACCACTGCTAAAAATACTACAGGCCATCTCTTATCAGCTACCTTGCCTATTATAATTATGTAGTACCACCATTGTTTTGTGGCAACAAAAACCAGTGACTACGGTTTTTGTAACAAGGTCATCATGATGTTTAGAATAATATTGTACCTTGCAAATATAAGAAGCCAACACTGCATTTCTATCAACTTTAATCATTGAAGGCAGAATACAGCAACTAGTTTATCTAAACTAGTTTAACAAGCTCAAAAATACTATGAATAAAAATGATTATAAATTATGCCAAATATTATAAAGGTAAAGCAGAGGACTCTCTACTTAACTGATTTAGAATTAATGAATGTTCATCATTTTAAGCATACATTTATATTTTTTCCAAACAATTCTGTTGATAGCCTTCTATTTAAAATATTTTTATTAGAACTTATTATATTCAACTGCATTATATCAAACTAATTTCTCCGTATATATCAAAGGCAGGCAGGCCAGTCATTATTATACCAACTACATACAAAAATGGTGCTTTAATAACATCATTCAGTTCATTATCATGCATTTCCTTTGCATAATTGAATATGTCAGCCATAACAGGAGTTGACAAGAGGCAATTTATCAGCCAAAGACATTCTTCCTACAAGTGACAGGCCTCCAAATAAGAATCAGGGTCTTATAAGCACAGGATGTTTGCCTTGCTTGGGAATGTTTTTCGAGATAACCGAAATATTGAGAGAAAGTCGATCACGAACACAAGACGGATTTGAGTCAGCTGTGCCAGATGCAACGATATATTTTACATACCATAGCGACACAATGCGATCCACGAACTATCTGAGGCGAGCGGCCGGCGACACACGGCTACACTACGTGTCGCCACACAATATTACTATTGTTTAACACCGCAGCCTCCCAGACCGGCGTAGAAACGCGACCCGTTTAGCGAATTGCGTATGAAAAATATAGAAGCGCGCGTAGCGATGAGTCAACGGGCGTTTGACAGTTGCGCCGGGCCGATCGATCCACCGTCAACAGGGCGCGACTAGGCCTCCAAAATCGAAACAACGCACTAAACCACTTGTTTTCTTTGTACTAAATCCCGAACGCCATATTAGAGCGTCATAGACGGCCGGCTTCAATCAAAACTAAACGTCATTTAGCCGGCACCACCTACGAAACTATGGCGACGGATGTTTCTCGAGCCTTTCTAACGGTCGTTTTATAAAGTTTAGAAATCCCGTAGCACTCGCGATCCTTCCTATGTATTTGTGATCATTGGCTCTGTTTCCCGATCAAGACATTGGCTCCGTTGCCAATCCGCAATGCGGTAAAAAACGGCCATCACAATAATATAATGGAGGCCCGTCATCACTATAAACACCGATGCACCACATCCCAGAAATATAGCCTGGAACTAATTCAGGATGATCCCCTGAATGCACTCCCGACACCTTTCAGTAGAAATATCACTCACCATTGTAGATTAACTTGGATTATCAGGAGCTACACTAAAAAAATCACAGACTACGCCGCAAAAGCGACCGCACGGATCGACGGTTGAAACGATACTGCCGCCCTCACTCGCGTGAGCGGCAGCGCCGGGAAACTCGCGACCGCGATTCGCTTCGTGCTCGGTTACGAATCGTTCCGAATCGACTATTCGATTCACCGTATTTTCATATCCGTTTTCCGACGCTCGGAATAGTTTTTAACACTACGCTACAATCGTTTTGTTTTAAAAGTTTATCACTCGAACGTCCAAGTCCATGTCTCGGGACGCACGCCACGGGATTAAATTTGATCCGCAAAGGATAGTCGGTTTTATATCGGGCTGGTGCGGCGGCGTGGACTGGCGTTCGGCGCGCGCCGATTGGCCGTCGCGCACCTGCAATGCGTCACTGCGGGCGCTAGCGGCGGCCGCGGAGCGAGTGGCGAGCGGCGAGTGGCGGCCGGCAGCGGCGTCTCACGCCTCGGGCTGCGGCGCGCGAAGGCTGCTCAGCTGCTCCCGGTCACCCCGATGCTCTAGTTCGCGGTCGAGGCGAGGGCGCGCCGCAGTGGCCGCCCGCAGACGCCGGCCGTGCTAACGAGATAACGTGGGGTGACGGCTGCCGCACGGGCGCAGGCTTCCCGCCACGGCGCACCGCCCATCATACGTGCCACACGCACTCATCACGGTTCATGCCGCGTCGCATTACTGGCGCAATATGGATGCATGCAATGATAACTACAAACCTATTAAAAAGCCTAAGGACACCCAAAATATACCAACTTACTCATGATACCAGATTCGACTGATAAATTGATAATGATTAATAATAATTAAGAATCAAACTACTGCTAATGAGTTGAATTTAGCAAAACATAAAATAAAAAGCGTAACATCATTAATCAAATAATTATATATGTTATACTTATGTTATTTGCGTTCGTTACCGGAGGCATTTCCGCCTGGAGGCAATAATCATGCTCATGATTACTTCTATTCTCCATGCATGATATGTAGGGATGTAAGAAATGAGTCTAAAGTAATCAACATTTGGACATTGGACAGAGCCTCTCTCTACAAGTTGTGTGCCACAAGTGGTCACAGTCACAAACAACCCACTTTTATCGTCCCTTAAATATTTATTTTCCTGGTCATCAAGAATTTTAAGAATAGTTATTAACAGTTACAAATTTCCTCAGAAATGTTGACGGCATGCAAGCTCTGACCATAACGTTTTAATCTAAATCGATTTAAAAAAAATACGAAACTTACTAAAAAAAAATTGCAAGGCCCACTCTATTTTGGCTATATTTTAACTAAAAAGTTTGTTTGACAACTTTTTTATTACAGTTTTTTAACGGTGATTATTATTATTAATTTAATTATATGATAGTTAAGTTCGCTAAAATAATTGTATTTACGTGCGTTGTCTTAATTACAATTGTTAATTGCGTAGAGAAATATCAGAAAAAAATAACTACATGTCCAGCGCCATCTGTTGTCGAGTAGTTAGTAAGTAAATCATCGATCGATCCCGTGTATAAATCTTTGTTGCTGCTAGGTTTACATGAAATCCATAGGAAAATAATCGATCAAAATTGATGATGAATTGATGACACACTATCTCTTACCTATATCAGTAGATGCCTAATGTACCTACTAAGATTTTTAAATCCATATTAATATTATGCGAATGTTTGTCTGTCTGTTACCTCTTCACGGTTAAACCGCTGAACCGATTTAGATGAAATTTGGTATAGAGATAGTTTGAGTCCCGGGAAAGGACATAGGATAGTTTTTTATCCCAATATTCCCACGGGATCAAAACTTATGCGGGTAAAACCGCGGGGCGCTGCTAGTTACCTATATATTTTGAACGGACTCAAAGTTAGCTGAAGATGATAAATCGATAGTTTTTGCAAAGAACTATTGGGTCTCGAGGGTGTAGGTCTATTGAGTCTAATGCGTGTGTCTATCACATTTCACGTCCTATGAGAAGGCTCGAGCAGGTTTTTTCAAAATAAATGGGTTTTTGACAACGAATAAGTAGGTAATCATTTTGTTATACCTACTTACCCAGTAATCAAATTTTGTTTCTATAGGTAAGTACTATTTCTAGTAAGCACTAGGAATTTAAATTTAAGATAAGGAATTTTTAAGGTTTCATTTTTTTTTCGAGAAAAACCTTCAAAATTCGCCTACTTAGCTGGGCTATGGCAAAAGACCGAGGAGTGTGGGATTTTTACCTCACTAAAACCACCCGGTGGTCACCATCTGTACATGGAAGGAATGCCGTTACCTCTCAAAAGACCGATCCGAAACCTCCTCTGTGCAATGTCTGTTAGGTAGATCCCTGGGGAGACTGTAAAGGGGTCTCTTCAAAACCTAACTGTGCAAAAGTGCAAGGTAGCACGTGACCAATGTGCGCCGTCTTCCCTGAGATCACTTGGTGGGCAGACAGAATCCCCACTCTGAGCGCCCGCGACCGCAAAATGTAGATTTTATTTTCGGGATCATGGTTGGTCCCATAGTAAAATCATCTGCCTAGCCTTTTCCCAACTATGTTGGGGTCGGCTTCCAGTCTAACCCGATGCAGCCGAATACTAGTATTTTACATGGAGCGACTGCCTATCTGACCTCCACAACCGTTACTGGGTAATACGACACCCTTGGTAAGACTGGTTGTCAGATTTTCGGGCTTCTGACGACCCGTAACGACTGTCACAGATCCACGAATGACAGCCGGGACCAACGGCTTAACGTGCTTTCCGAGGCACGGAAGGGTCTTGGTATATAAAGATGGTCACCCATCCACGGACCAACCGCGGCAAGCGTAGCTTAACTTGATCGATCGACCCGTGCTTTCAATTACACCTTGCATTCACATCATCATCTGCCTAGCCTTTTCCCAACTATGTTGTGGTCGGCTACCGGTCTAACCGGATGCAGCTGAGTACCAGTATTTACAGTATGGAGCGACTGCCTATCTGATCCCCACAACCCAGATACCGGGTAATACTATACCTCTTGGCAAGACTGGTTGTCAGACTTTAGGGTTTCTGAAAACACGTAACTACTGTCAAAGATCCACAAATGACAGCCGGTACCAACAGCTTAACATGCTTTCCGAGGCTCGGAGGGCTCTTGGTATGTAAAGATGGTCACCCGGCTGTTATTACTTAGCCACAAGCCCTCTTTCATTCACATCCTACTACAATACAGCAGGGATGCATGAAGTAGCCTCCTCGTGTAGCGCAGTTTGTTCCGCCAGTTACTCAACTGAACCGAGCGCTCGGCGCATCCTGGACAGTCACACCCAACACCTTATTTGACTGGCCAATTCTTCCCTTGCGGTGGTAGGGCTAACGCCCGTCTGGTTTGCGACCACCCTCCCTGCGGAGTCCGGCGTCAAGCAGCCTGCTGTTTCGTCGATGCGTGGGAGTTCCAGTACCTTAGGCATCTTCTGGGCACGCTCGTCCCATCATAGCCCTCATCCATCGCTTTCCATCATGCGTGATCGAGGTCAAGAGCGGGTCCATTTAGCAATAAAAAAAGTTAAAAGTTTTTTTTTTTACAAATGACTGTACATGTGACGTACTTAGTCTTAAGTTCTATTTTATAACATGGGACACACTCACGTCGCTGCTATTATACTTATATTGGATTCACAACGCGGGTAAAGACGCTATATTGTGCTCACGTATTGTAGCCCTTATTGTTGTTTTGTATAAGGTCCAATCCCCGTGCCTCGGAGGCATAATATAGTTCACTGCGTATGAGGCATTTCGTGCCTATATTGAAATTCCTGGTCGCATCTACATAGACGCCTGTATTCGTATTAAATTGTGACTAAAGGTTGGTGTGCATAATAATTATACATAATACCTAAATGTTTTACTTATTATGTTTTACTTTTTTTTCCTTGTTTTTCAAAATGATACACAACGTGAACTTGCCATTTCATAAAACTGTCAGAGAACGACGACAGTAATTAATTAAGTGATTTGATCGGCTATGTAACTTGGTAGTCAATTTGCTGAACAATTAATTTCACTGAATTTACATATTTAGTGATTGTGTCGCTAAGTTCTACTATTTTAAAATCTATGTATTTTACTGTAGGAGAGTACAATTTAATAATGTTTTGATATTTTCAGTTCGTTCGAAAGAAGAGTTTGACCTGCGACTGCACCGCGTGACGAGCTCGCGCCTAATTACCTACTCCATCCGAATTAGACCATTCAAACTAGTCGGGCAAACTCCAAAAATAATAAATACGTGAGTAAAACCATAATCTGTAATAAGTATGACTAAATATGTCTAATGAAACTAAAAATATAAATGCTAATGGTAGGTAAGTAAAACCAACTTAAGTTGAGACAACTTGTACAGCACGTTATTTTTCTTTCAGCATAGGTACCTATTGGAAAATGTGGAAATGTACACAAAAACGTATATTTAGGTATACACAAACGTATATGTGTATACATACATGGCACAAACATATTTTCTTCCCGACTCTCGCTTGGCAAAAGATAAACATTTTAACCTTGCCTACCTTCGATATTTTCTCAGCCCGAGATCGTTCTACATGGGCACTTTCCATCGCATGTAAATTCTTCGCAGTTTCGCTACGAATACATCTAAACCCGTATGTTTTATTCATACAACATTCAAAAGAGCGTTTTTACACTTCGTTCAAAAGATTGTACCTACCTAACAAAGTTCCCATGCCTCTGATTCGATAACAATGAAATATAATCAAAAAGACTTTCAATAAACTTTGAGAATATTTCCAAAGAGTCTGCGGACACTTTTTTAAGTCGATGCTTTCTGATTTCAGTATTTTCAAGAGAAAACTGTAACTTGTTTAGCCTCTGAAGGGAATACTTTATTTTACTTAACTTTGACGAGTTTCGCGACATAAAATCGAGTTTGCCAGATGATGTTACTTAGGTAGGTACTAAAGTTAGAAGAAAAAGTTTTGGGTAGGGTATTAGATGGTATTCTTCGTTTTATTATTTATGTATTCTGATATCATTTTTCAGCCGCTGTTCTGATATGTAGATATATTATAAAGAAATATTTTTACCTGAAAATCGTATTGAAAATGTTAAAATGACAAAATAATACAGAAAACTTCTAGTTCAAAACAATAATATACAAAAAAAACAACAATAATGTTTATTATCTGATGTCGGCTGTGTCATTTTAGAGATTGTATTTTATGTAATTGCCATTTAATCTGATAACTTTTCTATAATTACAATGTGTGTGAGTCACAATATGTTAATTAATAATTACGTAACAGGTAAAAATATATACATTTACCTTAGTTACTTAATTACGAGTAAGTACCTAATAACAGCCCTCCAGACCGTATTTCAGCCATGCCTATTACAGCCTAGACTAGAGATATTATAGTGCACAAGTGTGTGCGCAGACACAGGTTCCCTCACTCTCATAGTCCAACGGGACGGTACCGTAATCAAACATGACCGGAGAGAGATCAGGCGCAGAAACAACGGCTTAATGCTTAGGTAAGGCTGGCCGCGTACGTCCGGTTTCCTGATTCGGAATTCAGATTCGGAGTCCCTGTATGCACGCATTTAATACAAAATCTTCTCTTTAGCGCACACGTTCTTATATTTTCCGTCAGGGTTTCCGAACGGAAAATATAAGAACGTGTGGATTCCCAAATCCTGGGTACGAGTAAGTACGTACCAACAGTAAGGAACTATAACTTGCTCAAATACTGAAGACTGGAAATCTAATAAATTTCCCCCATCAATGCACTTTATTCTCGTTTTAATAAGGAAAAATAAAGCCATTTTCGAAGTCATCTAAAACTGATGCGATACCACTCTCTGTCTGTTCGGGAGTGTTCGATAAAATTACTCGAGGTCCTCTTATCCGATTCATATATTTCTTTTTAATTCATGGGTTTGTTATCTAGCTCGATGTTGTTAACACGAACGTATTCACGGGCACGGCTATCTGCTACATATGTATCTAACATCCTACTTATCTATTACACACATTTCACCCACAACAGTACACATAGAAAGTCAACAACGTAAACAAATGTCCACAAAAACAAGTAAGTAAGTACGTATGGTAAGCGATAAAAGTATTAGTTTTGAAGTAATTAGCGAGGCGCGGCCAGGCCGGCCCCCGGCCCTCGGCCCCATTACCAGCCGGAGTGCGGTCATCACCTAATTGCGTTTACGTTTTAGATTACATTGATTACGCCGATAACTGAATTGGACTTACTCGAACGCTTTTTGTACTCAAGGTGATGGGAGCTTTCAAGTTGGCATAATTTGGGTGTGTTGTTTATCCATTATCTCGTACTTTAAGGGATTTCAGTTCAGATTGATTGAACTTTGTATTATATAATTGCATAGCCACGGATATCGATATTTATGTGCATAGCACAGGTGTGGGTACTATGTACTATAGAGGTATCATTTACCGAGTAATATGTCTTTCATTTTGTCATGCTCAATCAAATATCTCGCTGACGGTGGCGTGTGTGTTGGATCATTTAAGCTCCCTTCAAAATGGTTGAGCTGAATGATGTTGATCCATGCGTTATGTTCGTGAACGGGCGCTGTCAGTACGGACTAGTCACCTCTTTGCTGCCATGGCTTATTTTAATTATTTTGTTTTTTAATTGTTTTTATTGTTTCTGTTTGCTGTAAGTAGGTACTCTGGACGCTTTTAACGTGTACGTCTTTTTTACATAGTCCTCACATATATATTTAAAGATATACCTAACTAATTATCTAACTAATATTATTTATGTAACAATATAATTTAAAAGTGTCCATGGAGTTTCTTGTCCGTCTTTCTCCATAGGTACTTACGCTTTGGAAAGGGCAACTAAGTAGCTTCATATTTCTGGTTTAATTGAAATAAATGCTTTGAGTTTGACTCCGAGTCCGCGATTACTGTTCGACAGTGTTCGATGGAATGACGAGTTCAATAATACAGACTAAAATAGTGATTGGGCTGTTTAGTATCGATATGGTTCTCGGTAATGCAAACCAGCCTTTATTTAGCTGAGGGTTTGGTAGAAGATGTTGTGCAGGAGTTCATTAATCTATTCATGATTAAGAGCAGTGGTGGCTCAGGGATAACGGCCGCGACTTACGAGTTGTGTAGGTCGTGGATTCGATCCCAAGCAGGCACTTTACTTTGTGTAAACTATTTCACCAGCACTGCTCTCAAAATGGTGTAGGAAAACATCGTGATGAGGAAACCGACATGTGACATCAGCCAACCCGCACTCGGGAACTCGCGTGGTGGATTTATGACCGACTCCCTCTTACAGAGGAGGCCGGTGTCTCAGCAGCGGGAACATATAAAAGGCTAATTGAACCAGCCTTTATTTAGCTGGCATTAGGTATACCTAAGGCATGATGTTGTACAGGGGCTCATTATTCTACTCATGATCTTCCGTCTGACAACTTGACGCATTCTGGCGATTTTTCTTAAGGTCTCGTGTAGCAGCCTTTTCATAATTACTACAATATTTCAAAATAAATATTAAAATCTCTTCCAAAGACTTGATGAAATTAAATTTATCTTTTCCCATCCCGCCCAATAATCAATTCTTTAACTTTCTTCCGGGAACTCGTGCGCCTGTAAAAAGTGGCAAATAAACCGTAAAGCAATAACATGCTAAATTTGGGATCGTGGAATTGATTCGGATGGGTTCCGCACCTTATAAAACGTTTGATAAGAAAACTTGGCGTATAAAAGTAAAGATGTAGAAAGTTTTGAAACGATTATTGTAACACGTTGGTGGGAGTCTGGGAGCCTACTTTTATGATACTTTTCCTTGGGCTTAGGAGATAAGTCTATTTAAATGTGGATTTATATTCATAGGAAGTTTATTTTCTTATATATTTTTTTTATTAAAATACGTATCGAGGGACTGGGTCAAAATCGGTAGCATTGGAAAGTGGTTTGATTTTGTTTCTACCAATCATGTCCCATTTCACATCTTGGTTTGCATGTCCTGACTTGCACTCGGTAGGAACTGATGAACGATGACGGAAGTGCTGTCAGCTAGCCAACATGAATGGCTGATGAAACTCAATCCTTATAGACGTGTTAGAAGAAGATGAATCATCAGCAAATTTTTGTTCGCTCGCCTCAGATTAGTACTTAAGACTAGATCTTCAAGAGAACACGCTGAAATTAGTATTTCAGCGTTTTGAGGATCCGTAGCGTTCAAAGTGATTGAACATGGTCTTAGGGCAACTGTCGTTTGACGTTTAGTAAAACTACGTTTTCGAAAAACCTATACGTACGTACGTATATTTATATGAGCTGCCCATGACCTTTCATGGGCGGGAAACTGCTGCTACGATCGTAGGCTATAGGAGATAGCAATCCTAAAAGTTAGGGATACAAGTAAAACGTTTGTCCGCAGCTTCACCCGCGTGGATGTCGGGAAATATCCCACGGGATTAAAATAAATGTATAAGAGTAAAGCAAGTTATTCAAAAAAGATTAGTGGTGAAGTAGAGCATATATTCATAAGTGTTGCCCAGCTACATAGCACTGCGCAGGTACTCATTTGTTTATCAAGAATTCATGAAGATTCAGTAGTTGAAAAAAAAATACGGAGGGAATCGCGGATAAGTCTTGTTCAAAAAGTTTCTTCTCAATATCTTTTACGGTTTTCGTTTTAAATATTTTCCAGTGGAGGTAACCTTTCTCCGTAGTAAATAATGTTATTAATGATAGCACATTGTCCGCTGTCGTATTATCATCGGATTGTTATTGTTATGAAACACCTCGACTAGAAAGAATAACCGTTCCTTATAAACAATGTTTATATATAAACAAAACGCTTCTTTAATATTTTACTTTGAAACATTTTTGAAGATTTTTCTGAATTTTTTCAAGGTTTTGTTTTAAGATGTTACTTTGTGGAATTATTCTTAAAAAAATCGTTAATTATTACTAGGAAGTGTTTTATTAATAAGAGTGCTCTTGACTGGCTGCTTCATAATTTACCTCACGTAAATTATGAAGACTCTCCTGGAATGAATTCAGTTAGAAGTAGAAGGCTAGTTATACCTTGATTATATCAGATATTTTACTCTAGACACACTCAAAGCATTCATTAGAAATTGTTCATTAATGTTAGCACTAGGAAGTGGTAAAGGGTGGGCGTTTTGGGGGACTGTCTTATGTAATTTTGACGTTCGATAGGATTGACTGATTCTCAGCCTAGTTTGAATAAATTACTTTTGATTTTGATTTTTTTTAGGAATTTTCAACTGTCTGTTTTACATCTAGTGTCTTAAGATTGTTACATATCTATTCCAAAGTAGGTATGAACCTACTACCTTTTTTTTTTTTTTTTTTGGATGGGAAATCATCTAATGACTCCTCCCGCTCTAGGTGGAGCGGAAGGGAGTGTCAGACTCTTACTGACTAAAACCCACCCGTGTTCCTTCCTTAGCCCTTTATGTTCCGGGGCAGCGGTAACCCTTTCGGACGATCCCGCTACCCATGTACCTACTATACCTTGCTTGAGAATCAAACACTGGAGCGTGTAATTACAATAAGCGATTACTTTTATAAATTGTTTATTTTGATTTTAGAAGTAAACAATATGATGATAACAATATGATGATAACAATATGATGATAACAATATGATGATAAGGCTCATCTTGTGCTCTTCCTGCCTATCTCTCCTGAATGGTCGTCTTGACGAACCTACTATTTTCGATAAAAGTACTTACAACTTTGACCATAAAAACGAGGACAGTCGCAGACAGCGGCGCTCAATGTGCTAATTAAACACGCTGAACACGCCCCGAGCATCAATCATGCTTGAGACATCAGACATGGCCCTGAAGTGACTCACTGGTTAGGTATCCTACTAACTGTAGGTCAATTCCCGTAATTAAAAACGTTCAAAATCTAGTCGCAATCTCATCTCAGCAGCAATCAATGTCAAAAACTTGTCAAAAATGTAGGGAAATCACAGGTATTTTTGACAGATTGAGACTGACATCAGACTGTGAACGTTCTTAAAATGACGAGAATTGCCCTCCGGTTGGCTAATACTTTCTCTTGTTTCTGCTACAGCGCTACGGGCGGCGCACAGTGGGCCCATACTGAAAATTAGTGGACTTAGGCAACAAAGTTCCAATATCGATGCGATTTTTTTTTATATGACGTGTTATGATATTCCTGACAACTTTTATTCTTATAACATTTCTTCTAAAGTTGATAGTTTGTCTTGAAAAAAATTAATTAGATTATTTTGTATGGAGCGAATCACGTTTAATTTTTTTTCTTCAATTGTACTAATATGTTGGGTGTGTGGCGTGAGTATATGATAGCTAGGGTCATTCTCTATCCATGAAAAAAAAAACAGCGCCGGCCATCTGCGGCAGCGCGAGTAATCATTCGGTAAAAAAAAAATGTTATGTAAGATTTTTTTTTGCCATTTAAAATAAATTCAAAGTAAATTTTTTGTGTCATTAGGCTAATTCACCTTCTCTTTATTAAATATATAGTTTTAACAGCGCATAGGTACTTATAACTAATTATTCTGGTAGAAATTTAGTAATTATTGCTATGTTATCGGTAGCACCTGCATTGTGATTGATGACTCATTTGTTATTGCGCTCGGCTAAGCGCATAACTAATGAGTCATCGAAAAATGCTCGTCTCTGATTGGCTGAATAATTTTCACTCACTGATAACAGTGTCCACTACTTGAGTAATTAACACTGTCTATAAATATAAAGACATTCATTAAGTCCATCTAGTTTCGCTCTTGTCGCTTATTTGTGAACACAGTGAAATACTTTTATTTTTATATTTACATTAGAACTATGGCTGGATTTTGTACCAACCTAGATTTTTTTGTGAAATTAAGAAGTGGCGGTGATCTGAAAAATCATATGTTTCTATATGAAAGTATCATTTCTGTCTTGACTACCGAAGTTTCTGAAGAAGACAAGAACCGAATCAAGGAGTTCTGTCGACTTTTTTGTGTAAATCTAAATAAAAAGTGGATAGAGTCAAGTAGAAACCAAAAAACTTTTATGAATCGTGTAAGTAATCGCAAGTGGTTGGAAAAAAACATCAACTGGCCTGTTTGTGACAGTGTTGACCTGAGAAGTGAGATGGGCTTTTCGGACGCAGTCTTATCTGAACCTGTGGATATAGATTCCCATGTTCCTACTCTTGCAGTATGTACTGCGGAAGCGGGAACATCTACAGAAAAGGAGCACAGAAAACCATTCGAAGAGTTAAGTAAGAAGCAAAAAAAAAGACGTTCTACTTCCATAGTAGAAGAAAATTCCGAAGAAAAGTTGCAGACCTGGTACATAACAAAATTGAAAGACAACGGCAAAACGAATCTGGCAAAAGTGATCGAATACCTTTCCAGTAATCCAGATGCCCTATCCGAAGTAGACGAGCGACTATTCAAAAAGCAGAGCTTAAGTACTGTCTCTGAAGATAACTGTTTAGCTCTTTATACATCACTTGCGCTCTCGAAATGGAAGTACTTAGCTCTTCGACAATTTCTGAAAGAAGAAAACTGTGCTGCCTTTCCATCTTATCCAAAGCTTGTAAATGCCAAGAAAAGATGTTACCCACCACAAGAGAGTATGGAGATTACCGAAAAAGGAGCTCAAATTAAATTGCAAGCGCTATTGGACCACACTGTGGAAAGGATTTTACTAGGTATTAGTAATTCTGTTGATAGGTCTCAAAATAAAGAACTCAAGTTGACCTGGAAATGGGGACTTGATGGTTCTTCGTCGCAGAGCAATTATAAACAGAAAACGTCTACAGAGTTCGATGATTCATCAGTAGTCATGATAAGCATCGTCCCTCTTCGGCTAGTGTCTACTAGCCCATCTTCTGGGAATGAAAATATAGTTTGGGAGAACCCCACACCTTGCTCAACTCTGTACTGTCGACCGGTGAAGTTCACTTTCACTTCGGAGACAGCTGATTTTATAATGTCTGAAGAGTCTGAGATGAAAAAACAAATTGATGAACGAATATCTACACAGTGTGGAAATATTATTGTATCACATGAATTGCATATGACCATGATTGATGGAAAAGTGGCCAATATTATTGCTGAAGTACCATCATATGCAACGTGTCCTATTTGCTTGGCAAAACCGAGCGAGATGAATAATTTAGACGCTTTGACTTCCAAACCACTTCGTGAAGAAATTTACAAACAAGGAATTTCTTCACTGCATATGAAGATTCGGTGTATGGAATGTCTTCTCCATATATCTTATAATCTGGATTTTCAACGATGGACTGCTCGAGGCGAACATAAGGCTTTGAAACAAGCTAAAAAAAATACCACGCAACAAGAGTTTCGTGAGCAAACTGGAATGCTGATTGATATAGTCAAACAGGTATGTATTTAATTTTGGCTCTTTTTATGTTGTTTGTGTATTATATCTCTATGTATTGTATATTACAGTATTGTTTTCCCATTTTAGGGTTTTGGAACTACAAATGACGGGAATACTGCGAGGCGCTTTTTCCAAGATTACAAAAGATCATCCAGAATAACGGGAATTGACGAAAATCTGATTTTCAGATTTTCCGTTATTCTACAAGCCATATCATCAGGCAAAAACATTGACTGTGAAAAATTTAGAAGATACTACAGAGAAACAGCTGATGTGTACGTGCAACACTATTCGTGGTACTACATGCCAGTTAGTGTACATAAACTTCTAATGCACGGTGCAGACATCTGTAACCACTTTGGTGTTTTGCCAATCGGTAAGTAAAAAATAAATATAGTTTGATGTATTATTTGACTCAATTGCGTTTTTAAATTAAAATGTATGTACTTATTCGTTTTAGGTATCTTATCTGAAGAAGCTTCGGAAGCCCGTAATAAGGACTTCAGAAACGTCAGGGAGTGGCACACTCGGAAAACGGGGAGAATAGCAACAAACGAAGACATCCTCCATGGACTTCTAATAAGCTCTGATCCCCACATATCCTACATAAGGCCTAAAATATTGAAACAGGGTCATAATGAGTTGTTGCCTGAAGCAATTCAGTTGTTACAGACTACTGAGCCTCCCTGTGACAGTGAGATTATGGAGGAAGAAGAATGCCTCATAGCAGAGTCCGAAAATTTGCCGGACCCACTAGCACTTCTGGAACAAGAAATAATGTGATCCGGCTCTAGATTATCCTCACAAAAGCCCATCAGGGCTAGGTATATGACAAACAGCCCTTTTCAGGGCTACAATTACTTCACAGTTTCATACGCTTGATTATGTAGATAATTATCAACGACTTGCCCGTACAAATTTAAATTATTTCACCTATCATTAACAAAATTAGTATAACCTGAAACTTATTACGATATTTATTCAACAATAGATAACGTGCAGTTAAAAAAATAACACAGCCAATCAGAGACAAGCATTTTTCGACGACTCATTAGTTATACGCTTAGACGAGCGCAATAACAAATGAGTCATCAATCACAATGCAGGTGCTACCGATAACATAGCAATAATTACTAAATTTCTACCAGAATAATTAGTTATAAGTACCTATGCGCTGTTAAAACTATATATTTAATAAAGAAAAGGTGAATTAGCCTAATGACACAAAAAATTTACTTTGAATTTATTTTAAATGGCAAAAAAAAATCTTACAAAACATTTTTTTTTACCGAATGATTACTCGCGCTGCCGCAGATGGCCGGCGCTGTTTTTTTTTTCGTGAATAGAGAATGACCCTAGCTATCATATACTCACGCCACACACCCAACATATTAGTACAATTGAAGAAAAAAAATTAAACGTGATTCGCTCCATACAAAATAATCTAATTAATTTTTTTCAAGACAAACTATCAACTTTAGAAGAAATGTTATAAGAATAAAAGTTGTCAGGAATATCATAACACGTCATATAAAAAAAAATCGCATCGATATTGGAACTTTGTTGCCTAAGTCCACTAATTTTCAGTATGGGCCCACTGTGCGGCGCGGCGGCGTAGCGTCGTAGCAGCGGCTACAGCGTAGGCAATTACGCAAATAGCCGATCGACGGAAATTACGCGTCACATCCGCCCGCGCTGACCTTGACATGCGGGAGTGCGCTAAATGAGCCATATGTAAATTATATTTATGAGATATATGTAAATAGGAGCATTGATTAAAAGAGCAGTTAGCAAAGTCTGAAACGCGTGAACAGCCTGAAATTATTTGTACTTTTTGGACTCGGATTATTTTTGTCATAGGTTATTTAGTGCAGTAGGTATTGGAAGTTTATCTTTAGTTAAGCAATTCCTTCAAACAGCGTCTTTTCCAAGGGACTTTAACCTCGACACCAGAAATTCTCTGATGTAGTCTCGATCATTAAATTGCCAGTCAAATGTCATGTAAGCTGTTATTATTGGTTGATCAAAATAACAAAACTCATAATATTCAAAGGCTTTCGACAGTAATCGTAGATTATTGAGTCACATTATTATGCCACTGAAACAATCTTCGTTTATCTCTCGTCCAAAATCATTAATGCAGCCTCGTTAAAAATTGACATTCGCCAGTCTCGATAGAATGTGAGATGAGTCTGGCAAGAGCAGCCGCTTGGCACCGGCGACGTCGGCGCCTCACATGCCAAATTACTACATGCATAACTTGTGTGTACATACTTATGATAAGAAGTTGTGAATTTATTGTAGGTTAAGTAAGTGTAGCTTCAGTTAGTGCTCAGAGTTCTTATGTGGAGTTAATCGTTTTGTTGTTGGTGAAATATTATGAAGTACCTCGATACGTTGCTAAAATTGCTTAAATAGAACAATTATAATGACAAATGACAGGCAATTTTTTTGGAGTTTACACACTGAGCGCAGCAACTCAATTAGTATTTAAAATGTATTTTAATTCTTGGTAAAGAGAACAGTCTTTACGGGGGAAGCACTGCCCGCGAAATTTATTAAAAATTTACTAAGAAAGTTGTTTGCAATTTGCAAGTCAGTGTCAGGTTGTATGTTGAACAAAATATGATTCGCGACCGTAACAAGGATGTATTTACAGAATTATAATCATTACATTATGAATACAACCCTCGAGTTCATATAATCCTATTGAATGACTATTTCATGAACTATCAACCAATAGGATTGCATATACATATTTATCACATATTCAAGCCAATAAATGATTTGATAGACCTATGCTTTTTCTTATCTAAAACTATAGTCACTCCTGACAGAATGTGATGTTCTTTCTAGACCTTATAAGGAAAAAGTCACAACAACTTCAACAGCATGCACTTGATTACACTTGTAATACCTACATAACTTGTCCACAAACGCATGCGCATCACGTTTCCTCACCTAATGACGGCATAAAGATCAATTTATCGGTATTAGCATACACCAATAACGCTTGATTTGGCGATAAAGTATGGCGGCCGTGATCGCAATACTGAGCGGAATGGGATTCACAGTATAGCGTCAATCAGGGAGGCTGCAAAAGTGAGATGCATACTGAATATCTTTTTATGTCTTCGGATAAGAAAAATTAAGCCACTTCGTATCGTTTTACGTTTATTATAGAGCCGAATATTCGATGAATCTTAACTAACCAGTAATGTTTAGTTCAGTATAAAGTCAACACCGCTGATATTTATTTTTTATAAGAAATACTTCGATCAATAATAGCACAAGAAATACGAAATAGTTCCTTATTAACTTGAGAACCAGCAGTAACGTTCATGAAATAAAATAAAACAATGAAGAGAACAAGATCGAATCAATTATTCCTTTGTTCGTGCCTCGTTTATACGCAACCCCAAGTCTAGAATAAAGTCAATAGTCTACTCACAAAGATTGCTGCATCGTGTCTCAATTCGTTCCAGGTCAAGTGAACGACACACATACTTACCTCCCCGAGCTTTCGACCACTTGTGCCACTTCCAAACGCTCCCAATTTCACTTTCCTATATCTATTATAAAATCTCCGAAGGCTCAGCTCATATAAATTGTATGAAAGGTAGAATGCGGTGGAGCACTTCGGTATTCTTCGGAGGAGCTCGGTCGACACGGAAAGCCCGGGTTATTTCCATAATAAATGACTTATTAAAACGGAATTCATTTTGAGCGAAAGAAAAATATGAGAGAAATACTTTGAAATGGGCCGCCCTTAACGATAGTGTTGTTTCTTTATCGAGTGTCGAACATTACCTAAGCAAGATGCAAAGACAATTTTTATTAATTTTTTTTATAAAAATAAATTAGATGTAGGTAATTTTATTAATTATTCGGGGGTTTATCCTGTGTATGAAACAAACAAATATTTTCATTTCATTGAGTGTAGTTTTTACTTCGCAATATTTTATCACCAGAATAAATCTCAAAGTCAATGCGTGTTCAACTGTTTCTTCATTGTTGTACTAACGCACTTATCGATTACTGGGCAGGCTACACTTGCTGCTCTGATTGATAGTAGAGTTTGAATTAATCATAAAGTTGTGTCAGTCTGATATTGAAAGTCTTAACAGCTTCCATACTATTTTATTAGTATTTCCCTGCACTGTACGCAGCTGTTAGTTTAATAGTTCGGTCGGTTAGCCAAAATAATCTGGCAATCTACAAAAATGCACCTAAAGTATTGTCTGTCCTTCTCCCTTTAAATCCGTCTAAAGGTTGTCTTTAAAATATCGCTTTTATCCAAATAAGTAGTCTTCACATTCTTCTTCGTTACAATTAGTCGTCAGCAGCCCTACCGTCTAGGTAGCTGAATGGAGCGCACACGCAATGCAGGCGCATTAGCATACGGAGCGCGATAGCAAGCACGAGGTGTTCGCGGTAATTACGCTAAATACTCACTCCTCAGAACTCGTACCTACTCGTACTAGTCGTACTCGGAACTGAGTGTGAGGAACTCAACTGAGCATTGAGTACACAGGACTCGGGACTTGCCTGTTAATGAGGATAGAGTGGGAGTGAATTTAGACTGGGCATAAATGTGGGAGGTAATGTAGGCTCAAATGGTGATAAATATGGAAGCTAGATTATGGTAGTTAGGTAATGGTAGAAGAAAATCAATTCTGTGTGTTAATTGTTTTCATGATAGATTATCTAGATCCTTTAAGCTTCAGATAGCGGGAGCTTATAATAATAAGAAAGGTAGTGTAAAACTTTTCGTTTCATAATATGGATATGATTCAGTAGTAGGCACTCAGTCATTGTTCTCACATTGTTCGCATTTTCAACCGTAAAAATCTCTATTTTAATGTGAAATCACAAGTAAACGTGAAAGTACCAGTAGGCAGAACGACCACATCTAAAATATTAAATGCAATCGTTAGAATTCGTGAATATCTAAATTCAATTTACTGACCAAAATACACACGTAACATATTCCCCAAAAAAGGGGCACCTACCTCCATTTGAAGGTGCCCGACGACCGTCCAACATTAATGCGTTCACTCGATATAGTGAGGTACGCGCCCCAGTTACTGTCCCCGAAGGAATACACTGCATTACCGAGGGCAGTAAGCCGACTGTAATGGCCAATCCCATTTTATTGCTAATGAATTGTTAAAACTACTGATTAACTTCGTACAAACATGTTAGAACTTTGTTTGTGTACTTATCTAGTTACGTACAATGGTATTGTGTTTTTTCTTGACTGTCACGACTGGCTTCGGGCTAGTCGAAAGTGAAGATATCTTGGGTACTGCTCCAAGATAACTAGTTACTAAACTCGTTAAAATGTTGCCTTTGTAAAAATGGCGTGTATCTAAGCTTGGCATCTTTAGTTTATTTATGTTCAATATAAGCACTTTGGAAGTAATTTAACAATGAACAGTTAAACTAAGCACTATGTTGCTCAAATCGAAGATCCCAAGATCTTATCGTATTCGACAAATGGCAAAAAGACTTTCATAACGGCGACGTCGGTACCCGTTCGATAGCACACTTCTTCCTTCATTGCGGTACCTAATTTTATGCAGTAATAATGAATTTGAAAATCCTTCTTTGTTTTAATTATATTCTAATTAGTGGTTCGCGTTTCAAGCGGTGCTTTATCCGTGAACAGTTAGGTACTGCCGTAGTGCGGTGCACTAAATAGATGCACTTCGCCTGCCCTTGTCTGCCGCTGTAATTAAAAACTATAAATAAGCCAGCGAGCATTATAATATTATATAAGATTAGGCCGTATTTTATGGTATATTTTCCAGGCTGGTGTATACTTAGGTACTTTTAATAAGCTGCACGTAGTAAGAAAAGTTCGTCCCTTTACCACCCGTTACTTCTTGCAAGATTCGAAGTAGGTACAGCTAAGTTTAAAGCCTATTCTATAACGATGTCGATTGAAATACAGATTTTGAGACTAGTACGTATTAAATTAACACACTGTCATTTTTGTATACAATCTGAATGGAAGTAAATGAAGATTCGATTGACGTTGTTATGACACTCGCTATTTCGAAAAATGTTGTTAACTCATTGATCGGTATTGAATTATAGAATTGAGTAGTTATGCGGAGTGTGAGTTGTGTTTGTACTGGAGCATCGTTCTAGAGTCATAGTATTTTTTTTAGATTTGTGTTTCCCAAACTCCTTTCCTTTGTTTCCCTTTTCCCAATAATTACCTAGCTAGTTAGTTCTAGCTTTATCATCATATATCAAATTATGATGCAGCTCTATGCGAATACTGATCTGCAAGATTAAGCTGCGATTGCCATTTAGATAAATCTTTGCTTCGAAGAGCGTGTTAGTTATTGGACCCTGTAGTCGCACGAATACTAATAGCAATCGTAAGGCAGGCAGTCTAATCAACGGTCTAATCTTATAATGTTACTAACTATTGCTCGGTTGCTAGTAAAACAGCATATCATAAAGATTCCCAGCATAGTAGATCAAAAAGGGCTTGGCAGATGAAGATATGCATTTTGCGCCTCCATCATAATCTAAATGACGCATCAACAAACCACGGAATGAGTGAATTCCTTAATGAACAGTGGCCACGTCCAGTGCACGTTAACTGATATGTTACGTATGCTAATACTCATTGTAATTGCAGCAGAGCGCGGTGAATATTAATTATTTTCATATAACATTTTACTAGATAGCTGGAATTAATTTTCGGGCGCGGCGGTGGCGGCGCGTTTTTGATTAAAGTGAATTATGTTTAAAATATGGACGTGATTCATGTTGCTGGAGTTTGTTCGTTATTGCGTTTTGGAAAATAGAATAACTTTATTAAATGTAAGTATAAGATACTTACAGGGCGGCATGGACATCGACGTGTAAACTTTTACAATGAATGCATATGATTCTATACCTCCTACCGTAGAAACTTTTCATAGATATAAAAAAAATCTGCTGTTTAGAAAAATATCAAAATGTATGGATGAGCAATTTTTTTTAATAGCCGACGAAATATTTCAACGCAGAATTATGTACTGAATCTATGGTAAGAGGTTGCGCGTCATGTCCCGGCCATCCTGTATACGTTGGAGAAAGGTAGCATTTTACTGTGTGATGACGTTTCTTATCCATACACCGTCAATCTCTGAAACCGTTAGTTTGGGATTTTGCATTTTTTACGGCTAGGTAACATTGCCGCTGTACGAACGCTCAACTGTATAAGTTTCAACAACATAGCCTCCACGCTCACAAGTTCCCGTGACCCTCCCCACAGATGCGGTGCAACATCAATATAGTGACGCTGCATCGATTGTGTCGCGTCTAGACTCCCCCTGACACGGTCACGTTCTCGTCCAGTGTCCCATCACATGCAGACGCCATACAACAGCACTAAATAGGTATAGAAAGAACTGTAGCTTGCCTGGATAGCTCTAGGCATTTTATTATACGCTATAGTGCTTTCCTATTGTAGCAAAGATTAGGTTGTATTTTATACAGCATGTTATTGTCTCACTACATTGATAACCACGCTGGTTTTATGGTGGTGATTGGTGATTTCACTCCTTGAAATTCATAATTTTGGGCTTTCGCTTACAGATGTCTTATCTCTAACTAACGTTAAATGCCGCCTTGATACAGTATTTTTGACTAGAGCATAAAGTTTTAACAATTAAATACTAAATACATTACAAATTCCTGGGAATCAAAATTCTCCGAAAATGCTCCTGTTTCAAGAGAAAGGTTTCCATTTCACTTTCATATAGCGATAAGCGTTTCCTAGGATCCTGTGCGGCGCAGTGTCTGGCTGGGAGAGCATAATAATTAATATTTTCTGGCAAACTGACGTTGGACGTATTCAGTGGTCCTAGCAGAATAAGATACGCTTACGTTACGATTACGTGGCGGCTCGCGTTCGTGCCTCTGTACTTTGCGATAACATTATATTTAAACCTGTTTTCTTATTAGCATAATGTTGAAGTATATTTAGATGGCAGCGTATTTTTGAGCAGTCTTTGAAAGTGTAGTTGTCCCGATTCTCATGCATATAACCATAATATTAAAAGTATGCTAAAAGAATATTACCAACACAGTATTTTCTAGAAGCTTCCAAGCGTTTCGCGTAGAAACTCAAACGTTCATTTATGCCGCAATATTTCATTTTTACCCCTTACTTCCACCGCGGAGTGCCTACTTTGAATTCCGCTCGAATCCTCAGTCAAGTAAAAGCATTAAATGCACAGATTTAGCAGTCATCTCGCTATTTACTTAGCTCCCCGAACCACGGTATCTGCAGTACTTGAATGTTGGTGATTTACAACTCAATACAGCGTTCATTGAAGATTTTGTAAGGAGATGGTTACTGTTAGTGGTTGGAAGCAGCAGTGTATGAAAAAGTAGGCGAGGCTTTGGACTCAGGGGACTGAAATGAATGCGGGGCCTTCGATGGTAAACGATGTAATGGTTTGAGTTAAAAGCGTCGGGTTGTAAAGGGTTGTGTTTTAGATATTAAGCCTAAAATATTTTGTGATCATTACTCAAGGAAAATCTTTCACGCTTTTGTAAAAACTTTCTACCCTAATATTTCATGACAAGGGCTTTTAAAAACTTTACGCCGTTTTGTTAGTTAATCTAAGGATGGTTTGAAACAGATGTGGTGTACCTCACAGGTCGCATCTCAGGGATAAGTGTGAGGTACTTCAAAGAGCCTGCATCTCATTCGCACCACACACCATTAGTAGTGAAGTAGTCTTCGGAAAAGTAACATAACATGTTATTCAATTCGGTAGCACCGACATCGCACCGACCCGGGAGTACCCATTATATTCTTGAAGCTGTTTCTGATTCTTGTAAGATGATATTGTGTACCGCGCGGTCTCGGGACAACGATTGCCACGTTATGTTGGAAATTGTAAGATTCTGTGCCTCTCAATATTTAGGAGGTATCTGTTGCTTTTGGTTGGGGTAATTTTGTTTGATATTTTCGTATAATGTTGATATTTAGACTGGCATTTGACTTATTTTTATAAGTAGGCGAAATAAGCCTAACAATATTTATTAATTAATACGATCAAAATATATACACTAGATAAACTTATTATACTAAATTAACTAACTTACTATTAAAATAAAAATATAATAACCTAACCTAACTAAAACTATTAACAAATTACAATATGACGTCGAAATATTCCTCTGCATCGCTGTCGACTGGTAATGTACCCAATAGTATTCATACATAACATTCCTCACCTCCTTCAAAGCTCTTTTCTACTGGGTTCTAACTTACTCCATTTACATGGATAAAATCAAAAATCTTTACCTGGTTTGTTTCTTAGTGCCTTTGAAAGGAGCTAATCAAAAGAGTTTCTCGAACCTGACCCAAATTCTGCGTATAATAAGTCTACTTCGTAAACCTCTACAACCTTTCAACTCGCCTATTTCGCTGTAATCTTTGAAGGCTGTTTCCGCGTTCAAATAGTCGGCAGTGGGAGGCTTTTCACTCCATTTCTCAACTTCCTCACTTTGCCAACATAAAATTAGTTTAGCGTGTTTCCTGCCCGCTAGGCCGCGCTGGGCTGTGGGGCTCGCTGATGTATCTATAATCTTGTTTACTTCACCAACTCTTCATTGAGTTATTTCTTTATGAAAAACAACGACATGTGGAACGTTTTCTGTTGTTCTTTGTTGCCTTTGTTTTAGAAGAAATCAGAAATACATTATCACTCTTAGCCTCTCATCTCATGTGCTGCGTTGCGTTTGAGTAATGACTGATTGGTCTGAATCTGACAACTAAGTATCTATCAGGTTTCACCGGGTGAAACTAAACAATAATATATTGCTATGCAGCTAATACTTAGAGGTTATAATAATATTTTTTGTTTTTTATTACCTTAATCGAAAAAGACACACTAAGTTAAGCCGCACACTGGCGCCAAACCCTACACGGATCTCAACCTGCAATGTTCCCCTGTGTTCCCACTGCTGGGACACATGCCTCTCTGTGAGAGGGAGTGGGCCGTAATCCACCACGCGGGCCCAGTGCGGATTGGTAGAAGTCACATGTTTTCGAATTTTTGGTTGTAGGACATACCGGTTTTCTCAAGATCTTTTCTGTCACCGTTTTGAGAGCGGTGATGAACTTTATTTACACAAAGTAAAACGCCTGACTGAGTTCGAACCTGCGACCCAACTCGTAATTCGCGGTAGTTACCACTGGGCCACCACTGCTCTCCTACATTTACGTCACCACAATTACTGCGCTATAATATACATTTTAGGTCGGAGTAAATGTACGTGTACCTCGGACGCACAGTTGTGGCGCATCTCACAGAATGTCGACATCATCGTCCGACGATACAGATTTCTTGATGTGGCAATTAATGAGAAAAAGTTACGTTATTGGGTTCACCCGTTTATGATAATACAAATTAGGTACGTTAATTTCAAAATTTCGCAAGAGTTTCGGTTCGACGAAGAAAAGTTTCATTTAGATATGTCCTCGAATGTCTCAGAACACATACATGGTGGTATAATATAGGGTTTTTTGAACCTCTACAATAAACTCAAAGTAAAATTCAATGTTGTCGTTCAACACGAACAATGTAAGAAAATCTTAGAAGTCAATATTTTAACCTACTTCTAATTGTCGTATCGAAATGAAACTTTGTATTATATGTGTTGTTTGGATGACAAAACTATAATCTGGTATCTTGGTGGTGATCTGATGATGGACTCGGGAGGTGGATAGATGACCTCCTCAGTGGCTACTAGTAAACCCCGCGAGTTTAGCTCATATGATTTGTTTTGACGAGTCCAATATATTGCACTTGGTGTTGAGGGTCTGATGATGGACCCAGGAGGGGGATAGTGGAACTCTTTAGGGGCTACTGGTAAATCCCTCGAGTTTGCTAGTGGCTTCTAATCGTCATAACTTCGTTGACCTTATACTTATTAACTTAACGAAGAAAATACTAGACGCAAAAGTTAATAATTAAAATGTGTAGTTTTAAAAACACGCTTTTATCACGCACTAAAAGCTATAAAATAATTAAATTGAATTCAAAAAGTGTAGAGCGCACTTTTAATTAATAAAGAATGTAGTGCATTATAAATTGCAAATCGTCGCGCCACAAACTACGAACGTGGTCGATCTTGAATCCGTGTAGCGCAGCAGACGACTCACCACAAACTGCACCTCAAAGAGTATAGTAACTATACAGGCTGCACCCGGGCCGCTACAAATGTGTCCTTGCAGTGTGCTAGCGTGCAAGGGCGGCGGCGGCGGCGGCGGCGGGCGGCGGCGATAATATGTCGCGTTTCAAACGTGGCGCCTTTTGTCGTGACGCAAGCGTATGTCTGGCGTGCGGCCTGCCTTAGTAATATTACCAATGAAATGAATGTATAAACTCAAATGTTGTGACTCTTTATTTTGTTATGAAGCCTGTTTTAATATTCAGAGGAGGATATTAAGGGAGGATTGGCAAACTCCTCGAGGGCTGATATTGTATTCGTAAGAACTTTGCGAAACAAAACATTTTGTGTCTTTTTCTTTCCAAATTCACGTTACTAACTTAGGTAACTACGTTATAATACTTTCTGTTCTTTTGTGTTGTGTGTGTGTTGTCTTGTTGTTTTTTGTACTTACTTCTAGCAAATAAACCTTTGATTTGATTTGTTGCAATGTTTCATTTAGCTAGTAAGTAAATAAAGTGGCTAACCATAATATGTAGCTACCTATTATGGTTAGCGACTTTACTTAGGTAAATTTATATTTAATAGTAAGCATGTCTTCCTTCCGCACAAAGTACTTCCTCAACGATCTTGTGGGAATCATGTTCTAAGAAATAATCAAGACTGTATATGTTTGGATGTGTTAAATGAATACATAATGACTTCTTTCTATGTTTAGATAAAACTGGCATAATATATGAACACTTATGAAATTAAATTATGATCCAAAAGTTCCCAGTGTAAGTCGACAACGGATGAAAGAGCTCCCTGCCATCGCCATCGCAACGAACATTCGTAATGAATGCTTCCTGTCGAAGCGGAGGCGTTACAATGTAAAATACCTAAATTGAACCGACACAAAGGCTAAACGGAGTTAAACGTGCTCGTATTTAAAAGTTATTTTTTAATATCATTTTGGGTCGGACCGTGATCCTGATGAGCTTACTCGGTAATGAGGTCGACGACCTATAATCCTGTTATTCCGGGTCGTTTTCCACAAAATGCAGGCTTAGCATTTTTGTTCTAAGTCGAGTTTAGCAAACCGCGTGGGTTGAGAACGGCCCGACTTCTTTATTCTAAAGCCACCCTAGAGACAATGTAACGATTAAACAATGGAGCCCGGGAACTCCACGTAAAAGTGGGCTCGAGCTCGACGCCGCCCCACTCGCTATCTATCGGCTCCAAATGTTAAATGTTACAAGATCCATGACTAGTAAGTCGTGTAGTTTCTGATTCAGTAGCACGCTGGCACGGGTGTGGCGGAGAGCGGGCACCAGCGCGGGGAGGCAGGAGACGGAGGGCACGCGGAGCGGGCGCGGGCCCCGGGAGGGGGAGTGCGGCGGCGGCGACGGTGCTCCTTATTTTATTATCACCTTCCTTCCTACCCCCTGCCCCCCGCCCCTCGGGAGGCCCGCACCGCGCATGCGCCCAGCCCCCGCCCGGCAACTGTAAGCAGGCATTACAGTAAATACTCTATCTACGTTTTTCTGAGTCACGTTCAGCATTATTAACTATTCATTCTGTAACAGACCTAATGTATTCATTCTATCGCGATGACTCTGTTTGGTCTCTGTAGATCATCATAATTCACTTGGCTGGAAATAAATTGGTTGTTGGTAAAAGAAACGTGATCCTGAGAAAGTTTGGGATAACTGGATCAGTTCTAGCGCCCCTATGCTCAGTGAGTTGAGTGTTGGGTTACCAAACATATCGTGTTCACGTCCCGGGTCTTGTTTCACCCTAATTCGATTTGGACGATTTGTTTCTGCGTCGCGCAGTTTTCATACTTACTGTCCTGAAAGAAAATTTAAGAAAAACGTTTATAATAAAAATAAAAAAATGAATTCTGTATTATTATGATACTAGTTACATCGTGCTATTGTTAACTTCTTCACAATTTTGTTTTCAAGCTGACACTGAGAAGTTTTCGGAAGGGTTGATAGCAGAGGGGCAATTCTCGTAATTTTAGGAACGTTTACAGTCTGATCTCAGTCTCAGTTTTTGACATTTGTATGTCGCGGAGATTATACTGCAACTAGATTTTGAACGTTTTTAATGACAGGAATTGACCTTCAGATGTCTATCAATTTATTTACCAGATTTTAATGTCTGCCCACAGACTACAAAGATTAAATGAGTAGTATGTTAGTTTATCGTCAATATTAGCAACCGATAGCGGCCAGATGATAACGAGTTTATTTATACGCGCCATAAAGCGCACCGCCATGACATTGACTAAAGCTACGTCCGACCTGGACGTGACGTCACCATGTCTACTTCGTGCAGACTAAAATTATACTTATTAGACAAAACTTTTTGCATAAAGTACTTGCTAATGTTTCATCGTGTGCCTAAAACTACACGCATGTGACGTCACGCAGCTTTGTGTGTGGGAATGGCAACGCACCCTGCGACGCCGCTGGTACGTACGTAGCGTAAATTCGATCGAATTTGCATCGAAAATACAACTATCTTTTAGCATATATCTGAAGCACAATGGGAACAAACACGCGCACTTATACACACATACAACACACACACGTATCATACCACACCTGAAATCTCCTCCCTAGTCTCCACTCTGGAATTCGTACCCGGAGCCCCAAGATATAGACTAACCGTCTAGTTTGGGGCTAACTGGCTGTAGTAGTATGTTAAGCTACTCATGTCATCTTAACTTGCTGTTAACCTGTGAACCTGCTTACTGTATTACCTAAACAATAAAATATGGTCACTGGGAAATGGGGATAACGGCCGCCACACATGCTCACACTAGTATATAATGGATATCACGAGCTTCGTCAGAGTGACAGCGTTTAAAACCTAAGGCGTTGTATCGAACACTGCATTACTTTACTTTCACGCGTATGCTCATGTACCTACATCGAAACGTGAAAGCAAAGAGCGGCGCGTGTAATTATAGGCGGGTTTGAATGCCTTGAGCCATTTTCTACCAGTCGACAATATGAAGAGATTTCATCAGCCCATGTTCAGCAGATCCTACACCGTTAACACCCTGATAATCGATAATGATAAAGCTTCACACCAAAAAGCTTAAAAAGTAAATTCCCAAATAAACCCACCGAATACAAAAATACCTACAGCGATATCTGTAGTAGGTACTTTACCGGCGATTTCCGCCCGATAGCCTACAGGAAAAGGGCCTAGTTTTGCAGATACGCCAGTTTAGAAGCTAATAGTGACTCTGTTACAAGACAATGGCAAGGTTGGGGCGAGAATTAAACTATTCGCTTGTGTTACTGGCGGAAAAGGGCGAGAATATCGTAGTCTGTGGCTGTGGGAAGTGTGGGTAGGTGACATGTATGACGGGGTCAGTATGTATTATATAATTTTGAAAACTGGGGGTGGAATGAAGATTCGAGTTGAATTCCAAGAAAGATTCTAAGTCATAGAACACATGACTAGGTCCAGACTTTACCTGATAAATTAATAGGCCACGTGTTTAAAAAATTATACGTGACCTTATTCAAGAAGTTATTTGTAAGTTAGGAAATGAAACTAATGATTGATTTTACCAAAGTCAGAATATCTTTTATCCGCTGACAGTTTTTGCATGGAAAAACTGTAAAAAATTCAAAATTTTTGAGGTGAAACTTCTTTACGCACGCTTGACTTGGAGAGTAAGCTGGCGAACGCGTGACGTAAGCGTTACGAAAAGTGTGATCGGGCGAGGCGAACGGGAGTTGAGTGGGGGATATAAGCAAGAGACAGCAGTGCGCGCGCACATTTTCTTTCTCTCTTCCTCTCATAGCCAAATACCACAGAACAGATAAACTGTTCTGTGCCAAATACGCAATACTGAAGTTTCACTTCAGTCGTGTGGTCATAAGCACACTCGTTTTTTTTTCTCAGGATAAGACTTATTCTAGGTATAAAAGTTTGGAAGAATTCGCCCTAAGTATAATTATGGGCGAATTTCACCAATGAAACTGAACGCGGACATTACAGCTAAACTGAGAGTCAAAATTGTTGTAGAATATTGACACTGACAGCTCTTGAACGCGGTTTAGAACTGCTGATTGCGTTCAGTTTCATTGGTGAAATCCTCACTAATTGGTTTTTTTTTTTTTTTTTTTTTTTTTTTTTTTTTAATTTAATTACCGCGGACTTGGTGGTCCGCGCCCTTTTTTATAATATTTTATTGTTTACATTAAACTTTCTTTTCCTAGGGAACAGTTTCATACTCCCGCATCGGACACATCCATATTACTCTAAACTTACAATACTAGCTTAAATCTACGTGAGTCCATCTTTTTATACATATATATACATACATTTTTTTTTTTTTTTTACCTATAAAATTATTATAATGATACATATTTACATACATGCTCATGCACTTCATGCTATTAAAATAAATACATAAACAACAGGCATTACAATTACATTTTTGTTTAGACATTACAACTTAATTATTTTATTATACAATACTATTTATTATTCTGATTTTACATATTTTATGTTATTATATATTTTATTTTCGGTACATCTTATTATATTACTTAATGAAAACGTTATACATCAACACATTTTATTTTAGAGTATATTAGTTTTTACATTTTTATTCTATCTTACAGGGCTAGGTTAGAATTGGATTGGGTTGTGGGTTTGGATAGGGACTGTTAGGTGGTGTTTAGGTGGTTAGGTGGGGTCTGCTGACCAGGGACTTCGCTAGCCTGAGCAAAGCTTCCACAACAACTGCGTCTCGGTGCTGCATGGCCATCTTGAGGTTGTAATCGATGACCATTTTAGTCGGCGCACCCATCGCTCTCTTTGCGAAGCGGGCCGTGGCGTCGTCGGCGTCGTCGGTGTAGTAGACGCAACTGACCGTGTGTCTCGACACCGCCACTACCGCGTGGGAGATGCTGTCATGGATTTTGAGCCTCCTGGACTTGGTGTTGATGATGATTACGCTGTCGTAGGTCAACCCCTGAGCCTCGTGTATGGTTAACGTGCGCGATCCTTCACCGGACCCGTATCCCTGGCTTATAAGAGAAGCTTTCTCCCCTTGCGTATGAACCAGGAATAGGGTGTTTTGCGCGGTGCTCGGTATTTGCGCTCCAGTAAAACCTTCCACCTTCAGGGAGTGGACCTGCGACAGCGACGACTTGGAGGAGTATATACCGGAGTATATCTCACTCAGTGCAAACGCCACGTCCATCGGGTTGCGGTGTGTGCAGTGCAACTCCTGGGTGATGCCAGCCACCAAGTCTGGACGGGTATACCTTAACTCGAAAAGGTTCTGTCTGTCCAAAAATGGAAGCTGGTTTACGTCTCCGATGAGGACAATTTCGCTTGCTCCGGACAACTTTACTGCCATAACTATGGCCCCAAAATGGTTCATGAGAGCCTCGTCTACCGTGAGACGGTAACATTTCTCTTGCTGTCTGAACCCGTTGGCTAAGATTGAGGCCATAGTGCGCACCTTTGTCTTCACTCGATCTCCTAAGCGGTGCGCTAGCTTCTCCCTGAGATCTTTGGCAGCTTCGGTCGTCGTGGTAGCTATGACGTCCTTCTCCTCATCGAAGTGCTTAACCACCCAAGTTGTCTTACCGCAACCCGGAACCCCGTTTACCCACCTGATACTGGGTACCGCCCAACTTTCCTGCGATGCCGGGATATCTGAGGTCCCCAAGATGGTCTGAGCCATTTCAAGGATCTTATCGTCCGGCATGATTTTGGTACATTTGGCGGTAACCACTATCGGGTCGTCATCCGGTACGTTGAACTTGAGTTTGCCCGAGCGCTCCGTCTCCTCTGCGTCCAGGGCCACAAAACCACTTTTCGCGCTATAGGCTACCATGTACGACCCCGTCATTTCCCCTTTGATGACTTGAGATGTGACGTTGTCGTACACCGCTGCCTCTGATTCCTTGAGTAGTACCCTTAGCAGTCCTTCTGTGTCTCTATGGAAGGTCTGTAGGATCTTCTTGCATGTCGCGAGATTGACCTCTCTGGTCGCTCTCACGATTGCTACGTACTCAAGGAAAGCGCTCTTCACGTGGTCCGTGGTGCCCGAATTTACCGCGAGGGTCGGCGGGCTGACTTGCCCTTTATCGGCTCTGGTTGGTATAGGCTTTTTCGGTGTGGGTTCTTTGGCCTTTCTTTTAAAGAACCTCTCCACTGCTGCTTCCTGCCTCTGAGATGATGGTGGTGATGCTCGGCTAGTGCTCGGGAGCAGTGCACTGAGGAAAGTGCCGAAGGCTTTCAGACGACTCCTCGACCGGGCCTGGCCCTCCGGGCTGGTGGTTGTGCTCTGCTCCTTTGCAGCTTTTTCGGCTTCTGCCTTCTGCTGGGCCCTCTCTGAACCGCTTTGAGTGGTCGGGGTTGTTGTGGGGTTCGTCGCGCTGGCTGCTGGTTGTCTAGGGGCTTTGAGGAAGCTAAGAGTTTCCCCTCTGTCCTCGTAGACAACTACCTCGTGATGTTCCGAGGCTTTTAAACAGCCGAAACGGTCTGCGACGTCTCCTCTCTCCCCTCCGACCATCATCGCGTCAACACTTATGGTACGTGCTGAGACTGCCATAAGTTCTCCTGCCTCCCTGATCTTTTGAAGCAACGAGCTTGCCTGAGCGAATGGAGTCTCCTCTCCCCACTCGAATAGTGCAATCGTCTTCCCTTTGGATCGCACTAGACGGCATCGGTGAGAGGCCACATCCACTCGAGGCAGTGCTGCATACTTGCTGCCTTTCATGCTCGTTTTGGTGGTGCTTCCGTTGATCAAGGCGGCTAGGCCTGGTGATATTGGTATACGGGCCCTAGCTCGGCTTGAGCCTATGCAGAAGCTTATACCCAACCTTTCTCCTTCTCTGTTCATAAACAGAGAGACTCCTCGCAGTCTGACGCCTGGGACTCCGTCTCCTCCGCACGCCAGGAATTGCGTGATGGGCATGGTGCTAGGGGCTGGTTGAGGGCTGGCTTCTGCTGCCGCTGCTGGTGTTGCTGGTGCTGCTTGTGCTGGTTGTCTGTTGGTGTTGTTTGTGTGTGTGGTTTGTGTTCTGGTGAGTGTTGTTGTTGTTGTTGTTGTTGGTATGGTGGTTGATGGTAGTCGTCGGTTTCGACTAGGCAAGGGTGCGTCCGTTTTGTTAGCCCCTGCTGCGACCACAGCAACTTTGCTCGCGAATGCCAGGAATGGTGTCCTAGTAGCCGGTCTCCCCATGATGGTGTGGAGTGTGGACTGGCTTAGCTGGGTTTCTAACTTTACCTCCAGCTCCATTCTGTCGTGGGCGAACCTAGGGCATTCGAAGAGCAAGTGCCAGACTGTTTCTTCGCAACTGGGGTCGCAGACGCACGAGGGACTATCTTTAAGATGGAAACGGTGGAGATACGCTGAGAATCCTCCATGTCCTGTTAGGACTTGCACGTGGACCGGTGTGAGAACTGCGTCTCTGAGTGTTCTTTTCGCCGCTAGGACGTTCGGGAAGAACACTTTTGTGACCGCTCCTGTGCTCGAGGACTCGTATCGCGCTTGCCACTTCCTTATAGTCTCCTCCCGTATCTTCTTCCTCACGAACGATACGGGGACCTTGCTGTAGTCTGCTGTCTCTTTGTTTAGAGCTGCCTCCTTGGCCAGCTCGTCCGCTCTCTCATTCCCGGCTGTTCCTACGTGGGCCCTGAGCCAAAAGAGCCTCACCTCTCTGCCTTCCTCTCTGATCTCTCGGACGCTTCTCTTAATTTGGATTGCCAAGTGGTGAGTGACAGACGGTCTCCTCAGCAGTTCTCACTAATTGGTTTACAAATTCAATCAATTAAAAAATGTCGAGTTTGACTAGAAATTTAGTAGGGAAAAGCAAGTTTTTTTACGAACAATTATGACGAAATGTTTGATTGCGGTTGCTTAAATAAAGGCCCACGTAGGACGTTATATGTTAGGTATTAATTTTAAGTAACAAGTAGGTACTTAACTCAATTTCACTTAAAACTAGACATCTTCCGCATTATTTGGGTGTATAATCTCGTTTAAAACATTATTCTAAATAAGGGTTGCTCTAAACTTAGTCTGTATACATTATCAACTGACCAGTGTATGTTGACAGGCGGGGAAAATCGAAACTTAAATAAATGTACTGGATTTGACGACTCGATATGTTAGGTCTTAGCAACCAGCGACACAATAAGGGGTCAAGTTTTAACGGTACTTGTTATTGAACATTTCATAGGCTTCATGTCCTCAAACTAGACTCACACATGCAAATTGTACAATAGGTACAGTACCTATTTATATCGTTTCATGCCTTTAGAATAGGCAGTTAAATTGCCATGCTTGCTAGTTTATTTAGCTAACGTTAAAAGATTTTGTTTTGAGACTTGGGTTATTTTTGAAATAACATAATCAGCCTATAATTTTCCCACTGCTGGGACACAGGCCTCCTCTCTGTGAGAGGGACTGGGCCATAATCCGCCATGCGGGCCCAGTGCGGGTTGGCGGATGTCACGTGTGTTCGATTTTTTGGTTCTAGGACGTGCCGCTTTCCTCACGATGTTTTCCTTCGCCATTTTGAGAGCAGTGGTGATGAAACCATTTATACAAAGTGCCTGCTTGGGTTCGAACCCACGACCCACAACTTGGACGTTGTGGCCGTTACTACTGGGCCACCACCACTGCTCTATTTTTGTAGTAATTAATGGTATAGAAGACAAAATTTATTTAGATTATAAAAGCGTTTGCAAACTCTCTGATAGAACTGTTTTAGTAGTGTCGAACCAATATGATTTCATATCTTTAAATTTATGGTAGTCAAATAAATAACCACAGTAGGTACGCCACGTATCACTAACTTTCTTTACATTCATACGCGTGACCTTTTTAAAGGGAATTACATAAGGCCACCGTGTCACCTGTCCACGTGTCCATTATATAAATTAATGAAACATAGACAAATATTGGCGTAAATAATTAATCCATGCAATCAAGAAAATGTCTCAGCTCTACTACTTCCATAATTCGAAATGCCTTATTATTATAGCAATTTAATTTGCCTGCAACTCAGACCAATAAAAAAGTATTTTATCCGTTTTAGGGCCTGCAAGTCAATTTGCACAAAACTACTTACTTTTTTAAATAAAATACGTTACTAATTAATTGCATTAATTTTTAAATAAACTGTAACTACCGTATCTAAAACCCGGGACAATTCACTTAACCTAAATCTTTAAAATAACCGGAATATCAAGCAGTAACTTTGGCCCCTAAAATAAAGCCAGAATCTGCGTGGCTCTTGGCATAATAGGCCGGTTGGCGAGCGCCCCTGGCAGCCGAGGTGCGCACATTTGCCAAACAGTTTTTTTCTTAATTGCCAGGCCTTTGTCTGGATGTAGATGTTGTTGGCACCGCTCGTGTGCACTCCGCTTTTTGTTCTGTACCTACAAGTACAAGCGAGCTCTTGTTGCTTATTAGATACTGCCGAGATGTTTCAAACGATACTGGTGCGATTGGAATAGCTACCTGTACGTCCCTGTCATTCCCCTGATCCTGATCCTGTCCCTGATTGAAACTGTAATCTCCATATTGGCCGATTTAGTAAAGCGATGGTCCATTTTTAATGCATATCATGAAATCACCCAATATTCTTTCTCAACCGCAATCAAAGTTACATTCTAATAAGAATAACCCAAAGAATCGATATCCATACTAAAGAAATATTCCTCACAGACACAAATAATTAAGTAGGTACTAAAACAAATAAAGTCCTAGGTACTCTATTAACCTAGTAGTAACATTACAGTAACATTTCAGGTCCCTCTGACCTTGTCTTCAGGCTTACGAGCAAGAGACACCTGAGCACAATCGATTTAATTAGTTCCGGATCGGTTCATGAATGATGTAGTCTGTCTCGCGGTAATAGTCTTGTTATATGCTAAACGATACATTGGACGGAGATGTATGGGTGGCAGTCGAGGGTTCGGATTTGAGGCTTTAGCTACCTAACATTGATGAAGCATAGGTATCCATCTGATGGGAGTTGGGACCACTATTATAATTCTCAATTTATGTTTGCCAAATAAATGATTGAAATGAAAGCTATTTCATTGCCTTGTTTATGGGATAAGAACATGAGTAATTTTTAACTTTTCTGAATAGATTTTGTTCAATAATACAAAGCGGCATGACATCGCCGCGCAAACTGTAACAATGAGCATATGAATCGGAATCCGCCGCGAAGAAATTTTTCATCGGTTACCAAAAAAAAAATCGGCTCTTTCATAGAAAAGTGCAATATCTACGCGGTCAAAATGTATGGGAAAGCATTTTTTTTTTAATGACCGACGAAAAATTTCAATGCTATGGATTCAGAACCATGTACTGATTGCGTCGATGTCCTGCCACCCTGTATAATAATACCAGCCCATTATTCGTTGTTCTTTCTTTCAGTTTGGAAAGTGTAGCTCAATTATTTATTTATTTATTTATTTATTGAGGGATAATAAACAGCTACAATATAAAATATGACATGTTGTAAAAATAATATAAGGAGTGTTAACAATATTGTGGCCCACTACATTATCCGCATATTTCAAACAAAAATGGCAATAAGTGCCACTAAATGAGCAATAAAATGAATTAATAATTATTACATAATAATACAATAAAATAAAAAGAAGAAGAACAATAAAAGACATAACAGAATAACAATAAGCAAAAATATTAATATTAAAAATATATAACTAACTTTCACTAATATTGGCATTGTCATTACATAGAAGTTTCATAACATTCCATTTGAATTTAGATTTTGAGCATACAAAAATATCAACATCAATGAAATCTTGATTATAAGAATCTACCATACGACGAATAGGGCAGCGCAAACCAGAATTAGTACGACATATGTTGACAGCAAACAAAGTTCCTGCACGAACACTACGCATACGAATTACTTTTATAAACTTTACTTTGGTTGCTGTTTACGCTGATGTAATTCAAAATGTACGACGTTGTCTTTGTCTAGAAAGCGTTAACGTCATAAATGCATCCAGCGTGATAAATGAACGAATAATTTATTCAGACAGAACGTCACTCTAGTCAAACTCTCAGCTAGAAGTTCTCGCATCTCACGAGACATCTCGCTAACTTCGGCGTGCTCTGAAGTCTCATAAAGAGTACAATGGCATCTGTAATCAGATCCGTTTCCGCATCACACACAGACACACACACACACATACAAGATTATGTTCACAAATCCCTTTCTTGGGTTCCTTTGATACAAAGAGATAGGGGTTTCATTAAATTAACTGGTAGGTAGCCAAGTAATTCGTCCTCCAAAGGAATGCCGCGGTATTTTGATAATGCCTTTGATATATATCCAGCCTTCTTGTTCACAATACTAACTTCTTGGAGACTGGTTGATGGAAAGGAGAGAACGTCTATGTGAAATTGTAAAATATTAATTTATTCACGTTAATGTTGCGTTGTAAGCAAACTCGAGCTAAGTGTCCTTCTTTTTGACATTTTCGGCATTCTTGATTGCATGTGGGGGGGCTTTTCTTAGAGTTGGTAGACGAGGGTTGGTCATTAGTTTTTTCATTCGTAGGAGGTGTAATTTTATTGATTCCGCCGGTGTTTCTTTTCATTTCGTTAGCCATTGTATAACTCTCTGCTTTTCCCATTTCGGTTGACGTTGCGATCTGGGGTGTCTCTGTCTTGAAGAATTCTTGATCGTATATCCATCTTCGCTGCCAATTTATTACGTAAATATATTTGCTTTATATTCATTCAATTATTAAATTCGTAATTATTATTTTATTTGATTATTATCAGTTACACCCACTTACCACCCCGCGACTAATGGACAGGCAGAACGTTTCGTTCAAACTATAAAGAGAGCTTTACACGCAATGGCGGGGTAGAGTGGCTGTTTAAATGAGACACTGATAATCATCAAAAATAGACTACGGCGCACCCCCGGCCCCGGCCGAAACGGGCTTACGTCCTAAGTTAATGTTTGGAAGAGAAGTGAGAACTCATTTACATGTAATGTTCTCAGAGGACCGATGTAAACCTTACTCAGAGAAACCCGCAACCCCAACTAAAACATTAAGAAATTTCGCTATTGGAAACAGAGTTTAAGCCAGAAATTACTCAGATCCACATAAGAAATTGAAACTTGGCAAAATTTTACGACAGATCGGTCTCCTCCACTACGAGGTACAAACTGATGACGGAAGAGACACCTTGACCAGGTCCTGCCGGCTCCTCGAGTGCCAGATCCAAGAATGGTGGCAGAGGACTGATATTATAATCCAGCCTTCTTGTTCACTATAAAAGATCCTTGGAGACTGGTTGATTGAAAGGGGAGAAAAACGTGTATGTGACATTCTTTATAACAATAATAATTTAATTAATAAAGCAAATGTAACAGCCTTCTAGGAGAATTTGCGTAACTAAACTACCGAGTTGCGTGACGGTATTTATTTGAGAAAATGGCGATGTTGCGACGAAGGCTCGCGATGTAAATATATTACGGATATATTCCTGCAGTGGCAGGTACAGAGACAGTGCTGGGACCTACAGGGTGTGCTTGATTGGTTCACATTCATTTACAACAATGTTAAGTAAATCGGATTTACCTACGTGAAACAGTAAAATTGTAGTTTACATTAATAAGCGTCATGACCTTGACCGAAATGTAGTGCTATTAGTTATTCCAGTAACTAGTTGATTTTAGTAATTTACATAATAGGCTTAGATTACCCGAAATTGATATAAACCTACTAAACTTACAATAATGTAGTTGGCGGGGAAGGTCGCTCGAGACAATATTGTGCTAAAGAAGTTTATAAAAAAGGTTCCTACCCAAGTGTGGGAGTACTGCCTACAAATACAACGGTATTCCAAAACCACAAAGGACAATTCCTTGTAAAATCCGGGAACACAATTGAATTAGCTTTTCCAGCGGAATTATTTCACGTGCATTTAAATTAGCTGCATTCTATTCCGACGCGATGGCGGCTGAGGTTTGTACACTTTGTACAAATAAGTGCGGCCGCACGCCGCGCGACAGTTTATTTAGCGCGAGCAATTTAACTTTTGCACCAAAACTTATAACGTGCGGGCAGAGCGAGTCGCTTTAATTTAAATATTCAGTAAATCAGTTAGTGTGTGCCGGAGCCGGTGCGGCTCAATAATACATGTAGTGTCGCTCCGCTTTCAGTGAAACTGCTTGCCGGGAAATGGCACAATGTTTTAACGATGTCGTGTAAAATGTTAAGGCTTATGTACTTTTTGTCATGTGTTACATACACGTAAAGTTTTTTTATTGTCTTTTGGGGAATATGCGAACATAGAGGCACTTTTGAATTATCAAGGGGTCGGTAGCAAATGTTGAAGTTAAATTAAAATGTAGGTTGGTGAGTAGGTGATGGCGCCAAACAAGTAGCCGAATTCTGGGCCGAGTCCATTTAGATTGCCATCGACACGAGAAGAAGAAGAAGAAGTAGGTACCCAATTATTTTGTGTACTCCTCATCTGCCTTGTTTTAATCCCGGATATTGCAAGGATCCGCCTCCTTCCATTTTCATTTAGCTTCAACATTTGCTAATATCTGACCGACTATTTGGTAATTTAAAAATGCCTCTAAATGGTTTAATTAGAAAACTACTTTTATTAGCTTACCTAAAATTGAAATTCGCTCTGTTTTCAACAAAAACAATGGTTTCTCGACTGATTATATTAAACCCACAGCGTTGTTTTAGGCAGCCACGACTAAATTATTAAAGTTAGAGTTTATAAAACATACTCCGTAAAAGCCCCTAAACTTTTACGTCAAGATAAAACCTACAGCATCCACCAAAGATTTCAATAAATTGTCCAAAACAAAAGCGCGCTATTTCATCGTCAGCGGTCGGAGCTCAGACATAGCAAGTTAAAACAAAAGACGGTGGTAACGAAGATTTACTCGTAATGCCCAACAGCCAGCAGCCGTCGCTGTACCTACGCCTTATTTATTACCTCACATAAATATACGTATGCCACGTGGTAGGACGCATTAGATGACGTCATGTCCTGCGAGATGATCGAGTGATTGTATCAGGGAGATCACTTAATAAGGTTTCATTCGGGTGGTGTTTTACATCCGTCGGAGCAGTAGTAGGTAACGATATTTTGTGGTTATAAAGACACTTTTGTATACTTACTTAGTGTGATTATTGTGACTTTTAAAAATAAAACGAAAGATCATTTTTATTGTGTCCAAAGCTCAGTAGTTAATAACTGTGATAATAATCACTCTGTTAAGTGTTAGGCTGCTATTAAAAAGCACGGTGTATATGCAAAGTTGATGGCGACTGCCTTTTAACATTCAGGGTGCGTGGCCGCAGCGCCTGTCATTATACAATTGCTTTCAATGACTTTTAATTTATGGACAAATACCCCTTTGTCGGTCGGCGCCATTTTGCTAACGTTTTTAATTTGCTGTTAAAAAGGAATTCCTTTTTACAGTAATGTTGGTATATTGAATTGGTAGCGCGCTCCCTTGACGCTGTTTGCGAATCCCCATTTTATTCTGGAATAGATTTTTATTCAAACGTTTCATGGAGAATTTGATATAGAAAATATAAAATAGAATAAAAACGTATTCTTTACGTATTTGCTTATGTAATTACATCTACAGTTTACTTAAATAAAAAGTAAGTAATCACTATTTCATCTTTTCAGTTTCATTATCCTGAAAATGTTAATTGTCTGAACTAATTAAGTACCTAGGTAATCCAGCGAAAGACAATATTACGCTACTATTAAAACTACCTAATAAAGACTCACCAACATAATCCAATTCCCCGAAGCAACATTAAAAGTTTAATTAAAAGCAAGAAAACCTCGTATTTAGAGGCACCTACCAGCTCGTTTACCGCCCGGTTCCACCACACCTACCGGTCGGTCGTTAGTTCAGCCGGGTGGGTTTCAACACACCTCTATAACTGTTTGTTGGTTCAGTCGGTGGATTTCATAACAGCTAACCGTTCGTTAGTTCATACGGTGGATTCCACCACACGTAACCGTTTCGTTAGTTCAGGCGGCGCGGGAGCAACCGGCCAATAATTGCTCGATAAGAGACCGTCAAACAGTCGTTAACCGTCGCACACGACAGACAGCCGAATTAACGAAGTCCCACCGAATTGCTTCGATACCGTCACCACGTCGTGGAATTCCAAAAGGATCGTTTTGAGGATACAAACACGTGTATTGTAGTAAGGTGTGACGACGGTTTAGTTGTCTGTAGGTAACGTTTATAACTGTTTTAGTGAGAATGTTGTAATGTATTTGTAACCTGCTTAATATGTTATACTGAGACGAATATGGTCTTTTAATTTCATTGTGACATTAGTTGATACTGTAATACAGACATACAGTATCAACTAGTACAAGGGGTATTGTGATTGTTACTGGCGGCCTTATATAGGGTGGTCAAAAAGTCGTGGATCAAACGAAATAGGGAGATAAAGGAAGTAATTTCCAAGAAAAAATCTTTCTACAGCATGGCCATAATTCATTTGCCCTAAAAGTTATGAATATTTTTGTATACCGAGTTCTTTTACAATTAGGCTAATTTAAAAAATGTGATATGAAACAATAAATCAAACGGTGTTGTATTATTACTAGATAATGTAGGTACCTATCAGCACAACAAAACTTCTATTGCGGCTCTAGGTATCTTTCAAGAGCAATTTTTTTTTTTCCAAAGCGTTACCAAAAATTATATCTCACTTTTTTATCTTCCATTTCGTTTGATCCACGATTTTTTGACCACCCTGTAGATATATTGTAATGTCAACAGAATACTTAAGGTAATAAATAAAGTAAATAATGGCTAAGCGAGGTGGTAATATATCAGCGTCGGCTGTTCAGTGTAACATCATGTTGATCATGTAGACTAAATGCTATATTGTTACCGTTGGATGCTGAATCACCATGAATCATTTATGGAAAGCTAACGAGAATGACCAGCAGTCTTGTGTCTATTCTGACTATCGTCTGTCACGTAATCTACTTGTAGTAAAACAACTAAGTTCGTCTATCTTCCAGCGGACTTCCAAAGTCCATAATTCACTTTGCGTTTTCCTTTCACTTCCTATTAACTTGGAATTACCCTAATTTAACTCTTATAACCAATCCGCACTAGGCCCGCGTGGTAGATTATTTGCCCACTCCCTCTCGAAGAGAGGAGGCCTGTGTCCCAGCAGTGGGAACATTATAGGCTGATTATGTATGTATGTTATGTACTTACTTAACTCTTATAACCTACTTAAAAGTTTGCTTTTCGGAAATCAATACCTTTCCGGAACTTACTTATATTTTCAGGCTCTACAGTAAATTATAGGCATATGAATGTGAGTTCGACTCAATATATTTCTCCGCCCCGCAGAGGAACCGATAAAATTAGGTTATTAATAAACGCCGCCGGCATTATCGGAAACGGAGCGTTTACGTTGAGCGCGAGGCGAGGTGGCCGCTCCTCTGTAAGGACATCATTCCGCAGTCCGCATTGTTATTCATCGGGCGACCTCCTTTGTGACGTTTTAGGAGCATGCGATGCCGCATCTTTCCTCTCTCTCATACATGTGGCGTAAAGCGGCGAGCACGTGAAACGGATGATGTGGTGCGTGAGTTTTGCGCTATGAGTTTGTTCTGGAGTCCTTCGCTCCTTCTCGCTTTCCCACAGCTTTTCCGCTGCGTAGGAGAGAGATGCCAGATTAGCGCAACAGTTGTCGCACGTAGTATCGATCGCGTTTTCGAGCCACGTGCGGTGCCGCCTCTCCTACCAGTCACTACAATTTTCATTGCAATTTTTCCTTTTGAGCGACGTCCATAGCCGCCTTTCTTTTGTGAAACCATTGATTTATTGTTGGCTGACGAGCGTTGTACGTCGTCACGACTGAGTGGATGGATGCGTAGTAATAATTGCTTCATTTCTTTCTCGGATGTGCTCGCTCGTAAAATAAAACGGAATGAACTGCGACTGGGTCTACAGTAATACATGTGTTGTACTAATAAGTGTTCGATAAGCTGTTATCATGATTGGTTATTACTTACGTTACACAACGTCGTATCATGATGGATCCTGTTATAAGCATCACTCAAATAAATCCGTGATACAAAGCGAATTACTTTGTCACTGAAACTTATAAAAATACTTTCCATCAGAATAAATAAGATTACTTATAGCCTTTGAAGTCGTAAGAACATGTAAAAATATTCATTAAAAGCTACAAAGTTCCTCCTTTGATCCCTAGACATAACTACATGTAATATGATAACAGATTTTATCAGTCTCTACATTATCCTTTTAAATTATAATAAAGTTGAGATAATGGAGTTAAAGAAGAGTACGTTTCGTTATTAATAGAACTCGTTGTAATTATTATTAGGTATACATACATAGGTAGGTATGTCAAATCGTTTAGTTCTAGGCATGGATCTTCTAATAAAATGAAGAGACACAAAACATTGCCTAATTCGGGATCTTTTATACAGTCCAGTCAATAAACTAAGAATGGACATAAAGGTCCCCCTTCCATCAAGTAAGAGACAGTTGTGCAAGTTAATAGCAGCGCAGAGGGAAAGTTAAAGTCCTTATAACATTCGGATGAAGTCGGCCGTCGTCAGTCTCTCGACGACTGTGCACTTCGGAACTCTTCGGCTGTGACTATTCGATGCTCAAAATGACTGCTGTTGGAATTCGGTTTTTTAGTAGAGTCCAACTGAATTTCGTTTTTGGTTTTCGTTCGTTTTTAGCCAATTGTCCATTTTTGCCAATTTTTGCGGCCGAATAAAATTGAGTGCCAGCAAGTCGTTCATTTCAATTCATTTACCTAATTAAAGAAAATTCATAGTTGTAACGGCTAAAAGCACAATGATTGTTCACATTTTTTGATTGATTATAATAATTATGTCTTTCAGAAAATTTTAAAGTTTCGTGATGAAACCATTGACGTTGCATCTGTATTACTTTTTATGATTTATTCCTTATGTACCAAAGAAAAACCTATCGAAAAGCAAAAAAACATTTTATTCGTTTTCGTTTTTCGACCGAAAATGAAAATCAGGCCGAATTACGTTTTCGTTTCCGTTCGAAAAAAACCATTTTCGGTAGGACTCTATTTTTGGTGACACTGCAATTATTATTGGTTTGAATTTTGAATTGTACGAGATAAATGGCGAGTGATGAATGATAATGAATGATGAATGCTCGGGCGTTCCCTGAAGATGATGATGGAACGATAACATAACTGCATAACAATTGGACAAAAGTGTATCCCACACTTTTGTGTAGAATAAATCAATCGTGAGTAACGTGCTGATTCCAAGCAACAGAAATTATTTGAACCTCCAGTCGTCAATTTGTAACAAAAACTCGGTCATGCGTCAGTAGATTCAATGTAGCAGCTTTGTTCGTTATGTTTCAAAGTACCGATTTCAATAAACGAAGAACTTCGCGATTCTAGAGGAATTTAATATTAGGTAAGTACCTAATAATTTCTGGAGAGATCATGTATCAAGCCTCATATTTTCTTACAAAAGAAATACACATCCGACCCAACATCCGAGAATAAAAAGAACAATAGTAAAAGTTTACCAAAAGGAATCCAACGAAACAACATTCAAACAAAACTTGAAAGGGAACATTTAGGAAAAACAAATGAGCGATATATTTTCCTTACAGCGAAAGAAAAACTCGTTGGAATTGCGTGCTTTTTGGAAGACAAAAAATTATCATTGCCTGATCGAGCTAGTCCGCGGAGACGAAGCACGCAACCTTTACACGATACGACACGGTGAGACACGGTGGGACAACCAGCCACATTAACGCGTTGCTCTCATCGTTTGTCATACTCTTTATTAACACTGCACAACGATTTTGGATCTAATCGAACTTATCACGAGCCAATTTAAATACAAACTACCTAGCGACTAGCCCCCTCCTGAAGTATTTAAATACAAACTACCTAGCGACTAGCCCCCTCCTGAAGTATTTTTAAATACAAACTACCTAGCGACTAGCCCCCTCCTGAAGTATTTTTAAATACAAACTACCTAGCGACTAGCCCCCTCCTGAAGTATTTTTAAATACAAACTACCTAGCGACTAGCCGCCTCCTGAAGTATTTTTAAATACAAACTACCTAGCGACTAACCCCCTCCTGAAGTATTTTTAAATACAAACTACCTAGCGACTAGCCCCCTCCTGAAGTATTTTTAAATACAAACTACCTAGCGACTAGCCCCCTCCTGAAGTATTTTTAAACCTCATTTTGCTCAACTCTAGAATTTTCGTCGACGCGAAAATCCGCATACCAAGAAATTTCATAACGGAACAAATGTTTTATGTGGTACGAAATAATGAGATGCGGTACATAATGCCATCGCTGACGGAATCTAGGCTACATTCACGAGATAGGTACAACAGACCACCTGTGAATTATTTACGGCGATTTTACAAACAGGTATACAAGTTTCTTGCATATCTTCTCTCTATTTTCTCTTTGATAAACTACAACAGCAAGAAGCGGGTATAATCTCCGAGGAAGCCGAGCTAATCCCCCAGAGGTTTTCTTAGTTACAAATTCCATTAAAATCAGTTATATTTCCGAAGTAATAAAACTTGAAGTTGCGAAGTTGGAGACGGCGACACTGTTGAACAAGTACACAACATAAATAGTTGAAGCATTGTGCATGTTCATTAAAATAATCCACTATTGTACACAGTGTTAAGCTATGTCGCATGTTGGAAAGAATTAGCGTGTTCGCCACGCGATGTGTACGGGCTCGCTCCGGCTCGACGTGGAATTTAAAGCCGACACGCTAGATTTTTCAATTGATTTCCAATTAGCGGCACGGCCACCTGTGCTGTGCTGCATATTGATGTATTATTCAGGCGCATTACGATTGAATGTCAATCGATTCAGTAGATGAAGTGATACAGTGATTAATAAATGATTCAATCTGTACAATGTCGAGTGTTCTATTTGAAAGCGGTAAACTCATTATAGAACAGATTGTGATTCATTAAGATGTATTGTTCTTTGTTTTCTTTCTCGTTATCATGTTGCTTGTTAAGCTTGCTTGTCTTGGTTATTTTAATGCACTAAGTAATAACAGCCGTACGGTTCGATCGACCAGGTTAAGCTATATATGCATGGCGTGGTTGGTCTGGGGATGAATGACCATCTTTACATACCAAAATCCCTTCGTACCTCGGAAAGCACGTTAAGCCGTTGGTCCCGGTTGTCATTCGTGGATCTTTGGCAGTCGTTACGGGTCGTCAGAAGCCCAAAAGTCTGACAATTAGTCTTACCAAGGGGTATGTTATATTACCCAGTAACTGGGTTGTGGAGGTTAGATAAGCAGTCGCTCCATGTAAAATACTGGTATTCAGCTACATCCGGTTAAACTGGAAGCCGACCCCAACATAGTTGGGAAAAGGCTAAGGAGATGAATGATTGAAAATTATACACTGATCTATCGTTTTCTAGTTCGATGCGGATCGTTTACGACGATTATTTTCCGTAGTAAGAAAGGTCGAGTAGGTAATAGACTGAGTTGTTACAATGTATTGATGGTACGAGTAGGTTAATGGGTTACTTTTAGTACCTACTCGAAACATAGAGCTTCGTACAATTTCTCGGAAAGTGATGTATGTAATAAAGAACAATTAAAAAGTAATAAGTTATAGATAGTCAGCATTCTTTTTGCAACAGATATTGACGTCACCCAACGCTCGGTATTTGCGTTCCCAGATATCTGCCATTTAATATTAAAGCAGCAGTGAGCAAACAACAGCGTTGTTTACCGTGTAAAGCTAATTTATTTCGTGCTTTCTAAATAAGGGAGAATCGACGTTCATAAAATCTAAGTGTGCCTATAACTCTGTAATGTTTTCACGAACAGTGCGCGGGTTTGTGCGCGTTTGCACGGGGCTCGCGTGTTCATCGTACGCCCGGTTATGTCCCCCGACACGGCTTTACTCCACGGAAAATGATTTGCGGCAAAAAGTCAGAAGCGGGACTTGACAAACTTTTGTCTTATCTCGAGGTTATATCTGTAAAACTAACGTTATAATTTCTTTTGTAAAGTTGGGGGAACCTCGACGCGGTGGCGACAAGGAATCTGATTTATTATGTAAATACATTGTTTTAGATGGACGTAAAATTGTCGAGCACTTTTAAAATGTTAGTGTTTTTAGCTTACTACAGTTTTAGTAAAAAAAAAGGTCCTGTAAATATTTTTTTGTAAAAGTCTCCACACAATGGGTTGGCTGGTTCAAGATGGCACGGGAAAAGAGTTCCTGGAAGGACTTGGGGGACGCCTTTGTCCAGCAGTGGGATAGTATAGGCTAAATAAAAAATATATATAAGCATCTGAATTGAGAACCTCCTCCTTTTTTGAAGTCGGTTATAAAAATAAAACATTTTCTGATAAGCATCATGGAAGCGTGTCGTTGATAGATTTGAAGTGCACACACTGCACATTACTATTTTATTCCACGCGCTTTAACATCTAGTTAGGTACATTACTGTGTTATAGAAAAGCAACGAGGTTTAGACTTTGCCACAACAATTTCATAATTTTCCTTTGAACCAATTACTTTCGGTATTCGTTATTATTTCCCCAACGAACTTATAATACCGCAACGTGACATACAACATACAACGTGTCACTATCGCTGGAATGTAGCGTGTAGTGTCCCTTGAGACGAGGAGGATCGAAACACACACACACACACCATACATGTACGGAAGTGACACGCACCCATACGCACGTAAGTTTGCGAGGCCTAAAAAGGCACGTTCCTTGATCCCGGTTTCCGGGATTTGCGCGACGGCCCGCGATTGTCGGCGTCTCCCGGGAAATGTGCCCGCATTACATATTTACCCCCCACATTATAATAAGGGAAAGTTTGCCTGTGTTGTTATTTGTGAGATAAAGTTGAGACTCAACAATGTTCTTATTTTGAGCGTATTTATGGTTACTTAATTTAAATAAGCATTTTTATTTATCGAGTTTGAAAGTACGTAAGTATAGAAGTTCTAAGTACCAAGAGTCATGTGAAAGAAATGTTTCCATTTTAAAAAGCTATTAAACTGATAGAGACATAAACTTGTTGGAACTTTGTTATTTTATTGAAACAAAATTCGGTTTGCATACTTTATTCAGACTAATAGTCACATTTTTAGAACCGAACGGAATATTTATGAGAACGATATTTCTATCTCCGCAAGAATAAAGTGGGATCTTCGGAAACCCGTCCCTACAATTTATTCCCTTTCAAAAATGTTCTTACTATATTTGTTTTCTTTTTATGTACTTTGATAAATCCGCGAGCAAGCGACACGAATGGGAGCAGTTCATCACTCGGCACCAGCTCGTTTACATCGCAGTAAGCATGCGTGTCGGCAACCCATCTTACCCACGACCACAGTGATCCATGTCACAATTTGTAGGGTTTGAGCTTTGCTGTATTTAACTATTTATCAAATGTACAGAAGCGGACGAATTCATTTACGATTTATTGATTTGCAAAAAAGTCAATGTTCAGGATTGAATGAATGAGGAGGCTATTTCCCCGTGACGCTAAATAATCTCTAAGTCACCTTTAGGTCATTCATGTGACGGTCACTGGCTGTATCCAAAGTGTAGCTGTATCCACTTGGCATACGCCGCGTGACGACAGAACGCCTTGTTACAAATCATGCTAAAACATGTACGTCCCGCGTGAACGACGTGCATCAATCTGACACGCTGTGTCTACCTACTTCATTATTCATCTAAAGTACATAGAGTGGTGTTACGACGTGTGTAGGGCTCGTAGTTTTCCAATGGGGAGTGATGGTGGAGTAAAATAAGCATTCCACAATCTACAATATCTGAATCTTAGGACCTGTGATTTTAGAGAATCAGTAAGTAAGAGTTTCAAAAATGACTGTAGACACTGGCGGTCTCTTTGTAAGTAGTAGTATCTTCTTTATAACATAATATGGCGTAAAAAAATGGAAGTGGTCGGTTCGTGGTTGGGTGACCATCCATTAGTTATCGAGACCCCTCCATGCCTCGGAACACGTGTTTCGTTGGTCCCGGCTATTGTCTCTTAGATCTTTGATGGTCGGTGGGTAGTCAGAAGCCCGAAAGTGTGACAACTAAACCAAAACGCTATCACTCAGTTCTCAGTTACTCTGTAACTGGGTTGTGGAGGTCAGAAGGTCAATTCTAGTAATTAAAAATATAGTCGCAATACACTGACCTCTATTAAACATTGTATAATACAGGTCACTGTCGCAATATCATCTCAGCGACAATCAATGTCAAAAACTAGTCAAAAATATAGGGACATTAGAGGTGTTTTTGAGACAGATTAAGACTGAGATTTGTATGCGAAAGTTCCTAAAAATACAGCTCAAAAGGCAGTCGCAATTACTATAAAAACTCATATCTATCGTGTAATTTAAAAAAGGAACGAAGTCTTCCTGAAAAAACATTACCTTTATCGATGTAAAAGGTGTGTCTCAGTCTGTTTAGAAATTAAACAGTAATATTTCTCAACACAGGCGGAAAAATAACAGAAAATTGTCCTGTACAGTACCTAGGTTGTATTGTGGTTATATTAAAGTTCCTTCCTTATGTACACAAGTGCCTAGCTACGTATAATAAATAGGTACGTCGGTTACATCCCGCGACCCCGCGCCCCCCGCGCCCCCCGCGTCCTCGCGCCCCCGCACCCCTGCGCCCTCCGCGCCCCCCGCGCCCCCTCACAACGTGCACAATTTATCGTTTGGAGTGCATTACGTTTACGTGTGCCTGTCATTTCACTGGAAATGCTTTTAATTTTTTGCGTATTTTTATGTTCAGGGGAGCGCCGCGCGCCGGTGTTTATCGCTGCTTTGCAAATCCCTTGAGTATTTTAATTATGTCTATAAACAAAATAGGGCAGCTGGGGTAATATTGTTGGTACTATTTTTGATACTTTTGTTTTACGTTTATAAAGTAGCTTTTATTATTAACTAGCTTCTGCCCGCGTTTCGTCCGCGTGAATTTATCGGTCCCCCGACCCACCCCATCGCATCGCATCGCCTGCCTGCGCTTTTACTTCGTTATTGCTTTGCGTTATTTTAGGCTTTTTTTCTTTTTGCTCGGCTCCAGCTCCTAAGGGTCCCAGCGTAATGTTAATAGATGAAATAGACTATAATCTTCCTCAAGAATAAGGGCTATCAAAAATGTAAAAATAATTTTTCAATTCCAACTGGTAGTATTAGAGATTAGCGCGATTAAACAAACAAACCATCTCTTGATGAAAGTAATCTCCACGTCACATACTTACATATTTTTCTAAACAATATTTTCATAATTATAAAATATGAATGTGACCGTGTCTACGTGTGCTTCGGTCGGTGTTGTTCGCTACCTGGTGAAGGTTAGTGTCTATTTTTGTTAAAATGATGACTAATGAGTCGGCACATAATTTCGTGAGTTAGTATTCACAGCGACAGTGATATATGATCGCGTCTCTATTATACAAATTATACGAGTACATGTCTGTTACACACTTATTTGATGTAAAGACGCCTGCACATCAAGCTACCCAAAACTGTCAAATTTTCCCAATCAACTTTGAATCTTATGTTCTAGCGATAAAATTGAAAATCTATTAAAGAAATTTGACATTATTGTAGTAGCTTGAACTGCTGGCGTCTGTACCTGCGATGTACATTATGATTATAAATCAATTGAGACGATAAAATTTTCTAATTGATTGTGTTAAAATAAAGTAGGTATTCAACTTTCTGCCAGATTTCTGACAGACAAGATAGAAAATCTATTGTTCGCGGTCACCGGTGACCGCGGTGGCAGTCAATGCCTTATCGAAGGTAAGTAATTACTGTCTTGTCTAATTAAAGCATCTCTTGAAGACTAGATTTCAGGTAAGCCTTCTATTATTATTTTACTGAGTAAGGCAATTTTTTTTAACTAACTTTTTTATTTTCTCTTCTCTGGTGGATTTCTTTTATAGTTGAAGTTTGTATTTTTATAGTTAAATCCTCGTCGTTCATCTCTGACTTTGCAAAGCCGCTGTACTAAATGTTTGACCATTAAACATCTTAACAAATTATTATTTTCCACATTCCAACAGGCAATAAGCGTCTATAATGTACTACAGCACTAAACATTAAATCACTTAATATTCCAGTCTAAATGAGGCACTAAAAGATATTAACATACACACAGACATACCAAATTTCTGCGTCGAATTATTTATAAGTAAATACACCGTATTGACGTAGCATAAATTCGTAGAGCCTCGTAGCCACCTCGTAGCGGCCTCGTAGCGAATCGTAGCACGTCTGCGATAGCGTAGACACGAATATAAAACGGGCTGCGAATACCAAATTAGGTATTGTTGCTTGAGTTATTATTTTATGGGACGTGTGCACAGTGGATATATCGTATATTTGTACAGTAGCTATTATTATTTATTTAATAGAAGTTGCTACTTATTTATAATGGTTTCGGAGGTATGATTGATTTCATAAAGTTCCCACTAGATTTTCTTTATAGAATACATTAATGTATCATCAGAATCAGTATTGCCATACAACGTGGCAATACTGCCAGTCTTTTGGGCACGTTTCCTATTGACAGCGATGCGGACGAATTTTTTGATGCCCTTTGATTATTTCCCCTCCCTTTTTATATACTTGTACATATTATTATTTTAAGACAGCTTTTAAATATTGTAAATATCATAAAATTAAGTAGATTCAAAATCATTTCAAAAGGACAAGTACTTCCCTTTATACTCTTCCAAAAATAGTACCTATCAAGGACAAAAACCTAGTGTAACTGTTCTCCACTATCTCATTATCTCTCGATCCCAAGTGAAATACAACCACGTAACCACAATCAAGATACAATTAATCTTCCCATGGTCAGATAAGCTCATGTATGATCGAATGAGACATCACTCGAACACTCAAGAGCGTCAGCATCACACGTGTCTCGAAGGACCACAAACGACGTTTATTTGCTGACCTTGTGTACATAGCCTTATTGATGTTTAAGTTCTCCTAGGACTAGGTATTGGGACGTAGTTGTAAAAATGTAAAGAAAAATAGTCGGTTCAAATATTAGTTAGTGCTTGAAGGACGGTACATCTTGTTAAACATGGCTGGAGTATGTTATTTGGGAGCCTGCGAGGGCTAAGGGCTCTAATAATATATTTTTATTCAATCTTTGCTGTTTTAATAATAATCTGTTTCTCTCTCTGGAGCACTCATCGTCGCCGTCGGTAAATTGGACTCTGTTCCCGGCAGGCCAGTGGGTTTTTTTTTAATATTTTTGTCTATTCTTTTTTTTTTGTTTTAAAACTTCACGTATGTTACAAATCATGGAGTTTCATCCCCGTAGTACAAAGTTCCCTTTCAGCTTATTGAAACTGTATGCATCGGCAGAAAACTTTTATTTTAAAAGCTATTTGAAGCTCGGGCAGCCCATTCTGTGAAGGAAGGAAGTGTAGACTCCCAGCTCCGTGCCGTCCCAGCACTGTGTGTTCACATTGTTCACTACTAATCGTATGGCTACCGACCTTGCCACAAAGAGCGGCTCTGTTTAGTACCTACTGTGTGTTTGCAGTGTAAACAGCTATTCATTATTTGGAATACAAGTACAACTTACGTGTTTGCAGGACTGTGTGCGGTTTAACATTGCTTTGCTTAGGATTGTCTAAGTTGGTTGCTATTTACAAACGTTTCAAAGTTGACAAAGAGACTCAGAGATACCAGGAACCTACTTAATAGAAATCTTAAATTCAATTATTCATTCACTCATTGACAGACAACGCACTGCTTTAGCCGCTGGGTTCAAAAGCATGAAGTTTTGCACGAGAGTTTCTTATAAAAGGAATGTGAGCTTAGTACTCTAAAAATCAAAATACCAAAAAAAAAAAAAAATCGTTCCTTAGTGGAAGGATTTTTGATCATTCATCTTCTAATGGGGTTGAATAAGTAGCAGCAAATAAACGTTTCTGTATTACAATATATAAATTAAAATTATGTTTTCCTTGTAACAATAATTTTAGGAGTAGTTTTATTTGTACTTTAGTTATAACTAGTTATAAGGAAATGTAATAACACTATTTGGTTAATAAACGATTTATTATTAATATTCATAAAGAAGTAATCAGATTCATCTTGGACATAAAAACAATAAAAAGCAATTGGAATGGTCCTTAAGTCCGAATTAAAGCTGGAATTATTCCTCTTTCCCTTATACTCGGCACTTGCAATCTTAGAACAGCAAATATTTTATATAAATTAGCATACACAGCACTGCTTACCATAATTGTTCAGCTTTTACACTGAATTTCGTCACGATGCTCAGACGAGATCGTCGAACTGAGCTGATCTCATTAGCCAACGCTCTCGGCCTCGGCTTTCGGCCTCATCCGCTATGCAGATGATGGCTTTGATCCTCACTTGGGGGAGGGGATCCCCCACCACCCCCGCGGGGGTCAATGTAACGGACTTTGTTGGCGCTTACAAAGGAGCTATTAGATTATTGGCGGAGTTACGTCATTAACACATTGAAGGACACTAAACGAAACACAATAGAAGTTTTATTGTTATTACGTCGAGGGGCGTTGAGTGTCCCGCAAACTGTAATTAATTAAGTATTCGTTTTAGTGGTAATTATTGTTGTTAATAATGAGTATTTTGGTATAATAAATTTCAGCGTTTTCATAGTTTCTTTAGTTGAACTTTTGGTAAAAAGTAACTCTCAATATTTCGGAAGTTTATACCTAAATTGACCATTAGGAACCTGTATAACTTTTGCCTAAGTAGTTCAAAATGTAATCCGTCTGAAACATAAGTTAGATATTTGACGTTCAAACATTTCCAGTCTTTTAAATACAACCCATAAGTCATAAATCACATACAAATTTTTCAATCTCCTTCTGCAAAGAAGCTCGAGCCGTCGATTTGTCGATAAGCGATTGCGCGGATCCCGGGGGATTAGTCCCGCATCCCGCATCCCGCAGTCCGGGGCGCGTCCCGTGTTTGGGAAATCTGCACATTAAGGCAGACTTATCGCCGGTGGATCGCGCTGTACGTGGGTCGGGAGATAGCGGTCATGTCTTAATACTTCGGGTCGACACGTGTGTGATGGACCCGAATCTTTAGTTTTGTTGGTCTTAGTTAATGTAGGAAGGTTTATGAGAATTCTCTACTGCGGTATACTTAGAGCTTGATAAACTTGGAAAGAAATACATGCAAAAGAAACTCCTGGGTTATTTTTTTGTGTGGAACGAACCGTGGCTTGTTAAAGAGACTGAAATATCGAGCAGAAGGCGTTCCTTTTGCTCGATCTTTCTCAGTTTGTTTTCAATTTGTAGCTAGTCAGCTTTACTAAACCAATTAGTTGTGTGCTCATTAGTTGGAGTAAAGAAAGAAATATAAAGAAAAAGCCTAAGTTTGTACTCTAGTTCTGTCGTGAAATGTGTTGACAGTCAGGATGGCAGGCTTATAATTAAGTATCTCCGGGCATCAGAGTGAACGCAAACGACTTTATTTTTTTGCGGTATTTTCTCTGCTATAACATGAAGCCTAATACAATCAGGGATATTAATTTTTAAGCTAATTGTCACTCTTCGTCAATTTGCCGTTATGTAGCCATTTTATACAACTGTCAAAACATTACAGTTGTCAATATAAGGACAATTTTAATTGTTAGTCCATTTTATTAACTATTAATTTCCCTGAATTCACATTCAAAACACACATGAGCCTTGTACTACATACTTAACAATGTTGTATTACGTAAAGCCTGGTAACATAACTTAGAAATACCTTGACTATGTAAATTGAAGCGAGTGACATTTAAGATTTCAGCACATACGCTCGGCAGGGCGCCGCCCGCCCTTACACGAGTACAGCCTTCATTATAACATAGCAGGGTATTAGTAGAACATACACCTACTAGCTTACTTTATTAACGAATCTGCTTAAAATATATGAAGGTTATTAGAACCATTAAAACGGTGAAATAAAGTAAAATATGTTTTGATATTATTTTTTCGAAACATTGCCACTAGAACATTTTTTAAATATAAAAAAAATAAAAATATAAACCTACAGAATTAATTATTTTAAAATAATTGATTCCATTATAAACATACAGTGTTTGCCAATGGGGGTAAGCGCGGGACCTACATTGTCTAATGTGGCATCCTGCAAGGTTTCTCTCTATACACTTCTGGCTGAAGAACGCAATCCACTTTGTTCCTAGTAGGTACCGGCAGCGGAGGTAGATGTCGACTTTGAGGTACCTTGTGCCGGTACCACTCGGGAATCTTATCACGTACAGTCGAGGAGGGAAACCTCCCATTTTCAGCTAATTTGTCCCTCTGGAAGGCGCTTTACAAATACGTGGAGCACTTCAGCTGATGGCTTCGAAAACGAGAAAATCTAATAATTCGTTTTTTCAGAATTACTTGTAACACAAATTGTTACTTACTGAACTAGGTAACTAAAATGACTGGTTGAAACGTATGGTATTGTTACACGTTAAAGCTGTTTATCTCATTTTCAGATTGATTTTTGTCCATTACAATTCGACCTAAACAAGTACAAATGCGCGTTTAAACGAGTACCCACATTTCTTTGCCTTCAATCTATTACATATCGACGAAAGCTCAGAGCCGACATTATTGGCAAGACATTAAAAATGTATGTGAATGTGCTCATTTTCTGAAAATACACACCGAAAATAAATTACGGATTTACCGAACATAATGTAGAAAAAAAAAATACAGACTCGAACATTCTCCAAGAACGGAATAAATAAAGCAATAAAACTTCAAGACCGACATAACCAAAGAATAAACAACACAATTCGCTTAAATTTTAAAATAAACCCGTCGGAATAAAGTTGCAACCATCAAAAGAACAGTAATAGTCCTGAAGGCTGGGTTTGCGGCTGCGGCTGGCAGGAGCACGTTTACGAGGACCAACGCACATTATCATGAGTTTTGTGGCGCATAAAAGCGTCCTTTAAACATAAACATTAGGTCGACAGCTACCTCGAGCCTCGAGCTGTGACCTTTCACATTTATCACAAGCGCCCGATGTAACCGAACGAATATGTTTTTTAGGGATACGCGGGTTTTATGAGATGGGGACATCATAGTTGTAAATGTGTTCTTTTATGTCTCGCTGCAGTGTTGTGCTTCTATTACACTGTTTATTATTATAGACGATCATCATCACGGAATAGATGACGCAATCATACGCTGAAAGAGTGTAGTTGTACGAACTGCTCTGTCCTAATCATAGATATAAGAAAGATTTCTATGGCCTTAACAGACTTCTGTGGCGGACTGTCACTAACGTGGCAGCCTGACAGATTGACACTTATGATAGGAGCTTGGTCAAGAGGCACGTTAAATTGTGAAATGTGTGGCAAAAATATAAAAGTTTAACCCTCATTGGAAGCCTTTTCAATAACCTGACCCACCCCGACCACACACTAAGTATACATACAACGAGATCGTACTATCATAGCATAATATTATTATAAATCCTTCATTTGTTTTATTTATATATAAATTCTTCATCATCATTCAACATTCACATTTAAAATATTAAATGTGAAAGTTTGTATGTTTAGAATCTTGTATGTTTGTTACTTAACATGCAAAAATGGCTGATCTTGCTCACAGATAGTTTATAACCTGGAATAACTCATAGAATACTTTTTATCTCAAAACGGTGACGGAAAACGTTGGACGTACGGAAACCGGCATGTGCTAGAACCAAAAACTCGATGACATGTGACATCTACCAACCCGCACTGGGCCCGCGTGGTGGATTACGGCCCATTCCCTCTCACTGAGAGGAGGCCTGTGTCCCAACAGTGGGATCATTATAAATTGGTTATGCTTATACTTTTTGTCCCTGTAGTACGTTCCCTTGGGATTATTTCCGACCTCCACGCGAGCGAAGCCGAGGGGAAAAAGAATTTAAGGAATGACAATAAATCAATATTTAATTTTCCGAGAATTTAGACGCTTGGCAAAAGGATTGGTTGGTGTGTTTAGTATCCAAAAGGATAGTACTTGTCTAAAACCCTCTTAAGTTAATCTTTTAGACACTTTTTACGATACCCATAAAATACACGAGCTCGCCTATACATATAACATGGCGCCGATAATAATACGGTCTTAATATAATAAATTCAGTCTTGGCTAAAGCTTAACAGAAGCGGTGCCAAGAAAAAAAAATACAAGTCGAGCTAAAAGTAGGATTGTTACGTTTTAAAGCTAGTTCCTTTGTCTAAATTAAGAAAGCAGTCTTTGTTCACACAGTTTCCTGAATCGTGTAAACTGGGTGGAACGCAAATGTACTAGTGTTAGTGGAGGACTGGAGGCTGCCGAGGTATGCGGAGATAAGCTCGCTGCTACTACTACATTTATGCATTACCTGCTATAGCGGGACAACTTCAAACCTGAGACTTGAGTGATGTTGTTACAGGTTTATTAATTGTGCTGGGTGCTCTACAGTTTTTATTTACATTTTTTATTTAAACACGGGTTTATTTACAACGACGATTAAAGTTACGAAACGTTTAAACGTCAAAATGTATGGTTATACAGTGGCTAGTCATTACTTAACTGTAAGCAACGTTTTTGAATAAACGATCTATTTCTTACCTCGTAAGTTATTGCTGTTACAATAATGCCTGTTAATAATAATGTTTTATTTAGGTTTTAATTTATTACATTTTCTTTTTGAGTATAGTTTCAATGTTTTTGTTGGTAAGTATATTGCCGTCGTTTGGCAAATTCTTTGAAATGTTTTGTGTTTTGTAATGTTAATTACTTTCTATACTATTTAAAGAATCAATTTCTTCTAACTGAACAGACTGCTGTGCTGCTGGGGAGCTTGTTGCGCCACTTCTTCTTCCCAGCGAAAGCACTAGGAAGTGGTGAAGGGCGGGCGTTTTGGAGGACTGTCTTGTGTTATTTGTAAGTGCGAATTCTCAGCTTGTTTTAAATAAATTACTTTTGATTATAATTTTGAATGGACGGTAATGGATAAGACTGTTGGTTGCGAATTGTTGACAAATGATCTCTGATACGCCTCCGTATATAACATTGATAAATGACGAAGGGTTCCCGTTACTTTGATCGCATTTTGTCATGACTTTATCTCCAAACTTGGATCGTAGGAGGGTCACGTGTATAGTTGTCTTGCTATAAACTTAGTTTCAGTTGCATTTTCAGTATATTTTCAGGATTCGTCACGCGCTACGTGTTTCAAGGATGCTGAATATATGCTCGGAAGTAAGACCTGACCTTTTTATTTACTCATGTATTATTAATATTGAATCTGTACTCTTGTTGCTCTTTACATATTTTATTTGAGTGTTCGTAGATTTTCTGCACTTCGCTAGGTTTTATTTGTTGGTCCTTGAATGTTACAAAAAATATGATGATTCAAATATGCATTTAATGTGAACATCTAAGGACGAATTTTACCAATCAAACTAAACGCGATAAGCACATCTAAACCACGTTTAAGAGCTGTCAGTGTCATAATTTTTGTTGAATATTGACACTGGCAGCTCTTAAACACGGTTTAGATGTACTAGTCGAGTTTATTTTTATTGGTGAAATTCACCCTAACTTCAATAGTCTTCGAAAGTCAGTCTTTCTGTAATTGTTGCTCTCAAAAGTTCTATTTTAAGCTGCAAAGAAAACGTATATATATATTGCAATAAAATTACATAGCAAATGAGTGGGGCTTAAGATATTACAATATTTACTCTCGGTACAGGCAGAACAATCCGTACATAACTAGGCTTAAGGGGCTCGCAGCGACCGCGGATGTGCAGGATATACTCCAACACTTGTTTCGTTCTACAACTTTTCTTATAACAAGTCGCGAGCCGAAGGAAATTAGATTAGGTAGTCAGATGTTGAATTGATTTAGTTTTCTATACAGTCGATATTCAGTTTTGTCAGTTGCAGTGTGTTTTCTTGTCTTTTGTGAACTACGTGACTTGCACTTGTTAGTAATTCTTATATTATATAAATTCACATTAAAAAACAGTTTGACTCATACATTTAAGCCGCTATTTAATAAAATAATATTAAACTCAATAAAACCTCATCCGTATAAAAATCTAAAACGACACAAAAGCAACCCAATACTAATCTGAACAAAATTAAAAAAAATACTCCGTAGACCAAACAATACAATATAGCTGTAGCAAATATCGCCCCAGCCAACCCGAGCCAACGACCTGACTCCCGAACATTAACAAAAAAGAAATAAACACGATGGAAAACGTAACAAAGGAGGAAAATAAACATGAACACGATAAGGGGCGGCGGTCAGCGCCATTGTTGTTGCTGTACGATTTGGGACATGATTAAGTGTGTGACCGACGCTTTATACGATGAGGTCGAGGGATCGTGTTGGAGGCAAGCGATTATGGTTCTGTGGTTAGGATGAAAAAGAAGAAAATTCTGCTGCGGAATGATGGAATCTATGATTTTTTTAGAGGCTCCAAATCTTGATAGATCCTTGGGGAAGATCTACACGAAAACACAGCAGACTACAGCAATAAATAAATAAATTATTTCATTTCATTTCATTTCATCAATCAATATTTCATACTCGATATAATTATAGACATAATAATCTTATTTCGAACATAATAAACACCTGCAAAGTGTGATATCCACGTGCAAAATAAAATCAATCACCGCCACCAAGGACCGGGAAATGAAAAATATATCCAAAGGTCGTACAGAACGCTATCTTCTTGTAACCGTCCGCTCCGCCTCGGTAAGTATTCATAAGCGGATTTATGTTGCCAGATGAAAAAAATAAACAAGCAGCGTTCTAAAAAAAGGAGTTTCATTTTCTTTCGGAGGAGGAAGAGGACGACATGACAAATGTGTGTGTGCGGATGTTTCATGAGACAGACTTTACACATTTAATCTCCTCCCAGTCACCTTCACTTGAAAAAAATATGGAGAAAGAGGTTCATAGGTTTTTTTTCTGAAGTAGTTATTTGAACGCGTAATGTGTTGAATATAATATAACCTCTGTGCAAATACTACTTTATCTTTACAATAGCTCCAGTAATGGTGTTGCTGTGTTTGTGTTTATTTATCTGATAGATATACTGACATTGTTTGTTCAAATGTAAATAAGGTTCAACTTATGCCATGCTCGGCATCGATTGGAAGAAACTGTCGACTTTACTGATTGTAGCTCTAAGAGGTAGCGGGCAAAGCTCTGCTGACACAGTTGAAGATAATTTTTGTTCACAAAATGGGCTAATAAATTCATATCTAGTTTGTAGCTATCGAACCTCCGAGACCGAAAACTTGCGACTGATAGAATGAGTTGATGTAATAGGTATGTGGGGAAACATTGTGTTTGCTAAGACGACAGGTAAACATAATCAATCAAATCAGCTAATGGTAGTCTGCGTGATAGGACCCCAAGTGTGCCTAAATGACATAAAACACTTTTCTGCTAGATACAAGGTACTATTCCTGTATTCGAGATTCGAGAGTTGCTTTTTACTTACAAGTATTACACTTGTAAGTAAAAAGCAACTTTAGCACCTTAATCCGCCAAACTGCAAATAACTGCATTAGACTAAATTTCGAAACCACTCTTTTCCCAATCTTCTCCTTGAATGAAGGTGGATCGGATCTGGAGTGCATCACGCGAGGTATCGCCTCGATGACGTCAGCCACTCCAGCAACCGGGTCAAGAGGCACATCCGACGTGAGAGGCATCGATCTGAGGTGAAGCCAGTTCCGTAGTTAGCTAGTTTTGAAGATCCGAGATAGATTGGTATAAGGTTGTGTGGAGCTTGAGTGATTATGGTAAGTTAGGCAAAGTGGATAGGTATTAATTTACGAGCCAATGAAGTCGCTTACTGCAATCATTGCCTACTTAATTCCTCAACGATTTCTAGATGTACTTAGGCAAACCTTAATAAAATGCATTTTTTTTACTTAAAAAAAAATTAATGTTTATCTATTTGTAACCTCACTTCGCCCTTTTCAAGACGATGCTGTGAAATCTGTTGAGAATGTAAATAACACGCATCAATTTGCACATTTGACAGTTGCGTCACAATCGCCACTTTGCGTCATCGCTCGAGCGTCGTGCAACACCATCACTCATCTGCAGCGACATAAATCTTCAACAAAAATATCAAAGAAACATTATTTTTTATAAAAACAACAATATTTTCATCTCCCAAGATAAAAAAAAAAAAACAGCTGCAGACAATAACATTTCGGACGAAAGAATGTAATTTAACTTTTATAGTATTATTTTCTTTATAAAAAACCCTGTCTATCAGTGTGGGGGATTTAATAAAATCCTAAAATTCCGTTGGTGGGTCGCTTGGGAGGATGGGATGCTCGGGGGGATGGCTGGTGGATCGATGAATATAAAGTTTGGCAATAAACCGGGGACAGCGGCGGCCGCAGAATATGTGACCGATGTGGCAAGCAAACACAATTACATTGTTTTTATATGAGACTAGGAGAGATACGCGACTTCGTTTGCATGAAGTAACGTTTTTGAGGCTTATGTACCTATATCAATATTTTAATTGTACCGCGAACGATTGTTGCAGCAATCTATAAGGTTACAGATTTGTTTATTCGTTTACTTACTAAGATGATAATTATTTTAATGGAATGAATTAATATTGACTGTTATTTGGGTAGAGTTTTATTTTCTTTCTTTCTTTTTTTGATTTCAATATTAAGATTCGATCCTATACCTAAAGCAGACCATGTTAACGTTGCCCAATTTTGTATAAGCAGGTTCGTGCCGTCGTGCGTATACTCAATTAAGCAAGATCTAATTAAAAGGTGCATAGACACTCATTGAGCTGATGACGAGCGTGTACAGAACTACTATAGTGCACATGGGCTGTTTAACACACAGCGCTACAATGTTATTTATAAACATGAACTAACGCCGCCATATTGTTGTTTTTAATACATTGCAAGTGACATTTCCCAAATAAATGCCTTTAAGTTTACCAACAGCGCCACCCTGTCAACGTCATTCGAATGCCAAAAGTCCATGTAGCTGCATATATAAATACAGACAGCCGGACCAATTGAAAGAGAACATACTATAATATGAGATAAGCCCATTCATTGTACGTATCTTTACTTTGTAATCCTCTTTAAGTGACTTTCAAAAAAATTACTTGATCATACCAATCTGTTTACTTTTACTTGAATACTTTATTCCAGCTTATGTTCGGATATCTTCAATATTTTCGCTGTAGATATAACCAAGCGGTTCGGTGGATGATCGTATAAAAACCACAGCGAATATTTTAATTAAAACTTGTGGATAAATGTGATTTTACTTTTGCTACTGGCTGGCTGGAACAAAAACAATGTATTGTTTTGGTTTTGGTGCATGATAACTTACTTACTTACTCGCTGTATAGAGATAAGTATATATGTTATAAGATATGTTTAAGACTATTACCTATGTTTTGCATTTCTGTTTGTTTAGATTTTTTTAGTTTTTCTTACAAAGGCCTTAATCAAGATCCTAGCCTTTTCTCAGCCATTTTTGCGAGTATACATCCAGAGTCCTCTTCACCGTACCGGCGACAGCAACCCAGACTAATGATCATTTCTTTCGTGAGCTCTCTGATGACTAGCAAAACCAAAGGTCTTGAAAACCTGGTCACACCGTGTACAGCAGAGCTGATCAGAATCGTTGTATGCATGGGCATATGAAGGCTACCTTTGCGTATTTGGCGCATCTTGTCTAGGTCTTCAAGACGATTTGTTTCAAAGCATTCAGTTGCTTTGTGGATTGAAGTGCGCCACCTTTCTCGGTTTCGAGGTATTCCACAAGTCGTAAGGTGACATTTGAGAACGTGTTTCTAGTGCAGGTATAGCCCACCCTGTGCACGTTTTCCTTGGGCGGGCTTTGAGTAGAAAACGAAAGACCTAACTATACATATATCGTAAATGAAACATAGCATTTCGCGTCGAAAAAAATGGTTTCGTGTTGCCGCCACTTCGTGTCAGCTCTACTAAGTCTTAAATTATAATAATATATTACTAACCAACTCTAAAGCCTGGTACTGACAGGTGTGACGTGAACCTAGGTAGCACAATAGTCAGGCTGTACAGGTTGTATCTCAACAGTCTCAGCTTCGCTAATCTCTTATCAGTTTGTACGGTTCCCTTGCCGACTCGTAGTCACACCAGTATGACAAACAGGATTTTGTTTCTCGTTTGCCACACCATTCTTACCTTATTCTGAACATGCCTTTACTTACTTAATTTCCTTCATGCTTCGGTCTTTGAAAAGCAAGCTCCTCAACCTCTGGGCCCTTTTTTTTTTTTTTTTTTTTTTTTTGGATGGGAAATCATCTAATGACTCCTCCCGCTCTGGGTGGAGCGGAAGGGAGTGTCAGACTCTTACTGACTAAAACCCACCCGTGTTCCTTCCTTAGCCCTTTATGTTCCGGGGCAGCGGTAACCCTTTCGGACGATCCCGCTACCCCGGCAGGCTTCGGCCCTGGCGGGCCCCTTCCTTTTTGCTGACATCTCTTTGAGGCGCGCGTGGAACACATACGCGCCGTCCGGCACGGGCCTGGTCCTGATCGGACGGAGAGCTACCCATTACTCTCCGTCCGCAGGCCCGCGCCTACGGTGGCCGGGAGTCGTCACGCGGCTCCCGACGCCCGTAGCGTCTCCCGCGGCGGCTGAGGCGTGCGGCTCTCTCCCTGAGCCGTCCCGCCACCTCCTTCGCTAGCATGACTGCTTCGCAGAAGGAGGTGACCGCCTCCCACTCCCTCTCGCCCCGGACCATGGCTTGAACCAGGGCCGGACGCGAGAGGTCGCCGCCGTTGCCGATCGCCTCTACGAGGACACGGCGGTGCTCCGCCCAAGCGGGGCAGACCTCCACCGTATGCACCACCGTGTCCTCTGGGCGATCCTCGCAATGATGACACCCGGGCGTCTCCTCCCGCCTGATGATGTGCAGGAACCTCCCGAAACATCCGTGTCCGGTGAGGACCTGCGTCAGGCGGTAGGTGAGAACGCCGTGACGCCTCTCTAGCCACTCCTCAAAGAGGGGTCTTATCGCCACTATCGTGGCGTGCCCTGCGCTGGGTTGCGATAGTCGCTCTCTCCATGCCACCATGAGATCGCGCCGGAGGTCTGTCCGCTCCGCCGCTATTTGCCGCGGAAGCGGAGTTTCCCCCCGGCGTAGTGCCTCAACCTCTGGGCCCTTGAGACATCATTGTTACGCTTTATACAACTTTTTACGTAAAGCCATGTTTTAATTTGTGCTACTTGTTGTTATGAGCACAATCGAAATAATAATGCCCCGAAGAGATTGTCTGAAATAATAAATTACATTTACATTTGGTACGAAGGTAGTTTATTTGAACACGATTGTCTGTGTGTCTGTGTACAAGTATTGCGAGGCAGAATTACTTAAAAAGATCTAATGTAGGTAATGTGATAAAAAACACCCGAAAGACTTAAGTAAGTGCCACATAACTTTTATACAGCAGTAACTAACTCTGGTTATTTAGAAGATGACCTAAGTTACCCAAGAGACCCTACATAATAGGTCTATAATATCAAAAATCATTTATTCAAAGTAGGCTGAGGATCAGCACTTTTTGAACGTCAAAGAACGTATGACCAGTCAATAATAGCATAACCAGCCTATAATGTTCCCACTGCTGGGACACAGGCCTCCTCTCTGTGAGAGGGAGTGGGCCGTAATCCACCACGCGGGCGCCCAGTGCGGGTTGGTAGATGTTACATGTTTTCGAATTTTTGGTTCTAGAACATGGTTTCCTCACCGTTTTGAGAGCAGTTTTGATGAAATAAATTACACAAAGTATAGCGCCTGCCTGGGTTCAAACCCACGGCCTAAAAATCGTAAGTCGGGGCCGCTACAACTGGGCAACCACTGCTACCAGCCAAAAACCTCAGTCAATCCTTGTCTTTTCCACACAAGTATCTTCCAAACATAAGCCGACGCTCTCTCTCCCTTGCCATAATAATAATATTATAATGAAGCCATAATGATATTAGGGAACATAATCACAATATGCACGTGCTAACACAGTGGCGGCGGCGTCACGGGGAGGCTGCGGGTAATCACCGTGATTATCCGGTGCGAGCAATTTCACGAAGTTCAGTGCGACGTGATGTCACGGAACTCTGCGTTGTAGCACGTCAATCTAATAATTGCAAATTGTGATGAAAGGTTTTTGCAGAGTTTTACAGATAGGTTTCTGTACTTTTGGGCACAGGTTTATATTTAGTATGAGACACAATACTTGCCCTATAGTACAGATAGTTGTTTAGGATCTGCATTAGATGCAGTAAAAGTAACCCTACAGTAAAGTCAGTCCACAAGCCACCCACGAGTCATCAAGCTGTACTCTACTTTTCTACTAAATTACAGCCCCTTAATCTTAGCTTGTGGAATACGTAATTTTAGTGTAACTGTTAGCACATTTACAGAATGTCCAAGACAGTCCACATTTTAGTGCATACAGTCGCCGAGTCCTGCGTCGAATTGCATTCATATTTAATAAAACCGCGGTCACAAAGGACACGGCTTACGCTCAGCACGTGTACATTGAAGGCTCCCACGACGTCGCTCCGTGTAACACGCGCCTATTTCATCTCGAGCATACTTGTGATGAGTTCACCAGAGAGTAGGAATGAGACAAGTAACGCAAGGTGTTTTGATATTTGCGTATGTTTTGGACCTTAGAGAAAGCCCCAGAAATCATAAATAGGTATCTACATATATCAATAGCATAGTATTACTGGGAACTTTCTGTCTCTTTTGTCGTTGTCTAAGATTATATCCCGTCAGCAAGATTTTCGGCGGGACTGACTGCTCTGAATGCGTCCAGCATCGTCACTTGTAAAAAAATACGCGTAACATGAAGTGGATACAAAATATTTATTTCGAACCTTGTTTTTTTCATACTTAAAGTCCCCACCTTTTAGGTGGAGCCCGGGGCATGATTCCCGTGATTTGGCGGGAATAAGCCCGAGATGCGAGATACGAGGCCGGGTATACGCGCCAGGGTATGCGCGCCTCAATGACGTACCTACTACAGTTTATTTACGAGACACGCCTCGGGAAGGGCTGCTCTAAACTTGATAACACACATCCTTTTAGGGAATGCCTCGAGATCTTTCTTTTGTCTTCGAAAAGCGAATTGCTTCGTGAAGCGTCCAATCTTCCATATTGAACAACAGACGATCGGCAATGAACCTATATCAATGAAGTAATGAGATGGGGTCATATGGAGCACATGACGTAATGACCTGCGTGTCCTGATACCCGCACGTCACAGGAACGTTACTGATAATGCTAAACTCGAAGTTTATAAGTTGTGGGCCAAACAAATAGTTTGTGTTTGACAAGCCAAGAAGAATAAAAGAAGAATACATGGCTGCTGATGAATACGATTGTCTGAATTGATCATAATTATCATAGCGCGGTCAGCATGCATCCATCTCTACTTATCCCTAAACGGTTAAAGGTCGTGATTTCACCGCCTTTGTTCTTTCTTCTATTTGATTTATACTTTTGCCGCAACTTTCTTCTCTGCAGTGCGGTGACGCATGCATTCTCGGGTTATTTATATTTTCACTGCATTAGTGTTTAATGCTGCGAGTCACACGACGCTACGGTGCGCGGTGTCGGTGTTCGCCACTAAGAGCATGTTGTACGTATAATTGTAAAGTTTATTTATTACTCCAGGAAGAGGTCACGAACGAACAACTGACCACAATTTAAAATGAATTTCTTTGTTCCGAGGTATGAATTATACGAAGCACAATAGCAATAAATTGTAAAGCGGATAAAGTTTTGTTTACATAACCCCTATTGCTTTTTCCCTGACACTGGACAATAATGAAGTAGGTATACAGATTTAATAATATCTTTGTTTAATAATATCTTTATTTAATAATATCTTTATTTAATAATATCTTTATTTAATAATATCTTTATTTAATAATATCTTTATTCAGTAGCTTTACAATTATTGGTGAGCCACCATATTTAGATTTTGGAAATATGGTTTTATCCATGTACGACGTATAATAAATTCTATTCTGGCCACCTTCTCCGAAAAACCCTAATTCATTCTCAAACCACGCCCGCACAGTAAACTCGACCATTCTATTACGCCATCTTGACCACGCTCTGAACACACGCATGGTATTTATCACGATGTCTTCCTCACTATATTTTTAATCAAGATATTATACCGCACGCTGTGCACTGACCTTGTAATGCGGGTAGGCTAGACGTGGGAATACGTAAGTTAAATATATATTTAATTTGTACAGGGGTAGAATAAATTATAGAAGTGGTGAATAGAATTACAATAAGTTTTAAAGCATGAATAAATTGTAAAAATACTCTGATTAAAAATGGGCTTCCCAATGTCAATACTATGATGACGATACGTGGGGGTTGTGTTGTGGTCAACTAAGGCAAAACATGACTGTGATATATAATTTAATATTTTGTTCAAATAAATGATCTTATCTTATTTTTCGTCAATTAATTATAGACGAAAAAAAAAACAAAAATTATAGACCATAATCCCCACGTTTGTCACATAAATTGGGGATCGTAATTATGTCGTTATTAGCACACACGAAGGCGGCTGCGTAATTTTTTTGACATAAACCTTTAGTCACCTCTCGAGATTCATGAGACAATTTAAGGGCCTCGCCAGCCTAGCCTATCCTTTGGCATTAACAACCCACCACATTCTGGGACACTTCTAAACATAAACGGAACGTTTTGGTTTACCACCTCCAAGACATTTCATGACGCCAATTTCCTAGGATCAAGACATTTCATGACGCTAATTTCCGACAGTGAAAACACCTTGTACCTATGCGCCTGCACTGGGCGTAAAGCCGCAATCAGTATGCGTGTGTGATACAAGTGTCTGACACAAGTGTCCGACACTTCTCTCGGATTACTGTGACTAAAGTGTGGCTATGACGTGCTCTGTTGGTGAATGAGCATAGGGTTTGAAACAGAGATATTAAGTAATAGCTTGGTTTGTGTGTCACCATTGAGTTATGGTCTTTAGATTAATAGGTACTGGAAACAGTCACTATCATAATAATCATGTCATTTTCTATTAGGACAAATATATGTTGTTAGTAAAATCTGCTCTTCGTTTACGATCAGATTTTTATGATGATAACTATAATGTAATTCACTTTAATTACTGGATTATGTAGGAGGAGATAAATAAAAGTAATAACCCTTGTTGTAACCAGAAACATAGAGAGATATATGTTATCTGTGCCACAGACTATAAACTAAATAGTGTAATCCTATCTGATACTAATCTATGTCCACACATGTTGATGGGGAGGCGGGAAATTTAAATATATTTAACATAATATGAACATTACATATCCGACAAACGCTGCAGAAGTAGGTACTCTTATTGTTCCTTAGCTAGTGTGGTCACCAAGCCTCAATTATGTTCATGTTGTTCGAATATGTACAACATTATCTATCTACTCCCTATATATACTTTACATCTTCCTGTAGGGAATTCAGTAATTGTTCATCAATTATTGGAATCACTGACATACGAGAAAATCCATGTTCTGTACCTAGTCCATGGCCCTCAAATCTCCAATCAGTATACATCCCAAGGGCCGACAACTCCAGGGAGTGTCCCTCCGCTCTCCTGGCGCACTTTACACAAGTGGCGGCGCGTGGTCGATGTGTGACCAGCTTTGTACGACTCTGGCATACTTTTAGAAAATCGATTGTGTGTGAAATCGGGGTGTTGTTGCATGTGGATCAAGGATCTGCGGGAGACTGGTCTTAAAGTGTTGCTTGTGAAATCGTCATACATCACCATTATGTTCTACTCTCACTCTGAGAACTATCTTGATAGAGTAGTCCGAGTGCTCTACTAACAAAAGGCGTTCTGACTAACTCAGGCGCTTGGTGTCGATGGCACTGAAGTATTTGTATTCCAAGGCCTTTCTTATAATTATACACTTATCTACTTGAAATCCATTTTCAGCGCGGTAAATAATAATGAATTATATAGGTATTCAATATCATCTACCGTTCTGAATAGTGAAAGTAAGTACAATAAAAACAAAAGACGGATAGAATACTCTTTATTAGGTACACCATAAACATTACAGATGCAGTCGGGCGGGTCTTATCGCAGTCAGAAGACAGACAGATGCTACAATTACATACAATCAAATTACCATATGTCTACAACACGTACGTACACAGCCTGTCTGTCATAAACACCATTACGTGTAATAACATCGTCATTGTGTTCGCTTACCATAACATTAACATAACGCGCTTCAATCGTGTGTGACCTGTGAACAACCTATAGTAATAGGGTCACTTGGGTTGGTTCTGCGTCCATTTGTAAAGTAAATAACTTCAGTAGCTATTATTTTATGCCATTCCAATATCTTATGGATATTTTGGACATAATTAAATTTTTACTATTTTTCTGTCTTAGTTAGACTAGATCACAACTCCTAATGTACTCATACTGTTTTAAAAACATTTTAAAGGGTATCATTTTGTTTTTGGATATAAATAATTGTTCACACAGTGAGAACCTCCCGGAAAAATAACTATTCATTGTACTCCTTATGCTATGCTCATATTTCTATTATATCTTGTGTACTATCGTACCTTTCACAATAAATGTTCAAACTTTGCCAGTACATTCCCATATTACCATAAATTTTACTTACCTACAACAAAACTATTTGCTTACCTTACTCTCAATTCACCAATAAAGTTGAAATATTGCCGACGGTATACGGACGTGATGCCTACGCCGTAGCGCCGTAGCGCCGTAGCGCCGTAGCTCGTAGCACGCGCTACACATTATTATAACACATTGTTCCCCGGGGTAGGAACCCCGTGTCTATCTTATTATTTTAATTAAGTGAATGTTTTTACTACTATGTTTACTTTAAGGGTAAATATTGTTTTATTATGATCATGTTTCTATGGTTAATAATTAAAGTAAGTAATATATTTGTTAATTAAACTAAGTCGACCCCAAAAATTGTTGGGAAAAGGCAAGTATGATGATAATTTTTGTTATATAAATTGCGCATTTCCAAGGTTACCGTTCATAGTGGATCCTGTCATGTTTATAGCTAAATATTAAAAAATAGTTTTTTCGACTCCCTGTATTCCCGTTGTCCCTGTAAGCCATGTCCCTGAGGAGACAATATAAAGTGTTCTCTACAAATATGGAAACACGTACTTTACAAGCTGGCTGATAATAATAAATCTTTCTTTCTCATTGGATATTTTTGTTTTATGTGAAGAAATATTCGTTTTATGAACCTTTTTAGGGTTCCGTAGCCAAAGGGTAAAAACGGGACCCTATTACTAAAACTCCACTGTCCGTCTGTCTGTCTGTCACTAGACTGTATCTCATGAACCTTGATAGCTAGACGGTTGAAATTTTCACAGATGATGTATTTCTGTTGCCACTATAACAACAAATACTAAAAACGGGATAAAATAAATATTTAAGGGGGCTCTCATACAACGGACGTGATTTTCTGCCGTTTTTTGCTCGATATTAATAACGGCAACAGGTAGACGCTTGAAATATTTACAGAATAGGTACTTAGTTGTATATCCACTTTAAAAATATAAATTAAAATAAAAAAAAAATAAGGGGGGCTCCCATGCAATAAACGTGATTTTTTATATATGTAGTGTTAAATATTGTACGGTGGTACGGAACCCTTCGTGTGAGAGTCCGACTCACACTTGACCGATTTTTATAAAACCTAAAGTAATTGAATTACCATTTCAATCTGCACTGCTACCATAAAATACAAACCAGAATAACTCAATCATGACTTACACGAATTAAACAATCTCGTACTACGGCGTAGCGCTACGAGCTACGAGGCTACAGTGATTGCGTAGCAGCGGGGGTCACAATAGACCGCTTACTGGTAACCGGGAGCGTCTCAGAATCCCAGGGGGTCCCAGTGGGGGGGATATTCACTGAGAAAGGCTAATGACCTGGTAAATGGTAACTTAGCACTGATAAATTGGATCCCTTGGTCGGAAATACGATTTTTGTGATGTAAGGTAGATCAATATTGTGATATTATCGTTGAACGCTTAGTTTGAATCCAAGTTATAGTTAATTTTGTTCTGCGTGTAATAAAACGTACAGAACAGTACGATAAAATGTTTTGGTAAACTAACTTGATATCGTAAAGTGTTTAGAGCTACTCTACAAACATTATTCTGTAAAATGTTTTATATTCTAAAGTCGTTATATTTGCAAATTATGTAACAGTTCAAAACAACACGAAACACAAGTCTATCATTCGTGTTCTATAAACTAGAATTAACTTGACGTCATCACTTACTGTTCACTTCCTGCTCTGCAGGCGCACTACGGCGGCGCCATAAACTGCGGAATTTAAATATGTCATCAACGTACGATAGGTTCACGTTAACGTGCACTAAACTATGAAGAGCTTATGGACGAGTGACATGCGACGCGGTGGTACACGCCGGAGAACGGAGTAGCACGGACGGGTCATAAAAGCAGGTGTATGTTGTGAATGTAAATTAATACTTGGTTAATTTATTCAATTCTCGGCAACTCTCATCCAGCTGCCAATCTACATCTACCAATTCACATTTGGCTATCAATAATCATATATTTGAATCATTCTCTGTATGCCGATTCTGTTACGTCGAGTTTTGAGTTTTCATCACCTCTTCGTCGTGCAAGCATCGTTTTTTGTTTCACCTTGATGTCGACTGCCAAGGGAACAGTTAGAAATAATAATGAAATACAGCTAAAGTGATTGTAATTAAAGTAATTTAGCTTATTCCCCACCTCACTACCAAACGACACTACTATTGCACAGAGATATTTTGGACATTGAGTCAAAAGCACAATTGCCCTGCAGTTGCTACTATCTGTGGTCTACACAGTCACACATCAATATTGAAGAAGATATAATTGGACGCGGTGCTCGATGCTCGCTAATGAATGCAATCAGCCACGTGCTGCTGATGAGTATCTCCGTGTTCACACTATTAATTAGTTATGTCCAATGCTATCTACTGTTAGAATTTTGGAGTACCGAAACATGATACATAAAACTGCTTATTTCCCGTAGTTTATAATCATGACTAGCTTTTTCAGGAGCCACGTGTAAGCAACGAAGGTACCCATAATAAATCAATTTCCACATAATACCCCAGAAGGATGACCCTTTGACTATCTCTCACAGTGTTCACTATCCCTGAATCAACAAGGAAATGCGTCAATAGACTAGAGCAGGGGCTCTCAGCCTAAACTCCGTTTCAAAATGAGTACCTACCGTACAGTCAGTGATGTCACTCGATATACAAAGTCGACGTACACTGTGTGCCGAGCGAGCAGGCCACCGAGTAAACTAATTAGTGTTGCCCTCCTAGTCGTATTATTAAATCTCTTTGTTCCTTCCCTTTGTTCATTATAAAGGGTGGGCCGCTACTGTTTGCACGCGTATGTACGTGATACAATTCAATGGATGGACGTGAATGGGACTGTATGATTAATTGTGTCGGATTCATGGTGAGCACCGAGCTTGTTTTTATTTATGTAGTGAGGTGTTGTCGTTCTTATTAAATTCAAGGTATGATCGCGTCTTCGTATATACATATATCGAATAGTACTTCGTATTGATCGAGTAATAAAAAAAGTAGGGATCATATATAAATAGTACAGTTTATTCGTAGCTATTAAGAGTCGTGTCTTGCCCAGCGGTCACCTTGTTATTATGTAAATACATTCATGATTACGAACACTTTACATAATTAAACAACGAGTGCTAATGTGTATTACAGGCTGTGAAATGTTGCGATGAAAACTTTGTCAAAGTCAAAGTCAAAGTCAAATCATTTATTTCAATTAGGCACACTAAAGGCACTTTTGAACGTCAAAAATTATAGTAAAAACAATTGATTCTAGTCGCCCATATTTGTAAATTATTGTAAATTATTTATTTCCTAAATGCTTGGCAGGATTTCTTCAATAGTATGTCGTCTAATTCTGTACAGAGTCATATTAATTCAGAGTCACGCAGCATGAATGGGCGGCGAAGCTCTGCGGCTAAATAATGGAGCCACTCTCTAAAATGTGTAGCGATGTGGGTCATAGTGTGACCCTGCGCAGCGGGCGCGGCCGCGGTGCTGGCGGCTTGTAATAATGGAGAAGCGTCTAGAAAAACTTATAGAGACAGATGGTCGACTAAAGGAAGAAAGGGAAAATTTGAGCAGTAGCGATGTATAGCCTGGCCACAGCGTTCATGTTTTTTCAATTTGTAGGGCTTACCTAGTAGCATAGAATTTCATTCTGCTGTTCTGTAGATACCTCAGTATGACTTAAATTAATTTATGTTTCAATTATTATGTAATATCTATGTATATCTAATACTAAAAATAACAAAATTAAGTCCTAACTTAACTAAAACTATACAGAAACTAAAATATAGCGTCGAAAAATTCATCCGCATCGCTGTCGACTGGTAATGTTCCCAAGAGACTGGCGGCATTGCCACGTTGTATGGCAATGCTTAGCCATTGGCCAAGGTAAAAGCCAGCCCTTGGGTCACGGGAAGTGTCAACCAGCCGTTTTGAAATTTCTTTAAAAAGACCATGAGCACTCGGACCCCACATGTATCTACTGTGTTTCAAAAATATCTCCAAGGGAATCCGCTGGATGCGAGCAGCGGCGTTGTGCCGATGCCTAGGGAAGCCACCGCCCATTAGTGGTCATCTTCCGCCTACGATAACGACGATATCACTTATATAATTAGCTATGTTACATACAATACCCGCTTCAACTAGCCCCGCACACTTCAGAGCCAGCTAACAACCAGTATAATGATGAAACACGCGCTGTCTAATGCTCCGCGAATGGTGCTCTACAGTTATTGCGCTTGTTGTTACACACCCTGCACGTATACCTCTCTCTGTGTTCCCCTGATTCATGACACTGGATATTTCTTTGAAACAACAGTTATTACTTTAATACTACTGTTAGGTACGTGGTGCCAAATACGCCAGTTCGATTTTCTACCAGCCAGTAATACGGAACTTGATAACGATCATAATCGATTGCGACTTATGATCACAGTAACATTTTACTGTGATCTTAAATTGCAATCGATATTAACTAATAGCTAATATTTTATCCCGATGTCGTCTCATAATAGACCTCTCTATTATATACCCCTCTATACGGTAAATGCCCCAATTCCCTTATTTTTAAGAACGTTCGCATTCTAATCTCGGCCGCAATCTGTCAAAAGTACAATCAATTTACATACATTGTTGACAAGTTTTTGACATTGATTGCCGCTGAGATGAGATTGCAACTTGAATTTGAGCGTTTTTTAAGTGCAAGAATTTGCTTTCTGGTAAATTCTACCTGTATTAAATTTTCAAACAAGAAATAGAATTTCAATAATTTGAAGCTTTCCGAAATCAAAGATTAGTTATTTAATTTAGTCGCTAATTATTTGTGCCGACATCGTACCATCTTATTTAATATTAACAAAGGCTTAGACACGAAGGGATGTCAAAATATTTACCCCACAGTAAGTTTAACTGTGAAATTAAATTCTTCTCATCTTATCATTATTCCATTGGGCTTCTAATCAAAGCTAGTCTAGCTAGGCGTTACAATAAACTCGCTCTGGGGATAGAGAAAATTGCTACGCTTTGTCTAAAGGATAGAAGTACGTTGTGAGTTGTGACCAGTGTAAAGAGACTTGAAACAATATCTTCACTGCAGTGAACTATTGATCGCTGCGTTACTATGTACCAACTGTTCACTCTCTCACAGAATTACAATACCTGGCTGTTGTTAATTGCTAGTTGTTGTCTAGTAAGTAAATTGGCAATTCTTCTTAGTGTGTCGATGGCAGAGTAACACATAAAATATATATATTTTTTAATTTGTTTGCCCCAAAGTTGGCACTCGTAGCTAAGTATCCCATACACACACATACTCTTACTTCCATTTTATTATCGATGGCGTTTAACAAAAATATAATTCTACATAATATGTTTTTACGACTGCATTGAGTAATTGTATTGTTCTTTTAACCAACCGTTTAACTTTTCAATTAGGTTTCTGCTTATGCTTCTAAACTAAAACTCCGCAATCATATATTAGCCAAGGCAGAAGACAGTTGATGTATCTAGGTAAGTCATAAAGAATCGGGGCGTAGTCCAAACCAAATCGCCCTACATAGGTGCCAAAATGCAAGTGTATCTTACACTTATATTTTGGGACCTATGTAGGACCTCACCTATATTTAACTGTAAAAGCCGCCCATTTCCCTAGTTAAAAAATAATAGCTCATAGTTATTAAAGCAATTTGCTCACAAATAACCGGCTATAACTGTATATTTGGTACAAAGACAGGTAATTGCTTCAGTAATTAAATTAACTTCATGACTCTGTACTTCCTGCCCTTTCACGAAGCTTTCAATGTAATTAGTGTATTTGTATTGTTGTTGCGAGCGAAAAGTGTTTAATCATCTTTTCATCATATTATTATTATTTCTTATTGAATTCTGGCCGGCTGCGGAGGTAGACAGATATTTTCATGGCGTTTGACGTGAATGACTGAATTTATGTTAAAATTTTGCGTTTTTCACACCGTTTTGCACAGGGTTATTTTATTAAACTTTCTGCCTGCCTGTTAATTAATTTTATGACGGGTTTTCTTTTTTCCTTACAAATAACTATAATCAGATACCTACTGTGCTTGAATGCAAAAATGTCTTGTAGAAAACATCCATGAGTCCACTCTTCATTGCCAACAAATGAAGCCAAAGCGTGCACATAATATTATAAGCTAAAAATCCACCACTAAACGGAATAATATCCACAGCCACATCTAAAAGCCTCCATACCCAAGGTATCGAAGGCTTCAATCACGACTCTGCTTCCGGTCCCGATACGTCAGTGTAGTGACGTCATGACTGAATGCCGCTCTTACTTCATGTATGTAGCGTCTAATTGTTGTCTGAAGCTTTCAGTAAGTAATTAGAGACGGTTTCCTCAGTCTACCCTCATTGTTTATACTCGTATACATATAATACAGGCTGTCTATACGATATGAATTCATTTGTAAATTTTTGTACTCAATGCCTTTGCCTTGTACCTTTTATGCTTTATAAAGTCTAATACTTAAATAAATACACTATATGGAGGATTATAAGGACAACTACAGTTTAATGAACAGTTTATTCGATCAAACAGCAGTGTTGGTATAGGTTTGTTCAAAGACGTTCGCACAGCTAAAAACCATTTTGAACGTATATGATTCCTTACCAGACACTAAAAGCCAATGGATTGAATGCTACAATAGTTTGTATTATCATTGTTTACAGGTCCATAAAAAGAAAAGTGTTAATATACGAGGACGGAAGCCAGTCATATAAATTAGCATAACAATGTTACCTGAACAAAATGGCGGCCACATTTCATCCTAATAGCTTCCACAATAGTCGCATAAAACGGCAGCTCATTCTACTTTTCGTTTTCTCCGTTCATTATTCAAAGTTGATGAATTTTAAAAATCGACAAAGCAAAGGTAATAAAAGGGAGGTTGTAAATTCGGGTGCCGGCCGCGAGCGGTGCGCGCCGCGGAGCCGTGCGACACCACGCGGAGCCGTGCGATACCGTGCGGTAAACGGACTGGATTTTTATTAATCACTCTTTTGCCCGCGGCTTCGCCCACGTGGCAGTCAGATATGTCCCACGGGAACATAGTACCGGGATAAAAAGTATTCTATGTCCTATCCGTTAAAACGTGCACAGGTAACAGAGATAGACAGAGTTACTTTCGCATTTATAGTGTTCTCTATTTAATTTACTCAGTTACCAGTTATTACATCTCTTTCTTAATATCAGCTCCCATTGTTCTTCAAATAACTACTACAGTGAACTGTAATTCAAAAGTAATAGTTATAACTGTAAGGCTTGGTAGACGGATTGATATTCACAGTTTGTTATTATTAGCGTTGGTCATTTAACTTGGTCTAAGAGATTAGCAGATACAAGCCCTGTATAGTAAATGCAGGCTTAGGTATACCGTATAAACAAGTTTAATCAAATACATTTCCACTAAACATTTCATAATGCCCTGAATGTTACACTAGGTATCACTGTGGTTGGTGCCTGTCCGGTTAGTCTTGAGATGACTCGTGGTTGGACCGCGTGAATGCGTGGTTTTGCGGATACGCTAAAATATGACACCGTGCGATGAGATGCGGTAGTAGCTGCGACGGTTGTGGCTATGTATTCAATATTTTTACAGATTATAATTTTGTGACAAATCTAAATAGTGTTCATGTATCGTTCGTCCTATGCTAATGTGTTGTTAATGTAAATAACGATGTAAAATTATGTAAATAATTTATTCCTCGTTTGTAGGAGCTCAGAAGACATCGTATTTTTTTTATTATTCTTCATTGTAAAAAAGTGAAACATACAGGAATGGTGTCATAAACATGTCCCTTGGCTCCAAAACTAGTTTTGTACCTGTGACTTGGGAGTCAATCTACTTATAGTGTTTCTTTTATAATAAACCTTATCAACATAAGTTAGAACGATAAAACATTAATAAGGTTTAGGGTAGACAAGTTCATGCTCCGGTCACAAACCGGAACAGTCTCGTGGAACGATAGCAATAACTGTTTATGTGCCGTTTGTGCCAAATTACCATATTTATTATATCTATACTCTGAAATAGGGAAAGAAGTGGTCTAGTAAAAAGGGCAGTACCTAGCAACACTAAGGTTGTAACGATGATTTACCTACAGCAGTTTTAGATTATGTAAATAGACAAACATACTTTATTACAGTTTTTAGTAAAGAATTATAACAGCTAAAATATCAATCGTAAAAGTAACGAACGCCGCTGAGAATACAGGCGGTTCTGATAAGTCCACTCTCGTTTCTTTAATACTAGTAGCGCCTCGCGGTTTCACCTGCATAAGTGTCGATCCCTTGGGAATATTTGGATAAAAACTACCCTATGTTCTTTCCCGGGATTCAAACTACAAATCTCTATACCAAATTTCATCTATATCGGTTCAGTGGTTTAAGCGTGAAGAGGGAACAGACAAACAGACACACTGTCTAACGTCGCACTACTGTCTGAACTTACCCTAAGTCTAGACAACAGAAGAAAATTAAGTCATAAGCCTCGAATAAGTCCGTACTGCATTCTCCAAAAATTCGGTAACAAATAGAAAAATGGTGGCATTTTAAATCTAACAAGTGCCTAAGTATTTTTCATAAGCCAGAATGGAAAGAGAATACCGAAATCACCGCGCTGGGGCTGGCAAATAGATTGGTGATTAGGGCAAAAGAGATACACCTAATGTCAAAGAGCAGCCGTATGCAAAATACGCGCTTTGACGTGGATTTGCGGACACCAGCCCGTTTTACCAATACTGAAAGGCAGGAGCCAGTCTAATTTTCCCAGAACAACGTCTCCAAAGAGCATCAATCCATACCCAAAAGCATCAACGGCAGTCAATACCTCATTAAGAAAGTGATCATATCACTCACGCCCTTACACCAGCGCCATAAACGCTGTGTCTGACGCATGCGCGCTGCGGCGCCAATATAAATTAATTAGCGGTAATGAGCGCGCCACATTCACGCTTTATGGCGAATAAATTCTTGTTTAGGGGCTCCTCCTTTTATTAATGTGGCACATTGTTTTTTGACAGGCTTTTATAGCGTGTTCATTTTATTGTGGGATTTTCTTTTTATGTTATTAGGTGTTAGAGCGCGCTTTCTGATCGTGGAATAAACCTCGTTTATTTGCGCTTTTTTAACATCTCATGTTAAGATATCTTGGTTAGGTAGCTATTATGTGGCCCACGTCTTATAATAATATTTACGGGGCCAACGAACCTACACTTCACTAAATTAAAGTAAGAATTACTGAGAAATACCTATATATCTATGATGCACACGATAGGTACACAGAGCACAATTTTTGATCAAGAGTAGGCTATTAAGGGTTTCTGTGTAATTCATCACGCAATAAGCTCACGATGGATAGGTTTACTCCCAGCAGCAGTATCAATTGGGATGTCCATTCAGAACGACTTTAACAGAGAAAATGATGAGATGGTTAGAGAAGTACTATCATGTATCGCATTAAGAAACGGTTGAATTCACATCTTAAAATGCTAAAGCGTCATTCTATCTATTCCAGATGGACCTATAAGCATTTTTCGCAACAAAAAAGCCTTTGAAGCGGTCCCTTGACGCATAACTTGGAGTCGCAGGCCCCATTTACGTGCAAATCGTCACTTTGTTCGCTCGTTCGGCGTAAAAATGGCGTCATCTTTTAACATCATACACCTTTGTCACATGCTATACTATAAACCTACGTGGAATAGATAAGCTTAATATAGACATAGGGAAGAAAGCAATGAGTTTTAAAGAGTACCTATCTCTTTTACAAACCGCTTTTCTGAATGTAACCTTGGATTTGCATGTTAGGACGGGTAGTCTTCAGGACCTGCCAATTATGTACAGGTAAGTAGGAACAAATTAGGCATTAAGAATCAATGTTGCCTTTTCATTCAATAAATATTTTATTCTCCTAGTAATTCAGCTAACAGCATTATCTTAACACAAAAACTTAACCTTTAACATAAATCTGCCCTGCAGTAAAGTACCTCAAATAAAACACAATAACTCGTACAACAAACATCTCTTTGTACTAAGCTTCATAAAGAGCCGGGGTTGGCAAGCAAAGTTTTTGTAAATAAGCTGAAACAAAAGCAACCCGGCGACCACCCGCGCCCCGCCCTGCGCCCCCGGCGCCCCCAGCGCCTAGTAGTAGGCTCGGCTTCAAATGTAATAACGAATCCTGATTATTATAATAAGTTCTACAGAAAATATTCAGGTGATGGATAACTTATTTGCTTTATAATATTACATTTTTTGTTTGAGAGAAAGCTGCTGATTTATCTAGCTAGCTACTTAAGCCGTACATTGGCTAAGAAATGTCAGCATAAAGGAAGGGGCCCGCCAGGGCCGAAGCCTGCCGGGGTAGCGGGATCGTCCGAAAGGGTTACCGCTGCCCCGGAACATAAAGGGCTAAGGAAGGAACACGGGTGGGTTTTAGTCAGTAAGAGTCTGACACTCCCTTCCGCTCCACCCAGAGCGGGAGGAGTCATTAGATGATTTCCCATCCAAAAAAAAAAAAAAAAGCCGTACATTGGCCAAGCTTTGATACCTAACGTAAGATTAACGATACGTTCAATTAGCTCAAGTACCCAGGTAATATACAAATTACTTCATCTTTTTTTCATAAAAATATAACCCAAAAACAGGAAAACATCTCGTGACTTTATTAAATTTCGTCGAGCTTTTCCCTTCAAAATGCATTAAAGTTGGCAAAGCTACTTCACACCCCGGGGAAGAACCGTAGTTACATAATACTACATAACCATAACATATAATACATGTAGGTAACTATCATTATTTTGTCCGCAGTACCTCGCTGCGGGTTTCCTGAACTTTCTGAACGCGCTCAAACTGACACGTGACACTTTGAGACAGTTATGGAGATTATTAGCTCTTATGACGGCAGATTATTTGGACAGATTTTATCCACACACGAAAACTCTATCACCATTAAGATTTAAGGTAATCTTTCAGATAAACCTTTAATTTATTCGTCTTCATCATTTATCTGGAACGAAAGTCAACGCAGAGGATCTGATGCGATACAAGGATGGTGAAATAATTACGAATTAGTTATGAAATAATTTAGTTATAAACCAAAATAATAGCTCATTTAATTAGTCTCTATTGAGACGCGAGCTTGATTTAATTCTGGAAGTTTTTATTAAGAGCTCTATTAAAGATAGTTCTCTACATTTTCTTAACGTTCATCTTAATAAAATATCGTAAATGTTCCGTACTAAACATTCCGCAGAACATTTTTATTAGTGCAAAGGAAAGATGTTACCTATACTCTTAAATAATACCTTAGTCGTGTTTTACGAGACTTACCGGTCGGCAAGGGCACCTCCACTCATATAATGTACACTTTTAGGAGATTATTAGGTTTATAATATTTATAAGTTTGACGGCGCAGAAAGTGGCGCCGTCTAGTTCTGTTACGAGGAAACGAGAAACCACTTGAGGAGGTCGTATAAGAGTGACACTGGCTGGCTGATTACTGTTACTCTAGCAGAGCATCGCATCGGTGGTTACGTGGCAGTTGTCTTCTGATGACAGAAGATTTATCAGGAAGTCGCTGTTGTACGAACGAACGAACAACTTTATTCCGGCACAATCCTCATGATATTGAAGCTGATAAACAACTTATACGGTAACTACTTCTGGTAAAGGCTATTCGCGTCGTTAAATTTATATTGTAATTAACTGAGAAATACTGGCGCGATTCCTTGGCGTTGTTTTTAACTGAAAAAGAGAAATGGAAATCTAGGGGGGAGACCTGGCCACATTTTTGGGAATTGGGACATTATAGGTTGACTAACAGTAAATAATAAGGTCGTGTTCAAAAAAGGCAAATTATTAATCATCATGTCAAGTATATTTTTTTACTCTTTTTTTTAAACTAAATTCTGTTCGGCCAGTATTTAAGTCCATCTGCAATATACAATAATTTATTGGTGGCACGGGGAGAGGTCACCAGTTTGTTCTGTATACCTACGTCAGCACTGCAGGAGGCCAAGGACGGCCCACCCGCATCCCGGCCTGGACGCAGCTGCGGAACTGTACATCTTTACTTGTATGCTACAATTTAGGTACAGCTGTAATAATCAAAGACACATTTATCTAAAAGTTTTAATAAAAGAGTTTCTTAGCATATTTCTTCATTGGACATCTTACACTATTATTGTTAACTTGGGGAGAGAGAGAAAAATCACGTTGCGTTTTGTTATCCTTTACCTACCCAAGTAAAAACCACTAATAAAGAATTCCTAGAAGATGATAAATTATTTAAGTAAACTTTTATAGGTAAAAAAAGACGTAAGTTGATGGTGCGTTTTATAGGTTCCTGCAAGAATAATATTGCTGCCTAATTTTTATTAAACGAGTAAGTATATTTCTGATCGGAAGCACCTGTAAGTAATGACGCTGTGTTGCAGATGCAAGTCAAGGTCGCGGCTATCGCATCTCGTCCCGGTTACAGCTCCGCTCGATATACAGCATTACTGCTATTACACGTAACATCTCACACTCACGATTAAGGAACCACTTCCTCGGCAATGTTTTTCCGGTACATGAATAGGTAATGCCTCTTGCTGCGGGCAGCTTTGTCCGGTAGGTAATTACCTATTTTTCTGATTTATTCCGGTCTGATCCCCTAACCCCCCCTCCTCCACCCCCTCGATCCCCTCCTAATTTGTCTTCTGTTTTAAACTTTGTCTTATCCACTATAAGCTTTCTCATTCCGGTTTGATCCAGTTTTCTCTCGTCATCGCACAAGATTTTGACGACAATATCAGCTAGTACATTTGGTAGAAGGATTGACCACAATTTAGTCACTACTGAATGTGCCTGATGGATGTACCTAAACTAGTATAGTCATACGTATCGCATTATTTAGTTTCCTCAGAAAGATGTTTGCATCACGAGTGGAAAGACGTTGCAGATCTGGAGACTGAGCGGTTATTTATCATTATCAAGAAGGTAATGCGACAGTAAGTTGAAACCTATTTAGGTAATAAGTAAACAAAATCTGAATTTTCAGCGGTCGTTGTTTACGGGCGTGTCTGCATGAGAAATTATCCGTAAATACAAATTACTGCGCTGCAATTATGGGTCAAGGGCGGGTCTCCCGCGCGGTGCGGGACAGGGGGGTTTAGCGCTCCCCGCGTCCCGCCCCCCGCAGCCCGGCTCAATATTACAGCGATACTTCAGCTCATTCATACCTGCGTAATGTACAGTCACTCGTTATGAATTAATGTCGTCTCGTATCGACGCGCGAGAATAGCTCACGTCGTGAGATTAGCTAGTCAAGGTTGGCTGGAGCTGCGGGCTGGATGCCGGCTTCACTTAAGTATGTTCTCTTGTGGAGGCTATTTTAATCGCTTACCTGATGTCTATGCTTTATACCTTTTAGTACCTATCTAATTATTTTGAGTTGTGTAGGTATATGTAGTCCACGATAATCCAATCTCATCTTTCTGGATCCAATCTTCTTTTTTCCAAGCTTTGTCGTAACACTTTACAACCTCGTTGACAAGTTATGGCTTTTATTTTAATAAATTATACTAGGTATCTAAGATTATGACGGTTAGTCTACTACATAATAATATGCCACAAGAAGAAAATATTAGATACATTACTATTATTAGAATCTAAAATTGGCGTTAAAATCATTTTATCTTTCAATACTTACATAAATATAAAACAAAGTCGGGTTAGTTACACCATTTATAACTCAAGAACGGCTGGAGGTATTTTTATGATCTTAGATTTATTAGATTTGTCTCCGTCTCGAATAGCCGAATAACTATAAAAACATGGGAAACATTTACGAAAAAAAAAGATAATTCATTTTCTTACACATTTTGTATGGAACGACTTTTTTGATGATATCTCGCATAAAACACGCGCCTTGATAGTGTCGTTAATTGTAAATGACACTACTGCTACTGGTAGTGCGGCTGGTAGTGTCCTTCCCAAAACATGTTTTTTTTTTAAAAGACTGCAAATCTATAATTTACGGCTTGAAACAACACATATACAATAGACGAGTAAACCTACGAACTAAGGCTATTTATATCTACCGATGACGTATGACCATGTGAGTATTGCGTATTGTTGCAGGCAACAGGCACCGGCGACCCGGCGACCAAGGACGTGGGCTGCGGCGTCCCGGGTAGGCCGGCTGGGCAATGTTATAAAGGTACGCTTGACTGAGATATTAGTTGTATTATATAGCAAAGAACATATCTTGTACTCACACAACACGTTTAATTTTTGTCTATGATTCAGTCATCTATCTACAGTTCCATACATTACCTGTGAAAGCTGTTATTTGCAAGAGCACAAATCCGGACGAATAAAGAAACAACTCAGTCAAGCTCATGATGTAACATCTTGTAGCAATTCTTTAGGGAGTCGGAGTTCGCAACAGGTCTTCAAACTCTATAAAAGAAAATAAAGGCACGCCAATTATGTAAGTAAGTATTCTTGCAGAAGATGACATCAAGAACAATTTCTGCGGCTCCTGCGCCGATCAGCATCAACGCATTGGACTAGTCGTATTCCTTATACTTACGCACATATATACTTAGAATTTAATTAAGTACTTATGTTTTAAATATATTAACGACAGTATCAGACATTCACACAGACATTTCACAGCCTTTCGCCTGTTGCTAGGGCTGCCTCGACAGGCAGCCCTACCAACCATAAATCCACGTTATGTCGAGGGTACGCGGTGCCCTAACACAATTACTACCATCCTTGGCAAAATTATTCGGAAACTCAAATAGCTCTCCTTAAAAAGGAGTGTCAGTTGAGCTTCCATCTCCTAATAGGACGAAAATGTTAGGGACTAACAGACATGCTTATCTTTTCATTTTCATGTTGACTTACGCTTTTTGCGATTGACGGATAAGGAAAATGTTTTCAGCCATCTCCTTGACATAATCCCATTATTTTCATTATGTCTGCCTATAACAGTTGAACATGAGCCTCAACAGGAAGTGCCATAATCACCACGATTATCATACATAGCAGCTCTTGTCTCAACAGCCATTTTATACATGCAAACATACATACATTGACTCACGCCTTTTTCCATAGGCAGAAACTATAGACCGCCACCTACTACGATCCTTACATTCTCTTTTGGCCTCGTTTATGTTCCATCTAGTTCTCTCATATTTTGACTAAGTACTACAAAAACAAGATTTTGGTCTTATTTCCTCATACACAAGATCCACATTATTTTCTAAATGAATAGCCGCTGATTCATGAGATTACTGTTGACTATTTCCCGATAAGATGAAACACTGCATATATCTACTAAAAAATCTGAACCAATAATCCAATCACTCAATAAACTCTCCCTAATTTCTAGGAGGTTGGAGCGATAACTGTGTCGTTAGCTGCAGCTGCACCGGCCAAGGACAGCATCCTCGCCGATCGATACGTCAGCGGCGAACACTACACGAATGTTGGAAGGTGGGAACTGAGTTGTAGAGTGAGGGCTACGTTTGTGAGGTGAAGATAGCGTGTTTTTTTGCCATGAACCTTTATTTTATGTTCATAGATGAAAAATTGTGATTAGAAAATAAGTAGTAATACGGGAGCTACGTCTGCCAATAAACTACTTTGCAGTTTGGCAGAGGTAATTATGTATTCTTAAAATGATTACCTATGTCTTCGATTAAAAACTTTTTATTTAATAAAAGAAAATATGCTGGGAACGGTAGTATGGTAAGCTAGGCAATGAATACATAATGTAAATGGATGTAGTTTTGAACAAATGGATGCTTAATTTTATAGATTTGTCTTTGCTACGGAAATCGACGTCCATGCATATAGTCTAACGTAATTTCTTGTGAAAAGACGTCTCCTATTCTTCAATTAGATCATTTACTTACATCCTCTTTTTATAGTCTATAAATTACCTAAAATACTGCATAATAGTGTTTATTTCTTCTCAAGGTAAATAGTCCGGTCCTTAGGTTATAATCCTGATGATAGCCGGAAAAGTACCAAGGCAATAATAACTTTTACAAAAGTACACACCTAACTGAGTATAAATGACTCTATTAATAAAACACTCAAGTATTCTATAAAAAACATTCAGTAGGTACTTTTACTTACTTATTCGCGTAGGGAAAAATATTTTTTTTCTTCGGAACTTTTTTCATTGATATTTATTTCCTCTGCGAAGAAGATCTCATCCAAATTGAGATGAATGTATGGAGACATTACTGGAATCTGAATCATTGGAAGACTGGCGTCCTTATGTAAGGCCTCTTACGAGGAATGTGCCACAAAAAGGTTCTCATCACAGTTGGAACAAAAAATTCAGAGGACTTTTTATTTTGTGAGATTGTTGTTCGTTTTAATTTTATCGGTTTTTGTAACAGATTGGTACCTAGATGGTAATATTTCTAGTGGGGTTTTTAGTAATTATCAGGTTCGTTTTCACAATAACAGGAACAGACAACAAATTTCTATAATTTATTGTACCATTGTACCGACTACAGACAAACATTGAAAATAAATACGTAACTTAAGTAGATGGTATTATCATATTCTTTAAATGGCGGAGAGGCTGGGTTTAGGATTAGCATACCTACTATTGGCTTCCTAAAAGTCTCCAAAGTAGACAACAGTTTGAATACTATTAAGATAATCTAATTTAAATAAACTATCATATAGAACGCATAATAGCACACTAACACTCCACCGGTGTTGACAGGCCTCGCGAGCACGCTGACGCTCGGAGCCATTAATAAAGTGTTTCCTTCCGTCGCGACGTTTACTGCGAGCTGCGCCGTGACTAGCCGTGACAATGTCGTGACACGCCGCAACAATCAGCGGCTGCGTGGCTGATGTTCTTTCTTTATGGTATTTTTAAATACGGATTAACAGTTTGCCTATCTTGATCAATAATAAGCATACTGATTCTTCCGGAAAGTAGTGCTTTTAGAGTGTCCCAATTTGTGCATATCTTACTAAGTATGTCTATAGGTCTTGGGACTCTCGAAAAGCGGTCGTTTGATAATCTCAAGTTAGCCAGTCTGTCAATAGGACTTACCGACAATAACTTCCGTCTTCTGCAGTAGTTTTTCCAAGGGTGACCAATTTTATCTCAAACCGTGTCAAAACTGGAGGGTAGTTTTGAAACTACCCTCCACAGCAACGATTAAAATATTGAAACCAAGGAACTAATCTACCCTATCCAGCCATCAGTACAACATGAGATCATAAAACATGAACACATAAAACGAAACACAAAGGTATGACGTATCGCCCCTGACCCTCATCAGACACACGCCGAAGCAAATTGAAAACGGAACATTTAGATCCCATCGCACTCGCTGATGCCTATAAAGGTAAACCAATTTTACCGCGGGGAGGGGGGATAACGCTGTCCTTTTCACCCCCCACCCCCGTGCCACGTGGTGGAGGGGATGTGGCCCGACATTGACCCGCACTGCGCCGTGCCGCCTGCACAGGTGCGTCATTCATGTACCCCCCTCCACCGCCCCACAGCCTGCATAGCGGGTACAAGTCGCAATGGCTTGTTTCCGGATCAAACTATTGTAAACTGCTTTGTATTGACGGGAAATTGATATTTGCGCGAAAATTCTTGGTAAACCTTTATGAAGTTTGTAGTTGTATGGTCTCAACGAAAACAACATTGATAACGAGGTTACCACGTTTCTAGTAAAATACACCACAAGCTACCTCATGAATTTTCAGTCCAGGCTAAGTCCAGAAGGTATCTACTTAATGCAAACACACCTAAGTTTTTATCCCCTACTTAAAACTGCTTGGTAAACTCTGTCGGTACAAAACTCTGTTATGTAGCCCCTTTCGGTGTAAAGTAGTGCTGGCTTAGATATTACGGAGTAAATGGTCCCTTCGAGACCTCTCGCCCCAAAGTAGCTCGCAGGTACCAACGTTATCTCGGGAAAATGGAGGCTGCGGCGCAGGTACCTATGAGGAATAGCAGGGAATTTTCGTCTTTGTTACTATATTGGGGTAAATATCTGAATAGAAATAGGAAATAATATTAGGGTGTGTATTATTTTAGAGCTTATATCCTAGGCGAGGGCGATATTAGCCCCAAAAAGTAGCAGAGACCTTGATTTGCGGACCCAAGTGTCTCTTTTTATGATAGGTACCAGGAAAGATAAAGGGCTCGACGGGGTGACGTCATAACAGTAGGAACTGTACTACACTACAAATAAAATTATACTGGTGGGAAGTACCACCCTTGTAGTATACGTTAGTCATAGCTTTTTATGTTCGTAGTAGGTACTCGTGGACATAAATAGAACTTTATTAATTCCAATTTTCAACAACATTGCTAAAACTGTATTTTACTTCACGAGCAGCCCATTGAAATTGAAAATAATTTAAATTGAAAGTTATGAGCACGCTAGTGTAATGTCAAGGTGTGCCGTGGCTGAACAGCTTGGAACCAATTGGCACGGTTCAGGCAATCAGACATGCTCCATCAGCCGAATATGATCCGCTAAAACGAGGGTTGCTAGGGAAAAGTAAGTATTTTTGCTAATCTATGCATACATATTAAAGTCTATCTTCGTGTCTATGCAACCTATTTTGATATGGTTTTCATCATCATTTACAGAAGTTATTCCGGAATGTTTCATTAATATTAAACTTACATAATTTCTTCAAAGACATTTAAATTAGTGTTTACCTTAAATCTCTATACATAAGAAACAAGAAACCATAATATTTAATCAAGTAAACAACCGCGCGAAGCAGGGGCGCGTCGCTAGTAGGATAACGTTGCTTACTGTTAAAAGAGGTTCAAACTTAAAAAAATATATAGTGAAGCATACGCTAGTCATCACCTAACGATTATATAAAGAGGGGTATTATTGAGAGAACAAAGGGTGTGGCTGACAGGTGATTTTTGTCCAGAAACATCTGCAAATCTCTACAAACCATGGCAACCCCGTTCAGGTGTTAAGCTAAGGTTGTGTCCTTGCCTGGGCGCAGTGTCACCCGGTGCTAATCCGCGGCCCGCGACGTCGCCGCCGCCGCCGCCCAACGCCCGCGCTCCCTGCGCCCCTGAGGCCCGCCCTGCGCCCAAAGGTTCTGACACCGCCCGGACTGGTGTTATTATTTTTTATAATGTTCTGAAAATAACATGGTTACGTAATTTGCAGTTATTTGCATGACAGCAAAGCTTATAGAGAGGTAAATCTAAATAGGTATAACTAAAGAACTAAATAGGTATAACTTTTTCGACGCTATATTTTAGTTTCTGTATAGTTTTAGTTAAGTTAGGATTTTTAGGATTTAATTTTGTTATTTTTAGTATTAATTCAATTTTTGTTAGCTTTTTAAACTATTTAAATAAAATTAGATTATTTACTAAAGAATAAATACAGACTGGCGAATTCATTGTACCTTTTTTTAGACGGCGCTGTACACAGGTCATTAGAAATGATTTGTACCAATCGAAGACACGTAGGAGTATTAAAACAGAAATTTAATCATTATTTATTTTTCTCTCTTCATTAATGAGGTGAAATGGGGACAACGGGAATGGACGATTTATTCAGTCGGGGTAAGTAGGTATGGTTCAGTCCTAACGACTTGGATGCACCGATTATTATTATTTTATTCAGACTCATAGCCGCTTTTACTGATAACTTAAAAAAAAGTTAATGGGAGATCCCGAAGAGAATTACAGCCCGTTTGTGGTCTTGAGTTGCTGTGAAATGGTTGGCTTGAAATGACAAAAACAGCACCGGTGTGACCTACTTTAGACCCCGATGCCCTTCTGTAGGTTGTGACAACCGCAGGGGTCCGGGGGATCTTCCCACATACCTACTCTTGTCAGTAGGTATCAAATACAAACAACGTAAGTACCTGCTTTTCTGATAGTTCCTGCACAATCAAATCAATTTATTATTTCTAGAAGTCAGTCCTCCATTGCCCGGCGACATGGTAGGCCTTGCAGACGCGCCCAGGCCTCGGAAGCAGTTATTTTATAAATGTCAATCAAACGGCCGTAACGTTCTCATATTCCGCTAACTGAGCCCGCGTGTGGGGTTCCGTAGTATTCTGTACTCGTTCTAATTACCGACCATTAGCCACGCCAATTTTTTTTTAATAGCTATCAATAGCTATCGGGTAAGAACAAAACGACCTACAAAGACATTGTTCGTCTTTGCATCGAATCAACAAAGTTTAAGACCTCTAAGTACAAATAGGTACAGCCAGTTACAAAAAGATGTGCATCGACAAGAATTTATTTGATTGTCTATAATTTGTGTTCCATTTAACTGTAGATATCAATGTGTAACTACAATTAAGTAGGTAGGTACCGAACGTGTAATATGTTTTGTGACTACATTGTGATACAATATTATGGAAGAAAGATTGTACACGATTATTAATGAAAAATGTAGGTAACGTACTTACTTTTCTTAAACATCCCCAGAGAGACTTTAAAGTACTTAGGTACCTACATAAATAGATAGAGCTAGGATCGTTTATCAGGAGGTATTATTACTAACTGAGTTGTTTCATTCATTTTATTTTTTAGAAGAAACCTTTTCTCTTGAAAGTAGCAGTACCTACCTACCTATTATACTTCAAGATCGACAAGCATCCAGGCTTCTTCATGTTTTTTGTGTCAAGAGAATGGACAACAGCATCCTCTCAGTCGACCAAAGAGTTCATGTAAAAAATTTGGATGGCAACATAATCGTGGAATGCTAATTGTGCTGATTAGCATAGGTACCTATTACCTATTAGTAATAGCAGGTTACGGAGGAAAAGAGACTCAGTAATGATCATGAATTGGTGGCTCGGTGTCGCTTTTTCAGCTGTGGTATCTAAGTATTAGGTAATTGATGAAGTTATAAGTACTTAGGTAGGACCTACAGAAACTACCTGCCTTCATCATAATTCGCTACACTAGATACCTAGGGAGGTAGGTAATTACCTATAACTGTAGCTGATAGTTCGTCTTCGTATCAGTTCGACTATTTCGGGTTAACCTTCCCCCGCCAGGCCGCCACCTCAGCTGACGTGGGTCAGCTATCGATCAATGCCTCTTCAGTCTTGATTAAGACATTCTTTTTATTGACTTGGGAGCCTTGGCTGTCTATGTAAACTTAGATGTTTGGTAAACATTCGTGGAGGTCAAATGTATAATAACTTACTTGAATGCACATAAACGGTATATATGTACCTACCTACATAATTTTACGACGTGTTAATGTCAATATGTGGGAGATCAAAGGTCCTATTCCGTATGTTCTATCTAACAGACAGAATTTATCACCGTTGATTTGTATCGAACGTTAGCCAAATTGAAAGTGTAGCCTACTTCCTACATACCTAATTACCTATTAACGATAGGTAGTTATTATTTACCTAGCAACAAACACACAACATTAATACCTAGGTACAAAAAATATCCTAGGCCTTAACACTTTAGCCCAACCGCTTCGTAGCGTTAGTTTGGCATTCGTTACCGTTACGAACATGGAGCATGGAACTCTAAAATATAATTTTTAAGCTATATAATAATAATATATAGCAGATTATGATACTTTAATTCGGCAAGGGCCTAGTCAGGAGTTCAGCTAGAGCCGGCTTTAGTAAAACATATTACCTACCGATTTCAAAAATCATGATTGGGTACTTTACGTGCATCGGAAGTTAACAGCCATAGTTCATCATAGCCCATAAATATAGTCCACTGAACTAGTTAGGTTCATCAGCGATCGATATTACGGCATCGAAATATTCATGTGGACTTAATATTCAGCACACATTCGGTATAGCGAGCTTGGCACACCACCAGTTTTATATCTGCAGCAGATAGTGATCTAGTTTGCCATCATTATGGCGTGGCTAGTAAGTGTACGAATAAAAGGCTCACTCTTGACAATACATACAATGCTCTAAAGAATGTTGGTAAGTATGTAGGTACTTACCTTACCGTCTGTTCGAAAAGTAGGTAGGTATGGTACCTATTTGGCGGCGCTTGGGGATGGGGATGATGATTAAATTGTAAAATCATCGACGAAAGTTGAGAATATAAAGTAAACCTCAATTGTAAAATTAATTTAAAAAAAACAAGAGTTGTGCCGACCCTTTGTCTGGGGAAAATGGAGGGTTATGTCGGACTCCTAACTCCTAGCGACTAAAACCCCACTGTTCCTACCACCTACTACCATGAGTTCGAGGCTCGGGAGATACTTAAGTAGGTACATTCGCGCGCATCACATAAGGTGCGGCCAATACCGCACATCATCCCATAAAGGTATTATGATGGGATAAAGCACTCATTCAAACCTTTAGGTACCATCTAGTTTTAGTTTACTTGACTCATCATAATCAAGATGCTAAGATATTACCTAAATAGGTACACGATAGCAGGTAAGCAGGTTGTGGACTAGTTAAAGTGCTAACAACATTATAGTTGGATGTAAATAAATAGCCCTCCTTCATAGTTTGAATTTAGTTAGAAAGGCTTCAGTAACTTCAGAGATTACTACTAACGCCATCTCTTGATCCAGACCGGAAGCTTAAATGAAATTGTGCTTACACTAGTTACTACTATTTAATTTTGTTTTAAAACACTTCAACATCTCAATATGATAAATTCAACTTTTTAACGAAAAAAGAAAATTTAATGGTTAGAACGTAATACATGAAACTTACTTTGCAAACATGGAATTAACTACATCTTGCGGACAATGGCGGTAGTAGTCATACAAAACAATAGTTTTTTTTGTGAATGAATAATAAAAAGTAGACTATATTACACAAATCACTTTAATTTACAAATATCTTTTATCTATTAATTTAGTCCATAAAGTGTAATATAAATTAAAACATACTAAAAATCGATTGCAGAATAATACTTTTATGGCAGAATCATACCACGAACTATGTTGTCATCTGTCAAGTTTGGCCTTCAATTCGCTGGCGAATTGATGGTCCTGGGGAACTAATGCAATTTCCAAGAGGTTTTGCAATGTATGAGTGAGGTGTTCAATCAATTCGATGGTGTGACAAACGAGTAAAATTATTCCCGTGTTAAAATGACATCGAGGAGTAAGAATGCTGTGCGGGGCTACGAGACAGAGATTGAGAAAAGCCGTGAGGAGTCCAATTGGAGGAAGGCAGTGGACTTGGCTCAGCAGTTGAAGGCCAGGTCTCCACAGCATGGTCAGTGACATACGTTACGTATTCTCTAAACAGTTATATCACCATGAGACATCCTCATTAATGTCATTGTAGTTGTTATCATAGAAGCATAAAAATATTAAATTGTATTATTGCTTATCAGTAAATGTTTAAAACATAATGCCTGCTTTCCCGTTGTATGTATGATAAACATCAGTACATTAACTGTGTACCAACTATTAGTTTATATTATGATAATTATATATTCATGTTTCCTTGAATGTCAGTTACAAAACCATTAAGTTTTTATGGTTTTGTGCTATAAAAAAGTGGCTGAGGTCGAAACAATCACCATCATTAATTACATTTAAATTTAACATGAGTTTTTAGTAACTAGATCAGTAATGGTTCCAATTTAAGTTAATAATTAAGCCATTGGTCAAACCCATTATTAGTAGTTCTGCCATGTTACTATCCTGTTCACTGTCCTTTCATTACAATGTTATGACACAAATGAGAATTCTCCCATTCTTGTGACATAATGCAAGTCTTCTGAATGGAGAAAAGGGTATTGGTTTAAATTATGTTTATGCTGGGCAAGAACTAACCAAAAACAAACTCTTCTGTCATACAAGTTGATGCAAGCATGCAGAATGAAACAATTCCAATAAAATGCATACTTTTATTACATACTTTTGACAAGTATGTAAAACCAGTTCCACAATACAAAACCTTTTTCCATGAATTTTTAGCTGGCCTCACAGTTTCATTACCCACTATGATAATATACATAATTAATTATATCAACAGAAAGCCTTGCCCACTTCCTCATCGGAGAGGGCAAGCTTGAGGCACACCTTGAGGAATGGCCGCCCAGCAAGGAGAACATCGAGAGAGCACAACGGGAGCTCTCAGACGCCCGTGGCTACCTCACGCTAGCGACTGATGAAGCTGGCAAAAGGGCTGGTGTAGCACTTGACGCACATCTTCTGCTTGGGAAGTTGAATTATGCATGTGGAGCTTACGATGACGCATTGAAACATTATAAACTAGCTGAGCTGAATACGTTAACGGAGAAAGAGTTACCTGTGTGAGTATATTTTTATTAATATTATTATAAAAACACAAAGCTAAAAGAAAATCAATTTGAAAAAAAAAACAACTATTAAGAGTTGCAATAAAATAAACCAAAGTTTAAATGTTTAATAAGATTATCATCATCAATGTAACATCCACTCTTAATTGGCATTGCTTTGTTATTTTATAACACCTTTAGACAATAGATCGTTATGTGCAATTTTATTACACACAGTGTGACGTATGTCCTCTGCTGCCTTATCTCGCATCTTTGTAATTAACTACAATTGAATGGTGCACAATCATGCACTTTAAATACACTCTTAATGAAATAAATGAACTATTTCCATTAATAGCTGCATTACTTGATTGTATTACATGCCAAATTATCAAGTAATTAAAGGCATTGTGGAATGTTGTTGCAACTCCCACTCCGGCTATTAACGGATGAATAGATTCATTGACTCACACTGTGTTAATGATATTGATACTAAATACTTTTGTAAGTGTATGGAGCAATGCTTTCATACCAAAATAGCATTATTATGATATTTTCGAATATAACAAGTAGTAGAGTATTCTATTCTATGTAAAGTTATACAAATCAAATAGGAAAAGTTATGTAAATTAAATGTTCTGAAAACAATAATTATGTTCGATTTGACCTTTAATAACTCTATTAAATAAAGGGAAAACCATATATTATTTTTACCAACTGGAATGAAATGATATTCCAGAATGCTAAGCTTTGCTTGCAAATCATAATCATACAATTATACATACTATTAATCATGTCATTTGCATATTGCATGACCTCATAGGACATAGACCATGAGTAAAGACTTTTAGTCAACAATCTGTCTTTGTCTGACATACTGTAGGCATTATACCACTCATATCTTATCTACTGCCTCGTTGGTCTAGCGCTACTGCTGAGGTCCTGGGTTCGATTCTCAGGTTGACAAAGTGTTATTGGATTTTTCTATGTGGAGCTTGTCAGTAGCAGCCCGCCCGGAGTCTGGCTTCGTGCCCATTTGATGGCAATATGCTCTGGCTATACCCTGGCGAAATCTGCCTAACCCTTCGGGGAAGCAAGGCGTGATGTTATGTGTATGTTACCTACCACTCCTACCAGACACATCGTTCAGATATTTCTGGAACTGTGAGTGTGTATCTGTCATCATGTGCATCTCACACGTGTTGCCGTGACGTCAGCCTGCGATCAAACGATCGCGCATGTCAAACGCTAAACAAACTGTTAATAGACGTGTGCACATAAAATATGCAGAACATCTATAAAGGTGGCAATAAACTCATGCGCGTAACTTAACTAAACAACTGTTATTATATTTATTTGGTCAGTGGGTCGTCTTAGGGGTGGTTGCTTGCTTGTCTTGCATTGTTTGGCATTCTGTATTATGTCGTGGGTTCGTTGTTGTACCTTGCACCCCCGAATCAACCAAACGCGAGCAATACATAAAAAAACCTATTGCTTAGATCCACTGATTTGTGCATATTTGAGTCGATAGATTCTATAATATCTATACAGGAGAATGGAGAGGGGTCTTTTTCAAGAAGTTCCTAAAATAGGGCTGTCCTTTCAATTTTATCTTACACGTCATGGTACATAGGCGCACAAACAACTGAATCACCGAGCGCCGCACGCGCAGCTTGTGAGTCATGCTTTTGACATTATGTCGGGGCTTTATCCTCGACATTTTTGGTGGTAACGATTTTGTTTACCGACTGCATATGAGCAAAGAACATAATGTTTTCCTTCACCGTTTTGAGAGCAGTGGTGATGAAATTAAATAGAAATACACAAAGTAAAGTGCCTGCCTTGTTCTGAACTCACGACCTACAGATCGTAAGTCGGGGCCGACACCACTGGGCCACCACTGCTCGTAGTACCATGAATTGTAGATATCATATTATGACTTGTGAACGTAAATTATAGATGTCGTTACGGGTCATCAGAAGCCTGAAAGTCTGACAACCAGTCTTACCAAGGGGTATCGTGTTATCCAGTAACTGGATTGTGGAGTTCAGATAGGCAGTCGCTCCATGTAAAATACTTGTATTCAGCTGCATCCGGTTAGACTGGGAGCCGACCCGAAAGTAGTTTTGAAAAGACTGTGACTGAAGATATTCTCTCTACTCTTATGTTTGTTCCACAGCCGAAGTCTCCGCATCGTGGCCGAGTCGTACGCCATCAAGGGTCTGTGTTTAGAACAGAACACTGTCCCTGGCTCCACCAGCCGGTTCAAACAAGCCGAGAGGGAATCTGAAATGGTGAGAATGTAGTATTAGAGTTCCTACTTCATGTATTCTCAGTTGAAACAATTATGAAGAGGCAAAGAGAATTCAGGCAGTTATGAGTAGCTATGTGCGAATAATAAATGTAAAGACTTGTCTGTCACTATCATATTCATTTTATAATGGTATTGCATTTATTTAACGTGCGTCAATTATAAAATTATAAACCTTATTACATTGATATAAGAGTCACATGAAGCGCATTCGTGACTTGTGCTTTAGTTTTTACACAAAAACTGCTGAACATGGCGCTCTCAATAACAAGTGTGTAAAGGGTAATAGCTTGTTATTGGCCGAGTGGAGGACGTAGTTGTCCCATTTTCTTTACGCAATTTAATAGATGGCTTTTACCACCCCCGCGGGTGGTGGATGACTGACTTATGTTATTTAAATGGGAATAATATGTTTGTCCTTTTTGTTTTATGTGGTGTACTTACAATAAAGTGTTTAAAATTAACTTGAACCCTATCAATAACAAGAGATCATCTTGAACACAATTTACACATCCAAACTGATTGTTTGTTCATCTTTGTCCAGATCCGTAGTTTCGAGCTATCATCAGACCTAACTCTCCTGTACCTCCAACGCAACGGGGCGCACGCGCGCGCCGGCCCCACGCTCGAGACTGCGCTACAACGAGTGCCCATACTGCACATACGAGCAGGCAGGCTGCAGAATGCTATAGACAGGTAAATTATTATAATATTATTCGCTGCTTTTTTATTGTTATTTATTTTATTTACTATCATTTTCACAGACAAGTTTTTTTTTTAATTGTTTTCATTCCTAGCTCCATGTAAAATACTCTTATTCAGCTGCATCCGACTAGACTGGAAGACGACCATAGTTGAGAATAGGATAGTTATGTGATGATGATGACAAGAATATTCTCCTGTATCGTATCGGTAAACGTATTCAAAACACGTTCTGTTTCTGTTAATCGTTTGGAGACAGAATGTTTTTTTAAATATGTTTAGCGCTAAACGCATTTGTGACAAAGTGATTTGTAGAGCAAGCGGGATTAAGTTTAGATGTGAAGACACGACTTCTTTATGAAAGTTATTATAGGCCGACCGCTTAATTGTGACGTTGCCTGAGGTAGCTGCGTGGTGCGGGAGGGGTGATAGTTGTCACAAGTTGACGAATCACTGAGCTCTCGCATCACGTCACCACACCCCTCCCGCACCGCGCTGCTACCTCAGGCAACGTTTCAGTTAAGCGGACGGCCTATATGTAGAGACAGAAATGACACTCGCGCTCTACGATGCCTATTTCTGTAACTTCATGTGCCATGTTTACGGCTATTGTACAGTCGGGGAAATTAAGGAAGCAACTAGAGGAGGCCTTTGCCCGACGGCACTCTGAATTAAGAGACACTATAGTTTTTAACTTTGTTTTGTTGTTCAGAAATTTCGATTGTACTTTGATTCAGAAATAAAGGCTTATTATTATTGCCACCTTACGCCAACTTCCATGTTATAGCCATTTGATACAACTGTCAAAGAATAACAATTGTTATTTGAATATACCGACAAATAAGCAGATAGTCAATTTCCTTTACAATTAATGTCCAGACTTTAGAATATTTTGTCCTGTGTCATTGTGATATGTAACTACTACAATGTGTTGTCGTCACGAGCGTGAACTTAATATAGGTTGTATCCACCGCCGGTCGTCGCTAACCGGCTTACGGCGGACAGATTGCGAGAAATCCAATTAACCTTGTGTGACATCTGTTACTATGTTACGACGGTAGTACTACCCAAATAATGCGTGTATCACGATACTACTAGTAATTTTTTACCGAATTAAATGTATATATTAGCATAATTAAGTACGTAATTATTTTATTAAGTTAATTTAATCATATACATAGTGTTTCATCCCACGGCGCGACACGCGGCTTACTTGTGGTTACCAAGTGTACGAACACGCTGTGAATGAGTCTTACAATTTTGACAAGTTTTGATTGTCGCTGACATGAGATTGTGACTAGATTTTGAACATTTTTAATTACGGGTATATTGGTCATATCATTTTTAGACATTTTTATGCTACCTACACCAGAGTACAATAGAAATCTCAAAACATGATACAATTTCTCAGTGGCTATGAGGGAAAAGATTTCACAAAACTTTGGTATATCATGTGGCCTGCAAGTCACAACATACTCGATTCTGTTCTCGTGAGAAAGTTCTCATAAAATTATTGTGTGACTTACTTGACTCGTTGGTGCAGTGGTCGCAAGCGCTACTACTGGTACTGACCATAAGGTCCTAGGTTCGATTCTTAGGGCGGGAAAAGTGTGATTGGATTTTTCCATCTGGAATTTCTCAGTAGCAGCCCAGAGTCTGGATTTGTGTCCGGTTGATGGCTATAAGCTTGGTCCCTATCACAAGAGACTGACACAACTTAACAACAAATCAGTGGGTGTACTATAAGGTACAACTCTACCCAACCCCTCGGAGAATGCATGCGTGATGTTGTATGTTGTGTAGGTATCGAGAGATGCTGAACGCGGTGGAGTCGATATCGACGCAGGCGCTGCGACTGACGCTCACACGACAACTAGCCGAGGTGCTGATGAGGGGTGTCACCGGACAGGTAACAACATGCAATAGAAACATTTTGCAGGGATTGTGTGCAGCAGTCTTAGGTGGGAATGACATTGGAGAGATATTACTGTCTCAGCAGCACATCATAAACAAAACTAAGAGTAAAAGGCTAATTTCTAGAACTACTACCCAGAACTTATAAATAGCCACAATTTCTAGTACAATTGGATTGCTTTTTTTTCTAGTTTGGAAGTTCAGGTTTTTATGCCAACGCCACCGATATTTGGTCTTTCGGACTCTCTAAATACAGAAAATGCTAAAATACTGATTGGCGGCATAAATAGCTGCAGCAGTAAGTCCACTCCGCCGGACGTAAAAATATCGCGGCGGGATTGTATCACGCACTGGATTTCCAATTTTCGGTGTTGAGCTGAGCGTTGAGAATCCAACAGAGCGCATCCCAGCGCGTCAATAAAACACTCTGATGGGTGTTCAACTCTCAGCGCTAAGCAGTGCGTTGAAAAAAAACAGTTCGCGAAAAAAAAATCGCTGTGGGAAAAACGAACCTGGGCTATTGCTAACTGTAGCTCTTGCTCAAGAATATCATGAACTTGTAGCTGTGCAGCTAGACTACACGGCTATACAATGTGGGCATACTAGATTGTATTGCTTCCAGGTGTACAAAGCCCCCGAGAAGCTAGCGCCGCTACAGGGTACGCTGTCGCGGCGAAGAGAGGAACACGTGTCCGAAGGGCCCTGGAAGCCGAAGAAGTATGCGGCTATCAATCAGGTAGGATTACAGTAACAGTGTTAGCTTGCATTTGAGTACCTGCACCATGTTATAAGCTTAAGGTCCGGTTTCCACCGCAAGCGGAGCGGACCCATTAATGACTTCTTTTACTTCGCAAGAGAAAACTGCTTACATGTGTTTCCACCAACAAAGAGTCGAGCGGAAATGACTCAGCGGGCAAAAAGAGTAAAAATGAGCTCGCTCATGTCCAGAGAGAATCAGACGACTAAACTCTTTCTTGGTGGAAACGCAAACCTATTTCATGACAACGAAGTCCGCTCCGCTTAGCCATTTCCGGCTCATTAATCTTTCGCGGTGGAAACCGGGCTTTACTTTATTCTGTATAGTCCTTTGCCATAGATAAACCGTGAAAACGGTTTTGTGGGGCATAGATTTAGGTATAAGACAGTTGTAATTATTTTTTATGAATAAAGAAACACAACATAACTTAGATAAAACAGCAGTCCTTACATACATGGAAACATTTATTATTTCCAACGAGTAACTGGTCATATATTTTTTCTGATGCGATAAATGCGATTTTTGCCCAGCAGACATATTTCGCTAAGTATACAGTTTTTTTTTCACCTGGGGCTGTATGGGGAAATGAAATTCGGAAATTCATAATAAAAACTATTTTGGCATTATTAGTTATTTGGTCAAAAAGAGTTCTTTATAAAAATTAGTAAAATTGTCAATTTTTTTAATGCTGACTGATGATGTTCTGCTGATTTCTTATGAGGTTCATTTCATTATATGGCAAGAAAAGAATCTGAACAGCAGAAGTGAGTAAAATTTAATAAAAATAAAATTACTTTATGTTTCAGTTCGTACCTCGAAATGAGTACGAAGAGGTAGTGTTACTACTACTGGTTGGCGAAGCAATGGCAGTGCGAGACGCCGTGCTGTCGCAGAGCGGCGAGTTCGAAGCGGCGCGCGCGCACGCGCTGCGCAACGCCGTGTGCGTCGCGGACCTGCTGGCGCTGGCGGCCACGCGCTGGGGGCAGCTGTGTCTGGTGCTGGAGGTCAGTGGCCGGCTGGCTGGCGCATGCGTTCTAGTCTGCCCTGGTATATAGTATTTCTATCACCAGAAATGATTCTAGACTTTTTAAAAACCTCGTATATGTAAATTATTACACAACAATATTCCTCTACCCTGTATTTCATATCCTCCTTGATACATGTATTCCTATGTCCCCAGTCGCTGGAGCGCGCTATGAAGTTCTCGTTCGGCTGCGCGCACATCTGGCGCCAGCGCGCCCTCGCTACCGCAGCGGCTGCGCCTGCGCCGGCCCGGCCCGCGCCGCCCGCGCCGCACACGCACATAGCGCCCGGTATGTATATACAACTACCTCGCTACCGCAGCGGCTGCGCCTGCGCCGGCCCGGCCCGCGCCGCCCGCGCCGCACACGCACATAGCGCCCGGTATGTATATACAACTACCTCGCTACCGCAGCGGCTGCGCCTGCGCCGGCCCGGCCCGCGCCGCCCGCGCCGCACACGCACATAGCGCCCGGTATGTATATACAACTACCTCGCTACCGCAGCGGCTGCGCCTGCGCCGGCCCGGCCCGCGCCGCCCGCGCCGCACGCGCACATAGCGCCCGGTATGTATATACAACTACCTCGCTACCGCAGCGGCTGCGCCTGCGCCGGCCCGGCCCGCGCCGCCCGCGCCGCACGCGCACATAGCGCCCGGTATGTATATACAACTACCTCGCTACCGCAGCGGCTGCGCCTGCGCCGGCCCGGCCCGCGCCGCCCGCGCCGCACGCGCACATAGCGCCCGGTATGTATATACAACTACCTCGCTACCGCAGCGGCTGCGCCTGCGCCGGCCCGGCCCGCGCCGCCCGCGCCGCACACGCACATAGCGCCCGGTATGTATATACCTGCAGCGCGCTCTCGCCCAACAATTCACCCTACAGACATAATCTGCGTTTGCGAATTATTTGCCAAAAATGTAAACAAATATGAATTATTGGAAAAATAACTTTAATTCCTACACAACAAAGTTCCGTTTACGCTACAACTTCCAACATTTTTATAACTTTTTCAATAGTGCTAGTCACTCTGAAATCAACTTAATAATCATTGAAATAAAGTTGATATTTGTTTAACTTGAAATAAGGTGGGGGGTGTGCAGCACTGCGCACTTTTACTATAGCTAAACTCACGCCTTCTTCCCATGGCAGTAAGCTAAAACTACAGAACGCCACCTGCTACGATCCTTACATATTCTGGCAAAATGTTTTTTGTAATCTCGATTTGTGCCCGGTCAGCAGCAATAGGGGACTATTACATGGACTTAAACTTAAAAATATAGTGAAATATTTGTGTACCTGTGTTAAATAATAGTAGATTATACAACCAGTGCATAAAAGAAGCCTTTTTACCCCGAGACGTTTATATCCACCCGAGCTGTAGGCAGGCGAGGATGGATACTTAAGTCGAGGGGTAAAATGGCTCGTTTATGCCCGAGTTATACACTGCTTTTCACCTCGATGGCGAGAAAATGAAACAGGCATAAAGTATATAACAGTATTGTCGCTGTTCAAAAATGTTGCAAAATTGAAGAAGAGAATAAATAGCTAATTCCTGGCACGAAACTTTTTAAAAGTTTTTTTTTTTTAATTTTCAACATGTGTCTTTCGACTTGGGTACTTCATACTGGCAAGTCATAAAAACGTTTCTTTGCGTTTTTAAATAATAAATGTCAACTATTTTATCTGGTTTTATTAAATTAACGATAGAAAACACGGAAGTGATATAAATTAAAGCAAATGTAATAAAATAACGACTTTTATCTGGGACGCTTTATTGTGCGTGTGGCTGTTGGGCCTGATTACCTTAGTCTTAGAAAAAAAAATACTTTATGCACTAGAGCATAAAAAGCGATTTTATGTCGCCTACGTACAACATAAAGACGAACTTTTAGAACATGAGAAGTGAAATAGTAGATTGTACAATTAGTGCATAAAATGACTCGTTTATGCCCGAGTTATACACTGCTTTTCACTTCGATTGCGAGAAAATGAAACGGGCGTACAGAATATAATTAATCAAAAATGTTGCAAAATTGAAGAAGAGCATAGCTACGAGCTCGTAATTCCCGCCACGAAACTGTTTAAAAGTTTTTTATTTTTATTTTCAACATGTGTCATTCGACTTGGCTACTTCATACTGCCAAGTCATAAAAATGTTTATTTGCGTTTTTAAATAATAAATAACAACTATTTTATCTGATTTTATTAAATTAACGATAGAAAACACGGAAGTGGTATAAATTAAAGCAAATGAAATAAAAACGACTTGTAATCTGCGAAGATGTAATGTGCGTGTGGCTGTTGGGCCTGATATTATCTTAGTCTTAAAAAAAAAAAAACTTTATGCACTAGAACATAAAAAGCGACTTTATGTCGCCTAAACACAACTAAAAACGAACTTCTAGAGCATGAGAAGTGAAAATATATTTTCATCACATCTATTCAAATAAAGCTAGTGAATTCTTTGTAAACAGGGGCTAAAATAGCTCTTTAATCCCTAGGGACTAAAACTGATTTGAATTTGTAATGTTGATATTGTTAGTAAAAGTTCCAATCACGAAACTTCATTGGTGAAGTTTCGTGATTGGAACTTTTTGGAGATTTTGATTGATCTCTTTGGAGAGATCAATCACGAACATTGTATGAACAAGAAAAACGCGGGCGAGCCAAATTAAAAAAAAAGTTTGTGAAAAAATAAAAAATAAACGCACGAAAAGCATTTTGCCTTCATTCGTAATTGTTACTCAACATTTTATGTAAATAAATAAACGTACTATTCTTATTCGCACTTATTATTTCATAGAGGGTGATAAAATGTAGTGTCCACCTCGGGAGCTTGAGTGACGTACTTTGAATCCCTCGCTGCTCGGGATTCTACTCCCAGATCCTTCGCTCCGCTCTGGATTCAAAGAAACACTCGCCTTCAAAATAGTTGTTTGCTCCTTTTGCAAACAATTTACAATTTCTTTCTTCTTTTACTTTATCTGCCTACCTTCGAGGAATACAGTCATTTAATCGTTTTGTAAAATATTACTAAAATAATATACTTGTGCAGGCAGCAGCGCGTGGAGCGCGGGAGTGCGAGCCGCCGGCGTCGCGCGCCGAGCCGCGCCGCTGTCGCCCGGGGACACGCCGCTGCGGCTGGTCGCGGCCAACACCTGCTACAGGATGGGATGGGTACGTAGCTCACTGCACTATACTGCATGTGGAGCGCGGGCGTGCGGGCCGCGCCGCTGTCGCCCGGGGACACGCCGCTGCGGCTGGTCGCGGCCAACACCTGCTACAGGATGGGATGGGTACGTAGCTCACTGCACTATACTGCATGTGGAGCGCGGGCGTGCGGGCCGCGCCGCTGTCGCCCGGGGACACGCCGCTGCGGCTGGTCGCGGCCAACACCTGCTACAGGATGGGATGGGTACGTAGCTCACTGCACTATACTGCATGTGGAGCGCGGGCGTGCGGGCCGCGCCGCTGTCGCCCGGGGACACGCCGCTGCGGCTGGTCGCGGCCAACACCTGCTACAGGATGGGATGGGTACGTAGCTCACTGCACTATACTGCATGTGGAGCGCGGGCGTGCGGGCCGCGCCGCTGTCGCCCGGGGACACGCCGCTGCGGCTGGTCGCGGCCAACACCTGCTACAGGATGGGATGGGTACGTAGCTCACTGCACTATACTGCATGTGGAGCGCGGGCGTGCGGGCCGCGCCGCTGTCGCCCGGGGACACGCCGCTGCGGCTGGTCGCGGCCAACACCTGCTACAGGATGGGATGGGTACGTAGCTCACTGCACTATACTGCATGTGGAGCGCGGGCGTGCGGGCCGCGCCGCTGTCGCCCGGGGACACGCCGCTGCGGCTGGTCGCGGCCAACACCTGCTACAGGATGGGATGGGTACGTAGCTCACTGCACTATACTGCATGTGGAGCGCGGGCGTGCGGGCCGCGCCGCTGTCGCCCGGGGACACGCCGCTGCGGCTGGTCGCGGCCAACACCTGCTACAGGATGGGATGGGTACGTAGCTCACTGCACTATACTGCATGTGGAGCGCGGGCGTGCGGGCCGCGCCGCTGTCGCCCGGGGACACGCCGCTGCGGCTGGTCGCGGCCAACACCTGCTACAGGATGGGATGGGTACGTAGCTCACTGCACTATACTGCATGTGGAGCGCGGGCGTGCGGGCCGCGCCGCTGTCGCCCGGGGACACGCCGCTGCGGCTGGTCGCGGCCAACACCTGCTACAGGATGGGATGGGTACGTAGCTCACTGCACTATACTGCATGTGGAGCGCGGGCGTGCGGGCCGCGCCGCTGTCGCCCGGGGACACGCCGCTGCGGCTGGTCGCGGCCAACACCTGCTACAGGATGGGATGGGTACGTAGCTCACTGCACTATACTGCATGTGGAGCGCGGGCGTGCGGGCCGCGCCGCTGTCGCCCGGGGACACGCCGCTGCGGCTGGTCGCGGCCAACACCTGCTACAGGATGGGATGGGTACGTAGCTCACTGCACTATACTGCATGTGGAGCGCGGGCGTGCGGGCCGCGCCGCTGTCGCCCGGGGACACGCCGCTGCGGCTGGTCGCGGCCAACACCTGCTACAGGATGGGATGGGTACGTAGCTCACTGCACTATACTGCATGTGGAGCGCGGGCGTGCGGGCCGCGCCGCTGTCGCCCGGGGACACGCCGCTGCGGCTGGTCGCGGCCAACACCTGCTACAGGATGGGATGGGTACGTAGCTCACTGCACTATACTGCATGTGGAGCGCGGGCGTGCGGGCCGCGCCGCTGTCGCCCGGGGACACGCCGCTGCGGCTGGTCGCGGCCAACACCTGCTACAGGATGGGATGGGTACGTAGCTCACTGCACTATACTGCATGTGGAGCGCGGGCGTGCGGGCCGCGCCGCTGTCGCCCGGGGACACGCCGCTGCGGCTGGTCGCGGCCAACACCTGCTACAGGATGGGATGGGTACGTAGCTCACTGCACTATACTGCATGTGGAGCGCGGGCGTGCGGGCCGCGCCGCTGTCGCCCGGGGACACGCCGCTGCGGCTGGTCGCGGCCAACACCTGCTACAGGATGGGATGGGTACGTAGCTCACTGCACTATACTGCATGTGGAGCGCGGGCGTGCGGGCCGCGCCGCTGTCGCCCGGGGACACGCCGCTGCGGCTGGTCGCGGCCAACACCTGCTACAGGATGGGATGGGTACGTAGCTCACTGCACTATACTGCATGTGGAGCGCGGGCGTGCGGGCCGCGCCGCTGTCGCCCGGGGACACGCCGCTGCGGCTGGTCGCGGCCAACACCTGCTACAGGATGGGATGGGTACGTAGCTCACTGCACTATACTGCATGTGGAGCGCGGGCGTGCGGGCCGCGCCGCTGTCGCCCGGGGACACGCCGCTGCGGCTGGTCGCGGCCAACACCTGCTACAGGATGGGATGGGTACGTAGCTCACTGCACTATACTGCATGTGGAGCGCGGGCGTGCGGGCCGCGCCGCTGTCGCCCGGGGACACGCCGCTGCGGCTGGTCGCGGCCAACACCTGCTACAGGATGGGATGGGTACGTAGCTCACTGCACTATACTGCATGTGGAGCGCGGGCGTGCGGGCCGCGCCGCTGTCGCCCGGGGACACGCCGCTGCGGCTGGTCGCGGCCAACACCTGCTACAGGATGGGATGGGTACGTAGCTCACTGCACTATACTGCATGTGGAGCGCGGGCGTGCGGGCCGCGCCGCTGTCGCCCGGGGACACGCCGCTGCGGCTGGTCGCGGCCAACACCTGCTACAGGATGGGATGGGTACGTAGCTCACTGCACTATACTGCATGTGGAGCGCGGGCGTGCGGGCCGCGCCGCTGTCGCCCGGGGACACGCCGCTGCGGCTGGTCGCGGCCAACACCTGCTACAGGATGGGATGGGTACGTAGCTCACTGCACTATACTGCATGTGGAGCGCGGGCGTGCGGGCCGCGCCGCTGTCGCCCGGGGACACGCCGCTGCGGCTGGTCGCGGCCAACACCTGCTACAGGATGGGATGGGTACGTAGCTCACTGCACTATACTGCATGTGGAGCGCGGGCGTGCGGGCCGCGCCGCTGTCGCCCGGGGACACGCCGCTGCGGCTGGTCGCGGCCAACACCTGCTACAGGATGGGATGGGTACGTAGCTCACTGCACTATACTGCATGTGGAGCGCGGGCGTGCGGGCCGCGCCGCTGTCGCCCGGGGACACGCCGCTGCGGCTGGTCGCGGCCAACACCTGCTACAGGATGGGATGGGTACGTAGCTCACTGCACTATACTGCATGTGGAGCGCGGGCGTGCGGGCCGCGCCGCTGTCGCCCGGGGACACGCCGCTGCGGCTGGTCGCGGCCAACACCTGCTACAGGATGGGATGGGTACGTAGCTCACTGCACTATACTGCATGTGGAGCGCGGGCGTGCGGGCCGCGCCGCTGTCGCCCGGGGACACGCCGCTGCGGCTGGTCGCGGCCAACACCTGCTACAGGATGGGATGGGTACGTAGCTCACTGCACTATACTGCATGTGGAGCGCGGGCGTGCGGGCCGCGCCGCTGTCGCCCGGGGACACGCCGCTGCGGCTGGTCGCGGCCAACACCTGCTACAGGATGGGATGGGTACGTAGCTCACTGCACTATACTGCATGTGGAGCGCGGGCGTGCGGGCCGCGCCGCTGTCGCCCGGGGACACGCCGCTGCGGCTGGTCGCGGCCAACACCTGCTACAGGATGGGATGGGTACGTAGCTCACTGCACTATACTGCATGTGGAGCGCGGGCGTGCGGGCCGCGCCGCTGTCGCCCGGGGACACGCCGCTGCGGCTGGTCGCGGCCAACACCTGCTACAGGATGGGATGGGTACGTAGCTCACTGCACTATACTGCATGTGGAGCGCGGGCGTGCGGGCCGCGCCGCTGTCGCCCGGGGACACGCCGCTGCGGCTGGTCGCGGCCAACACCTGCTACAGGATGGGATGGGTACGTAGCTCACTGCACTATACTGCATGTGGAGCGCGGGCGTGCGGGCCGCGCCGCTGTCGCCCGGGGACACGCCGCTGCGGCTGGTCGCGGCCAACACCTGCTACAGGATGGGATGGGTACGTAGCTCACTGCACTATACTGCATGTGGAGCGCGGGCGTGCGGGCCGCGCCGCTGTCGCCCGGGGACACGCCGCTGCGGCTGGTCGCGGCCAACACCTGCTACAGGATGGGATGGGTACGTAGCTCACTGCACTATACTGCATGTGGAGCGCGGGCGTGCGGGCCGCGCCGCTGTCGCCCGGGGACACGCCGCTGCGGCTGGTCGCGGCCAACACCTGCTACAGGATGGGATGGGTACGTAGCTCACTGCACTATACTGCATGTGGAGCGCGGGCGTGCGGGCCGCGCCGCTGTCGCCCGGGGACACGCCGCTGCGGCTGGTCGCGGCCAACACCTGCTACAGGATGGGATGGGTACGTAGCTCACTGCACTATACTGCATGTGGAGCGCGGGCGTGCGGGCCGCGCCGCTGTCGCCCGGGGACACGCCGCTGCGGCTGGTCGCGGCCAACACCTGCTACAGGATGGGATGGGTACGTAGCTCACTGCACTATACTGCATGTGGAGCGCGGGCGTGCGGGCCGCGCCGCTGTCGCCCGGGGACACGCCGCTGCGGCTGGTCGCGGCCAACACCTGCTACAGGATGGGATGGGTACGTAGCTCACTGCACTATACTGCATGTGGAGCGCGGGCGTGCGGGCCGCGCCGCTGTCGCCCGGGGACACGCCGCTGCGGCTGGTCGCGGCCAACACCTGCTACAGGATGGGATGGGTACGTAGCTCACTGCACTATACTGCATGTGGAGCGCGGGCGTGCGGGCCGCGCCGCTGTCGCCCGGGGACACGCCGCTGCGGCTGGTCGCGGCCAACACCTGCTACAGGATGGGATGGGTACGTAGCTCACTGCACTATACTGCATGTGGAGCGCGGGCGTGCGGGCCGCGCCGCTGTCGCCCGGGGACACGCCGCTGCGGCTGGTCGCGGCCAACACCTGCTACAGGATGGGATGGGTACGTAGCTCACTGCACTATACTGCATGTGGAGCGCGGGCGTGCGGGCCGCGCCGCTGTCGCCCGGGGACACGCCGCTGCGGCTGGTCGCGGCCAACACCTGCTACAGGATGGGATGGGTACGTAGCTCACTGCACTATACTGCATGTGGAGCTATTCGTTGATTTTCCCAATGAAACTGTTGAGTCGTTTGGTTCATTTCGTATAATTAAGTAGCTACGTAAGCATCATTAAGTTAGTCGCAAATAAATACCATAGAGTACAAGAAGGGGAAATGTAACACGATGCCTTACGCCATCTACCGGATTGTGTGCACAACACTACGCCATCCGAGTAGATCACAACACAAACATGATCAATCATCGATAAGACGACTACTAGCGACATTTAACATTTGACGTGGCGAAGTGTCCATGACGTCAACGATGGTTACAACTACATACAAGCACGAGATGGTGAAGACACACACATTGATCGGTCAAACCGACTATACAGGGTGAAATTGAAAACATGCGACAAATCGAAATGGGGGATTGTACTCATAATTATGAACAACTTTTACTATGGGACCAAACCTGAAATCGTGAAAAAAAAATCAGCTGTTCCCTACATTAAATTTATGTTCGCATAACTCGTCAAAATGTAGGGAACAACTTCGGGGGTTAAGGGATAGGATAGCCCCGCAGTCCATCCCTGGAACCACACATAGGTTTCGTCTAGATAACTTTTGTACACCAGAACTTAAGTATTGTCTAGAGTTAATAAATTCCTAACTGTCATCGTTGGTTTCATTCAACCGCCACCATTATAAACTTAAATCATATCAACAGAAACAATGTGTACTTTAAATTGAGATTTATTGTTGAGTTATTATTTGTTTAAGTGATCATAACGTGTATTAAAACAAGGATTTCAGTACTTTTTACAAACTCAATATAATGTTCTGTACAGATAGAAGAAGGCATCGAGATGGCGGAAGAGGCGCTGTCGATAGAAGACGGGCGAGAGGGAGCCATGCTCGCGCGCTGCTGCTTGTACAGCGGCATCGGATATCAGATGAAGGCACAGGTCTGTCAGTACCGCCTTATTTCCTTATACCTGCAGGTCGGTAGCGTTGTGTAGCTTTAACATGACCAAGGACTCCGGTTGGTGTCACATACTCCGAGTTTATTATGGAAAGAAAAGGCGGAGCGTTGTGAGTGACCGACAGTCTGCGCGGCCGCTCGGCTGCACTCGGGCGGCCGCTCGGCTGCACTCGTGCGGCCGCTCGGCTGCACTCGGGCGGCCGCTCGGCTGCACTCGTGCGGCCGCTCGGCTGCACTCGGGCGGCCGCTCGGCTGCACTCGTGCGGCTTCGTGTTCCGCTCCTCAGCGCCGAGCGAGGCCGGTGCGGTACCACATAAGCATAATCATTTATTTGTCAGAATATGGTGCATTATAATTATGGTCTTAGGATTAGTCAATGGTAACCACGCGACGTGTCGAGGCACCGTGTGGCATGTCACTGTCTTTATGTTTTTGTTTTTAAATATTTACTACGACGCATCATGTGACTTCGCTGTTATTGTCACCACCATTGATTTTCATAAAACGGAAATATGTTGTTTTACACTATATTACACAAGTGCTATGGCATTGTTTTCTCTCTATTACAGAAAACGAATGCCCGTATCGAGAAGGAGATCGCAAACGAGACATCTTTAAAACTACTGTTGCGCTCAGTGGAACTGGATGACAACGACCACCTCGCGTTCTACTACCTGGCGCTGCAGTACATGCACCTGGGCATGTTGAATGAGGCTATGGTAAAAATGTGTTTTTTATATCTCTTGTTAGAAGTTGTGAAAATGAGCTTTGTTTGTAGTAAAGAGTTTAGCAAGTTAGTAGCATAATCAGCCGATAATGTTCACACAGCTGGGACACAGGATTCTTCGAGAGGAAATAGCTTGTAATTTACCACGCGGGCCCAGTGCGGGTTGGTAGATGTCACATGTCTTCGAATGTTTGGTTCTAGGACATTCTGGTTTCCTTACAAGGTTTTCCTTCGCCGTTTTGAGAGCAGTGGTGATGAAATTATTTACACAAAGTAAAGCGTCTGTCTGGGTTCGCACCCACGACCGATTTGTAAGTCGGGGTCGTTACCACTGGGCCGACACTGCTCTTCAAGCAAGTTAGTAATTAAATAAAGCAGAGACAAAATCCGAAATTTCGGTTATGTTGGCAATTGTTAACGGAGACTAGCTAGCAGGTGTTTATCCCCCCCCCCAGGACGCGACACGCTCGTGTCTGTCGGCGCGCGCGGCGTGCGGCGGCGGGCTGCGGCTGGCGGCGGCGCTGTGGTCGTGCGCATGCGCCGGCTCGCGCGGCGCGCGCGCACTGCAGGCGGCGCGCCTCGCGCGGCACCACTACCCGCACGCACACTGGCCGCTCGCCGCGCTCGCTACCTTACAGCTCACGTGGGACACTCCAGAGGTAGTCATCTTCATATCTAATTGTGGCTAAAGACATTACTACTTCCTGTCACATAATTTATCTACTTTGATCATTCATTTTGTTACGTACAGGAGGCGTTAGCGACAGGAAAGGAACTGTTATCACTAGTAAACAGTACCGAGTCGGAGCTGGAGCCCGAACACAACGGGTACGCGGAACTGGACGCCATGTCCGACTCGCAGCACGACGACACGCAGAGCATTCGAGACGGCGGTATGTATAATCTGATGAATTATTTGCATGTTCTCTATTTAATTGTTAAACTAGCTTAAACTATCAAAAATGAATTTGTGCAATAAAACTGGCTTGTGAACATAATTTTTTGTGTTGTAATAATATTAAAGACATATTTTTCTCTGTTCCAGCGTCGATCCGCGCGGAATCAGCGGGAGTGTATCGCATCGAGCGCGCTCTGTCGGAAGGCGCGTCGTCGTTGTCCACGCAGCGGCCGCGGCTGCCGATGGCCGACCATCGTGCGCATGCGTGGTTGCTGTTAGCGCAACTGTGTCTCAGGTATATCAAGATAGCCTTGTTGTATCAAATTGTTTACCTGATCAGTAAATTAATAGTCAAATCTCGTATTAAAATGTTGTCAGTTGACCACACCCAATCCAAAACTCGAAAGTTACAAATGAAATGAAACGGCATAAGAAAGTGAAATGGACAACAGAGATAGAAGTCTACAGGACATATAGCTCCATCCCTTTTTCTCTTTCGAACTTGATGATGACTTCGACAGTTCCCCATGTGATATCAAATTTTTATTTTGTCGGGGGTTTGTTCTGTCTACAGAAGTATTTGAATGGAGTACGTAGTTGTTTGTTAAACAATAATCTCGTCTGTGTTTTAGGTTAGGGCGCGTGAGTGCGGCGGCGGGCTGCGTGTCGGAAGCGGCCACGCTCACGCCCTTCAGCCATCTTGTGTTATATACGGTAAGATATTAAATACTTGTTTGTAGCTTTAGGAAACAGAGAGTTTAAGATTGTTTTTTCTTTATATATTAGCGGCAAACATACAGGGTAACTCGTAAGTCGACGTCAAGCCGAAATCGGGTAACTATCCAAGTCATAATAGTTATCAGAAAAATATTTAAAAAATTCTAAGTTGTGTATTTTTTAAATTATTGCCATTTAAATGTCACTTTTTGCCCAATCAAATATTCAAAATGAATACTTTGCCAAACCTTGACTGACTGTACTGTAAAAAAATGTACTATGCTAGTTTGGCAAGTAACATTAAAAGTTGGCGCATTTAATAAGCACAAAAAAAATATTTCAAAGATTTTTTTAAAATATTTTTCTGATAATTGTTATGACTTGGCCTACTACCCAATTCCGGCGTGACGTCGACTTACGGGACACCCTGTATACAGCACAATGCCCACTTTCATATTGATTAAACTTGCAAATTGATATCCCGCTTAGTAAGTATTTGTTCTGTCAACCGTACGTAACATTTGAATAATAAAACCGCCCTTACTACTATGAAATAAAGGCGCCGTGAGTATCAGGTTGTTGCCATGAAGTGCGCTTGACTGTGTTTAATTGAATGTGAATAGTTAAGTTAGCCTTCCTTGTGCAGCGCGGCCTCGTGCACGCGGCCGGCGCGGAGTGGGACGAGGCGCGCCAGTGCTTCCAGAACGCGCTCGCCATACACCCCACGCACCTCGACAGTATGGTGCAGCTAGGTGAGCTTGGCGTTGTAATGTGGCTAGAACTTATTCACTTACAGTACTCTATTAACTATACCTTTTATAAATAAACGTTTTTTTTTGTTTAGCCTGTACTTTTCCATTGCTGGGCAATAAACGATTATTTTTTACTTGAAGTGAGAATATATTATGTTGAGTTTGTTGGTATTAGTATTTATTTTTTGACATTTTTGGGTTGATTTTATTTCATATAGGTACATCTATATGGGTATTTATGAAATGTCAGAAACTAGGTGCATGGTTTTAATTGGTTGTTTTATTTGTTGTCGTGATTGGTGTTCTACGGTTATATATCTATATTAATGATAAAGTTGAAGATTTTGTTTGTTTGAATGCTCTAATATCTGAAATTATCAGTTGGAGTTGAAAAATATTTGGTGGGTCAATTTTTGAGGAAAGTTATGATAGGCTATTTAACACAGCGCTAGGATTTGTATTAGGAGTCGAGCAAAAAGAAAAAGTCAGAAAGAACGGTACCTAAGTGAACATGAAGTAATAGTGGGGGCGATTCGGCGGGGTGGGCTTGGGGAACGAGCGCGGACGAAGTCGTAGGTAGAAGATAGTTTAAAAATAATTGGTTTTTAGAATGTTTTCAAATGAGTGTATTAATGGGTATCGGACGACAGTGTAGGCTTGTCAACGAGTAGCAGGTGTGAAGTAACCCTCCCGCTGCCCCCAGGCGCCGCGTACTACAACCTGGGCTGGCTGGGGCTGGCCGAGAAGTCCCTCCGCGAGGCGGCGGCGCTGGAGCCCGCGCGCGCCGACACGTGGCGCCGCCTCGCGCTCGTGCTGTGCGCCGCCGCCGAGCCGCTCGCCGCCGCCGACGCCGCCGCCGCCGCGCTGGCGCTGCACCCGCACGAGCCCGCGCTGTCGCTGCCGCTCTGATGCGACGCGCCCGCACGAGCCCGCGCTGTCGCTGCCGCTCTGATGCGACGCGCCCGCACGAGCCCGCGCTGTCGCTGCCGCTCTGATGCGACGCGCCCGCACGAGCCCGCGCTGTCGCTGCCGCTCTGATGCGACGCGCCCGCACGAGCCCGCGCTGTCGCTGCCGCTCTGATGCGACGCGCCCGCACGAGCCCGCGCTGTCGCTGCCGCTCTGATGCGACGCGCCCGCACGAGCCCGCGCTGTCGCTGCCGCTCTGATGCGACGCGCCCGCACGAGCCCGCGCTGTCGCTGCCGCTCTGATGCGACGCGCCCGCACGAGCCCGCGCTGTCGCTGCCGCTCTGATGCGACGCGCCCGCACGAGCCCGCGCTGTCGCTGCCGCTCTGATGCGACGCGCCCGCACGAGCCCGCGCTGTCGCTGCCGCTCTGATGCGACGCGCCCGCACGAGCCCGCGCTGTCGCTGCCGCTCTGATGCGACGCGCCCGCACGAGCCCGCGCTGTCGCTGCCGCTCTGATGCGACGCGCCCACACGAGCCCGCGCTGTCGCTGCCGCTCTGATGCGACGCGCCCGCACGAGCCCGCGCTGTCGCTGCCGCTCTGATGCGACGCGCCCGCACGAGCCCGCGCTGTCGCTGCCGCTCTGATGCGACGCGCCCGCACGAGCCCGCGCTGTCGCTGCCGCTCTGATGCGACGCGCCCGCACGAGCCCGCGCTGTCGCTGCCGCTCTGATGCGACGCGCCCACACGAGCCCGCGCTGTCGCTGCCGCTCTGATGCGACGCGCCCGCACGAGCCCGCGCTGTCGCTGCCGCTCTGATGCGACGCGCCCGCACGAGCCCGCGCTGTCGCTGCCGCTCTGATGCGACGCGCACGCAGGTACCTGCCAGCCTGTGGTTCGTTGACCCGGCACCAGTCCGCCCTCGGGGACGCTGGATTGTTGTGCGCGTTTGTTTCATTCCCAGAATCAGGACACGTAATGATTTCAACTGTTACCCTATACTGTCAACTTGGGAAAAAATAATACTTACTTAAAACTTTAACATTTTATAAAATAGTTATTTATGCAACTGTTTTAATACCTAATTATATACAGTTACATACAAGACTTTATCTACACCCATGATATGAATATAAAAAATTCTGAAACAGTTTTTTTACAATACTAATATCGAACAAAAATGGCGACCAGCGGGATACTACATGAATTCGAATAACCTATGTTCTTTTTTTAATTACGGCGCTGTGGTAGTGAAACGCGCGTGCATGACAATGTTCTTTTTTTGAAAACGAGTTGCATAATGAAATTTAATACAACATATATAACACTCGTTTGGATGATATTATGGATACTATGACACTGGTTGTTTTAATGTTGGCAATAAGATAATTGTTTCAGAATTTTTTATAGAGGATTTATAGCATGGGTGTAGATAAAACAAATAATAATATCAAGGTACAGCCTACTACACCATTGTTCAGGTCGGCATTATTCGGCACAACCAGGCGACAAAACTTATACCTATTCGATTTTGCCGCCCAGTCTGTGCCAAATCATGACTTGAATGTGTAGCACCCCTGATACAACAAAAACTTCATACACAAATGATAAAAACAATTAATATGACAAAGTCCGAAAGTAATCAATATTTTCGTAAAATAACTAAAAACCTCATAATTATGGAAATAATTACTAATCCTAATTAATCATTTCTAATACAAAACGAAAACTTAAGCCTACCAACTAAAGTTCTTAATTATACTTCCTCCTTTATTAAGTGACACATTATATCCTATAATAAAAAATAATAGGTAATATACCTATAAAAAAAACTCGCGAAACCAATCCATCGCAACTCCAATCCAAAACAAAATCGTGTCAAACTTCCAAACTCTCAAACTCCGGTTTATGTCGCTATCAGGACTTTCTCTAGCACCTTAACGTATATTGTAGCGACAGAAACTCTTTTAAGAACATCTTAAAGTTTAGTCTGAGCATTCGGAAGTTAACCTATTCCAATTGTCACCTAAGAACGAGACCTAACTGTATCCTAACCTACCCTCAATAGGTTGACAACAAAGCACCCTAACCTAAACAACGTCATAAAAACATTACCCTACTTTTGGGCTTCGCTGCAGTCGGGTGAACAAGACTAAATAGAATGGCAATTATATATATGATGTTGAATTAACTCCAAATAAACCTCAGATAACTACTACGTTTTAAATCTTCGAAAATATATATGTACTTCCTAAAGTCTGTCAATAATATTCAAGAAGTCGGTTAATTATTCAAATTACTAAAAATCGCATCCGTAATTCGTATGTTCCTCATCTAAATAAGCAAATATATTCTTGTTAACGATACAGCTACCTAACTACAGCTGTCTCGTTTACCTCGGATCATTAAAAAGTCTAGATCAATTATAGCAAATTATATAAATAGTCATAAAACTGCCGTTGAGTACTTATAGATGTCTAAATACTTATAATAAAATGATTACTATCTGTAATACCTAACTTGTTAGAGTAGAAAATGAAACTTTGTGTTGTCACAACGAATAAATATCAATCGAAATATAGGCGTAAATTACAACCAGGAAATGAAAATATATACAGCATGAATGATATGTTGTTAACACAGAAAATGTGCGAAGTTAGCGCAAACCTAGCAAAATGTATGCGCAATGGTAGCACAATATATTCACAACGGTAGTGCAATATATGCACGCCCAGTATGAGCGCGACGGTAGAGCAACGTTTGTGCATGCGATCTGCTGTGATGCAGAATACCGGACGGCGGACGTGTATCGGAATACCTAATGTGGAACGTGAAAACCATTCCAACTTAAAAATAACAACAATCTAACAAACTTGTCAAAATAAATGACTATTACATCGACGAACAAATAAATCTCGATTAGGACACAATCAAGTAACTCGGACAATATAGGGATAAACAATAAATACGAATATATTAGGCATCATGTAGCTGCAAAAGTTTTAGAAAGCATATAGTCGGCGAAGTGTGTACTTATATAGCGCTCTATCTGTTCTAGTAGCAACTATCCTTACGAAGTTACGACTGACTACAGTATTTAGATACGAGCCTCGGAATTGATGTAGGCACATGGTTTATTGTACATTGTGACTTGATTATACACACTAGCGAGCTAAAACTGCCGGATACGTCCGGCAATAAAAAAATAAATAAAGTTGTGTTGTTGAAAAGTCACAGTGTCAAGTAAACCATTAAAAGTTTCTTTCCTTCAATATATAACGAAAACTGGCGAGGGGACGCTTCTACATCATTAAAATAAAATAAAACATTCATGTTCTGCTGACGTTTCCTTTGGCATCGCTTCATCGAGAGATTGTACATAAAACTTAAATTTTCGCCATAAGTTCCTGATTACTGTGAAAGATAAATTATTTACGAAAAGAAAAAAGCAATATAAAAATATATAAGTAGACAGATTTGTTCATAAACTTTAATGTATAAATATCCAGAAATAACTATTGTAAATAATAGTAATTGAAACTGCTCTATTTCCATACATACATAATATTTAAAATTTCCGGTAAACCAATGTTAATGAACATGGGTTGTAGTTAATTTTCTCAACAAAGTGATCATACAGCGAAGGAGTAATGTAATTAAGACAATAGCTCGTTTGTTACATAGTCTCGTCTCGTGTCTGTTTGTGTGTTATTAAATATTATTAATTAATATAAGTACGTTCATATCGTTCGTGTATTCGTGCTACTTTGTATTGTCGTCGATACATTTTTGCTTAGAGCATGTAAACATAATATTATAGGAAAGTATTTTCTGTCTATTTACACGATGCAAGTCTGAACACTGTTTACACGGTGCAACTTTTATTGTTGCTTCAAGTTATCGTATGCCACAGGCAATTGAATCGCACCGTGTCTTTTTTTACTTTCTATCCTGAAATACCTATTGGGTAAAAAAAAATCTTTCCTGGAATTTAATGTCTTAAATCAAAATTAGTATTTAAATTAAATAATTTTGAATGTGTCCCAGCAGTGGGAACATTATAGGCTGATTACGATTACTTTCGTATTTTCTCAGTTTAATCCAAATATTCCACCGGTCGTCATGATGGTCCGTAATGTTTAAATGCTCTAAGTACTTTCGAGTCCCGTCCAGTGGTTTTAAACATTTTGATTGTGACTTGCGTGTATGATATTTGTATATAGTTTTTTCGGGAATATCCTTTTTATTATTATTTTTCTTTTCCATACGTGTATTATTTACTTTATCAGAAAGAGTATCGTGTAATTATCATAGCTAAAATATTGTTAATACTTTGGAACATTATATTATATCGCTGTCATATAATTATGGTATAGGCAATTTAATTATTTATTATAAATTAAGACCAATTATGGAAATATTTATGTAGTTTTAATATCCTTTAAATATGTTCATAAGAACCTTACAGTCACGTAATCAGAAAGTGACAATTTTTTTGCAATATGAATCGCCCGCATCATGGCGCATCTGTTGCCAGATATCGCCAAACCATAAGAGACTTTTACTCACAAAAACCGCCATTTTCCTTGGTGCGTATACCGCAACCGTTGCCCATTGTCTGGCAACATACTTAAAGATCGTCACGAACTGGCAACGCGACTGTAAGCCTCATCGCTAACATTGCCAACCTCATTAGCTAAGACGTTCATCGCCATTTTGAGTATGTAAGCTACAAAGCGCATATCAGTATCAAACTATGTTACATTTAATTACGTTAGTAAGCAGTTAGATTTATTTAATTGCTAGTCTTGTCATGTCGCTCTTACACGCGTCTATACATAGTGTCAATGGTGCACAAACTTTCCAGAACACATTGTAAATTCACACAATTCATCATTTTGCTAAATCATTATATTGACACTCTTATAATGTTAGTCGTGTGAACATCGAGATACAAATCAATTTAGTTTACTGCACGATATTAAACTATAAATGCGATTGTGGAAAATTTTATTGAAATACGATTCACGTTTATTGATAACGCGAACCTCGCGTGTCGCATCCTATAGAATTGTAATATCGGAAAAACAATTATATTGAAGTTAATCAATATTATGAAAGACATCCTATTCAGAAAAACAGCTGTTAAAAAAAATAACTACAAAAATGTTTGAGAACCTCTGTAATCTGAAGCCATCTTTTTTTCCAAATTTTCATTACAATAATATAAAAATCTTAAAAAACGGTAATTAATACAAATTTGGGGCCTGTACCATTTACACTATGTATAATTTAGAGGTTCTATAGTTTAATTAGCTAAATGGCGCGGGTAACGACGTGTGCTGAGAGAAATTAGGTTGACCCAGACAGACTGGTGGAGGAATGACGAGAGATTGTAGTTAGAAAGGTGGTAGCATGGTGAATGTGGTGTGTGGTGGTAGTACCTCGGGAGACTTCCAGGTGTGGGTGTACGTATTTAGATTAATTTAGAAAGTAATCGGTGCGACAAGATGTTAGTAAAGATATGTTTATTTTGGACTAATTTCAAATATGTATTTAATTACTACATCGATATCAATCTGGTCGAAATTAGTTAGTAGCCAAGAAAATGACACTGAACCAGGTTTACATCTTGTATACAATGAAAAATTTTATTTTTAAATACATATTTGTATGGCACATTGTATCTCATGGTTGAGTTATCTTGCTAGCAGCTTGTTTTAATTTTACGGGTTCTAGTAATTACTATTTACGAACAAGGTAAACTCTACCGAGGAAACAACAAATGATAGGCAGAAGCCATGAAACGACCATTTAACTACATATTAGCACTTAAAAGTACTTACATGTAATTTGCAGTTATTCGAACTTAAGTGCATACATTATATCGTTAACTTGAATGAGAAACACTTTTCGCACCGATTTTACAAAATAGTTCGATAAATAATTTGAACTATCAAACCAGTTTATTTCTAAATATAATTAAGACGACTTAAAAATGTTATATAGTTTTCTTTTCTGAGTAGAAACTCCATTTTTCGTTATAGTATTAGTTCTTGAAAATTCCTTGTGAATCTGATCGCTATAACAAGCGAGAGAAACATGTTTCTATTCAATTGTGTTACATATTCTGCCTCCTATAGATTCATACTTAAAAAACTAGTCTTAATCCAATGGTATTTCTTTGTGTATTTTATATAAATTCTTTGTAAATTCAAAAACATATAATTACTTAATTAAAATGTTATCGTAACTGTGCTCGTCTCGATCTTGTGACTGGAAACAGGCAATAATTTGTGTCGCGTCGTGTCAATAGTGTTTAGTATAAATAATTGTAAAGTGTGCCCGAAATAGTGAATATTGGAAGTGCCAATGTCTGTCATCTGTTATAAGTTACCATATTGTGAATGTTTAAATCATATATTTATTATGGTGGTGTCCCATCTGTATAATATCCCTATTAATAATAAACTCATTTATATTGATTGCCAACACTTAAAATAAAATAGCCATGATTGTCATGTGAAAACAATTAAGCAACTGACCCTTACACGAGGAAAAATACATAATTTTCCTTGGAATAGTTCTGGAGCCAATTAAGTGTACCTGGTTTTGTTTTCGTACCGCTACGTTTATTATTTGTGTCACTGTTGTTTATCAAATCATTGGTTGTCATAGTAACGAGCAATACGTTACGGTGCTTCGCGTCACTTTGGTTGTGCTCAGTCTGTATAGTCGGCTACACAAGTGTGTAAAAGGATTTAATACCTATTTTTTTCTCACCACTGTTTTATCCGAAGTGTTCGAGTCGATCAATCCTTCTGTAGCCGACTGTACTACAATGGATCCAATTTAATGCAATTTGTTGAAACGTAGCACTCTGTTATATTGTAAGTAAACATGTATATGTTCCCATAATGCAATAACTCAGCACCTGTTACATACAAATTACCAGAAACTGTTTTGAAATTACACTATGTACTGTAATACAATAATGATTATAATAACTTTCATGTGTTTTGCTCGTTTGTAGGTTACAAGAGTTTATTTGAAGGGCCTAGCCGTGTGTTCTCGGGTACGGCGAAAGCTTCCAAATCACGTCATCTTTGAAAAGTGATAGTATCGTATCAGTGTTGTATACTTATTCTATCCCTTCCTAGTGTTCATTAATCCTTACAAAGGAAAGAGACAAAACATTTTGAAATGTTAAGTGTTCGGTAGCTTTTACTGTCCAGCCGCCGCGAGCGACAGAGACGGCATCAATCGTCTGTCTCTGTCGGCGCGCGCGGCAGGTTGTAGCCGTAATCATTTATGAATATTGTATAATAATCCTGTAATCTAAAGACCAATGTAATATTTATTGTCGGTCGTCATAGTTCAATAAAACTATATTGTATTGAATTTCAGATGTTTTCTATTGTGAATGTATCGATCACTTGTTACTATTCAGGGACGTCGGTCTGCTAACGTTGTGTTCGCCAAAAGTAAATAGTCTTGACATAAGTGCACATAGATGTTTGAAATATAGGCATGAGTAGATGTAGTAGTTGAATCAAGTTATCAATACTCACCACAAGTAACTGCTACATGAGGCAGTTTGTACAAAAGCACTTATAACAAAAATGATAAACGAAAATCACATTTAGCAACTCACTAAAGGTTCATACCTACGATGTTTGGCGGCAACCTCAGCAACCCGACGTCGCATATAATGCAGTCATGCAAGTATACCGATTGTGAGAATATTATTGTAGATGTATATAATTTTATCTATACATATAATATATAAATACGTTTATAAACCTGTTGTGCTCTTGTGTACTTTACTACGTTGTAGATGTTGTTCTTGGCATTCGATGTTGACTGTATATAAAACGTTTAAGGATATTAATAAATAATAATTATTATGTTACATAATTATTGGTTTTATTTTAATTATTAAAGCCTAGTAATGTTGATGATTGAGTAGACCTCGCGGCTTTAATACGTTGGTTCACCCTGCGCACACGCCGGTTCTACTCATCATTTTAAAAAAAATTGTGCATCAGGCTACTTGCTGCACATAGGTCTCTCTCTAGTTGCACCACCACATCTAACTCTCCAGCAGCCGCGTACAGTCTATCCTATCCACCTTTTTGGACTTCGGCCCTTCTTTCATTCCGGGACTTTTTTCCCGATCGTCAACAGTGTGGGCGACAAGGTGTGACTGACCGGGAATATTCGGATCTTCTTAGTAATCACTACTTACCTAAAAATAAAGGTTTACCTAGATATAAAACGTATTGTCTTCACACAAGGGACTTTTACTAAGCTCATGTTCGCACGGACGCAAAAACATCGCGGCGGGAATTTATTGCGCATTGGATTTTCAACTCTCGGTGTTGAGCCGAGCGTTCAGAATCTAACAGAGTGCATGCCAGCGCATCTAACAGAGTGCACGCCAGCGCATCTAAAGAGTGCACGCCAGCGCATCTAACAGAGTGCACGCCAGCGCTTCTAACAGAGTGCACGCCAGCGCATCTAACAGTGTGCACGCCAGCGCATCTAACAGTGTGCACGCCAGCGCATCTAACAGAGTGCACGCCAGCGCATCTAACAGAGTGCACGCCAGCGCATCTAACAGAGTGCACGCCAGCGCATCTGACAGAGTGCACGCCAGCGCATCTAACAGAGTGCACGCCAGCGCATCTAACAGTGCACGCCAGCGCATCTAACAGTGTGCACGCCAGCGCATCTAACAGAGTGCACGCCAGCGCTTCTAACAGAGTGCACGCCAGCACATCTGACAGTGTGCACGCCAGCGCATCTAACAGAGTGCACGCCAGCGCATCTAACAGAGTGCACGCCAGCGCATCTAAAAGAGTGCACGCCAGCGCATCTAACAGAGTGCACGCCAGCGCATCTGACAGAGTCCACGCCAGCGCATCGAAAAACACACTGTTGGATTTTTAACTCTCGGCGCCAAGTTAAAATCCAGTTTGCGAAAAAAAAATCGCCCGTGCGTACCTGGGCTAACAGAGCCCAGGGCAGAACGGCTTTTATCTGAATAAGCATTAAGATTACTTATTGCGACTCAATTGTACTACTTACCCTGTGGACTCAACGCTGTGTTGTTGATCAGAATCTACTTACTATGTCATTACATTTTGGGCGATAAGCAATTCGCATTTTAAATGGCGGTTATTTTTTGTTCAACGATAAAATATTTCGACGACACAGTCACGATAAACAGTCGATATAATGGGAACAGCTAGAGACGACAGTCGTCCAACGATAAATTAATCGTCACGACATAGTGAGAACGTAGAGTAAGTGCGCCAAATATGGACTGGTTTTGTAATATGGACTACCTTCATTTCTCAGAAACCGTCCGTCGTATTAAGCCACCGATCGCCGCGCGCTAAGCTCCACCCCTCCCGCGCCTCGCTAATCGCTTGCCGGTCGGCAGAGAGAGCGCGCGTGTTCACTGCAGTCATTTTTCGTTTTTATCAACGCGCGATGTAATTTTTTACCTAATTTCGTAAGCTCATAATTTCAGCAAATATTACTGTTTGGGAAAGTGGATTAAACTAGGGGAAAGGTCTACAAATTCTACAGCTAAAGGCAAGATCAGACAAACATGGGATAAAGATGATTTAATTTCTGATTTAATTTTAGGCAACACGTCCATTTTTTTATATAATTTTGAACCCAATTTACTGTGGTCCATATTTAAAACTACACACATCAAAAGTGTCTAGGGATCAAGCATTTTTATGCGGATTTCTTGAGATTGAGATGTGGCTTTGTAATAAATTTATGATTTTATAAATTTATATGGATCCTTTTTGGTGCATTTCATAATTTGAATCAGGAACTGTGAATCAAATTCGAGTAAAAGATGAAAATCAGCTGTCAATATTTTCCCTATAAAAACATACAACGCATTGAAGACATTATTAGTGCTACTGTTTCCCTACTACTGATTAAAACCAACGTTATTATGGAGCGGCGACGTCATTTAAGCAGGGAAGAAATGCTCAGAGCCGTGGGAATGATAGAAGCTGGTTCCCGGCAACGTACTGTGGCTTTAGCTCTGAATACAAGTCAGAGTGTTATCAGTCGACTTTGGACACGTTACCGAAGCACTGGTACCGTGGCTGAGCGCCATGGAGGACGGTATCGCTGCACCACACGGAGACAAGACCGATACATTCAAATCTTAACTCGAAGAGCTCCAACAATAACCGCCATGATGTTAGCCGTGAGGCTTCATCACTCTTCAGGGAACTTAATTAGCGACCAAACAGTCAGAAACCGCTTGCATGAAGTGAACCTTCATTCCCGAAGACCGCTACGGGTACCACCTATAGCAATGCACAATCGTAGGATTCGATATCAATGGGCTCTTGAACACAGAAATTGGGCAGAAGAACAATGGCGTTTCGTGTGCTTTTCTGATGAGTCTCGTTTTGGTATGAGACCGGATACAAGACGTATACGACACTGGAGAACCCCTGGACGCCAACAGCGATTAAAATCCTGCCAGGAAGTCCATCCTTATAGTGGTGGAACCATCATGGTATGGGCGGGTATTTGGATCGGCGGAAGAACTGAGTTGATTTGGATCAGAGGCAACCTCAACGCTCAAATTTATGCTGAGACGATTGTATCAGACGTCATCGTTCCTCTACAAGTGCAAATCGGTCCCTTATTTCAGTTAATGCATGATAATGCACGACCGCACACCGCAAGAGTTGTAAGACAGACTCTCGCCGCAGCTAACATCAATGTCCTGCCCTGGCCTGCTCAGTCGCCAGACTTGAACCCGAATGAGCATGCATGGGATATGCTACAGAGAAGAGCTCTGCCGAATATGGAGGGTATCCAGTCGCAAGAAGACCTTTTTTTGTTGTTGCAACGAACATGGGCTGCCATTCCACAGCGTGATTTGGATGAACTCATTTTGAGTATGCCAAACCGATGTTCTTGTGTTGTTAGTGTTCGCGGTAGAAACACGGATTATTAATTGTTTAAGTTACCCAATAAAATTTTAAAGAAAACTGTTATTTCAGTCTTTTTTTCGAACTTTTGTGTTAGTGGTTCAAATGTCAAAAATCCCTTTATTAGGAAAATGGCAAATTTCTTTATTAATGCAAAGGTGACTTGGTTTATCGTTACTGTGACAAACGAAAACACTTTATTTGATGAATCCTTAAAGAAAATTTTAATTAATATCAATCAGGAGAAAAGTTATTGCAAAAATATATGTTGATCCCTAGACACTTTTGATGTGTGTATGTGGTCCATATTTTGTCCACTTTTTGCAAATGCAAAATAATCTTATATTTTAGAAAATGTTGATTATTTCTAAGATGTTCATGTTTCTTAAGAATTCTGATATTCGTTTTTGATACCAAATAATTATCGAACTGTTCAAAATATATAAGGCTGATTAATCTTTATAATTCTGAGTTTTATTTCACAAAATCCTTATGGTGGTCCATAATTGGCGCACTTACTCTACCCTAAACAAATTTAAAACATCCTTCCGTTTCTGTTAATCGTTTAAAATTACGGATTCGTTTTAAATAAGTATAACGCTAAAAGTATTTACATTTGTGGTGTGTTATAGTGGATGCATGGTCCACAGCGCAGCTACACAGGGAACCTACCCAACTATAGTGGATGCATGGTTCTCACACATCCGACACACTTCCCATTGGTTCGTACATACATTAAGTATATGTAAATTATTTAGTTATTTCTCGTTATTTAATTCCAATTATAAACACCACTTTCCACTTCACAGGATTGAAGTAGGTACCTACATAAGAGCCATTAACTGAATAGGTTCGATTATTGAAGTAGGTACCTACATAAGAGCCATTAACTGAATAGGTTCGATTATTGAAGTAGGAGTTACCTACATAAGAGCCATTAACTGAATAGGTTCGATTATTGAAGTAGGTACCTACATAAGAGCCATGAACTGAATAGGTTCGATTATTGAAGTAGGTACCTACATAAGAGCCATTAACTGAATAGGTTCGATTATTGAAGTAGGAGGTACCTACATAAGAGCCATTAACTGAATAGGTTCGATTATTGAAGTAGGTACCTACATAAGAGCCATGAACTGAATAGGTTCGATTATTGAAGTAGGTACCTACATAAGAGCCATTAACTGAATAGGTTCGATTATTGAAGTAGGAGGTACCTACATAAGAGCCATTAACTGAATAGGTTCGATTATTGAAGTAGGTACCTACATAAGAGCCATGAACTGAATAGGTTCGATTATTCCCGATGTCCACCACTTGTTTGGTCACCACTGGGGGACAGCGAAACAACTTTTAAAAATTATTCTCGCTGTCCACCACTGGGGGACACTTCATGGTTTGAATAGGTCGAATCTGTTCTAAAACCGAATCGGGGCACCCCCGACTTCACGTAGCCTTTTGGCTGTACCTATATGCTAACCGGAGGCGCGAAGGGAGAGCAGTCCCCGCCCGTTGTAACAAAGCATAGGTAGGCACCCGTGCGACGCCACTATAGCGACGGTAAGACCCGTTGTGAGGCAGTGGCTGGAGAGACGGCATGGCGTCCTTACTTTCCGGCTGACACAGGTGATGTCCGGACATGGGTGCTTTGGAAAGCACCTGTGCCGCATAGGCCGGGAACTCAGGGATTCATGCAGGCCAACACCTGGCCGGGGGAGCGTGACAAAATGCGCAAGCACTCCAGCAACCCGGCTAAAGGTAGCCACAGGACACCGTGTGGTTTTAGTCAGTAAGAGTCTGACAGACCCCTCCACCCACCCCAGGGTGGTGGACATTCATGAGGATTTCCACACGATAAAAAAGAAGAAATAAAAAAGGCACCCGCGCGAGCCGTAGCGGCTGAGGCTGCAGCAAGCCGAAGTTGCGGAGGTGAGCTGCGGTGCCTATCCTTTGATACGTAAGGGAGGAGGGGTTGCACTTCCCGCAGCGCCGGAGATGATGATGCAGAAGCAACTTTAAAGTGTTTTGAGGTTAGGTTACAATAATTTGTCCCCCAGTGGTGTACAACGAGAATAATTTTTAAAAGTAGTTTCGGTGTCCCCCAGTGGTAGCCAAACAAGTGGTGGACATCGGGAATAATCGAATAGGTTGCATATCATCATGTTAATCCCTCTTTATAAACACAGTAGGTAGGTATAATCGAATAGGTTGCATATCATCATGTTAATCCCTCTTCATAAACACAGTAGGTAGGTATAATCGGTAGTTTTCACGGGAGAAGCATGTTTCTAGTCTACCTACCTCTCTAATCAAAGCAACAACAACAACAATACAAAGGTACCTACAAGCAATCCCTTTAAAAATAATAAAATCCAATACTTAAACATTTCTGTTGTATAAAACAGTGTTTAAAACCTTCATTGCTATCTTCGGGTGTCAGTGGTCGCTCAGAATCATGGACTTATAGTTTGTATTACCTATAAGTCCATGCTCAGAATACAGAAATTGAGAGAGAGTGGTCGTAGGTAGGTACTCGGTTTTAGGTAAATAAGTCCATGGGTACTCTCACATTGACAGAATATTAAACTCTAGGTTAGGTATAGGGATAGGGTATTAGGATCTATGTCTGTGCTAGTATTAGTCTCAGAATAATAACTGAGGTATTAGTTAATAGTAGTCTATGCACAGAGTACTTTTTGATAGATGGTATTAGTGTTCTGTGGTGAAACTTCAAGTGGCTACAAAAAGAAAAATAATAATTATTGCCAATATTGGCATCCACCACAGAGTACTTTGGCATCCACATAATATTGCAATTTCGACATAATCGTTGTTTGTGTCCCTGATTGTGAAATTATAATGTTAACGTGTTCTCCCGACGCATGTGATCTATACGCACTCAGGTGCGCGCAGTGCTGGGCCAAGGTGTGCCGGTAGGAATGCCCCTCCGAGATCGTTCCAAGTCCCGGGACAACAAGGTCCCGCTAGATCTAGACGCCATAATGCCCGAGTTAGGTGAATTCGGCCGCTATCAGAGATTCGTGTACTTATACTTGGGAGTCGCCGTCTTATTCACCAGTATGAACAACTTCCAGTATATATTTAATGCTGGAAGTGTCGAATACAGGTGAGAGTCAGCATAAAAGCATGATCAGATAATTCTAGACGCCTATTTTATTTTACAACTACCTATGTGCCTCGTTCGCGTGGATGTCGGAAAACAAAAATGTGTCGCTTAGAAAAGGTGTAATGAATACTCCTTCGTTGAAAAGGATGAATCTTCCGATCTTACCTGGTTGGAAGCGCTACCTGGGGTTCTCTACTACAGCCTTTTCGAATGCAGTCCTGCGTCTTCAGTGTTCATAATGTCAATGCGACGAAGTGTTTCTTTGATTTTTGAGATAAGCTAAAAATCGCGGCGATTAAATAAAAGGCGCCTGGTTGTGGATCCTTATCTGTGCACCTGCCGTACTCAATAAATCGACTGCCCGTCTGACAGTGTGCTGATGCGTTATCATGGTCAAGAAGGATCACGTTCTGTTGAAAATTTTACAAGAAAACAGGCAAAAAAAAAACGATTAAATTATCATGGTCTTAAAAACTTAGAAAATGCTTGTCTGTAAATAATGTTAGAGAGGTTGCTTGCTCCTCGAAAGAGCTCCTACATAAAGTCATAAAGTTGTCCGTGTGAAAAACAACCCATGTAGTCTGGTTATATTCGGCACCGGGCGGCAGCCCTCGAAAACTACGAAGATGACACCCAAGAAGAAAACTTTTTATTTTGATTGAAACTTCTTTTGACTAAGTAGGTACCGAAAGTCAATGACCGAAAACCATAAAAAAATCATTTTAAGGCGAGACTACAATCCCACCTTAGCATTAATACAGTAATTTATGTGTCCATCGTTAAAATAAAACTCATTAAGTACCTACCTACAAAAAAAAATATAATGGACTCCCATAAAAAAAAACTACAAAGAGCAAAATAACTTTAGTTTGGAAAGTCGTTGGCAAGAAAGACTTGAAGTATTTTAGTTTGAAGTTTTTTAATTTAAGTACATAAACGCCTCGTCTACAGATTTACTATACTTATGTATGTATATGTTACGGCTAATAACCGAAGTGCGGCTACACCTAGGTTTAGCTGGAACGTCGACGGAGCCCCGCAAGCGGGGCTCCTATTTCTGTGTAAAGGGTTTAAAGTAACCTAAACAAACCTAGCCTCGGGGTGCCCTTCGCTCGCTCTTGCATCCTACGTCGCCTATCGACCGACCGCAACCATGCAATCGATGTCACCCGAAGTACACACGAACCGCATGTGGCCGGCTACACCTAATTGTACCCGGCTAAACCCAGGTGTAGCCGCACTTCGGCCATTAGCCGTGACATATACATATAGTTTACTTATTAAGTAATAATCTATATAAATAAAACAAAGTCGGGTTAGTTACGCCCTTTATAACTCAAGAACGGCTGGACCGATTTTTATGATGTTTGATTTGTGGGATTTGTCTCCGCCCCGAATAGCAGAATAACTATTAAAACATGGGAAAAATTCACGAAAAAATAATAATTAAGATTATATTTTCTCATACATTTTTTGATGATATATCTCAAGAACGGTTTGACTAATTTCACATAACATTAACTGATTCTGAGGCGGTACGAAGTTTGCTGGGATCAAATAGGCTTGTCTAGTAAAGTTACTGCGAACACACAGAAACACTTGCCACAGCCGAACATTTGAGATACAATTATTATAATATTCATTGTTCAGCCATATCTTAGTCTCCGGCCGGCAGTGCTGTAGTTTACTGCTTCCTGCTGATTCTCCAACCTCTTGTTTAGATGCAGAGTGCCACAATGCGAGTCGTCTCCAGAAAAGTTTGAGACGAATGGTTGGGGAAAATTTGCATTACCTTCGACAGGGTACGACTGCCATCGACGAGTAGCGATTGGCGATAAATGCGAGCCAGCCAGTTTCTCCAACACGAGCATACGCTGCTACTCCTGGGTCTACGAGAATCAAAACACTATTGTTCCAGAGGTGAATGTGCTTTATCTGTAATAACTTAATCATAAAGTCAATAGTTGGAGTCGGCTTCCAGTCTAACCGGATGCAGCTGAACACTAAATCTACGAGCAAATGTTACCACGGCAAGATTTATTTATTTAAATTCTTCGCATATAAAGAAGGTACAAAGGCGGACTTAATTCCATAGGTATTCTCCACCAGTCAACCAAAGGTGGTAAAGAGATTCCCTAAGCAAGTCAACCAGACCTACACGCATGTTATATGGTGCCTCCTTGTGCAGTGGGCTCCTTGGGATATCATCATAATATTTATACCATGTTGTTGTTCAGTTAGCTTGGACAGTATTATAGTAATTGGTCGACATTTCAGTTCAACCTGGCATGTCAGGAGTGGAAGCGCACGCTGGTGGGCACCATCCACAGCGTCGGCGTGTTCGTGGCGATACCCACCACCGCCATCCTCTCAGATGCGTGAGTTTATCAAACGTTTTCTTTGCGTAGATTTAAATTTACTGAAACAAATAATAAAGCAAACCTAGGCAAACTCACAACTCTGCATGGTGGATTACGGCCCACGCCCTCTCGCAGAGAGAAGGCCTGTGTCCCAGCTCTGGGAACGTTATACGCTGATTATGAGGCAAACTCAATGCATTTATTTGAATAATAAAGCAGAGGATAAAGCAGTGTCTTAATGTCGCGGGCGCTATTTTGAATCCTGAACGCAACGAAGGATTCCAGGGCTCCCGAGCGTAGAAGTTAGGTAACTCCTGAGCGAAGCGAGGGAGTTAAGACTGGCATCCTGAGTGCAGTGAGGGATTCAAACTCGCCGAAGACGAAGACACCTTTATCCCCGAGGAGAATATTCTACTTTTCACACCTACTGCGAGGTAATAAAAAGCGGCCAAGTGCGATTCGGACTCGCGCATGAAGGGTTCCGTACCATTATCTCAAAAAACGACAAAAAAATCACGTCTGTTGTGTGGGAGCCCCCCTAAAATATTTAATTTATTCTGTTTTTAGTATTTGTTGTTATAGCGGCAACAGAAATACATCATCTGTGAAAATTTCAACTGTCTACCTATCACGGTTCATGAGATACAACCTGGTGACAGACAGACAGACAAACTGACAGACAAACAGACGGACAGACAGACAGACGGACAGTGGAGTCTTAGTAATAGGGTCCCATTTTTACCCTTTGGGTACGGAACCCTAATAGAAACCAAGTCCATTATCGAATTAGTAGTTTATAAAAGTGTTATTGAACCGGGGAATACCTAGTTATGTACAGTGTTATACACTATTTCCCATCTACGTGAGAGGACAGGGTTACCTACCTGTTTTTATGCATAAGTACTTAACTTTGTATCTGTATGTAGAATTCATTAAGCCCTCGGAGCATCAAAACGGCAGATGGATTTTAATACACGAGGTGTCTATCGACTCGTTTGGATCGCGCGAGAGTTTTAATTCTTTATTTATTTAGGGGGTTGGGTTAGGTTAGGGTTTCCAACCATTGCCGGGAGGGTTGTGGAAGCTGAGCCGGTTTCCCATGGCCCTCCCATCACGGCGATGTGGGAACAGCGCTGAGTTTTAGTGGGTATACTGTCGGTGTCATTCCGACAGGAGTCCCACATACCCCGTCTCGTCCCCCGCGAGCGGGATGCGTAATGCATTTCTCAGCGAAAAAAAAAAGTTTCACTTTTAGGAAATTGCGTAATAGTACCTAAGTCAATATGTAAAACGTTTTTATCCCAAACGCTTTTTTATGAGATAAAATGAATTATTTGTCAAATAACACGTTATTAAACAACAGTTTATCGGGTAATTATTTTGCAAAGTGTATTATTTGGAAAACTTGTTGTATAAAGATGAAATTACAAATCATGTTTTTGCCAATCGTTGCTTATCAAGTAAAAATTTGTAAATAAATTTTTGGTGAACTTACAGGGCACCTTTTTATATTTATGGCTCATGATTATTAGACGAATAAATATTATGCCTTAACAATGTATGCAACTCCAAATTATGCCAAAACAAATTAGACCAAATGATAGTTATGCTAACCTTTGATGCCAAAGTATTATTATGCTAACATTAGTTATGCGAAAACGATATGCCAAACAATATTATGCCTTAAAATTTTATGCCAAGAGAGGGATGCCCCAATAATTTTCACCGTTACGTACCCTTGCCACTTGCGCTGACATAGACACGGTCACAGATAGGAGCTGGCGCTGTTGTGCAACCAAAATCGCGTTAGCCGCCGAATTTTGGCCGCGTGTTTACGATTATGAATGACATATCATGGGGTAAGTAATAGATGATATAACAACAAAATCTCTAATATTAACAACATATAACAACGGAACCTATAATTTTATTTAATATAGCGATTAGTTAATATAATGAACGATTGATATAATTTTATAATAACTAATTTTTATAAGCATAACATACATTCAATATAAAATCGTTTGACATACCACTCAAAAGATATAAAACTTATTTAGACTAATATGATGAATTATTATTTATTTAATAAATATTTAAAAGTATTTTTTCTTTGTTTTATTCTTTGTAAGTTCTATCGTAGTTATAGGTAATAGTAACCTAAGTAGATATTAAACATAACTAGTAACTGATTACCACCTGCGCTAAGATAGGTCGACGGAGCCCCGCTTCGCGGGGCTCCTATTTCTGGGTGGTTTAAAAAAAAATAACCACGAAGGCTAAGGCGGGAGCTCCGCTCCGCTGCGCTCCCGCCTTAGCCTTCTAACCTAACCTATCCGAGTCGGGGTACTCTGAGTCGGGGTACCATAATGACGTTTTTTATATACTTATATTAAACGTTAGACCTAATGATTTTCGATTAAATAAATAATATACATATTAAACGTTAGACCAAATGATTTTCGATTACATAAACGTTATATCAAACAACGTTATACTACTTAAGTTTTAGAATAAATAAATGTTATATGTAAAGAAATTATATCTACAGTTGGTATATCTCACGTTGATTATATCTTATGAACGATAATAAAATGAAATTAGACCAAATGAGTTTATACGTTATGAGACGCACCCCATATCATGACGTGAAGCAAACATTAAGTTCCTTTGTACTCAAATATTAATTATGTCATTTCTTTATGTATTTTACTGTGTGTACATACATAAATAATAAAATAAATAAATAAATAAATAAAATTAAATATTATTAGAATTTTCAACAAATTAACATTTTTGGCTGTATTTACGAATAACAAGTAATCCCGTGGAACTTGTTTTTGGTTTTAGAGCTTAGTGCACATTTTATAAACACAGGGAGGCATTGTTGCTGCTTAATTAGACGATTACTGTAATTTTACTTAACGTGCTCTACATGTGCTATACAAACGCCAGTTCGATTGTGATTAAGGTCAATTGTGCCTGTGCACCTAATTTATGCGGTCCACGTCGAGGAGCGCGTACCATATCTTTCCTTATTTTATATATCAACTAGCTGTGCCCGCGACTTCGTTCGCATGTATGACTGAAAAGGATTTAATTTTTTAGCGCAGAACACTAATTCTTTTTCTAAAATATAAGTAGCCTAAGTTACTCCTTATTACATCAGCTATCAGCCAGTAAAAGTCCCGTCAAAATCGGTCCAGCCGTTTCAGAGATTAGCCGGAACAAACAGACAGACAAAAATGGTAAAAAAAATTATTTTGGTATATTATGTACCGTGTATACATATATATGCATTTAGTAAAAAGCGGTTATTTTAATATAACAAACAGCCACTCCAATTTTATTTTTGTTTATGTAGATGGGCCTACCCAAATGTCCTTTCTTTGTTGTTCGTCGAATCGTGGAGCTCCATAGGTTTTGAGTTGAGGTGCACGATTACTGACAAATGCGTGCACTGACTGGACAGGTCCACTCAGTCTGTGTGGCTCTTTCCTCAGAAGACCATTTCAGACACCAATCTACATGGTCTTCACATGATCTGACCAAGATTATGTCTGGACTTTAATAGAGACTGATCTCTGAGTTTGTTTCGGCCTTTCTTCTCAAAGTAGTCAGATAGGAAATGCCGACCTCATCTAGTTTAAAAAAATATGATTGACGTGTAAAAGTGTTTGTACAAAACTACTTACAGAAATAAAATCATTTATCATTTACATAATCTGGATAGAAATATAACATTTAAAAATAATACGATAGAATATGAAGATTAAATATTTATAAACCCTGGCAGTTAAGAGATGACCCAATCTCAACTGACGGCGCCCGTTTACGTCCCGTAAGATTAGCTATAGGTAGCTATCGGAAAACACTGATTCCGGGAAAACAGAAATAAAAATCGTCAAATCCATCGCGCCAGGTTCGGTCGTCGCTATGCGCTGATCGGCACGGCTGTGGCGCCGGCAATCTTCGGCATGCTGCGAGCCTTCTGTAACCACTACTTAGTGTACTTGCTGCTGGAGTTCATCGAGGCGCTCGTCGGTAATTGCACTTACAGCACCGCATTTATTATAGGTACAATATTATAATCCTCCTTTTTCGTTACTTCCGCTGCTAAAAATAAGTCTCAAAGGTTTTAGGCTTTATTTAAGATTGTTTATAAAAATGGCGTTGGAAATTGACATGGAAAATTAAGTAGGTATGCCAAATAAAGTTACAGATTTTTTTAGTTACATCTGCCTCAATTTCGAAAATAAATCTGCTTTTTAGGACAAAAGTCGAGGTCGATTGTAGCCAAGTCAAAATAAATAGGAACGTCTTGGTTAATGAGGAGTAGCCTTTTCTTGCTTTTCCCTTAAATAGAGATCATATCAGTGTCATTGTTTGAGCTTTCTGTTCTGTATTGTCAATATTGTTTATTTCAGGTCTCGAGATAGTCGGCCTGAACAAGAGAGTGCTCGGCGGCAACATCATCCAGTGCACGTTCGCGTCGGGGCAGGTGGTGACCGCGCTGACCGCCTGGGCCATCCCCTACTGGAGGTCCTACACGCTTGCCATCTTCACTCCATCCCTGCTCTTTATTTTCTATTGCTTCTTTGTAGAAGAGAGTGTGCGTTGGCTGATAGCCAATGGAAAGAGGGATGAAGCAGTTAGGATCATTCTTAAAATTGCAAAGATCAACAGGGTGACACTTTTACCAAATACAATGAACATGTTAATGAAAGGTCCGCCTAAGAAGAAAGTAATTATGCCTAATAGAAAAATACTTTTTCCTCAACCAGAGGTCAAGAAACCTTCTTTGGTTCGTCAAGTGTTGCGGTCAAGGATCATCCTGTCCCGGATGGGTGTGGTTTCTTTCTGGTGGATATCGGTGACGTTGATCTACTACGGACTGACTATAAACGCAGTATCGCTGAAGGGCAACAAGTACATTATTTTTGTGCTGACGGCACTCGCGGAGATACCCGGCTCTATGCTTTGCTATATCACGCTTGACCGATTTGGAAGGAAGAGTTCAATCATGACAAGTTTTTTTGTCTGTGGAATATCGCTCCTCCTACTACCTACTGTCGACAACCGTAAGTAATAACTGTTTAGTAAATAAGTAAAAGTTAATCTAAAAGCCAGGCAGAAGGTAACATCAGCTTGGACGAATAAAAATGTGACTCGACAGTATAACACAAATTAAAAATAACATGTTTATATAAGGGGAAAATACGTAGCAACCCAGCGCACATGACGTCTCGCTACGTAGCAATCCAGCGTACGTGACGTCTCGCTACGTAGCAATCCAGCGCACATGACGTCTCGCTACGTAGCAATCCAGCGCACATGACGTCTCGCTACGTAGCAATCCAGCGCACATGACGTCTCGCTACGTAGCAATCCAGCGCACATGACGTCTCGCTACGTAGCAATCCAGCGCAGATGACGTCTCGCTACGTAGCAATCCAGCGCACATGACGTCTCGCTACGTAGCAATCCAGCGCACGTGACGTCTCCCTACGTAGTAATCCAGCGCACGTGACGTCTCGCTACGTAGCAATCCAGCGCACATGACGTCTCGCTACGTAGCAATCCAGCGCGCATGACGTCTCGCTATGTAGCAATCCAGCGCACGTGACGTCTCGCTACGTAGCAATCCAGCGCACATGACGTCTCGCTACGTAGCAATCCAGCGCACATGACGTCTCGCTACGTAGCAATCCAGCGCACATGACGTCTCGCTACGTAGCAATCCAGCGCACGTGACGTCTCGCTACGTAGCATTCCAGCGCACGTGACTCCTCGCTACTTAGCTATGAAAAGACGTTCTTTATGGCACACGACGGCGTGTACCTAGTACCTATCGCACTTTCTTCCGAGTGATACATAGTGCTTTATACTATGTCTACGAGGAAAATAATAGTACATTACTGCAGCGGCCAGCAAAAGAGGCATTGATGGACGATCGCCTCGGCCCACATACGTAAGTCCATCAATGCCTAGTTGTGGCCAAGACTTGTAGTACTTTTCTCAAATAATGCGCGGAAATTAAAACTAAGTAGTACCTATTCAGAACTTTTTTGTCAAATACAATTACTTTTCAAAACCAATGACGAACAACGAACAACAATAATTTTTCCCGCGTTAAACTGTTCATTTGTTTTTTTTTTTCAATAAACAGCTTTCTATTTGCAAGCCAGTTAGAAATTTAAATGAAACCTTTGATAAGTTACCGCCTTGGTTGCCACGTTTCGGAGTAAAAGATCGTTTCATTTTTAAATTACACGAGAGATATGAGTACTGTGTAATTTATTTAGCCGCTAAACCACGACTGATATGGATTTTCATACAACTTTTGCCGGCCGCTGCTCGCATGTATTTGCCAGTACAGCAATTTCGATTTGTCTCAAAGAAGGTTGTCAAAATAATGCTCAAATTTCGAAGCATGTTTGAGAAAAATACATTTTTTTTAAAGTAATATTAATTAACTAACTTTTGTCCGAGATAAATATTGGTCTGAAAGAATGATCAGCCAAAGTATGTGGCCAGTATCATTTTGCGCTTGGTGATAAAAACTTTTTGTCTTTTGGCATTAAGCTATTGTTATGTAAGCTACTGATTGCTCTAAATAAAAAAAAAACGGCACGTTAATAATGGAATTTCATACACTTTTTCGACCTGCAAATTTGAACGACAGTAATGACGAATTTTTGCCACATTTAAAAAAAGTAATAAGGTACTTTCCAAGCAGGTATAGTATATTATAAGATTTTATTTCTGTAAGTTGGTTTGTACAAACACTTTTATGTGTCAATCCTATTTTAAAAACTAAATGAGGTCGGCGTTTCCTATCTTACTACTCAGAGAAAAAAGGCCGAAACAAATTCAGAAATCACAGTCTATTTGAAATTCCAGACATAATCTTGGTCAGATCATATGAAGACCATAAATAGAACCACACAGATTGAGTGGACCTGTCCAGTCAGTGCACGCATTAGTCAATAATCGTGCTACTTAACTCAGAACTTAAGGAGCTCAACGCTTCCACTAACAATACCAAGTAAAGGACATTTTTATTTTTTTTATTGTTTTAAGGAACAAAACAAAGTACAAACAAACTTAAATTACTCAAACTGCCAGACCATCTTCACATTCGCAATCATTAAAATAATATAATACTTTACAAAGATCACGATCTTCATCTCCAAAGTTGATAGTCAAACAATATTATTTGACTTGAGCATCAATATTACAGCATCTATAATCATATCGTTGACGCTGGTGGGCAAGATGATGATCAGCCTGATCTTCTGCGGCATCTACATCTACACCATCGAGCTGTTCCCGACGCAGGCGCGTCACGTACTGATGGGGTTCTGCTCTATGACGGGGCGCATCGGCTCCATGACCGCGCCGCAGACGCCTCTGTTGGTTGGTCGGTCTATTACACATTCATCACTAGCTTTTGCCTGTAATTTCACTCGCGCGTTGGGTTTAACTAAACCTTCGCGAGTGTGCGCATAAATCCAAAGTATTTATTTCATTCAAAACACTCACAAAAACTCTATGGACTGGACAGTCTTTTAGAACGAAATATTACATAATCCTGGGTACATTATTCTTGTTGCTTCTACATTTGAGAACAATGTAAAAACAATTAATTCAAAATAAAATAAAGATGCAAGTTACCAATGTTTAGTCTCAATGGGATTAATAATACCTATCCTATAGGAATGCATAAGGGACAGAAAAGTGGTTCACTAATGTTTTACCAAAACTCCATTGACAAATTTTTAGTTTACAACCAACGTTTCGCATACTATTTATTCCACAAACAACTCATTCCGCAAATGTTATATTTTATAAACACTCGATTTACAAACATTTATTTGACAAATGTTTCTCTTTACAAACGGTTCGGATGATATTTAATCATTTATACATATTTAGATTCTTTTGGAAAAATGACGTTTATACAAAATATAATTTTATAATACCCTAGCGACTGCATTAAAATCCGTTGCGTGGTTTAAAAGATCTAAGCTTACAGACAGCGGGAGCGACTTTGTTTTATACTATGTAAAGATTTTCTAAACCAGCCACAAAGTGATCATGACGGTATTTTCCATTTGGGTCAAATAATTTCCAGGCAAGTATTTTTTCTATATAATCTAGTCGTTTCTGGCACTCGCCGGCCGCTGCCGCGGCACCGCTCGCTTCGCTCGCTCGGCTCGTGCGTCCATGGTCACAGTTTTATCCTAACCTAACCGAACCATTTTTTATTTTAATAATTAACCTAATCTAACTAGTTCGGTTCCGGGTAGCCCATTAAAAATAGTCTCTTTTTTCTATTAGCGCAATAAGTCGATGAAATAATTAGTTTCAGAATGAGTTTTAGGAAATTGCGTAATAATAAGTCAATATGTAAAACGTTTTTATCTCAAACGTTTTTTTTATGAGATAAAATTAATAAAAAATGAATTGTTTGTCAAATAACACGCTATTAAGGTGAATGCGCAGTGGTAGACCGCGAAATTCAAATTTTCTTACGTTTTTTGCAATTTGCAGGCCAGTGTCAGGTTGTATCTTGATCAAAATTTGATTCGCGACAATAACAGGTACGTATTTATAGAATTATAATCATTAGAATCATTAATACATCTTTCTAAGTTAGATTTGTACCACTAAGCAGTTTTCCATAAGAGATTTGTTGTCGTGGTACAAATCTAACTTAGAAAGATGTATTAATGATTCTAATGATTATAATTCTGTAAATACGTACCTGTTATAGTCGCGAATCAACTTTTGATCAAAATACAACCTGACACTGATCTGAAAATTGCGAAAAACGTAAGAAAATTTGAATTTCGCGGGCTACGCTGGCACTTTCCCCTTAAACAAAAGTTTATCGGGTAATTATTTTGCAAAGTGAATTATTTGGCAAACTTGTTGTTTTATAATGATGAAACGACAAATCATGTTTTTCCCAATCGTTGTTTGTCAAGTAAAAATTTGTAAATAAATTTTTGGTGAACTGACAGGGCACCCAGAAAAGTAGTCATTGAGAATCTGTGTGTAGGTAAGACCACATTGTGAAACTGTGTGTAGGTAAGACCACATTGTGACACACTCATATGGGTGAACGAGGAAACATGGCCATTAGTTTGATAAGGGCACTAATTCACTATGGCTGCTTAAATTATTCCTTACTTCGAAACCACGTCAATACCTTAGTTAATCACAACATCTGCTACTAACGTATTCTCTACACACAATGAACGAAACCGCACGAAATGAACTCCTAGTTGGCGTGCTGTCAAAATACGAGTACATGTTGTCCGTAGGGTTGACATTTCGATTCCTTGCCGTTACAGGGGTTTCTACAAGACACGATATTGACGTATGAATAATAATTGGGTTCACCCTTGTTTGGTATAGTTAACGTTTTGTCGAAAATCGCTCCGGCTCATTTTAGTTACAATAAAGTCATTTCGTATAATTATTCATTTGACCGAATAATGAATTGGTAGATTTTTGTTTAGCATATTTATTTCTTTGAAATAATGTCATTTGTTTCTGGCACTCGCCGGCCGCTGCCGCGGCACCGCTCGCTTCGCTCGCTCGGCTCGTGCGTAGGGATCACGGTATTATCTTAACCTAACCGAACCATTTTTTATTTTAATAATTAACCTAATCTAACTAGTTCGGTTCCGGGTAGCCCACTAAAAATAATCTCTTTTTTTTATTAGCGCAAGTCGATGATTATTATTATTATTACATCAAATGAACATTATACCTTTGATCAATAGCGCAAATGTTGTTATCGCAAATAAATATTCGATGAAATGAAAATTATGTTAATCAATATTAAACAAATTGATTATTTTCTTAAACGTTGTTCGAATTAGTAACATTACATCAAAAGTTGTTATACCAAACAAGGGTGAACCTAATAATTGCCATACAGAATTGGGGCCCTGATGCCGTGATTGCAAAGAAATTGGAAATAGACCAATGATGAATGAGGCCTATGCTCAGTAGTGGCGTCGTTCAGCTGAATGTTAATGATGATGGTGATTCCTTTATCAAATGTGTTGCTGCAACAGATGGTGTACATGAAGTCGCTGCCGTACCTGTTGTTCGGCACGATGGCCGGCTGCGCGGGGATGCTCATGCTGTTCACGCCGGAGACGCTGCACATGAAGCTGCCCGACACTATCGCGGAGGCTGAACAGATGAGCATGGCGAGCCGCACCGGAAAGCCGCCCAACGTAATCGTCAATCCAACAGTTGCCGCGCGTTAAAATAAACTTCTACGTTATTAACGAATAAGACGACCCTCTACCAAGTCATGCTTTGTCCAAACTGTCCCAGACAGGCATGGCATGCTCGTCCGTCGGCATGGAATACTGCGCGCCACCTCTATGGGCCTGACTGGTCGAGCGACGACTCAGCCCAAGTTCATGGATGTTTAATGTAGAAAGCAGTAATGTACACGTTTTGTAGAATATATATATATACAGTACTGAAATACAACTCACGGCTTAGTTTAGGCACCAGTCTCCCACAAATGAACATTGTCCTTCATCATAATTATTATTTTTAAGTTTTGTTAATAAGTGTTATTTGTGGAAGAAAATAAACATTATTATTATTATTATTTTTTAAGTTTATTTTATACTAGCTTCAGCCCGCGACTTCGTCCGCGTGAAATTTCTGTTTCCCCCAACACACCCGTCGCATCGCATCGCCTGACCGCACTACTACTTCGTTTTCGCTTTCGTTCTGACTTTTTTTCATTTTGCTCGGCTCCTAAGGGTGCTAGCGTGATGTAAAATAGCCTATAGCCTTCCTCAAAAAATGGGCTATCAAACGCAAAAAGAATTTTTGAAATCCGACTGGTAGTTCCGGAGATTACCCCCTACATACAAACTTACAAACAAATTTTACCTCTTTATAATATTAGTATAGATTCTCGGCTAGCCGGAAAGAGCTGATAACACGGGCCTAAGCCAAGTAATTATCAGTTGGATTAAGTGCAGTCGCGTGCAGAAGATTGCACAGAAGATGGTAGCATATTTGTGTTTTGATGTAGGTTTTCTGGTTCACATTGCAGAAACTTTCTCACGAGTCTGCATGTGTTTAGTATCGCTGCTTTCTGCAGCAGATGGTAGGTATTTGAAGGTAAGTTAAGGGAATTCAGGGACTGGTGAAGTTGTTTCGGTATTACTCCTGTTGTAGACAGTACTATTGGTACTATTATAACTTTTTGCAGATGCCAAAGTCGTACTACTCCATCTTTTAATTCAGTGTATTTGCTCAGTTTTTCTGCTATTGTTGTCTGCAAGTTATGTGTATTTGGTACCTATAGCAATTATTATTATCCTTTATTTAATTATTTACATATAAATTATATTTTTAAATATAAGCATATAAAATATATAAAAACATATTTGTTTTCCTTTATTTGTCTACATACATATAAATTATATTTTTAAATATTAGAATATAAAAAAACATTTAAAAATATAAAAAATAGTAGCCCACCGGTATCGGGAACAGGGTCAAAACATATTATTATAATAAAAAATAGTAGCCCACCGGTATCGGGAACAGGGTCAAAACATATTATTATTATTATTATAGTACCAGCGCTGATTGTGATCAGCCATTCGCAGCGTTTCTTACATAGTTTCTGAACTTCTTTGTTTCACCGTTCGGTGTAAATTTATTTTGCATAATGTATTAAAGATTTTACTCCCTACTGTTTGTTTTATTAAGTAAGTCATAAGTCATTTATTTCTTAAAAAAATACATTGTGTAGAATGTCATAAATTATAAAGTAACTTAAAATTAGATTAACAATGATTAGATATTGATAATAAAAAAATAAAGAAAAAAATAAAATAACAATAACGCATTTTTTACAATTATAAAATGAAGAGTTGTTTAATAAAGAAATAAGTATAATTTCAAAATAATAAAATTAATAGTCACTTAATTACCCACAGAATAAAATGTAAATGATTAACACAATAATAGTTATTTATGCAACTGTTTTAATACCTAATTATGTACAGTTGCATACAAGACTTTATCTACATCCATGATATGAATCCTCTAAAAAAAGGTTCTGAAACAGTTTTTTGCAATAGGTACTAATATCGAACAAAAATGGCGGATACGACGTGAATTCGAATAACCTATATGTGTGAAAACAGGACCCTATGTGATAGCCCTTCCTCAATAAATACATATGTTCTTAATTTGTTCTTGAATATATTTGCACTGCAACTGAAGTAAATAAACGATATTAATATAACACAAAAATTAATTAATAATAAATAGATTGACTTACACAAATAATATTCTGAGAATAAATAAATGAGTAATAAATAATATATAAAAACAAATACTTACTGTTGTTAAAAAACACATAAAATATTTGATAATAAGGAAAACCATAAAAGCCCTCTTCCTCTCTCCTACTTATTTAAAACATTGCTGTGCCCGACAGCGTCCATAATTGATTGTATTGTTTTATACTTACTTACCACCTGTATACTACTGTGTACATTATGGATGCTATAAAGATGGAGCTGAATACATTACGCTTGCCGTAAACAGCGATTTCTCACACCAAAAGTAAAAGTCGTTTCCCAGCAATCATTTTAGCTAAATTTTACAAAGAAATGTGATGGGCCTTTTGAGATTGTATATTTCCCTGTATTTTAAAAAATACTACAAAGATAAAAAAAAACACTGCTCCAAGCTATTTTCATCTGTTTCAAACCGGTGCGGAAGAAGAAGAACGATGAATTAATTACATGCAGTTTAAAATAACCGTATTATTCCAATTATTCCGTTATTTAAATGGACTAGCAAAAGAAGCGTGTAATAAGAGAGCAATAGCTTGCTCGAATAAAAATCAATTAAAGTTATTAAATCACGCTTAAGCCCCTATTAACTAAGTATGATTAGTGCTTTTTCTAACTCATGTATCTTGACGGAGAATGACGTACAGGTTTGGTCCAATAGTACCGTCAAGTTACCGTTACCGTGGTTCATAATATTATGAGTTGTATTATCCTCTTGGGTTATAGTTATTTCTATTACTATCGTTTTGTACACAAATAAGCATAAAACATAATTACTTAGGTAATACTTTTTTAAGATACACTTTAACGTAAATCATTTGCATAATCTAAAGGTAGAAAATAGGTACTAAATATGAATAGTTCGAAAAATAAAAAAAAAACTATCCATTAACGTGTCTGACCAAATTCTTGATCATCATTATGGTCGGGACCAACATTTTATGGTCGATATTTCTCAAACGATTCCATGCAATCAAATTAAATATGTCTAAAGTAGAATTAAGGTATTATAACACTTATATAGGTAGGATACGCCTCCGACCAGCCTATCCATAACATAACATAATCCTTGGTCCCTCCATTTTGACGTCAAAATGGAGGGACCAAGGATTATGTTAAATAACTACGTATACATTGAGGTAGCTAAAATTATTGCATAGGTAGCAAATAAGTAGTGTAATTAATAGTAATAGGGTCATTTTATGATAGGCTGATTTGAAATCCAAGACTTCGTCCCTCCATCTTGACGGTAACTAAAAAGTGTAGAGAAAAACATATTTTTTCGGAATATAGTTTTTTTTTTGTTTGGCTGTGTTGAGTTTCACATTTAGCCCAAAATATATAGACGTTGAATGTTCTCCTTTGCCTATAGAAGTCAATCTGGAGTGCGCTGCAATAACAATTGATGATACTTACATACAATAATGTACTACATGTTTAAGTACTAAATTTTAATAACATATATCTCATTTTTTTCGGAAGGTTAACATCACGCTTCGACCCTTAGGAGCCGAGCAAAAAGAACAAATGCCAGGAAGAACGCATACAAGAGAAACGTGGCTGTTACTTTAGTAGATATATTGTGGTGTCTTACGACTTCTACGCGAATGAAGTCGCGGGCAGAAGCTATTTCCTAATAAACCTACGATTTTAAATAGCCGCCACTCTATCTACTTCGTAGAGGTCTATGCGGTCGTTATTAATGCCTTCAATAAATATCATTGTTATTGTAATCTATCAACTCGCATTTAAATTACTGACTAATGTAGGTACCTGTGATAAGAACCAAGGACTTCTATAATCTCCACTAATTTCACGTTTGACCACGACCGACGGCGACGTTTCAACGGGAGTACATTACATTACCTTTGTTCGTACATTCGATTTCTCGATACTTAATCTGTTCTGTTGATAGTCGCAAAGTCGTAAGTGCAGTGACACTTGGTGATACCTGTGTTTGGCTGCGTAAGGGCACCGCGGTACGGACGCGCGATAATAGCCGACGCGCGCGCCACACGGTTGGTGGCAGTGACGAACGAGTGTCGTGGAGTGACTCGAGAGTAGTCGTGAGCCCTCGTGTACCTCCGCCATGGCGGTTGCTGTGGACTTGGACGCCATCCTCCTGGAACTGGGCCAGTTCGGCCGCTATCAGATCAGGAACTACTGCTTCATCCTGGTGGTGATCCTGACGAGTGCTGTCTATAACAGCCAGTACATCTTTGCTGCTGGAGAAGTTCCATACAGGTAGGACTAACGTTGTCTAGGTTTTAGAACATAAAAGGGTATCGCTACACAGACAAATAAATAAGGGTTGTAGGCACGGGTAGCAATTTGAAAAGCAAAGTTATCTAATTTATAAATTAATGCAACTTGAGGAAGGAGAAAGTCGGAAGAATTTTGGCTCTTTTATTTCGCTTACTCTCTTCGTATTGTTCGAATAGGTACATATATTAGGTACTGAAAGCCGTGCACGAGGGTAGATTTCATGTTTCTAAAGTGCCTGAAATTATCCAATATCGTGAGTAAATCAAGTCAATGTAGGTACCTACCTATATCGAATGAAATACCACCAAATAAAATATGTGTATACAGAATAATTATGTGGGATTTATCAAAGACAATACCTAATTAGTTAATTAATTTGAAGAAAACCCAATGAAGAAATGATTCATATAATGTCGTAAAATTAATGATGAAATCAAATTAGTTCCTAATTATCTGGTAGGAAGACATTTGTTATACCTTTTGTTTTATCAGTTCATTGCAATTGTTGCATAATTATATTTTTTTATCATTGACTTAAAAAATTATGTACTATCTAAGGATCTTAACTAGGATATCGTTTAAGATACTTATGTTAACGTTTAATTTTTTATCTTACGCCTGAACGCATTATATCGGACATTGTTACGATAACCATCGAATGGTAGTTATCAGCTGCGAGCGATTGATTATTCGGACCTGGATCAACTTGTATTATCAATTTATCACAAACTTACCTGTAATAATGAATTGCCAAGACAGTTGAAACAAGATACGCCATTTCACCACATGTCGTAAGGGCAGGGCATCATGTCATGATATTAGACTGCAGCATCCTGCTGTCTGCTGATATTGCCATGGCATAAAGCCAGCGGCCAATTTTTTTTTTCATAATATATACAGGTTGGCAGGACCTCGAAATGCAACCTGTTACCAAGGATGAATCCTTGGTAATAGGTTGCATGGTTCAGTGCATGATTCTGAAAGCCCCTGGGTTGTAATTTTTCGTTGGTTATAAAAAAATAGCTGTTCCGTACATTTTGACAGCGTTGGTCACTGTAATTTTCCTGTTTTTTTTTAATATTCGGCATCAAATTTCTACGTGGGTGTGTCTAAAATCATGTGTTGATTTCATAGTTCCCGGCGCGTCGATCTCCCGGCCATCCTTTATAAGTAGTTTGTTTATTTTACAAAATTAACAATACATTCTAGGTTTTCTTGTACCTACCTATTATTCTTTATAGACAATGAATACTTAATTAATAATAACCAAACTAAAAATAAAATTGCACTTTACTTCTTTATACTTATGAACTGCGATGATCTTTCTGCTAAGCAAGGACATTAATTTGCGGGTTTTCTTTGTGGTTTTTGGTTTGAAGGTTTAATTTCAGCACTTAAAGTTTGCAAAGAAAGATTTAAAGAAAACAAATAAGAAATCATTATTGAAATGATCGTAGCGAATGGCGTTCTGTAGTTTCTGCCCCCTACCCCTATGTGAAAAAGTCGTGAGTTTATGTAGGGATGTGTGCGTGTTAATACATTATTTTGTATCGAAAACTATAAATTATGAACACTATTGGTCTAATTAATACCTACCTTCCCCAGTAGACAGTTTATACGACAGCATCGACAAGAAGCCGTCAAAGTCCTACAATACGCCCTCAAGAAGTATTGTAGGACTTTCCAGACAGAGAGTTCAACACTTTGTTGCTGGCTGGCCACACCACACGTACACATACACACACACACTTCAACGCGCGTTCGTACCCGCGCTCACATGTACATAGATAACAATATGCTATAATAATAATAATAATTTACGTCACGACATTCACTTTTACACGATCCTAATATCCGATAATGCTCCACGTTTGAGGACTGACTCCAAAAATCCAAGCCCTGTCTTAGTTTGGCTATGGACCAAATTCTTGTGAATGCTTCTTGTGACGATAAACTGTCCAATACATCTTTGAGCTTTTTTGAAGTTCTCATTTAGGAAAGAAGAGGCCCTAGAGCGGAAGTATTGATAGCAAGGTTAATTAATGTGTTATATTCTATTCAAGATGACTGTAGCGATATTTGACGCACTCTAGAGGAATATTAATAAATTCTGGTGGCGCTGCGGCTCCGTCAGACAAGGAAAGGTCAACAATTTGTATAAATGGTTAAAAAAGATTTGAAAAAACATATTTTGGAACTTAAATATTATGTCGACTTTAATTACTTAACTGTTATTTTTTTTTAATTGCTGAATGGGCCTGCTCTTGTGTGTGTAATGTGTTAGTGGGTATTTCCATCTGGAATTTCTCAGTAGCAGCTAAGAGGCTGGATTAGTGCTCGGATGATGGCCATGGGCTCACCCTCTATTACATGGTACTTCGACATAACTGGCAAAATGTAGGTATATTGTACGTACACCTCCACCTACTCCCTCGGGGGAATACAGGCGCGATGTTATGAAACCTCTGGCTGCGGCGGGCACGCGTCGGGGCGGGGAGACCTGCCGCAGTCTACAGTCGTAAGTAGGATCAAGGAAAGCCAATCTTACTTTTCAGGAAGAGCTTCCTCCTCTTCTTTTGAGGGTCAGTGAGTGGTTGCACTGTTATCATCACGGTCCACTTCCGAGGACGAGTTCTGCGTCGGCGCACACTCGGTGAGCAGAGAAGTAGATAATCATCACTGTCGAGATTGCTTCTATAATTGACCGGAACCTTTTTTGTTAAGCTCTGACTTTTTGTGCCCGGACTTGTTATCAACAAAATGTAATTGAGTAGTTTCTTGGATGAATAGTACCTATTGTGTCCTCGACAATATCGTAAATAGATTCTTTTATTGTAGGTACCTATAGCATGGGGTCGTTGTTTTCCTTCGATAGAGTATCGGACATTTCCAAATAAACGTCTGATGTGGGAACTAGTACGAAAGTGATGTAGGTACAGTCACGAGCATAAGTATGTATACACCTCCTTTATTTTTGAATGAAATTTTATGTTATTGCGAACATAGTATTTTCAAACCTATAGGCTTAAGTAAAGTGTCGTATTTCAACGCTGCATTCGTTATTTCAAGGAAAAATCTCAATTGAAAGTTGCCAAGTGTTGACATATTAGTGCTCGTGACTGTACACCCAGGGAAATTCAATTTAAGCAAGTGGATATCCTACGTCAATTAGCTATCATGTCTGTGAAGATTACAAAAAGAAAACTGATTTTTTAAACTGATATTTCAAGTGACTACAACAACTGCGGTCGATGACCCCACAATAACAATTATCAAATGAATTTTCTTTTTTTAAACATATTTAGATATCGACCTATTTTATACCTACCTATCGCGTCTGCGGAGTTTAGCTAGACAATTTAAGTTGGACGTTCATTTATTTAACAATTAATTTCCCTGACTTTAATTAAAACGAAATTTTTTTTAATAATCGTTATGGAAATGTTTTTCATTTACGATCATAAGTCGATCCTGTGACCTCTATAGGTAATCTAGAACCCGATTACAGACTGCTTATGTTCAGAGTCGATAAAATTAGGTTTAGGTTGAATTATTTAATCATATCAAAGAATTAATCATGGAGTAACTAAGTAGGTACCTATGGAATATTTTTGTGATTTATTACGTGAAAGTACATAACAGTTATTTACTTTTTTATTGGTGTGACTTCAAGACCTGCTATTTTGAAGGGGTAGGCAGCCAGGTAGGTACCTATTATAAATGCTTGTTCAGCTCTAGTTTCAGTACTGTTAAGTGGCGAAGAATTAAACGCAAAATCACGCCCGTTCCCCGAAGGCAGAGCTAGGCAGAGCTGTGCCTACAGTACACCCACATTTCGCCGGTGTAGTCCCATCTCATCCCCTTCCCATCTCTTCCCCTATGCGTTTATATCTACAAAAATTTCCCATCTCTTCCCCCTTCGCCAGTTATGTTTGTTTAACTTTATTCCGCAATACATATAGTATTACACACTCATAATATCACCTATCCTGCTTTTAATATTCTTAAAAGGTAAAAAACGAAGCAACAGAAATTGACAGTTGTTCGTCGTCTCTCGCGCCGCGGCTCCCGGCTGATTATCCTGCTGATCTTCAACAGATAATATAGCGGCGCATTGACCTACTTGTTTACCTGCACGTTTTGGTTGTGCGTAAGGATAACCACTTCACATAAAACTGTTGTTTTACATGAACTTTTGCGGTTGTTGTTTAACTCTCATATGCAATGTTGATACACGGTTTCATAAACAGTAATTACCTAAAGGGCTATTTAAAATTGGCTAGCTGAACTCCACAGACGCGATGGGTATTGATATCTAGACGGGTTATACTGTTTATTCACGCCAAAAAATTCACCCTAAGGTGGATACGCGGAAACACATGTCCGAGAATCCACCCTAGATAAACGGAATTTATAGTCTTGGTGGATTCTCGGACTTGCGTTTCCGCGTATCCACCTTAGGGTGGATTTTTTGGGGTGGATGAACGGAATAACCGATCTAAACATGATAAAAAATGTTTCTTTTGTAGGGTTATCAAACGCAGTTATTTTCTGTGTTTACTGATAGTCTGTGAAGTTTACACATAGAAAAAAGGTAAGCATAAGACACAGTTTTTCCTCAACTCATATCTACTTCAAGTAACAACAATAACAGCGGTCGTTGACCTCCCAAATACAAGCATCATAGGTATCTTTTTACTTTATCGTGTTTAGATATCGATACCCATCGCGACTGCGCAGTTTAGCTTGCCAATTCTAAATAACACTGTATAATAATTATAGTACTAGGTGCTGAAAACGTTAGCATGTGTTGACCTGGGTTCATTTTACTTTCTTTGGGTTGTGGATGGGAATCTCACGTATGACTCAATTCAATTCAATTTATTTATTCATAAACAATTTACATTGTGTTTGAAATTGTTCAATACTCTCAATCAACAGCCCGACCTTGACAGTAGGGGGCTGTTGTGTCGTATCTTGAAACACGTGGAGTAATAGTAATAGCTTAGAATTAAAACGGCTTATAGGTAGCAACAAACATTCAATAATCGATCCAATAAAAACCAATCAATTAACCAACCAATCAGTTGAGAATTTACCTTAATTTATCGTAGAAATCATAATCTTTGCATGACTGTGGAAAGATGACGAAGCGGTCATGGAAATGGGGCAGAGTGGTTTCATAATATTAAATTGACCTTCCTGTAAGCCAAGTGGCCTATTTAGAGTACAAGTTTATTACCTGAAGTGTCCCCAACACGGAACACTTATGTTTTATTATTCTAACTGACATATTACGAGTACAACGTCCTAGTTTATCGGGTCTCTGACTAACAATATCGTGGTTCCTATAGTTCTAAAAAGCCTACGTCTACCAGTGGACGACTTTTCGACACAATCATGATGAATGACTGCTTCAGAAACAGTAAAGGAGAATAACAGCAGAAACAGGCAGGTCCTAGAATCAATTATTCGAAGACAATGTGACATTCACAAACTCACAGCAACATGGCTGATGATGTCATAGCACCTATGCATGTAGGATATTAATTTCGGATGATACGAGAAGTCCGTATTAGTAGCACAAAGTATTCACGTCCAGTGTGTGAACAATGAACACGTGCACGACAACCTGGTGGCACGCTACTGACTCGCTGATGCGGTGTCGTCCACGCCGCGACTGGCCACTCGAAGGAAAGCTCGATAATGTTCGATACTGCGCATAATCTTGCTTTATGAATATGTCTGCTGATTAAACACCCTCGTATATTGCATTGCGGGTGCTGATCTATCGATATCTATAGGTACTATTCTAATAGTTATCGTGCGCGCAACACTTATACTTTTATACATTAATTAACCTACGTAAGTTTTACGCTATCTACAGACGCTCTTATGGGGATTACCTATAGATATTTGAAGACTCTCTAAGTCAATATAAGTATATCAGTTAACAAGATTCTGAGCAAAGATTTCTTTAGCATTTAAGTCAAAAGTAGACACCGGTCGGTTATTATCGAACAAACTCCACTATTGCTTGTGGTCAACCACTAACAATCTTCCCCATTTTCATAGCGGTTGGGAAATGTATCATAACTTGAATTCTTTGACAGCAAACAGAGTGTACATATCACTTGTATAATTATAGCTGTGCGAGGGGAGGCCGCCGCGCGCCGGCCGGGCGCCCTTACGTTGTGTAAATGTGGTTAAGGAAAGTAATGACAAGGAAATCTAGGTTTCGATAAGGCGATGTAAAACCCTGAAACCGAGTTGGCTATGTAGGTAGTAATTAAACGCAAGGTATGTACGTGTAACTACATAAGTTACCTTATTACCTAATGGTCCTAGATTTTCCATTCATTTTGTCCTCCTAGGTTCGCTTGCGAATGCAAAGAATCACGCTTCATTGAAAAGATAAACCTATCAGCAAGGTTACCTGCGCTTGCGCGGCTGTCCAGTTGAGTTCTAGGCAAGTAAGTATCGTTCCTCATGGCGCTCTTCAGTACATCCCCATGCATTATTTAACTCACAGCAAAAGAATTCTTCTTAAACTTAAAGCATCCCTCATATAGGGCAGCACCTTCCAGTGTATTTAGTAACTCTACAATACTCGTACTAGCCCGTTTTGTACAATACGGGCTAGTACGAGTATTGCTGGGCAAAGATCTCCCAACTTCCTTCCGACCTCTTTATGTCCAGAGGTGTAAAGGACCCATCTTTGTTAAAAGAGTCCAATTCGTCCCACCACCGTCCTCTGGGCCTTTTTTTTTTTTTTTTCGCTGAGAAATGCATTACGCATCCCCGCTCGCGGGGGTCGAGACAGGGTATGCCGGACTCCTGTCGGAATGGCACCGACAGTATACCCACTAAAACTCAGCGGTGTACCCACACCGCCGTGATGGGAGGGCCATGGGAAACCGGCTCAGCCTTTACTTCCACAACCCTCCCGGCGCATGCCCGCCTAGCTGGCGGGCCCCGCATTCCCCCCATGTTGGGGGGCTACGGGAATGGCCGGGGACACCTGGCCATTCCCGTCCGACACTGGTGGAGGCCTGTGCAATACAGGTAAGGGTGCCCCCGCACCCGTTGCCTGCTGGCCTCCATCTGGGAGGAGTCGGAGATGACTGTCAAACTGACGTCTTCTTCGATCCCTCCTCCGCCTTCGGAGCAGCGCCGCGTGAGGATCTTCCTCCCGCGCACGCTCCGCCGCCTCCTTCTGGGACATGACATGTTCGCAGAAGGAGGCGACTGCCGCCCAGGACCTCTCATCCCGCAGCATGGCGTTAACCAAACACCGTCCTCTGGGCCTGCCGTGACTCACACTAACAATGTTTAAAACTAGTAGGTTTAGATCTCTCAGATGTAAACGATGGCATTGAATGCACAAGGAATCAAGTTGCCTTCCTATCTGCTAATAAACAGGACTTTGCATTGCATAGAGGTATGTTTAACGAGTGCATCCTGTGCGCTCTTGCTGGCGCTTTGTTGTCCTGGCCGAGTTGTGTTACAAGCAGGTCGCCAGTTCCTTGCTCTATATTTACTTGAAGGAAGTCAACATACCGTTTGATGAAATCTTTTTCTCCCTCTTTTTCTCCGTCTTCGTTCGCTGTAGGTCATGTATTATTTCAGGGCATTCTATGTATGTTTGAGTGTCAATAATCTCAATACTTTCAAGTGGGGTCTTGAATTTACATTGTGAGTATTCCGGCTACTTAGGATGACTCCACAAACAAAACCATCAAATAAATATATTTTTTGTTTTATCATGTTTAGATATCGATACCCATCACGTCTGCGGAGTTTCACTAGTTAATTTAATTTTACCTTGTAGATACGTAACTTACTATGTTGTCATAGCTGAACTGAACGATTATGGAATCGAGAAACTGCAACAAGGCTACGGTGTTACGCGGGCTTGCGGACGGCGAGCAATGGACAGCTCGCCGTCCGGTAATTGTATTCCACGCGCGCCTCAAAGAGATGTCAGCAATAACTAACGGGGGCGTGAGAAGTTATTTGATAATTTCCTACAAAAAAAAAGGCTAAGATGTTACTGAGTGATTTACACAGACAGATCACATCAAACTATTTTTGATGAACGTTTAAATAATTTTTGCCGTCAAAATCGTGGCACAATTACTTGGTACAGGCGCAGGTAGATCCAACCATGACTTGCGATAGCCAGAGGTTCTAATAAGTACCTAGTCACATTGTACTTATCTACTTTAGATTATAAGTAGGTATTGCACTTTTAATCTATAGAAACGACAAAAGATAAAAGGTATACAAATACCCGTTTATTAGTCAATAGTATTGATATTGTTTTGGCTACTTCAGTTACAGCTGATAAGTATGTAGATAAGGATGTTTCAAGACCATTTGTAAAAGATTTGATATTGGTAATTTGTAAATGGACTATTATTTGGGTTAAGTAGCTACTGTGACCACATTCAAGAGCAGTACCATGGCTGACTGCTGAGGTGCTTTACTGTTGAATAGATAAAGTATTCTGACTGAAATTAAGCCTAAGAGAAACCGCCATTTCTCTAAAATATCCAATATTTTTGTGTCATAGCTTACTTCAATAACAAACTTAGAGTTTCCTCATTGTTTACAAATTACTTAAATTGAAATATTTTCATAGAAATTGACTCTTTCCCTAAGTGAAAACACAGGCTATCCTAGGCGGTCAACTCCACTAAGGCAATGTTTATCGGCTATGTTTAAACCAACATAAGCAGGCTTGTATGACACGAGAGATGCAGATAGAAATAGGTCACTTTTCCTCAATACATACGTACAAACTTCCGAGCAGACAGACCCGCCACTCAATCCTTTGTTGTCGTGACCTAGAGAAACTGATGCAATGATTTTTACATTTTTCCTTGTCGACATAAAAAACAGTAATTACTACGATAAGTATCATAGTAACTACTATCTATGATAAGATATGATACACTGAAACGATAGATATATGTATTGTTAGAAATAATTGTTGCATAGAATTTTATTACTTAAGTAGGTACTGGGACTCTGGTTACATCTTCTTCGTGTCGCTGGCACGATTGTATTTTATATCTTGCTGGCCCAAAACTGCCATTTCCACGGCTTTGACAGTGGCAGCGCTGAGATCACTTAGACTGCATGTTTTGGGACACAGAGGGACCTTGACGGGCCGGCAGTAGGGTGTGGTCGTGGAGCTATGTCGCAAAGCATGCTCCACCTCCTATCCTGCCCTCTGTGTCCCTATGATACTGAAATTATGTTATAGGTAGGGTGGTGTTGTCATACTTAGGGGTTAGAAAGTTATAAGATTGAAACATTGAAATCACGATACTCCTTAGTTTATTATCGGTTTCATTTCTATAATCTTTCTTCTTTATTGTTTGCGATCCCTTATAAACATCCTGAACGGTGACCCCTGTTAAGCCTGTTTTTCTCACTGACATGAACCCATGATGGTTACCTAGTTCTTTTTAATAGAATAAACAGTAAATTATCGCAATTCATCGTTGTATGCAGCATAGCATGATCGATGAGCGATGAGTGATGTAGCATAGCATGATCAGGCTATAACGTCCCCACTGCTGGGACACAGGCCTCCTCTCTGTGAGTGGGACTGGGCCGCAATCCACCACGCGGGCCCAGTGCTGTTTGGCTTAAATAACAATAATATGATCATCATCTGCCTCGCCTTTTCCAAACTATGTTGGGGTCGGCTTCCAGTCTAACCATTGCACTGAATACCAGTATTTTACATGGTGGGACTGCCTATCTGACCTCCACAACGTAGTTACTAGGTAATAAGATACCTCTTTGGTAAGACTGGTTGTCAGACTTTCGGGGTTCTGACGACCCGCAACGACTGTCAAAGATCCAGTGCAGACAGCTGCGGGACCAACGGCTTAACGTGCTATCCGAGACATGGAGGGGACTTGGTACCTATGTGAAGATGGTCACCCATCCACGGACCAACCGCGGCAAGCGTAGCTTAACCGACCCGTGCGGCTGTTGTTATTTAGGTACCCCAAGCTAAATAACAATATACTCATATCAAAATTAAGTAGGTATTATATATGTAAGTAGCAGCAACAGTTAATGTGTCCATTGTACGCTAATTTGTTGTTTCCTTCTCTCGCTAGCCGGCTTCCTTATATATCCTCGCCAGGACAATTGTAATTCATCTCAGCGAATTACACATTACTCTGTCTGAAGGATAAACGGTCGGTATTTTTTTTAATAATAACTCAGTTTTTTATATGGAGACACCAGACAGGCAAACACATTTGCGATTTCTTTATACACAACACAGATATTAGCTATTGTACTTTGTCCCTATTGTGGCTTGTGTTGTTACTGTATACTTAAGTGGGTTAGTAACTGTCGTCAATCATTTTCGAAATAAAACATGACTTAATCGCTTGCTTTAATTAATAGCCACTGCAATATTAATATCTATGTTGACTTGTTGCTGAGTACGAGTAAATGGAGTCTAATGCACCAACTCGTGATAGTTATTTCTTTTTTAACAAAGGAAAGAATATTGTTTGTGTAAAAGTGTATGCGTAAGATAGTACAACACATATTTGCTCAGACAGTGCTGATGTTGCCGGCAGCAGCTTATCATAAATCATTCCTAAATCAGCTTGTCAAATCAAACTTTTATAAATTAATTAAATTAACATTTATAACAATCGCGAGCGACTGATAAAGGATTCGTAATCTTGTATGTACGCAGTATCTTACAATCTAAACGTGCGTCGATAGGAGAAGATACATAGCAAATTTTTTTTTTTATTATATTGTCATGAATGGGCTTTGCCATAACCCTTGGGTTGTATTATTTATTTATATTTAATAACAAGTAACAAAAGACTCAAATACATATGTTAGTAACAATATTTCTTAACAACTACGTTAGTAAACTTTACCAACACTGCAAAATACGTAGTTCGTGCGAATCCCTGCTACAAGCTCAACACCGAAGTGGAAAGTTTGCAGCTGCAATTCACATACAAGCAGTCCAGTCTGCTCGCGATACATCGTAGAAGCAATCGACACGAGCTGCAGCAAACATCCCTGAAGCGCTACAGAAGCGGAACAGTCCCATCATAACCCGGAATGCATTATTATACTGAATGCGAAGGGCGCTGTACAATTTTTGAGTGTAATCTACCCAAAGGCTGCATGTGTAAAACGAGGTGCAATATGCACGAAATAAGGTTCTTTTAACATTACATTATAGTTCATTAACTATTCTAGAACAACAAAAAACCGGTGCAAACCTGCGAGCGATTATATTAGCTCTCACCGACAGCACCCTTCTTTCTCTTTCAATATCATCATCATCTTTGAGGTCAGCGGTCAAAATATATGCCAAGTACTTCACCTTATATGCCCTTATAAGCGATACTCCGTTCATCTTGACCGGGGGCATAGTATCAGAACATCGACCGCTGACAACAAAGACCATGACTTCAACTTTTAGTGACGTTGTAGACCAATCCATGATCTAACGCATACTCTTCACAGATGGTCACCAACCTCTTAAGCCCACAAACCGAGGCGCTCAGCAGCGCCATATCATCGGCGTACCTAATGTTGTTAACACATACATCGTCAATGTAACAGCCGGCACGATTGAAGAGCGTGGGTGAAGTCCCCCTGCGTCACCCCGCACTCCAACCTATACGGCTCTAAAAAAGCCCCTGTACCTGATTGATCTGGCCTCCATACCAGCTTTTAAAAGTGCTTATCAACTCTGGAGGAACTCCAGCTTCCTCTAACTTCCGGACGATACTGCATGCGACCAGATCAAAATCCTGGGAGAGATCGATGAAACAAGCATACGTAGGTGTTTTCCTAACTGAGTAGTACCTCACCTACCTACCTATAATGCGACAACCGTGGCTTCTAAAATAATTTATACAGTAATTATTCAAAAAAGAATCAAGCTTGGTAAATATCGCTAATACGTAGAAACCTACTTTGGTACCACTTGTTCAAATTGGAGAGACGATGTAATAAATACCTTCTGCCTTAAACGTGTTTTCAAGGACTCGATGCAGGTAACAAAATTCGTGGTTTTGCATACAAATAATGCTTACCCACCTATAGTTTTCGAACAAACAAATACTTGTGAGGACACGTAGGTATGTAGGTAAGTGAAGGAGTTCCTGACGGTTACCATCGTCGAGCAAAAGATGGCCTAGTCATTACCCGTCATGACACCCTATGCGAGGGTTTTACCGCACCATTAAAGAACATAATGATTATTAATTCATATTTATTTGCTTACCTACGTATATGTAGGTAATACGCATGCATTACAATGCCGCGGCACACCTACATGAACCCTGTAAGTGCACTCCAAAATACTCTGCAGGCCTACCACAAGCTCTTAACGCGATCCATTTTAGGACCTAAACTGAACTGTTCTTCTAATTCGTACCATGACGTCAGTTTAACGATTCAGTTTAGGTCGTGCCATCTGCTGATAGCGATTGTCCCAAACTGAGTCGCAAGTTTTGGTTTCATTCATACTTGTTTGGTACCATAACGTCCATAGAGCAGCTCAAGCGATGCAGTTTAGGAACCTAAACTGAAATGTCTTGCTTTTGAATCGTTTTGAATGAGATCATGGTAGGCCACCTGTTCTCTTTCCTTATAGGTACGCATACTTACACACATTCGCATTACACACCTAGGTATCGACGAATTTTCGTCAGAATTCTCAGAAAGCTTAAAAATTACCTCACCTCAGAAAACTTAAAAATTAAAAACTGCAGAAAATTTTATTTTCCAGATGTCAAGTACCAGAATGCGAGTCATCTCCGCCGGAGTTTATCACTGGCAGTTGGGGCACTTGGGCCCTGCCAGACAACGGGGGACGCTGCGAGCGACTGGTGCCTACGGCCCAGGAGTGCGCCCCCTCCAGCTTCAGCCCCAACCAGACCAAGAGCTGCAACTCCTGGGTCTATGAGAACCACGACACTATTGTTGGCGAGGTGGGTAGCCTAATCATAATAATTAGGTATATGGTGATGTAGCCAGTATCCTTTAGGATCTTCGGGCTTCTGATAGCATGTCGCAAACGATTAACACTGAACTTATTCATACGGTCATCCGTATGAATAAGTTCAGTGTTAATCGTTTTAGCACAGCTGGCTATTTATACGTATTACGTTGTATAACTACTGCACGTGTCCCTTTACAGGAGTGAGAATTAGTAATTCTTACTGCTACTTGAAATGATCTCTCAGTAGATATACTTCAAGTATCAAGCGTGCGACGCAAGGTAAGGAAAGTAAGTAGATACTTACTAAGAAGGTGGGTACTGTTTGTGAGATAGCTACAGAGTGAGTCGGAACTAGACACGTAGCGAGTGCGACGGTATGCTGCCAACACAGAAAACATTTCAATACTGCAAGATAATATATAGTTAGGTGACGACCTTATCGGTGCGATGAACGCAATTCGGCAAGGTCATATCGTCCCTTAAGATACCATTTAAAGATAACAATATACCAAATTGTGATAATCGAACCGATAAGTTGGTCACTTCACTTATCTCTAAACCAGATGCGACTGGATATTACTCCGGTCTCATCTGGTTCACACTAGATCAAAGTCGCTATAGTTTGCCTATTTGAATCATTACAGAGAGTCTGCACTCTATCTACAAAAGCATAATTTAGTTTCAAACTGGAACATGTTCCATTACTATTTATATTAAATAGTCTTGCGTATGTGAAGCGATGATGCTGCCCACGATGGTGTAGACTTGCATCCTATTCCCTCTTCACTTGAAAACACATAGTATAATTATACCTACTGGGAAACAGACTCCCGCAAGGAGTTCCACTCATTTATAGCAGTAACTGCCGGAATTATATAATGTTTGCATGTTTCAGTTCGACCTGGCGTGTCAGGAGTGGAAGCGCACGCTGGTGGGCACAGTTCACGTCGCAGGCGTGTTCGGGGCACTACCCGTTACTGCCTACATATCAGACACGTAACTATCTACTTAGTACTAAAATAACTAATTTCGCGATAAACACTCTAAAATATTCTAATCAGCTTCCAACACAATTTATTTTTTAATGAATAAGAAGATATGTGATGTGGTGTGTGATGTGTGTGTGTGATGTGCCCTCCGTGCCTCGGAAAGCACGTTAAGCCGTTGGTCCCGGCTGTCATTCGTGGATCTTTGACAGTCGTTACGTGTAGTCAGAAGCCCGAAAGTCTGACAACCAGTCTTACCAAGGGATATCGTATTACCGAGTAACTGGGTTGTGGAGGTCAGATAAGCAGTCGCTCCATGTAAAATACTGGTATTCAGCTGCATCCGGTTAGACTGGAAGCCGACCCCAACATAGTTGGGAAAGGGCTAGGCAGATGATGAAGAAGATGTGTCGCAAAATTAGTTAGTCGCCACACAATGTTAACGAGTTCGTAGGTGTTACTGTGTACGAGAGCCCTTAGGTTGGCAGCTGTACTAGCTATGAACGAGTCCTCATGTTCCCCCAGGTACGGCCGCCGCACGGCGCTGGTGATCACAGCGGTGTCCCCCGCAGTGGTAGGCGTCATCCGAGCCTTCTCCAACTCTTACATCATGTATCTGTGCTTCGAGTTCCTGGATGCCTTTGTAGGAGCTGGCGTCTATTCTACTGCCTTCATTCTAGGTGAGTTGTTTGGAAAATAAATGAGATCAGTAAAGCGAACAGCAACTTAGTGTTGCATGCAGCCTACAACATGATCTCATTTCTTTTATTTTAAAGAATATTAATTTTATCTTGACAGTACGGTAAGTAGATCTAGAAGACTAGTAAAACTTTAAGGTGCGTGTTCAGTTTTCGTATAAACCTTATGAAAAACTTTGTGTATTAAATATTGCAGAACAATCAGACACAGAAACGTATTTTGGGAGATTTATGCCTCATAAAACAGAGTAGTTACTAATAATCCTTCACTTTCATTTACAGCTCTCGAGATGGTAGGCTTAGACAAGCGAGTGTTGGGGGGCAACCTGATATCCAGCACATTCGCTCTGGGGCAGGTGGTCACCGCCGGTGTAGCCTGGCTCGTCCCTTACTGGAGGACCTACACCCTCGTCCTCTATGCACCCTCAGTCATTTTCATCACATACTACTGGCTTATAGAAGAGAGTGTCCGCTGGCTGCTCAGTAAAGGACGAAATAAGGAAGCTGCCAGAATTATCTTTAAAGCTGCAAAGATGAATAGAAAGAAACTGTCTTCGGATACCGTTAAACTGTTGACTGAAGAACCTGAACAAAAAAAGCTTTCCCAAACAGATGATAAGGCTCCAATAGAGGAGGATAAAAGATCTGTTCTAAAGCAAATGTTACAGTCAAGGACGATGATGTTCCGCTTACTCGTGTGCTCGTTCTGGTGGATAACTTTAACATTCGTGTACTACGGACTGTCGATTAACTCGGTGTCGCTGGTGGGTAACAGTTACGTCAACTACATCTTGACGTCGCTGGTGGAGATCCCCGGCTACTGCCTCAGCGTGCTCACGCTCGACAGGTTCGGCAGGAAGAGCTCCATCATGACAGCGTTCATCGTCTGCGGATTGTCACTCGTAGCGATGCCTTTTGTGCCAATGTGTAAGATTGTTTGTAATTTTTAACAGGCCTATTAATTTCACATATTTCTTGCCGTCGAGAGCACCCATGCTTCCACTTAATGAAAACATGCTTCTAAATTGAGATTTTGAAATTCAAAAAGTTTGGCTAATAAAGAATGGAAATGTCTTCATAGTAAAAGTTAACGTTTAGAAATTGTATATCTACTTATTTTTCCTCGATTATTCATTTTAAATAATTATTTTTGCTTGCAGCGTTAGCGTGGCTGCAGACGACCCTCAACCTGCTGGGCAAGCTATGCATCAGCATGGCGTTCAGCAGCATCTACATCTACACGGGAGAGCTGTTCCCCACGCAGGCGCGGCACAGTCTGCTAGGTGCCTGCTCCATGGCGGGCAGGATAGGCGCGCTGGTGGCGCCGCAGACTCCGCTACTGGTCAGTGTTGTTCAGATGGATATATTTTTTACATGGATAAAAAATGTTTGGTTGAATATTTGACTATTCAAATCACCGTCTTCTACAACATCTAAATGAGTACCTGACAACGGTATTATTCACAAATGTTCTTCGAATTGGGAAAAACGCACTGCGGTTATGAGCACTTTATTTTCGTAAACCAATATTGTATTGTAATGTATGTACATACAAGGATTTTTTGGCGCGAGGCCAAAATCGGAACTAATGCGAACGCCACCATCTTGCTTTTTTAAATAAATATCTCAAAAAAAAAAAAATCTCCAATGTTTACCAACAGCGCTCCTATGTCATCGTCGTTTGAGCGCCAAGAGATCCTTGTAGATATCTCTCTATTATTATTCTAACCTTCCTGATCTTTTCCCAGACGGCGTACATGGAGGCGCTCCCGTACCTGGTGTTCGGCGTGATGGCGGGCACGTCTGGTCTGCTGATGTTGCTGACGCCGGAGACGCTGAAGGTTCATCTGCCTGACACCGTCGAGCAGGCAGAGAACATCAACAATAAAAAAGTTGCCGCGGAGTAGACACGCTATGTTTGTTGAGATGTTCATACTGATGGATCTTTTAGAATGTCAGTCAAGTTAGCATATTGATAATTGTCGTTTCATCTGCCGATGTATTCTGTAAAAATCTCATCGTGAAAACGGTATAGTCGACAAATATCTGATTCTAGAAATGTCAGACGAATTTAAAATGCCAGATTCTGTTTATGCCAGATTCTACAAATGCCAGATTCTAAAAATGTCAGATTTTAATAATGCCAGATTCTATTATTGTCAGATTTTTGTTAAAATTACAATAATCTCTTTAAGTTCGTTTATAAAACATTCTCAAATTTAAAACTTATGTGTAGTGAGCTGTCAGTAGTGTCAATCCTTAGATTCAGGTGGAATGACGGCTTATCTTCACCTAAGTTTTCACGGTGAGATTGTTACAGAATAGACCGGCAGATCTTTTTGTTCCTCAAGCGGTGCTGCAACTGTCGGCTCTCTCTTGAAACCGTAACGTGTAGCACATGTTTAACATGTTACCATCTTAATACACGAATGAACTATTAACATCTTGTCTTCTAAACTGCTTGTCATCACGATTGTCCACAAATATGTGTATACGCGTCATATAAGTATTTGTACTAATTAGGTACGTTTAATGTACGAGTTGATCCTGAAATAGTAGGTAATTGTTAAGATGCAATTTTTAGTTATAAGTATGATGACCTATCCGCAATAAATAACTGTGTATTGAAATAACATAATAAGGATGTAGTAAATAACACAACTGAATTTATAAGAAGGTACAAGGAAGGAAGGGACATACGAAACTATGTAGGCGCCCTTTCAGTTGTCGGTGGCGAGCATGGCGGCTCAAGGTGCTACACACATGTGTGGGTCGGCATGGTTCGGCGAAGCTGGACCACAAAATTGAATCTGACTAAAGAGCCTATATATGTAGATAGGTATATGATCGGAAAAAAGTCGCTCTGCGTACTTCGAATTGTGCCGAGCCGACCCGAACATGGTTGAAAGCGAGAGTAGATCCGAACGCAGTTTGCTTTTCCGAACATGTATCTATGAATGAAGGCCGAATATGTAATTGCTTCAAGTCGGCTGTCTTGTTCAGCGCGAATCTGCCGGCCACCCCAGCCGACCCGACACCTGTAGCACGCCCTGCAGAACATTCGCTGCTGTGGCCTGTGGTGTGGTGGTGACCACGTCCGCCATGCTCGTAGAAAGCAACATTGATATTAGAAGCGATGCTCGTGATTTTAGTATAATCAATTTAGTTTTAAATAATAGTATGTGAGAGTATTATATTATCTGTGGTATGTGCTAGAAAGTCGTGTGTTAGCAAATGATTGTTAACTGATCTTTATTTATTGTTAGCTTAAGTTTCTTTGATAGTCGGGCAATGACTTAGTGCAGTCATGTAGTACAGTCAACCGCAGCTTGACAGTAACAGTATCTTTACTACTTTAGTAAGGGCGGTTTTCGCAATTCATGTCTTACCTTACCACTAACATACGGTTGACTGTACACAGTTAGTACAAAACTTAATAATTTGAAAATGGATGTACAGACTGCGCAGCCGCATAATAAGCTTTTTAGAACTACAGATTAGTGTTTGTATATAAATAAATTATGTTTTATTATAGTTTGTATAGATAAATAAATACAATAGTTAGTAGATGTTGTTTAAGTAGTAAAAGATATTCCTACTTATTAGAAAGAATAACGTTTATTTGGACAAAGTTCGTGATACACAAAATATAACAAAGAGAAAATAGTGTTTTACCTATTAACAATAGTGTGTGCCTCACGACTGCGCCAAAAAAGGTTAATTTCACCATTAATGTCGGACAGATGGTGGTCTAATGAGCCTTCAGGGACAAGTGACGGGAAGTACAAACAGTTTCAACATACTAATACATATTTTATAAATAAATAAACTAGTATTCAAACAAATATACTTAATTATAAAAACAAAATCAACAATATTTAACTTTTTCAGAAATCTGTTCTTAGGGATTCAGTGCACTCACAGAAAGTATTAGGTAGATACTCTTACATAGCCTGTAGAGTTATTTGTGTTTCTTCACGACGGATCAGTTCTAGTTAAATTATTTGGCTGAAATTCAGTTCTAAATAGTGCCTACCCGGACACTGAGGAATAGGCCTTCAGTCTATTCAATTTTCCTCTGAAGATTAGATAAAGACAACGAAGTACAAAATAATGTTAATAAATATCTTTGATTAGAAATAAGAGTTTTTAACATATGAAAAGCAACCTGTTCAATAAATGTTGTTCACAAACATAATAATATTGTACTGTTTCATTTTTATTACCTTTGATACACTTCGGCATTGTTTTTGATAACAAATTCAACATTAGTTCCATTATTTTCAGATTCTTTTAAAATGGAACTAGTGATAAAAAAAACAATCAGTAGTTCCATCATGGAACTGTTAATGGTACTAGTGACAACGAAGGAATTAAATCAATCGTTATAAGCATAAAATAGATGGAAAAATAATTGTGTTATGCCCACGGACGGACTATGAGACCCTCCCTGGAGGCGCGGGGGAGGAAGTATTCATGAAAGTTTCAGATGAATCGTACGATAAGAAATTTAATATACAAGTATCTAAACGTTTAATTTTGTGTTTGCGTATCTATCTGTACTAATGATAAAGCTGAAAAGTTTGTTTGTATGTTTGTTTGAACGTGCTAATCTCTGGAACTACCTGTCACACTTGAAAAAATATTTTAGCATTGATAGTCCAATTCTTGAGGAAGGCTATATGCTATTTAACATCACGCTTGGACCCTTAGGAGACGAGCAAAATTAAGTCAGAAAGAACGATAAGCGAAAATGAAGTTATAGCAGGCGATGTGATGCGACACGCAAGAAATTTCACGCGGACGACTTCGCGGGCAGAAGCTAAGTAGCTATTGATATTACAAGGCTACAATTGGTGGGTACAGGTCAGGGAACTAATTCTTAAGCAAATTGATACCCTACGTCAATTTGCTGCGCTGTAACCAGAACATTTAAATCGATAGACAATTTGCTTAGCAATTAATTTAGTACAGTACCTACTGTACCTTTGTTGTGTAGCTAGATAATAACAGTAGGTTTATGTAGGTACTGTGTCATAATATGTCATTATATGGTTATTTGTTTCAATTTAGCTGATATAAGTACCTACGGAGATTTACACAGAACACTATCATAAAAAAAATATAGATAGGTACCTACGTACAATAAAATCATACAATAAATAATACTATGAGTGACGCATTCATTTATTGGAAAGTACATTTATACCTACATTAATGAAGTTTTGCAAAAGCTTTCTGCACGTAAACATTTAAATAAGTACATACCTACCTACGTACTTCATCAAACAATGTCGATACTTATCGTAATATCATTGCTTATCACCTATACATACCTGTCGAGTGATTAAGATACAGAAGTAGGTACATTCAATAATTATGATAAAAACCCAACAATAAATAATTACATCCTATCCTATCTGTCAACAGTATTCCTACAATATTTCTTTATAGCGTTACTGGTGGAGATTGCCAACATCCGGATACGGGATATAGTATACCTACATACCTATGCTCCGTGGTCTGGGATGATTCTACTCATAACCCTGTACAGAATCCACATCTTTGCAAAAAAATCAGCTGGTCAGACAATTTTGTATGAAAAGTTCAAAGTATTTTCACGAATCGGATATGTACCTAAGGGTTTGATAAATTATAATTACGAACGAAAAGGACGACAATCAGCATCATAACAGCGTCACGTTCTCGCCCCTAATCACTATCACCGAATGCGATACCAACATCAGATTGTGTCACAGGAGGTCACAGAGTATCATGACTTGTTTACTACTCTGACCAACTCGTGCGCCTCAATGTCATATCTTAGATATTCGAATATTATCAATCAATTAATTGATTGCACGCGCACCATCTGATACTTCCAAGTATCCACGAATTGGTAGATATCGTAAGGAAGCACTATCAATATGTAGGTACACTAAAATCGATAGCGGATGATAAGAATAATCTGTAACATCTGTTTTACAGCCCCCTTGAATAGCCAAACTACTTAGTTGAATTGAGGCTCATCTCAGAATGCCAAATATTATCAAACCGGTTTTCAAGATTGTGGCAATTGTTGCTGCTATCAAGAAAAAACAGTGTTTAGAAAACCAGTCACATTTTCCGGATGAAAGGCAGAGGGGAGGCAATTCTATTTATCTGCTATTGTTATAATATTCATGAGCTCAAGTTGCTCGCGTGGCCAGCTACTCTGAGTTAGCTTACAGCGTAGTGAAATAAATCAGCTGAGCAAACTATATTAACTAAATATCTGCACTCTAATTGAGTAAAACAAAAAAAAAACACACTTTCAATTACAATTGAATCATTTTGAAGGATATTGCTAATCCATTGCTTCATATGTTCGAAATAATTGTCTGCTCAACAACGTACTTATATAACGCAATGAATGTTGTTGAACTGTCAAAATGAAAGCCATTGCTACTGATAGTGTGTTACGCAAATAACCCGCTAGATCCGTTCTGAGAATGACTAAACTTGTAACTTAGTTGACACCAGTCTTCTGCCTGTGCTACCCTATAGGGTCATCATGATGTTATACCACCGGCAGAGCACTGCCGACATATGGAAATATATTACGGTATTACTATTGCCATCAAGTGTGACTCGATAGATGTCGCTTACATTCTTAAAAACGCAAATTCCTCAAACTTGTGCGAAAATGCGTACTCACCATTACTCACGTACGCATTTTCAATCAACTGCAACACATCGGACGTCTTGCAGTTTCTAACCTAACGGAGATTGTCACTATCTTCAAGATTTGGCCAATTGACACTTTTATTGACTTACCCTGAAGACATAAAACTTTTATGCTTTTATTGACTTTAGATCAGATGCTCTGTTTACGTAGATAATATGCCTTTTGCTCGTGTAGGTATTTTATTTTATTTGGGATAAACAGGTATACTGCCATGACGTGCTCCTCGCGTATTGGCTCCAACTATTGGTGTTTTTGTTGTACAACAACAGCAACTCATGTCTTGGTATTTGTATTTTCTATTTCAATGGTCTAGCTCGCTGTCACCGAACACGATGAAGAGGACTGATTTGTACTTTCAATATTAGACAGTCAGCAAGATGATAGGACTACCCACTCCCAGGGTAAGCCTATAACATAAAATGCGTTTATAGTCACAGCAATAATATACCAGTAAGGGTTCTAAACGCTTTGTTGGCAATAACCGCTATAAGGAGATAGATGATGATCTCATTGAATAATCACCACACTGACAGATTGTTGACCTCAGTATTTCTTGAGCGGTGCCTTACGAACTGCGTCTCGTCTGCTTGTCAAACAACTTAAAATCTAAAAACAGAATGAAACACTTTGCATCGAACCTAGGACCACAAAGTCTTTGGCAACAATAAGTATTTATGATGACTTACCTATTAATCGCACTTACCTTCTACAAGTTTATCAACGTATAATGCATGCTTAATCATAAATATACATCAATAACATGTGTAGGAAATGCCCTCTACCTACTTATTACTAACACTGTATTTGTACAAAGAGATAAAAGACAAGTTCATCACTGTTCGGAATATTTTCTTGACCGATACTGTTATGACCCAGGTAGTTGATAGATAGGTAGAATACTCTTCATTGCACATCTAATAAAGTGAAAACAAACCTGAACCTGTTTGAGAATAACCGAGACTATTGTAAGTTGTTCCTCGATATCCGTGCTTGCAACCCTGACTAAATTTTCGACAGCCTTTTTGTTCTTCGGATAATATTGAATTTGATTCGAGTTATTCCGGTCTGATCACCTAAACCCCCCTCCACCCCCCCCCCCCCTCCTCGATCACCTGCTAGTTCGTCTTCTGTTTTAAAGTTTTCAAGGTGTTTGTAGATGATTTGAGTGATGCATGATGTTATTATTATATATTGTTTGTGCCTCGTATTATTGGTCTGTTTTTTGCTGCATTGGCGCTATCGTTACTGTCTTTTGGTATCATATACCTAATTCCATCCGCTATGTATGTAGGCATCGTTGTTGGATTTTTAATAAAGGTGTTAATGTAATTATATACATAGGCATGGGTGAGTGTATGTTAATATTTTGTACCAAAAGTTGTGAATGTAGTCACAACCGGGTGCTTTCCAGTTATGTAATTTTTGAAGCACGTCATGATAAATGATTTTATTTCTGTAAGTAGGTTTGTACAAACACTTTTACACGTCAATCATATTTTTTTAAAGCTAGATGAGGTCGGCGTTTCCTATCTGACTACTCTGAGAAGAAAGGCCGAAACAAACTCAGAGGTCACAGTCTCTTTTAAAGTCCAGACAAAATCTTGGTCAGATCATGTGAAGACCATGTAGATTGGTGTCTGAAATGGTCTTTTGAGGAAAGAACCACACAGATTGAGCGGACCTGTCCAGTCAGTGCACGCATTTGTCAAAAATCGTGCAGCTCAACTCAGAACTTGAGGAGCTCAACGATTCGACGAACAATACCAAAGAAAGAACATTTGGGTAGGCCGCGTAAATTACTCAAACTCAAGAAATGTATCAATCGAACTACATTTGTTCAGTGTGCATATGGTTTTCTGTCTCTATTTTAACCCACTCAGCTTCAGTATTATGACATATTGGCCTCTCCCAAATTCTTGACCGAAATTGTTTGTGTTCGTCTACCGACGCGACGGTAAGCTATTGTTTGTGTTCTTTTCGTTACTACTGGGTGCTTTTGGTTTGTTAGTGTTAGATTTTTTTAATTTTCGATAAAATTGATTTTCGTTGTTTTTATTATTCTGAATTTTGCGAAATGCACAATTATTGTACATATTTAATCTACTATTTACAAGAGTGAGTTTCTGTATTAGCGTAGGTATCTAAGAAATGTACGAGTTGTGTATTCGGTTCTTCATGAGTTGAGTGCATCCTATAGTTTTCTAGTATTGTGTGTATCTCCCTAACAAGCCTCCAGCCTCTGTTTCCTTGCATGTACGCTGTAAGTCTTCCGATTTTCGTTCTTAAGTATTTAACTCTTAATTCTAATATTTTCTGCCATTTCGGTTTGTTATTTTTCTGATAGATGTAAGTCGTACTTTCGGGGGTGATATTATTATGTGAAAGTTTACTTCCATTTGTTTTAGCAGCTGTCCAGGCAGCAGTTTAAATTACTGTCTACAGGGTTTCGAAGTCTGCATCTGCATTGACATATTATTTTGGAAGGATGACGTTATTAATGTAACTTACTATTTGTGCAAATTTTTTTATGGTTTCTGTTTAGGTAAGTATATAATTTCTTTTTGTGGGACGGATGTTTGTATAATGCATGCATGTGTATGTGAGAATATTTCCTCTAGTTCTTGACTTCTTTCCTCACTTATTTCGCCATTTGTAGTATTATGTTCTGTGTTTATAATAATGGTTATCAAGGCTCCTAAGTCAATGCAATTCAAGAAATTGGGTTCGTTTCCTACTTCTGTTTCTTGTGTATGTGTTTGATTATTATTAAAGTATGCAGTTTCTGTGTTATACCTAATTTGTGGATGCTTGTGTTGGGGTATAAGTGAATTGTGATATTCTGTTTGCCTAATATACGGATTCGCTTGGTTTAGTGTATTCTCTGCATACGTTTTTAGGTATTGAAGTCGTGCTTCTGTTATCATTTTTTTACTTAGAACGACCCTTTTTAATCTGATATTGACTGATCAGATAAATGTGATAATTGTGGATAGGACTCAATTAACATTTCTCTTATTTTTTTCCTCCAGACAGTCATATCTGTTTCCATTTTCATAGTGATGAAATAGCATTTTATTAGAGTTTCATTCAGTTCGTTAGACCACCTCATTCTACTTTTTGATCCCGATTGTAAATGTATGTTGCTTCGATCTGTATTTAACTGCGGTGGTGTCCTAATGTGTGTATTTAAGTTAGTGGTGTCTGTTTGTAGTTCTTTGCTTACTTTTAATCGAATGTTCTCTAGTATGTGGCTGAAAGTATTTTTTTCTGAACTACTGCTCTTCGTTGATCTCCAAGTCTGCTTCGAGACATTCATTTGCGGAAATCTGTTAATGAATTGTTGGTGCAATGATGTAAGATATGAATTTGTTTCAGTATCTAAATACTATTATTATATTGTTATTCTACTACCGCAATTTATTTATTTCTAACATTCTTAACCTATTTTACAATTTAACACTATAATATAAATAATATATAAAAAAGGAAAAAGGCAGGAGACCATTGGGCATCAAACAATTCGTCCGCATCGCTGTCAATGGGATAAGTACCTACTCAAAAGGATGGCAGCATTACCAGGTAGGGTGGCAATGCTTATTCTTCGGGCTAAAAATAGGCCAGCCATCTGGTCACGCGTAGAGTCAACCAACCGCTTGGCGATGTGCCGAAATATTCGGTGAGCACTCGGACCCCAAGGCCCTAGTGTTTCAACCCCAAACGGCTCATAGCTCCCAATAAGGTTGTTATATTTGCGCCCTTTGAGGTTTTCTGCTTCTGCAGCAGCCGCCCCAGTACAGCCCACCGTGCTAGGAAGATGGGATGGCGCGAGGGTGTCGACACTCCAAAGGCCTACCCAACTTCCAAGACATTATGGTCATTCCATCTGGCCTCTTCCCATCGTCGCGTGCCATTGGGTTGTAAATCAGCTGCCCGACTGATGATGTCGTTATATCTAAATTGGTGAGAATTAAATAGGTACGCCAAATGAATTGGTTCATGACTTTGCTCCATTTTATGCGCGGATTTGTTGTGACAGTAGCGGGTGAAGGGTTCATGGCAGTAGTAGTCTCCGACACAACGTCGACTAACATTGGTGACGATGATGATGATCTTAATTTGCGTGATATATGAAGGTAGTGATGATACGATTGATGAAAAGAAGGACCTCGTAGAGGATGATGATGAAACCGGTGATGTATCTGTGTATGTATCTGCTGAAGGCTTATTTGCCTGAATTAGATGTATTGTTTTAGACCTTATTATCATGATTATTCCCACGAAAAGCTAGGGACTATAAAAGTCGACCACAGCAGAGCCCTGGGTTCACTGTGGCAAGGGTGAGTAAAACTGGAGGTCCTCTATTCTCCGGAGTTGGCACACAGCTAACGACTAGCGCTCTTTCCTAGCCATGCAGCCCTCGGCATGTGCGACCTTGGCTTGGATGGTATCTACCTTGGTCTGGCTCCTCACCCTAGGTCTGTCTCGGCATAGTAAACTCTACCGGCACAGATCTAGGGCTCATTGAAGCGCGCAAGCCCCAACACGATGTCAACGTAGAAATACGGCGGTGGGGTTATTATTATTAAAAAAGACCAGTTGTCAGTGTAGGCTGGTTGACAAATTAAATGTCATGTTTTTTTGTTGGTGATCTTACTATACTCGAACGGTAAGTACTGCGATTTCATTTATGTATTAAAACGATGACCGCTATATTCTTAGCACAATCAATTATTTTTATTTTCACATTTATATTGTAATGCTGACGGAAATTTCTTAAGTATACCTAAATGCAATAAGTAAAACAAAGCATTTTTTGTAACTCAAGATTTTTGTTACGTGGCAACGCCAAAAGTCATGAAGTCAAGCCAGAAAAAGAAAACTACGCCATGACTATTTTTATCATCAATAAACTAGTCAATTAAGTTCTCATTACAGGCCGATCGCTTAACTGAGACGTTGCCTGAGGTAGCTGCGCAGTGCGGGAGGGGTGATAGTTGTCACAAGTTGACGAATCACTGAGCTCTCGCATCACGTCACCCTCAGAATAATAACTAAAGACGTCACCACACCCCTCCCGCACCATGCTGCTACTTCAGGCACGTCTCAGTTAAGCGGTCGGCCTATAACCAGTTGAATGCCATAATTACAGACACAATTAAAAATCCATTGTCTCGCGTTAGGGTTACCGTACCTCAAGATTTGTCCTGAGATCTCAGGACTTTTAAACTCTTTTCAGGATTACGGCCGGATTTTGTAAATCTCAGGATTTTCAGAACTTTCAATAGAGTAGAATTTTTAGATCTTTTTATTAAAAAGGTAAAAAACAGAAAATTATTTTCTTTATACATATAGTGATTAATTAAAAAATCAACTTGGGTCTTGCACAAATAAAATCAACACTTATTTATCTATCAATTTGTTTTGCGATGACACCTTACGGGATGGGTGGAGTACATATGCGCCCCACGCGTGAGCATGACCCCCGAGAATCGAGATCCTCAGTGCACAGAATTATTAATAATATGACTTTTTAAATTGTACACTACGTTTGAGAAAAAATCTGAAATTGCTACAAATTCTCAGGAAATTAGGCTTTTTCGCCGGACTTTTAAATTTTTCATCTGGTAAGCCCGCGTGGATCTACGTTCCCGGCTTATGATTATTTTGCCAGCCTTCGATAGGCCACAAACTTGATTTGATAAAACTTAGAAGGTAAATTATTTAGTTGGTATTTAACACGGTGACATAATAAACGTAGACGCTCAATAATTCCATCAACAATTTCCTCGCCATTGTTCTTTCATAATGTAAGAAAGTGATATTAAGGTAAACTGTAAGGTCCTAAGGTAGACTGGTAGAAAATGCCCAAGGCATTAAGTCCGCCTTTGTACAGTTTTTACTTGTGCATAAAGTTTTAATAAATAAATAAATAAATATTATTATGTTGTCTTATAACTTTTGCGAGTGTTTTTTTTTTTGTTTTAGTGTAGGTATTTTGTATACAATAAACATTGTCATACACTACATGTCATTTTGTTTCAATCGAAATTTTTAGTAGGTTGACTAAATATTATGAACTTTAACAATTTTTGAAACAAGTAACAGTTTTATTTGTCTAGACTAGCAGGTCTTACTAATAAATACTGCAATATTGCACTTATGGTTATAATACACCTGCGGACTGCGAGACTTCGGCTCATTTTAGTCATCGCCCAGTTCTCGCTTTTCGGCCGTTTACTAGTGCTTCGTGCTCCAAAATAATATTTAAGTTCAAAACTGCTACAAACATTCAGTGATCAAATCAATACAGAGAGTTGTTTCTGTGAGTTTTTATTCTATTTTTAGATATTTCGAAATTCATGTGATCGACTCAGGGCCTCCGTAAACTTAAACACACTCCGCAGTTGGCTACTTATTTTCTATATCCTTATCTATCTGAGGCTACCAGAATCTAGATCTTGTCTCAACCTTTGTTTTTAATATACCTAAATGTGGTATATGTAGTTCGTCTAAAATGTTGTTCCGCAATGACTTTGGTATTATTAATTTGTGTACCTGTGACCCAACCCGAAACAATTCGTGTCGGAAGCGTTGCACGCCCTCTGTCGCTATTCGGCGACAACATTTGACACTCGAACAATACCTGTCACTTCTGACAATTGTCAACTGTCAGCTGTCATCAACGTACCTGATCACGCAAGTACTGCTGATGTTTAAATTATCTTGAAAATTTCTCGTGTTAGTCTAAGTAGCATTTACTTTTGTTTACATGTAGTCTTTACTCGTTTATTATTTTTCTATTCTGTAGTTAGAATGTTTTTTTTTCCTTCTCAATAAAATTTATAATAATATAATGTTTTTTAAACGATTGCGTATAACTAACTACTTTCAACATTGACTTCGAGTAAGTACCTTTTTTTGCACATTCAATTTTTTTTAGCTCTATGTTTATGTTTGTGAGGAAAGCTCATATAGAACAGCTATGTAAAATAATAAAAAAATAAATATAGACGCGTAATGGGTAAGGTAGGTAGGTGCGTACGAGTGGGAAGAAAAACCAAATGCATTAAGTTTACGCTACCTCACTTCAGGCAGGTGAAAAGTAATGTGTTGATAAAGGGCGAAGAATTAATAATAATAATAATAACCCCATCGCCGTATCTCTACGTTGACGTCGTGGTGGGGCTTGCGCGCTCCGAACTCTGGACCTGTGCCGGAAGAGTTTACTTTCCGGAATGGGTCTAAGGTGAGGAGCCAGACCAAGAGAGATACAGAAACCCGCAGGGCAGCATGTGGCGAGCTGTTGGGCAGTAGCGACCCCACGGACCCTATCTCCCGGGAGAAGTCTTGTTCCTTACCTCTGGCTTGCCTTTATTGGCCGGCTGGAGTGAAAAATGACGAGGAACAGAGCTCCCACCTCATTCTTGCCTTTATTGGCCGGCTTGAGTGGAGATTCGCAAGAGCAAACGTGCTCGGAGGAAGGAAGTATTCCAGTAAGATGCTGGTAGGGATCTTGACCGTACTTCCGGGATTGTCCTGATAGCCGTGGAATACCTCTCCACTCCTCATAAGCACCTCAGGACATGTTGCCCCCTTGTCGCTACGTCACTATGTGCTAGCGACCGTTTCCGGGGGCCCATTATTGAGTGTGCAAGTCACCCCCTGCCATTTTATCCGTGTATATAAATAAAACATTGATCAGGCAGGGGTCATAGTTCTTCCATAGTTCTTGGTAACCAGTCCACTTCAGCCACCCAAACCCATAGTCCAACTTTTTATTTTTCCATATCCTACAATAGTCCTACACCAACCGGGGGTTATCCTTGGGTGCACTTGCATAGTGCATACAGGGATAATCGTCGGTTGGTGCCACATTTGATTAAAATTTCCTAAGGGGCCTCTGCGAGTTGGCTTCGGCCCCTCGTACGCCTTCCAAAGGACCGGGACCCCATGGTCCCGAGATATGTAAAATCATAAAAAAAATAATAATAATAATAACCCCATCGCCGTATCTCTACGTTGACGTCGTGGTGGGGCTTGCGCGCTCCGAACTCTGGGCCTGTGCCGGAAGAGTTTACTTTCCGGAATGGGTCTAAGGTGAGGAGCCAGACCAAGAGAGATACAGAAACCCGCAGGGCAGCATGTGGCGAGCTGTTGGGCAGTAGCGACCCCACGGACCCTATCTCCCGGGAGAAGTCTTGTTCCTTACCTCTGGCTTGCCTTTATTGGCCGGCTGGAGTGAAAAATGACGAGGAACAGAGCTCCCACCTCATTCTTGCCTTTATTGGCCGGCTTGAGTGGAGATTCGCAAGAGCAAACGTGCTCGGAGGAAGGAAGTATTCCAGTAAGATGCTGGTAGGGATCTTGACCGTACTTCCGGGATTGTCCTGATAGCCGTGGAATACCTCTCCACTCCTCATAAGCACCTCAGGACATGTTGCCCCCTTGTCGCTACGTCACTATGTGCTAGCGACCGTTTCCGGGGGCCCATTATTGAGTGTGCAAGTCACCCCCTGCCATTTTATCCGTGTATATAAATAAAACATTGATCAGGCAGGGGTCATAGTTCTTCCATAGTTCTTGGTAACCAGTCCACTTCAGCCACCCAAACCCATAGTCCAACTTTTTATTTTTCCATATCCTACAATAGTCCTACACCAACCGGGGGTTATCCTTGGGTGCACTTGCATAGTGCATACAGGGATAATCGTCGGATGGTGCCGCATTTCATTAAAATTTCCTAAGGGGCCTCTGCGAGTTGGCTTCGGCCCCTCGTACGCCTTCCAAAGGACCGGGACCCCATGGTCCCGAGATATGTAAAATCATAAAAAAATAATAATAATAATAAGTTTATTGTACAAAGAAAAAAAAAAAACACACAAGTTTAGACATACGATAAACATGATTGTACAAGCAGTGGGCAGAGGCAAGTTGAACAGCAGGCTCCTGAACTAAGTAAAAGGATTGAATCCTGAAGACAGCACAGTATTCTTGGGCATAACTTTGGATGCTAAGCTTCAGTGGGGTCCACATATAGACAAATTGTCAAAAAAGCTAAGTTCCGCAGCATACGCTGTTAGAAAAATTCGTAATTTAACTGATATAGAGACTGCCCGTTTAGTGTACTTTAGCTATTTTCATAGTGTAATGTCGTACGGTATTCTATTGTGGGGAAATGCCGCCGATATTCAGACTATCTTTGTTTTGCAGAAGCGAGCTGTTCGTTCTATTTATAAATTAAGTCCGAGACACTCTCTCAGAGACAAATTTAAAGAGATTAATATAATGACTGTGCCTTCTCAGTATATTTATGAAAATCTTTTATATGCCCATAAAAATATAAAATTGTTTAAAAAATACAGTGATATCCATAATATAAATACTAGGAACAAACACAAATTTGTTGTACCTACAACAAGGCTCAAAAAAATAGGTGGCTCATTCAGATGCCAATGTATACGCTTTTACAATAAACTACCAAGCCAAGTTCAAGATCTAAGCCTTAATAAATTCAAGTCATTCATTAAACGTAAGTTGTGCCAGAAAGCCTTTTATACTGTTAAAAGATTACATTGAGGACAAAAAAGCTTGGGATTGATCTGCTTCCAATTTTGTATTTTGAAAATTTTTTTTTTATATACCAAATCAAATCAAATCAAAATATTTTTATTTCACATAAACCAACATGGGCACTTATGAAACGTCAGATGCTAGGTGCACGGTTCCAATTGGTCGTTTCCTATGGAGAAGAACCGGCAAGAAACTCCATGGTTACTCTTTTAAAAATAATTGGCTTTTACAATGTTTTCAAGTTACAGTAGGTATGGGAGGACAACGTAGGCCTGTCAACAAGTACAGGTAAGTACTTGATACAATAAAAAATGGTCTACAGATCTAAAGTCTAGGTACAAGGCTTACAAAGTCCTCACATTTACAAAATAAGAATGTATCAAAAGGATAAATAAAATATAAAAAACTACTAAAACCAAGAGATATGATTGCCATTTCAACTAATAAATAGGTGAAAAATTAAAATTGTCTGTATATAATGTCAAATAATAAAAAGATTATGTCAAAGAAGTATGTACAAATAAAAAATAAACATCGTAATTTGAGAACAGTTAATAGACATTTACGTAGTTATGCCGTTAATGAGGTGCCAGGGAAGCCACATGTGCAGAAGGAATTATTGCCAAACTACCTTGTCTTCAACGTAGTCTTTAATCTTATAATATGCTTTATTGATAAGGACACGTTTGACGAGGGTTTTGAACTTTCCGCCACTAAGGTCTGTAACCGATTTTGGCAACTTGTTATAAAAACGGGTGCTGTTTACAAGAAATGACTTACTAGTCTTAGTTAATCTAAATTTAGGTATCACAATTTCATTTTTACTACGTGTATTTATATTATGGAAATCGCTTCTTATTTTGAAAAGTCCTAAGTTTTTGCGAACATACAAAATACTTTCTAAGATATAAAGAGAAGGCAGAGTTAGTATATCAATTTCTTTGAATTTGTTTCTAAGAGACTCTCGAGGACCCATTTTATAGATTGCGCGGATTGCCCTCTTTTGTAAAATAAAAATTGAATCTACGTCAGCTGCCGATCCCCACAGCAGAACACCATAAGACATAATACTGTGGAAATAAGCAAAGTATACTAACCTAGCTGTGGCTATATCTGTCAACTGCCTTATTTTTCTTACTGCATATGCAGCTGAGCTTAATCTACCTGAAAGAGCTCTAATGTGTGCGCCCCATTGTAATTTTGAATCTAAAGTAATTCCCAGAAATACAGTTTCCGTAACAGCATCTAGTTTTTTACCATCAAGTTTTAAATTCAGACCAACCTGAGGTACATTTGGTAATGAGAACTTAAGACATTTTATACACATTTATACACATTGACATTAATGATTTTTATATAAACAATGACATTTGCTTACTTTGTAAAGTATTATATTCTTTTAATTATTGTGAGTGTGAAGACAATGTGGGTCATTTTACTTTTTTTTATTTTGATTATTTTCTTTGTTCTGTTTCGTTTTTGTCATGGTCTGGCAGTTTGAGTAATTTATGTGGCCTACCCAAATGTCCTTTCTTTGGTATTGTTCGTCGAATCGTTGAGCTCCTTAAGTTTTGAGTTGAGCTGCACGAATTCTGACAAATGCGTGCACTGACTGGACAGGTCCACTCAATCTGTGTGGTTCTTTCTTCAAAAGACCATCTCGGACTTCGATCTACATGGTCTTCATATAACCTGACCAAGATTATGTCTGGACTTTAAAAGAGACTGTGACCTCTGAGTTTGTTTCGGCCTTTCTTCTCAGAGTAGTCAGATAGGAAACGCCGACCTCATCTAGTTTTTAAAATATGATTGACGTGTAAAAGTGTTTGTGCAAACCTACTTACAGAAAAAAAAAAAAAAAAAAAAGAAGTAGGTACGTAAAATACGCGCATTGACGTGGAGGAGGGTAGATGGCTACTGCCGACAATAACATTGGCTCCGTAATTAATTGTTGTTTAAATAGTAGATTGTTATACGAGGGTCGAAAAGAATCTATTCCCATACGAGGCATTTAGACGCCCGAGCGTAGCGAGGGCGGCTGTTGTCCGAGTAGGAATTGATGACTTTCACCCGTGTCGTTTCACTCTACTTTTCATTTCGAATATAAGGAAAGTAAAAAATAATGGTTTTTCTAAAATATTTATTGATAACATGAATAGTAGGTACCTATGTAAAATTAATTGAGATGTTAGAACAATTTGTGTACTATTTTAAACATGGAACACACCGCGTCACCGCCGCGGGCCGTCCCGCTTAATAGGTATTTTTTTTTTTAATATACACTCACAAGACCGCAACATTTTTCTTAATTATGTAAAAAATTTCGTAGCTGACTACCTAACCAATATAGTTCTATTTTTAAAATTCATTTCCGCCCTAGAGCGGGGAGCAATTACTATGAGTCTTTCCCGCCCTGTGGTGGGAAGCAGCGTCTTCCACCCGCTGTTCGGATCAAACAAACACTACTTTCCGAGTATGAGAAATGAAAAATATTTATCTCGTATATAATTATTGTGCTGAAAAATAACGTAATAGTGAAAGTGTCTACCAATAACGCAGTGAAAGTGTTTGCAAAGGATTCTGCATGTGAACACCGAAGATAAACGTTAAACAGTATTCTGCATATGATTCGTAATCAATGTCAAATCAACTGTGATTAACGTGAAGAGTATTCAATAGGGTGATAATGAAATATTCTACATTGCGAAATTCCTTCCTGTAACATTTATTGAACTGACAAAGTGAAAGTTTTTTTGGATAGTTCGGCTATTATTTTACGGAATAAAAGTACTTAAAACTTTTTAGTCCACCGTCATTTGAATAAAAGTGCAAAGTGGATGTGACTTCAAATCCCAGCTCAAATCAGGACTTTTGGCAAGTTACTTTACTGTATCTGAAGAGGACGACCCGAAGACAGCTATCGTTACTCCGTTTGGCCTGTTAGAATTTCCTTTCATGACCTAATTTTCATAGTGTGAGTACGGTACTACAAAAAAAACGGTAAAAGAAGAAATGTTACTACTAACTGGAATTTACCATGGCACAAGGCTTAGGTGCACCCGGCGGACTGTCCGTCGCCTTACACCTCTCATCTTAGTTTGCACCGATCTTTAGTTGGTTTCGCCTATACAATGCCCTCGTACTTCACGCGAGTGTCGCATCTATCCACAATAAACAATGTAATCGCTAAAATCTAAACAGCTTATCGTTAAATTAATATATTATTATAATCCTCTACATTTATCTGATAAGACTTCCTCTTGTTTCGCTGCGATTAGCAGCGGTTCACTTCTCCGGAGCACATGGCTCGAGACGCCGCGTGCTCTTACTGAAGACACAGAAGTCAAAAGTGGAATTATAAAATAAATAATAAATTTAGCCATGGCGGATGAGCGGAGGGACAGCAAGGCCGAGGGCCCGGGCAGCAGGAAAGGCAGCACGTTCGACAACCGCAAGGGCAGCGTGTTCCAGAAGCCTTTGGACCTGGACGATGTGCTGGTAAACGAGCTGGGGCAATTCGGCCGCTACCAGATGCTGAACCTGCTGCTGGTCTCCATTCCCATTATCATGTCAGCGTTCATGAGCGAGTACATCTTCTCAGCCGCCGCCATCCCGCACAGGTATGTGTTATGGCGATCAGTAACAAAAAACCATAATATGGTTAGTCAATATTGTTTATTCTCGTTAAGAATCCCTAACCTAACCTATTAGGGAGTTGCATTTACCCAACTGTTCAACCGCAGTGTTTTGAAACAGTGTGTGTTTATTTCTTGTTAGATATAAGCGAATTTAATTATAGTTTGCGCGATGATGGCTCTAGGTCATAAACATATTTAGAGTACCTACCTATAGTAGAAAATAATTTATATACGATGCGTATAATGCCGTAAATTATTCGTGCGATGATAGTATAATTTTGTTTTCGTCCGCAGATGTCAGATTCCCGAATGTGGAGAAACAGGCAAGAGTGAGGTTTTTAGCCCGAAATGGATCACCGACGCGATACCAGCCGCAAACAACTCCAACGGATTTGTATCCTGCGCCCGATACGAGCCAGCTGGCGGCAACGGAACCCTGGACTATTGCCCGGCTAACATTTTCAACACCAATCAACGGGACTGTGAAGGCTTCGTCTACGCTAGAGACAACTCCTGCGTCTATGATGTTAGTATCACATATCTGTTATCCACATGTTTGTACAATCACTGAAGCTCCTCTGCGTATCAAACGGGAATTCTTTAAAACCATGTTTAATTTCAGTTCGACCTGGGTTGTCAAGATTGGCTTCGTGCTTTAGCAGGTACTCTTAGCAGCGTGGGTACTTTGCTGGTACTGCCTTTTGTCGGCTATGTCTCTGACACATTTGGAAGACGCATTACCCTCGTCATCAGCATCACTAGTCTGGCCATCTTTGGCATCATCAGAGCCTTCTCCGTCAATTACTTCATGTACCTGGCCATGCAACTGCTGCAGACTACATTTGGTGCCGGAACCTTCAGTACATCTTACATCTTTGGTAAGCATTTAACTATGGCTACAATATTGATTTCTTATGAGTACAATTTTTTTATTCGTACACAGGTTTATGTTACCTATAGTAAATCTTTGTACCGTACAACAAGTCTTTCTAATTATGTTTTGCGTCCATCTATCACTTATGGATCATTCGACCAAGGTTACAATTATGACTTTTTTCCAGCTACTGAGTTCGTGGGTCCGAAGTACCGCGTGTTGACCAGCGCCACATGCTCGTCCATGTTCGCCGTAGGTCAGGTCATCCTCGGCGGAGTAGCCTGGCTCATAGAACCTTGGAGATACATGATCTTAGCGATCCACATCCCATGCTTCCTCATCATCTCCTACTACTGGATCCTGTCGGAGAGCGTGAGGTGGTTACTGTCGCAGAAGAAGTACGATAGAGCCAGGACAGTGTTGGAGCGAGTGGCCAAGCGGAACAGGACGCAGATCAGTGAAAAGTCCATGAATGCGCTGTGTAACCCGCCAGAGCCGGTCAAGGTCAGTGTCAAGGTATTATTTCGATACCGTCACTACTAAGTTTATTTAGGTTTAACATCATCAGCCTATAACATTCCCACTGCTGAAAACATACCTTCTCTCTGTGAGAGTGAGTGGGCTGTATTCTACCACGCGGGCCCAGTGGTGATTGGTAGATATCACGTGTTTTCGAATTTTTGTTTTTAGGTTTCCTCACACACCATTCCCATTCACCTTCACCATTTTCGAACAGTGGTGACGAAATTACACAAAGTAGCTTTACTTTGTGTAATTTCGTGCCTGCCTGATTCAAACTTATGGCCTACAACTCGTAAGTCGGAGCCGTTACCACTACGCCACCACTGCTCAGTCGCCATTTAGGCTACGAGACTAATATTAAATGTTTGCAAAGCACGCAGTCACGACGTTTAACTTGCAGGTGGTAGACGACGCCGATGTGCCGAACCTCTTTACCGCCATCTTCCGCTCGCGCGTGTTGCTGCGCCGCGTCTGCACCACTCCCATCTGGTGGATCACCACCACATTTGTGTATTATGGGCTGTCTATCAACGCCACCAGCCTGTCTGACACCATGCACCTGAACTACATCCTGACCTGCGCCATCGAGATCCCTGGCTTTTACACCGCTGTGCTAATCCTCGACAGAGTAGGCAGGAAGCCCACACTGTCTGGAGGGTATCTATTCAGTGCTGCCTGCAACATCGCCTTCGCATTCATTCCGGAAGGTAAGTCTCGTTTTATTATCACTATCTTATTCAACGTGTTATAAAATAAAGGACATCACTCATTTCGTACCCAAAAAAATAAAGTGCCGGCCAGAAATAAAGAATACGAGTACCTACTGTTTTCTTATAGGAAAAAAAATCTTGAACATTTTTTAATATTATAACGAAAGTCAATTAATCCTCTGGCTGATATTTGAGTTTGAAAGTACCAAAAGTCATATCTTTGCCAACAATATTTTGGACATTCGATTAGTTAGAAAGACGCAAACTGTTATTGATTCGCTGGATTTCAGTTCTAAGCGTGATACCCGCAATGGTATATTTGGGTATGAGCGTTAGGGGTATGATTTAATAGACATTAAAAATAACGGCAAAAATATTGATATTTTGGTTGTTTTTTAATTTCGATATTTCGGTAGTCCTCACAATAACGTTTGCGGACCCTATTGCGGGTGCTCTTATATGAATTTCATGTCTTGCATAACTTATATACCACACCAAACACATTGTGTGATAGCGACATCTGCATGTTTGCTTTCTGGCCTACCTAAGCAATGTGGACTTCTCACTGAGCACACCAGAGAGTTAGAGAAATCGAAGTCTGCTTCCAGTCTAACCGGATGCAGCTGGATACCAGTATTTTACACGAAGCGACTGCCTATCTGATCTCCACAAATTAGTTACTGTCAGTTAGTCCAGTCTAACCGGATGGAGCTTTTTAAACGACAGCCGATCAGACCTTCGTCGTTCGATCTTTGGCAGTCGTTACGGGTCGTCAGAAGCCCGAAAGTCTGACAACCAGTTTTACCAAGAGGTATCGTATTACCCAGTAACTGGGTTGTAGAGGTTAGATAGGCAGTCTCTTCATGAAAAATATTGGTATACAGCTGCATCCGGTGAGACTGGAAGCCGACCCCAACATACACAGTCGGGAAAAGGCAGACATATGATGATGACCTAACGCTCATGGCCATCTCTACCATGAGGTAATGAGTTTAGAACTGAAACCCAGGGAATCAATAACAGTTCGCGTCTTTAAACGAGTGTCCAAAATATTGTTGGCAAAAATATAATTATTGGTAGTTTCAAACTCAAATAGCAGTTAGGGGGTTAATTGTAGACCTATTTTGTTATAAGTAAAAATATGTTTAGGATGTTATTTTCAGTACAAAGTCCGTATTTTTTAGAATGTAATGCTCGAAAAATCAAAACTGTTTTTATTTTGTATTTCCAAACCTAAATAGCAGCGGAAGGGTTAATCTTAAGAGTCTTTTTTTTATTACTCTCGCTGTAAGAGTAATAAAAAATTGAGGTCGTATTTCCCATAAGAAAATCGTATTTTTTTCTTCGCCGGCTCTTTAATCATCGAATACAAATTGTTTGACACCTGCGGGGTAATTGCGAAACACACTATTAGTAGCAATGGGTTTCATTTTGACAGTTCAACAACATTCATTACGCTATTTACGTTGTTGTGCAGACACATTTTTCCAACATGAAGCAATGGATTAGCAATATCCTTCAAAATGATTCAGATTGAGATTGATAGTGTGTAAGGGGCGTCGCTCACTGGCAAGTCGAGGTGGAGTCGCGGCGGCGCCGAAGCGGTGTCGAGGCGCGGTCCCTATGTAGAGTCGAGGCATGTGCGGCTATGCTTCTAATTCATTTAACATGTCGTCGTCAGAAGATGAAGACATACTTGCACTCATACAAGTATAATCGTACAATTTCGATGAATTTCACGTTGGTTTCAAAATCGTCACGCATTATTTTAAATGTATAAATACGTCTACGCCCGTAACAAAATGACAAAATGGCGGTAGAGGCGCGTCGCCGTCGGCCACAGCGCCCCTGCCGCGCCTCCGCCGCGCCTCCGCCTCGACTCCGCGCCGCCACCACGTCGCCCGTGCCGCGACTCTAGTATGTGGGCACAGCGCCAATTTTTCCTAAAAAAAAAAGCATAGAAGCGGCGCGCCGTTTGTGCGCCCGCGCCTCGACGCCGCCTCGACTCTAGCTCGAGTGAGCGACGCAATTAGGGTGCTGAATGATTTCCCTTAGAGCATGTCATTAAGAAAAGGGATGCACATATGTGCGCGTAGGCGAACGATTTCGCAACGTCGGCGCGCGCTCTTGTAGGAACGGTCAACATTAGGTAAATACCGCTAGTTCAACGCGTTGCCAACTTGCTTCATGTTGTGAACTCTGCCATGAATGGATTGCTCATTGGGCATAAACTAAATATCTACTAGACAATGGTACCCGTGTCAATTAATTATCGTACAAGTTATCTATTTTTTTTTATTTTATTTGGCCAAAGAATCAGCATTGCCATACAACGTGGCAATGCTGCCAGCCTTTTGGGCAGGTTTCCTGTTGACAGCGATGCGGACGAATTTTTTGACGCCCTTTGATTATTTCCCCTCCTTTTTATATACTTGTACATATTATAATATTAAGACTGTTAGATTTTTAAATTATGTAAATATAGTTTTTTTAATCTGATGAAACCGGTAAATACGTTAGTAATAATTCATAATCATGTCATTCTTTGGATCTATCGGTAAAGCGCTATCATAATCGTTGTTGATCGATATTACTATATAATGTTATCAATTATCATCCACGATTATTTGAGTCGGTAATCTTTAAATTATGATATATTAGGTAAGCACACGTGAACACTAGGGATTATTATTCCTTAATGCTCACATGTAAAGTAAGTAAGTGTTCAATAGTAAAGATTGTTTAATCTTTTAAATGGCGTTATGCACAAAATATTAATAATTTAGATTAACAAAGTATTCATACACGAATGTTAATATGTTGTGTGTGTAGGATTAACTCACTGACGAAGAATAATTAAAATGTATTAAAATATAGCGTCGTTTTAAAGTAATAAATTAAACTGATTATTGTTGATCTTTTGTAGCAGTGTAGTTAGCGATTCAAAAGAAAACCATACCGACCGACTTGATATATTATTTAAGATACGAATCTATTTAAATAGACCCGCGATAAAATGCCTATTAAGATATCGGCTGCATAGCAATTGTGTTGGATACATATCTATATGATCATTTTAATAGATACCTAGATATGTCACGAACAAAGGACTCTGAGGGGCTGTACTGTACCTAATGCAAGGATTACAAACTTATTATGTTTGTTTTAGATCTGGCGACGCTGCGTCTGATCGTGTACCTGCTGGGCAAGTTCGGCATCTCCGTGGTGTTCACGTCGCTGTACCTGTACACATCGGAACTGTACCCGACGGCCTACCGCCACCGCCTGCTCGCCTTCTCCTCCATGGTGGGTCGCATCGGCTCCATCACCGCGCCCCTCACGCCTGTACTGGTGAGTGTCACTGGTGTGTTCATGACACTGGTGCTGTTACTATCGATGTCGCCGCCCACTAGCTTCGAATTGGTCGCAGTATTTTTTTTTGTTTCCCTGGTGGAAAAACTTTATGGATGTCCGCCGCCCTGACTAAAAACCACCCCGGTGTTCCATCTCACACCTACGCCGGGGGTCGCGGGAACGTACGATCCTTCCGCAACCCTGTAGGTATAGGTAATTCTGAATTGAAGCACTGAAACACGAATCAGACTAACGTATCCAAATCTCTGTTCACCAGATGGAGTACTGGGCCGGACTGCCGTCAGTGATGTTCGGCACTATGGGCATCATCTCCGGGATCCTGGTGCTCACGCAGCCTGAGACCCTGGGTACTAGGATGCCTGACACCCTGGAGGCGGCTGAGGCTCTCGGCAAACCAGAGTCTAAAGTACAACGAAACTGAAAACATACTCATTAATTGTAAATAGTATATTTTAGAATTAATATTGCACTACGTTATGACGTTTTAGAAGTTCATATTGCTTACGAGTTTTTGTTGTTATTTTTATACATTTTGACTTATTTCTTTTCGGTGTGCGAAAACTGATTTATTCCGGTCTGACGATTTCGTAGGTGTACAATTTGAAACCAATAGAGTTTCCAATCGAAAGGTTTTATTAGTTGATATAAAATGTTTGTAAGTCAGGGAAATCATTTATGTAAGTATTTGTTTAATGAGAAAGTAATAAACGTCCTACAAAGAAAAAAAAAGATATCGTAGGCACTAACACTACGTAGTTTTAATATTAAATTGACATTACCAATGCAATTCAATTTAATATTTAAACTGCGAAGATATCATCATCTACCTCACCATCAATATTGTGAACTAGATGATGATCTCTTCGCAGCAAGCAGTCCGTCTTACCGTGTAATATTATAATATTGCTCTCTTAGTAATGTACTCATTTATGTATAGTTTATAATTGATTAGGAGCAGGCTTAGCTCCGTCGCCTTTTGTTTATAAGTTGATATTAAAATACTTTAGAATTATTTATGTTTTGTTCTTATTATTCACCGTTTAATTTAATGTGCGAGTAATTGTCATCTTATTATCTTATTTATGCAAATAGCATAATCTGTGTCTAGAGCAAGACAAAAAGTGAATTTTCATTGTTCGTACTTTAGTAATGTCACTATCTCATAGTGATATTAAAATTAGTCATGATGTCGCAACGTAACCTGTGATGCTTGGATTGAAAGATGACGGAAATAATAAGTATTTACTTTATGACGGAGGATACCAATACCACTATCATCAGTTGGTACCTCGGGTAGAATCGGCGCCGTGCATAGCAGACGACAGTCCACCCACCTATATCAACACATCTATTATATAGAGGTACCTAATCCTCTTATTCCATAAAATTCTTGGACAGAAGGATATAAAAAAAAATCACTGCATGTTGGAGGTACAAATTACTGAGAACAGTGAACTGATGAAGGCGTATTCAAAAACAAATAAAACAACATATTTTTGTATATAAATTATTATGAACACTTAAAAAAATACTAGGTAGCTAGACAATACTTCACTATGCGAGATTCACAACATTATCATAATCGCGCCACGACGACACGGCGGCGACATGTCACTGAGAACATATACGCGCACGCGCAAGTATACTATATAGAAACGTACAGAAGACCCACTAAATACAAGTTCTTTACACGCACAAATACATAAAGAAGACGGACGAAACAAGAATGTAAGTAAAGTATGGGCACGCTGTATGGAAACAAAATAGTTGTTAGATTTTGTTTGCTCAAACAGTGGTAGCCTAATTGAGTGAACTCAGATATATACAGTTAGCAGTGAGTGTGTGTGTGTCTGTGAGGGTGAGTTGGCAGTGCGTGGTACCTAGTGAGTTTTCTGCATTTTTCTATGCTGTGGCAGCCAGAGACAGAAAAGCAAATAAATACATAATAGTAAAACACACATTATGCTCATCAGCGCACGAATTTATAATTATGTTGTCTGAAACATATTCAGGTTACGTTACATGCCTAAAAGATTAAAAATGCCTGCAGTTTGTACTGAAGTCGCTACAAAATTAGCTAGCCTTAGGGTTTAGAGGTAAAGTGCACGGCTTGAATGTTGAGTCTACAGAAGTTCCAGACAGCACAAGACCGGTCGTTGTTGCAATCTTACGACTGACATAATGATGATGACCCACGTGATGATGGTGCTATACTAATGTATGATTGTATCTAAAGTCCTCAAAATACGTAGGCACGGGCGACTTATGGAAAACTCTGTTTACCTAAACATTTTTTAATGGACAGTTTAGTTTGATAATGACAGATCAAGCGCAATCATAATAATATAATCGAGTTCGTAATTGTTGTATCAGCCTAAGGTTAAATGTCACTGATTCGTCATAAAACGATAAGGTTATATTTGGCTATGAGATATTTAGATAGTTTCAACCTTAGTGAAGTTTCAATTTACTGGGAATTGTTGTCACCAGTGGTAAAGCGGTGACGATACCAACTATACCTATTTATGAAATGACTTTACATTGTACTTATAGGTGACATCGGTTTGGGTGCGTACCATTTGACATAATAACAAAAGTTCTAACGATCACATGACCTAATTTCATTTAATATTTTTTTTTTAGTATAACGATGAAATGATAATAATGAATTATTGATATTTTTATATTGTTTAATAAACATTTTCTATAATGCACATTTGAACTAATATTCAGTTTTTTTGTTCTTTCATATTCACCTCATATATACCTGCGTCAGGGGGCGAGGGGCCCGTGGCTAAATAATAACAGCCGCACAGGTCGATCGATCAGGTTAAGCTACGCTTGCCGCGGTTGGTCTGTGGATGGGTGACCATCTTTACATACCGAGACCCCTCCGTGCCTCGGAAAGCACGTTAAGCCGTTGGTCCCGGCTGTCATTCGTGGATCTTTGACAGTCGTTACGGGTAGTCAGAAGCCCGAAAGTCTGACAACCAGTCTTACCAAGTGGTATCGTATTACCCAGTAAATGGGTTGTGGAGGTCAGATCGGCAGTCGCTCCATGTAAAATACTGGTATTCAGCTGCATCCGGTTAGACTGGAAGCCGACCCCAACATACTCGGGAAAAGGCTAGGCAGATGATGCAAAAGAAGTTTATATGAAATGTAATATTAGATCACATGAAATTAGGTTAAGTATTTGTTTTTATAGCATATGAAAATTATATCATGTGAACGTTATTTCAAGTGATAAAATAAATATATTATCTGTTATTACGGCATATATAGCACACCCCATAGGTTTACCATTATAATATGCAGACAGACACAAATCGTGTTGGATAAGAAATTAATAAGCCATCTGGCCACTAATCTAAACTAAGATCTTTGTCACTTTTGGCCTAAAGTATTTAATTTGAAAATAACTAGTTAGGTATTTATTTAGGTAGGTACCAACTATAAGTGCACTTTTGTGAGATGAATAAAAATATTATTATAAGGGCTGATTTTTCAATAGTCAGATAACTTTTAACTGAGGAATAAATTTTGACGTTTGACAGCTTTTGTATAGAAAATATGTCAAGCTGTCAGATTTATTCTTTAGATAAAAGTTATCCGACTATTAAAAAATCAGCCCTAAGGGCTGATTTTTCCAACGCCAGATAATTTTATCCGAATTTGGAGGTTAGTAAGTAGGTATGTATGGAATATACATAGATGTTAATATAATATTATGATATGGAAATATTGTAAGACGTAAAGCAAGCTTGTAAGAACGTGCACTGAATATGTTTCACGTAGACGCACAACACAGAGATCTTACCCTCGCGCGGAGTTCAGAAGAGATTATTATATTGTAGCAGTCACTAGTATGTACAACACTATAGTATAAATATTAATTAATTAATAACTACGTTACGATTTGTATTTAAATTATCATACTGAGCCAATAGTCGGTGTTAGAAAATAAATGCAAGTAGGTACACTGTCTTAAATGACAGTACCTATATTGGAATAATAAGATTTGTATTTATTTAATAGCACCTATAACTTTATTTAAAATCAAGTCTTTCAAGTTAACAGTTTAACACTCGCAAACGCATATAAAGTGGAAAAAAGTCACTCTCGAATAAGTACAAAGTTTGCGAGTACGTTATGACTCTTATGCGACTTCTACAACATCTTGTCCCAATAACCAAATATCACAAAAACCTATAAATCTATTTAGTATACGTAATATCACACCAAAGTCACCATCAGCAACAGTCACCAAAAACACTGTCTTTCTATAACTGGGTGACCTCGCGAAATGAGTCATTTACTCCTAGTCCTCCTACTATTATTCCGCACACTTCAAGTGAAGCTGGCAAGGGTAGCATGACGTCTTTGATCCCTCCCGCTGATCGAGATTCATCAAAAATATCCCTAAAACTAAATCACTGCACTTTTAGCTTATCGACTTATTTCATAAATCATTAAAAAGGTTCTTCACACATCACTTAGTTTACTTTTCTCCGGTGACACTGACAGAAAGTCTTGGTACTTCGTCATGTGTGCTATTATTTAGCGTGTGCTCATCTTCGTGTGGTTTGTCCAAGTTCTCAGCATCCATGACGTCATCGGGGAGTGCTGATTGGCTGGTGTCGGGCAGAAGAAGTGCCAAAATTGCAGGGCCCAGAGCGACCATGCCGAACACTATGCTCGGAAGACCAGCCATGTATTTCTCCTGCAAGAAATGATATGATTTTAATGATAATTTTAATAGATTAAGGAACTGGAAAACCATGGCTAAGTAAACAATTATCAAGACGGTGGTGGTGACAGAATATGCAGATCTTAAGATGAGAGTGTAGTGTAGCTGGAGTGGAGAAAAAAGTATTTTCAGGATGCCACAGGTTTGGCCCCGGAACGAGACATTTGGCGCCAAACCTCGACCGAAGTAAATGGCTAACTAGATAGGGTAATATCCACAGCAGTGGAGGACCGATGATAAAGAAGCAGTGGTGAAATATAGCAATAAGAAGAACTTATGTAAGAAAGAAATATATGTATATTTACCAGTAGTGGCGCCTGTGGAGCGAGCACAGAGCCCAGCCTGCCGACAGTGTTGGCGATGTTGGTAAGGGAGTTCCTGGAGGTGGTAGGGAACACCTCCATGGCCACCACGTACATAGAGAACACGCCGTAGCTACTGCACATCTTGCCGAACAGGTAGAACAGGACAGACGCCCACCAGATCGCTGGAAAATGTAGCCGATTCCGTTAATTTAAGGAATTTTATTATTTTATTTAAGGATGAGAGAAATGTAGGACGACAGTCTTTTAAAATTTACCAATCAAATAAAAAATAATATTCGGTACTTTGCTTAGGATGCCGTAGCAATTACCCAGAAAATTGATAATTAGATTGACAATATCAGCTTCCGGGTCATGGTGACGAAAATAGGTAACAAGCCGTTCAAACATAATTATAAAAGTCTTGCAAGTTTAAATACAAGTTGTAAACCCTCGTGTGTCTCGTGTGCTTAACGAGCAAGATTCTTTACTTGCAAGTGAGCTTATAAAGCGACAGATCGTCATTATCGTTGATATAACATTAAGAAATACGACTTATTCAAAAAATGTAATCCTACATATGGAACAAGGGTAAATTTATTTAGTTTTAGATGATAAACAATGCGTGTTTTAAATATGAAAACATTTTCTTCCAGAATGCGATTGTATGGACTTAACTCTTAAAACAATGAAAAAAAATGTCTTCTCAATTAAACATAAATGCCCACAAACGCCAATAAAAAAATTAACAGAAACACAACAAAAAAAACGTACTCACACTTAGGTATAAAAGCGGATGAAATGAAGAACACACAACACAGAGTATACGCGACACAGATGGGGGCCTTCCTGCCGAACCTCGTGAGCGTAAGCGCCGTGATGATTCTCGTGGGTACTTGCACGAGGAGTAGAGCGGAGAAGTTGAGGTACTTGTTACCAGACACGCTGGTGGAGTTGATAATGGTGCCGTTGTACACGAAGGTGCAGCAGATGAAGCAGGCCGCGATCAAGAGGACGCGGAGTAAGATCTTTTTTGAACGAAGGACTGAGAGGAGATGAAGGGGCTCTGGAGGGTTTTCTCCTGCCTGTAAAGAGAATAGATTTCTTGGTTATGGTCGTTCCGAAAATTCTGGAGTTAATAATATTGTGATTTATCTTAAACCATTGTAAAATGATTTTATAGGAAATTAAATCTGTAAGTGTTGTCAGTATTCAATTGGTAACGGCAATCAATAAAGAACTTTCCGGTTGAACACTCTTAATGCTAAAGTTCAGTGAACCTACATAGTAAATGACAACTGTTGATGCTATGTGATCCTCAGAGGATGTTACCCGACGAATGATCAAGCTACATTATTGATTAAAATTGAAACTGAATACAAAGTACATAATACTGCAAAGAATGATCTCTTTGTTCCGTCGGACACTTGTAGTTACATTATCATTGTAGTACTTAACAATGCTCTATTTATAAGTTATCATATTATATGCTTATCCTAATATTTTTTCACAATTAGCGTTATAATTGTGTCTTGTCTTTATCCATATTAGGGTTAGTTACCTTGAAGTTTGCTTATCTGTCTAGTGACTATTGATAAGTATGGTCAACTGGTCATCGTAAGTTGGTCACTACGCCAGGACTATAACTGTATAATACAGAACAATGTTTGACGTGATACGACCCATAAGCAGGTGTATCCGGCTGTAATAAATAAATTAAGTGGAGACATTGTAAAAGTTTGAGCCTATAAACCTTAAGGGTATGTAAATACGTAACGACGGATTTTATGTCTCATTCGATAAATTGTTATTAGAACTCCATTTTTAGTACAAAGTTTCAATTTATTTTACTATTAAAATGAGGTGGTAGCAAAGCCTTACCTCTTGAGACTTGCTATCACCAGCCATCTTCGTCAACATCTGCTGCGCCTTCTTCGACAACTGTATCTTGTTGATTTTGGCTACTTTGTTCAGCACTCTGGCGGCTTCGTGATTCTTGTTATGAGCCAGCAGCCACCTCACTCCTTCATCTACGAGAAAGATGTAGAAGACGACGATGAGGAGGGGGGCGTAGATGGCCCACATCAGGTGTCGCCAGTAGGGAACCTTCCACGCGATGAGGCCGAAGAACGCGCTGCCGATGCACGCGAGGAGATCAGCTATGCAGGAGAACATCACTCGCTGGTTTTGACTCACTGATTCTAGAGCTGGAAAAGGAAAGGATTTAGTTAAACTACAGTTCCTCGTTAAAGAACAAAATATAAATTATTGGTGCCTATGAATGATAAACTGAATCTCTAAGTATAACCTAAGTCACAAGTCATTGTTTACAAAACTGAAGCTAAATATAACATTGTACAGATGCCAGCACATCAACCTACTACAATCTGTCAAATTTCTTTAATAAATTTTCAACTTTATTGCTAAAGCATAAGGTTCAAAATTGATTGGGGAAATGTGACAGTTTCGGGTAGGTTGATGTGCTGGCGTCTGTACAATCTACGATTTCATCTATCAAACATACTCTTCATTTGACTAAAGTAAGCAACCGTAATGATAATGTACACTGAATGCAACCGCCACGTGCCGCCAATATACACATAATAACTGTGTCAGATGATTAAGTTGAATATAATGAAGGAGAAGACTGTGCAACGGAAGATCATTGTTTACACGGATTAATCGCATGTGCAGGACTGCAGGTATATAATATAACATGTGACAAAATAAGTCGAGAATATAAAAACGAAGCATTTGCACAACATGAATATGTACAAATGAATCACTTAAATGGTTAGGTAATATTTTTTCTTTTTTAAAGAGGAAAGTCTTTAGAAGAAAGAACAGGACAATGAAACAATTGCATCTGAAAACCGCAGAGTAAAAGCTTGTGGTCATTGTTACTCGTACGTCATTTGGCGATGTCTCCGGTTGCATCATAACAATAAAATTATAAGGACGCCACATTCAATTAACGAATATTTTCACTATACATAAGTAGGTAGTGGTTATAGAATTTTCGGTACTAGCACAGAACATATAATATAGCACAAGGAACTACACAGCTAAGAATATTTTATTACGCGCTCACAAATCACGGCATTGGGTACGCCAAAAAAGCTGCCAAAAATATATGACTATTATCTGTATTTTACTCTCGGTCTTAGGACAGAGATACCGTGTATCTAATAGAGTCTCAATAACTATTTAATCCAACATTGACTGGCTCAAGAAACTTACTTCTGCCTCATTACATCTGCACTCATTGGCAAAATGTAGACTATTCACAGAAACTTACATAGCACCATAGATGCGTTTCCGTATCCAAGGGCTGTCTCAAGGAACTCGAAGACCAGCAGCATCCAGTAGTTGACGGAGAAGGACTTGATGAGGCCGGCCACGCCCACCACCAGTGGCGTGCCCACGATGATGACTTTGCGACCATATCTGAGGATACGACAAGGATCAGCAACATTGATATGCCAAGTAACATATATTATTATAATGATGAGGCTCTTAGCACGTCTAATCTTTTCAACCAAACAAAAGAAGTATGATCCTGGATATGGATATTGAAGAGATAATTCTATTCTGTCGATGGTTTTAAAAGTGAAACCAATTTGTGATGATAACAGACTGGAATTACGGAATAGGATTCTGGTGATCTCAGTTTAGGTACTAAGATAAAGACACATACTCGTACCTACCGTAAGCTACCTTATTATATTTAATCTAAGATATACATTTATCGAAGGTTGGCTTAGTGCAAATAAACTTACTTGTCTGAAATGAGTCCTGAGATGACGAAGGAGAACACGAGCCCCAGATTGTGAACGGTGCCGATTAACGTCCTCTTCCACGGCTGACAACCCAGGTTGAACTGAAAATATAATTTTGTTTTTTACTTAGTCCATCATGTAGAAGTGTTGTGTTGAATATTTATGTCATGTGTGTGCGAATATACTGCCACAGAAATTGATGTAACACAATTGTGTACCAAGTGGTGCCAACATTCTGGAAATTGATGTTAGCATGGCATTGGAGAAGGACAGCAGCACGTAGTAAGTATCTGTAAGTAGCTTATTATTGATTTATTGTAATATCATCTGATACGGCTCTGCATGCACATGCAAAATGAATGGTTGTAAGCACAGAACAGATAAAAGAAGCGTTGTAAGCGTCATTTGTCGAAGACCGCTAGACATTGTCGCTAGACATTGTCGTGGGCTGCACATAATAACAATAAAAATATACGCTCAAACATGATTGTCATCGTGACATGCTTGCTATTACTATTATTATTGCTTGCTTGTTATAAGTACTGCTTGATTTATAAAACGAAGTTGTATAAAAGGTCTGCTAGTCTGTTTTATTGAAGTTACGTTTGCTATCAATGGAAGCAGTTGCTGAAGTAACGTGCTCTTCTAGACATAACAAAACATCCAACGTTATGTAGATAAACTTGACAAATTATCTTACTATGACGGATTTTAAAACAATTTTCCCTGTCGTCTGTAACTATGCCCATAGGTAAATAATAAGCCTATGCTTTGTGCATGATTCAGCTGATATTTGCCCTCTATGATAACCCTATAGTCATCACAGCGAGCACATGTCCGCTAAACACTATAATGTGTGGTGTTTACTCGGCAGCCGCGCGCCCCCGTGCGTGAAGCGGCCGTGAACTTGCCCCGCGCGACAATGGCCATCATTTGGACATCACAATAGACAGGTTACAGAACTGATATTAATTTTTGAGGATCTAATATGTTTTGATGGTGATGATGAAAAAAAAATTGGTAACCAAATCTATTGAACCAATATTTTAATAATAATGAGTTAGCTAACGGTTGTTCCAAACCATGCGGCATGAGCCATGTGTCTGTTTCAATGATGGTGTACTTTCTGAGAAAATCTACGCGACATCCGATTTTCAGAGGAAAACTTTGAAAGAAAATCCGAGGTCTACAATTTCAACTAGGGTTATGCCAAAAGCTAAGTTAGGTGTGTTCCGTTGGGAATGGTGCCGCTTCACCTGATTCATATCCGACATACCTACCCCTCTGATTTTTAAATAATTATATTCATGTGGATTAAAACACAAAATACCTATAATCATACTCACTTCAGCCACAATACTGTTGTAGTCCTCATAGACCACTTGCTCGCAAGGCATGGTTTTGTTCCAGGCGAAGTTGTCGGGCGCGCAGGTGTACGTGAACTCACGGCTGAGGAGGGAACCATTCCGTGCCTCCTCATAGGGAGTCATCCTGCGACACGTGCTCGTCTCGTTGGTGAGCGCGTACGACATCCAGGAGGCGTTGAAGCGGGAGTCCGAGGACTCGCACTCCGGGACTTGACATCTGGAAGAGAAGACGAGGTTGATGATCTTAGAAATTAATTCTAAGGTGTATTTTGAAAATTAATGATATGTAATATTGATATTATCAGGTTGTGGGCAACAAACATTTTCCAGTTTGAATATAATTATTTTGTTATCTTATCAGCGCAATACTTCCACTACATGTCTTGCTCCGGCATTTATACAGGCGTTACCAGATGAAGAGGTCACCCTTGGTTTAGTTAGATTTCAAGCAACAAGATAATTGTGATCATCTTAAGGTGGCCAGCAATGAGCTGCTACATGCTTTACTTATAGTTCGAGGGCACTTCTGAATATGTGTGGTATCAATAAAGAAATATATATATATAGTTTTATGAGTAAGTTGGTAACAGATTACAGAAACCTTCCCAGAAATGTCGTGTTGAATGCTACAACTTCTCTATTTACAACAGACTGATTGTAATACTAGGCCAGATGTCGTGTGCTCAACATTGTGTCGCTTCCTGCTCACGACTTGTTTGTATACACGACATAGTAGTTCATAGTGGACGGTCCTACGATGATACAATAACTCGCAGTCCAGAACTGATCGTACTATGTCTTAAGTCATGCGTTTATTATCTAAAGCACTGACTAAAGGAATCTCTATCAGAAAAGGGCTTTGATCTACAGTCTAGTATTATCTACACAGTCGCCCCTTCATCGCGTCATAAGCTGTAGGTATATTAGCTATCAAAGTCTGGCTTTACAAAGCAAATATAATTGATTCAAGTTGTCCCTTCAAAAAGGTGGTTTAGTAATATGCACAAGAATTGGCAAAAAACTATGGTGCCATCAGCTTCCACTCTATTCAGCTGTTCATCATTTATAATCCAGAACTTCCCAAATATAAGGGGAACTTCTATAGGATAGGTTGGTATGGCTATTTGTGGGCTCAGTTCTCTGTGGCTCAGTTTTAAAATGAAAGGAACTCTTGTTATTAATTACTCGTTCTAATAAGTGACAGATCACCTGTCTATGCTTTGTTATGACACGTGTTGTGGAGAGAGTCATAGACTATACACTTAAGGAGACAGTGACCGGCGACAGGCGGTACATACTTTTACAAGCCATGCATAGGGAGTGCGTCACTCATTGTGCACGTAAGTAGTGCGAGTGTAAACATTACACTAACAGCTGTGGCTCTTGTGTTGTCGCCTCGTGTTGGTATAGTAATGTATATCGCTCCGAAATACTCATTTATGTTAAAAACTAATGTTTTGTTAGTTAAATTGACTAATGGATTCTTTAGAATATATGTGAATACTCTGTGATGGTAAATTATTGGTTTTTCTTTCACTGCTCCAGGGAAATACCCTCACATTATAACTAGCACTCATGTGACTCTGTGGGTATACAAGACTAGGACATAGTAATGAAGCCATTAGGAAAATTTATCATAATAACACAAACTAAAATGGTAAAAGCAATTCCAATAATGCCATCAAGCCCAGGTAAAGCCCTCATGATCATACTATAAAGCATCGGGGAACAGAGGAGCGCCCTTGGTCTATAAAGTATCGGGGAACAGAGGAGCGCCCTTGGTCTATAAAGTATCGGGGAACAGAGGAGCGCCCTTGGTCTATAAAGTATCGGGGAACAGAGGAGCGCCCTTGGTCTATAAAGTATCGGGGAACAGAGGAGCGCCCTTGGTCTATAAAGTATCGGGGAACAGAGGAGCGCCCTTGGTTTATAAAGTATCGGGGAACAGAGGAGCGCCCTTGGTTTATAAAACTTTTCGGGCAAATTATTATCATTCCTTATTTTGGTGGTTCCTTAGTGTCTAATCACAGCAGTTATATGGACATTTCTCTAAAGGCATGATCACGCAACCCGCCCCTGTAGCACTCTCCCTGAACCGCAGGCGCACGTGAAACGTTGCACAAATCCCGCCAGTAAAAGTTTAATGTGCAACATATCAACACCCGCTGCGTCTGCGCACGACTCGCGATTAGTACACAGAAGGCTTAGTTCTAGTTCATTTCATTATGTTTGGTTGGTTGTAATATAAATTAAACCGAATCTGAGAAGAGTATTTGTAAGGGGAGCTTTGAAATGACAATTTAAAAACTATAAGTAAGTACATTGCTAATTAAAACTACGATGAAGCGAGACTTCTGCGTACTCTTACACAGTGTGACGCGTGTGTACCTCAAGGTCAAGCCGTCAGATGGGCGGCCATTGTACAATAATATGGATTTTGTTTTCTGATTTATGTAAATTGCTTGTTTTACAGCTGTTCCTATGAGCCTCTGATACGGTTGTTGGTAAACAAGACGTTTACAGACAAAGTGGTTTTGATGACGTCATGTCAAGTGGTACTTATATGGTTGCTTAGTTTTCCTTCTTGATCTATGTATGATCATGGTTAGTTAATATCTTAGATTTTCCATAGTGTGTAGAAAAACGTTTTTCCGAATGATAGATTTACCTACTAAATATCTGAATCATAAAATGTCCTATCAATACAGCACGCTGTAGTATGTATTATCGTAAAGGGTGTAAAATGTGTACTGGACGTCATTGTAAACATTTTTTTCTACTGGACCACACCTGGGAACCTTCTCGTCACGGAGATATGGAAAATGTTGGTTAGTTTAAAGTACAGATTGCGTTGTTGTTGGCTAGATATGTGATGGGTCTTTTTACTTTTAATCTCACTTGTTTAATCGTAGTTTTATAATGTCTTTTTTGGCAGATGTTTATCGAAAACCTAAAATATACTTCTTTTTTTTAAGTTTTCAATGCGGGAAAACGAGAACTTGGTTGCCTATATAGGCTATATTGGTGATACTTTAGCGGGAAATTGGGAGCTAAACTGTGTGGATGACGTATGTACAACGTAAGTGTGAGGCGAGAAATGAATACGTAGGTTCGTGTGGGAGGGCACGAGAGATCGTCACCAGACACACACCTGACGGAAAACCACTGACACACCCGCAGACTGTGTCACCAGTCTGCGCGTGATTTAGTTAGTCTCATGTGGAGTATTACATATTCGTCTTACACAAAACTGATGATGATGACTTATGAGATAAGAATAATGTTTGTACAAAACCTGTTTATAATCTAGAGTGTAGAGAGACTCAATTGAACTTTGGAGAGAAGAGTTTGTTTGTTACCAGTCGGACTTTTCTTCTTGCATTTGATAATCCAATTCTTGAGGAAGGCTATATAATAGGCTATTTAATATCACGCTAAGACTTTTACGAGCCGAGCAAAAGGAAAAAAGGTAAGATAGAACGCTCAGCTCAAACGATAGTGCCATCCACGACGATGCGCCCCTCTCTCTTCATAATTGTTAGTAGTTATTGCTACCTTCCGCACGTGTTTTAGTTTTGGCGATACTCCCTAATTACTGACTAATAAGTAATTACTGTGTATCGACAAAATTCAATTTCTAGCGGAATGTTGCACTCTTGTACTGTAAACATTAAAATTAGAGTGGGGCGCGTCTTCGTGGTGGCACTATCTGTGACAGCGCGGACACGATGCGATGCGACGGGACGGGGTGGGGGTCGGGAGAACAACAAGTTTCAAGCGCGCGGAAGAAGTCGCGGGCAGAGGCTAGTATTAGATACCTATTTGTTTTGTACTGATGTTGACGACTAATGACACAAAACTAATGTTTGTACATAAGCTTATTAGAAACTAGAGAAATTGGGAGCTTGACATAATAAATTTAACTTTGGAAATAATAGAATAAGGTCCAGTAGCTGCGGTGAATGATAGCCAAAAAGTAAGTTTGTACAAGTCATCATTGCGACGATTCCGATAATGTGTTTCAAAACAAGTCGCTGCTTATCACTTGCGACTAATCGTGAAAGAAAACATCTCGAGGAAACCATCACACCTAGGTACCTAATAGGAATCAGGCACGTACGGCAACATCTCCTAGCTAGCCTATAGTCATTTACGTAACCTTGTAGATCATTTATTTTATAAATAGAAGAAGCAAGTTTTCTATTGAAATATGTGGGATGAGTTCGATACTTAATGAATGTCGATGTATGTCGTTGAGAATTTTCTTAGATCATCTGCAGTGCTAAGTAAAGTCACTCTGTGTAAACTTAATTTGGTGTGTTACTTGAGTTGCTGACATTCAGTATTTTTAAAGTTTTTGTCGAAAGAGGTGAAGTTGGAATAAGTTTGAAGTGACGTGGGTGAGCGCAGGTGTTTGTTGTCAGGATACTTAGATTATGTATTGGTTGTTTTTAATTACTAAACCAGCTTAATTAAACTCCTTACCTGAAGTCAACTTCAGCGGCGGTGAAGACGTAGTTAAAGTTGCACATGGCGAGGAAGGAGTCCCGAAAGGCGAGCAGCAGCAGCAGCAGCAGCTGGTACTTGCCGAAGCTGCCCAGCTCGTTCAGGATGCCGTCCAAGTTGAACTGGCCCTCCCTACTGTCTTCTGACACCTGGACGGAATCAAAAAGAAGTTATTAACGAGGATCACTATAAGAGACAAGAGCCAGACCCAAAGAAAGGAACGATGCAAGGCTTATGTAAAAGATGATTAAATTAGGAAGGAAATAGATTGGAATAGTTAGAATGTTCACCACATTGAAATGACGGCTGATAGAGATGTGTCGAAAAAAAGTCGACCTCAAATAAATTTGAATGAGGACAGGAGAGTCAACCGGGGAACAGTATGGTCAGTTGGTCACATCAGAAGCAAAAACGGCCTTCACAGCTGAAGTATGATGTTTTATCAAAAAGCCAGTAAAAGTAATTTCGGAAAAAAATCCAGATAAAAAAAAATACTGTGGTGATGGGCACTGGGTATTTAAAACAATAACGATGGGTGGAAATGTAATAAATTCTCGCTGTTGGTAAGGTATCCTTATGTACGTTACATTAAGATAACTTAGCAATAAAATAATCAGTTTCGTTTAATTTGATACTGGTTTAGGTACCACCGTACTACTCGTCTTAATGTTGCTATTTATTGACAATTTCGGATTCTCAAATGCCCAATAGCCAGGCATTGACATCTGTTACTCTGTGTACACTTTTCATGGTACAATCAGATAATTTAATTATTTGCCGTCTTAGAGCCATTTCACACCACGCTGTCAAAGAATGACAGTTGTGATTCGAAAATACGGACAAATTAAGTTGATAGTCAATTGAATAAATAATGAATTTCCCTGATTTTGTAATTATTATAGCGTGTTAGTTAACTATGCATTAGTTATACTATCAATAAAGCAAACTCACCCTGACACTAGTCTCCTTGGACACCATGGCGGCGGCTGCTACGGCTGCGAGTTACTGGACACTACTCACACTGCTGACCATCATCCCTGTAACAATCATTATAGGAATGTATTGCTCCACTCGTACTTCTACTGATTTGGACAGGCTACGTTACTTATAATGAAACAATGAAAACTTCAAAAAGGTCATTACAATGCGAACAATAATAATCTATAATGAAAGACCTTGCTATATGATACCCTATGCTGAGGTTTTCATTGCAAATAACTTTAAATGGAATAAAAAAATAAATACAGAAAATATGTTAGAGATGACAAGTGCGAGCTTTTTGATGGCTAAAGAACAAATAATAACAGAATGTAACACCTAGCAAGATCGGTTAAATAGGTACATTTCCCGTGCAGTATGTGACAGGAAATAAGTATTAATTTCCTGTTTTTTTTTAAGATTTGTTGATTAGTACTCGATTGTTAAGCGTGTTGCACACACTTGAGTGGGTCCACATGATTCGGCACACGGCTGTGTCGAATTATGTGCACGTATTGTTTTAAGCTATTGCATAGCTTTTATCTTGGGCTTTGAGCGCGGCGACCGAATGAAGAAATTCCGTAACGAAAATAAACCTAAGCATCGTCTAACGTCGTATCAGTTCGGCAGACTTCGGCACGGTGCTTGTGTGCGTTGCTATGCAATAGCTTTACCGCGGCAGTCCCCGAGTGCCACACGTATTTTTTTATGATAGAAACATTCGATGTTTTCACCCGGCCTGTACCGTATCAAGTCGACCCCCTGTCACCGTCACTCGAGTGCCAAAGGATCCTGAACACACGTTTCATTTTTAACTCAAAGGCCATACACGTTATCCGAAAAAAGTAACCCTGCTCTTATGACATTACTGAAAAAACTCGGTCACAATTTTATGAAAATAGTAGACAGAAGCACAAGGAACACATCTAAAATCTCACCGTCTAGGAGTAGGAGCGCGCCCTCAGAGCACATATATTTCTGACATAGTAGTATGCGTTCACCTATGTATTGTCTAGAATCGTTTATAATACTGGGCCAGGTGGATGGAAAACGCGTCCAAGGCAGGGCACCCGAAGAATACTGAAATCCAGCTGAATCGGGTAAATAGCCTGGCAGCCGACCACGACGAAGTTAGGAAAAGGCAGATGTTGAAGTATAATAGTAGAAGCATTGCCATTGTGAACCCAAGCACACCTCGACACTGTTTAATTACTACCTATTTTAATTAAACTCTTAATAACGATTATTTGTCACAAGTATTTAAGTTTTTAATTATTGTTCTATCGAACGGAGGTACTTCTTTATCAGTTCACAGTATGTTACGCAAGGAACCCATGCTACACAATGTGGTAGTGGTGTTTAAACAGGTACCTTTATTGAATTATTAATCAGTTGTTACTTGTTAAGCAATACGAAAATTCAAAGTGTTTTTGATTCCTATAGAATCCATATCACGAGTTGAGTAATTTTACCTAATATGAAAATGAAGCTTTGAACAAATAAGTACATTGTAATAATTTAATTTTCGAAGCGTCCAGAATAAGCTTAATTCAGAAAAATATTATTATTAAGTAGTAAAAATCTACATACATGCGTTAGCTAGAGACTCCAAAGTTGAAACAAGAACCAACTTTCAGATAAAAATAAATAACACACACTAAAAACTCCACACAACTAAACTATATAAAATTCATTCAACAAATGAAGATTTGAAATGAAAAACCAATAACAGTGTCTTCTTCTCTATCTTTTATATGAATTGTTTCAAATGGCACGGGACATTGTTAATACTTAGTAATTGTATGAAACTCATTTCATTGTTGACCCACTTCTGTTGTCCAGATTGTTTTCTTCCGATACAATTCTTACATGAAACTATTTTACTATAACACTTTCTTGGACAACAACTTAGCTTTCAAACAATTTAGTAGGTATGTAGGTATACCAAGAATGTTTTCAAGAAAAAAAACCTAATGGTTCCAAAGATAATTTTCCCGAAACTCCTGTGGACTCGGATTTTCTCATACAGTCCCAGTTTAAAACACTCTGTATTATAATAATAACCTTTAACTTTACAGTTATTTTAGTGGTAACAGAACTATGAGTCTTTTATTTTAGTGGTAAACAATATTGTACGTTGTAGTAACCGGTCGATTTCTCAGTTTAGCTTAGTATGCAGCGTGTTATGAAAGGTGTGCTTAAATTTGGATGTGGTACAGACCATGAAACTGAACCACTTTGTTTCTACCAAATAATCAACTGTCCCATACATTTGGGTTGAGTGGGTATTGAAGTTTTGTATGGGACAGTTGATAATTTTTTCGCGGTTATGGTGTTGGTCCCGTGTAGATAGTCGTTCAGTTTGATGGTCTGTACCATACTACATCCTTAACTTTGACCACATCTTTCTGATACATGCTGTACAATAAATAGATAGCTCCTCGGGATATCACGTTTCTAAGACATATTAAAAGCACAATTTGGCACCGCCTAAATGATTAAGTAACATAATACCTATATATTAGTTGTGTCCATTTTCAAATGGCAATAATAGCAATAAAAATCATAATAAATGATTATCAGTGTAGGCTCCTGAACAGTTTGTAATCAAAGTAAACAAACAATATCATTATTTCAGTATGTATCTACTATATGTACCTACTATTGTCCAAACAAAAGTGTTCCGTCTGGAAGCGCGTAGTAACGAGAACAAACATTATTCTGTTCTACACAAACATGGACACTTTTTCAAACTATTAAACGTATAGATAATGCCACGAATTTCACGCAAAAATAACTGAAATGGTTAATGGCTGATGTTTGCAATGCGAACAATTGACCATTTTTGGGTACAAGTGTGACGAGTTGACGACTTAACCGATTTAACATTACATGCAAAATTATTTTCATAAATAAGCACCCATTTATTATTTTTCGCTACCATTATCAGTCGCAAACTAAATCCAAACCGTAACGATCCATTCAAAAACCTGTATGTTCATGCTACGAGATTACGTAGAGGGGCTCTCTACTACGACTGTCGTTACAAAGCCTTCGCCTACAAAATGCTACTGTAAACTCGATTGTGGTACCAATGATACTAACGTAGAAAGGGATTGTTTCACCTCTACGACTACGGGTCGTGTAGCCTTTAGCTACGAAATAATAATTTAAAAACAGGGACAACGCCGGTGTAAAAGTAAGAGTGTAGCAGTATATAGATCAGATATACTGCTTACACTCTTACTTTTACACCAAGATTAGATTAGATCTAATACATATCCATTATCCACAGCCGAAACAAACTTAAGGTGGAACTAGTCGCGAGCTCGAACTCACTGGTGGGCGTGGCCAAAAAGCCCGCTGTCTCACCTAGCTTCGTGTCCGACAGAGATAGTATCAGTGATGAGCAGTTAGACGCTAGTCTACACGCACGTCTAGTTAGACGCTGGTCTATACGCACGTCTAGTTCTCACGCACAGAAACACCGGTCCGAACTGAAAGGCGCGTAAAAAAATTTGAAAAGTGCTTTGGAAAATCGAGTTTTATGAAAAAACCACTGCATAAATCAATTACAAATAAAGATTATTGAACTCTTCGATAAGTGAGCAGTCGGTACCAATGTTTTTTTTTTGTAGATTTTACAGTTCTTTTAGTACTTATTTACACCCAAAGTTACGTTAAAAATAGCAAGAAAAACTAATCTTTGTTGACTCATAACTTTTTAATGTCTTTTTATTTTAATATTCTGTTTCCGTAAAGACAAATTAATAATAAGACAAAACGATATCATGTTTAACTTTGGATGCACAATGTCAAACAGTGGAGTAATACTCTCCTGACTTTGTATGGAAAAAATATCGACTAGTGGCATCCTAATATTAATGTATAACAGTACCTGCTAGTAAAGTTCTGGTCAGTGGGTCGTCTTTCTGTATTTCTATCACATTCAAACAATTAAAAAAATATCTTGGATATTAAACTAGAAACTTTTCAACGTGTTCACAAGAAAAACTTCAACACTGCACACAACCTTTAGTTACACCAAAATCCACAATTTGTGATAAGCAATCGGAAACAATCACGAGCTACTCATAACTCATTCACACACAATTTAAATCGAAATATTGAAAGACGTTGTTAATCAGCAAATTCGGAAACACCAGTGGCTGGTAAACAACGTTATCTAGACTCAGTAACCCACTTCTTTTTGTTACTTTAGAGCGCCGCGAGAAAAGCAACAACTTCGAACGGTTTCTGAATGGACTGTTCGATAAGTAGGGGGTGGTGCCTTGCGCACACGCCGATATTAAAGTTGGATTGTGAATAAAATTGTTTGACTAGTCTGTCTCAGGTTTAGAAGCTTTATCTAGGTAAATCGAAAAACAACAAAGAATATTTTATGGTATTAAAATAAGTTAAACAACTTTTAAATTGGATCAAAACTATAGGACCTTAAAAATATTTTTCTTAATTATGTACTGATTTTCAATATAATGATTTAGTACAATATATGTATAGGACCTTTTTCAAAATAATTGTCCAACAAGTAGATATTAGTTCATAGTAGTTGAAAATCTACAACCCATATAATTTATGCTTGTCTTCAATAATGGTTTATTTATAAACTCGTACCTACTAAAATTCGACGAATTTTAAAGTTATGAACTCATAATGATGTTCCGGATATTAAGAACTCATTAATATTCACTGACTCCATTGAAATTATTTTTGGTCACAAAATTATTTATTAAGCTATTTTTAAAACAATATGTAAGTGCCGTCGTTTTGATGTTTTAAAAGATTTGTCGTAATTTATAGATCCATGAAGTTATATTTTTGGTTAATCCTATGGAATATTCTTTTAAAACGGAGGATGTAAAACTTTTGAGCTGAACTTCGAAAGCTTCCACAGATGCAAAGTAATCGATATCCGTGCCTATTGGAGAAGTTCAAATAACCCACAATTGAACATAAATAAAACAAATAGACTCAAATTGACAATCGATCTCTAATCAATAAATTATTATTCGAACAATGATACAATGAAAATCGATTCTCATCTAAGAATACCGTTTTCCCGAAACACTCGCGAAAAATAAGAAATACTTACACAACACGGCACCGAATGTAAGTTCGTTACGTAAAGCTATTACAACACGAGAGCAACTGAAAGCCGCGGAGCATTTCCCTACGTTTATATACAATCGAACATAACCACCTAACGCGTCGGTAATTACCTACTTACTTACACAAGCCGCAACAATTGCGACCGTGCATCACACGTCGAGGCGACGTCCACGAAGACCCTCCCGGTTAGTCATGACACGCGGAAATGGGAGACAAAAGGAAAAGCTGGAAAGTTGCTACACGCTACTTACATATATATATGTACGTGGTTCCAACAAAAACGTTTTAAAAGTACTGCACTTTATCAGAGATTTTTTAACATACACATTGGTTTTTGAACTCTGTCTGTACATAAAATTGATACTTTAAAGTAACAATAGTTAAATATTTCGTCAAGTTTACCTGCCATTATGCGTCACTGACAAAATGTGCGTTACTATATTACTAATCGCAGCCCCTATTGTTATATTGAATTAAATAAATATAGATAAGAATAATAAGGATATAAACGGGACGTATTTACCAAGTCGTGTCAATATTAATTCATAGTAGGTAAATAGGTAAATGCCAATTACAACCTCTATGATTAATTGAAACCGGGTCAATCAGATCTAGGATGACAATACAGATAGATATATTTCTGCATTTTTCCTCAGATACTATTATTTAGGTTATCTCAGAAATCCCTTCACATTCGGGACCTAATCACCCTCCCTCTCTCTCTTCCTCTCTCCTACTTTTGCTGTGCCCGACAGGGTCCACAATAATCATATTCTTTAAAACCTACCACCTAAGTTCACATGTGGAAGCAATAAATATATTGAGTAATGAATCATTTGAGTCATAGTACTGTAGAGGCTGAGACCTCCTTCTTAAGACTGGCTGGTAATAATTTGATGACGTGTTCCAGTCGGGCATTCAAGCGTGTGTCAAAAGAGGGAGATTAGGTTTGACATGAAAGAATATAGGAAGTGATAATTTAATTAATATTGAGAAAAGACTAAATATTATCTAATGGAAACCAAATAGGAGTTTTATTTATAACAAATAAGCTTCGCCCTCTTTAAGTTATTATAGTACTTGTTCCCTGACGTGTCTGGTTCGCCATTATGTCAACTATACTTCATCTAGTCACCGAATTAACTTCGATACCTTTCATACCCTAATTTGTGGTTTAACTTAATCCTAGGGATCGTTCCCAACGACACGGTCCCGCATAGGTTCTATTTGTGCAAGACAATGAACTACATTTTAGAACTTTGGCCAAGATCCTTTTGGATTTTGGCAATAAGGAAAATAATAAATGATTGAGACAAACCCCTGGTAAAAATGACTATAGAAATAACCGATAAGCCCAGCTATGAGAATGCGTGGAGAATTTAACGTAAACTCTGACATGGTGAACTTAACGCCGCGGAATAACAAGTGATGTGGCCGCTTACCAACTGAACCTGCTGTGTTCGTGGGTTATTCATTTTTATCGTTGTGAGGGTATTTTGATCTTACTTATCGTGAACTCAAACGTCATTTGAGTCACAAATTAATAATTTCCATAGGTATAGCTTACGCAACACGATATAGGATGTATGAACCTAGATGATGCTAAAGCGACTAATCATGAAACGAGAGGTGTCGTGGCACACCCGGTCGGAACGAACGACCACGAGTGACAGTCACAATGTGACACATTTTTCGGTCTAGTTCTCATTCGCCAAGTGTGCAGAGTATAATGTGTGATATGGAACTTCGATCCTACAATAAATACTACCTTCACTACCTTGTACCTTGTAAGAAATTACTTGTTCAATCTGAGCGTCCCCTGGCGCGCAGGATGTGCGCGGAGAGGTTTGCATTTGTTTTTTACGAGTGTGGCCATGGGTTTCAGTGGAAGACCCCGCCTACATGTATGAACGTACAAAGCGAAGCTAACACCTTGCTTACCCGAGGGCAGCTGTGGAGCGGCGCCTTTAGCCCCGCTTGCATCACTAAATGTTTTTGGCGCTAAATATATTTAAAACGTCATCACGTCTCTGTCATTTTCAAACGATTGTCAGAAACAGAAGGTTGTTTTAAATCCATTTAGCGCTAAATGTATTTAGTGATCTGTGGTAAAATTTCCTTTTGTAAAACGGTAACTAGAAAGCTACCCTAATAGGAACGTAAGCCGTCGTCAAAGATAACTGGCGTGACGTCACGTGATATCACTACAATGTGCTTATTACTCCACAACAATAATAATAATTGTTGTTGTTCAAATGATCTGTTTACTAGATCCTCAATCACAATTCGAGATACAACAATACTTGTGAAGCGCACTCATGCGCACGAATTTTACGTTCAACACTACTCTATACTTTAGCATGTTCGGATGTACAGCTGAAGTTCAATTACCGAATAATACTCTTCACGCCCTCAGGCTAGGTGGAGCGACGATCTTCGCAGGATGACTGGTAGCAGCTGAATGAGAGTTGCCGAAAATCGAGTTGAATGGCGTGCAATAGGAGAGGCCTATGTCCAGCAGTGGACTGCTAATAGGCTGATGATGATGATGATGACTCTTCATTTAACTTATGCCAAAAATAAGTTTTAATAAACCAACTGATCAACAAGTACACAAAGTGTAAGTATATGTTATCAGTTGTTTATGAAGCACGCTGAGTGTGCCGCCCGACGCCGCCCGACGCCGCGCATTGTCAACACTCCACAATACTGAGAACCTTACAGATCACACGTGGCAATTTTGTAAATATTAAATTGGTCAGCCTCCATTTGTAAAATAATAACACCTTAGATTCCCATGAAATTATTAGTTGAGATACCAATAACATTATTGTATATAATTATGATTAAGTCACATTTTTGTTAGTGCTTACCGGGGCGGCGTACCTTGACATCACATAAAAATCACCTTCAATTATAAATATTTGCATTCTGTCGTGATTCTATCCTGTTTGAAGATAGAGAAATATTCTCCGATGAAGGAGGATTGTTTTCATCATTATTATCTACGCCATCGCGCCTCTACGCAGCATCTACGAGAGCGTAGCACCGCGTAGCCGTAGCCGAGGGAATGGCCTACGAAATTTTGGTCCCTATCGTTGTTTAGCGCAGCGCGACTTCTTTAAATCATTACATTAGGTTACATACAGATGTTCATTATATAATTATATACTTAATAATGTTCATTCCATGATTAGCCACTTAGGCATACAAATGATTAAATAATGGTAATGAAAATATGATTATAAAATTCTAATTATTCGATATAAATTCCATTGGATTAAATATAAATGCTATTATACAAATGACTCCTATTTCGAGATTTAAGCTCAAATTTAAATAGTGATGGATGATGATAAACAAGGCCATTTCAAAAATATAAAAAGATGGCACGGTAAGTATTTTTATTTTTTTAAAGTATCCCTTGCAGCTGTCAGCTCTATTGAGGCCACACATAGCTCGCACGCACCTTTTTTGACATTTAAAGACTTTATCCCAGTTGGCAGTATTTCCCCAGAATATAATTGCATATCTGAGTCTAGAAGCGACATTACTGTGATAAGCTACAAGTAATGTGTCAAGATTGACCTTTTTCGCTAGCATGTACGAGTATAAACTATAAGATGACTGACACTTTTTTGCAAACAAACTCTATATGACTTTGCCATTTCAAATTATTATCTACTAGCTTCCGCCCGCGGCTTCGCCCGCGTGGATGTCGGAAATTATCCCAGAGGACAGTACCGGTGAAGTAGCGCATATTATGTCCTTCCCTAGGGTGCTATCTATCTCCTTGCCAAATATCGAAATCCATTCAGTGGTTTAGGTGTGAAAAGGTAACACACAGAAAGAGGTACTTTCGATATGGTTCACTATTTTGGGCTTCCACATAAAAGGTAGATAATATATTCTGTCGCGGACATTTATTTAGAACTGTTTAAGACAAACAGTCCCATGATACGTTATATTCGTGTAACAACAGCGCTTCTGCGAGATTCAGCTGTTGTAGAGGTTTCTGTGGCTTTTTGGGACGCCATGTAAGTCGCCTGCTGCTGACGTCGAGCTTGTGACTCTTCTGGTGTCTCCGCAGCCCGTTGAGACACCACTATACTCGTCATGCTGTTGACGCCGATCTTGGGACTGTTCCGGTGTTTCAGCAGCCCGTTGAGACACCAGATACTCAGCATGCTGTTGACGCCGATCTTGGGCCCGTTGAGACATCAGATAGGTACTCAGCATGCCGTTGACGTCGAGGTTGAGACTGTTCTGGAGTTTCACCAGTTGTTGAAATGCCAGATACTCAGCGTGTTGTTGACGTCGATCTTGGCTGGTGTGCCGCCTCACGCACCGCCTGCTCAAATCTTCGCAGATCAGTTTGTTGAGACGTCTCGTTATTCTAAGTCGAGCTATTTTTATAGCTCGAGCTTTATTAGAGCTTTATGAAATATTAGACTTACGCTTTCGAGTCATTATTGTAAGTACTATATAAAAAATCACCAAATCGGTGGTAATTTTCAAACTAACTAAAAAAATTCCAATAGCTAATTAGGAGGAAAACGAATCTAACTTCTTACTACTTAGAACACAACCTAAAACTATACGTTAATCTTAAACTAACAAAAAAAAACAATTGTAATAATCTAAGTAGGTACCTAATGAAAATAATAACGAATCTATTTAGGTACTTAATACTTACAAATACAACCTATACCTAACCCGTGACCTAACTAACTAAAAATACAATCCTACCTATAAGTAATTAAACAAACAAAGAAAACAATTCTAATATGACTAATAATTGAATTTAAAACAAATATATATTTGTACTTAAAATATACTACCCAAAAATTATAATGCCTACTATTAGTTAGTAATAAATCGCATCGAAACGAATTTAAAGCTGCAAAAAAAACTCAAAATGAGCACAACCGTCAACGACATCTGCCGGTCTGCCCTCACGCCCAGCAGTATAAAAGTGTCCTGTGCATAGATATCCGGTCCTGTGCCTCACGCACATAATATTAGTAGACACAACTTCCAATATATAAATAATAAACTTATTATTGAAATCCTTAGAACGGTCTTTCCTTTTGGTGTTCCACCACAGGTCTGCCTGCCCGCGTTCGGGCCTTCATTGCCTGGACCGCCCCTCCACCTCCGCTCTGCGCGCCGGGTCAATCTTATCGTGATAACTTTTAAAGTATTCGTCCAAATTGCTTAGTGTAAAAGACAAAGTTTATCTACATGAAATACCGAAAGCGATAAATGTATTGATTTTGATAAGAATTAACAAAGTACTCTGAAATATGCATTGTAAAAAAATTACCCAATTTAAATGTATTTATGGATCACTATTTTGGATATAATGGCTTCCACAAAAAAGATAGATATATGCTGTCGCGGACTTTTATTTAGAACTTTATAAGACAAACAGTTTCACGATACATTATCTTCATGTAACTCTAACGGTTTAGGCAGCGCACGCCAAGATAGCTCTCAGAGGGCAGGAATTTTTCCGACTTACTTGATACTTATCGTTATATTATGGCCAAATCATACAAAATCTTTATAAATTGTAGCCTATGTGTTATTCTGATGTATAAGCTATATTACTGTGAAGTTTTATCAAAATCCGTTCAGTAGTTTTTGCGTGAAGGAATAACAAACATCCAAACAAACATTCACATTTATAATATTAGTAGGATAGGATTAGACTTACGCTTTCGAGTCATTATTGTAAGTACTATATAAAAAATCACCAAATCGGTGGTAATTTTCAAACTAACTAAAAAAATTCCAATAGCTAATTAGGAGGAAAACGAATCTAACTTCTTACTACTTAGAACACAACCTAAAACTATACGTTAATCTTAAACTAACAAAAAAAAACAATTGTAATAATCTAAGTAGGTACCTAATGAAAATAATAACGAATCTATTTAGGTACTTAATACTTACAAATACAACCTATACCTAACCCGTGACCTAACTAACTAAAAATACAATCCTACCTATAAGTAATTAAACAAACAAAGAAAACAATTCTAATATGACTAATAATTGAATTTAAAACAAATATATATGTGAGTGGTTGACCAAAAAGGGACCTGGAGGGATTGGAAACCGTTATTTTTTTTTTTTGAATTTTTTAATCTGTGGTCTTTTAGCTTTGTTTTGGTCTAACCAGAATATTTTTAGGTGCCGTAGTGTTTTTTTTATGATTTTTTTTGTGAGCCGAGGCAGTTTTGGAAAAATTAGTTTTTGTGATGTCAGACGCACATAAAGACAAGAAACTGACATTAAATAAGTCGCCAATAACGTAGTAACCGCAAACACGTGTTGACACTCACTAACGAAGTCGCATACTGACATAAAACATGCCGCAACTTGTTTCTACACGAAATTTCAAACGCGATTTACTCGAAATCAATTATTTTCCCTTGAGGTCCCTTTTTGGTCAACCACTCACATATTTGTACTTAAAATATACTACCCAAAAATTATAATGCCTACTATTAGTTAGTAATAAATCGCATCGAAACGAATTTAAAGCTGTAAAAAAAACTCAAAATGAGCACAACCGTCAACGACATCTGCCGGTCTGCCCTCACGCCCAGCAGTATAAAAGTGTCCTGTGCATAGATATCCGGTCCTGTGCCTCACGCACATAATATTAGTAGACACAACTTCCAATATATAAATAAAAGGATAATAAACTTATTATTGAAATCCTTAGAACGGTCTTTCCTTTTGGTGTTCCACCACAGGTCTGCCTGCCCGCGTTCGGGCCTTCATTGCCTGGACCGCCCCTCCACCTCCGCTCTGCGCGCCGGGTCAATCTTATCGTGATAACTTTTAAAGTATTCGTCCAAATTGCTTAGTGTAAAAGACAAAGTTTATCTACATGAAATACCGAAAGCGATAAATGTATTGATTTTGATAAGAATTAACAAAGTACTCTGAAATATGCATTGTAAAAAAATTACCCAATTTAAATGTATTTATGGATCACTATTTTGGATATAATGGCTTCCACAAAAAAGATAGATATATGCTGTCGCGGACTTTTATTTAGAACTTTATAAGACAAACAGTTTCACGATACATTATCTTCATGTAACTCTAACGGTTTAGGCAGCGCACGCCAAGATAGCTCTCAGAGGGCAGGAATTTTTCCGACTTACTTGATACTTATCGTTATATTATGGCCAAATCATACAAAATCTTTATAAATTGTAGCCTATGTGTTATTCTGATGTATAAGCTATATTACTGTGAAGTTTTATCAAAATCCGTTCAGTAGTTTTTGCGTGAAGGAATAACAAACATCCAAACAAACATTCACATTTATAATATTAGTAGGATGTGTACGCCGAGAAATTTTGTTATACTTAGTCGTCAATTCAACTTTTTCATCGTTAAATTATATTCGAGTATGTAAAGTGTTTTTTGTTTTCTGTTTAAATTGCATTAATTTAGTTTTATCAATATTAATTAATAAATTATTATTTTGTAACCATTGACTTATTAACCTTAAACTACTATTTATAATATTTTCATCATTGTATACAACAGTGCAGTCATCAGCAAATAGTACCATATGATCTGTAGTAGATTTTGGCAGGTCATTGATATACATAATAAAAAGTGTCGGGCCCAAAATTCCAACTACACACTCCATATTTTATTTTTCTGCACCCAGCAGAGCATTTATATATATTATTTGTAGCAAGCATTTATACATTAAGAGGACTACATGACCTAAAGCGCGGTCACTGTCGGACTGCATAGAAAATAAAGAGAAGCGCGATGGCACAACGCTGGTAATTTATTGCAAAACATGAAGCAATTATCTATTTACTAAAAATCGATTGTTTGGACTAAAAAATTAAAACATTAGAGTTTTAGTGTGTTGCTTGTAGAATAATCTGACAAAAAATCATAATGACTGTATGTATATTTATTATTGTATGGTTTTTATTGTAAAAAGAAAGTTTTTAGAGCTATCTTCATGATTTTTTTCTATCGTACCAAATAAGTTGTATTATGATTTCAACACACTATCTACCTACCATATATCCTGAAGAATATCATATATTTTTTGATCTTGTTTACTGTAGTCGATCATATACTTTTATTGTTTCTAAAACTTGCGTTTTTTGCGTTTGGGTCCTGTAAGCCCCTTAACTGTAAGGTAGTAAATACCACGATTGTACAGGGTAGCCCAGTAGGTATATACCTAAAACTGCTTGATAATATTAACCGACTTCAAAAAGTAGTTTAGCTTTTTTGCCATTTGCTCAACAAACAAACGATCAAATAAAAGAGCTCGAGAAAACTATTACATATGTTATGCGCTTATCAACAGTTTGTAGCAGTGTACCTACTACGATATCGCGACACCATCGCTGGCCGCTGTTCACGATTTTAAGATGTTATATGACGCTTGTAGATCTGCTGTTTTAATGTAAAGTGTAGCAGCCGGCTATGGTGTCCTGTTGATCACAAACAACAATAAAAGAGCAGCCAAGATGAGCTCATGAGTCGTGACAAGAGCATCCAGCACGACGCGTTACTTTGCCATAGAGAAGACAAGCCAGGTGAAGTGACTGTACACGGTCGGCAGACGCGCACTCTTTCTTCTTTTTCTTGGCACCGAAAAATGTTACCTGTTAAGAAACAACCATGAGATCACTTAACAATCAGATAACTTTTATCTGAAGAATAAATACGAGAGTTTGACATATTCTCTATAGAAAAGCTGTCAAGCCCTAATATTATTCCTCGGTAAAAGTTATCTGTCTATGGAAAGATCAACTCTGATAACATTTATCCGTGGAATAAAATGAACGTTTGACAGACTTGCCATACAAAAACTGTTTAAAACTGGGAAAATTAAGAATTATGAATTTTATTTGGCGATTCAACACAGCAGCCGGTGGGCAGTGTTATACATATTTGTGTCCTTGTTCGCTTAACGCTTCACATTAAAACTCAGTCACTTGCCAATGGGCTTGTAAATCAACATTTAGAAAATTGTAGGTATGGGGACGCAGGACGAGGTTCGTGAACTTTGTGTGAATAGCAAGTTCTATTCTCTCTTTAGTTCTCTAAAATCTAGCAAATATGTAGGCTATAATAATATTCTTACTGCTCACTAATAAGGTGCGTAGTTGTTAATTTATGAAAATCTTTTATATGCCCATAAAAATATAAAATTGTTTAAAAAATACAGTGATATCCATAATATAAATACTAGGATACTAGGAACAAACACAAATTTGTTGTACCTACAACAAGGCTCAAAAAAATAGGTGGCTCATTCAGATGCCAATGTATACGCTTTTACAATAAACTACCAAGCCAAGTTCAAGATCTAAGCCTTAATAAATTCAAGTCATTCATTAAACGTAAGTTGTGCCAGAAAGCCTTTTATACTGTTAAAGATTACATTGAGGACAAAAAAGCTTGGGATTGATCTGCTTCCAATTTTGTATTTTGAACATTTTTTTTTTATATACACATTGACATTAATGAATTTTATATAAACAATGACATTTGCTTACTTTGTAAAGTATTATATTCTTTTAATTATTGTGAGTGTGAAGACAATGTGGGTCATTTTATTTTTTACTTATTTTTTATTTTGATTATTTTCTTTGTTCTGTTTAGTTTTTGTCATGGTCTGGCAGTTTGAGTAATTTATGTGGCCTACCCAAATGTCCTTTCTTTGGTATTGTTCGTCGAATCGTTGAGCTCCTTAAGTTTTGAGTTGAGCTGCACGAATTCTGACAAATGCGTGCACTGACTGGACAGGTCCACTCAATCTGTGTGGTTCTTTCTTCAAAAGACCATCTCGGACTTCGATCTACATGGTCTTCATATAACCTGACCAAGATTATGTCTGGACTTTAAAAGAGACTGTGACCTCTGAGTTTGTTTCGGCCTTTCTTCTCAGAGTAGTCAGATAGGAAACGCCGACCTCATCTAGTTTTTAAAATATGATTGACGTGTAAAAGTGTTTGTGCAAACCTACTTACAGAAATAAAATCATTTATCATTTACCATTCAGTGACCTTTCACTAATCGAGGCAAAGTGGAAAATTTTCAGTAGGTACCCTTTAGTTACCTAGGAAATTATGTCGGTACTTAATGCATTAAAAATTATAAAAATAATTATGATTACTATTATTTTAAGACTATGAGCTTGTAAATGACCTACGTATGTCATTTGTTTGTACTTCATCACTACCATTATTCTACCTTTATCCCAATTCACTTGCGGTCGGCGCAACATGTATTTTTCTTCCATACTTCTCTATTAGTCGTCATCTCCGTAGTCAACCCCCTTCCAGCCATATCACCTTTCACACAGTCCATCCACCGTGTCTATGGTCTTCCCCTACTCTTATATCCTTCTACATCCATACTCAAATATATGTTTCTACTCAAAAACCTATGTGTGCCTATGTCCAGCAGTGGACGTCTTTCGGCTGAAATGATGATGATGATGATGACTCAAAAATGAAAATTAATTTGATGCATATACACACATCAAAAGTGTCTAGGGATCAACATATATTTTTGCAATAACTTTTCTCCTGATTGATATTAATTAAAATTTTCTTTAAGGATTCATCAAATAAAGTGTTTTCGTTTGTCACAGTAACGATAAACCAAGTCACCTTTGCATTAATAAAGAAATTTGCCATTTTCCTAATAAAGGGATTTTTGACATTTGAACCTCTAACACAAAAGTTCGAAAAAAAGACTGAAATAACAGTTTTCTTTAAAATTTTATTGGGTAACTTAAACAATTAATAATCCGTGTTTCTACCGCGAACACTAACAACACAAGAACATCGGTTTGGCATACTCAAAATGAGTTCATCCAAATCACGCTGTGGAATGGCAGCCCATGTTCGTTGCAACAACAAAAAAAGGTCTTCTTGCGACTGGATACCCTCCATATTCGGCAGAGCTCTTCTCTGTAGCATATCCCATGCATGCTCAATCGGGTTCAAGTCTGGCGACTGAGCAGGCCAGGGCAGGACATTGATGTTAGCTGCGGCGAGAGTCTGTCTTACAACTCTTGCGGTGTGCGGTCGTGCATTATCATGCATTAACTGAAATAAGGGACCGATTTGCACTTGTAGAGGAACGATGACGTCTGATACAATCGTCTCAGCATAAATTTGAGCGTTGAGGTTGCCTCTGATCCAAATCAACTCAGTTCTTCCGCCGATCCAAATACCCGCCCATACCATGATGGTTCCACCACTATAAGGATGGACTTCCTGGCAGGATTTTAATCGCTGTTGGCGTCCAGGCGTTCTCCAGTGTCGTATACGTCTTGTATCCGGTCTCATACCAAAACGAGACTCATCAGAAAAGCACACGAAACGCCATTGTTCTTCTGCCCAATTTCTGTGTTCAAGAGCCCATTGATATCGAATCCTACGATTGTGCATTGCTATAGGTGGTACCCGTAGCGGTCTTCGGGAATGAAGGTTCACTTCATGCAAGCGGTTTCTGACTGTTTGGTCGCTAATTAAGTTCCCTGAAGAGTGATGAAGCCTCACGGCTAACATCATGGCGGTTATTCTTGGAGCTCTTCGAGTTAAGATTTGAATGTATCGGTCTTGTCTCCGTGTGGTGCAGCGATACCGTCCTCCATGGCGCTCAGCCACGGTACCAGTGCTTCGGTAACGTGTCCAAAGTCGACTGATAACACTCTGACTTGTATTCAGAGCTAAAGCCACAGTACGTTGCTGGGAACCAGCTTCTATCATTCCCACGGCTCTGAGCATTTCTTCCCTGCTTAAATGACGTCGCCGCTCCATAATAACGTTGTGGTTTTAATCAGTAGTAGGGAAACAGTATCACTAATAATGTCTTCAATGCGTTGTATGTTTTTATAGGGAAAATATTGACAGCTGATTTTCATCTTTTACTCGAATTTGATTCACAGTTCCTGATTCAAATTATGAAATGCACCAAAAAGGATCCATATAAATTTATAAAATCATAAATTTATTACAAAGCCACATCTCAATCTCAAGAAATCCGCATAAAAATGCTTGATCCCTAGACACTTTTGATGTGTGTATTTAAGTTTTCGCCAGTATTTATCTAAATAAATGTAGGCATTAAGACAGGCAAGCAAGAACATTAAACAACAAAAACCCGTTAAGTAGAGCTCTTTGTAACAATAATATTGATGAAATTATTAAATATAAACAACTACCTGCGTCTTATCAATCTCTGAATGCGTTTTTTGTGACGCGTCACTTATCAATACACTGCGAAATACATGGTTTTTGTAATTACCATAAGAGGAAAATTAAAATATGAATTAACATTATTTACCAGTGTTTAATAATTAGGTAGTTTACTTAATGTTCGCATAAGGTATTTGGTTAGTGAGTAATTTGGAAATACTGTAACTTCTCATAGGTACGAACAGTTTCCCATAAAAATGGCTACCTACGTGCCTATAGCGATTAACTAAACTGTACCTACTCACGTAAAAACATGGCCTCCCCAAATAAAAAAAAAAATTGTAACAATAAAAAACAAAACCTTGTACGACTGTAATGATCGGTCAAAGAGAAAATTGGTATCTCAATGCGCTTGGCAGACAGACCGACGGTGGAGACCGCAGAGTTGCTGTGTGAGCAGACAGACTGACGGTGGAGACCGCAGAGTTGCTGTGTGAGCAGACAGACTGACGGTGGAGACCGCAGAGTTGCTGTGTGAGCAGACAGACTGACGGTGGAGACCGCAGAGTTGCTGTGTGAGCAGACAGACCGACGGTGGAGACCGCAGAGTTGCTGTGTGAGCAGACAGACTGACGGTGGAGACCGCAGAGTTGCTGTGTGAGCAGACAGACCGACGGTGGAGACCGCAGAGTTGCTGTGTGAGCAGACAGACCGACGGTGGAGACCGCAGAGTTGCTGTGAGAGCAGACAGACCGACGGTGGAGACCGCAGAGTTGCTGTGTGAGCAGACAGACCGACGGTGGAGACCGCAGAGTTGCTGTGTGAGCAGACAGACCGACGGTGGAGACCGCAGAGTTGCTGTGTGAGCAGACAGACTGACGGTGGAGACCGCAGAGTTGCTGTGTGAGCAGACAGACTGACGGTGGAGACCGCAGAGTTGCTGTGTGAGCAGACAGACCGACGGTGGAGACCGCAGAGTTGCTGTGTGAGCAGACAGACTGACGGTGGAGACCGCAGAGTTGCTGTGTGAGCAGACAGACCGACGGTGGAGACCGCAGAGTTGCTGTGTGAGCAGACAGACTGACGGTGGAGACCGCAGAGTTGCTGTGTGAGCAGACAGACTGACGGTGGAGACCGCAGAGTTGCTGTGTGAGCAGACAGACTGACGGTGGAGACCGCAGAGTTGCTGTGTGAGCAGACAGACTGACGGTGGAGACCGCAGAGTTGCTGTGTGAGCAGACAGACTGACGGTGGAGACCGCAGAGTTGCTGTGTGAGCAGACAGACTGACGGTGGAGACCGCAGAGTTGCTGTGTGAGCAGACAGACTGACGGTGGAGACCGCAGAGTTGCTGTGTGAGCAGACAGACTGACGGTGGAGACCGCAGAGTTGCTGTGTGAGCAGACAGACTGACGGTGGAGACCGCAGAGTTGCTGTGTGAGCAGACAGACCGACGGTGGAGACCGCAGAGTTGCTGTGTGAGCAGACAGACTGACGGTGGAGACCGCAGAGTTGCTGTGTGAGCAGACAGACTGACGGTGGAGACCGCAGAGTTGCTGTGTGAGCAGACAGACTGACGGTGGAGACCGCAGAGTTGCTGTGTGAGCAGACAGACTGACGGTGGAGACCGCAGAGTTGCTGTGTGAGCAGACAGACTGACGGTGGAGACCGCAGAGTTGCTGTGTGAGCAGACAGACTGACGGTGGAGACCGCAGAGTTGCTGTGTGAGCAGACAGACTGACGGTGGAGACCGCAGAGTTGCTGTGTGAGCAGACAGACTGACGGTGGAGACCGCAGAGTTGCTGTGTGAGCAGACAGACTGACGGTGGAGACCGCAGAGTTGCTGTGTGAGCGTTAGTGCATCGCATGCGGTCCCGATCAGAGAAATGTCGTTGCGAAGTAGCCGTAATAATTCTGAACTACTAGCTTTTGCCCGCGAACTCGCCCGCGTGGTGTTCGGAATTACTGCCAGGATAAAAAGTATCCTTTGTTCTATCCCAAGTCATGGACTACCTGTGAGACAAATCATTTCATCGAAAAGGCAATAGACAGAGTTACTTCCGCACTTACTTTAGTATGCATTTTGGAGCGCATTGGATTCGAACTCCGTCCTTCCGAATTCAGAACATTTCCAATTCGGATGGAAGGCGGATCTCGGATTCGGGCTTAGCATGCTCATGTCCATTCTTGTACTAGCGTGAACACTGTACATACAGTCAGTTGTATGATCGTGAACACTGTACATACAGTCAGTTGTATGATCGTGAACACTGTACATACAGTCAGTTGTATGATCGTGAACGTGGAGTTATCTGCACATTTCTATCCATCCCAATGAGATAATGGCATCCGTTTATTAAATACAAGGTGTCTCAAAAGAAAGTTCACATTTAAATATTTTTTTAAAAGAAAAGTCTTAGCTTTATTGAAAAAATGTTTATTTTATATTGAAGTACACTGTTTGGGAATTTATTTTTTAAAAATAACATCGTCCAAATGTAAACCGTTGCGCTCTCGGCATTCATTTAGTCGGGCACTAAAATTGCCTATGACAGCTCGGCAGGTAGTCTCCGTGATGGCTGCCATTTCATGACGGATATTTTCTTTTAATTGTGCCAGGGAAGTCGGTTTATTAGCGTAAACTTTTGATTTGACATAACCCCACAGGAAAAAATCCATAGGCGTTAAATCGGGACTCCGTGGAGGCCGAAATTTTTCCGAACAAATTAATCTCCAGGCGAGGTGACATAAATTGGCCTCCACGGAGTCCCGATTTAACGCCTATGGATTTTTTCCTGTGGGGTTATGTCAAATCAAAAGTTTACGCTAATAAACCGACTTCCCTGGCACAATTAAAAGAAAATATCCGTCATGAAATGGCAGCCATCACGGAGACTACCTGCCGAGCTGTCATAGGCAATTTTAGTGCCCGACTAAATGAATGCCGAGAGCGCAACGGTTTACATTTGGACGATGTTATTTTTAAAAAATAAATTCCCAAACAGTGTACTTCAATATAAAATAAACATTTTTTCAATAAAGCTAAGACTTTTCTTTTAAAAAAATATTTAAATGTGAACTTTCTTTTGAGACACCTTGTATATCCTATGTAGATTTACGAAGAACAAAATAATAAAATGAACAATGACTGTAACTAACTGTAGTGTACCTACTAGCTAGATATGTAATAACCTACCGTACTCGGCGGCCGTGACATTAACCACCCACAGTATGACGTTGTTGTGACGTGACAAGTTCACAGATTCAGCCTGTAATATCCTACTAATTTATCCTGTAAGCGGGCAAGACTCTGACGTCATATTGTGTAAAATAGTGATGCGCTCCATGAGCTGACATGTAAGTCGCGTGGCAACTGAGTACGTCACAGGAAAGTTAAACAGCAGAAAGATGAATAAAACGTGTGAGTATATTATTACAGCTAGGTAGGTTTGTCAGTCACATGACATTTCATGCAAGCTCGGAAGATCATGAATTTACGTTGCATGTTTCGACAAACTTAGTAATCTTCTTGTTCGTGTCGCTGGCACGACTGTATTTGTCCAAAACTTCGCCACTTCCACGCCGTCGTCGGTGGCAGCGGTCACTTTGACTGTTTGTTTTGGGACACACCGGGCAGGATTGGAGGTGGAGCATAGACTGCGACACAGCTCCACATCTACACACCCTACTACAGTTCCGCCGAGGTAGCCCTACTTTATCATGTAATTTGTAACTTAGTCTTAAAGTAGGATATCCATATGAAAGACAATAAAGAGTGACAAAAGAAGCAGTCTAGGTAAAAGATGAATGTTAGAATATTATAAAGGAAAGATAAAGAATGAAGGTCATGCGACATCTTCATGAGTAACACGAATGAGCAGGAAACAGGAACGTCTCCCACGTGTCTAGAATTTAAAATGATAAATAGGTACCTAATATGAAAACCCATGAGAGATCTTATATTATCCTCATGTTAATTAATTTATAATCTTCAACACTTTCATAGTCAGAAATCAAACCAAAGGTAAACAAAAATTTTATTGTTTCTGATAACGGTTGAATACACTTACAAAATTAGATTTAGTGCAGATATTTAAAGAGAACGACCACCCATCCATGAACAGGCCGAGAAAAACGCAACTTAATCCAGCAGATCGACAAACACGCGCGGTTGCCACTTGCCGATGACGTCACAAAACCTCAGCCCAATGCGGTTAAGAAAGGGCCTGTGTGTGTATCTGAGGGTAACGTGTCATCTGCCTATCGCGGTACCAACGTCAAAAGAAAGCGGGAAATACTGACAAGTGCGCAAGTGTGGGAGGAAATGCCCGTTACCAGGCGTTATGTCATATTGTGCTACGTAGATCAAGTCTGCAAGGGACTTACAATAGTGGACAGATTACTGACTAATAATGCAAATTGTCCGCACTGTTACCGCCTTGCACACATATCGAAACAATTGTTTTCAAATAATTTAGATGATGATAACATTGATCGATTTATTCGTCAACTCGCGAGTGTCAAACTCGCGCGCGCGCGATTCTAAATAAACAATTAAAACTAACAATCTTAATTTTTGTATAATGTCAATACGTCAATACAACTTTTGTTGATATTTTAGATTTATTAAACATACGTGCTATGATTGTACACATAAGTATATTTATATTATAGCAGTAGCATTTTTTATTTTTCATAAAAAAAAAATTAGCTTTCTTGAACAAAATAATTGTGCCATATTATATTATGTCGCAGAGGGCGCAGGAGAGCGCGGGAGGGCGGCGGGTCACTGCATTAACTGAATGCACTCGCAGCGATTACCGACGTAATCGATATTTACATAATCCTGTTGTTTACAATAACACTACGTCGCTCACACGTGGACCCATTATACATAACGAGTACAATCACTTACATGTTTCAATCGATTCATTTTGGAATTTAGCAATAAAGGTCTTGACTCTTGCCACGGAAGGGTCGCGGCTTCGGATGGATTGTTAGTACTTGTTACTTGTGTAGATATTACGATGATGATGACATAAAACGAAGTAGATGTAGCGTTGGATGGTGGACCGAAATCCGCTAGATGCGAAAACTACAGAACCGGTCGAAGTGGAGGTGCTTGGGGGAGGCCTATGTCCAGCAGTGGACGTCATTCGGCTGAAGTGATGATGATGATGGAGAAGGCGGAGGTAACCAAACCATCTGTCCAAGTTAATTTTGTATATTTGCTTGTATCATTTGCTCGAGGATCAATTACCAATTCATATTAGATATAATATGTGAAACAGCACAAAATACTCAATCAGTTCCACACGTCAATCAGCAATGACATTGGTCACCGTCCATTTACATACGTCACATAATCACGTTAATCCTTGTTCTCTAGTTAATTTACTATCCTTATTAAGGAATTTCCGAGACATGCACGAACTCTGCGTGTTTACTTTCATCATAGATACGTCACACCCACTTATATGAGTGTACTGCCTACACCATGATTCATATAAGGGTACCTATTAGATGAAGTTGAAGAAATACGTCAAAGCGGGTCACGAGCATTGTGGTTCACGATGGAACAAAGGTCTGCTGGCAGGTGCTTCCTATAGGTATCTACAACTTCTTCGTGTAAAATATACATCGAACAATAAGAAAGTTTCTTTGTATGAGTCAGTTTGCGTTAAATATGTATATTACGATGGTTTCCTTTTTCTTTGTTCAGATTGGACCAGAGAGTACATCTTATACCAGAATTGTGCATTTCACAGAAAGAGCTCTATTTGAGATTCATGAAATTCATTTAAAGATTGACGTGTAAAAGTGCTTGTACAAACCTACAAACAGAGATAAAATCATTTATCATGGTTACACTAATCGACAATGCCAGCAGTGGCCTGTGATGGTAGAGACGTCTAGGTACCTAAATGGAAGATTGGAACTCTGACTAGGCAGACCTCAAAGGTATGCTCACAAAGGTTATACACTGGTTTTTCAGGCTTTGCCGACGACACTCACCGAGTAGAGTCACACCCCTACGTTTGCCAATTATCTTCTATTTGTTAAAATAAAGGACGAGCATCCAATTTTTAATCTCATTGTGAAATGACGGCATTTTAATCAAAATGATGTCACTATAATTTTCCTATGTTGTTGCAGTTTATACGTAACAACAAGGTATAAGCGACACGACTCCGAAAGTCGTGTCTTGTCTCTGTCTATGCCGAGATAAAACAACACATAATAGTAGATTGTACAACTAGTGCATAAAAGAAGCCATTTTACCGCGAGACGCTTATATCCATCCAAGCCGCAGGCGAGGGTGGATATTTAAATTGAGGGGTAAAATGGCTCGATTATGCCCGAGTTATACACTCTGCTTTTGGGTGCGCCAAAGTTCACCTAAATTTTCAACTCCGATAATTGGAAATCCGAAAATGTTCTTCCTAACATTTTTCATCCTAACAATCACAATTCCGAACTACTCTGTCTCTAATGTTTATAATTCCGAAGCATTCAACTTCATAATGTCAGTAGCAATAAACATCTATCATACTTTTATTTGTTTTCCTATATTTTCTCAACATAACTATCTTTTACACTATTATTCAAAGTCATATCTTTTTTGTTTAGATTTATTTTTATTCATAATAATCAGTATTATATACATTAAACAATAACCCTTTACCCTTATATTGCAGTACTATTTATAGTCATTGGTTTAGGTTAGGTTAGAAATGTGACCACAACGTACGAGCCGAGCGAGCGAAGTGAGCGTGCCGCGGCAGCGGCCGGCGAAGTGCCAGAACCGAATCGGTTCTATATTTATTGGTTTAGGTACGGTTAAAACTGCGGTATAAACTCCCAGGCCATAAACATAACCATAAATGAGTCGTGTTTTATGAATTTCATTCATTTAAGACAAAAATCAGTGAAACGACCTTTAATCATTCTAAACAGTTGGTTGTTTAGAAATAATTATCTCAGGTATAGTTATAGTAATAAGTATGTAACAACAATAACCAAAAATAAAATGGCTAAATGTAAAAATGTGAAAAGTTGTTTTGTAATTACAAAATAAATAAAATGAATAAATTACAAAATAATAAACTATTTCTAGTTTAAAAACAAACTCAGTACGTTATGTAAAGCATACCCCCAAATAATAATCATACCCTCAAATTAAAACTATAAATACCATCTTCTACCCACATATATTTTTTATTACACTTGGTAAATGTTTCTTTCTGAGTATGAGTGAAAATATTATGATAATTATGTTTAGGGATAAAAGCGTTATGATAAAAAACAGCAGGAGTTTAAATATATTTACATTAATGATATTATTAATTACAATTTTCGGAAACATGAGTGTTATGAACATCGCCGGTAGCACTACAAATAGTATGAATGAAAACTTTAGGATGAAAAATTTTAGGAAGAGCAATTTCGGGTAAAGAACTTTAGGTGAGCCAATATGGACCCTCTGCTTTTCACTTTGATTGCGAGAAAATGGAACAGGCATAAAGTATATAACAGTACATAATTCATCAAAAATGTTGCAATGCATAGCTAATTCCCGCCACGAAACTTTTTAAAAGTTTCTTTTTAATTTTCAACATATGTCATTCAATACTTCATACTGCCAAGTCATAAAAACATTTCTTTGCGTTTTTAAATAATAAATGACAACAATTTTATCTGATTTTATTATATTAACGATAGAAAACACGATAGTGGTATAAATAAAAAAAAATAAAAAAAATCACGACTTTAATCTGCGAAGTTTTATTGTGCGTGTGGCTGTTGGGCCTGATTATCTTAGTCTTAGAAAAAAAAAATACTTTATGCACTAGAACATAAAAAGCGATTTTATGTCGCCTAAGCACAACATGAAGACGAACTTTTAGAGCATGAGAAGTGAAAAAATAATTATAGAATATGCGGCATGTTTTGTTACAAAGCGAACTATCTGTCACGACCCTTAAAGAGAGGCTGAAACAGAGGAAACAATTATGTTTCTACTTCATATTTTCCGTACAGGCAAAAAGCAGAGCCCCAGACCTGGGAAGTGGACGTTATCCCATCCTCCTTTCCTTTGTATAGGAAGTATAACTGCATAAGGATAAAATGTGCAGTATCGAAGTGATATACAATTTAACTAGGTATGTGGAAATAGGTCGTGACATACCACAGTCGCCTGGGTCCGTTGCTTGCGCAGGTATATCTATTTATATATGTACACACAGGGTGAACTCTGCCCGTCTTTATTTACATACGATTTATAGTCCGATGCAGACTGTTCAATAAAAACTAGATAATGCTAATGATGTCTGCAAAGCTAGTATTGTTTCGATAAAGAGTTGTGGTACATATGCGAGCATTGACTGGACAGGTCCACTCAATCTGTATGGTTCTTTCCTCAAAAGACCATTTCAGACACCAATCTACATGGTCTTCACATGATCTGACCAAGATTATGTCTGGACTTTAAAAGAGACTGTGACCTCTGCGTTTGTGTCGGCCTTTCTTCTCAGAGTAGTCAGATAGGAAACGCCGACCTCATCTAGTTTAAAAAAAATATGATTGACGTGTAAAAGTGTTTGTACAAACCTACTTACAGAAAATAAATCATTTATAATAAATTTGTTAATAACGTCTGTGTTGTATGTATTACTGACTGATACTGTGACCGGCAAAATCAAAGTACTTCATTAAAGTACGCAGTATCACATGCAAGCTTCTACGAACTTAAATATGAACAATCAAAATTATTTACTGAGCGAATGAAATTAATATTTTAAAATGGATGATTAATACATTTAAAGCAATACCAAGAACCGAACAATAAATTAAAAAGAACAAATATTATGTACAAATACATACGAAAAGAATGCACCTGTCACCCAACAAACAAACATTGATAAAATACCATGACAGGGTTGTCACAAGCAGTCATTCATATGGTCTAACAACTGTGACAATACAAGTGACTCACTAGCGAGAGCTAGAGCTTTGTTAGCAAGTGGCAGACAGCGCGAGTCGCTCGCTCGTAGCAGGACTTCAGTCAATGAAAGTGCCTAGTAACACCTACTCCGATAATAGCATAGAATAGCTTGCAAATGAGAAGCTGAAGTAACTTTCGTCTATTTATCTATATATTGTTATGTTTTTCTTCTGTTTTCCACCAAACAATGGATTTGTCTATCCATCTACGCTGAAGGTGATTCAAATTCTGTATATCAGTTGGTTAGTTGTACCATAGTCTTGATAGAGACGGGTTTACGCATATTTATTTAAGACCAGCTAGTCTATCGCCGTTTAAACTAAGTTGAAGTGAGCGAGCTGTCATTTCACCTGATGCTAGAGATTAACACTATTGACAGCTCACTTCACCTCACAAGATAGATCGGCAGCAATAGAGCGCAACAGGCTATCTTGCACCTACAGAGACACAGCCTGAACCTAACTAAGATGCAGTTCACAAGTTACGTTCAGAAGAATATAATAGGTCTTTACCTATGTAATTGGAGATTCTATAACCAGCATTTTCAGATTTAATTATCTGTGGATTGGCGCGCATTTCGAAATTCAAATAAATTTTATTCGAAAGCCATGTTAATTTAATTTCAAATTCAGTCATTTGTTTTTAGATAGTTTTTTGTTTTTGTTAAATTGTGGTAGTTATTGGCGCCATGGCTAACTGAAAATTCGTACAATTTTCGAAAATGAGTTCCTACGTGAAAATACCGCTGCGCAAACAACACGAAACATTAACGACGTGTACGGGCCTAACACTGCTTGCATAAACACGGTCCATTATTGATTCAATCGTTTTAAATCTGGAAATTTTTATTTGAAGAACGAGCCTCGCGGTCGGCAGGTAATAGTTGTCGGAAAGGACGAATTTAAGGCGATAGTGGAAGCGGATCCTACTCAATCTACGGCTGAGCTTGCTGCAGGCCTTGGAGTTAGTGTCAAAATAACATTGAAGCACTTGCGTCAAATCGGAAAGATAAAAAAGCTAGATGAGTTGTCGATATCCGTGGTGCCACACGAACTAAGCGACCAACAGCGAAACTTATGCGTCGAAGCATGCATAGCACTACTGAATCGGCGTAGAAACGAGGGAATACTTAATCGAATTAGTGATTTGATGAAAAGTAGATCCTGTACGACAACCGTAAGCGTTCGTCTCAGTGGGTGGACCCAGGTACAGCACCTAATCAGTGCGCTAAAAAAAAGATTACTCATAAGAAGGTGATGGTGACTATCTGGTGGATCAGTGCCGGACTTGTACATCACAGCTTCTTACCGAATGGCACAACAGTGACGGCAGATGTCTATTGCCAAGAATTGCAAACAATGATGGAGAAGCTCGCAATTCAACAACCAAGACTGGTCAATCGCTCTTCCCCATTGCTTCTCCACGACAACGCGCGAGCTCACACTTCACTACAGACCATCGCAAAGCTACAAGAATTACAGCTGGAAGCTCTCCGTCACCCACCGTACTCACCGGACCTTGCCCCAACAGAATTCTACTTTTTTCAAAATTTTGACAATTTTTTAAGTGGGAAAAAATTCAACACCAGAGAAGCAGTACAAAACGCTTTCGCTGACTTCATCGCCTCCCGTCCGGCAGACTTCTACGGTAAAGGGATAAACAAACTGCCATCAAAATGGCAAAATTGTATAGATAATTTGGGCCAGTACTTTGATTAGCTGGAATAAAAAAAATACCAAAATTTTTATATTTTAAAATTGTCATACAAATCTCCAATTTCATAGGTAAAGACCTAATATTACAATCACGCATGTTTGTAATTGGTAATCAAATTGTCCAGATGTTATGGGCTCGTAACTGTTAAGTGCCGCGGCTGCAATTTCAGAATCCCTCTGATTTATTGCAGCAAGCACCTTGAGAGTACACGTGTAGAGAAAACTCGTAAAAACATGCGTAAGCGTAACGTAGAGAACGACGCAAGTGTTGGAGGTTACGTATGTACCGACGTGCTGTGGGGCTCTGAGGCCTCTCGGTGTCCGCTAGAGTAACAGCCTCAATAATGATCACAGTATCTACTAGACTACTAGAAACTGATTTCGCTATAAACTGCACAGACACAAGGCCAGGCGAGCGATGTCCAAGACGAAGCTAAAGATGTCTTGACTGACGTGTCAACAAGAGTGATGATCGCCAGCAAGTAGCATGTGTTAGTTACACCGTTGTAGATATCGACCTTCATATGAAGAAATTAGTGACTTCATAATCAAGATCAGGCTTGCCCTCTGAGGTCATTTAAGACAATGATGAACTGCATCGTAAGATAGCATGCAACTGAACCTAACCAATACAATATCACTCAAGATAAGATAAATAATTAGCTCATCGACCATGTGGACTACGAAGTATGTAGCTCTTTTTTTACATTTAAAACACACAACCCTTAAAACAAATAGAAATATGTATTTACAAAACTTTTTATTTGCAATAAAAAAAACTGATATAAAGGTCAATACGATGACATAAACAAAAGATTTCGCGTCACAAAGTCGCAGCGATTAAGAAACATTAATAATCATAATAGAGCAGTCATTGCCCCCATTTTTATTTATTCTTTGAGACCTTTGGGTTAGCGTTACCGCTGCTCTGGTATCAGTGAGCGCGCGTCAGAACCAGCGGGCGGGTCGCGAACTCGTGTCACTGTGGACCCGATAGCTCCACGCACTAGATACATCTTCAAGCTATACAGGAAGGTACGTTGATGCACATAATGTAACACATTAGGCTAATTGACAGAAAGAAAAATACCTTATGTATTTTGTATAGTAGTATGGTTGTAAGCTAGTGTTGCGCCATTAGTTAGTATTTGCAGGAACGCAGACGTTCAGAAATTGCTACAGAAGGCCTCAGGAAGGAAGGTGTCGACCTCAGGACGAGCTGCTTTTCGCACAGACGACTGTACGTCGCTTGCTCCCGCGTCACCACTCCTGACTATCTGTATATTTTGGCGACTGAGAACAAAACGTTAAAAGTTACTACGTTTATAGTTTACAGTAAAGAGAAGTTTTGTTAAAATGTGGCTACTATTTTAATAGGTATATCGTGGTTTCTTATGACTTCCACATGAATAAGGTCGCGGGCAGAAGTATCGCCTCCATTGAGGCTGGCTGGCAGGCTCGGTGCTTTTCAGTTAAATCTTTAGTTCATTAGTTTTTCCAAAGGTAATTTTTCATTGAGGAATATTGCCCATGTCTATTTCACCTTATTTAAGATAAGTGATTTTTGGTAACTTATAAGTTTAGCCTTCTGTAAGCATTATCAATTCACAATTTGTGCAAGTAAGTACCGATACGATAAATGAAGGTAGTAGCCACTCTATATGAAGGTAGTAGCCACTCTATATGCATAGATAGTACATTTGCGACAAACTGCAGTGTCATATGCTAATGCGTGTAATAGTGGGCGTGACATGCGGTAGTCGAGTGGAACTAACATTATTTACATGAAATACTACGCGAAAACTGCTACCGTTTATAAAACACGAAACAAAAAGAGTTTTATGTACGAGTATATATACTTGAATGTTACTACGTGTTTAGGTAACAGCTGACTAATAAAAACTTTTGTGATGCATGTACACTCAATAAATGAAATTAATCTGTATTGTACATGCAGATTAAGGAGATTACATGGGAGGGGTGCTTTGTAATCTTCCCTTCCCTCCTTCTTGGGTGTACCTACTATAGGTAAACCTGTGGCCAATCCTTCGGGTAACAAGGCCTGATGTTATGTTAACAAGGAGGTTCTACCGATGACAGACTCGGCGCGCTGACCGACCTGGAGTTTTCTACTGAAGTCTCCGTATTTTCAGCGGCTTCACTTTCATTCATAATATGTGCGTCAGTTGCTTGTAAGTAGATGCATAGCATTATGAACCTGCATAGTGGCCTGAAAGGAAATCATATGGCTTGGTATGGGCATGTGATGACGAGGGATGAAACACATGTGACTAAAAGAGTGATGAATATAAATATTGATGTATGGAGAGGGAGAGGAAGGCCAAAGAAAATATGGATGGATTATGATTATGAGGAATGATATGAAAGAGAAGGGAGGGAATGGTAGCGTGACGATGAAAGAAGAAAACGTGTTGCGCCGTCCCCAAGTAGCACGGGACTAGGGCAAGAAGGTGTTGATATAAATTTACGAAGCCTTAGACAAAAACATAGTTTTTGCGTGCGCTGCTATAGTTCATGTAAAGAGAGAGTGTTAACTTGGCCACTGTACCTATTTACAATTTATATAGGGTCATAGAGGGCACTAAGTTTATCAATTCAAAGTCAACGCGTTTATTGCAAACTAAGTGTACAAATATTGGCTTGTCAAGTTGTCATAGATTTAGTGACAAAGCTACAAAGCTCGCGGCTTTGCCTTGTGTCCTGATATCTAGCAATGAACGATCACTCAATGTGTTCTATACCGTCATGTTCAATGAACGATCAATGAACGATCACTCAATGTGTTCTATACCGTCATGTTCAATGAACGTTCACTCAATGTGTTCTATACCGTCATGTTCATCATCATCATTCTCCTAACCCCCATTTCGTTTGTGGTCGGCGCAACAAAATGTATTCTATACGTTAGTTCAATGTTTCACTACATCGAGGAAGTCATTACAATAGCAATTTAAACGGCCATTAATACTCGCTCTTTTCAACCGATTTTAAGCGATATGTACAAACTCGTATAATATAGATGCGCTAATGACGACTCCATATGCATCCACACGCGACCTGCAGGGCTATAAAAATATTGGACAATGATTGTAAAATTAATCCTATTAGGACGTGTGTTTGTACATAACTTTTGTTTACCCACATCAATCAGCCTAACAACAATAAACACAAGTACAAGCTTCTCCAACAACTGTTTCAATATACTGTAAAGTGTAAGTTAAGTAATTACTTTTTGCTGTGCCCTGCAGTGTCCACAATTGTACCTTAGCTTTAACACCGCTACAACATTAGGGAATGCAAATAAATATAATTATGAATATGAATGATTCGGCAGAATATTTGAAATTCTGCAGTCTTATTATTTAGACACTCTGAAAACTTGATTGAATTAAGTAAGAGGGTGCTGCAGCCGTCGTCGTGCATTTATGGCACAGGCATTGTATGAAGGTATCTGCTGGTAGCAACTGGATGAGAGTTGCCGAAAATCGAGTTGATTAGCGTGCAATAGGAGAGGCGTATGTCCAGCAGTGGACTGCTGCAGGCTGATGATGATGATGATGATGAAGGTATCCGTGGTGTAAGTTTAGTGAAGATAGAAGTTTTGAGGGTGATTATTGTAACCCGTATGGTTACAATCATATACTTACTTTTAGACTCGGTATCGATTAAATAGTTATACAAAATGACGCAATAACTGGCGAGGTACTAAGTTCTTAAAATAAAGTATCAAGTTTTTTTTAACTATAAGTCTGGTGTAGGTTCAGTGGTATAAAACCATTTGTAAGGGGTAATTTATATTAGACCGGGCCGTGGCCGGGGCGTGCCGTGTACGTGGCCCGGACAGGGCACGGATTTGAAACGTTACATACATTTTGTATGAAGCAGTTTATATTACATCGTGCATGATCCGTGTCCCGTCCGGCCCGGACGGGCCCGGACGAGACATGCCCCGGGCGCGGCCCGGTCTAATATAAATCATCCCTAATCGCTTGCGGAAGCGGATATAAACGCATTTTATTTCCAAAACACTGCATCACTGGTCAGTATGCAATAAAAAAGCAGTAGGTAAGTACATTTTCAAATAAAATTGAGAATGTTTTTCTACTGACAATTCCTCGGCTTATAAAATATCTAAAAAACCAATATTTTATTTAGATTGCACCAGTTTGTAATATCAACTAGTATAAAGTGAAGCACCGCACGAGATAGTTAACGTAAACTCTATCATTACTTACCAATAATTCGTCAACAGAACTTCACAATCACTGCACTATTTTTTATTTAAACAATATTCTTACAAAATTCAGGCTTCTTGTGACCAAAACTACGTAGTGTGCGTGTGTGCGCGATGTGGCGCGTGTGCGGTCGGCGCGCGCGCCTCGCTCCGCTAATAGACGCGTCTGCCGCCTGCGCGCGCGCACCGCACGACGCAACTACGAATCCTCATTATTATGATTTTCACATGTTAATACTATTATATTAATGTGATACGATTATAATGATGCTTTCTTTAAAGACAATAGTGAATTATAATGTACCTTAGAATATAAGGTTATTTTCCTAGCTAGTCAATCTTTGGGCGGGGTCGTCCAGAATTGTGCAGCAACAGCTGTTTTCTGTTTGAATTTGGGAATGCATTTAATTGTATTGTTCTTATTCACGATTAAAAACGTTTACGTGTGAAAGATAGGTTCTCAGTTTATTGATATTTATGGGAGACTTTAATTTATTATGTGTTGGGGCGGAGACCTGGCGGTCTGAAATATAGGCTTCGGTGGGGCACCAGTCACCCACAATATTTCTCTTTAAATCGGACAATATTGTTCTTTGTTATTATTTTATGTGGATATTGTAATGATAATGCATGCATAGTCCATATTAATATTATAAATGCGAAAGTGTGTCAGTCTGTCTGTTACCTCTTCATGCTTAAATCGCTGAACCGATTTAGATGAAATTTGGTAAAGAGATAGTTTGAGTCCCGGGAAAGGACATAGGACACATGTCTTCGAATTTTTGGCTCTAGAACATGCCGGTTTCCTTCACCGTTTTGAGACGTGGTGGGTGCTTTACTTTCTCTAAATAATTTCATCACCACTGCTCTCAAAACGGTGAAGAATATAAATAAATAATTAAATGGAACAAAAATATTTAGGTGCGGTGTACACACGGCTACACATCAAGCTATACATTTCCAGTTTGAGCTGACCTCGCACTGTATAGGTTTTTCATACAATCAGAAGTCAGCTTATACTGGTTATGTATAGCTTGATGTGTAGCCGTGTGTACCACAATAGAACTGTTTGATAAAGATTGCTAACCCAGCCACCTGCATGCAGCTGCGCTTCATTTAAATATCCACTGTCATATTAAAGACAACAATCGCTGCAACTGCACCTATTCATACAAGCTCACAATTCATAGATTTATTAAACAATATGATTGTTCCATAAACCACGAAGGAATATTAAAAAAAAACATTACTAATAATAAGTATTATAATCTAATAGAAAGGAGCCCCATCAGTATCAACCCACTGCCGACTAGGTGCAACAGTTTGCAACCTGTTTAAACAAGATAATAGGAACCAGAGATTGAGGTGAGAACTTTGTAGGGCTTGTAGAATTTAGATCTGATAAATGATTTTATATCTGTAAGTAGGTTTGCACAAACACTTTTACACGTCAATCATATTTTAAAAACTAGATGAGGTCGGCGTTTCCTATCTGACTACTCTGAGAAGAAAGGCCGAAACAAACTCAGAGGTCACAGTCTCTTTTAAAGTCCAGACATAATCTTGGTCAGGTTATATGAAAACCATGTAGATCGAAGTCCGAGATGGTCTTTTGAGGAAAGAACCACACAGATTGAGAGGACCTGTCCAGTCAGTCAGAGTATTTGTCAGAAATCGTGCAGCTCAACTCAAAACTTAAGGAGTTCAACGATTCGACGAACAATACCAAAGAAAGGACATTTGGGTAGGCCACATAAATTACTCAAACTGCCAGACCATGACAAAAACTAAACAGAACATAGAAAATAATCAAAATAAAAAAAGTAAAAAATAAAATGACCCACATTGTCTTCACACTCACAATAATTAAAATAATATAATACTTTACAAAGTAAGCAAATGTCATTGTTTATATAAAATTCATTAATGTCAATGTGTATATAAAAAAAAAAATATGTTCAAAAATTGGAAGCAGATCAATCCCAAGCTTTTTGTCCTCAATGTAATCTTTAACAGTATAAAAGGCTTTCTGGCACAACTTACGTTTAATGAATGATTTGAATTTATTAAGGCTTAGATCTTGAACTTGTAACTTAGATCTTGAATCTGTAGACCATTTTTTATTTTATCAAGTATCTGGTACTTGTTGTCCTCCCATACCTACTGTAATTTGAAAACATTGCAAAAGCCACTTATTTTTTAAAAGAGTAACCGTGGAGTTTCTTGACGGTTCTTCTCCGTAGAAACCGTGCACCTAGCTTCTGACGTTTCATAAGTGCCCATGTAGGTTTACGTGAAATAAAATAATTTATTTGATTTTAGATTGAAAGAAATCAGCGAGTGGAACAGGCTGGGTTTCTAAGGGGTTTTTGCACTATTGACCACATTCTCACCTCCTCAGTATTCATACCTCAGTCATTGATAAATTCCTGGAACTACAACAACTCTTATATTTAGCTTTTATTGACTACGCGAAGTCTGTCTGTCTCATATTCAAAATGCTTCTTTTCATCGTACGCTGGGTTTTTGTGTAGCAGATGACGACTGTGCGCCGCCTTCCCTGAGGTCACTCAGTGGGCCGACAGTACCGTAATAGATTATCCTAATTATATAGGTATTGTTATTGTTATCATTTTACTGTTAAAACTTGATGAAATAGTAATGTTTTGCATAACCTAAATATTAAGGAATAATGTAGCAATACATAGAAAATATTCCAAACGGATATCCACCTTTTATGTCGTTGATATTTTGGATGACGGTAGATAGAAATGTCAAAGTTGTTTGTTCACGACTATAAAAGGGGGAGCTCCCAGTGGCGGGGATCATTCTTGTTCGAGACATCAACCAGAACGGAGCTCCGGCCTACAGTCAGTTGATTAGTACTAGTGACGTTATTATGTGGAATAGATCGACGATGTCATGTAAGTTAATTGATATTATTATCTTGATTATTACTGATAACTATGGTTTCTGTAAATGTGAAAGAAAAGGAGGGGCCTTAGTGTAATTTCGAAACTTGAAGATTACTAGAACCAAGTTTTTCACGGTCGGCTACGGCGTAGCAAGGTCCTTGCTACGCCGTAGGTCACCGTTGTGAAAAGCACCAACTTATAAGTAGGTACCGTAGTGTACAATTTTAAAATACATCACATACATATTACTAGTACCAAGCGTGTTGCTTTTCACGGTTGGCTACGGCGTAGCAAGGTCCGTGCTACGTCGTAGCAAGACCGATCAGGGTCCCCTTAATTTCATTACGTATAAGTTTATCTTGTTATGATATTTTTAATTATAATTCATATTAACTCAGCCTATCGCAGTCCACTGCTGGACATAAGCCTCTCCCAGGCTGCGCCACAAAACCCTGTCCTCCGCTTTCCGCATCCAGTCTACCCCAGCCACCTCCTTTAGGTCGTCCGTCAATCTAGCTGGGAGGCATCCCATAAACTACGCTTGCGTATACGCGGTCTCCACTCCAAGACTCGTCTGCTCCACCAGCCATCTCCTTCAATAAACATGGCTAGCCTACTGCCACTTCAGTTTGCCTACTCTGCAACCTATGTCTGTAACTCCGGTAACTTGAGATAGAACAGTTGTACTGGTACAGGAGAGTACAAACTTGAGAGAGAACACTTGTACTGGTACAGGAGAGTACAAACTTGAGAGAGAACAGTTGTACTGGTACAGGAGAGTACAAACTTGAGATAGAACAGTTGTACTGGTACAGGAGAGTACAAACTTGAGAGAGAACAGTTGTACTGGTACAGCAGAGTACAAACTTGAGAGACAACAGTTGTACTGGTACTGGTAGAGTACATTTTTTCAACCATCAGTAAACATCAAAGAAGTTCACAATGTGTAAAAACAACTAGTACAACTGAAGGCGACTTTCATGAAAGTTTGACCCTGTACTTCCTTCAACTCTCTTATAGTATCCTATTCAAATTTTACAACTACTTACCTAGACTCAATTCTGGCCGTAGTGAAGACATATTCGGCATGGAAAGCGCTGAAGATCACAACGATGAAGGTTAACATTAGCGTCCGCAGCTGGAACCTGCTGAACTGCCCGATCTCCTCCACCAGAATAGTGTCTAAATCGCTGTCTTTCTCCTCGCGCGCCGTCATCGCGCCGTGCGAGCGCCGTCATCGCGCCGTGCGAGCGCCGTCATCGCGCCGTCATCGCGCCGTGCGAGCGCCGTCATCGCGCCGTGCGAGCGCCGTCATCGCGCCGTGCGAGCGCCGTCATCGCGCCGTGCGAGCGCCGTCATCGCGCCGTGCGAGCGCCGTCATCGCGCCGTGCGAGCGCCGTCATCGCGCCGTGCGAGCGCCGTCATCGCGCCGTCATCGCGCCGTGCGAGTGCCGTCATCGCGCCGTCATCGCGCCGTGCGAGTGCCGCGAGCCGAATTATCTGACGAATACGAGTGCCTTCTGTTGATAATGTTTATTATATCTAATTTTTTGCTAGCAATAAAATTGTTTCATTTGCGATATACAGTTTTAGTGTTCCGTGAAAAAACTAGTGAGGGAGCCGGTTTGGGGCTCTGGAAAATACGATGAAGTTTGGTCCTTATGATCTAGGCATCTAAAATACGATGAAGTTTGGTCCTTATGATCTAGGCATCTAAAATACGATGAAGTTTGGTCCTTATGATCTAGGCATCTAAAATACGATGAAGTTTGGTCCTTATGATCTAGGCATCTAAAATACGATGAAGTTTGGTCCTTATGATCTAGGCATCTAAAATACGATGAAGTTTGGTCCTTATGATCTAGGCATCTAAAATACGATGAAGTTTGGTCCTTATGATCTAGGCATCTAAAACTCACCAGCAGAGACTTTGCCTTCCTCCCCTAGGCAACTGACATCGTTCTCGTTCTCGTCAACATGTTTAAAATGTGTTCAGTAGGTAATCATATAAATGGTTTAGGTAGTTACAAGAGATACTGACTCGAAGCTCAAATCTCTTATCTTATCAAAGATATTTTAGTTGCTAAGGAGATACAGAACTATGAACATGAATTTCTTGAGCTGACTTCAATCGCTTGCCCCAGTGTTATTTATTTACTGCATTATGAAGGTGTACCAGAGATTATAAAGAAATGCGCATATCGATTGCCAGTCGCTCGTTTGATATCAAAGTAGTATTCGTAAGTATTGAACACAACACACGCTCTAATAGAACATATGGCTATACTTCACTGTAATCTTTGACCACTACTGAAAATGTCTTAAGAATAACATTTTAAGGTTTTATCCCATGATCTCATTGTATCATATCCCTTCACATATTATAATCTTTTAAAGAATTATTTAATGTTTTATGCATATCAAAGTGCCAAAGTTATCGGAGTCTGCACCGTTCCTTATCTTGGTTGGTAGGTAGGTACACATCCTTGGTGCAAATTATCATAATCTTGTTTGCAATGTTTTGTTATCTGAAGGATGCATAGTTAGACGTGCCAATAAACAAGCATCAGTTCGTCTGTTTCTTACGATCTCTCGTCTATTTACCTATAATATCATAACAAGTATTTTATTAGTGTAATTTAAGCATTTTATTCACTACACCTGGAATTGCATTAAATTGTAAGTGAAGTGTCGGTACTGCGAGATGGACGACAACACTGATACCATCGCAGGAAGCGCCTAGATGTACTGCGAGATGGACGACAACACTGATACCATCGCAGGAAGCGCCTAGATGTACTGCGAGATGGACGACAACACTGATACCATCGCAGGAAGCGCCTAGATGTACTGCGAGATGGACGACAACACTGATACCATCGCAGGAAGCGCCTAGATGTACTGCGAGATGGACGACAACACTGATACCATCGCAGGAAGCGCCTAGATGTACTGCGAGATGGACGACAACACTGATACCATCGCAGGAAGCGCCTAGATGTACTGCGAGATGGACGACAACACTGATACCATCGCAGGAAGCGCCTAGATGTACTGCGAGATGGACGACAACACTGATACCATCGCAGGAAGCGCCTAGATGTACTGCGAGATGGACGACAACACTGATACCATCGCAGGAAGCGCCTAGATGTACTGCGAGATGGACGACAACACTGATACCATCGCAGGAAGCGCCTAGATGTACTGCGAGATGGACGACAACACTGATACCATCGCAGGAAGCGCCTAGATGTACTGCGAGATGGACGACAACACTGATACCATCGCAGGAAGCGCCTAGATGTACTGCGAGATGGACGACAACACTGATACCATCGCAGGAAGCGCCTAGATGTACTGCGAGATGGACGACAACACTGATACCATCGCAGGAAGCGCCTAGATGTACTGCGAGATGGACGACAACACTGATACCATCGCAGGAAGCGCCTAGATGAGGCTGACACGGGAGAGCGTGGGGATTGGCACCAGTAAGGAGAGGCGTATGCTCAGCAGTGGGTGAAGTCGGGCTGATGATTATGATGAAAGTGTGCGCACGAGTGTAGTGATGCAATGCAGATGTATGTATATGTCGCAGGTTTATGACGAAATCAGGTTTGTCATCAAAAACCTAGGCTTTTGATCAAGAACCGGAAGAATACAAAATTATTACTTTATATTATCATAAACCTAAGAAAATCCAGTTTTTTTATCAATAACCTGAACTTGTTTAGGTTTATGATAAAATTGAAGCTCTTGACGAGATCGAATGGAAGATTTCGATTGACGGGGATTTACCGCGGGCCCCGCCGCGCTTCACCAGCACTCGCGTGTGCCTCACCCCTCACCCCCTCACTCTCAAATCACTACGCAAAGGGGCAACCCGTGAAATGTATGTAAAATTATTGGATACCTAACAGTTTTCTTTTATTTCAAATTATTTTTAACATTTCTTGATGCAACCTCAATTAGTGGAGAACCAATATGGATTATGTGCTGAATGTCAAATCATATCAAATCAAATCAAATCATTTATTTTTGCCAACATGTGTTGGAGTTCTATACTCCAACACATTTTATAATGTTTTGATAATGTTCTGCATGATCTGCCGTCACTTGGGTATGCAAAATGTACGCATAAATTACAACCAAAATACCATGCTGAATAACAATAAATACTTACTTGTTACAAAATGATTAAATTGGAAAATCTTTTTACCCATATTTTTTTCACTTAGCACACACACACATCATACATTTTTTATTTTTTTTTATTTTAATTGTATGTAAAATTATAACAAATAAATAATTGTTCATTGTCTCTTAATTGTTTTATTTATCTAAAGAAATAGCAACCGACATTGTTTTTATCATAAAACTAATCCAGTCTAGGTTTTTGATAAAAAAACTGGATTATCTCAGGTTTATGATAACATAAAGTAATAATTTTGTCTTCTTCCGGTTCTTGATCAATAGCCTAGGTTTTTGATCAAAGACCTGATTTTGTCATAAACCTGCGACATATAATTACTGAACCTATGACGATGTCTCTCGGCGCAGGCGTAAAGATGTATTTCACTAGCAATTAACTAATTATGACAGGTAAGCCTTTAGTCGGTTTTATCATAAGCGCTCACTACTAATCTTATCAGACCATTAAACTGGCTTTTAACGTTCCATCGACAGTTAATCCCTTTAGTTTAAATTGATTTAGTAGTTTATTATCGATCAATCAATGATATTATATTTCGACAATATTTTACCTCAGCACCTACCTAATTACCTACTGATCGCTTTGTTTGCTAGAATTTAGGTTTGTACATGGTGGTGGGAAATAGGCATTAGTCAACGAACATTCCATACTTTAATATTATGAATACGAAAGTAACTCTGTATGTCTGTCTGTTACCTTTCCACGCCTTAACGGCTGAACGGATTCGATCGGAAACGATGTAATTTGGCACACGGATAGACTGTGACCTGGATTAGGATAAAGGATACTTTCTATCCCGGTAATACGTTGCCGAAGGATAACTTCCGATCCCACACGGGCGAAGCCGCGGTTAAAGGCAATTCGTAAATAAAAAGTTAAGAGGAGGTAAAGCTTATCTTATATTAATACATGTAGGTACAGTAGATACAGTCTTAGGTACAGGTGTGATTCTGTGATCATTTGTTAGTGTTACACTGTTTGTCGCCAATCTGCTCTGCCTGCTCGAGGGTGTCGGGCAGGCTGCTGCCGAGCGTCTCCGGCGTGAGGAAGACCAACGCCCCCGCCAGCAGCGCCAGGGAACCAAACAACACGAACGGCAGCTCTGGGAAGAATTGCGCGCCCTGCAAACAAAACACTATCATTTCTAACCATTTGAAGAACCGCTGGCACCAGAACTCATTTGCACCAACAATCAAATACGTTTAGCCTTAAATTAATTTAAAAAATCGTTCTATTTTAATATGACAGAGACAGAATGATGTTTTAAAAACTCGTAAAATTGCATTTAGTATCTTGCTGGTCAGGACTAGGTTCATTTAGTATCTTGCTGGTCAGGACTAGGTTCATTTAGTATCTTGCTGGTCAGGACTAGGTTCATTTAGTATCTTGCTGGTCAGGACTAGGTTCATTTAGTATCTTGCTGGTCAGGACTAGGTCGTGGTCAGGGACTAGAACCAAACATGCTCTTGTACGGTCACGAGCATTAATATATTACTATGGACAGCTCAGCAATAATATCTGATTTCGTGATTCATCCATTAGTATATGACGGCAAATATATGAGATCATTTGTGGAAGGCACAAGTGGCAGCACAAATATATGACAAAAGCGTAATAAAGGTGAATTTCCTTTACCTTCATTGCGGTGCTGCATACTGCATCCAAGCCTGGATCTAGTTATTCTGGAATTAAAACTCAATCTCTGATTCCAGAACTTATCTATAATTGAAAAGTAAATCTTACAAAAGCTGGAGTGAGCGGCGCCAGCATGGACCCGATGCGTCCGATCATGGAGGAGAAGGCTAACAGGCTGTGTCGGTGCCTGGTAGGGTACAGCTCCGCCGTATACACGTACACCGACGACGCCACCAGGGCGATGCAGAACTTGGCGATTAGGTACACCACTAGCGACGCCACGTACAGACCTGGAAGATGACGTCACAAATTAAGATCAACTTAGCGAGTTGATGTTAATTCTCGCAAAACATTAAAACATACCTGAAGGCATGAAAATATATGCAACCTGACATGCGGCGCACATCCAAAAACCTCCAGTCAATACTGCCTTCCTTCCAATCTTTTCCAACAAGAAATATGCGGTCCAAAAGCCAGGGATCTCGACCGCCGCCACAGCTACAAAGTTCAAGTACTTGTTGCCAGACATGTTCACAGCGTTCAGCGACAGTCCGTAGTAGATGAACGAGGCTGTGATCCACCACACGGGCGAGACTATGCACCGCAGTAATATTCGCTTGTGCCGGAACACTTGCACTACTAGCCAGGGTTCACCGCCGCGTCGCTCTGCCTCAAGCTCAGTGACACGTATCTTCTCCTCCGCAGTGTAACGTAATGCCTCCAGTGATTTATCAGATAATTTTCTGCCGTTGACCTTTGCAACTTTTTTAAGCAAAGCTTCGGACTCTTCAAAGCGTCCCTTACTCATGTACCACCGCACAGACTCGCTGATGATCCAGAAGTAGACAATGGTAAGGAACTGCGGGATGTAGAGCGCGAGCGTCAGTGTCCTCCAGTCAGGCACGCACCAGGCGATCAGCCCCAACGACACCTGACCCACCGCGAAGCAAGTGCTAACAGCTGCTCCAATAGCGACGCGATACTTCGGACCCACCAGCTCCATTACTATGAAAACATTCATAATAATTATGATTTGTTATAACCAAACGAGTATAACCAAACTCAAAATTCAACCGGTAGGAAAATACTCACGTAAAATGTAAACACTAGAATATGTGCCGCTTCCAAAACTAGCCTCCGCAAACTCGGACAGTATGAATCCGAGGTAGGAGCCAGCCCAATAGCGCGTGAGACCGATCCATGCCGTGTTGAACGCATTGAGTACGATCGCGACCCGGCGCCCCCAGCGGTCCGACACGAAGCCGGTGATAGGCAGTGCTGTCAGTGTGCCGAACGTGGTCATCATACCGATCAGCGTCCGCCGCCATTCGTCGCACGCCAGCCCATACTTATATAGACAAAAAAATCGATCACAAATCGTTCTCATCTAATATTTGACACAGTTACAGCATTTCGTCGACTCACGTCATAGACGACAGTGTGTGTGTTCTCGTATACGTAAGAGTCGCAAGGCAGGCGTGTCTCGTGGTCGAAGAGTGTGGCGGGGCAGGTAGTGCTGGTGACCGCCCGCCGCGCCGCGGTTGCGTTGCCGAAGCGCTGGCAGTTGTCGAACGAGCCCTCACTGGCGCCCGCTGGCACCGCGTTCTCCAACCAGTACGGAGAGAACTCCGCCGGCTCACCTTCACACTCCGGGATCAGACATCTATAATAACATGTGTTAGTGAATGATCATAAAATAAATAGAAGATAAACTAAATAGAACATTTTTAATAATAACAAAAGACTAACGGTGACTAGCCAAAAAGAGAGCTTAAGATATAAATAAGACCCAAGGGACCAAGGTTATTATTCAGGACTTAAATTTCATACAAGTTGAAATGTTAAATTCCATATGTTATATGTATTTGATACATAGTTTGGTTACCTGGTGCTGATCCGAGCTGCGCTGAACACGTACTCCACGGTGCTCCATGCCACGAATACGACCAACACTATAGCCAGCAAGAAGGTGCGCAGTTGGTACCTGCCGAACTGACCGATCTCCTCCACTAGGAGTGTGTCCAGTTCCACCTGACTCCTGCCACTCGCCTCAGAGGCCACGTCCTTGTCCAAAGCCGCCATGATGTCCACCAAACAGCAGCACAAGGCTAAGTACTACCGTCTCTAAATATTCTTCCCATAATTTATTTCAAACACATTTATTATCTTTAAAATGTTTATCTAATTCGTTGACTTATGAATTTATGATGTTTGACTTGAATTATCTTTAATGCTCTTGGAACGTTTTACTATAAAGTTTTAGTGAGTTCAAATATATTACAGATGTTAATTTTTAGGGTTCCGTTGCCAAATAGCAAACCGGAACCCGTATAATTTCGTTATGCCCGTCTGTCCGTTCGGAGGTTACTCAGCCATTTTACTCAGAGAAAATTGATATATAACTATTGTAACGTAAACTAAGTTAAGTTGCCAATAAATTATCATCAAGTTCAACGGGGCTTTAATTTTACAACAAGCAACCCTACAGCACTATATTTATAACGATGGAAGAAAGGTGTATTATATAAACTACAAAAAACGGTGTAGGTAGTGAAAATACGAAAAAAAAAATTGGGGGTGGCTCTCCCCATACTACATGTAATCGAGGGCTGAAAAAAACAAAGTTGAGTGTACATACTCGTAAGCGTGTGGAATATTGTTGGATCTCATAATTAATTAAAATATTTGTGATGTTTTAAAGTAACTTTTTTACTTAAATCAATGGATGGAGAAATATGCGTTTTAACGTCGCAAAAAATTTATCACCGCCATGAAATTACAACTCTATGGTAATTAGAGAATTCCGAAAAAAATAAGTTGGTTAAACTTCAAAAAGACTTTCACAAAAATAACTTTGTATTTAACAGTTTATTTTAGAAGATAAAGTAACTACCATTTAAAAAAGAAAGAAAATTTACCATTCCTCCCTCTTAACTCCGAACCTAACGAGCCTAAAATTTTGAAAAAATACTGAAATTAAACCTATAAAAGGTCTTAAAATAATAATTAAGGCAAATCTCTAAATATTGGGCGTACAAACTTATAATTGCAGTTGGAATGTATGGGAGAACATGTTTTTTAACTACAACTTCAAGTTTGTTCTTGGGATCAGTCTCGGCAACCTACTTTAAAAAAATAAATAAAAATATTTTTATATATGTTTTTAATTTATTTTTTTACTTTACTTAAGTATATGGAATATTTTTTGGGGGTAAAATATTCATCGTACGCAACCCTCTCAACGCGAGTTCAACTCGCACTTGGCCGGTTGTTTATAACTTCAAGTGGTCGATGTCTGCTCATGTTTTAAGTTTGAGGCCGAGCTGTTCTGCCTGTTCGAAGGTGTCCGGTAGAACGGTGCCGAGCGTCTCCGGCGTGAGGAAGATCAGCCCGCCTGACAACAGCGACATGACGCCGAACAGGACGAACGGCAGATCAGCAAACCATTGTGCAGCCTGCAAGCACGGAATTGTTTTATGATGGAAGACTTATGTATAAAACTTTTACTTCATTCAAAGTAAGTTAAGTAAGTTATATTAATATTGTGTTGTATGTGTTGTATGGGCCTTGATACCTGAAATATATGGATAAATAAATAAATAAAATCATGTGTCAACCCGCACTGGGCCCGCGTGGTGGATTACGGCCCACTCCCTCTCACTGAGAGGAGGCCTGTGTCCCAGCAGTGGGAACATTATAGGCTGATTATGTTATTTGTGTTTATGTGTCAAGCTACAAAAATGTACGTATACAAAATGGTAATTATTTAATGATCATTTGAACAAATTGGCCTTTAAATATTCAAGAAGCAGATGACCAAACTCTGAGCCCTGTGGTACCCCGCCAAGAGTTACCCAATTAGCTCGCTATTTACCTAGTTGTCTGTTGTTCAAAAGAAGAGCTTGAGATGAAAGTAAAACTAAATTTGCATTAACACATTATCGCTCACGAAAACGTCAATAAAATAAACCTCTAATATTACACAATGCATTGGTTGACCTTACAAACGCAGGAGTGAGAGGAGCAAGCATGGCGCCGATCCTGCCGAACATGGAGGAGATCGCCAGCAGCTTGTGTCGGTTGTTGGTGGGGTACAGCTCCGCCGTGTACGCGTACACTGACGTCATCACCATCGCTATCGCACACTTTCCCACCAGATACGTCGCCAGCGCCACCGCGAACAAGCCTGCACAAATAATGTTGATATGACAGAAAACTCGACAAACTGCAAGTCTGTGAGATATAAACCAAACGCTTATTTGAAATGGGGTAGTATTTAAACGCAAATCAAAAAATATCCTTTTTCTATGCAATAAGACTCCGAATTCCCATCAAAATTACTGATTGCACAGCAAAATATTCAACTCAAAATATCACTAAACACACTACAATTTATTTTCGCGGCGTACAGCGATTTTTCCTAAAGCAAAAGCTTTTTCATCAATGCACAGCTAATAATCTTAATGCACATTATACATGTTAACTCTTTTTCTTTTAAATATAGCTTCTATTTTTATATTATTTACAGCAGTTTTTCTAAATAAAACAGCATTTTATTAGTCACAGTCGTCTTATTATTTATTAATTACCACATAATGAGATCAGCAAAAAAAATATAAAATTAGATACAAAATTGTAATTTATTGAATTATTAAAGCGGGTCTTGCTTTCGCGGGGCGTCCACGCTTCCTTTTTTGCCCAATAGGCACATTTTTAGCTTCTGCAGGTGGCGCCACGTACTTGAGTCGGATCGCAAGTCCGATGATATGCTATGCTTAATAATTAACCTATTCTAACTAGTTCGGTTCCAGATAGCCTACTAAAAATAATCTCTTTTTTTCTATTAGCGCAAGTCGTTTCTGGCGCCCATATTTTGTGTAAAAGTATTTTTTTTCTAAATAATCCTGTCATTTCTGGCACTCGCCGGCCGCTGCCGCGGCACCGCTCGCTTCGCTCGCTCGGCTCGTGCGTAGGGGTCACAGTTTTAACCTTACCTAACAACTTTTTTTAAAAATAATTAACCTAATCTAACTAGTTCGGTTCATTTAGCCGTGGTTTGCCGGTTCTTTGTAACCTTTTTTCAGTTAATTTGTTCTGCTTTTAGAAATAATGCAATGTAAAAGGATTTTTTTTTATAATAATTAATCATTAAATTTGCCGAGCATGGCTTCTTGAAAATTAAGACGAATATGATGAACAGGTTTTGTTGTACATACTTACTGGTTAATATGCGACTGGGATAGTTATTTTGCTATGAAATATGGAAAATTTGCTGTGCAGTCAGTATTTATGCTATGTACAAAAATAAATTTAACTGTATTGCATTATGAGGAAAAAAGTAATGTCATATTGATGTATAATTTCGAATTATCTGCAGTTTGAGTTTTGTTAAACATTTAGTTTATTTGTAGTGAAGTAAGTTATTTGATGTAAAAAAGAATATAAATGATGAGTATGTATTGATAGGCGATTATTTATTTGATATGCAATTTATAATATCCCTTTGAAATGACGTGTAGGCACAACGCGATATAGACACACTGCGTTATATGTATACAGCGAGCAAAGGGTCATAACTACTACCGTTTAAATGCTTATTCATACGAAACATAGTATATATTGCAAAAAGGTAATACTAACCCTGGGGCATAAATATGTATGCTATCTGGCATGCGGCGCATACCCAAAAACCTCCAGCGAGTACTCGTTTTCGGCCAATCCTATCCAACAGGACATATGCGAACCAAAAGCCGGGGATTTCAACAGCCGCCACAGCTATGAAGTTAAAGTATCTATTGCCAGACAAGTTGACAGCGTTGATAGCTAGTCCGTAGTAGATGAACGTGGTGGTGATCCACCAGACTGGCGAGACGAGCACGCGGAGCAGCACCCGCTTGTGGCGCCACACCTGCATGAATAGGTCGGGCTCGTCTCCGCGCAGCGCCGCTCTCTGCGCCTCCAGCGCCAACTGCTCCTGCGCGGTGCGACGTAAGCCTGCCAGCGACGAGTCTGATACTGACCGCCCGTTCACCCTAGCCATCTTTTTAAGTAGAGCTTCGGATTCTTCGAAGCGTCCTTTGCTCATGTACCACCGCACTGACTCGCTGATGAGCCAATAGCTGAAGATTGAGGTGAACTGCGGGATGTAAAGCGCAAGCGTCAGGCTCCTCCAGTCAGGCACGCACCACGCGATCATCCCCAATAGCATCTGTCCCACCGCAAAGGCAGTGTTCATCGTTACTCCAGCAGCCACGCGGTACTTAGGGCCAAGCAACTCCACCACTGTAGCAATATAAACAATCAATCTAAAATACATTAGCTTAAGATACAAATCAAAGAAGTATTATCATAACTATTATCATTTATGTACTCGTATTTCTACGGAACGGGGTATTAATAAGCTCAGTTTTAGTAAAAAGTAAGGCTTTTTATTAGAGCGTTGCGTTGTATCTGTCACTAATATACAGGATGGCAGTGAGAAGAATTCGGAAGGCTTCCCGAAACTCCCTCACGTATTTTCAGCGATTATTTATAGTTTAAGAGTGAAAGTTTTTAATCATTTTTAGAAAATTCGCACTTTCGAGTAAGTATGTGTCAAATTTAAAATATATGTATGTAGGAGACGGTAGTCAATTACAATAATTGTGGGTAGTCAACAGAATTTGTTATGATTTGTTTTCTTATTATTAATGTAAGAGATTTGACTATCAATTATTGTCTAATAAATCGGAACATAATTTATTGAGTACTCGGTGTACGCACTAATTGATTTTGGTAACTTATTTCGATTTATTGTAACTGATGGTTTTGTTCAAAACAATTGATGACATGTTACTTTGATTTTAAAATGATTTACTTTGTGAAATCACTATTGTTTATTTACGACAATTATTATTGTATTATTTGATTACTTATAATGAAAGTCATATTAGATTAAGCACATGTTTTGTATCAAGTAAATACGATGACGTATTTCCGTACGCCATTGGACAGAGTTGTTGTGGGGCGAGTGCGTGGTGGGGACAAACCCTTTATAACTGAGCGCACTCGTTTGTGCTGGCAGTCGGCCCCGACCCTTGCTCGAGCCAACCCGCGCCGCTGAGCCAGTAGTTCTAATTTCGTCCTCAAATAATACCGATCCAGCCCGTCCCTTGCTGCCTTCTCCCAGCGACGCCCTAAGCCGAGGTCCGAACCCCACAGAGGGTGCCCTTAGCGTGTAGTCGCTTAGTTTTTAAGTTTTTTAAGCCCTGGCTGGAGGCCTTAATTTTGAGGCATCCACAGGCAAGCCCGGTTAAGCAGACGACAACCTCATAGGTTGAACTACGAGATGCCATTCCCTAAAACTAAAAAACTTGTGCTGGCAGTTGAGTTCAGTTCAATCAGTTCAGTCAAGTCAATCAGTTCAGTTCAGTCAATCAGTGAGTCACTCGGTCTTCGGACTCGACTCCTGACACAGCACTAGCTCCCTACAAACCTGTCGGTTTACTAAAATTCATTTGGGTGCTAAATGAATAGTAATCGATCCTACGATTTGTTCGCAATTACTTTGTTACTGTAAATAATTATTTTACTGTGTATCTAGTTGTGTCGTGTATCTATCTGTTATGGGCCAAGTGATTAATGCGGGCAGTATTCATAATGCCCGGGCAGTATGAAAAATGCCCAGCCATATCGGGCCAAGTGATTCATTACAATCTAAACTCACCTATTTATCACATTGCCCGGACATTATGAATATGGCTACATGATGATCGGGCAATGTGATTAATAGGTACATTTTTACGTGGTGCGCTGCGCTGCGGGGCCGGAAACAAACACGTGACGCGCGCTAACCAATCAGAGACCGAAACGGGGCAGCGCGTGACCTTGCAATAGCCGCACGATGCCACTTCGGCTCATTGTTTTGATTTAGATTCGCATTTAAAATGAATACTTTATTTTAAACTTCATAATCATAATGTGATTTAATTAATTTTTTATGCTTATTTGATTTTATTAAGTTTCAAGCACTTAGTGAAAACTACTGAGTTTTAAATCTGTTAGGTACTAAATTACACATAGGTAGTTCTTATTTTTTTGTTTTCAACGTTATTTTTTGTTTATTAAGTCCAAAGATTGAGAGCTTTTATTGGATAAATAAAATAACTATTACCTATGAGACTGATTACTAAGACTCTTTTAACTTTAGAGTAAATTTTAAGTTGAATAATCGGAGATGTGATTTCCATTTACTTCCATTTAGATTGTTAGTTTTGAGAAGTATTATATTCTCATTCTTCGCTGCAGCTTGGAAGCGCGCTTACTCGTAATATCTACCTACATGTGAGTGAAAGCGAGTGCGAAATACTTCCAAACTGCATTGAAACTACTATAGACTATAGTTTCTAAATGTAGCACTTCGTAAATTGATCGAAGTAAAACCGAAGTCTGATTATTTAAATTTTAAAAACAAATACTCAAACTCAAACTCAAAGCATTTATTTCAATTAAACCATTTACAGGCACTTTTGAATTGTCAAGAAGTCGGTCAGTCAAAAATAAAATGAAGCTAGTTGCCCATTCCAAAGCGTAGGTACCTATGGAGAAGAACGGGCAAGAAACTCCATGGACACTCTTTTAAATTATATTTTTACAAAAATATTAGTTACATCATTAATGTTGAATTTATAATAATATGTGAGAACGATGTAAAAAAAGACGTATGCGTTAAAAGCGTCCAGAGTACAGCAAATATTAAATAATAAAAAAAAACAACAATCCAAAAATAAAATAATTAAAAATAAAAATAAGCCGAGGCAGCCGAGTGATGACCAGCCCCAACTGACGGCGCCCGTTCACGAACATGACGCATAGATCAGCACCATTCAGCTCAACCATTTTGAAGGGAGCTAAATGATCCAACACACACGCCACCGTCAGCGAGACATTTGTGTGAGCATGACATACTATCAGCTGCCAGGGCACATTCAAGTCAATGAAAGACATATTACCCGGTAAATGGTAGCTCTACAGTACATAGAACTCACATCTGTGCTATGCAATTGTACAATACAAAGGAAATTGAGTTTATACAATGCAAAGATAGTCTTACAATCTTCAGCAGCTCCAACAGTATTTTCAAGTGTTAATCGATTAGTTGTGGTTGTGGAGCAGGACCAGCAATGAGCCAGGCATTTTTATCAGCGATGTAATCCCCTAACTTATAATATGCCTGTCTGCATAGTGTGCGTTTTATACAAGACTTGAATTTTGTTTCCTTCAGTTGAAGAATGTGGGGAGGTATCTTATTATAACATTTTAAACAGTACCCCATAAAAGATAAGTCTACTTTAGCCAGTCTGAAACCTGGTTGAACCAATAGGTCCCTATTTCTAGTACTATAATTATGTCTTTCTCCTCTTTTACTAAAAAGATGTAAATTTTTCCTTACATACATGATGTTTTCGTAGATATATTGACAAGGTACAGTCATGATGTTAATTTCCTTAAACAGTTCCCTTAGAGAATCGCGCCCGCGGAGATTATATATGGCTCTGATGGCTCTTTTCTGCAGAATAAAAATAGAATCTATGTCTGCAGCCCGTCCCCAAAGTAAAATACCGTATGACATGATACTATGAAAATAACTAAAATAGACTAGTCTCGCAGTATCTACATCAGTTAATTGACGGATTTTTCTGACAGCATAAGCTGCTGAACTTAGACGTCCTGCAAGAGATGTTAAATGAGGACCCCATTGTAGCCTTGAATCGAGCGTGATCCCCAGGAAAACAGTTTTATCGACGAATTCTAGTTTCTCTTGATTCAATATTATCTCACAATTACTACCCTTGACATTTGGTAAAGAAAATCTTATGCACTTAGTTTTTTTTCCATTTAATACTAAATTATTAGCAGTGCACCAATTTTGGACCTGCAGTAGGGCGTTATTTACGTCGTCAAAATTTGTAGCTACTAAACTATAAAACATGTTTTTATTATTACTCTACCCGATAATTGATTTCATTACTTGTAATGCTCGGTCTATCTAACTAAGTATTCATTTGAAAGTATTAAACATGCTTTACATCACTCTGCCCAATAGGCACTGGGCATTATTCATAATGCCCGGGCAATGTGATAAATTGATTGGTTATAATCACATTGCCCGCTCTTATTGGGCATTATTCATATTGCCCGGGCATTATGAATACTGCCCGATTAATCACTTGGCCCATAACATATCTACAGTGTGTGATTTGCTACTGTGATTAAATTGTTCGTGAAATTATAATCTGATTTGAACTGCAAACCGTTTTTCTATTGCGCAATAACCAACACTACCCACAGTACTTCAAATATGCCTGATAATAACGAGACACAAAACCTACCTGATCCGATATATATAATAAGTTCTTAATCTAACTCTAAACATCGCCCAAGATGACTGAAACTTTAACAATTTACTAATAATAATGTCTATTAATAAGGTATTTCAAAATATTTTACTCACTCAATATATAAACACTAGAGAACATGCCGGATCCGAAAGTGGCTTCAATAAACTCTAAGGCCGCGAAACTGCTGTAATCTCCAATCCAGTACCGATTGAGGCCGATCCACGCCGAGTTGACCGCGTTGAAAGTGATCGTGATTCGGCGCCCAAACCGGTCCGACATGTAGCTGGTGATCGGCAGCGCCGTCAGCGTGCCGGCCTTGCGCATCATGCCTATCAGTGTCCGCCGCCACTCCTGGCACTCCAGTCCGAACTTACATGCAGACAAAAGATTGCATAAATGATGTCTTCAAACAAAATATCCTCGAATTTCTAAAAGGAAGTGAGCGTTTCGTGGACTCACATCGTAGACGACGGAGAGTGTGTTCTCGTGCACGTAAGTGTCGCAGGGCAGGCGCTTGCTGCGGTCGAAGAGCGAGGGCGGGCAGGTACCGGCCCCGGCCGGCGTCGTGACCGCGCGCCCGTAGCGCTGGCAGTAGTCGAACGAGCCGGAGGGACCCGGCGGGATCGCGTTCATCACCCAGGCGGGGGCGAACACGGTCGGTTCACTCTCACACTCCGGAATCAGACATCTGGAATGAACATCCTAATTTATGTGGAGGACCTACGAGGATAGGCGATATTTCAATATTGTCTGACGTTTACCTGGTAGGTATTAGTGCTGTTGTGAATACGTAATTTACGCTCGCAAAGGCGGTGAAGATCACTAATATGATGCCTACTATTATAGATTGCAACTGGTACCGCCCGAAATCGCCAATCTCGTTAACGAGAACAGTATCCAGTTCTACTTTGGGCAATAGTTCAGGTACCTTGGGGGGGCCCGTTTCAACTGTAATCGGTATCTTGGAAGGGCCTTCTTCAACTGTTTCGGTTAACTTAGAGCCTGTTTCTTCAAGTATGGGCTCTCTTTTCGGCTTTGACATGCTGATCCCCGCGCCACGGCGCGCTTATAACAGCCGCGTGCGCCTCAAGCAATGACGACAATATCGTACCGTTATTTTATGAATTGTATTATAAACTGCTTCATATAATTTGTGCCGGCGGACCGACTCATAAAATATAGGTACTATTATCTCCCATCCCGGTTATCTAGTGTATAATCTATGATCCCGGTCATGTACACGTGGTCATGTAGGGCATTAACAGAGTACAGTCAGAGACAGAGGGTATAAAGTTCCAGGGACAAAGTGTTCGTCGTGCAGGTAGATTTTGAAACCTCGATGCTGTTTCCGTATTAGTCCTTAACTTTTTATCACATACTTTTGTCACAAAATTTTCCACAACCTTAAAAATAAGTCCAGTCTATAAGATTCAAAGACATTTATCCAAATATTTATTTACGAATAAGATAAACTGTAATTCCGTCTACACGTCTATGACATATTCTGTCAAATTTTGACGCAATATTTTATTAGTTTTTCCACCGACAAATATTTTAACACAAAGGTTTTAGCACTAAACCAATTAAAATCCTTCCATAAAGCTCCATTTACACGGTGCAAGTTTATTACCTACTCACGATCACTATGCACTGTAACAGAGAACGTGGACGAAATCAACTGCTTAACACCTGGGCATTTTCTAAGTGTCCCATCGCTCATGACAATTCCAGAACCGGACATTGACAAAACTTACCTCTTAAGCAAAAGATAGCAAATTGTGCAGAAGCTTAGTAAGGATTTCTGGAAGAAATCGTCGCAAGAATACCTGCAACAACTACAAGCAAGATTAAAATGGAAACGACAGAATACCGAACCACGAGAAAATGATATTGTGTGCATCAAATATGAGAAGTTACCTGCAGGGAAATGGACACATGGAAGAGAGTAAGAGTGACAACAACCCAACATGCTACTTACCTCATCATGGAGTCCTTAAACAGGACCCAGTGACAACGAAACTCAGAGTGATTTTCAACGCCTCGCAGAAGACTGACACTGGTTACAGCTTGAACGACTTGATGGAGTGTGGTCCTAAGCTTCATCAAGACCTATTGACACTACTACTGGGATGGCGGCTATAGATACAAGTATGTGTTTACAGGAGACTGTGAGAAGATGTATCGTATGATTCAGAATATGAAGAAGATCAACATTTGCAGAAGATAATGTAGAGAGAACCAAACCAAGGTCCATTAAAGGAGTACCAGTTATGTACAGTGAGTTATGGTACTAAGGCGGCACCATTTCTAGCACTTCGAAACTAAAGCAGCTAGCGAATGATGTCGCTGAGAAATATCCAGCTATCCAGATAATATAATAGCAGCAGATGTTATTACAAACAAGATGTACTCGTATGTTGATGACGTACTAAGCGGCAGAAATTCCATCGAGCGAGCCCAAGAAATCCAAAAACAACTCAACATGCTGAGAGGAACTGGTCTAACGTTACGGAAGTGGTCAAGCAACGACCCGACCTTGATCGAAAGCTTATCATCATCAGACCTTAATCAGACTACCATGCACTTTAGAAACGACGGAACTACAAAAGCCCTGGGTGTACAGTGGAATCCTACAACTGACACATTTACGTTCACAAACAAAATAAAATCCGGTTCCTTCGAGCCGGATTTCCGGTCCTTCGACCAAAAAAATAATGTTGGGTGGTTTAACCAAACATTAAAGTCTGTCAATGCAAATGCAAAATATAAATATGCAGAAAATGTCAAGAAAATGAATGGAATGCTCAACGCGTATAAATCTAAATAAAAATGCAAGTTGTCCGACTCAAACCATGTCTACGAGGGTGGTCTGAAAAGTTTCCGACCTCAACGTCATTCAGCACTCGTCAATAAAAGCTAGTGTTATAGTTGCTTTAGTTATTATTCTGAGGTTATAGTTGTGCATCTTTTGACAGTTACTCACCAAAGTTTCAGCCATTTTGGACCCGCGGTTTTTAGTTGACAGTCGTTTGAGTGAGTCGATGTGAGTGTTTTTGTGAAAATGGAAAAAATTGAGTATCGAGCTGTCATTATTTTTGTTTTTGAAAGGCAATACGCCTACGCAAATCAAAGATGAGTTGGACTCTGTGTATGGGGACTCTCCACCATCATTTACCACAATGAAATTTTGGGCAGCTGAATAAAAACGTGGCCGTAAGAGCTTAGGAGACGATGAACGTTCGGGACGTCCAAAAACTGCAACTACTGACGATAACGTAAGTAACTAAAGTTCACCAAATGGTGCTAGACAACCGCCGAATTAAAGTGAGAGAGATAGCAGAGGTTATGAATATGTCCAAAGAACGTGTTTGTCACATATTAAATCAAGATTTAGGCATGAGAAAGCTCGCGCGTTTGCTGCCGCATTTGCTCACGGTAGACCAAAAACGTGTTCGAATGAACATTTCCAACGCTCTGTTGGCGCAGTTTAGGCGCAATAAATCCGAGTTTTGGAGAAGTGTGTAGAGTTACAAGAAGACTATGTTGAAAAATAAAAATTAAGAAAAAATGTCTTGTATCATTGTTAGGTCGGAAAGTCTCATGTACAGACAGATGTATATTTATATACATCATATACAAGAATTGCATGTGCGATTTATATTGTATGTGCTGTTTACCCCAATACCAGTTTTGAACGGTTGTCCCGTGTTGGACAAAAATTGCACGTGTTGTTAAGACGGTGCCAGTCAATGTTGCTTATATTTTATGGTATGCCATAGGTAATAAACTGGCACCGTGTAAATGGCTTTATGATAGGCCGTCTCTCTGTCCGTACATTATTGCGCCTATAACTCGATCTAAGCTTCCTTACGGTCAGCACACACAGAGAAGTAACCGCTAGTTGTTGTACATTAAATAAAAAACTGACGCATTATAAAAAAAAACAATTTATTAACAAGATGTCTTACGAACTATAGTGAGTAGGTATGTACAAGTTATCGAGATCACGTAGGTTTGGTCTTGCCGAGCTGCTCAGCATCCTCGAAGGTATCGGGCAGCTTGGTGCCCAGCGTCTCCGGAGTGGTGAAGATCAGCAGTCCCGATAAACACGCGAAGCTGCCGAACAGCACCGATGGGAATGGCTCCCATACTTCCTGAGCCTGGGAACATAATTATGGTGATCGTCAGTAAGTCACGGTCCGCAAATAGTGAGCCATTATTATGGGTATTCTTTACTGTTGGATATAATATGTAGTTTATAGCAACATCCATCCCGTTATATAACCAGCCAGCGAACTACAAGTCGCGGATGACGCCGACCTAAAGTTACAAAATCCTGCATCGCGCAAGCACGGTTTTCCGTCCAGCAACAACCATAGGCCGGAGGATTCTAGTTTTTTTTTTCTATTACATGACAATTTATCCATAGTTAATATAAATGGCCACTGTTGCATTTCCAGGGAGCACAGCAGTGTAAAGGCACTAGCTTTTAGTAACAACGAGGCCGTTGCAGCCAACTATAAGCTAGTTGGCAAAGTACTACACATTTATACACTTAAGCATTTAAATATTTGTTATGACTCATTTTTACTTGGCTACTTTACAGCTCAGTTTGTACTGCGGAACTTGTTAATAAACATACAATAAACAACTTGCCTTTAAGTCAATTACCAATGAATTAATCGCCAATTTAAATGCAAGTAGTTAAACGTTAGCGATCGAAGTTATTTGCCTAGCTGTTTGATTGAATGGCTGGATATCATTCAGGCCGCTAGTTGAACGGCGTCGTTTAGTTAAAAGGCTAGGCAGTTAACTGAATGGCTAATTAAACCTGTTGGCGGAGACATGGATACTAATCCATACTATATGTATAATATTATAAATGCCAAAGTAACTCTGTCTGTATGTGACCTCCACGCGGGTGGATATACTTACGAGCGCGGGCGTGAGCGGCGCCGTGATGGAGCCGAGACGGCCTACCATGGACGAGAACGCGAACAGGTTGTGTCGGTACTGGGTGGGGTATAGCTCGGCCGTATACACGTACACTGACGTCATCACGACGGCGATGCAGTACTTGCCGAACAGGTACAGGAACAGCCGCACGCCATCGTTACCTGAAACATGAACATTTCTTACTGAGTAAGAACAGTTATAGCGTAACTGGGTAATAGAATAAAATATTCTTTATTATGTATACCATAAATTATTACAGATAGGAGTGTAGAAATTTAACAAGGAATGGCACAACGGGCGGTGTTGTCGGTGGCACAACTAGACTATGTACGGGGATAAGTGAAAATTATTAAAATAATTACCGTCGGGCATGAAAGCGAATGCGAACTGGCAGGCAGCGCACAGCCAGTACGCGCAGATGAGCACCGGCTTGCGGCCGACGCGGTCCAGCAGCAGGATGGCGGTCCAGTAGCCCGGGATCTCGATGGCAGCCACCGCCACGTAGTTCAGGTACCCATTGCCGGTCATGTTCACCGAGTTGATGTTCATGCCGTAGTACACCAGCGTGTTCGTGATCCACCAGATGGGTGACACCAGGCAACGAGACAGGATCACGCGAGATCTGAACACGAGCACAGCTAGCCAGGGCTCTTTCGGCTTCACAGTGTTCTTCTCTGCTTCAGCTGTAGCTCGTAAAGCTTCCAAACTCTTTTCCGAGAGCACCGAGTTATTAGCTTTGGCGACTTTCTTTAGAATCTGTTCTGACTCTTCGTAGCGGCCCTTACTCATGAGCCAGCGTACGGATTCTGAGAGGATCCAGAAGTAGCTGACGACGAGGATCTGCGGCGCGTACAGGACCTGGGTGAGGGGGCGCCAGGCGGGCACGCCCCACGCGATGAGCCCGAGGATCACCTGCCCCAGAGCGAACAGGGTGGAGATGGTGGCTCCCGCAATCACACGGTACTTGGGACCTACCAGCTCAGTTACTGCAATTAAACATGAAACAGTTCCTGGTGAACTTTTGAAATCCATAGATAATTATATTCTATCCCCCTTACTAATAAACGTTGTATAGCGTCTGTATAGTTACACAACGCTTTGTCTTCTTTTTTCCAATGTCAAATTACTGACGACTGAAAGAGAGAAATCGGTGTGTGACTATTCATCTGATATTATACGTTTAGGTATATTATTATGTGGTGGGTTAGATTCTTGTATATGTAGATTAGCTTTCCTACTGTTTACTTTGGGACACTGGAGCTTGTTCATTCCATTCATCAATCACGAAAACAGAACTAACATATTTTACCAACGCAATTGGCAAGAGTCAGCCTATAAAATAATATTACGAGTATATTTAGTTTATATTTATTTCTGTGTGATTTGGTATTTGTATGTTTATTGAAGCGTAGCTCGTAGCGAGCATAACTACCTTGGCAGGAACTTTGTAGGTGAGTATCTCTCTTTTTCCAAGCCATCGACGCACGACTGAACCCGAAGTTTTGTAAACACCTTTATTTTATGTACCTACTTTCTAAGCAAATAAACGATTATGAGTGAAAGAAAAAAATATACTCGTATACTAGCTTCTAGCTAGCGGCTTCACCCGCGTTGATTTCCGTCTTTCCCAGAAAATCTTTACACTGCGTCCCGCGATCACACACGTCCGTAAAAGCTAAACTATTCATCCCATATTCATTCCAAATGATTTGGTGTAAAATGCAATTAACCCTGACGATAAGCAAATTTATTTTGATACGGATTTAAAACTACCTAATTTATTAAATTAACCTAGAAATATAAAAAAGAAAGTATACAACTATTATTTTTTATCAATTTGTGAATTAACCTGAACATTTATTTATATGTCATCGCGGACTTCTATTTATAGGCCTTTTTTTGTAACTTTTCTATAGAAAATATTTTATTTTTGATCCTGAATTAATGGATAATATCTATTTTTATTTCAGACTATCCGAAAAGCTTCGGCTGATGTACTGAGATGATTTAGCAAACAAACTTATGTTACTTATATTAACAGTCTTCTTCCTCCCAATTTCTGTGTTCGCGAGCCCATTGTAAACGGGCTCTACGATTGTGGGGTGCTATAGGTGGTACTCTCAGCGGCCTTTGGGAACGCAGACCCACTTCATGTAAACGATTTCAGATGGTTTGGTCGGTTATCATCAAGCCTGAAGAGCTGTGGAGCCTCGTAGCCTACATCATGGCGGTCATGGTACGATACCGGTCGTGTCTGCGAGTGGTGATGCGAGATCGTCCTCCATGTCGCTGGCCACGCTGCCCATGATACGATAGCGTGTCCAGAGGCGGCTTTAACGCTTTGTGTGGTGCCAAGGGCGACAGCCACAGTACGTTGCCTGGAACCAGCTTGCGACGTTCCGACGGCTCTCATCATCTCTTCTCGTGGCAAATGATGTCGTGGCTCCATATCGATGCAATTTTTTTCAGTTCCGATGCAGAAATTGTAATGGTTTTGTAAAAACGCTATTACACACTTTTATAGGAATCCTGATTGACAGTTGCTTTTCTATTTTTAATCAAAATTTAAAGAAAATTCTTTATTCAAATATTGAAATTAACTAAAAAGAATTAATAATGATCCAAAAAAGTTAAAATAATAATCCTCAATTGCGGCGATACTCTAAAACGTACTTGATCCACTTTTGATGTGTGTACAAAATTGGAGAAAAGTTAACAATAATATTGTTATAATGTAATATTAATTAAATTCTATTATTTACCTATTTGAAAATGTTATTCTAGTTACCTACAAAGTAAAGTAGTTTTAATGTTTATCTGTTTACCTTAATTATAGGCAAATAAATTATTTTTAACCGACTTCTAAAAAAGGAGGAGGTTCTCAATTCGAATGTTTGTATTTTTTTTTTTTTTTTTTTTTTTTTTTAGGTTTGTTCGCGCATAACTCCGTCGCTTGCCAACCGATTTGAAAATTTCTTTTTTTGTTGGAAAGGGTATACTTCCCAAATGGTCCCATAGTCAACAAGTCGGGATCTGATGATGGGATCTTAGAGAAATCGAGGGCAACCCTCAAATTTTATAGGCTCACTTATTGTTTTTCGCATATTTTATTAAGTATCTTGTGTATTTGCGTATGGTTGTCACCATCTCAGGTAGCTGAGCTGATGATGGAAGGTACAACTTCTTAACAGTAAGAAGTTACTCGAACAGGCAAGGGTCCCGTTTTAGTAAATTATTTTGATGTTTGGTATGGATAGGGCATTTGCCACATTTGGTCTCATGATCATCATGTCATGACCTGATGCTGCATCAGGATAGTCTGCAGAGTGCCTAACTCCTCGACAACTAACAGCAGATATATCGTGTTTAGGCTCATTGAAAAGGGCTCGATGTGTGGATAAATGTACTGTTAATGAGGAACACGAGAGAGACTTGATGCTGAAGCCAGGAGCATCAGAAAAAGTACAAACCTTGAAATTACAGCACCATAGTCGTGTTTGGGCTCATTTTAAACAGGACTAAATTATAAGTTCAATGCAATGTTGACATAAGTCTGGCCTGATGCTGCAGCCAGGATTATCAGCATCTAGTCTAATTAATGAATAAGGTATGCTTCAGAGGTGGTCCCATACAAATTTTATGAACTTTGCTTGGGTAGTTTTGGAATTAGATTCAACAATACGTTTGTTTTCCACTTAGTTTATATTGATGATGTTTATCTTCCTGTCACTAATATTCACATAGCAATTAGTGTTATATGAATTTGTATTATGGGGTAGGTACAACTAAAAAGCGAAAAATAAAAACTTTTTTACAAAAAAAAACAACCGACTTCCAAAAAAAACACTACAAAGTGAAAAATAACTTTAATTTCGGAAGTCGGTGTCAAAAAAACGAAAATGTGGAACCAACGACACCGACTTCCAAAATTAAAGTTATTTTTCACTTTGTAGTGTTTTTTTTGGAAGTCGGTTGTTTTTTTTTGTAAAAAAGTTTTTACTTCTATTATCTTGCTTAATCAGGTTCAGGTCACTTCTTGGCCCAAGAAATCCTCACCTAAAATATAGCAAGAAGAGTAAGCCCCTGCGCCGACCGAGGACTCCAGCACCTCGAGAGCCATGAACCACTCGTAGGAGTTGACGAAGGAGCGCACGAGGCCGATCCAGCCCGTGTTGAAGGCGTTGATGGTGAGCGCGACGCGGCGGCCCCAGCGGTCGGAGATGTAGCCGGTGATGGGCAGCACCAGCAGCGTGCCGATGGTGCGGATGGAGCCGATCTGCGAGCGCCGCCACTCGTCGCACGCCATGTCGAACTGTTCACCATATAGCATGACAAAATCAAAGTCAAATCTTTTACCTACCTATGTCAGTTAAGTTAGGCACATAAAAGGCATTTTTGAACGTCAAAATTTACAGGAAAATAGGTAGCCCTAAAAGGTAGTTTTGTATGGAGAAGAATGGGCGAGAAACTTCATAGTTGATATTTTCAAATGTTTTACAATATTTCGTAAACATTCATATATTTGTGAAGACGATTAATTATAATAAAATTACTATTGAACAACCGTACTTCCCCAAAAGGATACGCCTATAGTACAACCACATTTCGCCATAATATTACGCATCCCTCAAGCCAGGCCTCACTAAACTACAACGAGCTATTCTTTTTCTATAATGTCGGAACGAGCTATAAGAAAAGCTAATGCAGCATGCCGTGCTAAAATAATAAACCAGTGAGCAAAGTCACGGTAATTAGTGTAGGTATATGTTACTGCTAATGTGCGTAAATCAGTTAGAGTGCAGATTAACTAACTGGTTGAGTTCATTAAAATGGAAAACATTTTGCCTAGGCCAAACCAGTTCTCCCTACATGGTTTGCATGGTTGCGGTCGGTCGATAGGCGACGGAGGATGCAAGAGCGAGCGAAGGGCACCCAGAGGTTAGGTTTGGTTAGGTTACTTTAAACCCTTTACACAGAAATAGGAGCCCCTCGAAGCGGGGCTCTGTCGACATAGGATGCAAGAGCGACCGAATGAGAACTGCTTTGGAAATAACGAGCATAATGTATACTAATACTAATACAGAGAGTGCCTGTGTTGAAATACATTTTGCTCTTTAGTGTAACGAGCACAAAGCGGTCCAGCACAGATTATGGATGTCTGTGGTAATATACAATCTGGCATTACACGGCCGGGTATATTTAGTAGTACGTAATCACGCAACGCTAGGTCCTAATTATACCCGATTAAGATGTAAAGACGCTGTCAGTATGCCAAGATAGCTTCTGATTGGAGAATGTCACAATGGCATGCAAGCTACTCGCATACTTTTGTGCAAGTTACAAGCATGTGTATCACGGGTTTTACAGAGTGCGTAATCCAAGGCCATAAGATTCATTAGCATACGCTAAGTATATCCTACGAGAAAACATCGATAGCAGCTTTGAAATAATAAATAATGAGTGATTATTTCAATGATTAGAAGCTTTGACGGACGGATTACGATAACTCGCTCAGTTCCTCGTCGTCAGGGGGACCTGATAGCGACGAGGAATTGAGCGATAGTGATATCAGCAGGTATTATTTAAATAATAAATTACGAACATCGGCATTCCCTAACAAAGCTTTTTACAACTTCATTGATGCCATAAAATTTTTGAATATGGGTTAGGTACAGTCAGCAAAAAAAGTCCACCAACCAACACCAACCGACGATTATCCCTGTATGCACTATGCAAGTGCACATAATGATAACCCCCGGTTGGTGTAGGACTATTGCAGGATATGGAAAAAATAAAAAGTTGTACTAAGTATGAGTTTGGGTGGTTAAAGTGGATTGGTTACCATGAACCATGGAAGAACTATGACCCCTGCCTGATCAATGTTTTATATTATAATATACCTCTATATAAATCCTTCCTTACATACACACATCAAAAGTGTCTAGGGATCAACATATATTTTTGCAATAACTTTTCTCCTGATTGATATTAATTAAAATTTTCTTTAAGGATTCATCAAATAAAGTGTTTTCGTTTGTCACAGTAACGATAAACCAAGTCACCTTTGCATTAATAAAGAAATTTGCCATTTTCCTAATAAAGGGATTTTTGACATTTGAACCACTAACACAAAAGTTCGAAAAAAAGACTGAAATAACAGTTTTCTTTAAAATTTTATTGGGTAACTTAAACAATTAATAATCCGTGTTTCTACCGCGAACACTAACAACACAAGAACATCGGTTTGGCATACTCAAAATGAGTTCATCCAAATCACGCTGTGGAATGGCAGCCCATGTTCGTTGCAACAACAAAAAAAGGTCTTCTTGCGACTGGATACCCTCCATATTCGGCAGAGCTCTTCTCTGTAGCATATCCCATGCATGCTCAATCGGGTTCAAGTCTGGCGACTGAGCAGGCCAGGGCAGGACATTGATGTTAGCTGCGGCGAGAGTCTGTCTTACAACTCTTGCGGTGTGCGGTCGTGCATTATCATGCATTAACTGAAATAAGGGACCGATTTGCACTTGTAGAGGAACGATGACGTCTGAAACAATCGTCTCAGCATAAATTTGAGCGTTGAGGTTGCCTCTGATCCAAATCAACTCAGTTCTTCCGCCGATCCAAATACCCGCCCATACCATGATGGTTCCACCACTATAAGGATGGACTTCCTGGCAAGATTTTAATCGCTGTTGGCGTCCAGGGGTTCTCCAGTGTCGTATACGTCTTGTATCCGGTCTCATACCAAAACGAGACTCATCAGAAAAGCACACGAAACGCCATTGTTCTTCTGCCCAATTTCTGTGTTCAAGAGCCCATTGATATCGAATCCTACGATTGTGCATTGCTATAGGTGGTACCCGTAGCGGTCTTCGGGAATGAAGGTTCACTTCATGCAAGCGGTTTCTGACTGTTTGGTCGCTAATTAAGTTCCCTGAAGAGTGATGAAGCCTCACGGCTAACATCATGGCGGTTATTGTTGGAGCTCTTCGAGTTAAGATTTGAATGTATCGGTCTTGTCTCCGTGTGGTGCAGCGATACCGTCCTCCATGGCGCTCAGCCACGGTACCAGTGCTTCGGTAACGTGTCCAAAGTCGACTGATAACACTCTGACTTGTATTCAGAGCTAAAGCCACAGTACGTTGCCGGGAACCAGCTTCTATCATTCCCACGGCTCTGAGCATTTCTTCCCTGCTTAAATGACGTCGCCGCTCCATAATAACGTTGGTTTTAATCAGTAGTAGGGAAACAGTAGCACTAATAATGTCTTCAATGCGTTGTATGTTTTTATAGGGAAAATATTGACAGCTGATTTTCATCTTTTACTCGAATTTGATTCACAGTTCCTGATTCAAATTATGAAATGCACCAAAAAGGATCCATATAAATTTATAAAATCATAAATTTATTACAAAGCCACATCTCAATCTCAAGAAATCCGCATAAAAATGCTTGATCCCTAGACACTTTTGATGTGTGTACTTAGTATAAAACAAAGTCGCCGAAATGTCTTTACGCGCATAACTTCTGAATGACTGCACTAGATAATTCTTTTTGACGCGAATACATCTTTAAAATTGCTTCCATAGTGGGAGGCAAAAATTGCACCCGTGTGAAGCTGGGGCGGGCCGCCATTATAATATTATACTTATATCTCTCAATGTTCTACGTAAGTACGTAGCGAACCCAATAAGAACATGTAGGAAGGATGCTACTTACGTCTGATGCCTGCCTAGATAGATATAACGGGTTGGCAGACTCACTTCATTATTTGATCATCATTATAGATATTTGATTTATCTGTTCGTTACAAAATGTTTAAAAAAGACTAAATAAATAATATTAAGTTTATTTATTTCTCTCACAATATTTTTGTGGCACTTTACAGTTTTTAAACTATATAAATTCACATTGTGAGAGCTGGTGCCTGAAGTAGGTTTTAGAAAAAACCTGTATTACAGGTCACCAGCTTAAAAAAGCTGTCAACGAGTTTAAAAAAGACCGTTCAATGAGGAGAGGTTTTCTTCACATTGATCTTCATTAGCACTTTCTTTTACCTCAGCGTGCATCACACTAATCATATTAGAAAGTTTGTGAGTGTGTGTGTGTGTTTATGTGATTGTTATTCCTTCACGCTCAAACGGCTGAACCAATTTTGATAACATTTTGTATGGAGGTAGCTGACACCCTAGATTAACATACTTTTTATCCCGATATTCCCATGGAATCGACATTTACGCGGGTGAAACCGCAGGGCGCAGCTAGTTGGCTATTATTTTAAAGTTACTAGGCGGCACTAAGCGGCACGCGCGGCATGGCACGGGAAAGCAATACTTAGCCTGTTTAGGGATACCGAAGCCTTCCGCGGTAAGACGCAGTTCACGCAGCATCCTGCGGATGTTCAAGTGCTTTTGTGACGATATCAACGTAATGTGAGTACTAATGGTATGAAAATAAGATTCAAAATGATTTCCGCTTTCGAAAACCATTTGCCATGCCATGGCATTTGAGTGACGCCGCGCCGCGCCGTGAAGCCGATATTAGAGAAGAGGAAGCCATTCCCTCATCGTGTGACTTTATCATAGATATAAGAAAGAAGATGTTGCTGTAGCCTTTTTTATATATATATTTCCATGGATATTATACACTTACGTCATAAACCACGCTGAGTTGATTCTCGTACACATAGCTGTCGCAGGTCTGTGTCCTGGAGGGGTCGAACAGCGAGGCGGGGCAGGTGCCCTCGGCCACCACCGCCGGAGTACTGACGTTGACGAAGCGCTCACATGCTTCGAAGGAGCTGCCGCTGGCCGGGATGGCGTTCAGCACCCAGGACGGATGGAACTCCGGGTTGGGGCCGTCGCATTCAGGGACCAGGCATCTGGAAATTACATCATACCAGCCTATTTTAATGTCGGCACGAGTATTAATCACCACGTTTGCTCAAGATGGTTTGGTGATTCCAGACTTATATAGCCTACCTTATTCGACCTGGAGATTGCAACGAGGCTATTAATAAGGTTTATTATTTAAGTGCAGTCACTCAGTCAGGGTCAACATGATTGTTGAGCAGATTGACATACTACTTCAATTCCCCGTGCTATAGCCCATCGACTGGCTAATAATTACAGTTGTAGTTTGACTTTACGTTATTTGACTTTGTATTCGTATAGTCTTCGTTATGTTAAACTATTTTTATCTGAAAAATAGAACCCGCGTGATAGGCATGTCAAAGACAAAGTTCATCATTTCCCTACTTCTATTGTAGGAAAGGGGAAAATATATACATCCAGAGCACCACACAGCTAGCTAGTAGCTTCAGCGGAATCTCCGAAACGGCGACCGGAGCTCGACCGCGCCGGAAGCCGGAAGCGCCGGGAAAGCTCCCGTCGCGCGTCAAACTTAGTACGTTATACCTATGTATGTACCTAGGTGCGACATGATATGACCACTGTGGTATTTAGTACTTTTAGAAACGACATTAAAGTCAAAACTAGCTTTAGTACCTACCAAATGTCAAGTTAGTTTATAGAAAAACGAAAATCTTTTTCTAATAATTTAGATAGACATATCGGCTTTACTGAGCGCATATCTCAGAAAACTCCAGGTTGTATCAGCGAGCTGACTGTACATATAATTTAAGTTAAAACATGTTGATACCAAACTTACGTCTCTAAGACCAATAGTTTGGGAATTATTAAGGCAAGAAGATATTTTCTCTACGATTCACATTTCCGTCCTGCCGTCGGAAGAATAGCGATCGTCTTTTTTCTTTAATCTGACAAAATTTTCTGGTTTTTGACTTGTGAACAGCGTTTAGAGGACTCCTTCAACATTGATTGATGTTCGATACAGTACGAAAGCGTATCGAGTGTTGTGAATAGTTATGCTGGTACTGGTACCCGTATGTTTCGGTGTGATTTTAAAGACGTTTCACTTCCAAAATAAGAAAAGAAGCCGTTGTTACACTTGAATCGTGATTTATTCATACGATATCCACATCTTCAGACAGTGCTAAGTATACCTCCCGTATGCCAATCAGACATCAAAACGTGAAATTAATTAAATTATGTATGATTCTTAGTTCTTACCTTGTATTTATCCTAGCGGTTGTGAAAATATATTCTCCGGATGCAAACGCAGAGAATATGACAGGGAAGGCTGCGAGCAGCAGAGTGACGATCTGATACTTGCCGAACTGGCCCACCTCCTCCACCAGGATGGTGTCCAGGTCCACGGCCTTGGCCGGCCCCTGCGCTTCTCCTTTCTCTTCAGTCGTCATGATGACTGGTCGGTCCCTTGGTCGGAACGTCGCGACGTCGCGCTACCGCCTCAGTAATGAGAGTATTGCCACCATCTAGGCTGGGAGTAATCAACACCAGTTATCAATATTTTAGACTAGCGAGCCGCCCCTGCTTCGCACGGTCTTTACGTCTTGACAAAACATCGAGTTTTCTTTATTATATTTAAGTTTAATTTGAATGTTTTATACACATAAACATTTCGGAATAAAATCTCTAAATAATGGAGAAAACCGCATCACAATCTGTTGCGCAGACAGACACCGTCGACTTTAATGTATTATGTGCATAGATTAATACAATCATGCAAATATTTTTTATCGCTAAAATTGAAACCTAATAATTAATTCCAACTATTTGGTGGTGGTGGCCCAGTGGTCACGGCCGCGACTTACGAATTGTAGGTCGTAGGCTCGAACCTAGTCAGGCGCTTTACTTTGTGTAAATTATATCATCACCACTGCTCTCAAAACGGTGAAGGAAAACATCGTGAGGAAACCGGTATGTCCTAGAACCAAAAATTCGAAGACGTGACATCTACCAACCCGCACTGGGCCCGCGTGGTAGATTACGGCCCAACCCCTCTCACAGAGAGGAGGCCTGTGTCCCAGCAGTGGGAACATTATAGGCTGAGTATGTATACATGGGGGATCATTTGGGACATTTTTATTTGTTCTGGCAATTTGTAGTCTCGCAGTAAAAAAAAGTAGTTTAATAATACTATCTCGTAGTATAATAATACTATCTGTTTTCCTTGCAAAAAGTATAATTTTACTAATATATTTTTTTGAATAAATACAATAGTATTTATCCTAAAATTACAATAGTATTTATCCTAAAATTGCCGAACGCTAAATCATCCATCAAAATTATCATTTTTGGCGGCCTTAAGCTAATGTTATTAATTAAGAACAACAATGAAAATGATAATCCAATAATTGCAATAGCTTTACAATAAAGTGTAAAATCGCTTGAAAGATATGAAAAGTATTTTTATAATCCTATAAAAGGTACACGTGAATCAAGATATGATTACTTATTAATTGTTTACCTACCAATAATAAAATAATAATTTATACATATACACACTAGCTTCTGGCCGCGACTTCGTTCGCGTGGAAGTCGTAAGACACTACAATATACTAAAATAACAGACACCTTTTACACAGTCAGTGTAGCAGTGTGGTGCCATTAGGTAGTACCTATATACAGGAACGCATGCGTTCAGAAACTTCGCAAGCAATGGGAAACCACTACTGAAGGCTGCGGGTGTCGACCTCAGTCGAACTGTTCCTCATACGGACTACTTGTACAGACGCCAGCACATCAAGTTACTACAATCTGTCAAATTTCTTTAATAGATTTTCAACTTTATCGCTGAAGTATAAGGTTCAAAGTTGATTGGGGAAATTTTACAGATTGGGGTAGGTTGATGTGCTGGCGTCTGTACGTCGCGTCGCTTGCTCCTGCGTCACCAGTTCTGACTCTCTTCATATTTCGGCTAGTGAGACCAAAACTACAAACGTAGTATACAGGAAAGTTTTATAAAAATGCGGCTGTTATTTTAGTAAATCCTGGTGTGACTTCCACGCGAACGAAGTCGCGGGCAAAAGCTAGTGTACAATAATATTCTTTCTTCGATTCTTTTTTCGATAACACTAAGTATAGTCAAGTTTGTTGTAATCACTGAAGTTCTTCTAAATTCTCTTGCCTTTGTCCCTTGTCCTCAGCTGGTCACTTAATTACTCACCTTTTAGTTATATATACATCCTAATATAACAGTAGGTACTAAAGAGGATCGAAATAAGTAGGGAACTGTTCCTTAAAATTATTTAATAGGTACAACTAGGCATAACAATCAATTATCACTCGCTATCAGAGTCCACATTAGAAGTCCTTTCTCTTTTAAGTTTAATTACTTGTCGATCTCTGATCTTCAAGCTATTGATGAGCTTCATGACTTGTATCCTGAACTCAAACTTGGAGGATTCGGAGAGCTTCTTGACGGACGGTGTGATGGACTTGAAGAACGATCTGTCCTCGTCTTCTTCTTTCTGTATGAGGTTGGCCAGCACTGTGATGATGTTTTCCTCGCTTTCGTCTTTACTGCTGCCGTATTCTAGTTTGGGTCGTTTGGCTGGACAGCCGGCCGCCTGCGTGTCTGTGCCCTCGTCGATGTCAACAAACACTTCTTGTAGCCAGTTGTGCGAGTTGTCGTTGTCACCTTCGTCGTCGTTGTCCATCCGCTCTTCGATGAAGCTCTTGTCGAGGATGCTCTTCCTGTCGCTTCCCCCCAGGTAGATGGGATCCAGGAACGACAGTTCCTCTGCATACACGTAAGGTCTTCGTACTCCAGGTTTTCGCGACTTCACGTATGAGTCTCTGACATTGTACCACTTTCTTGTGATTATATTTCCTGCGAATTATTAAAAATAAATCAAATTAACACCTACTGTCTGAACTGTGCACATTAAGTACAAGTTAGTAATGGTGTTTTTGTAATTAATGATTAATTACTAGCTGCGGTGAGGTCGCACAGTGCTCGTAGTGACTCACTCACAATGACTCATTGAATGACAAATTAAATGTTACATAATTATGTAGCTTATAAATAAGGTTAAGGTTACTTTTACACGTCATTATTGTTTTATATCTTAATTATTATTTGTGTGAGTAGCTAACTCAAGTCAAACTTAAAGCTTTCAACGACTCGACGAACATAAACACACAGATATTAGATATATCACCTATAAGATTCTTCTTGTGGTCGTCGAGAGTATCGTAGGAGGGCTCGAACTCGAGGTAGATCTCGTGCCAGGACTTGTCCTTGCCGACCTTGTCGCGGTAGGAGGGATGGCAGCGGTCCCACAGGCACTGCTTCTGACGCACCAGCCGGATCAGCTCGCGCGTCGCGATCATCTTCTTCGAGAAGTGCTGGACGGACATGCTGCACAAATGAGGACCAAGTGTTAAATTGAATTTCTCATTGGTCTAGTGGTCGCAAGTGCGACTGCTTCGCATGAGGTCCTGGATTCCCAAGTTGGATAAAGTGACATTGGGATTTCGAATGCTTGGAATTTGTCATTAGCAGCCTGTAGTATGAATTAGCGCTCGGTTGATGGCAATATGCTCGCTATAGCACATGGAACTTTAACATACTTGGCAAAAGTGAGCCTGTCCCTAACCTGCCTACCCCTTATCGGAGAATACAGACCACGTAATGTTATGTAGGTAATTAAAATAAAGACTCATTCGTGGATGGCATTAAAGAAGAACACCCATCCTTAATTATAAATGCACAAAACGGCTATCTACCTCTCCCAAATAACGGCTCAACCAACACCCTGAACACCCAGTCCTCGGTCATGCTTTTGTTTACGCGAGTGACTACTAACTGGCGACATGTGGGTGAGGGTACTTCCTTAAGGTAAGTAGGTACACGTCTGCCGAGCCCATGCCCCATGCCTAGCCTTTCGAGTATTAGGGAGTAGGGACTATGTTTATTTATTTTATTTTACCATTTATGTGCACACATATAAACAGACAAGAAAAAAAGAACATAAAAGGAAAATAGGTAAGTACCGAGGTGATGCTTATTTCATAAGAAATCTCTTCCAGCATACCTGCGATAGGACAATAGATGATAGAGAGATGTAGACAGCGTGTGAAAGAGTCAAGGAGACAAAAAAAATACATACTTAAAACCATAAACAATGCACTTAATAAAACTAAACAAATATTATGAGAATATACTTTCATACATACAAATAAACATACATACATACTCGTACTTCTAAAATAAATATCACTAGAATGTTAATAATGATAACGTAATCATGATAATCAACGCAACGCAACATTGAGCCTATTCCGCATATACCTGCCGCCAATAATCATGGCCTGGGATTTCCTAGGGTTGATTTGCAGTCCAAAAGACCGCGACCACTCACTAATCAAATCCAGGTCACTGTTCATAGCAAACACAGCGGCTTCCGCATCTAAACTATTGTAAAGCTGCAGGTCGTCGGCATAATGGAAGTAAGAAGAGATGAGTCTAGTGACGGAGTTAATGAAAATAGAAAAAAGAAGCGGAGAGAGAACGCCACCCTGAGGCACACCTGCGGTAAGAGAGCACCAATCAGAAGTCGACTCGTCGAGACGGACCCGCTGCGGGAGTCAAAACAAGCAATAGTGGAAGAGGAGAAGTTTAAAGATTTAAAGAAAATTAAGAATTATTTTTCCCTAAAAGGGGTAGTTCCACTGCGCTCCAGGAATGCATTCCACTGCGCTCCAAGTTTTTATCTATCTATACATCTATACAAATAAATAAAATTGGAGTGTCTATTTGTAATATTAAAATAACCGCTTTTTACTAAATGCATATTTATGGTACACGGTACTTATACCAAAATTACATTTGTTTTAAATTTTTGTCTGTCAGTCTGTTTGCTCCGTTTAATCTCTGAAACGGCTGGACCGATTTTGACGGGACTTTTACTGGCAGATAGCTGATGTAATAAGGAGTAACTTAGGCTACTTTTATTTTAGAAAAAAAAAACAAAATTTTTGTTAAATTCCACGCGGACGAAGTCGCGGGTAACAGCTAGTTACCTATATTATTTCAAAAATTATACGAGTAAGTACCTACCAAAATGGTTCCACAGCGCTCCAAAATAAAATAAGTAGAGTCGGCATAAAAGGCAAACAATAAGTTGTTTGTTTTACACAAAACCATTTTGTGCCCATTGCTGTAGAGACCATGTGTGCTTGGGGCACTGAAGCCAGGAAGCTCATTAGTGAGATAGGGCACAAGCTTCGTGACAAAACGGGTGACTCCCTCTTCGGCTCGTTCTTGGTGCAAAGGTTGGCCATTGCCATTCAACGTGGCAATGCAGCAAGCGTTTTGGGCACCTTTGCGCCGGGAACAGTTAGGGGCGGGTTGTTTGAGTAAGTTTAGTTTATGTGAGTGAACTTAGCAAATCATTGTCCAGCAGATCAAAAATAAATATGAGTTCTTTTCGCATGCAGCTGAGTTCTACAGTTCCTGATACTTTTTAGAAATAGTTCTGGCGTTTTTACATTAAAAAAGCCAATTGGCAAAATGATCTGCTAACTTCCCGTAGCACTGGACAATGATCTGCTAAGTTCACACACATGTTTAGTTTAGTATTTTTTTACCTTATTATGATGATTATGACTTAATAAACATATTATTTGCTACTTATGCATTTTTTTCATGATATTTAATAGTAATACTTAGAAAATAGAAATAGAAAAATATAAAATAGTTTATTTCTCACCAGCATAGCAACAAGGATTTAAAAGTCCTAATTTGGTAAGTATACTAACTAATGTCCTATACATTACACAATAATAATCCCACAGCATTTGTGGTGGTAAAAATGAGGTTTACTTTGGGTTTTGACTCTCTGAACTAGGCGAGGCCTGTATCTCAGAAGATAGCACTCAGCTGACAATTTCGTTATTTTATAACCTAAAAACATTGTGTGCTACTGTTTTAATTTAATAATAAATAATAATAATAAAGAATGTAAGTATGTAAGTAGGTAGTGAATAAAAGCGTGTCTGTGTATGTTCAATTAATTAATATGCTTGTGAAGACAAAAGATATTCGGTATTTAGAACCATTTTTTCACTGAGATCTTAGCATCATGTTTAATATAAATATGTTTCATGCTAAATTTTTTTTTTTTTGCTAATACTACTTACTCATCTTGGAGTGCGGTGGAACTAAAATATTTAAATATTTTATTGCTAAAAATTCTTAGAGCGCAGTGGAATCAATGTATGAACATTAAAATTATGAGAACAATGGGTTTTGGAGCGCAGTGGAACTACCCTCTAGATTCTAGAAGGATGTCGAAATCGACAGAGTTAAGTTAAAGGCACTGCTAAAGTCGAGAATTTATGTTCTGACTACTTACTATTTTGTGTACCAACTTGTCTATCCATCGCCCCATTAGTAAATAGAAACTCTACCAATGAAAGTATCTGGCTATAGCTTTAATACGCCAATGGACTTTGGAGTAAGGTCATCATAAAAGTAGGACACGGTGTGGTGGCGCCTACACGTTTCGTGTCTTGTCATTCTATTGTGTGTGCATGCCAATTGCCAATAAAGAAACTTGACAAAAACACTTAACTCAGACAAACGCTGAACTGAAACAATTGGATGCCCTTCACAGAACATAGCCTATCTTTATATGCCTCATCTTGGACCACATTTAAGTTTCGTAAATATCTAACGTAGACATCTTGGTAAAAAGATATACAAGTTGTATACAAGGTAGGAGGTAGGTACGAGTAAGGTACATAGTGTTACCTATAAATGTCTAATGCCGTTAGGCACAATGTTTATACTGTGGTTTAAGTACCTACGCGGCTACGCCATGCAGGTGTACCTACCTACCAACCCATTTGCAAAAATATTGATCAAAAACAGTTATGGTAAGTACCTACCTATTGCCTACATAAGGTAAAAGTTCACTACATCTGTTGCCCACCGCCCAAACGGCATACTTAATTGTAAGTAACTGTACCCTTTGTTTTGTTTAAATTAAATAAATAATAATCTCCAGTTTTGCCTCAAATGTATTGATAGATAGACTACAAACCCCGATTAGTGTGACAGAAGTTCATGGAGAACAAGAACACAAACGTGGGTAAACACCGGCGACCTTGAACCAGTTTGTCGAATATTGAACCGAGTTTCGCGCCAAATGCACACCGAGTGACCTTACTCCCCCGGCATAAAGACCAAAATAGAATGCCAGCGGTCCTAAGTGCAGGCAAAGTTCACTACGGCAACTTTAGTGTCACATATTACTAAATAATGCTCTATTTTTTGCTTTGTTTAATAAGTATGTAGAATTACTTCAAATGCATAACAATACCGTTACTTGCGCACGTAGTACGAGACAAGAGCAAGCGTCAGACAGCAGACAGACAGTCACCCACCTTGTATCCGAGTCCGACATTATCGATGTCTTCAAACTGCTCCTATCCGGTTTCAAAATGGCGGTTTCCCTTGAAATTTCACACGAACATCACATCAAACTACACGAAATACATTTTATGTACGAAAAGGTCACGGGATTATTATAATGGATGAATATTTTGTGGTAAACGTTGTGCAAAAATGCGTATATTCCCCTAGCGAGTTTACACAATACTGTCGGCGGCGGAGCGGAGCGGCAGCCGCGGGCCGGACGGCCGCTATCCGGTCCGAGGAACGGCAACGCCGCGCACCGGAGTTGGAAGTGTCGCAACATTGCGCGCCGTGTGGTGGGTACCTACTTGACTCACATTGATGAATATTGTTTGGTCACACACACGTGTTTTGATCTTTCATTCAGTTTTTCAGTGGTGGTGCCTCTCCTTATTCAATCACTGTCTGTTTCACGGCTGATATGGTACCGGATGTCAACACAAACCGTGAAGCTTGACAGTCGTGTCGTGTATATCTACCAATTTTTTAAGGTTTTTCACGACCTCTCGTCGATAAGTCCAAAAACACAACAAAAGTAAGTAAGTATACCTAGGTTGTATTTTGTAAGTAAATAAGTTTTTTTTTATTTCTCGTCGCTCTTGTAATTGAAAACCGTTGTTTTTTTCATCACCTATCACACCAGTATATTCGCGGGCTATAAGAAAGGCCCGCCTCGTTGCTCGTTGGTCTAGCTCTAGTGGTTGCAAGCACTAGGTACTGCTGAATATGAGATCTTGGATGGGTTTGATTCGCAGGTCAGGCTACGTGTGGTCGGGTTTTTGCCAAAGTTTAAGGAATTTCTTAGCAGTATCCCGGAGTCTGGATTTGTGCCTGGTTGATGACAATTCCCGCCCCCTATTAAAGGTAACGGGACTTAAACATATCTGGCGAGACGTGGGTGTACAACGTGGGTGTACAATAGGGAGAATAGAATACTCTGTATTAGGTACTCCTCACTCCTAAGCCTAAAACTTACGATAAACACTAGCGTAATGTTCATTAGTTGTTAAGTTTGTTCTACTCTCATACAGCAACTTCAACTCTACACTTTATTATTTGAAACCACCCTCCATCACCCGCGCGGCCTTGCTTCGAATAATAAAGTGTACAGTGGATGAACAAGGGTGGATGGAAAGGTAATAAATAGGGAATCTTTATCTTATCTCATGCCATGACAGTATGTCGTGGAATTCATTAAAATAAAACTCAAACAGTACTGTTATTTGCTACTAATTTTGTAATACAAAACAACAAAAACTACAAGTAAATACATAATAAAAATAGGTACAATTGTAAATGTCGAATGAATGTCGAGCTGTCGTAGTCACACTATAACATGCACTTGTGTAACACTAGAAAACAATTGAATGTAAGTATACCTATATTAGATAATAGTGTTAGTTAGTAGATACTAACTAACAATTAAATTAAATGGTGTAGTTCACTCAGACAGAAATAGTTACAGGCTCTCGAACCTACCGGCTATATTTTCAGTTGATATTCGAATAAAAACTCCAAAATGCAGATATTCATGACAGAAAAGATTTCCTCTACGTTTCTTTTGCATCAGCTTTTACTCCCGGCGGCTCCAAATAAAAAAGCAATGGAAACAATACTCGTAAGTCTTAAGTCGCCAACACCTCTTGAGCAAGTTTTATTATAAATGCTCGTGCCTTCTCTGTATGAGAAGAGGCCTGTGCCCTGTGTGTATGCGACAGTAACTGGCTGCCATTATTGTGGTTAAGGGCAGGAGGCCGATGATGGTATCAGTAGTCCGTGTCGGAGTCGTGGTGCGTGTCCCTGGGCTTGATGATGCCGAGCTTGGTGGCGAGCGCGGCCACGTTGGCGCGCACCTCCTCCTGCACCAGGTTGAAGGACATGGCGAGCAGCGCGATGCCGAACAGCAGGTACAGGGAGCACAGGGCGATGGAGTGCACAGCGGCGACTCGGTCGTCCGAATTCTGACCCTGAGGAAGATCAAGTTTATTACGTTGAATATTAAACGATATTTACTAAAAAGTCTGACGGTATTCTGAAAAAAGCTCACGGTGAAAACTCAGGTGAAGTGAGCTTTAAATCAATATTGTCAATCCCTAGCACCATGTAGAATGGTAGGGCACCACAAGCTCACTTCACCTAAGTGTTCACGGTGAGATTTGTATAGATAAGATCTGCTGATCCCGTCTGATTGTTGATGGTCGGTACATAACAACAGTAGTTCATAGACTGCTTAGTACATGCGAGCCTCTTTTACAAACTATACTAACTAGTACTAACATGTCAAGCTCTTATGACGCTGTTGAAAAGTGAAACATACGTTAAGTAGGTAGTACTGCAACAGGAGAAAGATAGTTTTTTTTCTTCTCAACCACGTCTCATCAACGTTGTCTCTCACCTGCGCAGGTACAAAGTCCCCGAAGCCGATGGTGGTGAGTGTTATGAAGCAGAAGTAAGCAGCGTCCAGGTACTCCCAGTTCTCCCAGCTCTTGAACAGGAAGGTGCCCGCCACGATGTAGGAGGCCACCAGGAACACGCACAGCCAGATTGGTACCGGCTTTATCTAGACCAAAAACAAAAAATATTAGGACTAAGAATCATTGTTTACCACCCACTGACATATCAACGCACAGCCGAAACTACTGGGAGTAAGAACGTGAAATGTTTGCATACGACTTTCTTTTTTAATATATGGAGCTCGAGCACTAAGCAAGGGTTTTTGGTTGAAAGGAGTACCTACCTATAAAGGGGGTTTTGGTTTGTATGGCAATCTATAAACTTGAAACCTAGCCTGAATAATTAAGTAAATAATAAAGATAATAGTCATTAATTTGCGACCACTTCCTTTTAAAGGAGTGTACATTTCAGGGGAAAGTACGAATACCATGTGAACGAAATGCTAGTTCAATAATACGACACAGCACACAGCATTCCATAAAACATTTGAGGATCTATATTAATATTGAGCCAGAGAATAGTAATGAAGCTGCCGCAAATGAAGACGAAAAGGGGCAATTTGAGTTGATGTTCTAGACCTACTCACCTCTTCTTTATTAACCACATCGGAAGGCGGGTGGTATATTTCCGACGCTCGGGAGCCCCATGCTGTAATTAAAAGCAAAATGTCAATTTAAAATTGTCGGGAATAATAATAATTAATTAACAGTTTACTACTAAAAATTACAAAATTAAATCCTAACTTAACTAAAACTATACAGAAACTAAAATATAGCGTCGAAAAATTCATCCGCAACAGTTTACTTAAGTCAAGTCACAAGTCACGTAATAGTTACCTGCAGGCGGCTTGCCGCGGCGCGGCGCCGCCACCACCTCGTCACTCCAGTCATCTCTCTCCACTGACGGCGTCTACAAGGACAAATAAAAACATTGGCAAACTATTTTGTTTCTTCTAAACAAGTATCATGTATGATATGTAAATTAGGAAGCTGGGCCAGTTAATAACGTAGACTATTATGGCTAACATGCGTGCGGTATCTGCTGTCGTCCACAGTGCGCAGTCTGCGGAGTGGGCGGCGCGCTGGCTCGGGCGGTGGCGGCCGCTCCTCGTCCCAACGCTGCTCGTTGTCGTAGATGGCTGAGCGTGCTCGGCGTTGGCGCCGATTGGAGCGATCCCACGGCTCCTCACGCTCCACGTACTCTGACCTGCCGCGGTCTGACCTGATAAAGACTTTAATTAATCGCTTATAACCTGCTTAGGTACCTTTAATATCAGAACCTTCTTTTTGATAAGATAAAATAATTTAAGTAAAAATGCAACAGGGCAAAAATAAAATACCTCAAATCACGCCTAGACCTTCTACCCTTCGGATAATCAAACTCGAAGTCTTCATCTTCCGGATCATACCCGTGGTCTCGAAGAGCGTACAGATCTTCTCGCTCTCTCCGTCGTTCCCTCTCCAGCGCTTGCCTCTCCTTGTAGTTCTCATAATCTACGTCATGCAGGTCATGCATCTCGAACATGTCCTTTGGGTCATCGTCGAAGTGTCTCTGCTCGTCGAAGTCCCGTCTCGGACCATATTCAGGCTTCGGTTTAGCTGGCCGAGGCAGAGACTTGCTACGCAGCTCCGGTTTGGACGATATCTTCATGTGGTGGCTCTCCAAGTCTTGTAACGCTGCTTCCAGATCTTGTAGTGGTAACGAAATTTTGGGAAACTCCTCTGCAAAGAATTTAAGTTTATTGAACCGAGTGAACACTACGCCTTATCGAGACAAGTTATTCGACAGTTACCATCTGCATCTTCATCGTAAGTGTCCCGAGCTTCTCGTCCATATTTCTCAAAACGAACTGGCGACGGTTCCTCGATATCATAGTCTCTTACGGCTGGAACCAAAGCAGACGAAATGATAAAGGTACCTAATTTGAAATTGTGCAATATTCCGAAGACCGACACAGCATGGTCATGCTGATGAATACATGTGCTTACCCTGTGGTCTCCCGTGCAACGGCGGCTGAGACCTGGTGCGCGGCAGTGAGGTGGCGTGCGCGACTGGCGGCGGCAGCGGCTGCCGCGGCCGGCGCACGCGCCCGCTGCTGTACCCACTGTCGCGATATCTGGTACCAACATGGCCATAGAGGCTGCTTATTGACTGACACCTGTGTGTCTGACGGTATTCCGTCGACAATAATTACGAACTTCCTAACAAACTTGAATCCCCTATCTAACAACATTATTGGATACATTTTCAAATTACTTCCTTTGTGCTCACTTATACGTAACTCTTGTGCACAATTTCATGCTTCTATACCAAGCGGTTAAAGGCTCTGGATATCTATGGGCTCTGCGGTGGCCGTCAGTGAACTTAAAAAAAAACTGAAAAAAAACCTGCTGTTTAGTCGTTTATGTTCGCCTAACTGGTCAAAATGTACTGAACAGCAGGTTTTTTTTTCGCGATTTCATGTTTGGTCCCATAGTAAAAGTTGTTTGTTATCATGAGTACAATCACGTGTTTAGGTATCGGTCACTAATTATTACCGGTCACTAATTACCAGTCAGCCTATATAAGATACATTGTTGAAGCGCACATTATGCAAAATCGCACGATGCTTTTTATCTACTAGTACCTGCTAAAAAGCGAATGGTGACTTGATCATTCAAACACTATGGCTCTATGGGGTTGTTTTTTTTTTTCTTTTCTGGTTGGTATTGTAAGCAGGTATTATGATGCAGTGAATGCTGGCTACCTGCAGTCGGTGTCGGAATGTGCCCGCTCGATGGGACGCACGCGGCGCCGCGTCGACCCGCGCACGCTGCCGCCGCGCACCGACCGTCTGCACACACGGACAGACACTATAACTTGTATAGGCTCAGCTTTCAGGTAAATACAAGGTCAAATTAAATTAACTAGCCAAACTCCGCGTACGTGATGGGTAAACAGGTTAAACGACAAAAAATGTTTTAATTGAATAAGTACTTCAAGTACCTACCTAAGTATATTCTCTACCTGCTTTCCTTTACCCAAACAAAAATCCATCCAAACATCTTTTTTTGTTTTATCATGTTTAGTAGATATTCGTACTCATGTCGTCCGCAGACGTGATGAGTACCGATGTCTAAAGTTTTGCTAACTAATTTAATTTCCCCTCTACCTCATACTAGATAAAGATATAACTAGCTGCTTGCTTTGTACATTCTCCGAAATGTATAGTAAGTATTGTATAGCAGGTTGACACGCCACGACACCACCTATGTGAATAAAGGCGTGTTATAGCACTTGTAGCCATTCCATACAACTAATTAAGAATAACAGTTGTTATTTGAATAAACGGGCAATGTTTTTCAAGAATTCAATGTCCTAAACCATCCGTTTCCCTGACTGTACGTACCTCGTAGACGGATGGTGTCGGTGGCGACGTTTGGGCGGCCGAGTGCACACGTAGCAGCACACCCGCCAGTATAGGAACCTGCAACTTACAAACACTATGTCAATAATTAGGAAAATTAAATCATGAAATGGAATAGCAAATCATCCGATACAATTTTCCTAATTAGAAAGAATTCTAATTGGAAAGTATTCTTCCCGTTTTAACCTCTGGTGTACAAACTTGGTCTTTGACTAACATCCAGAAGTACAAACTCAAGGTCTGCCAACGAGCAATGGATACTAGGCGTTCCAAGACAAATATAGCTGACGTACCCAGGTCAAAAGGCTGCCCAACTTAAATGGGACTGGGCAGGACATATCTGCCACACGCCGGAGAGACTGAGGGCTCATAGCACAGAATTGGTGCCCTGAGACAGTGAGGCGGGGTTGCGGCCGACCACGTAAGAGATGGCGGTACGCGCTGGATTAGGTTCCGACAAAACTGGAAGGAGGACGCGCGGGCTCGCCAAAGATGGAAGGAGTGGAGGGAGGCCTTTGCCCATGAGTGGGACAGCGCAGGCTGGGAAGAGTTGAAAGCGCCTACTTTAATGTACAAGCAAACCTATAAAAGAAAATCAAAGAACAAAAAATTAAAAGAGGCTACTTTTATTGAAATGTTTTTCTAGTATACAGGCACTGAAACAATAAATATTGATAAATAAGAAGATACGAAAAAATAAACATACACTGCCGTTATAGCACGTAAAGAGCATGTAGACACGCGCCTACTTTTATAATACGAGCAATACGTTCATTCACGTCGTTTTGCTACTACAAGAACTACAGATTTGCTCTTGTGTATGTACACAATACAGGGTAGTATAATATGTGTGTGACGCACCTGAAGGAGGAAGCCATGACGTCACCGATGTTGGACAGACACAGCAGCATGAGGGGGATGCCCAGGATGGCGTAGAATATTGTCACCACCTTGCCGGTCTGGGTCTTCGGCGCTATGTGCCCGTAACCTGATGCAAAAAATATACATATCTACTTATTATTATTTCTGTAATTAAACTTGCATTTTGTAGAAATTATATTTTGAAATAAGTAATAGGCTTTAAGTAGGTATTGTATTTTTCACTTTTTAGCTCCGGAAAATAAGTGTATAAACATGAAACAAGTCAAACGAAAACAAAAGTTAAAGATACTAAAAGTTTAAGAACTCTATAAACCTCTCTTGGTCAAATAGAACACGAACTCATGATCACTTTCACTTGCAGTGTACACTGACGTCATAATAAAATATCTTACTGTTGCTACGAATTTCAACTGGTATTTTAACATTTTCGCCAGGAGCATCGGTGGTTCAGTGGTAGAATGCTCGCCTGCCACGCGGGCGGCCCGGGTTCGATTCCCGGCCGATGCATACTCTTTTTGGAACTTTTAGATAATTTTACACATTAAAAATCTTTATTGTAAACTATTACAAAATTAATTAGATCTTACAAAGCGTATTACATATAACTTTCCAAGTTGGTGTGGGCAACTGGGTGACTTGAGTTTAGCAACACCTTTTACTAGCAGTAAAGTAATACACTATCGCAACCACTTGGGAATTCCAACGTTTGAGCTCGACTAGTTACTTGCAGAGCTAGTTAGTAGGACCCATAATTAAGTAGATATACTCGTATTACATAATTATTCTATGGTAGGACCATTGACATACAAAAGACCTCAATGGGTAGGACACAACGGAAATACGTCATCTCATCACGCGTGGACAAACAATTGGACGTAGATACCTACATAATCAGACTTATTCCGGTCGGATCCCATTAATTAATTACATTAAATTATGATTATAAATATTTTATGAATTTTGTCGCCTTGACATCCCTGAATAAAATAAATTGATCTTACATATATGAATTGCTGACTCTATTTCTTAAAAATTGGCCAATTTAATTTTGAATTCAGAATAATTTATCATGTACGAGGTTTTAACTGATCAATTTGACAACACAATATTCGAAACTAGGCAATACATAAATACATTTGGCAATACGTAAAATTACAAGGTTTATATCTAAGGTAAACACGGGCAAATGTAAAATATAAAGTGTTCTTTACAATCCTGGGTATACATTAATTGAAAAAACTTAGTTACCTATCTAAAACTATTCGTTAATTTTGCTGATTACTTATTAGGTACTTATTCATCATCATTCTCCTGCCCTTATCCCAATTTATTTGGGGTCGGCGCAACATATATTTTTCTCCCATACTTCTCTATTAGTCGTCATCTCGGTAGTCACCCCCTTTCTAATCATATCATCATTCACACATTCCATCCATCGTTTTTTTGGTCTTCCCCTACGCTTATAGCCATCGACATTCATACTCAAAACTCTCCTCCTTATTAGGTACTTATTGTGCTACAGTTTTCAAACACCAGCTTTTAAGTTACGCCCAATAGATTACCTGATTTATCTCCCTTCCGTGTACCCACAAGTAGGTAGGTAGGTAAGTACCTACATCCTAAACCACATGTAATTAGTGTAGCGTGACCGACAAATCGCAGAAAACAAATTATATTATGATTATCTACGATCAATAAAGCAAGATAATATGTTTTTTGTGAAATCGATCTGTTTCCGTCGTTGTTTGAAACGGATACCACCGAGGTCGACTTCTTGCGACCTCCTCCTCTCCAAATTATTGTGCCTCTGTATCATACATGGTATATAGTGAGGCTGAGGGCGTGCAGCCATTATGGAAATAACTAAGAGTATACAAGTGATTTTGATCAACAACGCTGTATGATCCGATCGAAAGAAATGTTGAAGTGCAATCAAGCTAAACAATCATCCGGCAAGTTCTGTAAACTGAAGAAACAACCTGAATAAATAAAACAAAAAAAGTGGAGCATGAGGCGTCCTTCGGCTAGAGCTATCTATAGATGATGATGAAGGTCTCTTAGAAGTGTTGCCACCAAGACCGAGACTATGGAAAAGTTACATGTTCTGACTCTTGACATAGAGGTGTAAATACTGTCACCTAACAACTGAAGTCAGTCTACTGGCGTCGACAGCGAACTTAAAGGGTTGTAGTAAGCAAAGCACCACTCGCCGCAGTCCCTGATATCCGCAGCCGGCCAGCCGCGCACGCTACCTGCTCATCTCAGCATCACACGGCTAAATATGGATCACTAATAAGAGTAATAACAGTAACAATGGACGTCCGATTCCGATGTGCTACGTAATTGGGTCATCGATAGCAACACAATGCTGGGCGTCGGCGTCGTTAGCGCTGACCTCCGTGCTTCCCCACTGGCCAGGTGAGATACGCGCTGGCGCCACGCGGTGCGGCCCGAGTGGGACACTCTCACTTTTTCAATATCAAAACTCAAAAGCTCAATGCATTTATTCAATTAAACCATTACAGGCACTTTTAAACTGTCAAGGAGTCGCGTCGTTCAGTCAGAAAGATGAAGTTACTTGTCCATTCTAAAGCATATTAGGGTCCTATGGAGAAGAATGGGCAAGAAACTCTACGGACAATCCTTTTTAAATCATCATAGGGTAAGATGACTTGCTGCACTGGCCACAAATAAATTGGGATAAGGGCTGAAGGATGATAATGCAAAGGCAATATAGAAAGGAGGAAACTAAAGTGACTTTATGACTACGATGATGGATATAGGAAACCAAAAAACTTGTTAAATTGTGATTCGTGGAAAGCATTAGTGATGCAGGATCACAAAACTAAAGGAACTTTTCAGTGTGACATTACTACGTGCTTAAAGTCCACATTAGACATTAAACTTCCCATATGGACTGGTAATGTCTCTGCATCAACGCCAGAGATGGTGCCTGCGGGTGCGCGAGAGCACGGCCTTCAACTTACGACTTGTAGTCGCGACGTCACACCTATCTGCTGCGCCGCTAAGAGGGCGTTTCACTACGATACACTTGGGGTTGAAACTGTTGAAAGACCAGCAACAGTATCATGTGTTGGTGACTATCAACAGTATCATGTGTTGGTGACTATCCATCACGTTAGCAAGTGTACGCATACTTTACCAGAGGCCGTACTAAAGATTGTATACCTATTGTTGTAATCCGACTGCGAGTGACTGCGACAGAAGGTAAAATTATTATGATAGGGTTATTTGGATTTCATTTAAGTACTTAAAGAGTTTTCTCGTAATAATGTTTACTAAAACAATCATGAAAAAGCGTAATGAGTGGGATTCAACGTGATGGATAAAGAGAATAGTGAGGCAACTTGGTATCGAGCAGTGCAATTCGGCAACGTGCGCCATTTTAGAGGCGCGGCGCGTGCGCAAGTGCAGCTGAAATCAGCCGCGGGCACCACCAAGGCGCTCAGTTACATAACGTAGGGCGAGCAGAGCAGTCGCTCACATAGTTGTATTAGTGACTGACGTATAATTCATACAAATTATATGGTTCAAATCGGAAACGACGAAATTAAGTGCGAAATATGAATTCATCTAAAATTAACTTTGGTTCGTATTTATTAACTTTTAAGCTTTTATATAATTATGTTTATATTTTTTCGTGTTTACTTTTCAAAATAATCATTTATTAGCAGTGCTTCTCTAGATGTTACCTGTAAATTAGTTATGTGGGTTGATTAGGCTAAAATAATTTGCTACCCCAGCCCTAGTCTACGATTTTTTATCGGAGAATCGGAGGAACGCCAGATAATTTTATCGGAGGAATAATTTTGAATTTTTGACTGTTCTTCCATACAAAAACTGTCAGACGTCAATTTTATTCAACGAATAAAAATTATGAGTCTGTCGATTGAAAAATCAGCCCTTAACCACTTAAATTATGAAGTTTTTGATTTTACAATTCCGTACATTTTATTTTACTTGATTTATTTATATTTAAAGGCTTACCTACTAACTAAATACATACACAGCATTAACCTACAATCTATGTAGATATTATAGGTAGCTCTCGCATGTACCTCTCCAAATTAAAGGAAACCAAAATACATTAAATATTGAGTAAAATATTGTGCCTTACTCACTCATTAACATAGAATGTTACTCAATACTTTATATTTATAGCGTTATATACGAATTAGACCATTATGCCCAAAAGGTTCTCATTGGTCGGCAAGTCCTTAACGTTTGCGCAAAACTCCCGCCCGCCCACGACTTGCCATCACCTCATACACGTCAGATTCGTTTGACTATCCTGCTGCCTTTTACTTACATTGCTGGACATATACAAAGGTGTAAAACGTGTTCTATCTAGAAACAGGCATTGGATGCAGAACTACTTTTTCACAATCATCGCAAATATTCGTATTAAAGTTGCGGTTGCAATAGTTACCATCTTATTATGGTTGGTGAACCAAGTATTTGCTCAGATCTTAAAGTAAGATAGATGTCGTGGAAAACAATTCTGAATGTATTGAGAAGGAACTTCACTCGTAGGTATATACGTAGTTAAGTCAATAAAATATTTCAGTACCTACGTCAATAGAAATGTGTTTCTTCTCTGAGCATTTTTATCGTCTACAACCATAGCCTTGTTGTTTAGTTTAGAATATTTATCAATTTGTAAAACAGCGTCGGGAGGCATTCTCACACTGGTTGTCGTTTCCGTGATTAATGTTTCAACAATGACATCAATAGTTTCGTGTTGAATATTATTTATTGTTGTTTGTTCAACCTATCCATAATTGTACTGTCTTCGAATATAACCAGGAGTCAACCATTTTATGCGTTTTAAGAAATACCCATCTTGCTTAGTTGTCTCGTCATTGTTTCCACAATTTTATCTTTTTATTTTTAACGCAATGTCGTTTCTTCGTTGTTTACTCAGTGCCTGTGTCATTTAACTAATTTAAAAATAATTCCATTAACTTGAATTACAGTAGGTAAAGTACATTATTTAACAAAGCACGCTCCAATTACTTCCAAGCAACATTTATTGAGCTCTGAATCTACTATGAATCTATTGTGGCAGTTCTTGAAACTCCTGTCCTACTTATCCTAATCTTGGTTCTCATGTACGTAATTTTCCAAGCGCACCTTCGATTTCAAACTTCCATCTTCATTTTAAGGTTTCAGAAATCCCAAAAATTAGCACATGACGTAATTACAATAATAGTGTCAGCGGCAAGTAACAGTGGATATTTGTAAACTGTCCCTCGTAGGATACCTTCGTACTTACCTACGCATGTACGCAGTCGCGGTGTTTTCATTCGTCTGCTAATGAATCATCGCTCATCAATGAACTAAGGTCTAAATAGACGTCGTCGTCTAAATAGACGAAAACAAACATTACGGTACTTAAAATAAATGTCCTTGTATATCGATTTTATTCAATTTCGAGCGGCCATTGTTGTTTACATCTTTGGCAAATTTAGCGCGGCCGGACCTTAGGTAAAAGATTATGTTAACCAACATCTAAACAATAACACAATTTATTTTAATTATTCTTGTTATTATTGCAACTGTTGCACTGTGATTGGTATTAACGTTTACGTATGGTTTGTTTGAATTCGCATCGCATCGCTAGTAAAGGCCATAAACATTTAGTTCTATAATACTAGTAATGAATAATATCTGATTTATCCGTTAGTGTTCAAGAAGTTCCATCTTTTTAGGAGGAATTAACTGATTTATCTGATTCAATTGAGAATTCAATGTTGTGTTGTTTCTTCCTTGTTGAACCTATCCTCTGAGTTATTCTTTCATCAAATTAATGCTTGCTTTAACATAAGTTACATAGCTTGACTCTTCTTTTTATCTGTACAAGGTCCACCTCGCTAGTTTTTCCATAAATTATTTTCATGAAGTCATTTGTCCATCCTTGGTATGTATAATTAATGTCACTCTCTTCTTTATCAAAGTTTTCAGCAGATGGACATTCACGTAATGTCCCATCCTGTGTGCTCATTATATTGCCATTAGAGATGAATGTGATATTCACAAGATGACATTGTGATAGGCTTCACGTGTTGGTCTTTGTTTCATTTCATCTTCATCCGCTACTTCAGCAATTATAGATCTCCTTGAGTTCTGATTCATTCGACACATCCATTGTGGACATTATAAATAGCATAATTGTACGTATTTAGTAGGTAAGTAATTTTAATCACGCGATCAAGATATTGAAGTTATAGTAACTCACATCACATTGAAAAAAAATCTAACAATCCTAAAAAACGGATTCGTTTCCTCGGACCATTAGCTTCTAATTAAATATCGTCGGTATCTGTTTTTTATACGATTGTAAAAAAAAACTCATGCTCCCTTTTTCTTTGTTTTGCTTTGGTTTTTAAACAATAACAAAAACTACCTAAGATTTATTCTTCGGGATACAAAAAGCAGTTTTTTTCTATTTTCCTTCTAAAGTAGATATTCAATGTTTCTTATCGCTTGCTATGAACAGCCTTCCTATGTTACAACTATGTCCCACGTCCCACCCCATCTCTGTGTATCGTTCAAAAGCGAATGTTGCAGTCATTGTAATCACGCCACTCATCTATCTGGCGTTGTCTATTGCAGGAGTGTTGTGGTGTGTCCTGCTGCTGGCGACGTCCTGCGCGGGCAGCAGGTGGCGCTGGCCGGAGGGCGAGACGGCCGCGTCCGTGCGCATCGACACCAAGGTGCGCTTCATCGACACCGACGACGACAAGTGAGTACACACGTCTACAACATACGCAGACTATACGCTCCTCTTTAGATATCCGTCCGTGACTAGAGAGATCCGTAGGACTGCACGTGCAAGGCGTCAGGCTTCGGTTTGCGCCTATCGGCTGTGAAATGCAGGGACATGATGATGACTGTTGGGGCAGTGGCCGTACGGGAGGAGGCCTATACCACTTGTGCGTATATTGAGCAGTGTGCAGTGGTGCAACAGCGCTGCAAATGATGATAGTGAGACAGTTGATTCACCATCGCTTACCCAGCGCCCGCTCCAGGAATGAGTGAAAAGGGGCTAGTTGTAACCACCACGAGTGTCTGTGCTAATACTGACACAATGTCTTAGGATTGATTCAGTTAGTTGCACAATTTTACGTGGAGTTTTCCTCAGTTTGACACTCTGGTTATTATTGGTGTTTTTATCGACTCAGGAATAGAATGAAACTTTTTGTGTCCTTGCTACTAACTAATCATAACACGGAAATGTAAACATGAGGAAATATGAGTAGTTAGTAGGTGATGCTGGCAACACCAACCACGTCAATTTATTTCAGGTAACCCTGTGAGTGTGAATGGTGCCTGTATGTAGATAATACTTAGCAATACATAATAGGCAGGCTGGATGGCGCCAGGCATGCTCCAAAGAGTTTACACTTGGTTTTTGTTGTGACACCTAACCATTTACCTACTAAGTATCGCCTCACCTAATAGTTCTGCATGGGCGTGTAGTGTGTATTGTATGTCATCTTACGAAGTTACGACATGGGCCCTAATATATAACGAGTGTGTTTTAACCAGTTCTAACTAAGGCCTACGGCTTTGTAACTAGAAAGGCGTAGTAATGTAAGAGCTGTATGCACCCTAAGAAATAAAATATGACAAGCATTAGATTTTCTGGATGTATGTGTATTCTTGTGTAAGGTTTTAGTTGTAACATGTAATTTGTTATCGTTTCAATCACTATGTTACTAAAGAAGGCTGATTATTTTTTACAACACTTGAGGAACAGCGAATAGTTAATATGGCAATGCACTAAACTCATTCACGCTTGACCACCACTATTGTGTTGCCTGAATTATTAGTCAGAAGTAATGATAATACTTTGTGTGTAATAGGTTGCTAAACAGAGCAACCGCCAACAAAGTCGTAACCACCGACCGTGACACCTGCAACACTTAGGAAGATGAAGGGTTGAAGATTGAGAGGGCAGTCTAGAGCACTGGCGATGCACCAACCACACCGTAATAAGAACAAGCCGTGGACTCGATGGGATTTCCCAACGGCAAACATGACAACCTTCCATAATACAACAACCCCTTCTTAATCACTTTAGGAGATGAATTTTCAAAAATCCTTCCTTAGAAGCACTAAGGAAGGATTTTTGAAACGTTACTCTTGTGAGAAATATCATGCTTCAGGATCCAGAGGTTTAGGCTTTGAGCTGGCTGTCACTGAATTAATGTCAATTTAAACTTTTCATTAAGTAGAAGATATTGTTATGCATGGCTCTGCAGTAAAATTTTCATCCTGCATTGGAACGATGGTCGTCTTTCCTCAGCGTTCCCTTGCACACGTACTCTTATCTCTCGTGCCCTCCTTGCCATATTATCATAATTTTCGTGTTGGCGTTTGTTTTTGTTATTGACATATACCTACATTTTATAGTTATGACCTAGATGACAAATCGGGCTGACAGAGGTTGCCTTGGCCTACGGTTTTCTGATTTTATCAAACTTTGTATTTAAATACACCTTACATGGTAAATCCTCGTTTTAAACGTAAATGTTCAATGACATTCATCGAAAAAAATATTAATATACGTCCATAATACTCCTTCAAACTATTTTTAAGATATTCGTTCATCTTGAAATGTGGGCAGGAATGTCTGACAATCTTTAACCAGAGGATATCAGTGTTTCTCATTTATTAGGATACAGTCTTCAAATTCGAATGCATGCCGAGTACGATTATGGGAAGAAGACAAGCGATCTCAAACCATTTGGTTTGCTGATGATGCACAAATGAAATATAATAAAATGAAACACAAATATTTGGCTACTCAAGATTAGTGATGTACCTAAGTAGTCTGGGGAAGGGCTTACAAGATCTTTGATTGGTTCTGCACAGCATATAAAACCTGACAGTACCTTCTAAAAATAATTGTATGAAAGAACATCAGTTTTTTTATAGTTAAGTAGGTGATGTTGCTTATACCTACTCGTAAAACTCGTCCATTAATTTGACAGCTTGTTTATTTATTATCAACCTTGAACAGCTCATGTTTTTAACATTCGAGCGTTCACATTCAAAGAAAGCTTTCCCTTGGCACCAAACAAAGCTTTGAGGAAAAAAAGATAAGTAAATAGTAGGTAGTGTTGGTACCTTCTGGTTCCAGTTGGCTGTCGGTACCTTGGCCGACATAGGAGCGGGTACCACACACATGACACAATGGCTCCCACGGCTAAGAATACCTTGCGTCATCCTGCACGGTTTATATTTCGCTAATTTTGCTGTAATTTGCTGTAGGACACAGTAATAGGTAATATTATTAGCACAATAATGGTCGAATGGTCGTGAAGTGGTAATGTAATCAGTGGCGGGCGGCGTGCGCGCATGTGACGTATCTCGCGACAACGCGCGGATCTGTGGTGGCATTCGAGGCGGCTGCTGTCTATTTATTAAAAAGGATGCTTTTGTATTCATGTAATCTTTAACCGTCAAATTGTCGATATAAGTAGCTCACAAAATAAGCAACCTAAAGTGGCAATGGGCTGGCAGCCGTAGAACCGATGACCGTTTGGGTAGACGTGTTCTTGAGTTAAAACTGCGAATCGGTAAACGCGTAGGACGCCCTCAGGCTAGTTGGAGGACGATCTTCGCAAGGTGGCTTGTAACAGCTGGATGAGAGTTGCCAAACATCGAGCTGAACGTCGTGCAATAAGAGAGGCCTATGTCCAGCAGGCGCCTGCTGTAGGCTGATGGTGAAGATGATGATGAATCGTGAACTAAGCTTGTGGAATATTCATTTAGGTACAATAGCTTAAAATAAACTGTACATAGGTAATAGAGCTTTTATAACACAATGTTTTCGTGCCAGTTTTTAACAATTCAGGTCAGCTTACAATATACGTACGTAAGTTAAACCTGAATATTGTTCAATGTTATCTTTTAATTTGAGTTTATTTCAAGTCACCGGATACATAAATCACACATTCGGTTTTCCCTGCGCACACGCAACCTTAGCTTACCTCATTAAGTATCTAAATATAATTACAAGACCCGAATCAAAACACGCTAGCCTAATGATCGACTTTAAATATAATGAGCAACTATGAATCACTTCAGGCAGGAGATAGATAACTAGTAGAGGTTGCCAAAAAACCAATCGCGAAATCTATAAAAAAGGTTACCTATAAATGTTTTATTGCCAAACACTTAAAAAAAAGTAAGTTTAAGTTTGTAGTTTGGTATGATGTAAGTAATGATAGTTACATTACGTTTAGCAACGACGACGGATCGATCGGGTGTGTTGTAAAGTTCTACTTTTAGCATTGTTACTGATCGTTTGTGATGAAGTCTTATTACGAGGTATTCTTTGGAACAATGGAGAATGTTTGCTAATGAGCGCTATTTGTAACAAGATATGTACTCTGTCTACATCTACGTTGCGCACAGAGGTTCCATTGATTCAGATTTTTGCAATATGTTCACAAAAAGCTTTTCATCATCGCGCTTCTACCGCTTTGAACCTTACAGCTGGAACGAGCCGCTCTAAATATCCAGGAACCATTATAAAAAAAAAATCTACAATACATTATAATAAAGTAAGTACTAGCGACCCAGGTCTGCTTCGCACGATTTTTATGACTTGACAAAACATCAAGATTTTTCATTATAAATGCGAAAGTAAGTTTGTTTGTTACCTTTTCACGCCTAAACCACTGAACCGATCATTCTGAAATTTTGCAGATATGTTGTCAGGTGTATAGAAACGGACATAGGGTACCTTTCATCCCGAAAAAAAGTGCTGTTCCCGAGGAAAAAGCCATTACACGTGGCGCCTTCTATTATCATAATAACGTTATTGTTGTTTTCCTCGGGAACAGAACTTTTTTTCGGGATGAAAGGTACCCTATGTCCGTTACTATACACCTGAGAATGTATATACAAAATTTCAGGATGATCGGTTCAGTGGTTTAGGCGTGAAAAGGTAACAAACAAACAAACAAACTTACTTTCACATTTATAATATTAGTTAGAAAGTTAGGATTAGGATTATTTCTCATTAGGTACCATTATTACTTAGGTAACCTACTTGTAGATCACACTGAACTAAAGTTCACAGAACTCGTTCATTGGTCAATCATCGCGAAAGTTATTGTCTTGAGAAAGTTTAGAGCTCCACAAAATTAAGGAGCCATAAACATGAACAAATAGTAATGTATTCGTACAAAGGTACCTAAGTACTTCCTCGCCTGAGTACCGCGTTCAACATGTCACGTGGTCAAGTAATCAGCTGTTACAGCGGAAACATACTTCTGGCCCCATCTTCTTTTGTCGTATTGGTACGGTACAACCCCTCGACCTTATCATAAAGGATATATATAATTATGTATATATATTATATTTATAGTTTTAATAGGTTTTTGCATCCCTTTTTATTTAAAAATATTTATTTCACAATTTTTCACAATAGCACCTACCACTGTTTGTCTCTGCATCACCCAAAGGTGACTGGTAGAAAATGCCTATGGCATTAAGTCCACCTCTGTACATGTATGTGCATAAAGTATTAAATAAATAAATAAAGGTACCCGAATGTCAGACGTTGTGCTTGCCAACTGCCGAGGCCGACGTGTACCAGCTTAATATGTTATCGAAGGTTCAGACAATTCGCGCCCTTACTCGCACCAGTCTTTCATGAATTATTCCAAAATGATGTTACTAATCTTTTGCTTATTTACAGAGAGCCTCAAACGAAAACCCACCGCGTGCAGGCCGACGAGGTGCCGTTCAAAGAGCCCGAGGATACGGACGGCTTCTACAACCGGCCGCCCGGCGCCGGTCGCTACCCGGTGCGCGTGGAGGCGCACCGCGCGCCCTACCGCGTCGACGGGCACGGCATCTTCCGCCTAAACAAGTATGTACATTGTACCGTGCTTCAGGGATCTTTTAGCGCTCGTTGATAGGGAGGCGCTGTTGGTAAACATTTCTGAAATGTATTGAAAAACAAGATGGCGGCTTAGTTCCGATTTTGGCCACGCGCCAAAAGATCCTTGTACAGCTATATGCACTATTATACCGCCCTGCCTTGTTGGTCTAGCCCAGCCATAGATATATGTACATTTCTATGAGCCCAGCAGTTGCAAGCACGAGTGTTGAGCGTGGGGGTTCGATCCACCGCCGGAGCATAATGTTGGCTGGTAGTTTTTCAGTACCTAGCAGCATGAAATTTGTGCCCGGTTTATGTTATTTTTTATGCTTATGGCAAAATGCTTGCTATAGTGTATGTATTAGGTCCTTACCTTTGAGCCGATTTTTGATACTGACTATTGTGAAGATCGATATCTATCATTCTATTTAGAGTTCCAAATTCAAATTAATTTTACAATAGGTATAGCATGACATTTTGTTTTTCAAAATCTGTTGTTCATTTGTTTTCCTGCCGTTCGATTTTTAGGGTTCCGTACCCAAAGGGTAAAAACGGGACCCTATTACTAAGACTCCACTGTCCGTCTGCCTGTCTGTCACCAGGCTGTATCTCATGAACCGTGATAGCTATACAGTTAAAATTTTCACAGATGATGTATTTCTGTTGCCACTGGGTTTATTATTAAGTTACTCTGTATGGTTGTCTCATATTCATCAATAAAAAGATCAATAAAAAGATAAAAAGACTATAACAAAAAATCCTAAAAACAGAATAAAATCAATATTTAAGGGGGGCTCCCATACAACAAACGTGATTTTTTTTGCCGTTATTGGCTCGATATTAATAACGGCAATATGTAGAAGCTTGAAATATTCACAGAATATTTAGTTGTATATTCACTTAAAAATAAATAACTAAAATCAAATAAAATAAATTAAGTTGGGCTCGCATACAACAAACGTGATTTTTTTATATAATTATGTAGTGTTAAATATTCTACGGTGGTACGGAACCCCTTCGTGTGCGAGTCCGACTCGCACTTGGCCGGTTTTTTTTTTATGATATCACTGTTTCTGTACATATTTACGCCACGACCTCGTCACGCCCCGACGATGAGGTGATGACCATGTATGAGGATATTTCCAGAGCCATGCATGGCTCTAAAACTCACTTCACCGTTGTCATGGGGGACTTTAACGCGATTTGGGCAAACGAAGCGATGATGGAGCTGCGAGTGGGGCAATTGTGATCAACGCGGTGAAAACCGGAAGTGAACTTAAATATAAAGCTGGAAAGGTCTCGACTGATAAAGTCTACGCTCCGCCCAGCGCCGATCCAAGTTCAAAACCCCGAGAGCTTTCAGCTCGAACTTCAGAATCGTTTCGAGTGCCTAGGGAGCTCCGTGGACGAATATAACGATGGGTTCGTGGAAACTGTCCATACGGTCGGGTCTAAGATCTTCAAGACCCGTCGTACGAATACAAAAAAGAAGCTCTCTGATCCTACTTTGCGGCTCATGAAGTAGAGGCGCGAGATGATCCTGCAGTCTTCAGATGATGTGCTCAAGTACCCGCGGCTCAACAGACGGATCTCTAAGTCCTTGAAAAGCGACCTTCGCCGCTTCAATACAGACCGTATTGAGGAAGCCATACAGCGGAATAAAGGCTCCAAGGTGTTTGCTAGAGATCTGTCTATTGGGCAGAGCCAGCTTACGAAACTGAAGACCGATGATGGCAGGATCGTATCCGCCAAATCTGAGCTGTTGAGAGAGATCGAGAGATTCTATGGACAGTTATACACGTCAACAAGCAACCCCGTTACGAATCTGGCAAACGACTCAAGAACTAGATTGACCCGAAACTATACTGACAACATCCCGGACGTCAGCCTGTACGAGATTAGGATGGCTCTGAAGCAGCTCAAAAACTAACAAGGCGCCGGGTGATGACGGAATTACGGCCGAGCTCCTGAAGGCCGGCGGAAAACCCGTTCTTAAGGCCCTTCAGAAGCTGTTTGGTTCCGTCATACTCGAGGGTAAAATACCACAGGCATAGTACAACATAGTACAAAGGTGTGGTGATACTTTTCTTTAAGAATTCTTAAGGAGGGCGAAATAATTTTAAAATAAATAATTTTCTTTAAAAAACAAATTGATTTTTTCTATGTAAAATGGCAATTTCATAAGTTATAAGGATAAGGACCTAATACTCGTATATAAAATATGTTGTATGGTATGTGTCATTAAAATTATATTTCTGTTTTTTCAGCCAACAACAACAAAATTTGATATCTGACGGAACCCTCGACTCGCTGCAATACTGCAAGTGTGTCTCCAAACCGGACTGCAACCCTCGACCCGAGTCTGCGGTAAGCAGTTTATTTGTACATATCCCATGTTACATGGGGTCGGTGCAACACGGGTTTTGTCTTTCACCCCTGTCAATCGTCACGGGGGTGAATGGGAGAATTTATACATAAGTATCATTATATCTGTTTCGTTTTTCCCGAACACTATAACATAGGTACAAAATAGCTGTCCACGAGGGACTATTGGGCCACTAGGTAACTAACATGGGTGCACGTTATTATCGATATCCGTGACACCCCTACTAATAAGCTAAGGCTAGGTTTCTCGACTACAGTGCAAAACGTTGGATGGATTAAGTCACTACGTCACGCTTGCTGTTTTTGGCTTGTCCTCATCTCTGTTCCCACACAGCTGTACTGTGTGTATGTATGTTCTGATTGTTCTTGACACACATTGTACCAGTGCTGTTGTTTCCAGGGCGCGTGCGGTCTCGGCAAGTTCCTGTGCTGCTACCCGCGCCCCAACAACAACGGTACGCCATACAATGTCATTGTTTATGTATCAACATCTGACCACCACTCTCTTTATATGCAATAGTATGTCGCGAAAAATTCTTGCTCGTAGAGCAAGAATTTCCAACTAAACTGCCAATATTTGACGCTAAGACACAATTTAGTCACGACGACTCCGCGTTAGGTAACAAAAATGGTTGAGGTGGATGTTGCTAGACAAGCATTACTAAAAACTTGAATCATGTTCAAATTGACAGAGTACTACAATGAAGTAGAAGACCAGCGTCGTGAGAACTATCCGTTTGCACCACAGCTCGGCTCCGGGTCCATCGGCGCCTTCGACAACCGCGGAGTACTCGTCGGGCCCGACGGTCCCACGGGGCTCATCGGTCCACAAGACAAGCAAAAGGAACCCGCTGTGCTCGTCGGGCCCGGTGGGCCCACCGGCATCATAGGCCCGGCACAACACGGCGACGGACTAGGGAGCCCAACGGCGCAGAGAGGGGTCTACTTCGGCCAGTCAGGATTCGGAACGTACGGCCGACGACCAGTACTAGTGGGCCCCGGTGGTCCCACGGGGATCATCGGGCCCGGCAGAGGTGGCCGACCTAACGTGCTGGTAGGACCGGGCGGGCCTACTGGCATCATCGGCCCTGGATACGGCAGGCAACCTGGAGTGCTTGTTGGCCCAGGTGGCCCCACCGGCTCCATCGGGCCGGGCCGCCAGATCCTAGTGGGCCCCGGCGGCCCCACCGGTCAGATAGGGCCGCAGGGATTCTACGGTAAATAAAATGTGCCCTGTGTCGTGTGGTGACTAATACAAGTACAGAACTAACCAATTACATGTTTTTGTTGTTTACGTTTAAGACTGTGAAGTGTACCGTAACAGTGTACGTGGATGTAAATGTTTTGATTAATTGTAATGAACGTGCGCCATCAGTTACTGCGATACGCTTTGTATTGTATGTGCAATTGTTCACACCTCGCGTGTGTGCCGAGTAGTGACGGGTGAGACTCTTGCAGGCTGCGCGCGCACCAAGCGGAGGAAAGCCAAGCCGGACGACACGCGACACACACACGACCACAGGCGAAACAATACCAAGGAAAGGGAGCTATGTTACTGCAAAATATAAATCGTGGAAAATCCCTTGTTTTCTTTTGATAAATCCAGGTAATGCCTATATTTTAAATCTCAAAAATAAAATAAAAACAAAAGGCGCTTACACTGATCGATACGCTTAATACAATTAGCGAACTACAAAGGTGTTTGAACTCTCCAGGTAATGTGCCAGTAAAATGGCGATATTAACAAGCTGACATTCCTCGAGTCAGATGTGTCGAATTAATAACGAAAATAAGCCAACGTATGCGATAGAGGATAAAAAATGTGACGGATGGCGGGCTGGCAGCGCGCCAGGCGCCGGCGCACCTCGCACACGATACAACGGATCAAGGAAAATAGAAGGCATACCAGCGCGGTAACACTTTGGAAGCGTTCAATAATGTTCACAGCGCGGTTGGTATCAGCAAGTCAGCTGGTAGCTAAGTAAGCAAGTAGAGGAATGCAGCCTAAGTAACAGTTCACTTAGATTAGATATGTCTATCTAGCACTAAACCCGAAGAGTAACGCGTATCTGTGAGGGCCTTACCAGAAACACGCTCGCATATCGCCCCTAATAAGTATATGTAATTATTCAATCGTGTATTTTCCAAAATTGACCTTCTCTCTTTCTTGTCTCCTCCAGCGCGCGCGCACGTATATCTAACATACTTACACACATTGTGCTGGAAATCCCCTATTCTGAAATCGTATTGCGAAAGCATTTGGTCGTTATTTCAGATCCAGTTTTCGAGTATTGTACCTACAATGATTTTTGCTATTGCAGACCAGAATTAACAAGGTTTCGGCTAGAAAGTATAAATATACACAATCTCATTGCTAAACTGCAGTCTAAATCCTCACCTACGACCTGTCTCCGTGAGGAGAAGTGGCAAGAAAGAGAAAGTTGAACTTACCGATAGTGGTGATGACAATGATGGAGTAAAAGAGCGCGCCGGTGAAGGTCCACTGGATGTGGTCGGTGCTCTCGTTGCCGTCCCAGCCGCGCACCTTCATCTCCAGCAGGATCGCGTTCTCGAAGTCCTGCAAGCACCGACATCTCATTTTTAACCGACTTCAAAACAAGGAGAAGGTTATCAATGCGGTTGTATTTTTTTTAATGTGTGTTACCTCTGAACTCCGTTATTTATAAGCTGATTTGCAAAATTCTTTTTTTATCTAAAAGAATATACTTTCAGATTGGTCCCATTGTCATTAGGTCAGGATTTGATGATGAGATCCTGGAGAAATCGAAGGAACTCTTCAAATATTATAGGCACAACCTGTGGGCACAACTATAGCAATTTAGGTATTTTTTTATAGTAGGTAACTCGTGCATTTGCTCTCGGAAAGCACCATTTAGTGAAGTGGAGCTGATGATGAAGACCACAGATGGCCAACGAAACTACTCAATAATAAGTAGGTATTTCACGGGTTGCGATTCGATTACTTTAATATGGTTGCTAAGCAATTTATGCTCGTCGCAATGCGAATGGTGAAATGGAGCTGATGGTGAAATACCAGGAGAACTCCTCAATAATTAACGTCCCAGCATCGGGAAAAGCAATATTTTGTAAAAGGCGATGAGCAAGTTGACATTAGGTATACGAATTTTTTCCACTTAGTTTATATTGATTATGTTTTAATAGCTTCCTGTCACTAATATTTACATAGCAAGTAGTGTTATATGAATTTGTGTGGGGTAGGTACAACTAAAAAGTGAAAAATTAGCTTTTTACAAAAAAAAAAACCACGGACTTCCAAAAAAAAAACACTACAAAGTCAAAAATAACTTTAATTTCGGAAGTCGGTGTCAAAAAACGAAAATGTTTTATACATATCCAGATTCGAAGTATGTAAGTACCTACTGTTCTGCTAGAGAAAATAATTTTAGTATTAGTTTTCCAAATTTCAACGAGAATCGAAGCTAAGGCTTCATCTTAGAGCAGTCCCTCTTGTGGCCACTTGGCCTAAGCGATCGTGAAAAATGTAAACGTAGAATTTTAAAACAGAAATAAATCAAAGAAAAAATCATTAAATCGTAAAGCACACGCGTATAAAAACGTTCATAATATTATCTGAGAGTTTCGCCGTAACACATTCCTATTAATAAAATACTAATAAATATGATCAATAGCTTCCCAAGTAGTTCTCTATCAGTATCAGGTGCATGAGAGTGGATTTAATATTTTGTTTAACCTCGGATATTTCAGCTGTCTGTGACTGTGATGGCCTTTTCGTTTTTAAAGATAATTGGTGTAGTTTTAAAAGTTTCTTATTTAAAGTCGGAAGAAATAAAAACACGTACTTACCATGATTTTGAACTACACCTAACGTTCATAAAAAGCATCTACTTCCCAAGACGCTGCTTATTCTGATACTCGATAACTAAAACTAATATTATACCATATCCGTGGTTATACCTGATGTACGAGTATATCCTAAATGTACTGTGGTGGACTTATTAAATAAATAAACTAGAATTGGCGACATCAGCTATCGTGTCTATATTCTTGCAGAACGACAACTATCGTCACTCATTATTAACTTACACTATACTTACAACATACTGCAAATAATTATCCTTTTGCCTAACTGAGTAATTGATGCAGCATGCACGATCTTTCACCGTGGCGTTGTTCATGAGCTTCGGTACTTTTATGTTAAGGAGCTGATATATGATAATGGCCATAATATCGTTACCTTGAGCATGTCGACGACCTCGGAGGTCCAGTTGGTCTGGTTGAAGAGCGGCGCGTTGTGCGACATCGTCCAGATGCTCTGCGTCGTGTTGCTGCGGATCTGTGATATGTTCCGCTTCACCTGCACGCATACAAAAAAACACGTTATCGACGGACTTGAGGCTCCCATCTCATAAGGAGCTCACTCCTTATTATTCTTCCTTTGATCATCAGAAATAGATAAACTAAAATGATAACGAGAGTCCATGTGACCATTTAGAATGTAGGAAAGAAGTTAATTTCACTCGACAAGCATACTAAGAAAAAGCATAAACATAGAAAGAAAACTATAACGATAGGTATACGTATATTATTATGTGGGATGTGGGTCGATGAAAATCCACTTCGTAGTTGAAGCCAGGTGGACTTAAAGATGTGTTTGTAAACATTCTGATTCCCGCGCTGAATATCATTAAGCAGATGTAAGCGACCTTTATAGACTATTAGATTGCTAGTTATACCTACATTGTTAGAATTGAATACACATACTTAAAGCAAAGATGGCATTTATAGGTATTAACACCAACTGCTGTTATCTCAATTCTATAACCATTAATCTTTATTTCGGAATAAGTACCCTTCACTTGGTTTTTACAACCATATGATTCTGCGAAAGCTCTAATCTTATGCCAAGTTTATGAGGATTGTTTAATTAGCGTGAAGTTGTCGGCCACCTGACGTGCGCCCGCGCCGACCGCATTTGTGCGGACCACCTGCACAAATTGATTGAAAATACACTTTCCAGTTTAAATTAAGATGTTATCGCTAAATTGCCAAATCCTTATGATTATGACGGTTTGCGCAGACAAGACAATGGTGAGAGACTAGAAATCCATAGGAGACACAAAAAGAACAATTTAACATGATCGACTGACTAGACATGTTACATATAGCTACTGCTGTAGGTGAAATTAGTTCAGTCTTGAAGTCACATTGAAGTCTAAATCTATTGTCCTCATAAGTTAGTTCAGTCTTGAAGTCACATTGAAGTCTAAATCTATTGTCCTCATAAGCCATTTCCAACTTTTACGTATATTTGAACAAACATATTGTCGTCATCCATAACCCCGCGTGATTTATGTTTTTATACTGTGTCGTGTTCAGTGACGTTTACTAGTGTTTTTGACTGGATCGTTAATCAGCTGAGTTTGAGTACCTACTCTGTGGCAGCGTGCCATTATTTGATAAAACTAAATTTATAGTCGCCAAAGTAACGCAATTGAAAATAGTTTTGATAATAAATTAATAAGTATTTTGGTTGTCTTGAAGAAATCCGTTTATAATTTTAATATTGAAATCACAATATTAAGGCAAGAAAGCGGTAGTTAAGATCGCTGCTTTGAAAGAATAGAAAAATAACAAGCAGTACATACAGAGACGATGAAGAAACTACAATGACTAAATAGCCGTAAGAAATTGCAGCGTCCGTAGTATAATTTATATGAAGTGCGCACTGCGTCGATCCAATAGATATCTATGACTTAGATACAGATTCCAGTTACGGAATTGATATATGGCAACATACAAATTCTCACAGTTTACACGTGATAAATCCTACCTAAATGTAATTGGCTTTCGTAGTTCTAATGCATAATGGAACGTTGGATAGTGAGGAATCGAAAGATCTTATGGCAAAGTTCGAATGCAGTACGAGTTATTAGTTCAATCCCAACTACATATTTGTTGAACCAGCCGGCCGTAAATATGGCATTAGGTATCGATGTTTCTAAAAAGCTTGGCTCTGTATAGGTCGTCTCTGGCTCTCATTTCATGGCTATATTTGAGAGTCTCTCTCTAAAGCTCGATGTGACATTTGCTACATTGTTGCTTGGGAACTGTAATTTTCTAAGTTCTGTGCAATGTTTGTGATAAAAGAAGCTAGATTGATGTTACAGTAAGAAGATACCTCTATCTCGTGATCTGCCTCCAGCTTCTCGAAGGTGACAGCTCCGAGGATGCAGTAGGCCACCACCAGGCTAATCATCACGAAGTGGGAGAACACCACCGAGCATAGCTTCCATGTGTAGTACAGCACCTGGTCACGTAAGCACACAACATCCATACATTGGTGAATACTTAGATGTGCCGACTATGAAATGGCAACAATAAATCAAGTATTGCAACTTTCTGTTGACGTGTCATACACAAACAGTGAAACAGCCGTGGACTGTTTCTTACTTTTCAAGGTTTCAGATCGTGTCAGGCTTCGTTTGGCACGTAATAATTATTTTATTGGGTCTTCGAACCAATTGTATTCAGATATTGAACTATTCCCTTCTATATAGAAGGAAATAGTTGTTGTTGTTGTTGTTCATTGTTTTTCATGGAGTAGAGCATAATTATACTCTACTACACGAACGCACACTGAGCTTTAGCATGCATCGAAAGTTGTGGGATTGTCCTCATAAGATTTTCAGCTAAATTATCGAAACGTAATAAACACAGTGAGGAATATTCATAGCTCACTCACTACGCAGGAGCGCAGGCGTAATAACACCCACAATGCGAGAGCGATTGTTTGTTTAGCTCCCTTGAAAACGGTTGCGCTGAATGGTTCTGATCCATACGCCATGTTCGTGAAAGGGTGTTGTCAGTTGGGACTGGTCATTTCTTAGCTGCTACGGCTTGTTATTTTTTTTTTCTATTTCCTGTACTCTGGACGCTTTTAATGCGTACGTTTTTTATACATCGTTCTCAAAAATAATTATAAATTCATTATTATTAATGTAAATAATATGTTTGTAACAATATAAATTTAAAAGAGTGTCCTTAGAGTTTCTTGCCCATTCTTCTCCTACCTACTACGCGTTGGAATGGATAACTATGTAGCTTCAGCTTTCTGACTGACCGACTCCTTGAAAATTCAAAAGTGCCTGTACCTAAATCATCTGTAAATGTATTTTTTTTTTAATTAAAATAAAGGCTTTAAGTTTGAGTTTTGTGTTCACTATGTAGCTTCTATCAAATTATAGACATTTTTTTATGAATTAAATCATATTTCCAGTGGTTATTTATACAACCGATGCTGCACACACTTTGATATCGGATGATAAACAACTGAACAAGACAGGGTTTTGGAGCTTATAAGCTAATCTAATACTGGTTATCTGAGAAAAGCTAATAAAAGCTGTACAATGGAGCTAATTGAGACGTTTCATGAAGATATAGGTATGTATAGCGCCTGAATTACTTGGACACCACAAAAACTAGATGTTTACCCATCACGAGGAGTGTTCAAAGTTCCTATACGTACACCGTATGGATACCTTATAACTGTTATAACGACTCATCATCTGTTCCGCCTTTTCCCAACTATGTTGGGGTCGGCTTCTAGTCTAACCGGATGCAGCTGAATGCCAGTATTTTACATGGAGCGACTGCCTATCTGACCTCTTGTTGAGGTCAGTTACTGTTAGCTTTTAACAGACTGTTGCAGTGAAATTGAGATCTGCTGCAATATTGTGGTCATGTGTTATGACATCTTATTAAACAACGTGACCTAATAAAATATATGTTGTAGCTTGTTCAACAAGCACTCAACCACGCGCGCGCGCCGTGTATAATTATTGTAATGTGTCCAAACAAGAGATGAGCCGAGTGTATCACTTGGCACGAACCATTGCTATTAACACTTCACAAGGAGTCTCAATAAACCACGACTACAGCGCTCCTCGAGTGTTCGAAAGTGGGGTTCGATTGAATCCATCGAATGGTTTTAGATTGTTTACGACTGCTGTTCTATTGTGAAATAATAAAATAGTGTATATTCAGGTGCTCTACAATATATATTGTGTAGGTAGTGAATACAATTTGTGCGTAGAGCTACTATGTACCAATGTTGAACCGAGGTACCTCTAAGCAATATTATGGCTGAGAGTCACTGCGTTTTAGTTATCTATGAACAAGGATTCCTTTTCTGCCCTTAAATTACTTGCTGTGTCTGTTGTGCATTGAACATAAGCTCCAGTTCATGATGTCTACTTACTTTGGCACACTTGCTGGGCGGCGGCAGGGGGTACTCCCCCCGCTCCACGCGCACTTCGCGGCGAGACATGCTCACTGGTCACCTCTCTGTGTCACTTGTCACCAAACTAATATAAAATAAACAGAATGAGGCTTTATAGCCAGCACTTCACTACATCCATGACGCTCCACGTGAACCGAACCAGTCGCGACTGTCACTTGTTTCATAAAGACCTTCGCTGGAGGAGTGCCACTGGAGAACTCCTTGATATAGAGCAGCAACAGCACATAATCTCAATGTTTACGCTCCGTCCACAGCCGGCACTGATGCGAATAACAGATCAAACGGCGTTGATCCCACAATATAGCGTTTAATTTATACTTTAGCAATAAATCTCACATAGACAACGTTATGATATGTTCTGCTTATATTTATGAGTTATGTTTATTGGGTTAGCGGATATTAGTTGTGCGCGTGCAGAGGATGGCGGTCGCTGGAACACTGCACGCGGGATATATCGGGAGCCGCGAGTTGCGACCGCCGCCGGCTGAATCCGCGACCGCTCGGTTTACGATCAAAACCGCCGGTTATTTGGGTCGTTATGCATAAACCCATTCACAAGCCGGCTCGTTATGACGACCATGTGTGAGGTGTACTCCACACGCGGCTGGAGCGGACGATTACGAAAAAAATATATAATGTAAGAACGTCGTAATTGCTTGGTTTCAACTGCGAGGATAATCCATTCGTATGCACTAATTACGACGGTAAATGCTAAGAACGCCTTCAGGGTATGTGGAGCCACGATCTTCACAGGAAGGCCGATAGAAGTTTGAAGCAAGGGCGGATCCAGCTTTGGCACCAGGAGGGGGTCACATAGTCGTGGTCAAGTCAAGAACTTATAATTTAATTTTGATAACAATAGATACCTACAAGTAAAAAGTAGGCACCTATTTTATCAACCTACTACTACAATCAGCCAAATTTCTTTAATAGATTTTCAACTTTATTGCTAAAGCATAAGGTTCGAAATTAATTAGGAAAATTTGACAGTTTGGGGTAGGTTGATGTGCTGGCGTCTGTACGTAAGTACTGTACTTAAAAATATTTATTCTTTATTGTACACTTGAAAAACTTAACACATAATAACTTGTACATATAAGTACACGTACATATTGCCATCTTCTCTTGAAGACATCCAGAGAAGCACTATCACGCACGGTTTTTTTTTTTTGGTAATGGCATCTCGCATTTCAACCTATGAGGTTGTCGTCTGCTTAACCGGACTTGCCTGTGGATGCCTCAAAATTAAGGCCTCCAGCCAGGGCTTAAAAACTTAAAAGCTAAGCGACTACACGCTAAGGGCACCCCCTGTGGGGTACGGACCTCGGCTTAGGGCGTCGCTGGGGGAGGGCAGCAAGGGACAGGCTGGATCGGAATTATTTTGGGGCGAATTTAATACTACAGGCTCAGCGGCGCGGGCAGGCTCGAGCAAGGGTCAGGGAGGAGAATTTACGGGGCGTCGCGACGGGCGTCCTCGACGGCGGGGACGGAAGGACGGCTGACGGGTCTTGTTTATGTATCTCTTAATGGTGCTGGTGACTTTTCTGCTCTCCTGTAAGAGGGTAGTGGCGTCGTCGGGAATGATGAGGGTATGTCTTGGTCGGCGAATCCTAATTATACGGGAGGGAGTATATCGGGAGGCCACCGCAATCAGGGGATTGGGGTGCTTAATAGCGGAGTCGAAGAAACACTTGGCGACGAGTTTCATGAACTGCTGGACGGAGGGTATTCTAAGATCCAGGTGGAGATTTATGTTACGGACATAGAAGGGGGATCCCGTGACCTTTCTGAGGGTCCTGTTTTGAAGGGTTTGCATTTTATGCAGATGGCGAGGCTTGGCGTGTGCGAAGACTACGCAAGCGTAGGTCATGATGGGACGAATGACTGCGGTGTAGAGGCGCAATTTGAACTTAAGTGATAATTTGCTGCGGGCAGTCATTAGGGAGTGGAGCCTACCGAGAGCAAAAGCGGCGCGCCAGCGCGTCGTCTTTATGTGCTCTTTGAAGTTGAGGTTGTGGTCGAGGATGACACCTAGGTATTTGGCTTGTTTACCCCAAGGGATAGGCTTGCCATACATAGAGATCGGGCTGGGGTATCACGCACGTAATGAGGCAGCCTATTTATTTTCCATAACCGTGGTGAATGATTTGTCATAACAGCTAGAGGTATGTCGAGGGGTATGACGCAAAACTCCGCATTTCTTGTAATGAATGAATTTGCAGCAACAATTTTTAAGAATACTTATAGAGGTACACTTATAAAAACATTATAGGTAGAAAGAAATTTTAGTTTTTTAACTTAGAACTATGTTATGATATGTTTATTGAAGGTATGTAGTTACATAAAATCTGTATGGTGACAAAATATATAAATAAAATCATTATGTTCAATTAGTGGTCCACCTAAGTCCTGGAACCAGCTCAGGGGGGGGTCATGACCCCCATGACCCCCCCCCTGGATCCGCCGTTGGTTTGAAGAGAGTCGCCGAGGATCGAGTTGAATGGCGTGCAGTTTAGGAGATATTAAGATAGCAGAGGACTGCTACAACATGCGGAGGTATGAAGCATCCCACCACGTGGCCCAACAAGGCGACCAACTGGTTCTGACGACTTATCCAGGTAGATTTTGAAATAATTATATAATTTCCCAGCTATATCACTCAAACTCGCAGCATTACCAGAAGGCAAGAAGGGCTTGCTACCTACCTTTATCTTGAGCTCAGTTGTTTTATGACAATGACACGTTTAGCCACTGTTGCGTTGTGAAAATATAAGCAATTATTGACTAGATTTGAGGACAAAAAAAAAACGTTATTGTGAATTCAACACAACCTCGCCACCGGCACCGCCGCCATCATATTTCTATATCTTAGTCCACTTTAACAATTAATGATGTAATGACAGCCTGTCTCCGCCGGCGCCGCGGGCGTCTGTGCCATTGAAATAAATGGCAAGCGGCGGATAATTGACAGATTTTAGTTTTTACTGGGTAATGAAACATAAAAGCAGCTGGTTCGAAGGTTTCTTCAGTTCGAAGAGTCACATTGCAGAGGACTCTAGAAACCATCGCGATTTAGGCGCACACAGACGACTGGATCTACCTATTTTCCTATATGTATTATAGTAATATTACTAGCAGCGCCCCGCGGTTTCACCTGCATAAGTTTCGATCCCGTGGGAATATCAGGATAAAAACTATCCTATGTCCTTTCCCGGGACTCAAACTATCTCTATACCAAATACCATCTTTCAGCGGTTTAAGCGTGAAGAGGTAACAGACAGACACACTTTCGCAGTTATAAATTTATAATATTAAGTATGCATGATATCTGTGACACGGTGGCACTTAGTTCATAATTTGATGTTAGTACGCGCATAACAAAACACAATTTAGGTAATTAATTAAATAATATTTAATTTACAAAAGATCTAAGTATATAACAATATGCATCGCACGTTCCGTGGAGCCGCTGTGTATACAATAATAAGTATACCTATTACATAATACAATAAATAGAACTTAAAATATTTACTTACAACTTGGTGGAGTAGGGATAGGTAGGGTAGCATGAGACATCTAGGTACAATGGTTCGAAGTCATTATCTCAATTTGTAAGTTATTATAGTAATAGGTAATCGTTTGTCGTACGATTGTTTTTCATAGGATTATAACTTACTGGCAACGTTTGATTAAAGTTTTACAAAGTAGGTTTGTAGCTGCACATATTCGTACCTACATTACTGCAGCGGCCAGCAAAAGAGGACTTACGTAATGTGGGCCGACGCGACTTTGCCTGGTTGTGGCCAAGGCTTGTATAGTACTTTTCTCAAATAATGCGCGAATATTAAAACTAAGTACCTAGTACCTAGGCAGAACTTTTTTGTCAAATTACTTTTCAAAATCAATGACGAACAAATAACAACAATAATTTTTCGCGAGTTAGTGTTATTTTTTTTTTTTCAATAAACAGCTTTCTATTTACAAGCCAGTTCGAAATTTAAATAAAACCTTTGATAAGTTACCTCCTTGGTTGCCATGTTTCGGAGTAAAAGATCGTTCCATTTTTAAATTACACGACAGATATGGATTATCATACAACTTTTGCCGGCCGCTTTGGCCAGTACAGCAATTTCGATTTATCTCGAAGAAGGTTGTCAAAATAATGCTCAAATATGCATGTGTGAGAAAAATACATAACGTTACGTAACGTACCTGCCGTCCTTTAACTAGAAGGCCGTTAAGCCCAAAAAGTTGTTTCGGAGTAAATGCCAAAAAACGTGGGAATCGTTGTTTCTTAAAAACTATGATACTTAGGATAATGATTGTTGGACACATCAATTGATATTTCTTTCTGTTTATCGTAGATAACCCTTTTTGTCCAATAACTATTATTAATTAATTTTAAAATTAATTTTTCTCATTTTGTTAAGCATGTAACCTAGTTATTGCATCTTATTACTGTACTAAAAGGCCGTTATCCATACCTTAGCGGCTTTTTAGTCAAGTAATTTATTTAAAATGTTAAGCTTCATAATGTTTGTTATATTTTGTTTAGAAATACTTAACTAAAAAGTTGTTAAGTGACATAACTGCTTTATAGTCATGACATTCGCTTTAATTTCAATTTCAATAACTTTCCTAATGAGCAGTTACGGGGCTTTAGATGCTTTTTAGCTAATTGTTGGCAATGTTATATGGAATTTTTGTAAACTCTTAACTACTTTACTTAACTAAAAGGTGGCTAAAAATATTTCGCTTGTGGTTAACTTCTGTATAGTGTAGCATTCATATGGAAATATGTGAGTAATTAATTAAATACTTACATCATGTTCTTTTAAAAATCAAAAGTATAATTCAACATTTAAAAGATAAAAGAATTACTTATAATTTTAATACGCAATAATAATCAACTTATAACGAATTATGATCTAACAGATGATGAGCTCATTATTTGGCATGGACAATATTCTTAATCCATGTTCTTTATTCCATTGATTCAACCATTGATTTAATAGAAAACTTCTAACCCAGTTATTTTAATAAACTAAGGCTACATTATATCAGACATGAGGCAACTTCAGTCCTAAATTATTTAAATATTATAACAAATAAAAGTACCTAATAAAATATGTAGTAAAATTGCACACTAAATAAATTATAAAACATAAGCTGGAATAAAACATTGAATACTTTTTATACCGGTAGTTCATTCCCGTGGGTTAATTATTCGAAATGATATCGTTTACCAACCTCCACGCGGACGGATCCATAAGCAAAAGCTTGTAGTTTTAAGTATTTAGGAACATAACAATATCTAAATTAAACACAGTCATCAATATACTCAGCCTATCGCAGTCCACTGCTAGACAAAGGTCTCTCCCAGGCTGCGCCATAACACCCTGTCCTCTACCTTCCGCATCCTGTTTATCCTAGCCACCTTATTTAGGCCGTCGATCCATCTAGTTGGGGGGAGGCTCACTCGACACTTGCCGATACGCGGTCTCCACTCCAGGACTCGTCTGCTCCACCCGCCATCGGTCCTTCGACAAACATGGCCAGCCCACTGCGACTTCAGTTTGCTTACTGTGCAAGCTATGTCGGTAACTGCGGTTCTTTTCCTGATATTTTCATTCCTGATTTTATACTTCAAAGAGACTCTGAGCATAGCTCGCTCTATAGCGCGCTGAGCGGCCTTGAATTGTGTACCAGCCCGACCGTCAATGTCTTCGTTTCGGCAACGTATATCATGACAGACAGGACGCACTGACCTTAGTCTTCAAACACTGCGGGATAGGCGACGAGACGACTTGACGAAGTTTTCCAAATGCTGCCCAGCCCAACTGGATCCTTCAGTCGGCTTTTTTCTCAATTTTGTGTCTACTGAGCTGGTTGACTTGCCCTAGGTAGACATAATCCTTCAAAACTTTGGTTGGACTCGTTAAGATGTGCGAATTGTACATGAATTTTGTCTTGTCCAAATTTAAGCTGAAACCAACCCACCGAGAGGCTCCATTTCGGCTGGAGAGATTTAGTCAATATGACGATGTCATCGGCAAATCGAACAAGATGAACAGACGCTGAAACAGTTAGACCAGATGTTGCACAACCAAAATGGAGCCTCCATTTAGGCTATGCAGCATCTGGTCTAACTGTTTCAGCGTCTCTGCCATTAGGACGATATCATCGGCAAATCGTAGATGTGAAATGTACTCGCCATTCACGTTGATACCCTGTCCAGTCCACTCAGCCAGGGATATTACCTACATCCCCCTGTCTCACCCCTCTGAGCAGTTGGATGGGGTTGTTTTCTGATCCTGGATCTGAAAAGTCATTGTGGCAGCGTCGTACAAATATCTCAAAGCCCGCACGCGCGCGCGCGCGCTCTCTCTATCTTTCTCTCTCTCTCGTTCTCTTCGATGTAGCGTCAGTCAATTCGACATCGTTGCAGAAAGGCCAGAACTGCCCATATTTTGACGGAGTCGCATCGTTTCTCGTAGTCCACAAATGCTATACACAGGGACTGGTTATACTCCGCGGTATTCTGTATAATTTGCCGAACATAGATGTGGTCTATGGTACTGAAGCCTTTTCGAAAACCGGCTTGATTTGGCGGCTGGAACTCGACATGTCTCTTCGGGAGACGGTCCGTGACGACCCTCGGGAGCAGCTTGTATAAGTGTTTCAGCAGTGGGATGGGTCTATAGTTCTTCAGCGAGGATTTGTCACCTTTTTCGAAGAACAGAACCACCGGATCTCTGCTCCATGCCTCGGGCGTTGTACCCTCTTAGATGACGGAATTAAAGAGACTCGCTAGCTCTTTGATTTTATTGTATTTATTTTTTTGGATCGTAAGTAAGCACTAGGAAGTGGTGAAGGGCGGGCGTTTTGGGGACTGTCTTTTGTAATTTTGACGTTCGAAAAGTGCTGATTCTCAGCCTAGTCTGAATAAATGACTTTTGATTTTGTTTTCTTGTCGTTTTGGGTTTTTCTGTTTCAATATCTTCATCTGTATCGTCACTTCTTCGATCTTAGTTAGATCTCGTAGTTCATATCTTTGACAGAGTCAGTGTCAGTGTCCTCCGGGTGGAAAGATTTAGTCCGACGGGATGGCGGATGGCTTGAGCAGGGCACCCGCACCCCACTCAACCCCGGAGTGAACGCGGCGCGAGAGTCGGCTAACTGCCTTTTAGCTAAGTAATGAGGCTTAGCTGCTTTTTAGTTAAGTATTCTGGGAAATGTGCAGAATTACATGCTTAACTAAAACAGCGTTAAGGGCTGGTAACTGCAAATAAGTAAATTTTTTCACATAAACTGTTCTTTAAATGCTAACTATAAAGAAGTTATAGTCCGTTAGCGTCTTTATAGTCAAGAAAAATCAGATAACGTGCTTGTAGTTAAGTAGAAGGCTAGAAAATAATCATCACATCGGGCAGTTAAGGTATTTTAAAGTACATTAAGCTAAGAAGTGTGGGTTAGACGCTTTCAAGTGATGGAATCATCAAAAATTATGTTACTTAACGGCCTAAAAGATGTCCATATCTTTGGAACTATTTATGTTATAAAAATGTTTCTTAGACAGAAAGATAGAGAATTTTAAACTCTATCACTTTCTATTAAAAAGTAAAAATTGACCATTTGAGGGTTAACGGCTTTTTAGTTAAAGGACGGCAGCTGGGGAGTGAGGACCGTACACATTGTAAACTGGCTGGACGGCCGGCGGGCCTCCAGAGCACGAGCTACCTACAGGGTCGGTGCTGATGCTGCTGATGCTGATATTAACTCGCAAGTATACGTTCTAACAAACTAACCATTCTAATAAATAATTATGTACCTTTGATGAATTTAATTCCTATGAGCTACCTCTAGTAAACAACTGGCCCGATTCCTCATAACTCATTTATGCAATTACGGCCGAATTATGGCCTAGTTGTTTGTGCTACTGCCAGTTAGCATACGGCCCGAAATACGCACTGCTTCTAACTTTAAGACACTGTTGCTACTACAAAACTGGGTTACCATGTAACAGTATATGTATATTGATATAGTAACAACTAACGAAAATCTGAGGAACTTAAAATTAGCACAACGTATGTTTATTTCATTGTAATTAAATGCACAGTAACCGGTGACATCTAGCGGTTGTCAAGTGTACTATTGGCAAAGTAATACGGCAATAGATTATTTCAACAGCAAAGGATGCATTAACAATGTATCACAATAAAAGCTTTACTTATTGTCTCTAACTTACGTTATCAGTATTATCACTTACAAATAAGTAAAAATTAAGATTAATTTAGTTTGTACGCAGCTGCACTACATGAGTAAATCTCCAGAAAATTGTACTCTTCAATCTATTCCGTGCTATTTAAATATCATCTCTATTATTCTTGTAAACTGTCAACCTGTTGAACTTAATCATTTAGCATACAATAACATTTGAAAAACTACACCCGGCTAGGCAGCCGCGTCTTGTCTTTAGTCCCATCATTTTCACATGCTGCAGAACCCTGCAATATGTGCTAATCATGGTATTTAGATACCTATTCATAAAGGACGAGTTGCATTACTTTGCATAAAACATTGATCAAGTACCTATCATCATCATCATCTGCCTAGCCTTTTCCCAACTATGTTGGGGTCGGCTTCCAGTCTAACCGGATGCAGCTGATCAAGTACATAGATTACTTCTTAAATTATTTTGTCAACTTACGGCAGCCTTGCCGAGAAGCCCCGAGAACACCCGAGAAACGTGAATGTGAAGTTTCTCGTCTCTGTTGTCGTCTCCATAATTTCATGTCTTCTCACGAGACTTCTCGCTAAGCTTCTGGAGGCCGCATAAGACTAACGAAACTATAACTAACGCTTAAATCAAGCCTTATTATCTTGGTAGAGATAAACCATTCTAAAAATGAACGCCCCTCCACTAAAATTTCTATACAAACATTTGAAATGTGTATGCAACAAGCAGTGGAGGGGCGTTCATTTATAAAATGGAAGTCGTGCTCGTCGGAAGGCGTAGCGTTGGAAGGCGTAGCGTTGGAAGGCCTTCCACAAGGTGGAGCGATGACCTTGTTAAGGCAGCAGGCAACTACTGGATGCGAGAAGCACGGATTTGGTCGATGTGACGATGCTTGTGGGAGTGGACATCTATCAGCGGAAATGTTGATAATTAACTAAGTCGGGGTGGGCGGTCACGCTCTGGTAGTCATCTGCACGTCCTCCTTGAGGGGCGCAGGGAGGGGCGCGCGGTGGCGTGAGATCTGCTCAGCCTCGCGGATGGTGTCGGGCAGGCGCGTGTTGAGCGTCTCCGGCGTGGTCAGCATCAGCGCGCCCGCCACCAGCGCCGTCGACCCGAACAGCACCGACGGCAGCCACTCCACGTAAATCGCCTGGAGTGGAACAAGAAGATGTCAACTACGAAACACAATTGGTTTTTGTAAATAAGTAGTTTATTTTTGTATCTATTCATGTTAGATTATTCTTTTTATATTTCACCCAAGAGGTATGCTGCAGACATTTTTTTTTTTAAATTTTGACCTACTTTATAGTCCTGTAACAGTAATAACTAATATTTTGTTATATTCTATAAAATGGATAATTTATGATAGGCTAAAAAAGATGTATGCTAAATCTGTTTTACCATCAAATTGACCAAACAATGGCAATCCCTAACTAAATATAGACCACGCACAGTGACGCCTAATTAATTAAAGTACTTAGGTTTATAAACATTTATAACACAGATTTACCTAAGTACATGCAAATGTTGAGAACTTCTAATTGTATTGTGGGCATCAGATCATAGGAACTCGCAAGGTTCAAATGTCAAAGTGCGACCTTCAACTATTATTATACAATGAGTAGGTACAACACAACAGAATCGAACACGGCAGAGGATGGCGAACGGGAATTGAACATGCGAATATTTTCAATGCTGCTAAACTTGGAATGAGAGTATATTAAGAAGAATTTGATAGTGGCTTCAGTGACAGAAAACTCTTAACAGTATTTAGTAAGGTTACTAGTAATTAAGTATGTTAATGAGAAGGAATTCAACGTATGTGACTAAAAAAGTGAGGGAAAGAGAAACCAACGAGCGACCAAAGAAAATATAGACTAGTTGTGTTAGGTACCTATGATACGGTAGAATGAAAGGAGAAAATATTTTGAGATAACGTGCCAACCCTCAGTTACTTGGTGAGAAACGTGCAGGATAAAGAAGACAATTTGGACTGCTATAGCAAAGATAAATAAACTATGTGGTAAGTAATATTTATTCATTTAATACTTCAAGCACATAGAGAGAGAGATGTACACAATCATGTACGAAGGCGGAATTAATGCCATAAGCATTTTCTACCAGACAACCTTTGGTTGATGCCTCTGCATCAACAAACACAAACAGTAGTAGGTGCCAATCATGAAAATGGAGGAATAAATATTTTAAATATAAAGATACGCATAAAACTATAAATATAAGCACAAATAAATATACATAAATAGGTACATGAATATGCTAAAAAGAAATAAGACAAACAATGAGAAAATATTAGTGTTGTGATGATACTGTCAGCTTCTTGCGAATGAATATGTGTGAAAATACTGACCAGCAGCGGCATCTGCGGCGCCACGATGGAGCCGATCCTGCCCACCATGGAGCAGAAGCCCAGCAACGAGTGGCGCGCGTGCGTGGGGAACAGCTCCGACGTGTACATGTAGATGCCGCTGAACGCCTGGGTGATGGCTATCTTGCCGATCAGGTACAGTAGGGTAGCGAGCCATGGCAAAGCTGGAATCGAGGGAAAAGGGAGTCGATTAACACACGAGATTAGAGAGATGATGATGATGGCGTAGAACATAAAATAATTGCCAATTCCAGCTGAAAAACGATAACCTTAAATTAAATTAGCGAATATGAAGACAAAAGAACTATGAAGTATGAAGAACTAACAATTTTGATGGAATCTTCAATTGTTCAAGGATACAAATAGACTTCATCACAAAGACATGTGTAAGCCGAGTGATTCTATACTCACTTTTAGGAACAAACGGTATAGCGACACAAGCGATGCCGCACACGGTGTAGGCACACAGCAGCGTCCTTTTCCTGCCGATGCGGTCGAGCACCAGCGCGTTGGTGACCACCGCGATCACCTCTACGCTCACCACCAGCATGTAGTTGGTGTACTTGTCACCCGCCAGCGACACCGAGTTGATGGCCAGCCCATAGAACACGAACGTGCACGTGATCCACCACCATGAGCAGATCGCCAGGCGCTTCATGATGATCGGAGAATGGAACACTTGCATCCACAGCCCCTCTTCGGGTTTGTCGTCTTTCTTCTCCAGTGGCTTCACTTTCTCCTCTGACAACTGCTTCATTGTTTCGTCTGACAACGTCACTTTGTTCATTTTCGCTGCTCTCATTATAATTTCAACCGCTTCTTCCTTTCGTCCTTTCGACAATAACCACCGGATACTTTCTGGTAGCAGGTATATGTATAGAATGAACAGTAGAGAGGGAGGGTATACCACAAGAATGAAGGTGCGCCAGTACTGGAAGGTCTTCGCGAGGAGAGCGAAGCTGAGTCCTCCTAACACTAACATAATGCCTAGAAAGGCTGTTGTCATTACTCGCTTATCCTGGCCAAGTAATTCGATAGCTGGAAAGAACAAAAGAAACTGTTAACATCAGATAACATGCCAGTATTGGGCAGCTTTATTCGTACTGAGTCTTGTGTTACTCACTTAGAATGTAGGCTGCAGGGAAGGCACTCGCTCCAGCGACGGTCTCTAAGAACTCTACCACGATGTACATCTCGTATGAGATTGAGAATGCCTTCAAGGAACCAATGGCACCAACCAATGTGCAACTCAGAATCAGCGCTCGCTTTCTGCCCCAACTGAAAATGTGCAAAAAAATGGTTGTTCATAATAATTTGAATGTATTTTAATGTATAGCAGTGTATGTTTATAAGACAAGTCACTTTTTATTTTATGAGGCAATCATTAGGTCGACAGGTATTGCAGGACAGGAAGCCATTGTATTGCCTCGATTAACATAAGGTATTAAGTAAGATACGGAAGGCGTATGCAGGCGTTGCTTACCGGTCGGAAATATATCCGAGTATGGGCAGCGAGACCAACATGCCAATGTTGTGCACCGTGCCCACCAGAGTGCGCTTCCACTCCTGACACGCGAGATTGAACTGCAAATAACAACATCATTAAGTATATTTTGAGTCTCCATAATGTTCCAAAGAACATATAATATGTGTCTTGAAGAAGATTGCAAAAACCGTAGAAGGAATGATAGTAGATAGTTCTGAATATTTGAAGATACTGGTCAACTGTGGTGGACTTAACGCCGTACACGAACAATGACGATGTTCAACTACTGCCTACATCATCATCATCATTCAGTCGGATGACATCCATTGCTGGACATAGGCCTCCTCTACGAATCGCCATAAGGACCGTTCCTGTGACTTCATTCACGGATTCCCACGACCTTCACAGGCCGTCGGTCCACTACCACCTACATCATGATGAATAATATGATATTTAAAGACAGGTTGAAACATTGACATGTGCGTGGAGGTGCGACGCCGTGGAGGGCCGCAGCTGCAGTGAGCCGCAACCGCGCGCCCAAATTAGCGCATTATCAGAGCGCGGTCAGTCGCTAGCGCTACTGTAGCGATCAGTTCTCAATACCCGTGACCAATGCTCTCAGCCGTGAATAATTATCAACACGTTGTTTAGCGTGACCAATATGAATCATCATGTACTTTTGATGAAATAATAGTTACATTTTTTTATTTTATTGCTGAATGGCCCGCTCTTGACCTCAATCATGCCTGATGGAAAACGATGGATGAGGTCTAGGATGGAACGAGCGTGTCCAGAAGATACCTAAGGCATTGGAACTCCCAGCTATCGACGAAACATAGCAGGCTGCTTGACGCCGGACTCCGGTAAGAACCCTGGTCGCAAACCAGGCAGGCGTTAGCCCTACCACCGCAAGTGAAGAACTGGCCAGTCAAATAAGGTGTTGGGTGTGACTGTCCAGGATGCGCAGAGCGGTCGGTTCAGTTGAGTACGCGCTTATTACACTTCGCTGAATTTAGTCGTCTTAATTCAGTCGTTACTGAATTTAGTCAAGTATAATCGCATTCAGCAAGCTAGCTTCCTAAATTCAGAAGCAAGAATGGTTTCTGACTGACTGAATCATTTAGAAGCCTGATTAGTAACGCATTTAGGAAGGTGTAATCACATTTAGTTGCTGATTTCAGTCGCTCGTGCGTGGCTCTTCGTGCGTGAGGACGTATAGTTTTGTATTTATTCCCGAATTAAAAAGTGAAGTGCGAGTGCGGTGCGCAGCATAGGTACCTACGAAATGACGGAAGAAAAAGAAGTTAGGCTCAATATTTTAGAGCTGGTTAAAGATATTTCTTTGGGACTAAAAATCAATTAATTAATGAGCCAATGGCCTGGGCTAGACAAAGGCCAATTTTTTAGTGTCTGAACAATACTGGAGCCATCCTCGTACATGACACGTCCGACTTCGTCGCGCTTTAACTGGTAATTGATTCAGTAACTAAATAAGGACAGTGTGATCAGAAGCTTCTAATTTTGCTTCTAAATAAATGCTTCTGAATTTAGGCTACTAAATTCAGCGAAGTGAAATAAGCGCTTAACCGGCGGAACAAACTACGCGACACGAGGAGGCTTCTTCGTGCATCCCAAAAACAACAAAAACATTGTGGCGCTCGCTGCATCTGAATACTTGGCTGTTTATCAAATGCAATATTTCAAGCTGAAACGATGAGTTTAATAAATAAAAAGGAATAAGATAAAATTATTCAAAACTTTGAGTGCTTGTATAATGGAATCCACGTACATATCTAATTCCTTCCGGTTTCAGTCAGAGTTGCTAGTAAAATGTATTTCAAATGCTACAATTACATAATATTACGTATATCATGTTATTGTAGCGTGTCGGTTCCCATCCCTTTAACATCGCCACATTCACCACGCTGCGCGCCGCCGCGCTGCGTCGTCTTCATTCCAAACAATTCCTATGACACTATAATAATCCTTCAGCATGTTTCATAATCTACCCATCCACAACACTTAGAGTGTCTCGAGCAGTCGAAGGTTGTCGTGAATATACTTATGTGTTAGGAGTGTTTGTTCTCAAAAGTAATAGTTTTCGACTGGAGTGCTGAAGTGCTCGACCTCGTGAGGATATTTCTGTTGGCCTACTTTACAATGCCAATACTTGAGAGCACTATGTAATAAGGCAAATATTTTAATGCCACTGAATAGGTTCACTTGACTTTTTTTTCGTTCAGAATACTGAGAACTCTATTGAAAATTTTCAATATAAAAAATCATGCCGTGTGTGGCGATTCCTCTGCCGATGCAGGTATGTAATGATATCTCATTACCTACCTTCAAAAGTCAAATCTATCCATTTATCAAATAGCTCAAAGTTCGCTTTCAATTATTCAGCTTTTATTTATTATTATTTTTTTTACTTAATACTCATTTACTATCAATAGGTTTAAGTGTTTACAAAAGAAACTGAGAAAAATAATATTTACAATAGAGATTGGTTATATTATATAAATAAATGGAGTCATTGTCCCGGCGTTTACAACATCACTACACTACACCCGCCCGACTGATCTGACCAATACTCCTGCGCACGAGACTGACGCCACTGCATACATAACACAATCAGAAGACTCTCTCGCTTACTGACATAACATCACGCCTGTATTACAGTAAACCCACATTTTGCCAGTTATAGAAGGCGAGCCTGTTACACTAATTCAGACATCGGGGTTCTGCTGAAACTCAATAACTCCTTGCCCAACCTGGTTTCACAAACGAACCCAGGATCCCTTGCGCAGCAGTCGCACTAGCGACCACTAGACCGACAAGACAGTGATAGACATTCAAACTAACCATAAAAAGTTTATTGAGGAGCTAAAAGTAGATAATGTTAGTGATTTGTTGCTTTCGTTATCTTCGTTCGCTAGTGATCCTTCTGCGTGATCGTTTTCTGTGTGTATGCAAATTATGTAGAAGTGTCAAGCTGAGGCCGTCGGATAGTTTAATATCAAGAGAGCTAGGTTCCCTTTCGCTTTGTGTTCTTATCGGGCGTGTACATGTCTGTCCACACGCCACCGTCCTTTATCTTGCACTGGCATGCGCAGGCGCGCTGGCGGGGCGGCTCTCACACAACGAGCCACTGTACTGTAAGTCTAGGATCACCATGAGATCGTAAAAAATATTAGTCTGACTCTCCTTTATCTTTCCCACGTCTTTACAAAACTTTATTAAGTATCAATTAGTATACGATTTGCGTTCGTACTTGAGAAGGTCGACGTTGTCAAATATAATTCAGACAGAGTGAGACAAGCGCTGAACTTCAAAGAGCTTGTGTTAAAAAACCCTCTATTATTTTCCACGGTATAATTATTATATTATACTGTAAATGATGATGATATTTTGAGCACGAGTGTAATGTTCAACTTCCGCCGTGACGCTGTCGGTACGGTGACGCCACGTGTTGCTAATAGTGCGACACCTAGCAAATTGATTTAAATAATATACAAATGAACAGGCGGAATACACTAGGCTTTTTCAGACTCAAGAAGAGATTGCACCGTATCGCTTGAAAATCGTAACAAATTACTTTGAAAATGTGTACCTATATTTAAGCTAAACAAGGCCTCTATGTAGGTACAGAGGAAGCCTGCAGTCTTCATCCACCTGATCCACCTGTACACACAGCCACACTGAAGAAGAGTTTGTACTTTAAGTTTGAAATCTGTCATTTGTCTGCTCTGACTGACTGACCCATCATATTACGAATCACATCTCTGGTCCGGAATTTAATATAATAATAGCTAAAGTACATACCTCAGCAACAATAGTGTTGTTATACTGATACAGCCACTTGTCGCAGGTCGTGAGCTCGGTCCCGAAAGTGGTGCCGTCCTGGCAGGGCAGCTGCGGGTCGAGGGGCGCGCGGCGGGAGCATCGCGACTCGATGCTGCCTGATGGGAGCGCTCCCTCCAGCCAGGGGGGTCGGTAGAGGGTGCTGTTCGAAGCCTCGCATTCTGGGACCACGCATCTTAGAAGAAACGTGATTGGTTAGGTGTGTAATCAAGTTGCATACGACTGCGACTAAGAAACTCTAGCTAAGTACTTGTTTCACTGACTGTTATCAAGTTGCAGCGTCAGCCAACTGCGTCACTCACACATAAGTACTCGAATATAACGTGAATAGGAAAACTTTCATGGCCAAAGTAAATAAATTATGACTTTAACAATAAACGCAACTTTGACCAGCGATGGGTTGTCGCACTGCTGGACAAAGTTGCGTTTATTGTTAAAGTCAAGCCATTATTTTTAATGGATAGTAAAAAAATAAAAACAACGCAACAATATTAGGTCATTATGACTGATGATGAATGATGATGTAAACAATGATGTAGAATGGAATAAGACAAATATAATAAGATAAATAGAATACCTACTCTTTATTATGTACACCATAAAAATTACAGACATTGGGCGGTTATCGCTAAAAGCGATCTTCTAAAAACAACCTTTGGATGGAATAAGTAACACAAAATTACAATTACAATACTTGAACTAGGATGCAACACTGTGGACATATGCAACAGTAGTATCGAAGGATAATTGATAGGCTGGCGGGCCGGTCACGACCAACTCGTAATGTTACCGATAACAGAGGACGTGCCTGCCACCGCCCGCGAGCTGATCTTACATGCCGGTGCAATATAATTGAATCATGATGTTATTGATATTACAAGTAATTAATACGAGTTAACTATCGGGTGTGACACAAAGTCACAGTGGCGTGCTGTTTGTGATCGTTAACCATAACTATCGCGACACTACGCAGTAATGAAGAGCCAATAAATCTAAGGTTCTATTTTAATATAATCTAGCAAAACGTTTTAACCGCACCACAAAAAAACGTACGAGCAACTACCGGAACATTACGTATAGTCATTACTTCGCCGTTGCCTACGAGTAGACCGAGCTACCTATACCACTGGCCACTGGTTTCGACCCTGCTGTATACCTCACAAGGGTTAATACCTCAAATGACACGGTGACAGAACTATCCGGTCGCAAAAACCTCTGAATGCTGGAAGCTATTTATTTTAATGGCAGGTTGTGTTGCAGTTACGGGCGAGTGCGCACGCGCCGGCCGACGACGACGGTGCGGTGATGCCTCGTCACAGCGAGTGACAACATCTGTGAGTGTTACAACACAGGTTATTGTTTATATACCACGAGACACGAATGAATACGGCAGTAAAGATGTTACCACAACATTTTATTTATTTATTTATTTAATTCGGGAAAACAAACAGTTACACAAACATCGTAATAAACAGGTAGTGAGTGAAGAAAGATATTACATATGTGTAGCTCACGACGTTATCCACATCTTAAATACTACAAAATGATTATGGAACTATTCGCACACGAGTGAAACTTAAAAAGATAAAATCTTAAGATAAACATAACAACGTATTGAAGAACAAACTCACTGGAACTCAGTAGGTCCTACAGGAATCGGAACTCTACACTTAATATGTCAATGACCTGATGCTGCTCTTCTTAGATTAACTATTGATTATTTATGTAAAGCAGAAACTTCTACGTTTTCGTTTTGGAATAATTTTAGAAGAACCGGTGACAAACACTCGAGGCCAGCAAGATTACTCAAGGTTTGGGGAAATTAGGAGTCTCCAGCGGTCATATCCAGTTTTTTAATTTAAAACGTCATGTTATGAGAAATTTATCCTAAATATTGCGAGGGTTCAATAAAGAGTAGCATTTAGAACACTACCTTATATCTTCTAACCTCGGATCTGCACAAACTTTAGGACGAACAAACTCATGCCGTTGCAAATATATATGAGCCAGCGCTGGGCAAGGTAGTGTAGCAGGGCTGTCTGCCCAACGTACCCACTCCTGTGTTGTAATGTGGACAGCTAATGTTCTGATACTCCTGTATTATTGTGACGGACACAATGGGTCCTTATGACAGCTGTGTCACTACGTGTCGGTAACGTAGCTACACAGATGGACAACAACACGTCATGTCTTCCATTCAGAGCCACCTGCTACGGCGAAGCACTCATATTGTGTACTCGGTATAGACAAATCAGTCATAATGATACTTTGTTTATGTCATTCGGCAGATGATCTTGACTTATGTGGGTAGGTACTGTAAATAGACATCATGAGAGCTTCTTTTATGTCACTATTGTGGTCTAGAGATAAATGGCCTCAAGACTCAGGCTAAGTTCGTAAGACCTTGTTTTGTCATCAAAGTGAGTTCTATACAACCAGAACTAGTATCTACTAAAGTAGGCGTGAATGTAGGAATCACATTAACATTACTAGAAATAATTTGAATAACAACAAAATTAAAAAAAACTCTTGTATCTGCTGTCCAGTGTGAGTGTATTGTCGTCCTTAATGCTCTATGACTACTAGAAGCTAGCACTCTGCTGATACATGTTTCCTGTACTTTGGGTAATGTTTCCAAAGCTGTTCATGAGGTTAACACTAAAAACATTAGAAATAATAATATGAAGTGACCTCACATTAGCGCTACTTGGTATTCCTCTCCTCGCGGAAACCTGTTCAGCACGTTTATTATCTAAATCTTGCTTCCAAATCTAAAGTACCTATGCGTGACAAATAGTTTGATACAATTTTCCTTATTATTAAACCAAAAACAATATCACCCATAAACATATTCATATTATTTACATGATACATTTTGGGCTAGAATCTGGTCGTCCGACTTCGATAGGTTTATATAAATATTGGTTTATTTAACTGGCGGTTTCAGTCGTGCTGCTCAGACTTAATTTCTTTACAAACAGAAAGTATGAAACAAAAATGTGTTTATGCATCTCAGCTCTTGAACCGAACAATTAAAAGAAATGTTAGTATCTAAATCGACCCACCGATACCCTATACTATAAGAGCATCCAAGGGACACTTAGCCTGCCAGCTCCGACGTCACGTCACCGCGTCGCGTCACCAGTGCAGTCGATGAACCAGCCCCTTAGTGCCCGCGAGCGCTAACAAATGCCCTCCACTGCCCCCGAGCTATTTGTGTTGCACGATAGTATTCACTTCTATAGCTAAGTAAGTAAATAGCGCTTAGATAGTGGCGATTCATTAGAGTAATTTATAGACTGATACTTATTTATTAATTTTATATCATTCGCAAAACAGAACTTAATTATTATAATTATTTACGAGAAACGGTCGATCAAAATAAGCAAGCGTTTGCCGAATGAATTGACCATGAGCTTTTGACACCAATGCCATAATGTCAACATCGCTGAATATATTATGCACAGCATACAAACTGTCTTCACAGACACGTGTCCCGTGCTGTCCAGCCACGTGTCAGAACTGACATTTAACTGAACCTCACGGTCAGTACTAACATAATTGTATGTTAACAAGTTGCAGCGTCAGCCAACCGCGTCACCCATAAGTATTTGAATACAACGTGAATAGGAAAACTTTCTGGGCCAAAGTAAATATGACTTTATCAATAAACACAACAATCATAAGTCACCTCAAATAATTGATTGGTGGTAATTATAAATGTAATTAATTGCGACAGCTTACATAAGATAGCAGCAGATTTGTGTACTTCTCAGAAACTTGATACAGCTATTTGAAATGAAACTGAGGGAATAACGAAGAAATTAAATGTTGTAGAATTTGTCATATCCTAGGATGCTAACCTTCTTATCATAATCAGACTATTCGATGTGAATCCTCTAGTCAGAGTCCATTCATATCAATTAAATGGTAATGAGTGCCGAGTGCCGCCGGTCGCCAAACAATCTTATGATCGATTGTTCCAACCATCTGTATAATGACATCATTAAAATACTTTAACACGCTGCAGCATGACCATCGTAATCTTCATTTGTTTTTCGTTTTTTTTTTGTTCTAAATTAAATTTATTTGCTGTACCTTGGAGTTAAGATTATTGGACCGCCCATTGTAAAGTTTCTATATTTATGTCTGTAATTTATATGGTGTACATAATAAAGAGTATTCTATTCTATTCTAAGATCGGTCATTCGATAACGACCCCAAGCAGACCACGGACGAATTGGGGGAAAGTAGACTGTAACCTGACGCAAACGCAAAATACGCAAGTTTCTCTCTGGCGTCAGCACTCAGGTACTTTGACACACCTTACAAACGAACCCAGAGGTTCTGAACCTAACTGAAGGATCTTACTGGCGATTAAGTAACAGGTGATTGAGATAACTGATAATTTCTTTATAGCGAGATGTTTGTATTGACAAAAAGTTGCGTCTGTTGCGAGCAGCAGGTGAACCGCACAGACCTCACTGCCTCACATAGCCACGTGCTAGGGCATTTTCACTTTTAAGTGTACCCTAAAAAAATAAAAGTGACTGAAAATAAATGGACATTGTAGTGAAAATAGTGGTCAGTTTTGTGACGTGTATTTTCAGCTAAATGTGTTTTAAACCTGTGTTATTGGAGTTTAAATTGTGCAAATTTGATTTTTGTGACGAGAGAAACTATACACTATTGTTGCACCAACACTTTTAAATGTATTCGTAGTACTATTTTAGTAATTTTGGCAAATTCAATGTTGGTAAAAGGAGGGACATGCCAGAAACGGTTACTCTGAATATTTAAAATACTCATAAATTAATAATTCAAACGTATTTTACCAGGATTGCAGATGGATTCGTCAATTGAATATATATTTTACCGTTTTATTCCAAAAATTATACAATATGTCCACTATTTATCTTGCTATAAAATTTTGAATAATTGGGACATCCTCAAAATGGCGGGTACACTTAAAAGTGAAAATGCCCGCTAACGTCACAGACATAGAAATATAAAAAAAAAACAGAAATAAATAAATTCTTCTTTTACTTAGTCACAGATTAGTTACTTTTATGTTTCTGCCAAAAGATTCACAAACATTCTTTCAGTATTGTATCGGTCTAGTCTAACCCGACTATTGACAATAGTCGTTAAATCCAAACTCCAAATCAACTAAAAATTGGATGAATATTTTACATTTAATTTTTCTAGTTTAGTTTTACAATATCTTTCGTTTAGAACATCACAGCGCGTCTATTAGACATATGTAACACTTTCAAAAAATCTGAATGAGAAGTCCCACGCACGTAGGAATGGAGCAAACAAAACAACTATTTTGAAGGCGAGAGTGTTTCTTTGCATCCTGAGCGCAGCGAGGGATTCAAAGTAGGTCACTCGAGCTTAATAGTGTTGCACCCGAGGTGGACACTCTACTTTTTATCACCCTCTATGAAAAAATAAGTAAGTGCAACTTATGAATAAGAATAGTACCTACGTTTATTTATTTACATACAATTTTGAGTAAACAATTACGAACGAAGGCAAAATGCTTTTCGCGCGTTTTTTACTTTTTCACAAACTTTTTTATTTGGCTCGCGCGTTTTGTATATCATACAGCCTGTTACTTGTTCATACAATGTTCGTGATTCATCTCATTGGTGATTGGAACTTTTACTAACAATATACACATTCCAAATTCAAATCACTTTTAGTCCCTAGGGATTAAAGAGCCATTTTAGTCCCTGTTTACGAAGAATCCACTAGCTCTTTTTGAATAGATGTGATAAAAAAAAATTGTGCAACTACACGCATAATTATGTATAATACCATCTTATATGATTTGGTGTTAGCGTCATTGTCCCAGTTGTGGCAACTGACAAGTAAGTAACTCACGGTCCCGTCCGCGTTCAATGTATTGTATGTGAGATATTGTCGCGACTGCAATAAACCTGTCAGCGACGGAAGGTCTACCGTAACTCGTAAGACTACTGGCTAGACAACTACTTTAATTACTTACCTTTTTTATGTAGGTATAGTTAACTATTTCCAACTCACTGAGCAAGTTTTGAATTTAATCAGTTATTATGAGAAAGCATACAAAAACAACATCTGTGGCAAAAAATACTAGGTAAATGATTGATGACGTAATTTCTGATAATAATAAACTTATTAAATAAATAGCTCTACATTTTTTTCGAATTAAGTTATTAGTTCGTAATGAAAAAATCTCAGTAAGTAGATAGGTACCTGTGTACTGTAGGTACTGACGGGATGTAATAAACCATTCCCAGTGACAACAACATCGTACATTGTGATGATGAGGTCATCACGACTGTTCGCAGTGTGTGTAGTGCCTAGATCACAGAAATCTTAATAATTAAGATTTCTGTGGCCTAGATGTATGTCGCCGTCGTCGTCGTGAGCAAAGAATAACACGAATGCCTTCAATCATCATCTGCCTAGCCTTGTCCCAATGCACTAATGCCTTCAATATAATATAATGTATATATATATATAATGTGGAGATACATACATACATACGGGTCGAATAAAGAACCTCATGAAATCGGTTAAAAACACCAGTAATTTTCATATAATTTCTCAAGTTTTTGACATTGATTATCGTTGAGATGAGATTGCGACTAGATATTGAAGGTTTTTAATAACGAGAATTGGCCTTCTGGTCTATGAAAGACTTATTACCATTGGACCATGATGATCTTGACCTGATAGGCTGAAATATTAGTTTATTTATTTTATTACACTCGAAAGCAATTAATTAGGGTCACAAACTCAAACTCAAAGCATTTATTTCAATTAAACCATGTACAGGCACTTTTGAATTGTCAACATTAAATAGTCGGTCAGTTAGTCAGAAAGTTGAAGCTAGTTGTCCATTCTAACACGTAGATCTTTATGGAGAAGAACGGGCAAGAAACTCCATTGACACTCTTTTAAATCAAGATATTACAAAATCCTGGGTACATTATTCTTGTTAGTTCTATATGTGAGAACAATGTAAAAAAAACACAAATGAAGAAACAATTCAAAATATAAGATTAAAAATAAGTCTTGGCAGTTAAGAGATGACCAGTCTCAACCGACGGCACCCGTTCACGAACATGACGACATTTGATTGTCTATTAAACACAAATTATTTTATTAAGCTAGCATTCTTAGTTTCCGAGACTTTCAGGTATTTCTATGTGACCCTAATTCATTGCTCTCGAGTGTATTTATGTCCACGCAGTAAAATAGATAGAGCAACGACCTATCACTTTTGAGTACATTCTGTGTTATTTAAAACTAGCTTTTGCCCGCGACTTCGTCCGCGTATATGTCGGTTATCGCGGACGCAGACGAAGTCGAAGTCGAATAAAAAGTAGCCTATGTCCTTTGTTGGGGTTCACACTTACCCTGTACCAAATTTCACACAAATCGGTTCAGTAGTTTAGGCGTGAAGAAAAGACAGACAGACAGAGTTACTTTCGCATTTATAATATTATTAGGATATTAGGATATAAAATCGATACCCGACCGACAGGTTTTGTGAGAACAAGCAAAAAAGCAGCAGAAGAAGACGATAACGAGTAAATTAGCGGACATGCGCGCGCGCATTTATACGATAATGAGCGATTACACGAAGCGGTTCAACGTACACTCGCGCTAACGAAGCGCATCCGCAGCATCTTACGACTTCATTCAAGATTTCTGACTCAACAATGATAAGTACGGCATTTATTTGTTGATTTAGTGACCTTTCAACAGACGAGTGCAGTTCTAGTCTTCCTCCCAGTTCTAGAATATTTTTTATGGACATTGTAAAATCCTTAAATTCGAAATCGTAACAATTAGAAAGATTGCCTGATGTAATATTTGATAGATTTTTTAAATCAGTGCCAATCACATGCAATTCAGTCTCTAAGCCGACCTAACTATAGTAATTTGATACATTTTCCAAGTCGAAACTGATATCTGATCATGTATTCCGAACAAAATGAAAACAAAGATCTCACGAGGTGACTATCTGTTAAATTATTTATTATTAAAACAATAAGTATTAACACGATAACAATAGTAGTAATACCAATATAAAGATCTTAATCAGAACTACACACGTGCTCAATTTTGTATCAGAAGAATGTATATAGAGCAAGCTACCCTCAATCATAGGTAACCCTCAACTGCAAAAGCTAGCTCTGCAAAATATGCTTCGAATTAGTTACGTCACTTAGTTAGATTAGCGACGGTATGAGAGCTATCTGCTAATCGTCTCGCTAGACAATGAACCGCAGATAATTGTTTATATTATGCTAATAATAGTAATGTAGCCAATTAAAGTGAAAAGTTTGTATCAATCAAAAGGGAGAAGCTAGTTAGAAAATGACGGTTGTGTTACATTGCGAACCTATAATATGTTACGTTTTTATTTATAAAAGAAAAGACAGAGTAATACTGAATGATTATACAAATTAAATATGAAAAGGTTTGCATATTGTATGAAATAATGTAATATGTAGTTACCTGCAAACACACTAATGATCACAAATGACGCCAACTTAGAGATGATACGCAGAAATTGTTTCTCCTCACAACAAGCCGTTCAAAGAGCAGTTGAATGCGCGGTAGGTGGTAGCTACTTAGTACTTATATACCTCTAATTTATTATTTCTGCTTTGTGCAATGTAAGTATGAACTTAGGTAAGTACCCAGTACCTACATTAGGCTTTTTCCGCAAATTAGGAAATAAGAAACTTAGAATGTGAGGTTGGTTACACAATTAATGTTACTTTTTTCCTTGAAGAGTCTGTGTACGATGCGGGGCTGCCAGCCTGCCACGCAGGTGACACAGGGACATCTACTGAGTGCATGGCGAGCTTATTGGAAGGGTCTGTTATGGCGACACTAGGTAAAGGCGACTTACAAAGCAGCGGAATTAACTTAGGTAATGTTTATAATATATCCCCTGAGACAGGATTACATTCTAGCACTCAAGAGTAGTCCGGCGACGATTGCGACGGAAGAATGTCCTATAAACACAGGAAGAGTGAATGAAAAGTTGACATTTTCGTCTGAATGTGACGGCATTGTTTGCAGTTTTCTTGCAATTCAGCGAGCACGTCAGGTGAGCGGACGTGGCTAATTATTGCGATGAACACAGATAGCAGGACTACAGGAAATGTTTATGGTAGAAATCACCATGACATATAAGGTTACTGCTGTGGATTCCTTATCCACAGCAGTAACCTTTTGTGTCATGGTGATGGTGTTTTTTTTTGGCAAAACTACTATTAGAATAACAAGTAGGTATTTTTACAAATAGAAATTAATTGTATACAGGGTGAAATTTTAATCACCGTTTTCCTCTTAAGGGGTCATTGTACTCATCATTATGAACAACTTTTACTATGAGACCAAATCTGAAATCATGAAAAATATATCAGCTGTTCCCTACATTTATGTTCGCATAACTCGTCAAAATGTAGGGAACAGCTGATTTTTTTTCGCGATTTAATGTTTGCTCCCATAGTAAAAGTTGTTCATAATGATGAGTACAATGATGACTGAATGAGGAAAACGGTGATTAAAATTTCACCCTGTATAGATGTTTGTTTGCGCAGACCCTCGCAGTATACCTACATATGAGTAGTCCATGATATTTTGCTCATTTGCTTGTGCGTGGCAGCGACGCAAATGAGCAAAATATGAGCTTCAAAATAAGTGAGTTCCATCATAAGATTTATGATTAAACATTTGAAGGAGAACATTGACTTACCGCAAGACATTAAACTTGTCTTAAGAATTATAATTTACCTCGAGTATGTGCAGTAAAGATAAACCAATTTACATACAAGTGTACAAGTAGAATATTTATCTGCGTGTGTAAATAAATAATCCTCATAACTATTGACTTTCTTAGTAAATGCACGATGCTATCCACGCATCTGATTCTTTCCATTACCTACCTGAGTTAATTAATGTATTCAGCAATGCAGCTCCAATTGAATTCGTTTCGGTCGACGGCCGCTGCGACAACCGAGAAGCATTTTCGCTTCGCTCTTATTATGAATGAAACAAATAATCAATTGTATACAAAAACCATTACGTAAGGCCTTAGCTATTATTCCGGATTAAGTCATCTTTAGGCGATGCTCTTGTTTCTTGAGATCTATGCGTCTGCATCAAGGTATATAATATGTAGTCACAGATGTAGCGGTATATGTGCAGATAACTCGGCTGGCTCCTAGAGTATAACGTGCAAAATTAGAGTCCACCGGATGTTCGGACACAGAGTGCCTACAATCATATCATTAAACTAGATACAATCAGTGCGCTAATGGGACGTATAATGAAACCTTACACCGTTTTGTATTATGATTAAAGAAGCGCATAAATTAAATGCGATGTTAATGACTCTCGCAACTAATTACATAAAAAAAATTACATCACTCAGTTCGTGTCAAATTAAAAGGTTTATTAGTTTTAAGGTGCAGCTATTAGTATTAACTAGCACTCTTTATGTTGTTTCATGACCTACCTGACCTGCACAATAGCTATAGGCAAAATAGCAGCTTTAGTTAGGCCCTTAAACTAATCGAATAGCTACGGTAATGGGAAAGGTACAACATTTTTAGTTTACTTATTATATACTATATATAGATATATAAGCATCCTGTAGGAAAAGAAAGATGGCAATATCCCAAACTGACCTCATAATATAGGTACAGGTTGCCCAGTAAATAGTGCGACATACTGCGAAGGTTGGTGGCTCGGGTCAGCAGTATCCAGCAATAGAGCATAATACTTATATGTTCCGCGTTGCCAATAGAGCACAATACTTATATGTTCCGCGTTGCCAATAGAGCACAATACTTATATGTTCCGCGTTGCCAATAGGCCAAACTTACGGACTTCAAGTTATACAAAATTATCTAAAATAACAAAAATTCTGTACCTGGCTACAGATTTATTTTTATCAACTTGTTAAAAAAAGACTTACTGGTAGATAACATCAAGTGAATAGTTTAAAACGACGATCGAGTTCGATATCACAACTAACTCTTCTTACTTTGAAACCACTAAACGGTTTTCGTATAGCCAACTTTAGCCTCCAGTGGTGGAAAAAGTATGTGACAGTTTTGTAGAAAGTACTAAAAACTTGCTATTGCTAATAACTGGACACGTGTATAACGCATGCGCAAAGTTAGGTACCTATAACAGGTAAACACGTCTTGTCAATATATAATTTTCCTGTTAATTTTACCTAACTTGAAGAAGTGAGCAAGTTTTCCTCCAAGATCTAACAGGCACGTGAATGACCTTGTCAATAAACACAGATTCTATATTTGGATGCCCTTCAAACTTGACTGCTTCACACCCTAAGAGCAAATGAACATCAAACAATGGGTACCAATCCGAGCACTGCGAGTGCGACTCCCCTGGGACCACTGCCCACTGCCCTCTAATACGACTCGCCTACATCAATACAAATATTATTGAAGAAGCGCCTACTTTATTAATATCGTCTACAACATACGTCGGTATCCTGCGGTCGCTGGGTTTTTAGACAAAAGTAGTTTTGACCACACTGTTAATGTATTTAACTTTTTCTTAGAACTAAGTGAGGATTGTTTCTCAAACTTCTCGAGTGGAGCAAAAACTTTACATTTCAATATACTCGTACTAGCTCTTGGGCGCGGCATTGCTCGTGTATGTTTTTAATGTAAGATGTCAGTCTGCGTAAGTATACTAGGTATCATAAATTATTGGTGTGCCTGGTGGCCTACCATGATCTAATTAAAAACGATTCAAAAGCAAGACATTTCAGTTTAGGTTCCTAAACTGCATCGCTCAAAATCGTACCATGACGTCCATTACGCTCAGCGGCATTTGCTTTTAACCCAAAACTTGCGACTCAGTTTGGGACAATCGCTGTCAGATGGCACGGCCTAAATTGAATCGTTAAACTGACGTCATGGTACGAATTAGAAGAACAGTTCAGTTTAGGTCCTAAAATGGATCGCGTTAAGAGCTTGTGGTAGGCCTGCTGATCCCACAAAGATCCAATTGGCGTGAAAGCAAATGAAATAAGTATCTCACTTTCACATTTAACTTTATATAAACATGTTTTTTTACTTACTAATGATATTTCACCAAGGTCACCTTCATAATTAATCAATAATAACTAATCAATGAATCACCCAACAATGTTCAACGGTGAATGTTTTATAAAGAAAAATGGGTTTTAAAAATTTGTGCTGAAATTGACACTAGATAGTATTATTTTTATCATGTTTTGAATTTTATGTTTTACTTAAGTACTTACCTATATTCCCACAGATCTTTGGCCGAAAAAAATGCCCTATTTCTGATTGGAATATCGACAGAATCTATGAAAGTATTAAGTAGGTACCTTGGATACCCTGGAGGGCAACATGAACCTTATAATTTCCATTTCTCCAACGAAGTCTTCCTTGGCTGAGTATTCACGCGGTCAGTGAGTAGGTACTTGTTCACAGATTGTTTATTTACGCATGAAAGATGACCGCATTGTGAGCGCGGGCGCAGTTCCGCGTCACTCCGCACTGTTCGCATCAGGAAGGAAGTGCACTCTATAGGCTACAGGAAGGAAGCGACCGGCTATTATATATCGGTTTACGATTATCGAATCTTAATTGTTTTGTCTTAATTCCGGTCGCATTTATTGGGGACAAATGTGACAAAACTTTAAAATACTTCATCTAGACATCTATGTCATCTAGACAAAGTGTCACACTTCGTATATTAGACATTATGTCATAGTAGCAAGACAAAGTGTCACACTTCATACATTAGACATTATGTCATAGATAGTATCTAGACAAAGTGCTTCGTACATTACTACTTACTTACCGAAATGTTGAGATACATTCATGAGTTAGAACTAAAATGCAAGTAAAACATTGTCAACAGGATGTCACTAGTTTACTATGTAAACAGAACATTCGTCCATGCTTTAACAAACTTAACGTACTCGTCGACTCGGTCACTCACTACTCACTGCAAACATTATAGTGTTTGCGGTCAATGTTTTTATGAATCTCTGACACAAATCTTGAAACACCTATGTCTTGCATTATAATTATAGTTGAAAATGTTCGGGGCTTTCCGTCTGAGATGGACAGGACACCTATTAAACTGTACAAAATCGATTAAAACATTCAGTCAAACCTTGACCGAGGCTTTTTTGTAATAATTACTGCTAATATGAATTTATTTATGATGAAATTATAATAACGAATACACGGATTGATTGGTTTAGCCCCAATAAAGACTAGAAAAATTAGTCCTAACTAAAGGTCAGCCAGAGGTCTTAAAATATGTATATACACCGGTACTAACTAACTAGTATGGAGCGGGCATGACAACAGGGAGGTACGACCGGGTCACCGGACCTACGTAGTACCTACACCGAAGTCATTCATGTTTTTGGAGATCGCTTTCAGAATGTATTCGATACGCATAACGATGAGGAAAGATTTATAAAAACTTAAATTTTCTGAACATTTTCCTGTTAGCTCTCCGCAGAAAGTTTGAGAGTGGCAACTCATTTAATTGCTTATTTATATACATACAGGTCTAACACATAATCCTCCTTTTGGGCTTCGCCGCAGCCGGGTAATTAAAAAAGTAGGAGTGTCTTAATCGAGTGGCGAGTATTTTAGTGTCGTTATGTAAATATGTCGACTAGCCAATTCGTTTGATTGAAAAGGTGCTCGCTCCATCCGGAATCGTATAGACAAGAACGCCAAAAACGACATCGTGTAGGTATGTAAGTAACTTTTCATTTCTCATACTCAGAAAGTAGTGTTTGTTTGATCCGAATAGCGGGTGGAAGACGCTGCTTCCCTCCTTAGGGCGGGAAAGACTCATAGAGATATCGTTTCCGATTCAAACTCAAAGCATTTATTTCAATTAAACCATGTATTATTGATATAGGTACCCGACACCGACATCAAAGAAATACGCGTGACACTTGCGTACGTGCGTACCGAAATACGCATCTCTGAAAGCTCCCTAAACATCTATCTATACATACATATAAAATTCAAAGTCCTGACTGACTAATATATCAACGCACAGCCTAAACCGCTGGTCCTAGAGACATGAAATTCGGAGGGTGTGTTCTTTGTGAAGAGTAGGTACATATTCACTAAGAAAGGGTTTTTCGAAATTCCACCCCTATGAGGGTGAATGGGGGGAGGGTGAAATTTCACGCGGACGAAGTCGCGGGCAGAAGCTAGTTACATATAAAACGCATCCTATGTCTGGCGTGGTAGGTATCAGTGACAGTCAACCAAAACTTCTAGGCGTCCAAACCAAAGCCCTTAAAAAACTAGAATTTATTCTACTTTTTACGCAAATCTCAAACAACAATGTATCAGACCAACAATTGTTTTCTTCAAGATATTCCAAAAATGTTGCCAACTCGGTTTCCCGATAAAGACCTTTACAAATCAAATCAATATCACCAGCCCGTCTCCCTGAAAGTCACGTGCACACGAAAGTGAGTGTTGAGATGTTCCCATGTACCTGTAGGGCACATCCGCGGCCAGGAACACGTAGTTGGTGGCGTAGAAGGCTGCCACATACACGGTCAGTGCCAGCAGCAAGTAGTTGCTGAGGTGGAAGCATCGGCCCTGGCCCAGCTCCTTCATCAGGCGCTCCATGTCCACCCCCGCGCTGCCGCCGAACGAATCCTTCTGCTCCATCACCGCGTCGGGTTTCGACATCACAAACGATTATATATTCAATATATTCTTTAAATTATTTAATCACTTAAAAGTTAATTTGCGCGAAATATTTCGTTACAACACTGAGTACTGCGGGTGCGTGCGCGCGCGCCGCTGGTGGTGCTCCGTGTACGCGGTGGACGCGTGCGGCGGCGGACAACACTGGTAGAAACGCGGTGCCACCATATAACCTGCGCCGCCGATGCCCTCCGACGCTATGTTTACATTATTATGCGCTGAAGCCTTCCGCAGATGTGTTCCGCCTAGCAGCAATGAAGAGATCTATTTTCCAGGAAAATATTAAATATATTGCAGATAAATGTTAAAAATGAACCTATCAGGCTTCCAGTTCCACTAACATTTGGTAGTCGATATATCTGCGTGTGTTAACAGCACAGCAGCCATAGAAATGTAAACAACAGAAATCTTTCATATATCTATGCCAGCAGCTCTGTTTCTCGGGAGCGGCACTCGACTTTGAAATAGATTTGTAATTTCTTTTTCTGGAAAAATCCTTTACCCTAGTTTTCTGGAATTGTACCCGTGCCGTGTATGGTGATAACCAATGCTGCACTAGAATATATTAACTTAAGTACGAAGTTAACTATCCATTCTATGAGTTAAGTGATAAGTAGTTCGTTGACACTTGTATCTACCTAGATACCCGCACTGCATCGTATTTAGGCATCTCTCTGTCTAGGCAGAACAAAGCCGAGCACTTCAACATCATCCGCCACTGTTGACGTCGCTTGTGTCTCTTCTGTTGACATCATATGGATTCGTCTATATCAACACTCATGATATCGGAAGAGCCTGTTCTTTAAGGAAAACAGCCAAGACATAATAAACGCAGCAACTTCATTACCACTATTGCGTCGATGTCTGTTTTTCTACTTTGGTAGGTACTAAGACGAATAGAACAGTAAGGTCAGCGCACACCAGCGCGCAGCGGGGCAGGTATTTTAACTAACGTATCTAAAATTATGGCGTAACTATAATGGCAAGATATAAATTCCAAAGCTCAGGAGACCAACCACGGAGCACCAAAGGGGATTTCTCTCTGCGGTATTGAAGAGCGCGCTGGAGGATACCGCGGTGGGATGCGAAGGCATGCGCTGGTATGCACCAGAGTCCGCTAGCATACGATCGCGGTGGAGAGCTAGTGCAAGCGGGGCAGTGCAGTGCGAAAATCGATAGTAATAACAAATCCAAATCCACCATTGAAAAACTTTAACACAACCAACTCGTTCAAAAGCCACTTTTCGACTGCGTTGCGTAGTCACTAAGCAAGCTCGAGGGGCCGCTGGGCAGGCCCCGTGGCATACCCCGGGATGCTGTCGGCTTACCGCAGCATCCAGTAGTGCGCTGGATCGCTAATCATCAGTGTGCTCTGGCCGGCGAGAAATCATCCTCGATGACGTCCCCCGCCGTCCGCCGGAGTGGATAAAATATCTTAAGCCCGTAATACACACGTTTTCGGATGCATGAAGAAGCCTCCTCGTGTAGCAGTTTGTTCCGCCAGCTACTCAACTGAACCGAGCGCTCGGCGCATCCTAGACAGTCACACCCAAAACCTTATTTGACTGGCCAATTCTTCCCTTGCGGTGGTAAGGCTAACGCCTACTTGGTTTGCGACCACCCTCCCACCGGATTCCGGCGTCAAGCAGCCTGTTGTGTTTCGTCGATGCGTGGGACTTCCAGTGCCTCAGGCATCTTCTGGGCACGCTCGTTCCATCCTAGACCTCATCCATCGCTTTCCATCAGGCGTGATCGAGGTCAAGAGCGGGCCCATTCAGCAATAACAAATAAAAAAAACATGCCTGTAACTTGCACAGCAGTGTGCGAGTAGCCTGCATGCCATTGACCCATAACAACTTCTGACTGATTGTGAATGTCACGATGGTATGCAAGTGACTTACTTATTTTTGTACCAGTTACAGGCTTGTATATTACGGGCTATAGTCAAGTCAGAATCAAAGAAGCGACACGCTCTATATTTTGCGCAAGCAAAAACGATATTTATTTCGTTCATATCATCTGGTGCGCACTCGCAGTTGACCATGTTGAACGTCGACGTTCTACTGCCATGTCTTGATCATCTCCATATACATATTGCATGACCAGTCACATACCAGCCCCTGGGAGAGAGAGGGACCTTGTATTTGACACATTCTAATCACCTCATTAACATAAATGAACATGCAATTATGTACTATTACAATCAGACACCAAACGAGCACATGGTGCGCACAGAAAGGCCGCGCTGTCGTGAAACTTCAATAGAGCCTTAATCGATTCCGAGCTCTCGATATAATGGCGGCAGGCGAGCCGCGAGGCACGCGGAGGAATCTACTTACGAAATACTAGCAACAGACTGCTAATTAATTTGTTGCAACAATGAACGTGAGCTTCGGAATATTTAAATAAATAAATATCAATTTACCACTTGATACATACCTACCGTAGTGTCCACTACTCAGTATTCATTCATACTTACATTTATCTTAATTTACATTTTGCTAATAAGTGAAGGTGCTCGAAACTTTCGTTATTATGGCATGCAAACATTCAATATCTAGTGACAAGTACCTACCTACGTACGTCGCCCTCAACTTTTAGACAAGAATTTATCGGAGACTAGCTTCTGCCCGCGACTTCGTCAGCGTGAAATTTCACTATTCACCCTCTTAGGGGTCGATTTCAAAAACCCTTTCTTAGTGGATACCTACTCTTTACAAAGAACACACCCTCCGAATTTCATGTATCTAGGGCCAGCGGTTTAAGCTGTGCGTTGATATATCAATCAGTCAGGACAGGACTTTGAATTTCATATGTAGGTACATAAATGAGAATGTTGACATGGATGTGAAGAGTCACAAGAATGGATCAAGTTAGAAATGACTACATTCGTCGATCGTTTGTAGGCTCAGGATGCTCGGGAGAGATGAAACTAAAAGTGATCAAATAAAATATATTTGATATCAATAAAAAAGGGTGAATGTTAACGTGACTGCGGTAACTGTAACATGGAAGAAAGGCACGAGAACAAGTTACATATTAAACTATACGTAAGTAGTAGTTGATACACCTCACACTCATAATGTTCACTCCACAAATCTAGAAATTGATAGAAATTCTATAATACGATTACTTCGTAAAATGTTCGAGCAATACAATTCGCTAACGCGATTGCTAGTTAACGCTGCGATGGCACTTAGGTCTCACCTCCAGTCTAGCAATCACTTACCTGCCAGACTGTTACAAGCCAATGATGGACTACAGCAATATCTCTAGAGCTTTGTTTAGTTCTTCTTTCATGTCATAAATTCGCGCTATAACTACTTTATACAATCGTACAGATATTCTGTACGATTACGATTGTATAAAGTTCAAACTAAGAGCACGCTATACCTACTGGTACAATCGCTCATCAGCTACGATACAAACATGCAGCTGTCATCTCTTGTTCTGAGAGTACCATGTTCTCAACCAAAATTGATATAATATGTAGCGTCACACCGGCAGATTATTGTACGCATGATAGGTACTTATTAATTGAATTGATATTCTGTATGAGTCCCTACGATTTATTGCATTTTGTGGGCTCTGAGCGGCCACAGATAATATAATACTACGTAGAGCGGCCTATTGTACGCATGCGGGCGGCGGCGGCACCCGGCGCACGCTCCGCTTGCCACATATTGCTGTAATATAAAGCTACAGAATGGCCACTACGAAAACGAATAATGCAATACTACCTACCTACTATTAATTTCCATTAAGTCATTGAACTATGACATAGACCACAGAGGCTTCTAAAAACACGACAACGACAGATATAAATTAGAAGATGCAAATGTCAGTGCGTACCAGCATTGAGATTAATGGCTACCAGTATCAATCAGCGATTTTACCGCAAATTACCTTTCACAATGTTATAAGGGTTATTAAAGATTGACTAAAGTTGTTGCTCTCAAGTACGTAATCACATTTTGATAAAACTCTTCAGATAGATGACTGAAGCACCGACTTGTCGGACCTTCACTCTAGGACTAATACATTCAAATATTCAAAGATTTTACATTCCGCAAGGTAGAATGTATCGGGAATGTGGGACTATTTACAAAAGTTTCATCTTATCTGTATACCTACATAATAAGCAAAGAAATAATTTAAGTATATTCTATTTTCCTATTCGGCGACAAACTTAAGCATAGACCTGAGCTCCCAGTAGATACTACCAGGATAATAATTTGACAACTAAGTAAATGTATTTCCAGACTGCCTGCCGGCCAGATACTTAAACCACGTAACCCCCGCGCTTGGACATACAAGAAACAAGTCAGGGTACCTGTACCACAGCTCACAGGTAGGTTCAATGAAGTATGATGGCCACAACACCGAACCTTTACGAAGTGCTGAAATTTTCGAGCACGCTTTAAATTCGTTCTAACAAAAATCACAGAACCCATGTGAAAAATCTATCATAGGTTTTAACAAAAGCATTATAATGAGTGTTGTTTGAAGAAAGTAATTGGTTAAAGTAACTTGAGTGTTAAAAAAAACACGAGAAAAGTAGTTTCATTTTATTCTAATTAAACAAACCAAGTTCTACCAAGCCCTTAGCAGAATTAGCTGTCTGATTAGCTGGCGCTGGCTTCATCCGGCACTGCTGCCTGCTTTTATGATCTACAACGTACTCATACCGATTCGAATTGCTATCGTTGTGAAGAGCTGGCCTGCTGAACTATGTCACAGAGGCTCTCGTGCTATGTTGTCAATACACTTCTGTTAGGAGCAGCACTCGAGCGTGACGGCGCGGGCGCCGTGCTCAGCTAATGTTTGCTTTTAAACTGTTTCGACACCGGCATTGGATGTGCCTTCAAATGTTGCGAATATACCTCTACGACGTTTTTTGTGTCGTCTATTTAAAAGTAGTTTTTGTAGACAGCATCTGTACTGTTCTTTGTATAGGTACGTCTATAAGTGACGGTGGTGATGCCATCATCAGTGCTGAGAGGTTACAGAATTTGTCACGTTGTGATTACACAATATTACGTTGTATTTTCTGCCAATGTTCCTTGCACGTACCTACGGTAGGTAGGTAGGTACCTAATACACATGTATATCTGCCATGTGATCGCGGGTCTCGCGGGAAAACAGGAAAATTATATTCAGAGCGTCATTGAGCACAAAACACCTTTTAGGAAAGGCACATGTTGCTCTCACGTGACTGTGCTCGGTTACCTGTAGGGCACGCTGGCCGCGAGGAAGATGTAGGTGGTGTGCAGCAGGCCCACTTGCACGGCCGCCAGCGCCACCAGCACGTACACGCGCACGTGGAAGCGGCCCGCCTGCCCCAGCTGCCGCACCACGCTCTCCGCGTCCACCTCGCCGGGTGCCAGGCCGGGCCTGCGCTTGTCTCCCTCGGCGTCTGCACTCATGTCCGCGGCGTCCAACACTGAGCTGCGGACAATGTCCCGTGACGCGCGCTCGCCACCACAACCAACACTGCTCCGCCCTCGGCCGCAACAATGACAAATGATCAATTAGAAAGCCGATACTAGGCCAAGGCCCACTGTCAATCAAATCTCACTCGAGATGCAATCGCGAATACGCGCGAATCTGTAGTGCTGTGTAGTGCAAGAACACTCGACGTGCGAGTCCTTACCGCCGGCGCAGGCTTCCTTATTTATGATTAGTAGTTATGCAACCACTAGTCTGGAAATCCCAGAGAGAGATTTTTAACTGAACTCCGATAGATATGAAGTACGGTTAAATAGGTACCTACGGCCTCGATAACGGACAGCTGTAGCAGGATAAAACAGCTGCCGTTACTAATTTCTGAACATCTGAACAAATACATGTCATCGCTGGATTTTTTTACACACGAATCACGTAGAGGAAAGAACTATGATTATATTATCTAAGATCATAACACTGTCGTAGTTATTTTTCCGGGTTGAATTGATTTCTTTTCAATCAGTAGGTAATTCGGCCTTATAAATAAGTCCTGCTGCACACAGTAATGAATAATCTGCGTCTCTGCATACGATCACGTCCACGCACGATGCCTTATATTCATCGCGCCCAACAAAAACGTTTGAGACGATTGAACTAGTTCAAGGCATCGTTCACACCAAACGTATTGTCCGCCGCCGACTGTGAGTATGCTCACTATCTGCTCCAGTGTGAACGTGGACTCAGTCTGCAGTACGCGTTCTCACCAAGCCGACAATACGCTACAGCGCGCTTCAATCTAATACGCTGTTACGTTCGGCAACGTAGCCAATCCGCGTCCGCCGTGCATAGATGATGGGCAACTAGCTTCATATTTTCTGACTGACCGACTTCTTGACAATTCAAAAGTGCCTGTAAATGGTTTAATTGAAATAAATGCTTTGACTTTGACTTAGACGCGTAGTACAATAATCGGCCACCGAGAGTCACCGACAACGCACTACGTAATAGCGTATAGTCGGTTCGGTGTGAACAAGAAGTTAAATATACAGGGTCAAATTTTAATCACCGTTTTCCTCTTAAGGGGTCATTGTACCTACTCATCATTATGAACAACTTTTACTATGGGAACAAACCTACAATCGTGAAAAAAAAATCAGCTGTTCCCTACGTTTACATGTTTGCGTAACTCGTCAAAATTTAGGGAACAGCTGATTTTTTTTTCGCGATTTCATGTTTGGTCCCATAGTAAAAATTGTTCACAATGATGAGTACAATGACCCTTTAAGAGGAGAACGGTGATTAAAATTTCAACCTGTATATTGAAAAGCGATAAACTGCGTAACGCGTGCTCACAGTCAGCGGCGGACAATACGTTTGGTGTGAAAGATGCCCAATAGTCATTGTTTTTAGGGTTCCGTAGTTCTAACAAGGAACTCAAAAAAAAAATCAAAATCAAAATGCTTTACCATAGCCCATATTACATGGCAATAAAAATTTTCAACAAATTACCGGAACAAATAAAAGAAGAAGCTAAATTCAATAAAAACAGGAAATTAAGAGAATACGAGTATCTAACACAAAAATGCTTTTACTCGGTCGCAGAATACCTAGAACAAAATAATAATTAGTAAATATGATAGGTAGGTAGATAAATAATTACATATTTTATTATATTTATAAAAAAAAGAACGCACACCATACATACTCTTATTATTATTATGTTAAAATTATTATTATTATGTTGCCGTGCCCTAACCGGGTTTCATGTTGGAACTTACATATATTGTAACAACTAAATGTACACATGAATGCAATAAAGAATTTGAATTTGAACCCTTATAGTTTCGTTATGTCCGTCTGTCTGTCTGTCCTAGGTTTTGCTTAGAGACCGTTAGTACTAGAATGCTGTAATTTTGTAGGAGTGTGTATATCAATTACGCCGACAGTGGTAAAATAAAATTTTGGAAATTATATTTTTTCAGTGTAGCTCCCTCCCCTGCATGTGAAGTGGAGATGAATATTTTTTTCGTCGTCTACCCCATCGTGTGGGGTATCGTTGAATAGGTCTTCTAAAATGACTTGGGGGTCGCTAAATAATTTTTCGATTTAATGCTCCATTTACGAAATATTAAACTTTAAAGTGCAAATTTTTGTTCCAGTAGGGCGTCCCCCCCCCTCCCCTCTAAAAGCTAAACTGCTGGCTTGAAAAATCTGGAAAAATTCACGTTGATAGTGCATTTCATGAAATTTAAAGGAAAATTATAGGTTTAGCAGTAATCGTCGTTGAACTTGGGTGTTGGATAATTTTGTACCAAATACAAAATCCTTAGCATTAATCCTTTAAAGTGACTAAGATGAAGTAGTTGCTTATTTATAACGGGTAAAGACTTGCATTGAAAAACAAAATATGAAATAAAAAACAAGTTATCATAAGTTTCACAATACTGCCGCTAGATGGCGCTGTACCAACGGGTTACGTTTTCATTCGAGTACCTATAGAAGTCATAAACGAACTTTGTTTAATTTTCGCATTACAATTTTGTGAATTGAAATAATAACTTGGCAGTAATCGTACTCTTATTTTTTAGCTTTAGCAGGAAGAAAGTGGTTATTATTAGTTAATGTCTAATCTGTTTAAATAATTATCTTCGAAAATCAACATTTTGTCATTAGTTTAGTATCGCTATTCGATAACAGATGGCGTTGTGCCGTGACGTCACTTTTGTAGATCGCGGTGTTGATATTTTCTTGCAAAGTATGACCTCCGTGGTTACGTTATGTATTAAAGTATTGTTTTACTCTGGACAATGGACATCCTTGTTGTTATTATAACCATTAACTCTTAATATCTTTACCATTACTTATTAACTTATATTCAGTCAGAACAGAATAAAGAACAACAGAATCGTATCGTACTATATTGTGATAACGAGCTCCTATACTATGGAACCCTACATTGTGCGTGGCCGGACACGCACTTGGCCGGTTTTATGTCTTATAAATACCATTTTTGATTGATGAACACTTGGGAATACTAAAACTAATAATCATAGTAATGTTCTGCCCCTGTCCCAATAGCACGTGTCCGTACCTACCGTACAAGACAACGGGCAGGCCGCATATGATAAGTATCATTACGTAAGTAGTGGTATTTCAGTACCTTTGATGAGGTGCCCGGGGAAGTGCTGCTGCTATATCGCTCATTTGGAGAAACATCGACGTAAATGTATTTTTTCCCAAAAATTTGTTAAATATGCCAAAGCACTTAGAAAGCGTATTTACGTTAGGAAAGCGTAGACGTAAAAAAAAAGTACCAGTTACGTCGATGTTTCTCCAAATGAGCGATATGTTTAATAGCTTTTGCCCGCGGCTTCGCCCGCTGGAGGTACCGGAAATTATTCACAGAAAATTTAACCCCCCATTTCACCCTATTAGGGGTGGAATTTCGAAAAACCCTTTCTTAGTGGATACCTACTCTTCACAAAGAACACACCCTCCAAATTTCATGTCTCTAGAACCAGCAGTTTAGGCTGTGCGTTGATATATCAGTCAGTCAGGACTTTGAATTATATAGGGATAGTTTGAGTCCCGGGAAAGAACAAAGGATAGTTTTTATCCCGATATTTCCACGGGATCGAAACTTACGCGGGGGAAACCGCGAGGCGCTGCTAGTATCTATTTATATTAATAAAGGATGTTGGTATATAAATATGAGATATTGATATACTCCAACACCGTTTGACCAATCACCATGAAAGTTGGCATACTTATATGACAACTTTGCGTATGCGTATTTTTTTCATGGAGATGGTTTATAGTATCAGTGTAATCGTTTCGCTAAAAGTTCTGAAACGTCAAGGCTTCGCTTAACCAAGTATTACACTAAAACAACGATTTATTATAAATATTTCAATATTAAGCTCTATTTACTTCTCGGAAATGAATTAACCGCAGCAGTTAGAACCCAAAGTAATTTTAGATATATGATATTTAATAACTAATAATATGTAGTCTGTTTTAATATAATCGTTATAAATTGTAGCAATCTATTAAAATGAAGTATCGTGGTGATGCAGTTCATTGCCCGGGCTGCGGTAATGAAGGCTAGCACTCGGACGCCATGATACCCGTATTGCTACTGTTAGGTATGGTATTTTCCTCAAACATTCCTCAACTAGTTTAGCAATTTTGATGTTAGGTACTTTTGAACTGTTAGTTACTACAAAATAATGTTAGTAACTACAGTTAGAACTTACAACAGCTAATTACCTTTTGAAACGGAATAACTGACGTTAATGTATTATTCGCAAATTAAAGAGAACATCAGTACATTAAGTGATTACATACCATTTCCGCAGTACTGATTAGATAATCATTTTAAATCTATAGATGAGACCATCTTCTCATATCTCGGCCACTGCGCGTGGTTCCTCAAGGCACTGTATTGGGGCCACTATCACTTCCCTCGTATTCGCGACCTTAGCTTCATGGCTATTTATTATTACCAACCTTCCATTGTATGTACAACATAATTAACTATTTAGTATAACAATAACACAGCCTGATCAAGTAGGACAACTCGGGCGCTATAATTTGTCCTAATCTTAATTAAACAGAGTCAACCATGGTTGTCTGACTCAAAGCAATCGCCGCAGAGGTCGCTGAGATTGTATCATTATTCTAGGATTTGTTTAAAGTAAACCAAATTATATTTACCCGTGTTAATTTTGTTAATTTATTAACACGGGTAAATACTATACGCTTAATAATGAATACACTGGCTGAAGCCATAAACAAGTGTAAGAATGAAGCTGTCTCAAGTAAATCTTTATCGGAATATCTGTCAAAATATTTAACTCCAGCGTGAAAATAAAACCACACTCTTGAGTAAATTTAAATTGCCACTTTATTGTTAATTGTCTTACAAATACTATCTTAAGGTTACCGACTGTCTGTCATTGTGACCAATGATACAATCTACTAATACTAAACACTACACAATTTGCACGTGGATTTAAAGTCTAAACGATCTTCGACCATTAACATTATACGTACGTATCAGGTTACCAGCCTATCAAACAAGCCATCACCCTTCGGTTAAATCTTATACATAACTTGTGAAGAGAGAAAAAAGAAGAGATTTGTACTTCCACGTGAAACGTGAAGCCGTGTCATACAGCAGCTCCTTGAGATCAGTTTACTAAATGAGACGTTACTCTATTGAAGATGTCATGTTCATAACTTTAAGTATCCCCATGTTCATACGGCAACCATGATTTTGGAAGAAGTTTGAGAATCTTTAATCAAAGAAAGTCATTAGTTGATAAATCTGCAATGTTCACCTTCCAGAATTATTGACTCCTAATTAAAAAATTTAATAGTAAAGTCTGCACGTCTGGTGACAGCTTTCAGCTTGTGTATACGTGCGACTACCTGCGGTTAGTTCGCGCAGCAATGCATACAACAGTGACACTGCATATTTCATCTCTGGCTTTGAGGCGAATAATTATTATTGTAAACGATGCTCACAGTATAGACTGGAATTTTAATGCACAAGTATGGCTTATCCGATATCACCCTGCAATGTTACATTTTAAACAAACAAACGATCTTAAAGAACCAAGTATCTAGGCACTTCTTCTGTTTTAATGTTATCGAAAGGCAGACGAATCGTAATACAAGTAGAAAATGTCTTTTCAAAAAACAACGCCAAGATTCTCGAACCTTGACTAATTTCTAGTGCTAGTTAATTATTAATACTCAATCATTTTAAAAGTAGGCTATTTTTTATATTATCCTATTTTTTCTTATGAAAATATAAGTAAGTTGTTTCCGAAAGTGCTTCACATCACAACCACACGTCACACCTACATCAAGTCTTATTATCTGGACAGGATAAAATAGTAAGTTTTTACAGAAACAGTATTTTACATTATTTATTACTTACCTACACTAAAAATATTTTCACTTTACGTTCTACAGTGTGCCGACTAGGTTAATTGAAACCACTTATTCTACATCACGTATTTTAAATATACACAATTAAAATTATTCATAACAATTAACATGTACTTAATATGAAAACTATAAAAATCATAGAAAATATCTATGACTAGCTTATGCCCGCGGCTTCGCTCGCGTTAAGTATTATTATTAATTAGTTATATTTTTGCGGCTTTACTCTTAATTTATTCGTTCCATTAGGCACTGATAGTTCAAATTAATACATTTACATCCTCCATCATCCCTTATTTTATCCCCATGGGGGTTGAATTTATCAAAATCCTATTTAAGCGGACGTCTTCATCATAGTAGCTCCAATCTTTAATTTCAGTTCAATCAGTCGAAAATCTAAGAAGATTTATACAAACTTTCATCCCCTTTGGGGTAGAATTTATCAAAAGCCTTTCTTAGGGGATGGCTACGTCATAGTAGCTATATGCATGCAAAGTCTCAGCCCGATCGGTTAAAAATTGACAAAGTTTCATACAAACTTTCATCCCCTTTTTATCCCCTTGGGGGTAGAATGTATCAAAATCCTTTCTTAGGGGATGGCTACGTCATAGTAGCTATATGCATGCAAAGTCTCAGCCCGATCGGTTAAAAATTGACAAAGTTTCATACAAACTTTCATCCCCTATTTATCCCCTTGGGGGTAGAATGTATCAAAATCCTTTCTTAGGGGATGCCTACGTCATAGTAGCTATATGCATGCAAAGTCTCAGCCCGATCGGTTTAAAATTGACAAAGTTTCATACAAAGTTTCATCCCCTATTTTATCCCCTTGGGGGTAGAATTTATCAAAATCCTTTCATAGGGAATGCCTACGTCATAGTAGCTATATGCATGCAAAGTCTCAGCTCGATCGGTTTAAAATTGACAAAGTTTCATACAAAGTTTCATCCCCTATTTTATCCTCTTGGGGGTAGAATTTATCAAAATCCTTTCTTAGGGGATGCCTACGTCATAGTAGCTATATGCATGCAAAGTCTCAGCCCGATCGGTTTAAAATTGACAAAGTTTCATACAAAGTTTCATCCCCTATTTTATCCCCTTGGGGGTAGAATTTATCAAAATTCTTTCTTAGGGGATGCCTACGTCATAGTAGCTATATGCATGCAAAGTCTCAGCCCGATCGGTTAAAAATTGAAAAAGTTTCATACAAACTTTCATCCCCTATTTATCCCCTTGGGGGTAGAATGTATCAACATCCTTTCTTAGGGGATGCCTACGTCATAGTAGCTATATGCATGCAAAGTCTCAGCCCGATCGGTTTAAAATTGACAAAGTTTCATACAAAGTTTCATCCCCTATTTTATCCTCTTGGGGGTAGAATTTATCAAAATCCTTTCTTAGGGGATGCCTACGTCATAGTAGCTATATGCATGCAAAGTCTCAGCCCGATCGGTTTAAAATTGACAAAGTTTCATACAAAGTTTCATCTCCTATTTTATCCCCTTGGGGGTAGAATTTATCAAAATTCTTTCTTAGGGGATGCCTACGTCATAGTAGCTATATGCATGCAAAGTCTCAGCCCGATCGGTTAAAAATTGACAAAGTTTCATACAAACTTTCATCCCCTATTTATCCCCTTGGGGGTAGAATGTATCAACATCCTTTCTTAGGGGATGCCTACGTCACAGTAGCTATATGCATGCAAAGTCTCAGCCCGATCGGTTTAAAATTGACAAAGTTTCTTACAAAGTTTCATCCCCTATTTTATCCCCTTGGGGGTAGAATTTATCAAAATCCTTTCATAGGGAATGCCTACGTCATAGTAGCTATATGCATGCAAAGTCTCAGCTCGATCGGTTTAAAATTGACAAAGTTTCATACAAAGTTTCATCCCCTATTTTATCCTCTTGGGGGTAGAATTTATCAAAATCCTTTCTTAGGGGATGCCTACGTCATAGTAGCTATATGCATGCAAAGTCTCAGCCCGATCGGTTTAAAATTGACAAAGTTTCATACAAAGTTTCATCCCCTATTTTATCCCCTTGGGGGTAGAATTTATCAAAATTCTTTCTTAGGGGATGCCTACGTCATAGTAGCTATATGCATGCAAAGTCTCAGCCCAATCGGTTTAAAATTGACAAAGTTTCATACAAACTTTCATCCCCTATTTTATCCCCTTGGGGGTAGAATTTATCAAAATCCTTTCTTAGCGGATGCCTACGTCATAATATCTACCGGCATGCCAAATTTCAGCCCGATCCCTCCAGTAGTTTGAGCTGTGCGTTGATAGATCACTATGTCAGTCAGTCACCTTTGAGTTTTATATATTTAGATAAAAATGAATCGCAGAAATGTATGTACGCGCATAACTTCCGAACGACTGCACCAAATTGGATATTTTTTTTTGTTCGGTATTGTCAGAACAAGCTTTGTATGAAAGATAATTTCAGAAATTATTTTTATTTTTTTTTCTATTTTTTTGTAAAATTGTTTTATTACTTATAGTAGTATTATTTTATTTTTGTAAGAGACTAATAACAACTTCTAATAACCGCTATACTGTTAAATGTGATAACCTAATCGCCACTCTGTATAATAAATTAAAATTATCTGTTCATTGTATGATACGTTTGTGTGGCACATCCCAAATAGTGCTTACCCTTTTTTTACTTATCTAACAAAGTTAAATCAATAGCGATAATAATTAGTTATGGTAAACAATGGAACGATCACGATGACTCGAATCGAATCGACTATGACCGATGTATGTCATGCCAAAGTTCTAGAAGAGTCGCTCAAAGCATCCTTTCCTGAACAAACTATTCAAAGAAGACATATTTCATAACTGGGATGTTATAAAAACTTATTTTTAGGTCCCCAATAAGCTTATTAGGCATAATAGAAAAAACAATTCACCGTTTTTACCTATTCTTAATTTTATATACGAGTATAACCTCTAGAACGAGGTGGATGCTCGAAATTCTCAACTAAAATGCAATCATTGATTTAAAAGAATGCAACTTCCAAGTAGAAATTATATTTCAGCTTGAAATTCAAATTTGATTGGAACCTTGCACATGTTATCGGTGATTCAGATCCCGCGAACCAACAAGTTGCACCGTACTGAGAGAGTGTGGGACCTAAGATAGAAACACCCTTGTATGATACCACTACATACAGTAAGCAAAGCTAATAGAAATCTCTATTCCTAGATAGCACGTTTCGCCAAAAACTTTGTTGATAGAAAACATTGTTTGTGGATATTATCTCGGTTCATAGGAAGCACTGTTGACAGAGATCTCTGTTCATAGATCCACTGTTTCCAGATACCTTGGTTCACAGAAAGCGCCTTTGGAGAAAAAACTATTAATATATATTATTATTTTTGCGATACATAGTTTTTATTACTCAGATTCAGACACGCGTTTTGTTAGCCGCTACGCTACATATAGTATTCATACCATTAATTCATGTAATAATTGGTCATAATTGTCAATAAATTAATATCAATTTACGGAAACCAATTAGATTATTATTTTTAAGTAATTTGTATTCCCTTTCGTTTGCTCTTGCATCCTATGTCGACAGAGCTCCGCTTCGCGGGGCTCCTATTTATGTGTAAAGGGTTTAAAGCAAACTAACCTCGGGGTGCCCTTCGGTCGCTCTTGCATCCTACGTCGACGGTCAAAACGCGTGTCTGAATCTGAGCAATAAAAAATACGTATCGCAAAATATAATAATATGTATTAATAGTTTCTTCTCCAAAGGCGCTTTCTGTGAACCAAGGTATCTGGAAACAGTGGTATCTATGAACAAAGTTTACGGCAAGAAGTGCTATCTATGAACAGAGATCTCTGCCAACAGTGCTTCCTATGGACCGAGATATCTACAAACAATGTTTTCTATCAACAAAGTTTTCGGTGAAACGTGCTATCTAGGAATAGAGATTTATATTAGCTTTGCTTTCTCGTATATGTAGTCGTATCGTATCGTATCAATCAAATAATTTACATATTTGCAGCGAATGTAGGTACATTACAATACAGGTACAAGTGTGTTTCTATCTTAGGTTCCACACAGGTACTGAGAAACATATTAGAACCAATCGTTGCTGAGCTACATATGCTAGCATAATGATAATGTACATAGTTCAGGCAAACAGATTACCAAAAAAAACAACCAGCGAAAATGCAAAGTCTGAATTCAGTTAACCCGGCAAACGCTCAAAGTGTTATTTATAGTCGTTTGAGCCGTAAGTATCAGACAGTGTTGAGGACGGGCGAGGGCGGTGCGGGCTCTTCCTGCACCGACTCGTCCAAGTCGGCGAAGCTATCGGGCAACCGGCGGTGCAGCGTGTCCGGCACCAGCCGCGTCAGCGCCGCACTCAGCAACGGCAGCGAGCCGAACAGCATTGTCGGCAGCCACCACTTGTACACCGCCTGGGATGTACATAAATAGGTCGGTCATTAGTAGGTAGGTACAGTATTTCATTTCATGTCAATACAAAAAGAGGACATTTGCAAACAATGCAATTTCATTACATTATTCCAGAGCATACCAACTGCCTATTAACTTATGCGTCTGAATAAGATCATCGTGCAATGTCGCAGCTCAGCCGAGCGTGGAGCAGGCGGCGAGCAGGCGCCGCGCGCCGGCAAGCGCGCGTCGTCGTGTATGCTCCGCGGTGTATATGCCACCGTAAGATTGTGAACACCGTTAGTTTATAATCTATCTCGCGAGATTGTAAACTGGCGATAAATTGTGAACTGTACCATACTGATTACAATACAACGTATTCATTTTCGATAGTTGTTAATCTCTCAATGTCAAACGGTCAAATTGTAAACGAACCTGTACTTACCGACAGGGTTCACAATCTGCCCGATTTTATCAAAGTCAAATCATTTATTTCAAATATCACCCGTATGCACCGTCCCTGGTTGGTCAGTCTTGGAGGTAGCTCGTTCTGTGTCCATAGAGTTGGAAACAAGCATAGTCAAATAAATGAAATGCAATTGTTGAGATCAAGAGATTGAGATTGGTTGAGATTCAATCAATCTAATTTTTAATATATAATAAACTAACGATATTCACCACCACATACACATACAGTGGTGTAGTAGTGGTGGTGACATATACATACAGTGGCTGCGCAGTACTCACCAGCAACGGCGTGAGCGGCGCGAGTATGGCTCCAACGCGGCCGAGCGTGGAGCAGGCGGCGAGCAGGCGCTGGCGAGCGCGCGTGGGGAACAGCTCGGCGGTGTACACGTAGAGCGCGTTCAGCGTCATGGTGGCGCCCATCTTGCCGGTCAGGTACAGCCCCGTGCCCCACAGGCCGCTTGCTGAAAAACAACAACATATTGTTGTCAATGGATACTCGTACATATTATTGTGACCAACCACCTTTCCAAAAAGCAAACAATAGCCGTAACTGGCGAAGATCATTTCTGGGCTAAAAGATGGGTGTGCAGTTGGGTGGGATAATACGTATAAGCAATAAAATCCTTAAACTCTTTAAACATAATATATGTTGGGACCTCCTTTAGCGCATAATAATATATTTCGATTCTCGTCTTTCCAAAGGAATGTTCCCTAGTTTTCTAAAAACGGCAGTTGTGGTTGTGTTGTGATGTTCTGTAATATTGTGTAATACTGTGCAAAATGTAGATACCTATATTTGTCAAGTTTTTTTTTTATTGTTAAGGGGACTACATGACCTAAAGCGCGGTCACTATCGGGCTGCATAGAAAAGAAAGAGAAGCGCTATTACACAACGCTGGTACTTTATTGCAAAATATGAATCAATTATCTACTTTCAAAAATCTATTGTTTGGACTAAAAAATTAAAACAAAATTCAGTTGTTCTTTATCCTAATCCTAACTAATATTATAAATGCGAAAGTAACTCTGTCTGTCTGTCTTTCTGTCTGTCTGTCTGTCTGTCTGTCTTTGCTTCACGCCTAAACTACTGAACCGATTTGTGTGAAATTTGGTACAGACATAGTTTGGAACTTGAGAAAGGACATAGGATAGTTTTTATTACAAAAAATAAAATAAAAAATAAAATTTATTCCGGACATACAGCGCCATCTATTGGTCAAGAGTCGGCATCAATTCAGTACTGAAAATTCATCGGAAAAATGTAAATAAATAGTAAAAAGGTATGAAAATATAATATAATACAACTTTTAGTACAAAGAAAATGCTCTAACGGAGTATAGATAATTCTATTAGTACTATATGTCGAGTTGGTGATCGCGCAATGGTGTCGATCGTTACACGAGTTCGGTTCGTGTCATTGTTTTAATTCATCGGAAAAAAGTAAATAAATAGTAAAAAGGTATGAAAAAAATAATATCAATATAATAAAACTTTTAGTACAAAGAAAATGCCCGAACGGAGTATAGATAAATAATCCGAGTTGTCACTATGCTCGATAGATGGCGTTGGGATCGAAATAGATCGCGCTATGGTTTCGTTAGAACGCATTTGGTTGGGTTCCACATTTTATTTTTGAAGAGATCCCGCGAGATCGGGAACTATGTGGGTAAAACCAAAAATCTGCCGGAAGTCACTATCCCACGCGAACGAAGTCGCGGGCAAAAGCTAGTTCTGAATATAAGTTAATAAGTAATGGTAAAGATATTAGGATTATTAGGAGTTAATGGTTATAATAACAACAAGGATGTCCAGAGTAAAACAATACTTTAATACGTTTTCGTTTTGGAATTCGCGACGCCCCCGTTAGGGGGCGTAGCGAGCGACTCCAGGGCTTCGCATACTTTAATACATAACGTAACCACGGAGGTCATACTTTGCAAGAAAATCTTAACACCGCGATCTACAAAAGTGACGTCACGGCACAACGCCATCTGTTATCGAATAGCGATACTAAACTAATGACAAAATGTTGATTTTCGAAGATAATTATTTAAACAGATTAGACATTAACTAATAATAACGACTTTCTTCCTGCTAAAGCTAAAAAATAAGAGTACGATTACTGCCAAGTTATTACTTCAATTCACAAAATTGTAATGCGAAAATTAAACAAAGTTCGTTTATGACTTCTATAGACACTCGAATGAAAACGTAACCCGTTGGTACAGCGCCATCTAGCGGCAGTATTGTGAAACTTATGATAATTTATTATGCTTTTTTTTTATTTCTTATTTTGTTTTTCAATGCAAGTCTTTACTCGTTATAAACAAGCAACTACTTCATCTTAGTCACTTTAAAGGATTAATGCTAAGGATTTTGTATTTGGTATAAAATTATCCAACACCCAAGTTCAACGACGATTACTGCTAAACTAATAAAGTTATCTTAACCGCTATAATTTTTGTTTAAAATTCATGAAATGCACTATCATCGTGAATTTTTCCAGATTTTAGCTTTTAGAGGGGTACTGGAACAATAATTTACACTTTAAAGTTTAATATTTCGTAAATGGAGCATTAAATCGAAAAATTATTTAGCGACCCCCAAGTCATTTTAGAAGACCTATTAAACGATACTCCACACTATGGGCTAGACGACGAAAAAAATATTCATCCCCACTTCACGTGTAGGGGAGCTACCCTAAAAAAATATATTTTCCAAAATTTTATTTTACCACTTTGTCGGCGTAATTGATATACACACTCCTACAAAATTACAGCATTCTAGTACTAACGGTCTCTTAGCAAAACCTCGGACAGACAGACAGACGGAAATGACGAAACTATAAGGATTCCTTGTTAGAACTACGGAACCCTAAAAATCAGAATTATTGTATGTATATTAATATGGTTTTTATTGTGAATAGAAAGTTTTTAGAGGTATCTTCATGATTTTTTTCTATTGTATCCAATTAGTTGTATTATGTTTTCAACACATTATCTAACTGGCATATAATTATTCTGATTTTGTTTACTGTAGTCGATCATATACTTTTAGGCATTATAAAATTTGCTTTTTTTTTGCGTATAGGTCCTGTAGTCCCCTTAAGTTATTTCCAGTTATTTTTAATTGAATACTGTTGGTTTTTCCTTACAAAATAAAATTAAAATACTAAATAAAATTACAACGAGTAAGAGTGCCATCAATACGAAAAGAAGAAGAAGCCAAGGCCTTCGACAAAGTGTTTGTTTCTGTTCTTCTAAACAAATTAGAGGTCATAGGAATATGGGGAACGCCGCTGAAGCTATTTGCTGACTGTTTAGACCAGTACCAATATGTTAGAATAGATAATAATAAAAAGGATAAGCATAAAAATACCGGTTTTGATGTTCCTCAGGAAAGTATTCTGGGCCCCACGTTATACCTTATTTATATTAACGATTTGTATAATTTTAATATTAAAACCGGCACAAGTATATCATATGCCGATAATACGGCATTAATATTTACCGCAAAAACCAGTAGCGGACTGTTCGAAATCGCTCAACTAGGTTTTAATCGTGTGACTAATTGTCTTCAAAGTAATTTCCTAACATTATAAATGCTGACAAGACAAAATATTATTCACTGTTCCCTGCGCAAGACTCAATATTACTAACCGCCATCTATACATACATATATATTGATGGGGGTTAGGAATGTTAAGTTTAACGGTTAGTAAGTAGTATACTTAGTAGTTTAACGGTTTCCACCATATTATGCCCATCAATGTGGAATCCATTCAGTCAACATGTGTAATACTATCCATTTAACCTCAAAATAAGCAACATAAAGTACCAGGGGGTAATAATGGACAACACACTCTATTTTTAACCGACTTCAAAAAAGGAGGAGGTTCTCAATTCGGATGTTTATATATTTTTTTTTTATGTTCGGGCATAACTCCGTCATATATAGACGGATTTGCAAAATTATTTTTATGTTCGAAAAAAGTTTATTTCGAAATGATCCCAATTAAATTTTGTAAAGATCTGATGATGAGTTTCGGAGACAGACAACGAAACTCTTCAATAAATGAGAGCAAATCAACCGCGATTGCTGCTACCGCATACTAGGTATGCATTATTTACGCAATCACACAACATAACATCACGCTTGTACCCTCTAAAGGGGTACGCAGATGTGGTCAGTATACCACGGTACACCCTCATTTCTGTCAAAGTTTTTATTGGGGTACCTCTAATCTTGCAAGTAAATTCGGGGATAACTTTTTTGTTTATGAATTGATTTAATTAACCAACTTCAAAAAAAGGAGGATCTCAATTTGGTTTAAGTTTTTTTTATGTATAAATCCGTCTATTTATGGCGGAGTAATACCCGAATAGGCATAACTCCGTCATAAATAGAAGGATTTGCAAAATTCTCTCATTTTTTTTAATGGATAAGGTAAGTATGCTTCAGGGGTGGTCCCATATAAATGTTTTGAACTGTGCTTGGGTAGTTTTAGTTTTAGTAATAATGACGATGTTTTAATAGCTTCCTATCACTGATATTCACATAGCAAGGCAAGTAGTGTTATATGAATTTGTATGGGATAGGTACAACCAAAAAGTGAAAAATATAAACTTTTTTTACAAAAAAAAACAGTACAAAGTGAAAAATAACTTTAATTTCGGGAGTCGGTGTTAAAAAACGAAAATGCGGATCCAAAGACACCAACTTCCGAAATTATAGATATTTTTCACTTTGTAGTGTCTTTTTTTTGGAAGTCGATTGTTTTATTTTGTAAAAAAGTTTTTTTTTAGAACATCTAGTGAAATGAGTGCGCAAAATAATATTAGGTACTTATGTGTTTAAAAAAAATTGCGAACAATTGTAGATTCAAAATGGATGACACAAGTCTATTTGGCCCAATGTCAATTTATAATTCAATACTGCATAGGCCCCCATGAAGTGAAGCCCCAAAAACCTATGGGAAATATCCATCGGGAAGGTGTTTCAGGGGACTTCGATTTTCTGCATCAACCACAAGCTCAAAACTTTCCCGTTTCAGTCCTTAAAGACGAAAATAATTACTTTGGCAAAATAAAACTTGACCATATTGTAGTGTCCAATCCTAAAATAATGCTTGATAGTGTAGCGAGAGCGACCCGACTAAAAGGTTATCAGTTCAAGAAGGGCGTCAAACGATATTGCAACTACAGCTAAGGCTAAAAGTCAGCGTGTATCATCCGAGACGTTTGGTCCTGACGATAGCATTTGTATGTACACACAGTCTAGGAGGCTTATCTAAATTATCTTCTCAGGTCAAAGTGGGTGTCAAGTTATATCGGAAGGGCTAAATTCAAGGTGTAAGTAATCATTTGGCCGTTGTGACATGGATATCAATTCATTACCAATCGCTGAACTTGATTATCTAGACTTACACATGTCGCAGAAATATACTTACACAATATATCGACGTATTAATATTACTTACATACACTTAAGTACTTAATTGCCGTAAGCATCCATTATATTTAACGAATTCATGTTTACTTCATAACAAGATCTGTGAGTACTCAGGTAATTATATTAATCAGATGCGAATAGGTACCCACATTCCTGAGTAAGTGATGTAAGTGATGTTGGTAGTAAACATTATCATCATGATGTTTACTACCTCCCGCAGTAGACTCAATGATAGACCAGCAGGTCATATTTATTTTTAAAAAAAATATTGCGCATCAGAATATTGTTTTAATAAACAGCACGGTTCTCATGTAGCGGGTACGTGTGCTTGTTATATCATGAACTAGCTGCTGCCCGCGACGTCGTCTGCGTGAAGGCTCTACAGCACCAAAAATACCTAAGATGCCAGTGTCGCTATAGCATTATAAGTAAACAACTTTTAAAATAGCATTAAAATATAAGTTTCTTTTGCAAGCGAAGCAAGTGAAGAGAGTTATATTGGAATCCTGCTGAGTTCAGTCATAAGATGTGACTGAAGGAAATAGAGAAAATAATGCAGGAATACATTCCAGGACACAAAAGAGTAAAAATACGTACAAAGGTATCATACCTTACAACATTTCCCTATAACGTACGTTGGTAGTTATGCTGCCACGAGCCAAAATGTAAAGAGAGTCAGGACTGGTGACGCGGGAGCAAGCGACGTACAGTTGCCCGTGTGAGAAGCAACTCGTCCTGAGGTCGACACCCGCTGCCCTCAGTGTCTTACTGATGGTCATCGCGAAGCAAACACTCACGGGGAACTGTACGCGCTTGAACTGGAACGGGAAGTTATGAGGTATGAGGGGAATGCGTGGTATAAATACTGCCTCGCCAACGCCACAACTCGTAAGAATTTCCGCCTCAATTTGTGTGTCTGTGGAGCGAGATGACTTTAAGGCGGGTCCCGTTACACAACTTTGGAGGAGATAGGTTCCGAAGAAGCATAATCGGGACACCGACCTTCAGCTTGATGGTATGCGCTGGAAGTCCACTTGCTGACAGGGAGTTCAGAAATTCCACGGGATAATGTGTGGCGTCATCTTGCTCGACAACAGTGTTTATCGAGGTGTAGTCTACTTCATTCCCCTCAATTTCCGAGAGAATGCATTCGTTAATTGCTGCAGCCTGATCGTTTTTAAGCGTCAAAATGGCCCGCTCACACACCCAAGAATTTTGCTGGTGCGGTATACGACTGATGTCCCCGTACACACAGCGAATGACTTCTTCTATGCTGGATACCACTCTACCGAGAGACTCTGGAAGCACCACCTGTCCACCTCTCTCTTCTGGTAGAGTGCCTTCGCCAAGACTTAGAAGGACATCGGAGAATTCTTGAGCACGTGCATTGCCGCCGAGCCGAGCTCTCATATTAAACGGTTGAATGTCGTAATTACAGACACAATTAAAAATCCATTGTGTCTCGCGTAGATCTACGTTCCGGCATACGATGGGTTAATGGTCAAGCGCAGCGTACGAACTCGTGACCACAACGAAGATCATTTCAACGAAGTATTCACCTCGTCAGCCCTCGATCCCCGCGTCACCACGGAAAGCATTTGCCGGAAATCGCCACTGAACAGAACTGTGGAACAGAATCGATGGGAATTTTAAAGTCCCGATTTCCACGGTCTTGATGCGGTGATGATTGGGGAGCTGGTAACCCATATTCGATCAGTGGATTGCCGCCGATAGAAATGACCACATCTTGAAGTGAACTGAGACAGGTCTTCAGCACGCGTTCATCAGTTACTTCGACTTCGTCTCCAGTAGCACGCCTCAAAGCTCGTAGAAAATCTTCAGACAGATGATGGCGATACTTCTCCCACAAAGCTACCGGTTTCGCGACTCCACAAAACACCAAGATGACGTCATGCGGCTGGGACTGTCACTTACGCTCGCCTCCGCGAGGGTTTCATCCCAATTTTGGTCACTGTCGAGAAGGTCACGTGTTACCCAGGCTGCGCGGTAAGTGGGATACTCCACGCCATCAAATGTCCTCAGAAAGGCGAAAGACGTTGGGCCTCGGACAGTGTGAAGTAACAACCGCAGAAAATAGCATTCGCCATTATTCGGATGCACGGTATAAACCCTACCCAATGCGGTATCCTTGAAAATTCCTGGAAAACTTTCCACAGCACCTCCTCGTCGACGTCGGTTAAATAAACCCCTTTGCTTGTCGTACGTGTAATATGAAGGCACCTCGTCATACGTAAGGGATTTGTTTTACATCACATTTAAGTTTATAAATTAGGTATACGACATGAAAATATATTAATTACCAAGCAATAATCACACAGATAAATACCGAACAAAAGTATTAACAGTCAATGTTTATTTTGTACTAACAACATGAAATTGATGAAGAAATGATCATCATCAATGAACATAACTTTTTTGTAATACTTAACACCGCATTTTTTTAAATTGTCTTCCTCAACTCTGCTCAAGATTTTGAGGGTTTTGTTGGAACTTGAATTTTTCAAAACGAACTAAGTATACGATACAACTTTTATGAAGAAAATGCACATTGCCATCTATGAATTTTAAGAATAACTAACTACTAACCTCGCCAACATGATCAAATTTAAATTATTAATTTCCAAAAAGTGTTAACATGTAACTTGATTTGATTTTTATGAAATCTCATAGATGGCGCTGCTTCAAATTTTTCTTTATACTACTAACATTCATTAAACTATGTTTCTCTGCCCAAGTTACTTAAATGGCGTAGTTTTTATAGTGTAAAGCTAGATAATAGCATGGCTTACTCAAAAATAACATTTAAATATGCGTCGTTAGATTACACGCTGTCACAGAATGCGTAAGAAAAATAAAGATTCACAGCTCCTCCCCCGTAGGTGATAGCGTGATAATATGTAGCCTATATGTTGACCCGACCTCTTAGTAATACTCATGCAAAATTTGATGTAAATCCATGCAGCACTTTTTGAGATTAGCCCGGACATACAGACAGACAATCAGACAAACAGACAAACAGACAAAAATTCTAAAAATTATATTTTCGGCTTCGAAATCGATTGTAGATCACGCCCCAAATATTCTTTTAAAAAAATATTCAATGTACAGTTTTGACTTTCCTACGATTTTATTATATGTATAGACTATATTTTTAACTGAATAGAAAGACCAATTGTCGTATTTAAAAATGTCAAAAATCAGCGACAGTAATATGTATGTAAAATGGAGTATATAGATTGACACCGAGATTAGAAAGCGACCATTCTTGAAAATACAGGGATTGCCCCTCCGTAGTATGCGTGCAGCAGTTGGCGCGAACGAGCTGCGCTCTCACCTTGCGGCAGGCACGGGATGGCGATCAGCGCGGCGGCCGTGAGGAGCAGCGCGGCCGTGAGCAGCGGGCGGCGGCCCACGCGGTCCAACAGCAGCGTGTTGGCCAGCAGCGCCGGCAGCTCGGCGGCTGCCACCAGCGCGTAGTTGGCGTGCGCCGAGCCCGCCAGCGCGTGCGCAGACACCGCCAGCCCATAGAACACGAACACAGCCGACATCCACCACACGAAGCACACGCACAGCCGCCGCCGCAGCACGCTGTACCTGCAACGACAATACGAGGACTTGTCAATAAAAAACTTTTTTACAACAAAAAAAAATAACCGACTTCAAAAAAAACTACAAAGTGATACTTAAATAAATTTAATTTCGGAAGTCGGTGTCGTTCGTTCCGTATTTTCGTTATCTGACACCGACTTCCGAAATTAAAGTTATTTATCACTTTGTAGTGTTTTTTTTTTAAGTCGGTTGTTTTTTTTGTAAAAAAGTTTTTATTTTTCACTTTTTAGTTGTACCTACCCCACACAAATTCAATTAACACTAGTGCATTGAAGGATTGCAGACACCGACTAGAAGAATCATTAAAATTCGCATAGAAATGCCGGAGATGCCGTACATTTACGCATATAACTTCGTACATAAGAATAATTAACTAATGTATTATTTATAGTATACCTTCCTGAAAGTATGTAGATCACATTAATGAAAGAATTATTATCAATATCTATTGCTTCATTAGTTTTTGAGGAAATCGCGGACGTACAAACATACGGGTCGAATACAGAACCTCCTTTTTTGACGTCGGTTAAAAAAGAAGTGTTTATTCACAGATATAATCTCTTCTTGAATACATATTTGCCAGCTGTCGCTGAAGCCCAGCACTCTTTGTTTTGTACAAGTGTCGGCGTGAATTATGCTGAGCGGTGGCCGTTTTGTACCTATACAAATGTGGCGCATAGTTTTCCAAGTGAATTCGTTTTTGTTTTGCCTATATTTTAGTTTTTGTGTGTCACGTGATCACGTCGACGCAAATGAAATGTATTTTCATTTCTCATACTCGGAAAGTAGTGTTTGTTTGACCCGAACAGCGGGTGGAAGACGCTGCTTCCCACCTTAGGGTGGGAAAGACTCATAGTAATTGCTTCCCTCTCTAGGGCGGGAATGAATTTTAAAAATAGAACTACTTTGGTTAGGTAGTCAGCTACGATTTTTTTTACATAAAATTAAGAAAAATGTTGCGGTCTTGTGAGTGTATACCTAAACAGCCAGAGTGAATTAAAAAAAACCTATTACCTAAACGGGACGGCCCGCGGCGGTGACGCAGTGTGTTCCATATTTAAAATATAACATCTCAATTAATTTTAAATAGGTACCTACTATTCATGTTATTATTATCAATAAACTAGAAGCGCCCCGCGGTTTCACCAGCATAAGTGTCGATTGCTTGGGAATATCGGGATAAAACGTATCCTATGTGTTATTCTGATGTATAAGCTATATTGCTGTAAAGTTTCATCCAAATCCGTTCTGTAGTTTTTGAGTGAAAAAGTAACAAACATCCATCCATCCATCCTCACAAACTTTCGCGTTTATAATATTAGTAGGAAATAGGATATTTTAGAAAAACCACAATTTTTTATTTTCCTTATATTCGAAATGAAAAGTAGAGTATTTACCACGGGTGAAAGTCATCAATTCCTTTCGACCCTCGTATAACAATCTACTATTTCTATTTCTTTATTTATTTTCTTTATAAGTAGTTATAAGAACACTACAGCATGTGTCGTCTTTGATCTGAATTAAAAACCTTAAAATAAGCGCATCTAAGTAAGGCCAAAATAACCTACGGGTTCCACTTCCACTGAGCTCCTGTACTGAGAGGATGAATCGTTAATACATGAGCAAGGTATGAGTCACCTTTTGGAACAATAACGGGAAATAACTTCATTTATTTATTACATCTCTAAGACATGATTTATTCACTACAAATACTTACTACACACATACGTTGCAATCTGCGACTAAATGACTAGGGCCCGGACTCAGGGCCAAACTGCACGCGTAGCATGACGACGTTTTGTCGATGGAAGAATAGACAAAATGACACATTGCCATGCTTAGACGCGTAGAATGCGTACAAATGTTTCTACAATCTGTCATTTTGTCTATTCTTCCGTCGACAAAACCCGTTTCTACGGTGGTCATGCTACGCGTGCTGGACGCAAATTATATTTAAAAAAAAGCCATAAGGAGACACAGTCACTGTTGTAATTTTGTATTTGAGAAGAAAAAACGTGTTTCATCAGGTTTGTTATTTTTATTGAAGTGTCAGGTAACCTAGTTACATAGAATAAGAAGAATTTTGAATACAGTTAAAAGAACAGTATAAAGCCAGTATTATTACAACACGCCCCCTTAATCAAAATTCTCACAAATAAATAACATATACAAATGGACTCAAAATATACCAATTAAAAAAAAAAATGAAAATGTATACTAAATGCTGAAGTAAACGTGTAAAAATATATTTACACTAAACCTAAGCCTAGTACACATCTAACATGTGCCACACGCTGCAATCCTTTAGTTAAGATGTCAGCTGGCATATCACTTGATTTGGTATATTTTAAGTTTACCGAATTATCACTAATCTTTTCTCTAATAAAGTGATATCTGGTATCTATATGTTTCGTCCTATGGTGGTGTACCGGATTTAAGGCCAAACTCTGTGCACTCTGACTATCGGTACAAATAGTAACAGTATTAGGTAATAACTTTTGCCTTACCATAGGATCTGAAATTAATTCAGTGATAAACCTCCTTAAATAAATCACTTCCTTCGTAGCTTCAGTTATTGCCATATACTCGGCTTCCGCTGAGGACAAAGCTACGGTTTGCTGCTTCCGCGAGGCCCATGAAACCGGACTGCCTGCTAATTTGAAACAGTAACCTGTATAAGAACGGCGATCTATATTACAGTTTGCCCAATCGGCATCGCAAAATCCTACAAGGGGCATACTTGACTTTTTATAACAAATCGAGTAATCTAAAGTGCCTTTTAGATATTGTAAGACTCTCTTTGCGGCTAACCAGTGAGTCTTGTTGTACCGAGTATTGAACTGACTCAGGTAACTAGTCGCGTATGCGATGTCTGGACGAGTATTAACACTCAGGAACATGAGGCAACCAATTAATTCTTGATAGGGATACGCTTCTACATTATGATCACTATCAATGCTGGTACTGACCTCCAGTTTTCCAGATAATGGAGTTGCACATGTTTTGCAATTCTCCATTCCAAACTTTTGTAAAAGATTATTTATATAATTTTTCTGATGTACTTTTATTTCATCATTTTTTCTGGTTATATTTAAACCAAGATAATAGCTTAAATAACCCAAATCTTTTATCGAAAAATATTTTTGCAAGTCATTTTTGACGATGTCAAACGTCTTGTCATTACTGTAAAAAACAATTATGTCATCGACATAGACTGCAACGATAACCAACTCTTTTCCAAAAAGTTTCGTATACACACATGGTTCAGATATAGTTTTCACAAAACCAAAAGATGATAAAGTTTCATCTAACTTTATATTCCAGGCACGTGGAGCTTGTTTAAGTCCATACAAGGATTTTTGTAAGAGACACACTTTGTTCTCCATACCTTTTACTTTAAAACCTTGAGGTTGCTCCATGTAGACCTTCTCTTGCAGATCTCCATTTAAAAATGCAGTGTCAACGTCCAAGTGACGCATCTTCAAACCCAATTCGACTGCGAGAGCTAGTAGAGTACGCAAGGAGGAGTGCCGCACGACAGGAGCAAATGTTTCAGAATAATCTACACCTGGCGTCTGGGTGAATCCCTTAGCAACTAATCTTGCTTTGTACTTCACAACATTTCCTGCTGGATCTTTCTTTAACTTATAAACCCATTTACATGGTATAACTTTCTTGTTTTCTCTGTCAACCAATTTCCATGTGTTCAGCTTCATCAATGAATTATATTCATTCGTCATTGCCATCTGCCACTTCTCAACATCATCAGCCAATGTAGCCTCATTATACGTTCTAGGCTCATCAGACGCTTGACTAGAAACTTGATATGAGAAGTAATTAGGAGGTTTCCGGTCTCTTGATGGATATCTACGTTGTCCATCAGTTTGACTAGTAGAAACTACTGCTTCCTCAATTGCCTCAAAAAATTGTTCAGTTTCAGCAGTCTGATCTTCAGTGACATCAGTATGGCCTGGCGCTGGTTCAACAGTGACCACTGGAATATGTTCAAAAGACTCTTGAATTGTACTAGTTTCTTCCTGTATAGGCAGACTATTATAAAGTACTAAAGGTTCAGTAGAAGTCTTAGTATTGTTGACATTTCTATTATTTAAAGAAGAAAAACAATCTTCAAAAAATGTAACGTCTCTAGACTTTTGTAAGGTTCTAGGACAAGATGAGTTTCTAAAAAGATAACTATTAGGATCTTCTGTATAGCCTACAAATATAGCTTCATCAGCTTTAAGATCCAATTTCTTACGGTTACAAGAAGGTATGTGTATAAGAGCTCTACACCCAAAAACTCTGAGATTACTTAGGTCTGGTTTGCAACCATTCCACAACTCATAGGGAGTTTTATTATTTAAGGCACGGTGTGGGCATCTATTCTTCAGGTACACAGCCGTTCGAACAGCATCTTCCCAAAAGGCCTTAGAAAGATCGCTTTCTGCCATAATTGAGCGTGCCTTTTCTACAATTGAGCGATTAGTGCGCTCGGCAACACCATTCTGCTGAGGGCTATATGGTACCGTAGTTTGATGCTGAATACCACAAGATCTAAGATAACTTGAGAATTCACTATTGACGAATTCCTTCCCATTATCCGTCCTTATTGTTTTAATTTGAGCCCCAGTTTGTCTTTCAACCATAGACTGGAAGTGACAAAATTTATCCTTTACCTCTGTCTTAGAAGAAATTAAATATACAAATATAGTTCTCGAAAAATCGTCTATAAAAATTAAAAAGTATTTATTACCCTGAAAGGAGCTAACTGACATTGGTCCACAAAGATCAGAGTGGATCAGTTCTAATATTGAAGTTGCTCTTTTATAAGTAATCGCTTTAAACGGTTTTCGAGCTTGTTTCGCTTGAACACAAGCAACACATGGATTTTTATCCACATCCTTATAATCAATAACCTTATGACTATTTTTCAGCAGATTCATACCGATGCGACATAAATGACCTAAACGCTTATGCCATACCTGATACCTAGAGATAGAATCAGAGTGCACATCATAGGCTCTAAATTGGGGAATATTCACCGCACAATCAAGTGTGTACAATCCACCACAGGGCGAGCCATGTAGAACCGCATCACCTGTAAAGGAGAAGGTTTTTGAATTAAATAAATTACAACCAGACTTATCAAACATTACAGTAAACCCTTTTTCTACTGCTGTCTTCACAGATAGAAGATTTGTTTGCAAGTTAGGTACATACATCACATCATTAATTATATTGACGTTGTTTTCGGTATTTATAGATATTTTACCGATGCCTTCAGCGTCAATCTTAGTCCCGTTTGCAACTGTTACCTTATTATCAATAGGCTTTAAGTCTACAAACCAATCTCGTCTTGAAGTCATATGTTTGGTAGCGCCTGAATCAATGTACCATTTGTCCATATCATAGTTATTCGTTGCTCCTAAAGCAGACACAGAGGTCGAGTCCTTATTAGTGGGATTCTTCCTTTTCGTGACCTTCTTTTTCATTATAGGACAGTTTGGTCTCTTGTGACCAGGTTCTCCACAACCATAACACACAATTTTCTTTGCCTTTGACTCAACAGAAGAGGCATCAACCTTTGACTTCATAGCTGTCTCCAGTTTTATCGAGCTTTCCTTGGACATTTCGTTCAGTAATTTGGACTTTACCAGTTCGGTGGTAACGTTAACATTATTATTTTCGAGAGCCATAATCAATGGGTCATATCTCGACGTTAGACCTCCCAATAGAATTGCAGCAATGGACGCATCATCTATTATTTTGTCTATATCCGCCAAATCTTGGGCAGTGGAAATAACAGAATTGATATACGACTCAATATTATTATCAAAGTCTTCAAGTCTCAATCTGTATAACTTCCGTTCTAAATGTAAACGCCGACCCATACCTTTGTCTTCATAAGCATTTTGTAGAGCTTTCCATGCTTCAGCTGCCGTAGTTGCACTTCGCACATGCGTAATTGCAGATGATTCAAGGGTAAGACAAATTTTAGTTAGTGCCTTCTGATCGCTCCTCATCTTTATGACATTGGAAACGTTCATCCCTGTTGGGTAGCCACTGACCGCTTCCCACAACTCCTCATGCATAAGGTAATTACGCATTTTAAACTTCCACGTGCTATACCCTTCTCTATTATGTAGGGTGAACATTGGAATTGAGGAACTACGCATACCTCGCTCATTTGTGTCTCCATTTGGGTTCGCCATCTCAGAAGAGTACTCGAAGAACTATTTTGTTTCGTACCCAAAAAAAAATCGCACAAATTTCACTTCAACAAATTATTACCTACACATTTTTTTTTTAATTAAACAAATACTTGAGCTACCATCGTGCTGATAACGATTTGTTGTAATTTTGTATTTGAGAAGAAAAAACGTGTTTCATCAGGTTTGTTATTTTTATTGAAGTGTCAGGTAACCTAGTTACATAGAATAAGAAGAATTTTGAATACAGTTAAAAGAACAGTATAAAGCCAGTATTATTACAACAGTCACTTTTATTATTATTTTAGCAACTAGTGATCGGGGCCTTCTTTTAAGCAAACCTGTGTTTGGAGACACTGCCCTTCCATACCTTAAATAAGTACCTATTATTTCATCATCTGCCTACCCTTTTCCCAACTATGTTGGTGTCGCCTTCCAGGCCAACTGGATGCAGCTGAATACCAGTATTTTACATGAAGCGACTGCCTATCTGACCTCCACAATCCAGTTACTGGGTAATACGATACCCCTTGGTAAGATTGGTTGTCAGACTTTCAGGCTTCTGACTACCCGTAAGTAATTATCTTCTCTATGACCCGTAACGACTGTCAAAGATCCGCGAATGACAGCCGGGACCAACGGCTTAACGTGCTTTTCGAGGCACGGAGGGGTCTCGTTAGGTAAAGATGGTCACCCATCCACAGAATAACCTCAGCAAGCGTAGCTTACCCTGATCGATCGACCTGTGCAGCTGTTAATATTTAGCCACGGGCCCCTAAACAAGTATTATTTATTGGTTTTATTTGTTTGATCACAAGTTCTGATCAAGAGCTTCGTGCGTGGCAAACCGATATTAGCAATGAAACTGTAAATGACAAAGTTGCACTCACTTGCCGAGCGCTGTGAACAGCCCCTCGTCTATGTTGGACTCACTTGCCGAGCGCTGTGAACAGCCCCTCGTCTATGTTGGACTCACTTGCCGAGCGCTGTGAACAGCCCCTCGTCTATGTTGGACTCACTTGCCGAGCGCTGTGAACAGCCCCTCGTCTATGTTGGACTCACTTACCGAGCGCTGTGAACAGCCCCTCGTCTATGTTGGACTCACTTGCCGAGCGCTGTGAACAGCCCCTCGTCTATGTTGGACTCACTTACCGAGCGCTGTGAACAGCCCCTCGTCTATGTTGGACTCACTTGCCGAGCGCTGTGAACAGCCCCTCGTCTATGTTGGACTCACTTGCCGAGCGCTGTGAACAGCCCCTCGTCTATGTTGGACTCACTTACCGAGCGCTGTGAACAGCCCCTCGTCTATGTTGGACTCACTTGCCGAGCGCTGTGAACAGCCCCTCGTCTATGTTGGACTCACTTGCCGAGCGCTGTGAACAGCCCCTCGTCTATGTTGGACTCACTTGCCGAGCGCTGTGAACAGCCCCTCGTCTATGTTGGACTCACTTGCCGAGCGCTGTGAACAGCCCCTCGTCTATGTTGGACTCACTTGCCGAGCGCTGTGAACAGCCCCTCGTCTATGTTGGACTCACTTGCCGAGCGCTGTGAACAGCCCCTCGTCTATGTTGGACTCACTTGCCGAGCGCTGTGAACAGCCCCTCGTCTATGTTGGACTCACTTGCCGAGCGCTGTGAACAGCCCCTCGTCTATGTTGGACTCACTTGCCGAGCGCTGTGAACAGCCCCTCGTCTATGTTGGACTCCGCGCTGCCTCCGATCTGTTCCTTCTCGAACAGCATCTTCTCCAGCGCCTCCCCCGGGAGCCGCACCCCGTTGCACTTCGCAGCCTGCTTGATGACATGCGCGGCGTCGTCCAGCCGGCCGCGCGACACCAGCCAGCGCACGCTCTCGGGCAGCAGCCAGGGGTACAGCAGCAGCAGCAGCGAGGGCGGGTAGGCCAGGCGCGCCCACGTGCGCCAGTAGCCTGCCAGCCAGTCCACCAGCGCCAATGACGCCGCGCCCAGCGACAGCGGGATGCCCAGCACCAGGCTAGCCAGGATGCGGTGCTCCACGCCCAGCCATTCTATCACTGGAGAATAATCAAACGATATTACAAGAATCGAAGTAAGACGACATTACTAACATGATCGAAATCGTTTAGAACTCCTGCGATATCATCTTATCTTATACTTGCGTATACGATATTCAAAAATTAAAATCGTTTCATCTTGTGATTTTCATGCAGCATAGGTTCACAAAGTTATAGCAGTAACAAGGAAAAGCAACGTGTAGCGAATACTAACTGAGCACGAAGGCGGAGGGGTACACGCTGGCGCCCAGCACGGTCTCCAACAGCTCGCCCAGCAGGTAGGAGTGGTAGGAGTTGGCGAAGGACTTGGCCAGCCCCAGCAGCCCCGCGCCCACGCCGCACACCACCAGCGCCGAGCGACGACCCCATCTGCGACAGAGGAGCACGGGACAAGTGAGTGAGTACCGAGGGACCCACGTCATGGCATACCTAACTACTGGAATGGTGTGCGAATTGTGTGCGTGAGGTCGGTGGCCTCGGTGCATGAGCACTGATTGACTAACGTATAGATGTCGCTCTCGCTACGCTAGATCACAGTGCGAATAGGTAAAATAAATCGATGAAGCATTCTGCAGGTAAAATATTCAAACATTCATGTCCCGGATCTGGGAGAGGGCCCCTGACCCCACCTTGTTTTTTTTTGCTTTTATGGTTCTACGCAGCGCAAAAGATGACTGTATTCAAGGCTAAAATAAACAACCAGGCAGTAACACAAACGTCAAAAATTGCCATCACTTACTAACCTGTGAATGTTATTTACATAATTTTTTGGCAAGATGATGGCAAAATGTTAGATTAACGACTTTAGTAGTACACGCATACGACTGATTTTTGATCAATCAACAGTGCGGTCGGTGGTTAAAAATATGAGCATCGATACTAAAATAGAATGTTGAACGAGTCGTGTCTCGCATGACTAGTGTTCCGTACCGAAACACAATTCAATACAAGTTAACATTTGTGTAATCGATGCGATACAAACCCATTAAGACGTCTTTAAAACAGTCATCAAAGAAGATTAACTGATTTAGATTTGATAAGTAGATAGGTCGATAATATTGAGTACCTGCTCTAATCGATGATATCGAGTACCTACTAGTATAATCGGTGATTGGATTGGTATAAAAATATCTGCGTAGACTCACAAGTAGATAAAAAAACGATGCAGAACGTGGGTAGTTAATATTACCTGTCCGAGACAAACCCCATGATGGGCAATGATATGAGCATGCCGAGGTTGTGCACCGTGCCCACCAGGGAGCGCTTCCACTCCTGGCATCCCAGGTCGAACTGGAAACAACACATACAATTCAAATCTGAAATGAGAAAGATTGAAAGTCAGAACCGTGCGAGCAGCTGACAACCAGGATGTTTGTGGCGGCAGTCAGAGGGTCAACGAATTAATACACGACTCTCGGACTCATGTCATAGATACACGGACATGTATCACATGATGGAGAGGTCCACCGCGTGAGTCGTGAGTCACCGTCATGTGACACTTGCGGGAACCTGTTTCTTTCACCAACGACACATATGTGCAAAAATATATTTTTTTACGAGACCTACGAACTCTTATGAACCCGAGTCGGCTAAAACAAGCATACACGAGACCACGACACACACGGCCATTTGTGCGAAGGAAATATTTACAGAAATATTATCCAACTTTTTCTGGGGTGGGGGGAGGGGGGGACATAGATACTGTCCACTGCTTATCATACTTGCAGAGTTGCAGCGCTGCGAATTTGTCGTAAGATTTATCGACCTGTTTTAAATTTTTCTTCCGAAAATAGTTATTAATCTTGTGCTAATGGACTTACCTGACGACAACGCTAACTACTATCCTATATACTTGGCTTACATGCCGATCTTACTAGTGTTTGAGTATACAGTGATGCACACCTCAGAGACGATGCTGCTGCCGTGCTGGTACACGTAGGCGTCGCAGGCGACGGCGCTGCTGTTGTCGAACACGTCGGGGTGGCAGGCGTGCGCCGAGGCCTGCCAGCGCTCGCAGTGCGCCTGCGCCGGCATCGCCCACGACGACCACTCTGCCGTCCACTGCTCTGCAGTCGCCACGCCCATCGACGAGTTGCCCTCGCATTCCGGCACATGGCATCTGAGGACAACCGTAATAATAATATGTTCAGTAATGTTTACTTGGTGAAATCCAAACGAAGGCCTCATCATTCCTTAATTGATGAACAAAGTTGTGTAATACAGTTACATTCAGATCTTTGTCACCGCAACACCGAAGAAATTCAATTAGACGGTTTTTAAACGGTAATGCAACTCGATGGACTTGGCAGGGCTACTTGTTATATTATATTTTAGGTTACAAACAGGCCGACGGCACACTTGATGGTGGATGCTGACCAAGCACTGCCTCATCATACCGAAGAGGTCACCTATCGTTGGCATGCTTAGAGCCCAATTTATCAATAGTCTGGGCGCCTGTACTTTCACTGGCGCTTAGCAAGACTTCAATAAGGTGGGAGCACTTTCCCGGCGAGCCCCCCTCAGTTAATGAGAGCTGTGTAGTTGTGGGACAAGTTGTTGCGAATGTGTCGCACTTGTCGAATGTACTGCCTGCTCAGAATGTGGCAGACAGTACTTATACAGTTACACAGTTACTCGTAAACTCGTATAATAAACACACAAAACTTTAAACGCTCTTCTTGACGGAAACTGCACCTTATAACATAGCATACTTATCACAGTACGCATAAATATTGGCTGCTTATATGTACATACATATCTGATATGTGCGAAAAGCATGATAATTTTGTCTTCAGGAGACTCTTCAGAATTACATACAAAATAAGGGCTAGCGTCCATCAAAAGAGATACGAGATTTAGCAGCTGTTTAGCGACGCAAGTGCCGTTCTACTATTTTAAATAAAAAAATGTGCAGGATCCAGCAGACAAGATAACCTAGAATAAGTAGATCATTAGATCATTTATTATACTTACTGATATCTTGATTCGTAAAAAAATAAACAAAATCAGTAAATAGTGGTTTCTAAAACAACCCTTTGAGAATTAGCTATTGAAACAATACTTAGTACTATTTTTAGGCATCGTCCATTCTCGTCTGTAGCATTAGTTCCCTTGGGATTGGAACAAATTGTTGTTCTTAATTACTTCCGTCTCATCTACATTAACGAGTGTGCCCTTAATTACATGATCATTATTTCTATTAGGCATTGTTTTTGAGTGGATTCGCGCGCGACCCACAGAAGAGTGAGTCATTAGACGGTCAGTTACACTTGGCTCGCTAATCTATTTGTACACTCGATACTCAGCGACTCGTTGGAATATGTTACTTCCGTATAAAATGTGTACCGTGAACTGTCATCGTGCTCAAAACCACCGCAGACATTCGACTGCGCGCCCAAATAGAATAGAATGAGTCCTTAGTTTCGTACGGGAAACGACCCGCGCCGCCTGTGACGCGCGCGCCGCGTCCATGGCACGAGCGGGCGCGGGCGCGGCAGAAGGCGACCCGCGCTGCCTGTGACGCGCGCGCCGCGTCCACGGCACGAGCGGGCGCGGGCGCGGCAGAAGGCGACCCGCGCTGCCTGTGACGCGCGCGCCGCGTCCACGGCACGAGCGGGCGCGGGCGCGACAGAAGCAAGCGTGCAACAAGCCGTTACACTTTTTATGCGAACCACTCTTAACCCATTGTATGTAAACAATAGTCCCGGCCGAGGGAACAGGCCGACTACGCGACTGAGACAATTCCACTCGGCGAGAAAAAACCAACGACAGTTAACTTACGTTCCCATTGAAATGAGAAATTGGATTTGCTCAGTTCATGGTCATGTTTTTACCGACACTGGATATAAGAGAACAAAAACTAATCCACGGGTAATTCTGGTATTCTATTATTGTATCACGTAATAGGCAATCAAGACGCGTGTTAACAAGTAGAGCTAGCAAAAAGTTAAGTGGCTGCAATTTTAGTTATAGACAAAAAATGTCTTAGTTTGTGAAAGGTTTGTGTCTTGGGTTGTTTGGATTGTGTGTTTGGAGTTATTTTAGATTTAAGTTTGGCTATTCAAAGCTTCCTCTCTCCTACATAAATTTGTGTTTTTTTTTTCTTTTCTCTTTTTGCTGGTCCCGACAGGGTCCATAATGAACACAATTTCTTTCTTTTTTGAACTTACCACCTAAGTACACATTGTGGAATGCAAATAAAGTATTGAGTATTGAGGATGGTGTTTGTAAAGAAGTTGTTACTTGTTGAGTACCTACTGGCAGAGGAAACATACTTACTGCAAGGCTTGAGGTCGTCTTCATAGTTTGATGACAATATATTCCTGGGAGGATCTACCGCTGTGCACCAGTGACTTGCGTCAGTAGCTGACGGTGGACACGTGTGGAGCACGCTTGTACAATATGTCGAGCCAGCGAACAGTCGCGTGCACATGAGACAGTCACTCACTACAGCAGCTAGCGCAGAGTACAGAGCGGCGCAGTGTCTGCACTGAGGCGCCTTGTGTCGCCAGCCCAGTTGCGGTTCAAACGCAGCACCGACATCAAGCGAGCTTTGTCAGCGACATAATGTGCGGCTGTGAGCCTGGAGTGTGACACAGCGCGCACGCATGTAGTACATGTCATGTAGATCATGTACGATGCCTTGACCTCTCTTGGCCTTTAGCCTAACTTTGCAGACTCTATTAATATATTTAGTTTAATTATTTTAAAATAGCTGTGCAGCCTGCCAGCGCGCTGCGCCCGCGCCCGTCCGTTATGAGCTGTGAGCTTCTAACAACAAAAGTATACGAGCGTGTTATTCTTAACTTTACTGAATTTACAATATGTAGGAAGTTTAGTTAACATTACATCTTCGTAGTTTTCAATCTTTATAATTATGTCATAATTTATTATATTATTGGTACTTAAATTACGTTATTTACATATCTCGAGACCATGGGATTCCGGTCCTTTGGAAGGCGTACGAGGGGCCGAAGCCAACTCGCAGAGGCCCCTTAGGATGCGGTAAGTAGATACCAACCGACGATTATCCCTGTAGGTATGCACTATGCAAGTGCATCCAAGGATAACCCCCGGTTGGAGTAGAACTATTGCAGGATATGGAAAAATAAAAAGTTGTACTATGGGTTTGGGTGGTTAAAATGGACTGGTTACCAAGATTATTAGTATAATAATAGACATGAAAGTTCACAATTCACTCAAAATATATAATTATATTAAATTTGTTATTATTATATCAGTACTTATATTATTATTTATATTCAGCAATAATATAGCTCGAGATCATGTAAATATTTAATTTGTCATCAATCATTATGCTAATGACCACAAATATTATCCAATAAGGAACAGGTTGATCAACTATGAACCTTTAAAAACAACTCGTTGATTTGAATAAACGTGTTCGGCTAGCCGTGCGTCGCCGCGGCCGCGGTGCCGCGGGTCACCGCGGCCTACTACTACTGACACGCCAACTGACTTACATATCAGTATTGGCCAGTGGATGGACGCGAGCTACAATAAGTACTGCTTCCTACAAAAACTGCCCTATACCTACCACAGCCTATACATACCTACTAGCGACTAGCAACTAGCGACTAGCCAGACTAGTTAAACCTGAAAGCTCCACCACTTTGTCATATCTAAGTAGCTTTAACCAAGCGAGAAGTACCTAACTAGTAGATACCATGACTGGATATTTAACTACATCCATAGTACTTATTCCATAGATTATCCTATGTTTATCAAGTAAGTACACATTTCGGAGACTAAGGGGAATTATTGAAGTACTAATGTACGAAGTAGCTAATGGAAACTTAAAATAAGTAATAAACAATGTTATCAATGTAAACAATGTTTGCGGTGTATCGGAGGCGGTCGTGTGTGTGACCGCCGCGCGGCGCCTCATGGGCCGCGGCGGCCGTGGCGGCCGTGGCGTGGCGTCCTGTGATACTAATTACTGTTATCTATTCTATAGTAACAGGAAATAGTCATGCGGTGTTGTGTGAATGCTCTCCGGACGTACGTAGGTGAAACCCGTGCCCTGTGCCTCGTGCCCCGTGCCCCGTGCCCCGTGACCAGTGCCCCGTGCCTAGGGTTGCCATCCGTCCGGATTTGTCCGGACTTCTAGACTTTTGTCCGGACAAAGTCCGGTTCTTTAATTTGTCCGGATTTTTGGCTTAGATGGAAATACGAGTAATAAAACTTATATTAACTTCTCTTTCATCTAAAACCGAAATACTTATACTTCTTTATCAATCAACAAGAAAAAATCAAACAATAAATCTTCTAATCAAAAAATAAGGTATTGCAAATATTTTCTTAAAATTTCTGGTATGGGTACTTATTAATTTTTATGTGTTTCAACGCACTTTTTTTGTTATCCCCGCAACCCCCGTCCCCTCGCGAGTGTCTGCTACCATGTCTACCATACCACTGCCTGTAACTAAGCGGGTAATGTTTGGATTTTGTGACTAAAATGTTCGGACTTTTATTGAAATGTCAGGCTTTTTGTCAGGACTTTTCAAATTTGTAAATGGTGACCCTACCCGTGCCCCGTGCCTGCGGCGCGCGGCGCGCCACACCGCCTACCGAGTTACCGAGCACGGCTGCCGCTAGATATGATAAGTAGGTACCTACTGTGGAGTGTGGTGTCTTCAATGATAGACTAAACAAGATAACTAACGTATTAGGAAATAAATGTTTTTATAAGTCGGTCATCGCCTCGCTTGTCGCTTATCAAACGCGATGCCAACCTTGTTATCAAACGCGATGCCAACCTTGCTATCAAACGCGATGCCAACCTTGTTATCAGGGCACCCTACATGTTTATTTTTTTGTGCTTACAATAAACAGCCGAAATATGCGAAACATACTGGAACTATCCAAATTGTACAAGTTCCTAGTCATGGCTCACACAGTTATTATAAAAGACGATAATGAAAGCTAATCTTTATAATATGTTATTGATCTCGACACCGGACGTGGTGATAACAACACAACGCTCCTGTACAATATGCGACCCATACATACATACATACATACATACATACTCGTACATAGGTGACCAAATAACCATCATTGTAGTCGGATTGTAGTGCTTAGTGCTACCGAGAGCATACCACGCGCCGCGATCATGCAGCCGCGAGATAAATACACACAATGAGCACACACATAGGTACCTACTTCATTAATTTTCTTAGAAATTATTTATTTATTAGTGATACGCAGCGGTAATATGTACCGCGTCGCCATCGGTGGCAGGTCGCAGCACATCGGTGGCAGGTCGCAGCACATCGCATCGGTGGCAGGTCGCAGCACGCGGCGCGGCAAGCGCAGCGACACGTGTGCGTGCTCTCACGCACAGAACACATGATCACTACTTTATTATCAAGTTATTATTATACCTATTACACAAGTTATTACTTATACCTACGTGCTACGCAGCACCCCATGCGCAAGAGCCTCTCTTCGAGTGGAAGTGGGCTAATAATCTACCGCGCAGGCTCAGTGCGGGTCGGTAGATGTCACATACTTAATCTTCGAATTTTTGGTTCTAGGTTTCCTCACGTTGTTTTCCTTCACCGGTTTCAAAGCAGTGGTGATGTGATAATTTACTCAAAGTAAAGCGCCTGCCTGGGTTCGAACCCATGACCTTACAACTCGTAAGTCAGGGCCATTACCACTGGGCCACCGGCCGCCACTCACTGCTCTCTTGCATAGTATAGAATATAGTTATTTATAATGTAATGTACTAAATAGGTATTGTATTGAAATATAACCTATCTTTATCTATAGTACTAATAATAAATCTGAACAGTTTGTTTGAACTCGCTAATCTCTGGAACTGGTGGATCGGGGGCCGAACTTTCACGCGGACGAAGTCGCGGTAGAAGCTAGTAAGTAGTTATATAATATAATAAAGTTATTAAAAGTATTATGAAGGTAATAAAATATTTTTCATGAATACTAACTTGGCAGAAGTTTTTCTGCATCTGTGAATGAACAACCTCTTAATAGGTCATTGTACTCATCATTATGAACAACTTTTACTATGGGGCCAAACCTGAAATCGTGAAAAAAAATCAGCTGTCCCTACATTTTGACGAACATAAATGTAGGGAACAGCTGTTTTTTTTTTCATTTGTTTAGAACGTGTTTTAAACAAGAAAGTGTCATCTATAAAAAAACTATTTTTACGATTTGTTTACCTTTAGTTAATTACCTAACTAAATCAATGGAGTATTAATTAAACTGTATTTTTTGTGTATCACGCTCAGTCAATTTTAGTTAGCCAATATTAGAAAACTGTTTTTTTTTTTATAAAAGGTATTATGAGATAGAGAGTACACTACTCCAAGCTACCTGCACTCGACTGTACACACATATTGCAAAGAAGGCCTGCGACGTGTTGATTGATAAGTTAGCAGCATCGATATCGAAGGTTTGGTTAAATGTTATCCGTAACACATCACACGTCATATTCACCTGGAAAAATAGAACATCAGAAAATCGCTAATCATAAAAATATACCCACGCGGAAGTTTTTCCGCACTTTTCTTGATTGTCGAAGTACATGGTGTACGTGTAACTGGAGCACCTCACTGCCTACACCCTCTCCTACACCCTCTCCTTCACTACAGGAAGGAAATACAGAACAATCGGTTTTCTCTAGATACAATAGAGCTACAAGAAGTTATGTGGAAAGACATCTCCCTCAGAGAGACGCTATAATTTGGATCTTTTGAATGCATTCAGATCAAGTTTAAAGAGCTGGCATCTATTTTGACCGCGCTTGCTAGCTGGACGAACAGTTGTAAACAGCTGTCTGCGCCGCGTTTAGATACACGTTGCAACATTATTTTTGTCGCAGGTTGCTCCTAATAGGCCTGCATACTGCGCTGCGCTGGGTATATCCGGTTCTAGCAAACCCAATACAACAGGCAAGTCCTAATCCAACGAAATCCACACCTAGTTCATACAATATGTATAATCATATTATGTCGAGTCAAGAAAAGTGTTTAAGAATATAAAAATATGTGTAAAAATCATTATGTTACCTGCCTTCGCACAATATAAAACAATTTGCTTATGAAATATTTTTTTTTAAATCAAGTTCTCAAATAAAAGAGCAGCGGGGTGGGGCGTCCTCTTTAGCACACAAGTGTATGCTCCTAACTCCTAGTTAAGTAATATTTATTCCGGACAGTGCAATATCCCTCTTAGTGATTTTCTTGTTTTGAACTTTTTATTCAAAATTTTTTTATTCGATATTTTGAAATAACAGAGACATGCGATGTACCTACCCTATGTACCTAAACAATGTGTTGTGTTATGTATCCTAGTAGGGGGGAGGGGGGAGGGGGGAGGTACTGTTCGATTTTTGCGACCGATTTAATCCGAATAAATTTCATTTCTAACAGTTGTTTAATACTACCATAACTATGAGAGTCAGTGATTTTGTCTTTTGTTAGGTTCGATTCCTGGCTCAGGCGGAAGCTCTTTCAATAAACAAAAAGGGGAGTTTTATTTTCCTTCAAAATAAAGGTCATCGTTCGTTGGACCACATTGTCCTACACTGCGATATACGCTACGCATAATCATGTTCATGGATGCGAATGACATTATATTCCTCTCACTTCCATGCAGCTGACTATGTTTTGGGATGCGCATCCCAAAAAACGTCCCATTAGGTTTTGCAGCGGTTTGAAATACCTTTTTTTAGGGTTCCGTACCCAAAGGGTAAAAACGGGACCCTATTACTAAGACTTCGCTGTCTATCCGTCCGTCTGTCTGTCACCAGGCTGTATCTGAAGAACCGCGATAGCTAGACAGTTGAAATTTTCACAAATTATGTATTTCTGTTGCCGCTATAACAAAAAATACTAAAAACAAAATAAAATAAATATTTAAGGGGGGCTCCCATACGACAAACGCGAATTTTTTGCCCGTTTTTGCTCGATATCAATAATGGCAAAAGGTAGGCACTTGAAATATTCACAAAATACTCAGTTGTATTTTTACTTTAATAATAAAAATAAAATAAATATTTAAGGGGGGCTCCCATACAAAAAACGCCATTTTTTGGCAAATTTTGCTTGCAAGATTTGTTTGCAGCCAGACTCTATGGTTACAGAGAGACACCAGGACAAGAGAAACTAAAAAAAGGTTACAATAGTGTACCTACTGTTGTTTACCTAGTCAATGGTACGGAACCTTTCGTGCGCGAGTCCGACTCGCACTTGGCCGGTTTTTTTTTATTTTAACATGCTGTAAGTTTACGAGGCCCCAGCCCCACTAATAAAGCAACTGGCGCTCAGATCTCATATGCACTAAGGGCAAACTAGTATTGTTATGATTTTCAGCCGGTAGGTATATAACATAACTTGTTCTAAGTAACCGCACCCCTATCCCCATACTAATATTATGTTGTTTATAAAATTAGGGAGCGCCGCTGAAGGTTCTGTTTACGTACTTACATTATATATGAGCCTAACTCTAAACTCAGCTCTTGAATACTCTACTCTTGATTCAATTCTACTTCATGCTATAGTTTGGGGTCAGCAGTTTGATAAGTAACAGTAGTAACAGTAGGGTAAAAGAGGGTAATGGGGGTCACTTAAGCGAGAACTCAAATAAAATTTTAATAAAAAAGAAAGTATTTATTGCAACCGCCTGTAAACATAATTTACTTATTAAACTATCATTAGAGATCAACTTCAATCACTTTGGCAATCAACTTTGGAAATTATAAAAGTTTAAAAAAAAAACAGATTTGACTCCCATTACACCAACGTAGGGGTAATGGTGATCACCCTTAGGGGCAATCGGAGTCAAATAAAATTAGCATACATCGCAAACATAACCTTTAGCTGACTCCCATCCAGTGCACTCCGCGTGAGCCCATAGTCCACACGAGGTACACCTGTACCACATCTCGTTGTTTCTTCCGAATTCGTCGCATACTAGGCATCTGTTTCCAGCATCTTCTGCGTCATCATCCTCATCGAGTCACCTGACTCTCATTTCCCACAACTACACTAATGAGTAAAAAATAGAAATAAAAAAAATCTTTAATACACTGATATAATCTGAACTGCACATCACAATTTGAAACGTCTAACTAAGTAAGTGTAAATGTCATAATCGCATACTGCAAGATATTTGGCACTTACCTTCTAATTTGCATTTACGTAAAATTACATCAGCGGAGCGCAAAAACAAAAGACGGTCGTTTCTCAGTGGCGCATGGGTCGATTGGCGCGAGCAGTTCGTGGCTGCGCGGGGGCCCGAAGCGGGGGCTGAGGGCGCTGTTTACGCGTCGGTCTCATGTAGTGCTTCGTGGTGGTGTGGGTGACTCCCATTGCCCGCTGACTCCCATTACCCTACTCTACCCTACCACTTAACAGTTAACGAACCAACACACTGACATTATTGACCAATGAACATACGCAGTGTAATAGTCACGTCTTGTCTCATAAGAACCAGCCGTCTGTTCGGAACACGCGAACAGTGCTGCTTCCACCAGTTGTCGGCTAGGCGAGCGTGGCCGGCGGAGGTACAGACAACATTTCTTCATCTAAACACAATAATAACAAAATAATTGTTATCTGTGCGGCAATTTATCTAAATACCCGCACGCGGGGAGCATGTGAGGCGGCGTGGAGTGGAGACAGACAGACAGCTTTCATCACAGAACAAGTTTTAGTTACATTTAATTTGGAGACTTTAGCCACATAAAAAGGTGACATTTTTAAATAAATCAAACACTAATTGCACGCTTGCATGCGTTTTGACATAAATAACTAAAATAGACCTTTGTGTTAACTAAAGTGTTCAAAAATCACCGTCAAATGTCACGAAATATAACAAAAGAGATGTCAACAACGTAGCAAATTAAATTTAGGTATCACATTATAGAAACCTACATCGAATTCCATTATAAGCAATCAGGAAGCCAGAAATAATATATTCAAAATATTGTTTTATGCTAAATAGAGCATTCGTTTCTATTCACGCAGTACGCATACGAACACAGATCTGAACCGCTAATTAAGAACAATCAGCGTCCGTCCCTATGTTTACAAGAAACTTAAAATAACCATAGTATGCAAACTATATGATCAAAGGTCAGTCGCTCGACTGCTCGAGTGTGCGTAATGTTTGGTTACCTGTGCGGCGTGGGCGCGGCGAGGAACACATAGTTGGTGCCGTACGCGCCCGTCAGCAGCACCGGCAGCGCCAGCAGCAGCGCCAGCCGCAGCTGCCAGCGACCCCAGCCCGAGCACCACTCCTCGCTGACCGCGCACGCCCCCGACGACATCACGACACGCACGTATGAACCGCCCGACAGTCTCTACTCAACACCCGCTCAACGCTTTACAACTAAACGATTGTTAATATTTAATCGCGAATTTGAACTAAAAATCAAGCACGCCAAGTTAAGCCAAGTTCTACTAGCGGCTAATGTGGCGTCCCTCCAACCAGAAGGTTGGCGTGCTAGTGGCAAGCGGAGCCGGGCGAGCGCGCCCACGCCGACACCCGCGACACCCGCCGACACCCGCCGACACCCGCCGACACCCGCAGACCCCTTCAGGATCACCTGTTTCAGACTACCGCTGATAGCTAAAAGGAGATAGGCAGTCCGCCTGACAGTTGACCCTTTCTGTGATAACGTAGTCTAACGGAGTCTAAACTCTAACTCCTAACAAATAAGGTTCAAGTTGTAAGGCGACGACCACGGAAGCCAGGCCGGTGCCACGTGCGCGGTGTAACGTAAACACTGTATTAATGTGTATTATCAGGTTATCCGCATTCAGTTGCACAAACATTTGGAAGGTGCGTGAACTTGCTGATACAGCAGACAATTTTTGATGTGTTTTTTTTGGCTCTAACCCAATTAGAACGATACCAATGATATCATCAAGCTTGCACTGCAGCGGTAGGAACTAGGGGCAGTGGCGAGCTTCGTGATAGACTTCCGTATTATTATATTACTCTTTGGTGATCGAGCTTCGTGCTCGAGTGAGGCGGGAGTGGAGTCAGAGTACTTAGTACGCGCCTATCGTAACAGATGGCGGTTTTGTTTCTGTTCACCGCCACCCGCTCTAAATCCCTTGCAGTTCATTGATAAGGTGAAGGAGAGGAGGGGGTGAGGGGTGGAGGTGATGTATGATAAACGATGATCCATAATATTCATAATTGACCCTATTTTAATTGGATAAGCAGTTACGAGTCACTCTCAATCTCGGACCAACAAACACATTGATGACTAATTATTTGTATAATTTATAGACAGTCAGCGAACCTTACATGTTATTGCTAAATTTTCCTCTGATAATATTTGAAGGTTAAAGTTTAAATTAAAACATAAATTGCGCACTTGAATATATTACAACGCATTGTTAACATCGTATCAAATAAGCACCTTCGGGAAAAGAGGCCTATTATCGTACAGCATGTATTTTTTGGACTTTTTAGTATCTTAAATTATTTTTATTCAACGAGCATATTTTAGGTTTTGGAGGGTCCTAAAGTGCCACCCCGTGGAATTCTACTCGTATGCAGCAGAAATAAGATAAAATAATGTTGTCAGTTATGACTACAACGAAAAGTAATGGCAATAAAGTTCCTACCTGAGGCACAAGCGCTATCGCATTGCACCCAGCAGTGACCCAGCTGATCGTACTTCTTTAGTTAAATAAGCAAGGACTAGTCATGCATGGCAATCAAACGGCTCATTGACAATATGAAATTACTCTCTAACATTTTCTTACGCCTTATTAAAAAATAATATAAATCAACACATTGTTAATTTGATTAGACCTATAACTTCGTGAAAAAGGTACATATTTTGTAGTTAAATAGATGTTTACTTGCTATACAATTTTCATTTTAAAATATTATTGTAATATGAAAATTGTCACGTCAACAAGCAACCTCGTTACGAATCTGGCAAATGACCCCAGAGCTAGATTAACCCGATCCTATACCGAAGACATCCCGGACTTCAGTCTGTACGAGATTAGGATGGCTCTGAAGCAGCTCAAAAACAACAAGACACCGGGTGATGACGGAATTACGGCCGAGCTCCTGAAGGCCGCCGGAAAACCCGCCCTTCAGAAGCTGTTTGGTTCCGTCATACTCGAGGGTAAAACACCACAAGCATGGAACAGAGGTGTGGTGATACTTTTCTTTAAGAAGGGCGACAATTCTTCAGAATTATAGGCCCATCTCACTTCTGAGCCATGTCTACAAGCTGTTTTCGAGAGTTATCACGAACAGTCTCGGGCGCAGGTTTGACGACTTACAGCCTCCCGAACAAGCCGGATTCCGTAAAGGCTTTAGCACCGTAGATCACATACATACGCTACGACAGGTTATATCGAAGACTGAAGAGTATAACCTGCCTCTCTGCTTAGCGTTTTTGGACTACGAGAAAGCCTTTGATTCGATCGAGACATGGGCTGTACTGCAGTCTCTTCAACGGTGCCAGATAGACTATCGGTACATCGAGGTGCTGAAGTGTCTGCACGAAAACGCCACTATGTCAGTACGACTCCAGGATCAGACCTCGAAACCTATCCTTCTGCAGAAAGGTGTGAGACAGGGAGACGTTATCTTTCCGAAACTGTTCACCGCTGCACTGGAGGATGTCTTCAAGGTTCTGGACTGGAAAGGGGCTGGCATTAACATCAATGGCGAGTACATAACTCACCTTCGGTTTGCCGACGATATAGTAGTCATTAGTCATGGCTGAGACTATGGAGGACCTCAGTACGATGCTCGATGACCTCAGTAGAGCCTCCGAAAGAGTGGGTCTGAAAATGAACATGGGCAAAACGAACGTCATGTCAAATGCCCATGTAACACCCACTCTCATAAAGATCGGAGACGCTACACTCGAAGTCGTGGACGAGTATGTTTATCTAGGACAAACTGTCCAGTTAGGTAGGTCCAACTTCGAGAGAGAGGTCAATCGCCGAATCCGACTCGGCTGGGCAGCGTTCGGGAAGCTACGCAATATCTTCTCGTCCCACATACCGCGGTGTCTCAAGACGAAAGTCTTTCACCAGTGCGTGTTGCCAGTGATGACCTATGGCACTGAAACGTGGTCGCTCACAATGGGCCTTATTAGAAGGCTGAAAGTCACCCAAAGGGCAATAGAGAGGGCTATGCTTGGAGTTTCTCTGCGTGATCGAATCAGAAATGAAGAGATCCGCAGGAGAACCAAGGTAAACGACATAGCCCGAAGAATTGCCAAACTTAAGTGGCAGTGGGTAGGGAACATTGCTCGCAGAATAGATGGCCGATGGGGCCGAAAGGTTCTGGAGTGGCAACCGCGTACCGGAAGACGTAGCGTTGGAAGGCCTCCCACAAGGTGGACCGACGACCTTGTGAAGGCCGCAGGAACTCGTTGGATGCGAGAAGCACAAAACCGGTCCAAGTGGAGGTTCTTGGGGGAGGCCTATGTCCAGCAGTGGACGTCTTTCGACTGCAATGATGATAATGATAATGATGAAAAATGTGGCGAAGCCGACGCTTCGGGGAGTCCTTTGTCCAGGACGTTTGTCCACGCATAGATATAAGAAAGAAGTCTATGAGTGGACGCCTTTCGGCTGAAATAATGATGATGATGAGGAAAAGTGGTGAACATCTATTTAATATAATTTATTTTCCTAGTCAATGATATCACACTTTGGTCTCGTACTTATTGGCACTACTCATATGCAAATGATTTCAGGGAAATGTTTAACCACTGCATCCCGCATCCGTAAATATAGCTGACTGACTTTATTTTTTATCTTCATTCGTGAGAATTATCTAAATATAGTTAGTTGGTCCTTCGGATCGGTGTTCAAAACAAAAAGAGAAAAGTCAGTAGTTGGTATTGGCAGTTTGGCACCTGCTACTTTTGTGCTCGCATCACGCTCTTTAACAGACTGCCAAACGTTTTTTCAGGCGGTTTTAACTCGGTGTTTCATCAGTTCATTACACCATTAAAGTTAAGAAAAAACTTCTACCTCACATTTTTGATATTGTCTTACATACTTTCTCTCAAAGGCGCACATCGGTCCGCATATATTTCTGTCGTACTAAATTATATTATAATTAAAATAGAACGAAGTGTTATCAAGATTAAAAGCATATTTCAGCATTCTCTTCGTTTTATTGAACAAAAGCTCAAGTGCCTGAAGAGTAGACATGCATGATAGGTGACCGTGACAAGACGGAAATCTGAAAAAGAACGTCGAAGTACCAAGGTCATTGCTGGAGTTACTCAGCACAGCGCTGCAGCTTTTCGAGCGGATTTATCAAGTTCTATTCAATTCCTAAAAATTACCTGCATTCTCGAAAATTATCATAAATATCCCTGAAATACCTTACCTTTCTTTTAGGAAATCAATTTCCGCTGCCAAGCCTAGTTAGTTCCATTTAGTGATTATTTCGGCAAACCCTACACTATAAGTGTTAAATTACTTATGGCATCATCATCTGCCTAGCCTTTTCCCAACTATGCTGGGGTCGGCTTCCAGTCTAACCGGATGCAGCTGAATACCAATATTTTACATGTGTAAAATTATGTATAAAACATATAAATTAATTTAAGTATGATGTGGCAACTCCATAGCATATTTTTCTGTAATCCCATAACGTGCTCGTAATAACAAATATAAATCATGACAATAATTCATTTAATTAAATAAAACTTCCATTGTGTCTAACAATAAGCAATCCGTAGTTTCGTGCGAAGTTACGGGCGATTCTTACTCCGTATCACGTACCGACATAAGACTCGTTTGGGGCCCGACCTTAGAATTAATGACACCACGAAATGGCAGTTGTCCCTACTCCCGATGTGTTTTCACCCATCCAATTAATCTGGTGTAGGGTTCAAACCGACGTTTGGGACTACTTTACCACCCATTGTATTTTTATAGTGATATCGTATTTTGTGTTAAGTATTTTCTGGTGTACAATAAAGTATACAGGGTTATTGGAAAACCACCAACAACCTCTTAAGAGGTTGTTGTACTCATCATTAAGAACAACTTTTACTATGGGGCCCAACCTGAAATCGCGAAAAAAACACACCTTCCAATATATAAATAAAAGGATAATAAAGTTAGGTACATATTATTGAAATCCTTAGAACATCCTTTCCTTTGGTGTCCCCCTTTGACCTTACGCCTGACCCTTTGGCCCTGACCCTAACAGGGCAGGGCCGTGAGCGTATTCATTTATCTTATTTGTTGGATATTAACGTTAGTTGTTCTTGAGGGGTGGATCGAATAATCGATTTTCCCGCCCGTACGCAAAATACGCGCATTGACGTGGAGTTGCGGAAACCGGCCCGTATTACCTATTACCTAGTTCTTCTTGAGTATATTTCAACTCTGTATAACTTTAATTTCATTCTCGTGAGAATTTTTTCGAAGAAATTTTCTTTTGACAACAGCAAGTTTGAAACTTAACCTCCAAAATTCGAAGCCTTACAAGGATAATTTATAGAAATTTTAATATTCTAGTGGGTTGAAAGATGAACTTGAAGAACGGCAAGATATCGGGAGAGAATTCATTAGCTATATTGTAATGACTCAAGAGTTAATACAATTTCATGGTAGGGATGAAGGCACCCACGACTCAAGCAGTTCTTACAACATAACGAATTACATGTGTATTTAAAATTCTTAAGTATTCTAAACAACATTGGTGCCGATTCTCTTGTCACAAATGCCTCTAAACTAGACTAAAAATCACTAAAATTTAGTTTATTCCTGTCAAACGACGATTTCCTATTCTGAAATTGACTAAAGTGACACAACTTAACTATATTTTAGTTTGACAGCACTAAGATGGCACTGAGTTATTTAATCTATTGAACATAGCAATTTTGCTATTCTGAATTACACGTTTTTCACCTAAAATTTAGATTGTTTAACTAAATCTGACTATTTTTAATCGCGATTAAAAAGGTGTGGAGTAAAATTAGTTGTCGTTGAAGAAAAAAATGGATAGAAAGTCACACCAACACCTCGACTTCAGATGCAAAAACAGTACAGTTTTTTTTTTTTTCTTTTGCTTATATCTCGAAAATGGTGTGTCCTATCGCAAAAATAATGAAAATTCCGATCCCCTTTATAAAACCCATAAACCCCCCTAAAACTCAACATGTAGGTAATAATTTTTCATATTTTCCATACAAAAAGTGAAAAATTCCTTAAAAAACACGCCAAGGCTGCCCCCTGCCGGCCTGCGGCTCTAAAAAAAATCACGGGTAGGGCAAACAAGTACCACGTGTCGACGAGCCGCAATTGTCAAATTCGATTTTAGTTGTGTCAAAATTATTTTTAAATTTAGAGAATTTTTCATGCAGAATAGCTGTAAGATTCTCATAGCAAAAAGTAAGGAATTTTAGTGATAGTTTAGTTAGTTTAGTTCGGTGTACAAGAGAATCGGCACCATTGTCTTAGCTGACCCTAAATTCTCATTGTCTCACCAGATTGTCTCGGGGACTCCTACGCCATCGCCGAGAAAAGATTTTAAGTATAATTTAGAACGGCGTGAGGTGTATACTCTCCTATACATTAATAACCAAATATGTATGCTCCTTTATAATAATATTCACAAAAATCGAACCATGCCATTTGTATCCTAAAAACCTAATTGTTGTGAAATGTAAAAATAAATTGCTTAAGACATTTTTTTTTTCTAAATTGCCGGAAATGAGGTATATTCTCTCCTTTAGACTAATAACTAAATATGTATGCTCATTTATAATAAGTATCATATGTTATGCTTACCTAGCCTTTACATCGTTTTACTTGCATTTTACACTAAATAAATCATTATGCTATTGGCAGCCAATCTGACTAGTTATCATCTACTTCCCATACGAGCCCCAAACATCTCAGGCGATTTAAAACAGGTCGGAAGTTAAATTACAATATATTCATCTAGAGATAGGTCATCTCTCTGGAATTACTTAAGATAACTTAAATTCTTAATGATGCTATTTCTTTCCTCATAATCCAGTATTTAGGGAAAGGCAAAAAACAAAAAATAGCGAAGTATTCGATGCATCAGATCACATCTCTTTAGGCTTATCTGCCAACGACATTCAGATGGTTAGGCTTCAAAATATGCAAGATCTCTTTTCTCCATATCCATTCGAGCTAGCTTCTACAAGTATATTTTAGCAGAAGACGTAGAAACATAGTTTCTTCAAATAATATAGCGGAAGAGTCAGATAGAAATCTTCAGCTTATCATATGGAAAACGTTTGAATACTGTGACTGGTTTCACAAGCGCAAGCTATTTGAGTACAAGGTGTCCTTAGCACTGCGGCGAAGAATGCGTCGATCCAGCCATTATGACTATCATACAGCACGATTTATACGTGGATGATTCAATCACAGGCTGTAACCACAATATAAATATGGACTGTAACCCTGCGGATGATTGAGTTTGAGTATGATCGTCCACGTTATTCTTTAAAATTTCCCCCCATCAATGACAAAATTACTAAACGAAATATCTACATTAACGTCGGTTAAAATTTTTAACCCACTCGGTGTTGTAAGCCTCTGTATTATTCCTAAGTTAATACATGCATGCAGCAACTTTGCCTTGATACGGTAGGCTGGGACGAACCTCTTTCAGAAGAGATAGAAAGAGCTTGGCGTATGTTTTCTAATAGTTCATCTTCCCTAACTTTATATATGAGGCAGGTTTTATGTACCCGCCCTTTTGTTACAGTACTGTTGTTGCATGTATTCAGCGATGCCTCCCAAATGACCACCAATCACGGCCCTTAGATACCTCGCTTGGGAGTGTGTGCCGTCTGCCTTACTACTTGTTCGACTCCGCTCGACCGAATAAATCGTCGATTCTTTGAGGTTCCCAATAGCATGTCAGTATTGGTGTGATTCCAGCGTCATCTTAGCTTGGCTGCAAACAAGCTCTAGAAGATTGAAGCTCTTCGTGGCAAACCGAATAGGAGCAATACTGGAACTGTGAAACGAAGGGAATGCCCTTCGTGTTATGTATTGGGAAAAAAACTCCAGTAACTCAAGAGTAGACAGTTGGTAAAGTGCCTGCCTAAAAGTTGAAAGTATGCGCCGAAATGATTCTCTAGTCTGCTGTGCTATGAGGATGTGCATGAATAATATCTACTAAATATTCTCGCATAATATCTACTAATTAATAATATTATTATTATGTTATTATAATATATTTCCACACAGCTGTCAGCTGCATTGCTTGAAGTGTTGACAGTTAGAGCGGTTTCGCACGACGTCCTATCTGAATCCGAGAATTCAATCCGAATTGGAAATTGTTCTAAATTCTGACAGATGAGTTCGGATGTAGTGCGCAACCCTTCATACAAATAGGACTACGGTCACTTCGGACCGGCATTTCTCGGATTCGGATCAGGTCGGACGTAGTGCGAAACCGCCCTTAAGAGCGGTTATCAAACTCGAATTAGACGCATGTACTGTGTAGATATAAGTTATCATTAATGCTAAAAGGGGACTTGTGTCAATATATCTTTAACTAGTGCGTTCAACAGCTTCATGAATTTCCATGTGATATTTTTATCAGATTTGGATAAGTGGCTAATATTTACAAAATGTTTATTATGAGTAGGTCGTGAAGTCGCGACAAAGAGATGATCCCAAATTGAGTAGATCGACCTTATGCAAAGGTAGGTACGGAAAGAACTCAAATGTAGTCGTTACGTAAAAATACAAAATTAGTTTCAGACGTCATTGAAGTTCAGGTGGCCTACCATGATCTAATTAAAAACGATTCAAAAATAAGACCTTTCAGTTTAGGTTCCTAAACTGCATCGCTTGAGCTGCTCTATGGACGTCATGGTACCAAACAAGTATGAATGAAACCAAAACTTGCGACTCAGTTTGGGACAATCGCTGTCAGCAGATGGCACGGCCTAAACTGAATCGTTAAACTGACGTCATGGTACGAACTAGAAGAACAGTTCAGTTTAGGTCCTAAAATGGATCGCGTTAAGAGCTTGTGGTAGGCCTCCAGTTTTGCACACATTCCTAAATTCACATACTCTTTGTAAGTAGAAAGACTCTCTCAAAAAGGCTGTACCTAATTCTTTAGAAGGAACTTACCTATCTTGTTCAAACCAGGATTTTCGGATTATATTGACAGGATACGTCATATCAGATATCAGCGAGCTCAGCCAGGGAACCATCAGGTATCAAACCAATTTTACAGCTTCTCTTATACTTTAACTAATTATGAAAAAATATTTAGTAGGTATTTTAATAGCAATAGACACCACCACAATACAAAATGCCGTTTGCATATTATTTAGATGAATAAATGTAACGGCGAAGCTCACCGGCTATGGTAATATCGCATGCAAACGTTGCTATTGGGTACCGTACAGCTGCAGGTGATCAGCGTCGCTACGTGGTCACGAGCACGCTATGAAAGTCGCGAGCGCAGGCGGCGCGTATCTTGAGTGTTATCAGTGACGACACGGCGGAGCCGCGCAGCCGCGCCGCCAGCACGCCAGTCGGGCACGCGAGCTGACGCGACATGGTGGAGGCGCCGGGAAGACGCAGCAGCGCCGCCAGCAAGCATGCGCCGGACGACGCCGGCGACTCGCTGGAGGCGGCGCTGGCGCAGCTCGGGCCCTTCGGCTTCTACCAGGGCTACATGCTCATCATGCTCTGCATCCCCAACCTGCTCGCCTGCATGTACTCGCTCAACTACATCTTCGTCGCCGATCAGGTGCCCTTCCGGTGAGTACCCTTACTTAAACCTTTGTCTACTTCAATAATGTTTTTTTATCGTAATATGATTTTAGATGATGACCACTTTTCTGGTGACATCAAAGATTATCTTATTATCAATAAACTGGAAACGGAATTCTCCATAATATTAAAACAATCTTCGTCTCGCCCTCATCAATAAGCAAACCTAACAAAGTAATATCTTTATCGTCGTACTAACATGTTCGTTAAATATACTCGTATTACTTATATATTATTTACCAAGCGAATGTCTCTGAGCTGAGCACAAACGGATGTCATCGTCATAACTTCATATATTCAAAACGATCCAAAACAAGCCTACTTAAAATCTAAAATACCATTTTTGCACACTAGCACGTAAACCTATGAGGCTGTAACGCACGCGCAACGAACAGTCGAACACACACAAACAGAATACAATCAGCTGACAACCAACAGGTACACACTACCTGCCACAATCACATTATAGTATCCATAATAGGTTCAGTAGAACATCAACTATCGCCAATATCACAAAATACTAATAGGCATGGATAGACTTAGATATCTAATTACTTTAATAGATAACCCAACAACCAGTCCGAGATATACAAATAGATGCACCAGAACCGCTACATACAACAATCAGTCCGAGATATACAAATAGATGCACCAGAACCGCTACATACAACAACCAGTCCGAGATATACAAATAGATGCACCAGAACCGCTACATACAACAACCAGTCCGAGATATACAAATAGATGCACCAGAACCGCTACACATAGCCGACAATGTGTTAGTGACTGTATTCAACCCATAAAGACTGAACCGACGATGGGTTTAGCCCAAGAGTAGGTAGAGTTTCTGATGAAACCTAGTGATTGAAGTATTGTAGTAGATGACGTTATTTATTTATGATTAGTCTTCTAACAATAAGTACTTACACTGCTACTGCTACCTTACAATGTGTACAATGCAAACTTGACTCTACGCGCCTAATTATTTCTGATGAACACACAGCAGTCTCCATACAACATGATCATTTGAGACACAATAATGATCACGTAATAGGTAGGTAATGAAATCTCTATCATTAATTACCTGTATCTGTTCGTAATATATCTATATGATTGTGATACTGTTAGCGAGCGCTATTCGCTGTGAACATGGCGAGTATGTGGAGAATGTGGAGATGTATTGTGTCTCCGAGAGCATCGCTCGCCGCCATCGTATCTTATCGATAGATTGTTTGATAACAATCACCGTGCAATATCTTTACCCTCGGTTACAATAAAACAAACAAAATGTTACCAAGTGTTAGTGTTTTAGTGTTACCTACCTCTTTATGGAGTCGACGCGCGACGCCGCCGCGCCGCCGCCGCGCGCCGACGCGACGGCCATTAATAACAGGATCAGTTTTAATTCTGACAGTAAACTAGCTGTATATCTAAGCTGGATGATAATGTACGCATAATCAAAATATTTAAACTTGTATGTACAAAGATAACTTACATAACTAACTACACACCCTAGTTGCGTAACACACTGTCACTCACAATCTGAAGCATTTTAAAGGATATGTTCGAAAAAATTGTCTGCTCAACAACGTGAATAACGCAATGAATGTTGTTGGACCGTGAAAATGAAAGCCATTGGTACTGATAGTTTGTTACACAATTACCCCGCAAGACCTTATAAAATTACTTGGCGTAACTTACGTGTTGCCTATCGATCGGCGCCTAATAACAACTAATGTGCAACAACTATGCCCAAGAGCAGGCGTGTAGCGAGCTGAAGCCTGCAACAATGAGTCTGTCATCCAGCGCATAGTTATGTTGGACGACGTACTCATCTGTTTGATCAGTTCTCCTTTAAGCAACATAAAACTAGACAGTTTGGCAGACCTTGGTTTTGCTGAAAATGGTCCTTATACAAATATGCAAGAACGCTGATCAAATTGTTTCACAATGTAGCGACATTCAAGGTTCCGCGAAGTTGCATTTAACGACACTATGCTACTTGGAGGCTGAATGAATCAATGCTTTCTGTCGATAACAGCGCGCACCTCCGCGTCATGCTCACAACTCACTTCGAGCACGGATCTCTTTGTTTAGCTATTAACAATACCTATGTCGATTATTTATTTGAATGAATTGTTGGCTCCGCTGATGGGCCATCAAGATCAAGTTTTCGTTTCATATCTAAAATGGGTCATATGCTCATATCCACTCCACAGTTTGAATGAGTCAAAGTAATAGAGTTGTGTCTACGTAACGTACTCCACGCACTAGTCCGTCGCGTCAGGTCCACGCATGCGCAGCCCAGCGCGGCAGCGCCACTTACCACGTCACACACCACTCGCTTCAGATAGACATGTATAGGCTACAGGTAGGTAATCTAGGTAGCTATTGCCATCAACCGGGCACAAATCCGGACTCCGGGCTGCTAGCACCTACATCAACATTCCTACCTATAACATATAGTTACAATAATACATAAGTACTTAATTAATACCTACGAGGTACTTAATAGATACAATCAATACGATAGGAATAATCAACATAATCCTTAATCATAATTATAAAATCAATCAATAGGAAAACACAAAACAATGAACATTACTCTTTTTAAACGACTTCTAAAAAGGAGGAGGTTCTCAATTCGGATGTTTATATTTTTTATTTTTTATGTATGTTCGGGCATAACTCCGTCGTATATAGACGGATTTGCAAAATTATTTTTTTGTTCGAAAGAAGTTTATTCCGGAATAGTCCCATTTAAATTTCGTAAAGATCTGATGATGAGTTTCGGAGACAGACAACGGAACTCCTCAATAAATGCCAGCAAATCAACCGCGATTGCTGCTATCGCTTATGTGTACATTGTTTAAGCAATCACACAACATGACATCACGCCTGGCCGCCAGGATAAAAGGGTACGCAGATGTGTTCAGTATACCACGGTACACACTCATTTCTGTCAAAGCTGTTATTGAGGTACCTCTTAATCTAAAAATTCTCTCATTTTTTAATGGATAAGGTTTGCTTCAGCGGTGGTCCCATATAAATTTTATGAACTTTGCTTGGGTAGTTTTGGAATTAGCTTTAATAATACGAATTTTTTCCACTTAGTTTATATTGATGATGTTTTAATATCTTCCTGTCACTGATATTCACATAGCACGGCAAGTAGTGTTATATGAATTTGTATGGGGTAGGTACAACTAAAAAGTGAAAAATAAAAACTTTTTTACAAAAAAAAAAACAACCGACTTCCAAAAAAAAAACACTACAAAGTGAAAAATAACTTTAGGAAATAACTTTAGGTTGACTGGTAGAAAATGCCTATGGCATTAAGTCCGCCTCTGTACATTTTTGTGCTTGAAGTATTAAATAAATAAATAAAAATAACTTTAATTTCGGAAGTCGGTGTCAAAAACTAAAATGCGGAACCAACGACACCGGTTTTTGACACCGACTTCCGAAATTAAAATTATTTATCACGTTGCAGTGTTTTTTTTTGAAGTCGGTTGTTTTTTTTTTTTTTTTTTAAAAAAGTGTTTATTTTTTACTTTTTAGTTGTACCTACCCCACACAAATTCTATTAACACTAGTGCATTGAAGAATTGAAGACCCCGACTAGAGGAATCATCAAAATTCGCTTAGAAATGCCGGAGATGCCGTACATTTATGCACATAACTTCGTACATAAGAATAATTGCCTAATGTATTATAATATACTAAAACCTTCCTGAAAGTATGTAGATCACATTAATGAAAGAATTATCAAAATTGGTTCATTAGTTTTTGAGAAAATCGCGGACATACAAACATACATACATACGGGTTGAATACAGTACCTCCTTTTTGAAGTCGGTTAAAAAATGCTGCGACCAATTTAGCAGCATTCCCATGTAGAAGCCGCGTCCCTGAATAGCATAAGTAATGTGGAGCTGGAGATGTACATACGGCTACACATCAAACTATACATAACCAGTATAAGATGACTTCTAATTGTACGAAAAACCTATAAAATGCGACGTCAGCTAAAACTGGAAATGTATCGCTTGATGTGTAGCCGTGTGTACACGTACGTGAACATTAAAATCACGCCTTTAATCCCCGAAGGGTTAGGCAGAGGTTTACCTACATAATATAGTACAGACGCCAGCACATCAAGCTACTACAATCTGTCAAATTTCTTTAATGGATTTTCAACTTTATTTCTAAAGCATAAGGTTCAAAGTTGATTGGGAAAATTTGACAGTTTCGGGTAGCTTGATGTGCTGGCGTCTGTACTTACACCTACATTTCACTAGTTATGTTTTAACATACTTATAACTACATAATAACACTACCAGGACATCATGGTCAGCAGTAACGCTTGCGACCACCAACGAGGAGACATACCCCCCCAAACATATTCCTCGGCACCCGTGGTTAACAAATACCAACGAGGAGATGTACTTCCCTAAACATGTTCCTCGGAACCCGTGGTGCCCCCCCCCCCCCTCCTCTCACTAACGAGGAGATGTACCCCCTAAACATATTCTCCGGCACCCGTGGTGACTCCCCCCCCCCCCCCCCCCAATTATGGGCTGCGACCGCGTCTGAACTAGGTACCTTTCTATGGAACTACCTCTATATATAATCTGTTGTTAGTTTATAGTGCTTTAAATGTAAAATACTGGTATTCAGCTGCATCCGGTTAGACTGGAAGCCGACCCCAAAATAGTTGGGAAAAGGCTAGGCAGATGATGTTAGTTTATAGTGCTGTGGTGGATCATAATTCATAAATCAGCTAGAAGCACAATCACAATCATCAGCAATGATGATGAATGATTGACAGATGCGTGGTGCCGGAGTGCGAGGGCGGCCACGTGCAGTTTGAGAACCCGGCGGCGTCGGCGCTGCTACCGGCCGCCACTTGCGAGCGGTACGCGCCGCTGGCCGGGCTCGGCGCCGGCTGCGACCGCGACGCCTTCCACTACAACCGAACCATCGCCTGCGACACCTTCGTCTACGAGAACATGGACACTATCTTCGCTGAGGTAGGCCATGGCTCTTCTTATTATACCTACTAACTACAATAACCATTTTTCAGCACAATTCCATCTGCATTCCTGTCCTTATCCCAAATTATTTGCTGGTGCAGCATGTGTTCTTCTTCCATAAATGTAAATTATCGCCGTCGCGTATTAGTCACCCGCTTTCTAGCCAAAGTTCGCAAAAAGATGAGTAGGTAAGTAAGTACACCCTTATGACCTTTTAGTGGTCGGCTCCTAAAACTCCTGTTTCTACTTCTGAGAATTTCAATTTGTTCTCGTGTTGAAGTAGAAAGGGTAAATGGGAAGGTTCAGCAACAAAACTACATTCAGCAGCGCGACAGAAGTCTTTCTATTTCGTCTCTTTTATTTATTATGTGTTCGAAAAGGGGAGCAAGCAGGCCAAGCAGGCCTTATTCCGCCGTTGGATCAAACTCTCAACTCGTCTAACATCAGAACATTGCACTGAAATTTCTGTGATTGCATTAGAGCCTAACTTTTTGTCTGACCTGATTTTGTCTGTAAGTTGCTGATGCATAAAACTGACATCTCTTAAGTTGCTGATTGCATAAACTTGAGCGGCGAGGAATGTCATTTTTATGTGCATTCCAATCTCAGTAATTTGGTTTCCTTTTGAATTTCTAACATAAAACTGCACATTCTGTTTCTCAAATGGGAAGGTCGGTGGTCGCATCTTAAAGGCTAGTGCAGATAATGGTGGGCCGCGCCGCAACGCAACGCATTGCAAAAATCCTCCTTCGTCACTTTTGTACATTTTCTATGAACCAAGAACCAACGCACACTACAGGAGTACAGGCCGGCCGAACCGAAAATGCGTTGCGCTGCGGCCCGTTGTGGATGTAATGTGCGCTTGGCTGAAGCGTGCGTTCCTGACGTGTGTGAGTGTTTCAGTTCAACCTGGGGTGTCGCGAGTGGATGCGCACCATGGTGGGCACGGTGCGCAACGTGGCGCTGCCCTTCGCGCTCATCATCACCGGATACGTCTCTGACACGTAAGACAACCACTCTGATGGCACCCATAGATTTATATTTCTAAGATTGCACCTCTAACTAAGTATAAACATAGCAAGAGTTAAAGATTTTGTTTCTATTCTGCTTCCAGTTATCAAATCTCTCTCCAAGTCTCGCTCTGTATAAGGAAATACTAAATACAATGTAGCCCGCGAAACACATGACAATTATAATCAGCCGTACGTAAGGGGAGCGTCTCCAAATAGTTCACAGCTATTTATGTTTATGAATAACAGAAATGAAAATGATATCTTTTGGCCCTTGTATGACATTATCGGGCCGCGTTGTCGGAAACATTCGTGAAATTATTTTGTGGATATGATGGCCGCGTTAGCTCCGGTTTTGGTCACGAGCCAAATGAGTACCTACAGCTCTACTCATTAATGCACTTTTGAACGTAATTGTTTTTCCATTGTAACACTTGACAATTACGTGATATCAGGTATGGTCGGCGCACTGCTTTCTGCGTGTTCTCGGCGTTCGCGGGCGTGATGGGCATCCTAAAGGCGTTCTCTATTAACTACCAGATGTACCTCGCCATGGAGTTCCTGGAGGCGGCGCTCGGCTACGGCTTCAACAGCGCCGGATACGTTATGAGTAAGATCATAGTTACTGCTGATATGTATAAGAGCGCATGTTATTTCGTTACAACTTGCAACGAGGTCATAACTTAGCTAAAAGAAAAAGACGAGCAAATTTGTGTGGCCGCTATAAGCCATCAACACTGTCCAACAGGCTTTCTGAGTTTTTTATTTAGATATTTATTTCTCCCTTACGACAGTCTATCATTACAGGTTTATTAAACCTCATGCGTTAATACGGCCCCAAATATAAAAAGTGGCCAAACTCCTGCCTGAACCATTTCTATCAAGACATCACATTCGTGGGGGCCAGTCCTTGTACTTGGTGCCACTGAATCAGTACCAACTCGTGAATTTATTAAGATTAAAAGATTGTAGAAGAGGTAATTTGTGGTCAGTCGAGTTGACTGTGTAAGTAATGTAACTGCTGTAAGTCGCTCTCGGTACACAGTGTCGTTTCCGCACAGTGGTCGAGATCGCGCACCCGTCGCTGCGCGCAGTGTTCGCATGTGCCACGGGTATCGCGTACGGCGCGGGCGGCGTGCTGTTCGCGTGGGTGGCGTGGGGCGTACCCTACTGGCGTCATCTGCTGTGGACCATCCACTCGCTGGCGCTGCTGCTGCCGCTGTACTGGCTGTTGCTGGACGAGAGCCCGCGCTGGCTGCACGCGCAGGGCGACGCCGACCGGACCGCCGCCGTCATACGGAAGGCTGCTCGTTGGAACAAGGTGACCGATCTAGATTTTATATAGTCCTATACATATAGCCCTGTAGCGGTATCTACAACGCCACTTGCGAACAACGTGTCATACTGACGTCACGCAACATAATGTATCTCGCAAGCAGAGTTTACCGCGCAGCTAGCATATAAGTATAAGTTGTTAAAAAATGAACCCGACAAACTTTAAGAGGTCTAAAGCACCTCTTAAAGTTTGTCGGGTTAATTTTTTAACACTTTGTATATATACAACGGCCGGACATGAATCATCGGGCAGTTGCCCGCCAGACACGACACCCATATGGTTGGAGGATCCTCCATTTTCTATGGAGGATGAGCGAACTCTACACCCTGTTCCTCATACCTCTATAGTCCTCCAGACTGAATTTGAGCCATGGCAGCCCATCTCAGAGGAAACTAGCCATCTACGCGACAGAGGTATTATAGTGCACAAGTGTGTGCGCAGATACAGGTGCACTCATTCTCATAGTAAAAGAAAGAAAATACATTTATTTGCGGTAAACATGACGCATAAAAAGAACACAAATACCGACGTGGGGATGCATCGGGATGTGGTCGCGGTGGAGAAGAGCCTCACTCCGCTCTCCTTGTCTAAAGAGAACTGGCGCAAGCCAGTAGTGCGTGACACTAATGATCGCATGGAAATATGGCAGAGTAAAGACTTGAGGAGCTTCACGGACGCTCCGGGCCCTACATGGACCCGATCACCGATACAGATCTACTAGCGTCCGTAGCCCAGCTGCGTTTCGGTGACCTCTTTGGAGAAACCGAAGGTTTTGTCTGTGCAATTATGGAAGAAGTTATGACGGCGAACAATTACGGGAGATTTACTGTGAAAGACGGTACGATTGACATCAGTCGGGCATGCCACCGGCCGAGAGATTCAATCAGGCATATTATAGTTGGGTGTTCTCGTCTAGCTAACGGAGAGTACTTGTATAGACACAACCTTGTAGCCAGGACAAGCCATCAGCAACTTTGAAATACAGCCTTGTGGAATCGGAGATGCCTGGAGTTTACTTAATTCACCTAGGTGCATTAACCATACTTTTTATTCACCTTAATTTTTATTCACCCAGGTGCACTAAGTATACTAAAAAAGACCTAATATAACATTATTTTAATATAACATTATTAACATTATTTACGCATAAACTATATGCCAAAAAAAATGGCAAAGTATTATTATGACAAAACAAATTATACCAAAATAGTTACCTATAAGATAAGATAAGATAATTTTTATTTGTTCAAACATGAGTATACACACGAAAAAATAGCATGCAAGTTGTTAAAAGTATTATAAACAGGTCGCCATGCTTGCCTTATACAATGGCATACAAATATTTAAGTAGGTAGGTAACTATAAGCAAATTTTTTTAAGGCATTCAAATTATACAAGCTAATAAAATTATTTAAATAGAAATATATAATCACAATTCAATTTTCCAAATTAAAAATATAACACTCATAGTTAACATGGAACATTATATAAAGTCAGTAGTCAAAACAATTATGCCAAAGTATATTAGGAAAAAGAACATTATGCGAAAAGAAGCGATCCCGCGTGGCTCAGTTACGGCGGGATATTGTGGGGAACAGCACAGACTTTTCACATTGCAAAAAAGTTAAATTTAAAATTTAAAAAACCCCCGACTCAAACAAAAACCTCTAAAAACTAAAATAATAATATATATTGAATTGGCCCTTTAAGTTTAATATAAGTTGCAGGAAATATTTTGATCCAAGCGTCCTCACGTCGGGGGACGGCTAATGCAAATTGGAAGTTAACAGCAGCTATGTTTTCTACAATAGCGCACATTCATTATTATTGCTGGGTTTAATCCTCATCTGTTTGGCGTTTTCGGGCGCATTAAGGGCGCATTTTTAACAAAAAACATTTATTTTACGAATGTAACAGTTTTTAAGTACCGTAAAATGGGGTTACATTGATCAATTTTGATCAATTTTAAAATTCGAGGTTGAATATTTCTGTACTAAGAAGGCTGAAAAATTTACAAAAATAAATGTAACATCGGTTTTATGGGTTGTATATGTTTACATTAAAGTAATATTTTTGGACACTCCTTTATGAGAAAAAAAAAATTATAATCATCGTGATCAACTTCATACTGCATCGGGGATACTTTGATCGCACTAGTTTTTGGTACGTATTTTGATAGTAACCCCAAAAAACAAATTAATATCGGTCCACAAATGTTTGTGCTGCAGTTGTTTTAAGATGATGGTTTCTGGGTGGGATTCTTTGTTAAATACAAATAACTGTTTTTTTTGTTCAAATCTATATATTTAAATCTAATAAAATTTAAGTTAAGTTTTTCATAAGTCGAAAGTTGTTATCAAAGTAAACCCATAGAATCAAACTAACCCCATTTTACCGGCACCTAAGTTCACATGTGGAAGCAATAAATATACCTATTGAGTATTGAGCTCTCGAGCCAACATTGAAGTAAGGCAAATAATTGCAGGTAATCCTGAATGAGCAGCTGATGAGCAAGCTGAAGGACGACACGAAGGCAGAGACGAAGGAGACTCGGCAGAGCCCGTGGCTGAGCGTGGTGCGCTCGCGCGTGCTCATGTGGCGCCTGGCGGTGTGTGGCTGGTGCTGGGCCGCCACCGCCTTCGTGTACTACGGCCTCACCATCAACTCCGTGGCGCTGTCCGGCAACAAGCACGTCAACTTCGCGCTCAACATGTCCATGGAGATCGCCGCCTCAGTGCTCATCATGATGGCGCTGGAGCGCATCGGTCGCAAGTTGTGCATATTCATTGCGTTCCTGCTCTGCGGGGTCGCTTGCGTTTCACCGTTCTTCATAAGTAAACATTAACATAATTATTATTATTGGGGTAAGAGCGTTTACACATGGCGCCGCAACGGCAGTGTTTTTCACCGCCACAGTATCAAGAGTTTTCAAAGCCCGCCGCCGCCCGCGGCGGCGCCATGTGTGAGGGTCCATGCAAATCCAAGGGTGTGATACAGCGGCACCGCGGCGGCGGCGGTGCCGCTGCAGCTACGGCATAATGTGTAAATGGCCTAAAAGTAGAATACAACTGAGTCATCCTGGTGATTTTTAGGATTTTGTAGTCTCTTAGTCTGATAAACGCAAAAAATCATTATCGCTTACTCAACTGGGTATGGACTCCATTAAGGCTTGGCATCTGACTTATGATGCGCCGCCAGTTCCGTACTTTTATCAGTTATTCTTTCTATAATTTATTGGCTATAAGAGTAGTGGGCAAAGAAATGATGGATGGACTGTAATGCTATTCTGTAAAAATCTCACCGTGAAAACAGGTGAAGTGACCTTAAAGTGAGCTGTCAATAATGTTAATCCCTAGCATCAGGTGAAATGACAGCTCACTTTAAGCTCACTTCACCTAAGTTATCACATTCATCTTTTTACAGAATAGCACCACTGTGTACAAGATGATATGGTTTAGAAAGGGGCTGACTACCGAGATGACCACAAATAGAGAAGTATGGATACAATATACATGTTGCCCCGACCCCAAATAAATTGAATAAGGACAAGGGCAAGAGAATGATGTTTCTTTCTATATTTCTTAAGTTATATTTAAAGCTACCATTCCTTTGTGCACAGACCACGACGGCACTTCTCTGGGGCTGTTCTTCGTGGGCAAGCTGGCCATCACGTTCGCGTTCAACTCGCTGTACGTGTTCACAGCCGAGCTGTACCCCACGTTCGCGCGCAGCTCGGCGCTGGCCGCGTGCTCGCTCATCGGCCGCGTCGGATCCGTGCTGGCACCGCAGACGCCGCTACTGGTCAGTGTGCGCTCACGACATCACGAGAGCCTGAATATCTGCTTAGGGTGATAGCACCAGGGTAGCCCGCAAATTCAATTTTGCACGACTCATAATACGAAGCATTAGAGAATGCTTTACGATCGAAAAATGTTTTTGCCTCCTTTCTGCAACTGTTTAGTCTATTGTAATACTCCTGCTAGTAGGTACACAGAACCTACTTAATTTATATATACCACTAGCTGACCCGGCGAACTTCGTACCGCCTCAGAATTAAATAATGAGACAAAGTTCAATAACCAAAAATTTTCAGAAAACCAAAAATACATTATTTTCATGGTGATCGGTTGAACGGTGTTGGAGTGAAACAAAATATATAATTATACTTACGTGGGGCACTCAGAAAGTTTTACAAAAACAAAAAAAAATGTTCTAATAGGTACTTAAATATTTTTTATTATTAAATCTTTTTAAAGTACTCTCCACTAGCCTCTATACAAAGTTTCATGCGTCTGAACCAGTTTTCGAAACACTTTTTCTAGTCCGCCGGAGACAGGTGTCGAAACGAGGTCGTTTACAGCCTGCTCGAACGCTGACAGCGCATCTTCCGGCGACAATTGTATCAGCTCAAAGGAGCTGATTTTTTTATTTTCGGGAATAAAAAGAAGTCACAGGGTGCTAGGTCAGGGCTGTAAGGAGGGTGACACAGGAGTTTGACCGGCGTGCTGTCCAGGAAGTCCCTTGTTTTGAGCGCGGTGTGCAAAGGCGCGTTGTCGTGGTGGAGTAGCCCGCGGAGTCCTGTGTTTGGTCGCTTGTTGCTCACAACAGAGAAAATTTCTGCCAAGCATTTGGTAGTATACTGGTAGTGTAGTTCTAATCACTGTAACTCTGTAAACTTACAGAGTTATAGTCATTACAATAATTTTTTCATTAATATACAGGGTGAAATTTTAATCACCATTTTCCTCTTAAGGGGTCATTGTACTCATAATTATGAACAACATTTACTATGGGACCAAACCTGAAATCGTGAAAAAATAATCAGCTGTTCCCTACATTTATGTTCGCATAACTCGTCAAAATGTAGGGAACTGCTGATTTCAGAATTATTTTTATCAGCGAGCTTGTGATTTTAAATTAATGATTATAATTCCGTAAATACATTTATTGCTGTTGCGAATTATATTTTGATCAACTTAAATTTTTTGTAATTTTCAGGTTTCAGTACAAACTGAAACCTGAAAATTACAAAAAAAATAATTTCGCGCGCTTCCTACGCGCATCTTCCTCCAGTCGAAATGTGAGTCGTGACACAATGCAAGCAATGTTCCTCAATCCTCATTATAAGTTTTTGTTAGAACATGTACGTGCAAGCGCTGCTGTACGGCGTGTGCAGCGGAACAGCCGCGCTGGCTGTGCTGTGCATGCCCGAGACGCGCAGCGCGCGCCTGCCGCAGCGCGTGCAGGACGCCGAGCGCCTGCGCGCCGCCGAGCCCGCGCTGCAGCCCGCCGCGCCGCCCGCGCGCGCTCCCCGCTTGCTCTCCGCCGACACGTGACCACGGCGACCGGCTGCGGATCGCCCGCACGTAACTCGTGGCAGCTGTGCCTAGCAACAGCTCGGCGACTGGTCACTACTCACGTCTCAATGTCTGGGACCAAAAACAGATCATAACATAGGAAACCACGTCCCTACCGGCCCGGTCTGCTGGCCGCTGCTCCGGAGACACCAGCTGGTTACCCAACTGGTGTCTCTTGCGTTGCTGTTGCATAACACACTAACAGTAGGAATGACTGTCATTTTGACAGTTCAACAACATTCATTGCGTTATTTACGTTGTTGCACAGACAAATTTTTCGAACAGTGGATTAGCAATATCCTTCAAAATGATTCAATTTGAGATTGCTAGTGTGTTACGCAATTAGGATTAACGGTGCATCACGTCCAACAATGTCTCACTTGTAGCATGTCGGAACATAGTTGTTTGTACTCCGTTGTGCGACTGATCTCGTCGGGACTCGAACCTGCGGTAATGGTAGGAACGAGGGCAGGCTATATACTTACTCGTATATGTATAATTATTACTTACTTATTTATTTATTTATTTTAGGATCTCCAACAAAAGATATAAGTACACTAAACATTATACATATAGTTATTGGTAGGTGTATCTACTCTTTCAATTACAGGAGACCACAGCATGCACAATAAAATAAACAACTAAGCTAACAAATTACTTACAAGGAACGGGTTCTAATATTAATTATTTTCTAGTACCTACATACTATGTTAGGTACTTATCAATATTTTGTAAACTGTGATAATTGTGTACTTACTGGCAATCAATATACGTGTTATAAACACAATTTAAGCGTGTTTGCATTCAAATCCGTACCTGCGGTGCTTTGTCCATGACAACCTCATGCATGTTAGATAGCGTTGCCAGATGGTCGGGATGCGTCTGGCTGGATTGTCCCGACATTTCATAATTATCATGTTCCGACCCCGAGTGCCAGCAAAATATGAAATGTCCCGACTATATAAGTATATAACCACTTGACTGCGCATACAGTGCCCCAACGATCGAAAACTATTAGTATTTTGTCGCCTATGTATAGGCTACGGTACTAGTAACCATTTTAGTTGTGTCCAAGTGAAACCTGTGTGCACGCTAAATTAACACAATTTTTTATAACTTTTTATGCAATTATAATGCATCAAAATGCCTTCATGCGCGGTGAAGTGGTGTGGCAAACATTCCAAGAAACAATCCAAGTTACAAAAAGGATGGCATAACTTTTCATCGGTAAGTAAACAGTATGAAAAATTATTTCTGATTTAATCAGATTGAGACGAGCCACCGCAGGGGTCTGTTTAAAATGGTGGCTGGGTAAACGAGCACACTTTGAGTCGCGCACGTTGTTGTCTTTTGGAAAAGTCTCGTTCATTCATAATGTTATCATTTTATGATTATGCCAAAGTGGCCTTTTTAGGCCCCCAAGGGTATTAGACAATTAAAGAAAGAAAGAAAGAAGAAAGAAAAAGTATTTATTGCGACTCGCAATTCTAATGCATCTATCCCTTTCTTTCCCTTTGTATGTTTATCGTAAAAATAGTGCTGTTACCTTAAATAGCTGAAAGTTGATATCGAAAATAATAAAATTACGTAATACTTATAATTTTTATTAAATTCACATACTGTAATAAAATACCTATCTACTTTTAACAGACTTCAAAAAAAGGAGACGGATCTCAGTTCATCGGTATTTTTAGGGTTCCGTACCTATTAACGCCATCATTCATTTGTTTATATTTTTCATGCCTAATTACTGGCAACTCTAAAATTATATTAGTATCTGTGCCTATCTCTGTGCGACACACCTTCCGCTTTCCGTTTCCCTTTCGCAACCCTTATAATGCCTGAGCGAGAGCGAAAAAGAAGATTCGCAATGCGCGAACTCTGCCGCGTGCCACCATGAAGAAAAAACCGCCAGTTTCTCAACCGCTATCAAGACTCGCGGGTCAAAAATAAAACCCTAAGTCAAAGAGAATTCATAATTCACCGCGAAGAACGAAGATTGCCATTAAAATGTGCAAGTGCGTGTCTTTGTATTGTGGAAAGTGTCGATCCTCGTCCGTACGTACGTGACATTGTGGACGCGCCGCCACCACGTGGCTAAGAAACCCTCATCATCGAGTCTCCGCCATAGCTCGCCAGGCAGGTACGATTATCATGTTCCCACACCACCAACACCTACTCGCATCATCGAACCGCCCCTGATACAGTCCACTAAGAAAATTTATATTGTCCCCCTAAGGCTTTAAGCCGCCGCAAGCCGCAACAGTACCCAAAGGGTAAAAACGGAACACTATCCGTCTGTCTGTCCATCTGTCTGTCTGTCTGTCACTAGGCTTTATCTCATGAACCGTGATAGCTAGACAGTTGAAATTTTCACAGATGATGTATTTCTGTTACCGCTATAACAACAAATACTAAAAACAGAATATAATAAATTTTACTTTATTTTATTTATTTATTTTTCCCAACACAACTATCATTACAGGTTACCCCAAATCGGTAGCGTGGTCTCAAACAATTTTTTTTTTCATTACAGCTTATCACATGTAAAAAATATTTAAGGGGGGCTCCCATATAACAAACGGCAACAGGCAGACGCTTGAAATATTCACATAATATGTAGTTGTATATTCACTTTAAAAACAAATAATAAAAAAAAAATTAAAAGAGTGACCATGGAGTTTCTTGCCGGTTCTTCTCCATAGGAAACGACCAATGGGAACCGTGCACCTAGCTTCTGACGTTTCATAAGTGCCCATGTTGGTTTATGTGAAATAAAAATATTTTGATTTGATTTGAAATATTTAAGGGGGGCTGCTCTCATACAACAGGCGTGATTTTTTTGCCGTTTTTTTCAGCGTGGTTTGCCTTGTGGTACGGAACCCTTTGTGTGCGAGTCCAACTCGCACTTGGCCGGTTTTTTTATGTATGTTCCGAGATTTTTTTTGTTCTCTCTGTCCCCGACCGAGACCGATCAGTCTAGGATAATTTTTATATCGTCACTCGTCAGGCACCGCTGGGACCGCTCGTTTATCATTTTTTACAAGGAACAATCAGGACCTTAAATCTTTAATTCGAAAAACATATAATATATCAAATGAATTAATTTAAAAAATCAATAATAAGAGGACACATGCTTTTTGTAATTGATTGATTTTGATTAAATATTATTTCTGTGATTTTAATTGAGTATTTTTCACAATGTTAAAATCCATTTTATCGATATCGACTATTTTCTCTTAATGAAGTAGAGCAGCCCTAACGATAGGCATACAACCTACAAGAACAGACCAATTGCAGCCGCGCGTTCTTCCTCGTCCCCCGCTCCGCGATAGTAAGTCGTGTGTTTCGAAGAAATCGGCCTATACGCTCTCTAGTGGTTACATTCTCTATAGTCCCGACCAACAGTTTCTTGTATTTTTTTAAACAAAACAGAAATTTAACTACCGCGCGTATAATTTACTTCACTCGCCCCGATTGATAATTTAAGTCCCTTGTTATTGACTTACGGCTAAAGCAAATTGGGGAAACCCGCGCCGCAAACGCAACGCATTGCTAAAATCGCAAAAGTGCGCACACTACAGGTGGGCCGCACCGCACTTTTTTGTATGAAAATGCGTTGCGCTGCGGCCCGTTGCGACTGTAGTGTGCGCTTGGCTTTAGTTGTGTAGCAAGAGGTATCATTACATTCCATCTTTTGCTTTTGCCCATTACAGAAATATTCATAGTAGTTTTTGAAGTGAAAACTTCTTTAGCGGCGTTGTACACTTTTTTTGTAATGGGTAAAAAATGTTAAACTCGCGCCAGGACACGTGACCCTGATCGAAAATTCGTAAGACGGATGGAGAGTAGACAGCCGGCGCGGCGTAGGAGTATCCCCCTCTCTTTTGAAAATGTATAACCGACACCGCTTCGGATGTGTTCGGCTGTCCTCGAGATGTACTCGGTTTTAATGAATATCCGATATTTTATGTCAGTGAATGATGGCAAAGTATTCTGTTTGTGTTTTGTTTTCACTTCTGTCGGCACTCCCGGAGTGCCACTGCTTTTTTTTTGTAAACATTCCCATCTTCCGATTAAAATATCGTCAGCAAACAGGTTTGACGTGGTAATTAAGCCCTCCAATAAGAAACAACTCACATGGCAATAAGTTGACAATCACGTTAAATCACTGCAAACCAAAATAAATTATATTTTTATTCGAAGTCAAAAAATATAGACAGCAAAAATAATATACTTACAAAATATTCTATACAAGATAGTTACGATAATACATCAATCGTTAACATTATGCATAAGAAGTACTGTGCGGAGTTGAGCGGTTACTTATCTACGAGAGCACGAACGAGTACAACGAGTACACCGAGTGGCGACGCTGTCCGAGCAGCCGTGACATGGCAACACCACGGCAGCGCCACACGACGTTGATGGCAACGTGTTCGTTCATCTTGTTCGATATCACTAGTCATTACATTACATTGTACATACATTGCGCCACACCGCGCGGCAAGTCGTTTATCAACAGTTTGCAATACGTTACAGGGTGTTAAAACAGTTCGGGTTAGTCAGCATCGCGTCGGATGTACGAGGAACACAATATATAGCATCATTTTTAAAAATCAGTCTGTTTTATACATAAAAATAAAAACTACAAAACACCCTGTATAACACGTGTGGTACTTATATTAATTTATAATTTACCTATTAGCTTAGATGTTATCTAAACTCAGTCTTAAAATTACTATTAAACAACATTAGCTTATCACAAGGACAATATACTTATTACGAGTAGCTCATCTATTCTAAGGCTACCTACGTCACTGCAGGTACTTACGTGACTGCTGCGCTCGCGCGCGGGCCGGGCGGCCGCGCGGCCATCGCCGTCTGATATGTAATGATGTGAGTTCGACTGAATACTGTATAGTGGGGACCACGTCTAGTTAGTTCGTAGTTTAAGTGAGCAAAACTAACGTAAGGCAGGGCAGCTGATGGAGACTAATCAACAACTATCAAATTAAAATGTTCCTACAAACAAATCACAACTAATATTCTTTATCAGTCGTATGAAATGGCTATATGTATATGTATAGCAATTGACTTGTGTGTTAATCTGATCAGCAATCAAAGGCCCTGACTAGACTAATACCTACACAATATACCTAGCTACATAAAAAAAACATATAAAATTCTTAATTACGATCTGAAAAAACAGCTTAAACATTTAACACAAAGATACTTCATTCTGGAACTAGCGATGTCGACACGAGCTTCCTGCGGCTATATACAGGCTGTTCACATACCCATCACGAAAGCTATGTACAGGCTGTTCACATACCCATCACGAAAGCTATGTACAGGCTGTTCACATACCCATCACGAAAGCTATGTACAGGCTGTTCACATACCCATCAAGAAAGCTATGTACAGGCTGTTCACATACCCATCACGAAAGCTATGTACAGGCTGTTCACATACCCATCACGAAAGCTATGTACAGGCTGTTCACATACCCATCACGAAAGCTATGTACAGGCTGTTCACATACCCATCACGAAAGCTATGTACAGGCTGTTCACATATCCATCACAAAAGCCATCATCTACGCATTCTGTACATCAAACTACGACTGTTATTTTTGGTGCGACTGATTCGCTGTTTACGGGAGAGCGCAACTTAACGCACTCAAAACATAGTGCTTAAGGGGTGCATACAACGGTGTAGGGATCGTAGGAGTATTTAAAGGTAAAGTATCTAATAATATTTAGAACTTTTTTTAGTAAAAATCCTTAAACAAAGTTGGAACTTTGACCTTCAATATCCCCGTAACCATAAGGTTCCCACGTATGATGCAAAACAACAAATTATCATAATAACGGGAAGAACAAGTGGCTCTCGGCTTCGTTAAGGGTATTCTCACACCTGTCACACCAACACACTCGAGTCTCGCAGCAGATCTAGCGCGCGACCGGCGCGGCCGCGGCGTGACGTCACGTACTCTCGGGCTGCTTGATCGGGCGCAGCTCGTGCGCGAGCCCTCGGGGCGCAAGCGGGCGCGGCTGCAGGCGCGCGTACACCAGGCGCAGCGCCGCCAGCGCTGCCAGCGTCAGCGCCGCCGTGCTGCCGAACGTGGCCAGCGGGCCGCGCCGCGCGTACACCGCCGACACGAACACCGGGCCCAGCGCGCGCGACAGGCAGCCCGCACCCGTCAGCACGCCCATCCACACGCCCTGACCGACAATACGATTTATATATATTTATTAGCAATTGATGCAGGTACTTACGAAAGTCAGCTGTTACAATTTGTGATAAATTCGTGTAAAGGGGATTGAAGATTTTTATATGGAGCCTTTATTTTTGTTATCGAGTGGTAACCTTCAAAAGGCACCCGACCTCCGGGGGGGAGGTCGGGGAGTGTGGGATTTTTTCCTCACTAAAACCACCCCGGTGATCACCATCAGCACATAGGGGTGGTCCCGGTTCCTCTTAAAAGACCAATTCCGGAACCCCCCCCCCCCCCCGTGCAACGCCTGTAAGGCACATCCCTGGGGAGACTGTAAAGGGGCCTCCCCAGGGCCTCGCTATGCACGGCAGCACGTGGCCACTGTGCCACCGTCTTCCCTGGGATCACTTGGTGGGCGGACAGAGTCCCCACTCTGTGCACCCGCGACCCCAAAGGTCCACCTACCTTGATTGGTAAGCGGGTTTCGGCGTATTAGGCGCCACGGCGGTTGCCACCCCGACGCCTCCTTCTCCGAGCAGGATCAGCCCTCTCCCGATCCCGCTCGGCGGCCTCCTTCTTGACCATCACGGTCTCACAAAAGAAGGCTACTTCCGTTCGATTCTCTGTCTCTGTCAGCATAGCCCTCACTACTGCCAGCAGAGACAGGTCTCTCCCGATCCTGGCAACCAGGATCCGCCGCTCGGAAGCCCACGCAGGGTACTCCTCGAGCGTGTGTTGTGCGGAATCCAGGCTGCCTCCGTAGTGGTGGCAATTTGCCGTAGCCTCTCGCTTTTATATGGAGCCTGACACAATTACCTACTGTCGCCGCCAGCAAGTTGAAAAATATAGATGTCACGTGATCAACTTCGAAGTTCGAACGTTAATATAGATGTCACGTGATCAAATTCGAACGTTAATATAGATGTCACGTGATCAACTTCGAACGTTAATATAGATGTCACGTGATCAACTTCGAGCGTTAATATAGATGTCACGTGATCAACTTCGAACGTTAATATAGATGTCACGTGATCAACTTCGAACGTTAATATAGATGTCACGTGATCAACTTCGAGCGTTAATATAGATGTCACGTGATCAACTTCGAACGTTAATATAGATGTCACGTGATCAAATTCGAACGTTAATATAGATGTCACGTGATCAAATTCGAACGTTAATATAGATGTCACGTGATCAACTTCGAACGTTAATATCTCGGAAACGTGACACTACGGGGTTTGGCCTTATTATATTTTCTGTTTGCATTGAAGTCAGCTATGCCAACATATTACACCAAGTCATAAAATACTGACACTTACAAGGAACCGCACTCAGTCGTCACATACATGACGCTCACTTCTACATTACTGTACTGCTAGGAATGACAGTAGACTGCTTCCTTGGCGCACTGGTCGCAAACGTGACTGCTAAGCAGGATGTTATGAATTCGATTCCCAGCTCGGGTATAGTGATATTACTTTAGCAACCTGGAATCTGGATTCGTGCCCGGTTCATATTTTATTATCCAGGTAATGCAGAAAGTAAGGACAGGTAAAACAGGAACAGGCAACATGAGTAACTTAAATATATACCTATAACCTAACCAACAGCTAGGTGACAAAGTATTATTTGCACCCCAAACTAGACAGTGAGTCTGACTGGCAATAGGCTTGCTCCTATGACTATTGAGTACGGCACTGCCATAGAACAAAAAGATAGAACGAAACGTGACGGCGAACTCACCTGCGGCCTTGGTCCCAGCACCTTGGAGAATATAGTCTGTATGAGCGTAACGCCGAGTGAGTAGCCCACGGACACGCAGGCGTAGCCGGCCAGGAACTGCGGCAGCGTGAGGCCGCGCGACTCGGCGCACCACGGCTGCGTGGCCTGCGGGCAGCCGCCGCCGGCCTCGGTCGCGTTGGCGGGTGCCAGCGGCGGCGGCCCGGGGCCCCACGGGATACACAGCACCGACGCTAGCCCCGTCAGCAGGAACCCGCCCCACAGCAGCAGAGCGCTGTAACGATACCACCACAGCACATATTATATCATTATCAGGGAGGACGGCCACTGCTGGAGGCCTACACGTTACCACAATGAGTCCTGAGCTTTACTCAACGTTGGGAATGTTAACTATTTTTTTTTTTTTGTTAAACTGCAAATTTCACGTACTCAAAAGTACTCAAAACCTCTTAAATCTGGGAGCAAACTGCGCTTGTTCACTTGTTAGAACAAACTGCGTGTTCACGCCGTTTCTGTCAGACGCGGTCAAGGTTGGAAAGAGATGTCACTATACCATGTGTACATCACTGCATATTCGACGTGTGGAAGATTCTAGCCTCCCCACCGCAAGCCTATATATAGGCCCGCACGCGTTCAAAAAAACTGTCATCATTAATTACGCCGCGCCCTAAACCACTCGTCAAAGGGTCGACCCTTTGACTGGCGCTCGTGAAACTTGCCAAAATTAAACGCAATCACTTCGGGCGCGCGCCCGCTCACAAATCCCGGATCCGTGGAGCAACCCAAGTTGGCGCAGAAGACCGTCGCAGGAGACCAGGTTAGTGGCCTCTCAATTTCTTCTTTGGTTGTGTCAAAACGGCGGACATTTCTTCAGCACCTAAATGTACTCCGATCCCGAAGTGATCCTTATGATTCCCGCTTAAAATAATTTCCCCGCATTTTTCCAATAATAAAATAAAACACCCGCATTTTGCAATCCACCGCGCGACCACTGCGCTTGTTCACTTCTTAGAACAAACTGCGCTCGTTCACTTGTTAGAACAAACTGCGCTCGTTCACTTGTTAGAACAAACTGCGCTCGTTCACTTGTTAGAACAAACTGCGCTCGTTCACTTGTTAGAACAAACTGCGCTCGTTCACTTGTTAGAACAAACTGCGCTCGTTCACTTGTTAGAACAAACTGCGCTCGTTCACTTGTTAGAACAAACTGCGCTCGTTCACTTGTTAGAACAAACTGCGCTCGTTCACTTGTTAGAACAAACTGCGCTCGTTCACTTGTTAGAACAAACTGCGCTCGTTCACTTGTTAGAACAAACTGCGCTCGTTCACTTGTTAGAACAAACTGCGCTCGTTCACTTGTTAGAACAAACTGCGCTCGTTCACTTGTTAGAACAAACTGCGCTCGTTCACTTGTTAGAACAAACTGCGCTCGTTCACTTGTTAGACAAACTGCGCTCGTTCACTTGTTAGAACAAACTGCGCTCGTTCACTTGTTAGAACAAACTGCGCTCGTTCACTTGTTAGAACAAACTGCGCTCGTTCACTTGTTAGAACAAACTGCGCTCGTTCACTTGTTAGAACAAACTGCGCTCGTTCACTTGTTAGAACAAACTGCGCTCGTTCACTTGTTAGAACAAACTGCGCTCGTTCACTTGTTAGAACAAACTGCGCTCGTTCACTTGTTAGAACAAACTGCGCTCGTTCACTTGTTAGAACAAACTGCGCTCGTTCACTTGTTAGAACAAACTGCGCTCGTTCACTTGTTAGAACAAACTGCGCTCGTTCACTTGTTAGAACAAACTGCGCTCGTTCACTTGTTAGAACAAACTGCGCTCGTTCACTTGTTAGAACAAACTGCGCTCGTTCACTTGTTAGAACAAACTGCGCTCGTTCACTTGTTAGAACAAACTGCGCTCGTTCACTTGTTAGAACAAACTGCGCTCGTTCACTTGTTAGAACAAACTGCGCTCGTTCACTTGTTAGAACAAACTGCGCTCGTTCACTTGTTAGAACAAACTGCGCTCGTTCACTTGTTAGAACAAACTGCGCTCGTTCACTTGTTAGAACAAACTGCGCTCGTTCACTTGTTAGAACAAACTGCGCTCGTTCACTTGTTAGAACAAACTGCGCTCGTTCACTTGTTAGAACAAACTGCGCTCGTTCACTTGTTAGAACAAACTGCGCTCGTTCACTTGTTAGAACAAACTGCGCTCGTTCACTTGTTAGAACAAACTGCGCTCGTTCACTTGTTAGAACAAACTGCGCTCGTTCACTTGTTAGAACAAACTGCGCTCGTTCACTTGTTAGAACAAACTGCGCTCGTTCACTTGTTAGAACAAACTGCGCTCGTTCACTTGTTAGAACAAACTGCACTCGTTCACTTGTTAGAACAAACTGCGCTCGTTCACTTGTTAGAACAAACTGCACTCGTTCACTTGTTAGAACAAACTGCGCTTCTTCACTTGTTAGTCAGTTTTTTTTTTTAAACTTGTCCCACAGTTGTCTTCTCCGGCCAATCTCCCGTGAACGCATCTTTCACCAGCGTTTTATGACATGGTTCCGCAAACACGCACCACTTGTTTATAAATATATAAACAATGAACTCTATTGCTTAAGCTATAAGTATCTAACACTAGAACTCTACGCCAAGAATAAGGTGGAGTGCTGCTACACAGCAATACTCATAGCAGAAAAGCAAGAACAACCTGCTCACGTAGAGAATGAGTGGCGACTTCAGCCATGCTCACACTTGTCCTGCGTGCCGTATACCTGCACGTTATAGGAACGTTCTTAATGGACTCTTGTGGTAATGCTAAACTCAGCTATAGGCTGACCCGATATAGATTGCCATCGATCATTAAGAAGAAGATAGTTAAATGAAAGACATCGTCGTACCGCTCCTCGAAGATCTTGGTGAGCGGGCCGATGGCGGCGAAGGTGAGGCAGGCGAGCACGGCGCCGCCGCTCATGAGCGCGCCCATGTACTCCAGCGCCTGGCGCTTGCTCCACGCGAACTGGTCCATAGTCAGCAGCGTGGCCAGCGTCTCCAGCAGCACGAAGTTGAACACCAGCACGAAGAACGCCGCCACCAGCGTCCAGCTGCTCACTAGGTCCGGCTTCAGAGCTTTCAGGGCTTCTTTTTCTGCAATTAAATAAATAAATAAAATAAAAATGCCTTTATTTCCTACTTTTCATTGTTTTTTTTTTTTAGTTACTTGACTAATTTACTTCACATAACTAGGTTTATCTTTGTATGTTTTACTTATTTCTAATTTATAATACGCTTATCTAGTTTGTTTCCGTTTAGGTACTGCTTTACTTATTAACTATTAGCTAATTTAACATAATATATCATAATTATATAACATTACTTAATTTATTTTGGTATTTAAGTTTCAATTTAAGTTTCTGCAATTAACCATTCGATATAAAGTTTATTACTCAACAATATAACCTAATACTAATTCTATACTTGTATTAATATGAACGCTGAAGAGTCTGCTTGTTTGAACGCTCTAATGTCTGGAATTACCGTCAGGTTTGAAAAAATCTTTTTGCATTTGATAGCCCAACTTTTGTATGTATTATACCTACTTATGACCCTATTAAGCACTAGGAGCCCTCAAAAAATGCCGATTTCAATCGCTGTCAACAGGGACACAGTATACATATATCCTTCTTATTCAGTTTATGAAATATATTTTAAATTGGTCCAATATGGAGGAGGAAATAGGCGAGAGCCAAGCCTCGAATTACGATTTTTACTTAGGATTTTTCAAAAGTCTCTGCGACCGCATTGTCACGCTTTTCTGTGATTTAAGAGGACAGTTACAAAAAGCGCGTACATGCTTGATTTCATCGTTGAAATTGAATACCTACTATTCGTTGGTTGGTATAAATAACAATTAATTGGTATAGTTCGTTTTCTCTTCTACAATAATAATAAAGCGATTTGTTTTATTATTTATCTATTAATTTAGCAATAATCGTTCTCCTGATGTACTTATGTTTTGGCAAAAACTCATGGAGAGCTGATTTGAGAGCTCTAATTTGCAGATTCTGTTGAATATAATCCATCAAAACAAATTTTTCTCATATCACAAGTATCATATACTTTAATAATACCTAACAGAAACAGAATTCATTTTTGTTATATGCCTTATAAATAAAGAAAAAACGACTGGACCTCAAAATCAACATATTTTATTTCACATAAACCTACATGGGCACTTATGAAACGTCAGAACCTAAATGCACGGTTCCAATTGGTTGTTTCCTATGGACAAGAACCGGCAAGAGACCACCTAATTCAATTTTCTACCGGAAACAAGTCTGAATATCTCCGACCTTCTACATCATTTTCACATAGTATTTATACCAAAATAGTCTCCAATAAATAATTGCTTAAACAAAATCAATAAAAAAAATATACTTTGTTTTTTTTCATAAATAAAATAAAAGTAGATAAGTACAGACGCCAGCACATCAACCTACTACAATCTGTCAGATTTCTGTAATAGATTTTCAACTTTATCGCTAAAGCATAAGGTTCAATGTTGATTAGGAAAATTTGACAGTTAGGTGTAGGTTGATGTGCTGGCGTCTGTACTAAGTATATATTTCACTGTGACGGCGTTGCGCGCTCGCCCTGGCTGGAGGCCTAAATTTATTGAGGCATCCACAGGCAATCCCGGACGACAATCTCATAGGTTGAACTGCGAGATGCCATTAATAAACAAAAAAAAAAGATGCGCTCTCAGTACCAAAATGTAAGAGGGCTCTTAAGTAGTCCATTTTAACACAAAAGCGTGACGTAAGTGCGCATTTAGGTCACACGTGCTATAATAGTTATATATGCAACTGTTTTGTAATACCTAATTATGTACAGTTGCTTACAAGACTTTATCTGCACCCATGTGTATCCTCTATAAAAACGGTTCTGAAACAGTTTTTTGCGATACTAATATCGAACAAAAATGGCGGGCGGCAGGATACGAAATGAATTCGAATAACCTATAAGTTCTTTTTTTAATTACGGCGCTGTGGTAGTGAAACGCGCGTGCATGACAATGTTCTTTTTTTGAAAACGAGTTGCATAATGTTTAGTACAACATTATAACCAAGAAGCTTATACTAGTTACCTATAAGTTTCATGATTATAACACTCGTTTGGATGATATTATGGTTACTATGACATTGGTTGTTTTAATATTGGCAATAAGCTAACTGTTTCAGAAACTTTTATAGAGGATTTATAGCATGGGTGTAGATAAAATAGTATTATTGCTGCACGGCGTTTAGCACCCTCGCTACACGTCGTGCAGTAATAGACTACTTAAGTCACACGTATCTATCGTCATGTACTATTTGCACTTGATAGCCTACCTCTTGAGAAAGAGGCTATACTTACGTAGTAACTATTCAGTAATCTGTGGCTATACCTAGGCTATTTAACATCACACTAGGACGAAGAACGCGCGGGCAGGCGACGCGATGCACCGCGGGGTGGGTCGGGGAACTAGACATTGCACGTGGACCAAGTCGCGGGCAGAAGCTAGTATGGAGATTATTGGAATGACTAGTCGATGCCCCCCCCCCCCCCCCCCCATACAACAAGCATACGTACCGTTATCCGTGCCCTGCGCAATCATAGCTTCTCTGGCAGCGATCTTCCTCTCCTTGAAGCACCACGGCAGGAACAGCAGGAAGTTGATGAAGCCGAGCACGGCGTTGATCCAGCCGGCGGCCGTGTACATGTCCAGGCGCAGTGGCGAGGACAGGTTCCCGGGCGGCGCGTAGGGGCCGCCGGGCCCCAGCGGCGCAGCGGCCGCCTGCAGCGCGGGGCCCACCACAAAGCCCAGCACCTGCGCCAGCGACACCACGGCCACGGCGCGCGTGCGCTCGCTCACCAGCGTCGCCGACGACAGGTACGAGCGCGCCACCGCTATGTTCGCTACGAGCATACGCTTACTCATTAGTCATTCAGTCATCTAATGCAGCAGCACCATGTATTAAGGATCAATAACACCAATACTGACATTTGGATGAACGAACTAAAAATAAAGGGTGAGGCCGTCCTCATCCGTGTATTATTACCCTTCATTTTTAGTTCGTTCAATGTCCGTACATTTGCATATTTAACGTAAACATTAAAAGGAAAGAAGATTGGTCACCTGAGCTGACTCCGACGAGGAACCTCGCGAACACCATCCAGTACTTGGCGTGGGGGCGTGTGAGGTGCAACTCGGCGTACAGCACGCTGGCCAGCACGAACAACGCCAACGTGGCCAGCAGCGGCGCCCGCGCGGAGCCCGCGCGGTTGGCCCACAGCCCCAGCAGCGGCGAGAACACCAGCTGGCCCAGCGGGTTGGCGCCCACCGCCAGCCCCAGCACCTCCTTCTGAGCGCCCGGCTCTAGCTGGAACATAACAACCGACACACTTCAGCGGCGTTTCTATAAAATAGACCAGGTATCTGCTCAAGCCATAACGATACAAACAATTTTCAAATCTATGTTGGCGACATCATTCGAATAGCCAATAGGCCCTAGGACAGCATGGCTATTACCTAAGCCGCTATAAGTTGCACAACTTGTACCCAGCGCTAAGTGAACGATTACCCCGTTATTGTTGGCTGCAAGTGGCTCATAACTATTCAAAAGACATACCTAGTTTGCATTTAGTTTAAGTTTCCACAATTACATTAGGTAGTTCATACCTACCGACAATCTCCGTGCATTCTGTGTATCAATATAAAGAGTGACTTGACATTGACACACCACTATTTGATTGGCGCAAGGTACAAACTCTCACAGTACCTACCTATGTAGAACAGTCTTTATTGAGAAGTGAATCATCTGACATGACTTATTTTGTTTACGTATTATAAACAAAGAGCGATTCAATTCAATAATAATAATTATGAAATGATCAATCGATAGTTCTCAGTTCTGACGATGTATGATTCAATTGAAATATTTAGTTTATTCGCTAAATATGCTGTACCGACTTTGTCGTAAGTAATATACATCTTTATCGTTCCAGTTGGTCATATCAATGAGATCATCTGCATTTTGTACCGCGTCCTTAGCTGCGCCTAGTGGTTATAGTTCAATTCTGTTTCGGGTATATGCGTTATGGACTAGGTGCGTATACTTATAATTTGGGTATGAATGAAATATTTCTAGGATTGTGTACGCATAGTAGGCGAGCACACAGTGTCATCGAGTGGTGCGCACTGCGGTCTATATGGCGGCGCCCTTCGCCGGGCGACGGACGGGCGGCGCGCCGACCTCGTGCCTCTCAATAACGACTATTTTTAGCCTTCAAACGACGACGCCGAGCATGCATCACAGAGTCAAAGAATGCCGTCCACCGCACACGGCCCCGCTGACCGGCCACTGTCGCACTCGCACCATCTCGTCACTGCAGCACGCTCAACGGCTCAACTGCAATGTTATCGCATTCTTGTATAAGCATGTGTAAATAAGTAGGGAGGTATATTGAGAAACTTATGACAATGGCTCTACTTGTCTCTGTGAGCGACAATAAAGATACCGATACATAGCATTTCTATGTACCGAATACCGATAGGTACAATATGAACGTGTATAGCAGGTGAGCGGCGCGGGTGATGTTCCTCTGACTACATTGTGACCGGTGCGACGCCGACGTCTTGATTGATGCGCGTGCGTCCTCAGAGTCGTGACTGTCCGTGACCGTGGCACGCGCACCGTGCCGACTGGGCCTGTGCCGAGTGCTCGCTCGTCACGAACACTGTCGCTTTCTCGATCTCTAATGTTTTCATTTATGATGTTCGGGTCACTGCGAGTGGCGCGTCGCGCTTGCGCTGTGCCGTATGTTCCACTCGGCTGCACTCGGCTGACTCGGCGACGCGCGACGGTGACGGCCCGCAAGCCGCAACACGAGCGACAACACTATAATCACAGCTACTAATGACTCACTCACTCGCTATCAATTAAATTTAAACAAGCTACTTGTTGAAACATTTTCACATTTGCTCCTTGTTACGTTTGTTAACGTAAGTACATAATTTATTACGCATATCATGTAAAATAACTAGTTTGATAAAGTTGATCACAATATAGATTACAATATCTTTTTAATTGCTTTGGCCTTATGTCTAGACTAGACGCCTGGCGGATTGAGCAAGAGCATATAATAGAAGGCACTGACTTCAACGATTCATGTGAATTATCTATACAAGTTTATAGTAAGTTATCAACTGACAGAATTCAGAACTGTCTGACTGATCAACTTCTTCAGTCGACTTCCTGCGTATGAGCTGTACCCACACTATTTTGGGATGGAGCCACCCTCCATAAAAATGAGTAAAATTAAATTGTTAGGTCTTTTGAATTTAAAAACGTCCATCGATATAATTTATTACAAATCCTTCATGCTCTTCTCTGTTTCATCGTTGGTGCGTTTCGAGGAATACCCCCTTTTCGTAGTTACAGTGCTTAGACAGATTCCGTACCTAGTTACTACAAGTACTGACATAAGTAGTACAGCTTGTGACAAGCTGTTGGGCAGTGGCAGAAGCGTACAAAGTACTAATTCCATTAAGATGCTGGTAGGTGTCTTGTCGACCTTGACGTAGCTACCTACTACCGACATTCAAAATCAAAATTAAAAGTAATGTATTAAATTTAGCCTAAGAATCAGCACTTTTCGAACATCAAAACTACATAAGACAGTCCGCCAAAACGCCCGCCCTTCACCACTTCCTAGTGCTTTCGCTGGGAAGAAGAAGTGGCGCAACAAACGCCCCAGCAGCACAGCTGTCTGTTCAGTTAGAACAACTTGCTTCTATACAATAGTAGGTTTGCAAAGTAGTTAACATTACGAGACACAGAACGTTAAATTAAATTATGTGCCATCTCAAGTGCCATATGTCAGCTGACCGAGCCAATATACCAACAAAACAATAAAAAAAAACTATATTTACTCAAGCAAAAAACAAGACTTAATACCTAAATAGAAGCCTCCAGGCATAAAGGGCCGTGACAGCTTACATATATTGATGCAATGCTGGGTTATGTCCACACAGCTGTCACTCGGAGTCACAAATGATAAACTAGGACCCGATGGTCCTAGTTTATCGCAAGCAAAATAAATTTAAACAGTTAATTACTAATAACAATAACAAAACCATGGTCAGCAAGACGACCAGTCACAGTAACCAGCACCCGCTCACGAGCATAACGTAAAGATCAGCCATCACCCCCCTCGCCATGTTCGAGGGACGGAGGCAACCCGACCCCCGACGCACAAAATACGTCTGTTGATATTTTTTGTGATCAGCAAGCCTACCACGAGCTCTTAAAGCTATCCATTTTAGGACCTGAACTGAACTGGTGGCCTACCATGATCTAATTAAAAACGATTGAAAAGCAAGACATTTCAGTTTAGGTTCCTAAACTGCATCGCTCAAAGTCGTACCATCATGACGTCCAATACTCTCAGCGGCATTTGGATCGTTAAAAGTGAATGAAAGATCGCAATTTGTCGCTGAACCGCGTTTGAAACGTTTTTGGTGAAAAAGAGACAACGCTATTATTATCAAATAATGTTTGTTTCGCGCACATTTTAGTGTCAGATACGTTCAGAAGCAAGTAACATTTTATTTGTTCTTAACTCAGTATCATTACTTTAAAGTAAAAAAGACACTAGGTACAATTGGTTTTAACTATTGTTATAATAATTCTTAGTCAAAGTACATAGGTCTTTATTTACCTTTTGTTATTTATTATACGAAAAAAATATTTTTATTTCGACGTAATAAAACAAATTATGTTTCTGTGTCGAACGTTGAGTTGTCATAGTGTGAGGCAGAATCTTCCTCTCCCGTATTATTATTATACTCTTCGATCTTCCTCAAAAAACTCAAATACAAGTGTTCATCAGGTTAAAGAAAAACAAATGCGGTTAAAAAAGGCATGTAAAACAGGTATTTTAGACTTTAAAAGAAAGATTACACTGCACTTACATTGATTTTTGTAAAATTCCACTAAAATAGCACTAAAAAACTTTATTTTCGTCAATAATTCACAAACGTTTCAGTTTATGTTAGGGAAATAGTAACTGTTATTGAATCGCTTATTTTGACAGTAAAGCGTTTCAGTTGAGCTGCTCTATGGACGTCATGGTACCAAACAAGTATAAAATTAAATGAATGAAACCAAAACTTGCGACTCAGTTTGGGACAATCGCTGTCAGATGGCGCGGCCTAAATTGCAATTAATCTATTTTGTGCTTTGTGTAATATATCTAGATTAGACTTAGCTGCCGTCCCCCAGATTTATATTAGGTAGTCTATATATGGTTTATCTAAAGAATTATAAATTACATATCGAACTTTCCGAGGAACGCATTTTTTTATGCTGTGAAGAGCTCCTGCGAGTGGTAAAAGTTTACATCTAATTTTCTCTATATGAGGCTTCCAACTCAGGTAGTTATCTAAAATTAAACCTAAATATTTCTCTTTAGTTTTTCTTTGGATTAATTGATCATTTATTTTATTTGTATATTATCGCTTTTTTTTATTTTTGGGAGCAATCACAACATTTTTTTTTTGCAGTGTTAATGGCGAGGAGGTTTGATTGGAACCAGTCATTAAGTGAATTTAAGTCGTTTTGGATAATAGGTATCATAGCTTCGATTGAAAGCCCAAAGTACTTGCATCATCTGCGTAAAGCGAGATGTCCCCTTTGAGGCCAATCTAGGATATTTTATTAATATAAATTAGGAACAACAGTGGTCCCAGAATTGACCCTTGAGGTACACTGAAAGTGACAGACTTTGAACTACTTTGATATTGTCCTATTTTGACAATTTGTTTACGATTTTACAGGTATGACTCAAAAATCTGTAGTGCTTTGCCTGTGATACCAATGTGGGCCAGTTTTTGTAATAACAGATTGGGACTAATTGTATCAAAAGCTTTTTTGAGGTCAATGAAAACACCCAAAGCTGTTTGCTTTTGATCGATTTTGTTTTTTATTTTAGTTATTATCAATAGTTGCCGAGAGCGTATTCGAGTGAGGTCGAAATCCGTATTGTTTTTGATATAAAAAGTTTTATGATTTAAGAAATGTTTCTAAACTGTAATAAAGAATTTTCTCGAAATTTTTTGAGATAACAGGAAGGACTGATATAGGACGGTAGTTACAGGGATTAGACTTATTTCCAGATTTGTAAATAGGGATAACTTTAGCAATTTTTAAGTAATCGGGTAAAATACCTCGATCTAAACAAAGATACATGCTGTAAGTTCATTAGCAATTACATTTTTGACACATTAAAGATTTTGTACTTATGCCATCAATGCCAGAACTAGTATTTGTATCTAAATCGTCAATAATTTTAATAACTTCATCCGTGGTTGCTGGTATTAAACACTTAAGTTCCGTCGAGTCACTTGTTGCAGGTTCTTGAGCTAGGTTTCCGTTTAACTTATCAGTGATGAGATTTGCTAGTGATGACCCACGGTAATAGGCCAAGACAGATCAAAAGGCAATATGTGAAAGGTTCAACTCTTATTTTTCAACTATTCAAACTCAAACTCAAAGCATTTATTTCAATTAAACCATTTACAGGCACTTTTGAATTGTCAAGAAGTCGGTCAGTCAGAAAATATGAAGCTAGTTGCCCATTCCAAAGCGTAGGTACCTATGGAGAAGAACGGGCAAGAAACTCCATGGACACTCTTTTAAATTATAGTTTTACAAAAATATTAGTTACCTACATCATTTATTTTGAATTTATAATTATGTGAGAACGATGTAAAAAAAGAAACTTACTACGCGTTAAAAGCGTCCAGACTTCCAGAGTAGGTACAGCAAATAGTAACAAAATAACAATTCAAAATAAAATAATTCAAAATAAGCCGAGGCAGCTGAGTGATGACCAGCCCCAACTGACGGCGCCCGTTCACGAACATGACGCATAGATCAGCACCATTCAGATCATCGGATATCTATGTGATGACCCAATAGTTGAAAAATAAACCTTTCACATATTGCCTTTTGATCTGTCTTGGCCCTGATTCCGGCTTGACGTCGACTTACGGGACACCCTGTATGTGTGTGTGTATACAAAATGATTTTACGTCCACACGTAAGAAACAAATGTTCCGTGATCAATGTTCGTGTTCACCATGTTTTGTTCGTTCGTGCGTACATTGGGTGCCATGAAAGATGAGACTTGACACACCACGTGGTTTGACTCGCGCAGTGCACGAGTTAGGTCTCTAGCGGTATGAGGTCTGAGCGCGGGATGGGACCAGACGTCCGTCATAGGGACGGCGGAAAGAGCGCGGGAGGCGGGGTCAAGTCTCATCTTTCGTGGCGCTAACTAGGTATACACACGGCTTTACGGTCTATTATTCTAAACAAATATTAGGTACTTTATTTATTTTAATTCAACACAAGCAGCGTATTACTTTAGGTAGGTATGTATTTACTATGTCGTGGAAACTACCTGTTACTATCTACGCTATTGTTACCAAAGTCAACCAAAATAATCTGAATTTGAAGTCAACAATGACTCGGTGTAATTAATAATAGGTATAATTGTTTAAACCACTTTATCTTTCATCGTTTATTCATTAGGCCCGGGAAATATTGAACGTCCTGATACCTAGTTAAAAACGTTTAGGATTGCTACTATAAATTCCGTAAACGAAACAGTATTTGTTTAATCTCGAACGAAATTCGACGCCTGCTTTGGGTTTAAGACAACCCATTTTTTCTATATCTAGGGGCTTGTCTAGCATCACTGTAGGTGGGCATACCTACCTAATTGGTCAACTACAGAACGGCACCAAACGTTTAAATAACTGCCAACAAACTCATATTACGTAGAATGGGCCCGCTTCGGTCTAACCCAGGCCACAGGCATAGGTGTAGGTACATAGTGACCTCACTTTCCCCGAGTGAACGAAATCGGCTAGTTGAACACCTTGACGGGTTGTCTCACTCGCGTGGTGAGGCATGTGCGGCGCAGCTCACCTTGTCGAGGTAGGGCCACACGCCGGTCAACACAATGCTGAAGCCCAGCGACATCTGGAACATGGTGAAGTAGATGACGTAGATGCTGCGCCAGCGCTCGCGCCGCTCCTGCGCCGTCTCCAGCAGCGGCGCACCCGTTGCCGGCGCCGCTTCGTCCTCCTCGCCCGCGGGCTCCCGCCGTACCCGTCCCGCCAGGCCCTTAAACCACTCCATGTCGCAAACACACACCAGCACTTGTCTACAGAACCTCACAAGCGATGCAGTGCGGTACGTACAGACTGCTCCCGGAGCCGAGGAGATGCATCTCGCGATTAGTGAGTAGTGCGCCGAGTTCGAGACACAAACACGAAGTAAACAAACAAAGAAGCGCTAGCGCAGCGGCGCACGGAGCTATATTGCGCAAGCGCTCCGCCGCCCGCGTCTCTCGCAACTGACCCCACTTGCGTGATGTCGTTCGTTGGCATCGTTTCATTCGTTTCCCTCCGCATAATCTCGAGGTTTGCTGTCACCGCGCTGATAGCGTTCATTACGTTGTTAATGTGGCAACAAGCAGCGAGTCTATTTTGTAAATATGGGCACGTATGGGGCAGGAGGGGAGGGGGTACAGTACAAACTACAAGTACTTCTTACAATCAATACAGAATATGATGTTATTATTATTTTTCAGGGAATGGGTACATGCAATGCCACTAGGTGTAAGTAGTACTTATCGACTCGTCCACAAGGTAGGTAGGTACTAGATGACTCCTTTATTAACACGGGACTCCAGAGCCAGAGCTCAAAGAGTACACTATATGTTATATGAGACCAGCTAACCAAACTATGAGCAGTGTCTCACTTTTTACGGGTCAAGCTCCGCGCGTACCCTAAAGAACCATTGTTACATTTTGATTAGGTATTAATAGGTATAAATCATTTCGAACAACAATTTTTATTTGGCACATAAGTATAACTGGTTTATTTTAAACTAGCTGTGCCCGTGACTTCGTTCGCGTGGATGTCGGAAAACAATAATGTGTCGCTTAGGTAAGGTGTAATCGCCACTCCTTCATTGAAAAGGAAGAATCTTCCGTTCTTGCCTGGTAACGCTTCCATACCTGGGCTGGGGTTCTCTACAACAGCCCTTTCGACTGCAATCACTGCGTCATTATGAACCACGAAGGTTCATAATGACAATGTGACGAAGTGTCACTTTGATTTTTGAGAATAAATAAAAATTAAAGCGCCTGCTCGAGGCTGATTATCTGACCAAACAGCAATTTTATTTAGCGTCTGTTTTAGAATACTAAATTGTAAAATCATACCACCATTTTATCTAAAGTACTCGTATATCTGAGATTAGTACCTAGGTGAGGTTTGAAGTTAGTTTTTCTAAGTCTTGATTTCTTCTTTGCGGTAAATTTAGAAATTCTTAACTTGGTATTGTAGATATCTTACATACCTATTACATACCAATATTATGCCTTATAAAGCGTCGAGATATCTAGAAGATAAAAGGAAAAATATATCAATGGTGTTACTCTTAAATCGCACTGAAGTTTATCTGAAAAGTAGTTTGAAGTCTTTCTTAACTTATTCTGTAAACCTGTGGTGCCCATATTTGCTTAATTCTCCCTTGGTGGATAGATAGCCTTAAAAGATATCTTGAGGGTGTGTACGTTACCCCAGCAGGAAAGTAGCTCCTAGAGTGATATGAGTGGAACTTATAATTAGTGCATAATCTGCTGTAAATGTGCGCCAAATTAAATATTTGTGCACTTTGTCGTTTTGGAAAAAAATTGAAAAAAAAATCAAAAATTGTTGAAATGTCATCTGTTGGTTATCCTTTAAAACCGCAACTATTTTTTGGAAATATTTTCAATGTACAGAAAGAAGCGCCTCATCTACAGATTTTTTTTTTATTATTATATGTATAGGTATATAGATATAGATAGATAATATTTTAAAACAAGACAGTTTTGATGTTTTATATTACGCCGTACTTACCCAAACAGCCCGAATCACAGCTGTTTAAAATATTTTTCTACAATCGATCGCAGGTAGTTTGTTAAGTTTTATTACTAGGTCCTCGTTGTTGTAGTGGTCGCAAGTGTGACTGCTGACTGTGAGGTCCTGGTTTCGATCCCCAGGTCGGATAAATGTAGGGTTTTCTCTTTAACTTTCACTTTAATTTTGAAATTGCTACTGAACACACACGGCTGCGCGTGTCGACCTCAGCAGGCCTGCCACGAGCTCTTAAAGCGATCCATTTTAAGACCTAAACTGAACTGTTCTGCTAATTCGTAGGTAGGTACCACGACGTCAGTTTAACGATTCAATTTAGGCCGCGCCATCTGACAGCGATTGTCCCAAACTGAGTCGCAAGTTTTGGTTTCATTCATTTAATTTTATACTTGTTTGGTACCATGACGTCCAATGACGTCCATAGAGCAGCTCAACTGAAACGCTTAACTGTCAAAATAAGCGATTCAATAAAAGTTACTATTTCCCTAACATAAACTGAAACGTTTGGTGAATTATTGACGAAAATAAAGTTTTTTAGTGCTATTTTAGTGGAATTTTACAAAAATCAATGTAAGTGCAGCAATGATTTCAAAAGTATATATAAGTCAATGAAGTGCAGTGTAATCTTTCTTTTAAAGTCTAAAATAGGTACCTGTTTTACATGCCTTTTTTAACCGCATTTGTTTTTCTTTAACCTGATGAACACTTGTATTTGAGTTTTTTGAGGAAGATCAAAGAGTATAATAATAATACGGGAGAGGAAGATTCTGCCTCACACTATGACAACTCAAATAACTTTTTTTACTCACGTGCGTTCGACACAGAAACATAATTTGTTTTATTACGTCGAAATAAAAATATTTTTTTCGTATAATAAATAACAAAAGGTAAATAAATACCTATGTACTTTGACTAAGAATTATTATAACAATAGTTACCCATTAACGTGGAATCTTAAAAACAATTGTAGAGTGTCTTTTTTATTTTAAAGTAATGATACTGAGTTAAGAACAAATAAAATGTTACTTGCTTCTTGCTTCTGAACGTATCTGACACTAAAATGTGCTTGAATGAAAGAAACTTATTTGATAATAATAGCGTTGTCGCTTTTTCACCAAAAACGTTTCAAACGCGGTTCAGCGACAAATTGCGATCTTTCGTTCACTTTTAACGATCCAAATGCCGCTGAGAATATTGGACGTCATGGTACGACTTTGAGCGATGCAGTTTAGGAACCTAAACTGAAATGTCTTGCTTTTGAATCGTTTTTAATTAGTTCATGGTAGGCCACCAGGAACACGAACAACAGCCGCACGTCGGCCCCGTGTCACCAGTCCTGTCCTGACTCAGAAATTTTTGCCAAAACTACAAACGTAGAATGCAGGGAAGTTCTATAAAAATGTGGCTGTTATTTTAGTAGACGTATATTGTGTCGTCTTACGACTTCGACGCGAACGAAGTCGCAGTCAGAAGCGTGTGTAATATAATGTATCTTGTAATGTAACGCGAATAGTGTAGACGGTATAAATAAACTCAACACGAATCCTGTATGTGTTCGACCGCGAAAGCCTTTGTGTTCGCACTAAAAACCAGCCAATGCCGATGCGAGATACAGCATAGAATGGGAACTCGCAGTTCCCATTCCCCAAAAAAAACACGCGAGCTGCACGTTGTCGACGGCTGCCGTCGAGGCGTCTCTCGTGTGTATGCATACCGGGGGCCTAAAAAGGCCACTGGCAGAATCATAATTTTAAAAGGATAACATTATGAATCATAATAAAAGTCGTAAAATGGTCACAAACTGACAATTCATAATATTACGAGTATTTGTGTACAATTTCATATCACGCAATTCATCTGTTTGTCAGTTTTGTATGGAGATCGTCGTAACATGGTCCACAAAATATGAATGTCTAATGTAATTGTCACTTTGTGACCGTTTTACAACTTTTATTATGATTCATAATGTTATCCTTCTATGATTCTGCCAAAGTGGCCTTTTTAGGCTCCCTGTTAACTAAATATTATCAACAGCCAGGTGAGCCAGGTCAATTCTCGTAATTTTAAGAACGTTCACAGTCAGATCTCAGTCTCTATCTGTCAAAAATACCTCTAATTTCTCTACATTTTTTAGCACTTTTGGCATTGATTGTCGCTGAGGTGAGATTGCGATTAGGTCTTGAATGTTTTTAGTTACGGGAATTGGCATTCTAATCACTTGACACGTCGTTGATTGTCATTTCAGTAACCGGCCGTAAGACGTCAACCACTCCACCAATTAAGTGTAAAAGTTAAATAAACATAAACAAAACCAGACACAAAATTAAATCTGCAACGTTGCAGAAGGAACGGGCTCAGCGCTCAGCAAAAGAGCGGTTTTCAAATTCTTATTTTGCTAAGATGCCACTGAACATGGATGGACTTACTAAAACCGAGCACGTAGCAATCTGTAGATTCTAACTACCCTTATGTAAAAATGGCGTGTGTCTACAAGTTTATTTTATTATCAACGATTATAAAATGGTAGATTGTTTGCCAAGGGAGCAAACAACTATTTTGAACGCGAGAGTGTTTAGTAGAATCCTGGAGGCCTACCACAAGCTCTTAACGCGATCCATTTTAGGACCTAAACTGAACTGTTCTTCTAATTCGTACCATGACGTCAGTTTAACAATTTAGTTTAGGCCGTGCAATCTGCTGACAGCGATTGTCCCAAACTGAGTCGCAAGTTTTGGTTTCATTCATACTTGTTTGGTACCATGACGTCCATAGAGCATCTCAAGCGATGCAGTTTAGGAACCTAGACTGAAATGTCTTGTTTTTGAATCGTTTTTAATTAGATCAGGGTAGGCCACCTGAGCGTAGCGAGGGATTCAAAGTACTACGTCACTCGAGCTTAAAATAGTGTTGCTCCCGAGGTGGACAGTGTGGACACTACATACTTTTTATCACCCTCTATAAAAAAATAAGTAAGTGCTACTTATGAATAAGAATAGTAGGTACGTTTATTTATTTACATACAATTTTGAGTAAACAATTACGAACGAAGGCAGAATGCTTTTCGCGCGGTTTTTTATTTTATCACATTTTTTTTTTATTTGGCTCGCGCGTCTTTTACTTTACCATACAGCCTGTTACTTGTTCATACAATGTTCGTAATTGATATCTTTGATGATTGAAACTATTGAAAACTGGCAACACTAGACTCCTCAGTCAGTCCTGTTTGTTCAGTAGTCTAGTCCTACTATCCAGCAACGTTGTTATTGATACGGTAATTGCCGTATTATACGATTTATACGGCAATCTACGATTTTGTTTTCATTAAAAACGGCATACGGCAATCCTCTCATTGCCGTATTACGGCAATTTACTATAGGTGAAACGAAACGTACACAGGTAATTTTATGAGCACAGCCGGGAAAATCCCGATTACAACAAACATGAAGTTGTAATTTTAACGCAAAAGTGGTATCTCTTGCGCCTTGGTTAATAATTTATGAAAAGGCTGCAAATGACACCACTTTGTACGCGTAAAGCCGGGTACTCACTAGCGAGCCGTAACTGTAACCGTTGCATGTACTGCTGTTACCAAGAAAACATAGTGTGTACGTGGTTCGCAAATCTGCCACCACACTAGAACCTAGTTACTGTATCAAGCATGTTACAGTTACAGCTCGCTAATGAGTACCCGGCTTAACTGTTTCACCTACGAGTATCACCTACTTATTAGTTATCTGTGCCTACGAATGCGACAAAATGAGAAGCAAGGACAATTAGTATGCTCTAGATAAACATGAATATGAGGTAATGAGGTAATAGAAACGAGAAACAAATGAGGAATAGACATTTTTTTATTGAATACGGCAATTTAGTATTTTTCCCAAATAAGGCAAACCAGACTGTGACATACGGCAGCTCAGATTTTTACGATAGCAATATTCCTAGTTATATTTTTCTTGCAACACAGTCTCCAGTTCTACCAACAAAGAGTAAAGTAATATTATCTACCAAGCCAAGTACCAAGTTCTTCTCTTCGAGGAATTTTCTACTACACTGCTGAAGTGCTGACTGGTAGTGAATTAGTGATTCAGATTTCTTCAGCAAGTTCAAGATAATTGCACTCGCCTTTAAATAACCATGAATGTCTCACGACCTATTGTATCCAGGCTATTCCAGCAATCTGGTAAGTTGATTAATCTGCGCCATTCGAATTCTATATTTGAGTGTGGATCGATATTTTTTGCAAACACGGTTACCTACAGATACGCTTTTGTTTTATTTAATGAAAGTTTCATGTTTTTCTGAAAGCCTTAGATTTAATGTAGATTGGTGTGTGGCTAAATGTATAGATTTTTTTTAAGTTTAACGTTACATAACATCTACTGAGATAACCTAACTCTTGACAGTCAAGACTAAAGCGCTAATTAAATTAAATAAAGCTCTTAATTCAGTCGTTACTGAATTTAGTCAAGTATAATCGCATTCAGGAAACTAGTTTCCTAAATTCAGAAGCAAGAATGGTTTCTGACTGACTGAATCATTTAGAAGCCTGATTAGTAACGCATTTAGGAAGGTGTAATCGCATTTAGTTGCTGATTTCAGTCGCTCGTGGCTCTTCGTGCGTGAGGACATATAGTTTTGTATTTATTCCCGAATAAAAAAGTGAAGTGCGAGTGCGGTGCGCAGCATAGGTATCTACGAAATGACGGAAGAAAAAGAAGTTAGGCTCAATATTTTAGAGCTGGTTAAAGATATTTCTTTGGGACTAAAATAACAAAAAATAATTAATTAATTGAGCCAACGGCCAGGGCGAGACAGGCCAATTTTTTTGTGTCTGGACAATACTGGAGCCATCCTCGTACACGACCCGTCCGACTTTGTCGCGCTTTAACTGGTAATTGATTCAGTAACTAAATAAGGACAGTGTGATCAGAAGCTTCTAATTAGCTTCTAAATATGCTTCTGAATTTAGGCTACTAAATGCAGTGAAGTGTAATAAGCGCTTAAGTTCTTATTTTTCTCTATGTTACCTACATAGGGAAAAATAAGTATGTATTTTAAATGGTAATATTTTATTGTTTGAAGATTGAAATAGTATGTAACTGCTGGTTACTTTTTAGGAAACAAAAAACACTCATAGAGCTAAATATTATTTTTAGGATTATAATTCAACAATTCAGACAAATACTAGACACAGTGCACATACTAGGTACTTATTGTATAATTCATACTTAGTACCTAATGAAATACAGATGTATTTTCCTGAAGTAGGTAATGATAAATGTGAATAATAAACAGAGAATATCTCGTTCACTCTTACACCAGACCTGTAACCAATCAGAATCCTATACTAATATTTTATAGGTCCATGTGAGAATAGGAACAGCTACTTCTAGCCAGAAGACAATCACTACTCACTCATCCAGTGCAATTGAATCATGTAATAAGGTAAAATGTGCAACATGAGACAATCAAGAACAAATATGGAACCCTAGTCCTGTACACACCCTGACTAGGGTTTAATACTTCAGGACCCAAATATAAATAAATTTACCCATTTAGCAAAGATGGTTTTTATCACCTGTTTTAAGTAAAGTGGTTGTTGTTTATACTGAAGTTGGTTAGTAAATAAATCAATCATAAAGTTGACATTAACTCCCAAAGTAATTTAGGTTATACTTGCAAAAACCGGACACAGAACTGGAATAATATTGTAATAAAATTGTTGATGGAAAAAAAACAAATACAATCAAGGAAAACAATGTTAAGCAATCAATTGAATCAATCAACTCAGCCTATTGCAGTCCACTGCTGGAAATAGGCCTTTCCTGAGTTGCACAACAACACCCTTTTTTTTTTTTCCCTGTCCTCCACATTCCGCATCCAGTCTGTCCCAGCCACCTTCTTAAACGATGATAGCTGCAAAAGTTAGTGTAGGTTGTGAGGGGTAGGTTGATCTAAGTATTTAAAAGAAGAAAAACAATATCATAATAAATTATGATATGAGTAGTGCCGGGTGTATCAAAGGAGAGTGGGAAACAAATGTATGGGGTCTGGGCCCACCCTTCAATAGTAACATGTGATATACTGTTGGATAGGGCTTTTTAAGCGGAACATTAGTTACTAATAAAACTATGGTCAAATGTTAATACTTTCGGAGATACGACATCTTAAAGCTGTTACCATACAACACAGTTCCTATGTTGTTCCATTTTCCACAAAACCAATCGAGATGCAGTTCAGCAGTCCATTAAGGGCTGATTTTTCCAACACCAGATAATTTTATCAGAGGAATAATTTTGCTTTTTTGACAATTTTTCCATACAAAAACTGTCAGATGTCAATTTTGTTCCACAAATAAAAATTTACTGTAGCCAAACCTGTTTTTTTAGGGTTCCGTAGCCAAATGGTAAAAAACAGAACCCTTATGGATTCATCATGTCTGTCTGTCTGTCCGCCCGTATGTCACAGCCACTTTTTTCCGTAACTATAAGAACTATACTGTTGAAACTTGGTAAGTAGGTGTATTCTGTGACCCCGCATTAAGATTTTGGAAGTGAATTTGTGTTTTAGCCAAACTTTTCCTTTCATTTCCGGTAACAGAATATGTTCAGATTTTAATTTATTCTAATATATATTTATGAGCTCATGTAGGTAAAATAGCTTTTTTTATTTGTATAAAATTAGATGAAATTAATTAAATAATAGTGCAAGGTTTGGACATCACTTGTTCAAAACATAAGAGCTTGACCCATAAGTCCCATAACAACAGCGCTTGAAAGTCACATAAATAAAGTATGTGTCGTGTTGTGCTGTTGCAGTGCGGCGCTACCACAACGAGCACTTCAAGGCGCCCACCATGGACGAGCTGCCGGTGCCGCGCGGCTCGTGGCAGGCGCACCACGACGCGCAGCAGCGCCGCTACAACCTGGCGCTGCTGTTCGGAGTCGCCTTCACCGTTGGCAGCTTAGTTGTGGTATGTATATATTATTATTTCTTTGACGTCACCCTCTGATGGAGTGGTTCTGTGGGCCTATACAATGAAATTACTATTGTACCCTTTTAATTTGACAATCATCATCATCTGCCTGGCCTTATCCCGTGTTATTTGAGGTCGGCGCAACTCGTATTTGACATAATAATTAATTAATTATTAAAAATCATATTAGGTTCTTATTATGAACATAAATCATTATAATGTATAAACATATCAAGCAGATCTTCCATGACTGTAGGGAAGTATTCCAGTTTATTAAAAACTAGCTGACCCGTGCCCACTTCGTTGGGCGGTAAACATTTTAACTTGTGATGAAATTATGAGTGTGGTTCGGTCCTGCGATGTTCTCGCGCTTTGGCTAGCGAGCCTCTGCGAGCGCTCAGCGCTAGAATCCCTATCCGTTGTTGCAGAGACATGCTGCCTTAAATCACTGAGACGCTGCGCAGGTTCAGCGCTAGATTCCCGAGCACGGGCCTGCGATGTTCTCACAGTTTGGCTAGCGAGCCGCTGCGAGTGCTCAGCGCTAGACTCCCTATCCCTTGTTGCAGAGACATGCTGCCTTAAATCAGTGAGACGCTAGATTCCCCAGCGCGTGCTTGCGAAATATTTTCTCTATTCCTCGAGAGGCGCTGATGATTTACAAGAGCAGACTCTTCCGTACGGCGTACTCGAGCTGCTCTTGTCTGGGATGTCTGACGGGAAAGTTGTGATTTCCTTTTAGGCATGATAAACAATCGCTGAAACTGTCTGATATCCCAAAAACAGAAATACCACAGCTTCGAACTCGAAGAATGAGAACGAAGTAGTATTTGTGTTTTAAGAAACCGAGCAACCAAAACAATTTTAAAGACCAACAACATCAAACTAACTACTTAGTGCGTACAACTCACCTACCTAACGACGAAAGTTAAGAGTCCCTATCAATTTCTGCGCGCTACTAGATTAGGTATTATAAGAGCGCAATGTGTCTGTGTGCGTTCGAACTATAGCTGATAATCCTAGTGTGCGTTGAAGCGTACGATGAAACGGGAACAAATAATCTTGGTCCGGAACCGCTATTATTAGCACTCCATAGTTTTTACTTACTAAGATTCCGTAATACTGGATGGATTTTATTGTGATTATGACATGTTATGTTTAGGTCCCCTAAATAAAAATATCGTTGAAATAAAAATATTTTAACCGTAGTATTCACTATAGTAAAAGCAAATTACAAAGTGTGACCAGCGTATACAAGGTATATATTTGATTTTTGTTAGATTTCTGCCCATGTAATTCTCTAAAATACAATTAAAATATTTTTAGACTATATAAATAATAGTAAATTATTACAATTTTCTTAATTAAGGTGATTGCAACAATTATTATTTACCTAAGAACTGCACGTGCCTTTCGTGTTTTTGCAACTTTATTCTTTTTACCATTAATTTTTCCATGATAATAAAGTTCACTTTTTCGACCCATTTTCTAAAAATATATTCACCATATTACTAATAGTACAATAAAAAACATTAATAAGTCACACTATTAAAATAAAAAAATAAATATACTTAGAGTCTCAAAAGTGGTCAGGCGTAGTACAAAATCACGCGCGATTCGCTAGTTACGTCGGGAGCGGCGAACGTCACAGGCGACACAGGTCCGTCGTCGAGAAGCCCTCGGGCGCGACTGAATGCATCGAGCGAGCGCATCGGTTTATAAGGCATTATTTAAATATTTTACTACAATTAAATAAGTAGTTTAAATTAAAATATAAAAATTGAGTTTGGTAGATAAACACTTCAACTTTTAAAATATTTAACACTTATTGTTATTTTCAATAAATTCTCACACATAGACGACGGTTTTGCACATGATTTTATTGGAGTTTTTCAGCTTAGTCAACATTTTTTTACAAGTACTAATTCATTAAACTTTAAAAAAATAAATTGTAGACTTACTAATATACTATGTGCCCAATATTTGGGTTTTTTTTTCAGATTGTTATTTGCTACCAGTAAGCTAAAAAAGCAATTGAAAAACATGGTGTTTCGTGTTTACGTAAAAACGTGTGTTAGATTTTTATTTTTGTTAATTTACATTAAGTAGTTATCAAAATTTTATTTTGTAGACTTACTAGATAAATAGGTGATAAATAACTGTGTATTTAAAAAAAAAGTAGATAACTTAAGGATACTGAGTAAATTGCGCTGAAAAAAATTGAATTTTCTGTTTTTAGACAGCGAAATTGATAGGGACTCTTAAATAATAACTGGAGAGGGTCATTATGCACAACGCCATCTATGGGTAAATGGATAAAACGTCCGTACAAAGCATGTTCTAATGCGGTTCGTGAATAAGGCGGCCAACCGTCCCGCATTTTGCGGGACCGTCCCGTAATGCTAGACGAAATCCCGCTTTGAAATTATTAGTAAAATAGTCCCGTAAAACGTTGTATGCGTCCCGCATGTCCCGCATCCCTATTTTTCTACCACACTTCTACACAACACCCACACGCGCGCACGGTCAACAGCGTAGGAACACAGATTACCTATATAATAGCGACAAGCGTATCGCGCACGCGCTAATCTCGTTCTCTTTCTCTCTACTGAACTCATGAGGCGTAAGAGCGGGAAAGGGGCACACGAGTAATGGAATTGTTTTGATTTTGAAAATTAGACATTAGTGCACGCCGTGACAAAAACCAAAAACTTTTTGGTAATTACATCTACTAATCCCTAACCCCCCCCCCCCCCCCCATTCACGAAAGGTTAAGTCCCGCATTCAGTTTTCGGAAAGTTGGCCGCCTTATTCGTGAATGGACGGCGGCATTTTCCGATTTAGTAATTTTATATTATCTTCGAAACTGTTTAACCAATTGACATACTGTTTTGGGCAAATCGTATCTCTACGATGTTCTTGTGATCATAATAATATTTTTTTCGATAAGGTTTAATATTTTGTTGTTTAAAAAATCGTCCAAAGGTAAGTACGTCGAAAAATACTTTTTTTAACACATAAAAGCTACTATATCTGCTAAAATATAAAAGATAGAAATATGGTGTCGCGGACTTTTTTGTAGAACTATTCAAAGCGGACCAGGTTGCCATACATTGTTTTCAATTATATACAACTGTTAAGGCAGCGCATGCAAATAACTCTGTTGTAAGAGCTATTTTTTTCCGCCTGGCTAGACAAAAATTGAGATAGTTCGGCTAATATGCATGATATCTTTATAATATATAGCCTATAGCACTCCCGAATAATGTAGCTTTCTACCAGTGAAACAATTTTTAAAATTGGTTCATTACTTCCGGAGATTACCCCCTACATACAAACTTACAAACAATTTTACCTCTTTATAATATTATTATTATTAGTATAGAAAAAACATTGTTTTCCAAACTGACATCTTGAAGCCACAAATCCATGAGGAATATCAAAATGGTTTTTTTTTTTATTTTAAAAGATTAAATCGACTTTAAAAGGAAACTTACTCAAAATTATGAAATAATAACTTTAATTCTGGAAGTCGGTATCTTATACCCTGATTACACCTGCCGATTACAGTGGCTGCTCGGCCTAGCAACAGGCCGAGAGTCACTCGGACCCCGTTCTACTTACTAGGCCGAGCAGTGGCGGATTTACCAGCAGGCTGAGTAGGCTACAGCCTAAGGCGGGAGGCAGGGGCTAATATTTTTTTAACCGACTTCAAAAAAGGAGGTTCTGTATTCGACCCGTATGTATGTTTGTATGTCCGCGATTTTCTCAAAAACGAATGAACCAATTTTGATAATTCTTTCACTAATGTGATCTACATACTTTCAGGAAGGTTTTAGTATATAATACATTAGGTAATTATTCTTATGTACGATGCTATATGCATAAATGTACTGCATCTCCGGCATTTCTATGCGAATTTTAATGATTCTTCTAGTCGGTGTTTTCAATTCTTCAATGCACTAGTGTTATTTGAATTTGTGTGGAGTAGGTACAGTCGGCGATAGCTGTTAGCTGACCCATCTAAAAGTTAGAAGAATTTGAACCTTCTGCAATTAGCCGTAGATAAATGTGTTATTCGATTTCGAGCTTCACGAACTACATAGAACGACTTGTTCAAGGTAGGCAAATATTATAGAATACAGTTATGCCAATTTGATCTTTAACACGTAACCTTAGGGTAGGTAAGCTTGCACGCCACAATTGCGGCGATAAGTCCCCTCTTTGAGGAGTGGCTGGAGAGGCGCCACGGCGTCCTCACCTTCCGCCTAACGCAGGTCCTCACCGGACATGGCTGCTTCGGGAGGTTCCTGTTCCGGATAAGGCGGGAGGAAACGCCCGGGTGTCACCATTGTGTGGGTCGTCCGGAGGACACGGTGGAGCATACGGTGGAGGTCTGCCCAGCCTGGGCAGAGCACCGCCGCGTCCTCACGGCGGCGATCTCTCGCGTCCGGCCCTGGTCCAGCCCATGGTACGGAGCGAGACTGCGAGAGTGCATGGGAAGCCGTTGCCTCCTTTTGCGAAGCAGTAATGCTCGCGAAGGAGGAGGCTGAGCGCGTGAGGGAGAGGCAATCTTTGCGCCCTCGCGCCCCTAGTCGCCGCAGGAGACGCCCGGGGCGTCGGGAATCAATAGCCGATTCCCGGCCACCGTAGGCGCGGGCTTGCAGACGGCGAGCAATGGGCAGCTCGCCGTCCGGTAAGGACCAGGCCCGGGTCGACGGCGCGTTGTGTTCCACGCGCGCCTCAAAGAGATGTCAGCACTAACTGACGGGGTCCGCTAGGGCCGATGCCTGCCGGGGTCGCGGGTTGTTCGTAAGAGAGACCGTGGCCCCTGGCACAGGCAACTGAAGGAACACGGGTGGGTTTTAGTCAGTAAGAGTCTGACACGCCCTCTCGCTCCGCCCAGAGCGGGAGAAGTTATTTGATAATTTCCCAACAAAAAAAACAAAAGGGTAGGTAAGCTTTTGAATACTGTTTTGTCACATGATGAAGTTGTTAATTTCAACAATACTTGTTAAGTCGATTTGGTCTAGTGGTTGCAACAGTGACCTATATCAACATGGTTGCGTGTTCAAAACAAACCTTCCACTTCTTATAGCTTTATGTTTACAATATTCAATTATGTTTTTTGAATCCAAAACATTATTTATATTAAAATAAAATAGTTAATTTAAATACAAATACCTAACAACAGAAATAAAAAAAAATAATGATTATGATAACGATTTTATTCAAAATAATTACTTACAAAATGAATTACTTGTTTTAAATATAAACCCATATAAAAGAAGTTAGAATACTAAACTACTTAGGTATTCTATGATAAGCTTGAATTTTTGTTTCTTCGTTTCAACACTTTCAACAATGCCTATATAATACCCATTTTTATTTTTAAGTAGGTAAGTAATCTGTTACATGTAGTGAGTGAATCAACATGTTATAAATGTTTAGAAATATATATATTTCTATTTTATAACAATAACTTCACCACATTAACTGTCATACCTACTACTATAAGTGAAAATAGCACTATATACTTGATGTTTTACCTACTTTATAATTTTTTTATACTTAAGTAGGTATTTTTAGTTTTAAATATGGTTATGATCGTAAAAAGGACCTGCTTATTCATTGTATGAAACACTTCCATCGAAATTATGATAAAAACAGTTTATTTAACACACACACTGACACGTAAGTAAGTATTGTTGACTGCGGGCGGTGGTTTTATCATAATAGCGAAGTGGAGCACCATCTCTTTCCCTAATTTGTTGCAAGTGGCTTCGCATACCGCACACCATGTTCCAGCAAGGATCACTTTCTCTCATGAGAACGTTGAAATTACAAGTTGCGCCAAATTCTCCTGACTTCTGATGAATCCCAATTTAAAATCATTTGACCCCACAAGTTTTCTATTGGGTTTACGTCTTAACCACAATCTGACTGTATTTCTCTGAACCAAAGAAATGAAACAGGTGTCACTTTACGTTTAAGTATATACAAAATATGTTTGCTTACGTCACGGCATAAGGAATAATTAGGTATAAAAACGAAATATAAAATTAGAAAAATACACTTACTGCCATAATATTATGTCTAGTCCTAGCAATCTCTCAGATGCCAACATTCTCCTCGTACAAATATATTATTTTGTATTTTAAATAATCACTCAATTGAGACATGATAATAAAACTATAAAAAAGAAATTAAAAACTTGGAAAAAGACGTTGTTTTTCGCAATTTAGTAAGGCAAGGTAGAAAATGTTTACGCGTAGTCACTGCAATTGTGCGTAGACTGGCTTTATTATTGTGACAGTTTATTTTTATTTTCCTACCCGTATTTTTTAACCCCCGACGCAAAAACGACGGGGTGTTATAAGTTTGACGTGTCTGTGTGTGTGTGTGTGTGTGTGTCTGTCTGTGGCATCGTAGCTCCCAAACGGATGAACCGATTTTGATTTTGTTTTTTTTGTTTTTTTTTTTTTTTTTTTTTTTTTTTTTTTTTTTATAAATTTATTGAACCAATGTTACAAATCAATGTTACAAATATTACCTTATAATTAACTTAACTTAACGTCGATTTGTAGCTGTTAGCGATCATCATTTGGATCTTTACGGTGGTCCCCAAACTAGGCGGCGCCTGTATCTTGGGGACCTGAGTTGTGATTTTGTGATACATAATGCTATTTACCACAGCGGTGTATGTAAGAGTGGGTAGGTAATTGCAAAAGATTATATTAAACTAAAATAGATATTGAGATCAAATTTAAAGTAAAACTTAAATAGTAAATTATTAAAAACAGAAATAGAGCTTAAATTGCAATGAACAAAGCCTAAAACTAAAAATATTAAACAATTAAAATGAAAAATTAAACAATCAAAATTAAACATTCAAAATTAAAATTCTACACAATGAAAAATTAAGTGTTAGATAATCAAGAATAGGGTGTGGGTGTGTTAGTGTGTGCGCGTGTGGTGTATAGGTGTATTAGTGTGTGCGTGTGAGTTGTGTAGGTGTCGGTGTCTGTGGTGGGAGTAGGATTCCGAGTGTGAGTTGAGTGATGTGAGAATGTTTTCCGATTCATCGTATGAAAGACCTAATAGCCATTGTTTGACAACAGTTTTGCATGTGTGGAGGGAGAGTTCTTTTGGGTCACTAGGCAAACTACTGGTGACCTTGTTATACACGAAAGTGTGTAGATAGGCAGGGCAGCGTCTTGCTAGGAGGGATGTGGTTCGTTGTAGCGGGATATGAAAGACACGTTTGGAAGTCAATGAGTGGTAGTCAGGTCGGATTTTTAGGGTTTTGTGTATGCGTAGGTATGCATTGAGAATAAATAGTTGGCGGACACGTAGAACTTGAAAGTCTTTGTACAGGGAGTCAGTGGGGTAGAAAAATGGTTTTTTTTAAGAGGACTTTTATAACAGCTCTCTGGGCTCTTTCAAGCTCAATCATTATTGTTTTCCCAGCTCCACCCCAAATAGATACACCATATTGTATAATGGATTGGCATATTGCGAAATAAACCGTACGCAGGATGTCCTTTGGAGTGCGGTCTCTTAATTTCTTTATTATGTGTATAAGTTTCCTTACTCGGCCAGAAAGAAATTGAATGTGGGCTTTAAATGATAGATTTTCGTCAATGAGTAGACCTAAATAACGAATGGATTGTGTCCGGTTAATACAATCGCATGAGCAGTCTTCGCGTGATGTGTTCAAATGGTTCTGACATGTGTGGAATTTTAAAGTTAGGTTAGAAGGAGGGCTAGCTAAGTGTGTTTTGGAAAATGTTACGAGTTTAGTTTTCTTTATATTGAGTGTAAGTAAGTTATAGTCCAGTGTTTGCGCTACTGTTGCTAATCCTTCTTCCGCAAGGCGGTAGACCTGTTCCCAGGTGGGTGCGTGGAATATGATGACCGTGTCATCTGCGTAAGATATTAGTTCCGCGTTTGGAAGAGTGAGGTTCAGAATATCATTCATGTAGATTATAAAGAGTGTTGGGCCCAGTAAGCTGCCCTGCGGAACTCCAAAATTGATAGGGAGTTCACCACTTGAGTGTTCACCAGATTTCACATATTGTCGCCGATTGTGGAGGTAGCTGTGAAACCATTTGAGTGGTATTCCCTTTATCCCTGCTGTGTCTAGTTTTTTAAGGAGCAGATCTGTTGAAATTGTGTCGAAAGCTTTAGCTAGGTCTAAGAAGACCGCCATGCAGCGCTCACCCTTTTCTATAGTAGTTGATATGGAGTTTGTTAGCAGCGAAGCCGCGTCTTCAGTTGATTTCCCTTTTCTAAAACCAAATTGTCGCTCTGAAATTAGATGATGTTTTTCGAGAAAATTAACTAGACGGGTGTTAACCACCTTTTCCAGGATTTTAGATAATATGCTAAGTAGTGCAATTGGTCTATAGTTTTCAGGTTTATCCTTGGGACCACTTTTGTGTATTGGGCTTACTGCTGCAACTTTCCACTGTTCAGGAAATACTCCTGTTTCCAGGCTGAGGTTAATCAAGTGGGTTAGAGGTGTTATAATTAGGTTTTGAATTTTCTTTATGAGCCTTACACTGATTTTGTCGGGACCTGGGGAACTATCGTCTTTTAACTGATTAATGAAGTTTGTAATTTCTGTTTCGTCAGTGGGATGTAGAAAGAAGGAGAAAGGTGACGTGTTAGGTGATGAGTACTTGCTGGTGAGGGATGTTTGAGTTTCTGATAGCCTTGTCAGTATGGTAGCAGCCAGGTTTTTGCCTACGGATGTGAAGTATGAGTTGCATTTATTGAGGGACTCGGCAGGGTTGGGAGAGCTTGTCACTAAGTTGCATGTATTGTTCCTTTGGCCGTTAGGGTCGTACATTGATTTGAGAACTTTCCATAGCTTTTGTGAGTTTTTGTTATTCTCCTGTATTTGTCGACTGTCGTATTCAATTCTGAGTTTCCGTAAGAGATTGTTGCAGAAGTTTTTATAACGGTGGTAGATGAGTTTTTTTGTCTCGTTTTCGGGGTCAGATCTTAATGATAGATGTAGCCGATCGCGGTGACTTATGCATCTCATAAGTCCTGGTGTGATCCAAGGCTGTATGTTACGTTTGCTTCGGGGAATTTTAACTTTAATTGTGTGTGTTTCTACTAACTTTGCAAGGATTCCGGTGAAAGAGGCAGCGACAGTGGCTACACATTTTTGGTTAAGGGTGTCAGTCCAGTCAATTTTGGCTAGGTCTGTGGCTAAGTCATCCTTGTTTAATTTAAGTACCCAGCGATTTTTGCTGACTCTAGTGTAACTATGTTTGAGAGGGATGTGAGCCATTACTATGTCGTGATCTGTAATAGAACTTTTGCATACTATGCCTTTGGGTTTGGTATTGCTTTTGACAAATATGTGATCAAGACAAGATTTTTGTCTAGTGGGTTTGGTTATAACAGGTAATAGGCCATGAGAAGCCATAAGGCACAGATAATCATGGTGTTTATTATTTGTGGTGCAACATATGTCTATGTTTATGTCTCCGGTGATTATTACAGTTGGATGCAAATTTATCGTTTTAAGAAAAGTGTCTAGTCCAGCAATAAAGTTTGTGAGAGTGGTAAAAGATGGTGATCGATATAGCCCCAGTATGGCTACTTTTTTGTTCAGAATTAAGAGAAGGCTATCTGTATCCTGTATTGTAGGTTCGATTAAAGTAACGTCGTGGTTAATTTTGGTGTATATGACTATACCACCATTTTTGTTGTTTTGCGACTTTGTTCGAAATACATTATAACCAGGTAGATTTTCCAGAATCGAGCCTTCACTTAGCCAGCATTCAGTGAGTACGATAGCGTCTATGTCCGCATCAAGTTGATTTAATGCTACTGAGAAGTCGTCAAAATTACGTTGATAGCTTCTAATATTAAAAGTAAGTAGTTTAAAGCTAGACTCGGAATCATTTATATGTTTTCTGCATTCGTCTAAGTTTTCGAAGTCGTGACAATCTAATGTAGTGATTTCCTCTATATTTTGTATAATATCAAATAACGCCATAGATATGGTAATAACAATTGAGAAAGCCTGAAGTAGGCCTGGACATAAAGGTTTTAGTCACGGCGACGTTACGGTGTACGAATGTATGCAGGCAGACACATTTGGGTGAGATTTTGGAAGTGTGCGTATGATGGGTATGTATTATATGTATGTTGTTGTGTTCGTGTGTATTTAGTGTGTGTTGTGCGACTGTATGTGTAGTGGACATGGTGTGTATTATTAAAGTATGTGTAAGTGACATAATGTGAAAATAAAACGTTTTATAAATTAAGCTTCTACAGGACGTAAAACTTAAACTTAAACAGGAGCACTTAGTTAGTCTGTAGGACACGAAATATTTTATGGTTAAATGTAAAAAAGAACAAAAATTACTTCTATATGACATAAAATAGTTAAAAATTGAAAGTAAACAAAAACAAAATGGTAAATAAGGTTTTTTAAAGATACTAGTTGTTTGAAAGGTGAATTAGTCGGGAGTGTTCTTAGCTATGTTTGATGAAAATCGGTCCAAGATGGCCGCTGCCACAAAATGGCGGATTACATAATTTTTTACAACTCCCTCAATATGGGTATCAAATGAAAGGGCTTGACTAGTAGAATACTATACACTATGATAAATTTCAAATCCAAGATGGCCGCCACCAGAAAATGGCGAATTACATTTTTTTTCACAACTTCCTCAATATGGGTATCAAATAAAAGGGCTTGACTAGTAGAATACTATACAATATTACAAATTTCAAATCCAAGATGGCCGCCACCACAAAATGGCGAATTACATTTTTTTTTCACAACTCCTTTAATATGGGTATCAAATGAAAGGGCTTGACAAGTAGAATAATGTACACTATATTGAAAGGGAATGAGGAATATTAACTAACGAAATGAAAACTAATAACTTGAAATTTATTTTTTTAGTCTAACAATGCCCTAGCTAGATTGATGAGGAAAGTGGAGTGATGACTGGTACCTAGGGCCTAACGAATTATTTAGCTTTTAATACATTATTTACTACATTATCATTACCTTTATTTTTTCAATAAAATCGTTTAAAAAAAAAATTAAGCCAAAGTATTTGGACTAGTATCATTATCCAAGGAGAAAACAGAGGAATACGTTATATGGAATGAACGCCAACGACCACGAGTACCTAACTAGCTTCACTGTGGTAAAAATACGTACAGCTTTGCAAATTTCGGCGAGTCACGTGTCGATCGTATAGCATGCTTACTAGTAATATAATATTATAAAGTTTAAAAAGCAAAAAATAAAAGTTAAATTAAAAATTTAAAAAACCCCCGACTCAAACAAAAACCTCTAAAAACTAAAAAATAATATATATTGGCCCTTTAAGTTTAATATAAGTTGCAGGAAATATTTTGATCCAAGCGTCCTCACGTCGGGGGACGGCTAATGAAAACGCCAAACAGATGAGGCTTAAACCCAGCAATAATGAATGCATGCTATTGTAGAAAACATAGCTGCTGTTAACTTCTAATTTTCATTAGCCGTCCCCCGACGTGAGCACGCTTGGATCAAAATATTTCCTGCAACTTATATTAAACTTAAAGGGCCAATATATATTATTTTTTAGTTTTTAGAGGTTTTTGTTTGAGTCGGGGGTTTTTTAAATTTTTAATTTAACTTTTAGTAACATTTGAATGCCAGTTTTATAATGAATACGCATATTTGTCTTTCAACTACCCACTTATTACAAGTTAGGCGAAAATATTACCGAGTAGCGCTAGTCTGATAAACTCATACAAATGAAATAACCCTTAATGTTACAAGCAGAGGGTTCAAATTCCTTCGTTTATAGGGTGGGTCAGGTAACTGCTGTCACCGAATGTACAACTAAAAAGTGAAAAATAAGAACTTTTACAAAAAAAAACAACCGACTTCAAAAAAAATAAGTACTACAAAGTGATAAATAACTTTAATTTCGGAAGTCGGTGTCAAAAAACGAAAATGCTGAACCAACGACACCGACTTCCGAAATTAAAGTTATTTATCACTTTTTAGTATTTTTTTTGAAGTCAGTTGTTTTTTTTTTTGTAAAAAAGTTTTTTAAATGTCGTACTTACTGAAATTAAAAATTAAATATTTTTAATTTCAGTATGACAGTTTTTTTTGATAGAATAAACAAAGTGTATGCACAAATTCAGGCTTCTACCGTAGATTTGATCACTATTGCCGAATCTTTACAAATCTCTGCAAGTTTTTCGTAGCTGAACGGGAACATTTTAAGTATTTTGAAAAAAGGCGATGGAATTAAGCGTGTCGAAACAGTATACAAAAGACATGAGACATTATTGTAGAGGTCGGTAGAGGCGGCAAAATTTGAAAAGCCTGGCGGCAAATGTGTAAATCCGCCACTGAGGCCGAGTACCCACCCCTCCGCTTCCCCGCTCTGTCTCGCTCTCGAATTTTGCTCTCACGTGCTTTAGTTATAAATGTAAAAAAAAAACTAAACTGACTGTCTCGCCGTGTAAACACTCACTCGGCCATATCACTCTCTCGGCCGAGTGACATTTTACTCTCTCGCCGCTCTACTCGGTAGGTTTAACCAGGGTTGAGGGTATTAGGATCTGTATTTTAGTTTTTTACCACCGACTTCCGGAATTAAATTTATTATTTCATAATTTTGAGTGAATTTCCTTTTGAAGTCGATTTAGTTTTTTTAAATTACTTTCTATTTCGTAATTTTTAGTTTTAAATAAAAACTGGAATATTTGTTTGTAATATATACATAGTTAATAGTTTTGGTGTAAATATTGCACTAGTATTTGACCAAGGTTTTGAGATGTTTTTCCTTTGACACCCGTAGCTCGTATCAATAAGCCAGGCTATCACACTTAAGGCTCTTACATACTGGCGCGACTTGTCGCGCGACGTGTCGCCTGGCGATTCTGCGATACTATCGCGACGCAACACCTTTCACACTAGCGCGACGCGAATCGCGGCCGCCACCGCGATATCGCCGCGACGCCATACAAAATGAACATTTAGTATGGTGTCGCGGCGATATCGCGGCGATTCGCGGTGGCGGCCGCGACGCGACACGGAGAGTATAAAAGGCAGAGCAATCCAAACTGAGCTCAGTAGTAGACGATCTTCGTCAGAGGACGAAGGCAGGTCTGTGCGTGTTTGCCTAGCGTGGGACTATAGGTTCGATTCCCGGGTCGGTCGACATAACCCAACCCAACCTAACCTAAGTAGGTACAGTTGTTCTATCCCACGACGGTGAGTTTGTCTTAGTTTGATAAAATTAATTTCAACCCAAACTACCGACCATTTCAAACTAAAAAAGTCCTTGCAAATGTCAATCATTAGGTATCTACGCGGATTTTGACTCAAAATTCGAATCTTTTATTTCAATTTCACATCAAAAGTCTATATTTTCACAAACAAGCTGTTCATGTAAGCGCTAATTTGCCGGTCCGTGGAATGCGCGATTAACCGGCCTGCTACTAGCTACCTATAATAGGTACCTATTAGGTACATTCGATGAGGTACATTCTTCAGTTTTCTCACCATCACATCACATCGTCGATTTACGAATGACAGCCGGGACTAACTGCCTAACATGCTTTCCGAGGCACAGAGGGGCCTCGGTATGTTATGGATGGTTCCATCCACGGATCGATCTCGGCAAACGTTGCTTAACCGTGAGGGTGGCTGTTATTACTTAGCCACAAGCTCCTTTATGGTTATTTCATCATCAGCCTACAACAGTCCACTGCCGGACACAGGCCTCTCCAATTACACTTTGGTTCTGTGCCGGATCACCTTATTAATGATTCATTCTAATAAGATCATATGGTTATTTAATTTACTTACTTTAATTTACGATTATATACATAACCTACATACATCGGTAATTATAACGTAAAATTTGCAGCGCCCTTTTGCTACATTTTTTTATTTCTTTCAAATAAATTGCAACGTATCTAGGTAATCTGCGTTCGCGATTTAGTTTCCAAACATGTAGGTAAGCAATTAGTATTATTATGAATTATTGGAAAAATTCAGTTTACGCTACAATTTCAAACATTTTATAACTTTTTCAATAGCACTAGTCACTCTGAAATCAACTTAATTTTCACTAAAATAAAGTTGATATTTGTGGAAACATGAATTTTATTTCTAAAACAGAATACTTCCAATTATTAATATTCCACGAATATCACAGAATACATAATAGTACAGGTGCAGAAGATTCACTCCGCAAAATCATTTAAATAAATAGCGACTTGCAACTGCACAATAAAGTGCAATTCAGGTCGCACAGCACTAATTGCCTATAGTTATATTTACCTAGAAATTGCCTCTATTTCTATCGCGTAACTCTTATCTCTTCTGGGGCCATATTCTCTATGACACAATGAACGGAACCGTGCGAAATGAACGCGAGGTTGGCGTGATTAGCTAAGGAATTGATGTGGCTCCGAAGTAAGGAATCATTGAGTGGTCATAGTGAATTAGGGCCGTTAGGACCCTACGTCACGGTTGTCTTCTTTTAAAGAATAATTAATCCGAATTCTGAATAGTTATTTAACTACCAGTTATGTGCCTATTCTCTACTTTCGTAAACAAATAGAAAGGATCACATTTGGCTACCGGGAGGGTGAACAGTCAATGGTGAGAGAACAATTATTTTTGCGGGAGTACAACAATATAATAATATAAACTACCTAAAGTGGTAATGAATGCGAACATGTTTAATATTTTCAAAACTAAATTACAAAATAACATTCTAAATGATCAAACATTACTACCATAAATAGACTTGCCCTACTGTTGCGTTGGTTTATTGTGGCACCGGGTTCGCATTCCTTATCTATTATGAATATTTGCGACCACGATAATTATTATTTGCGGGTGAATTGAAAAGTTTTAAGTTTTGTGATGTTGTTTGCGTACCTGCGAAGTGAAATGTTATTAACTTATTACGAGTACGTAGATGATTTTTTTGTAAAGAAAAACAATAGCTGCTTAGTTTGTGTGTCAAAGTTCATATCCTACTAATATTATAAATGCGAAAGTTTGTTTGGATGTTTGTTACTCTTTCACTTAAAAACTACTGAACGGATTTCGATGAAACTTCACAGTAATATAGCTTATATATATCAGAATAACACATAGGATACTTTTTATCCCGATATTCTCACGGGATCGACATTTACGCGGGTGAAACCGCGGGGCGCAGCTAGTAAGTAATATTTTAAAAAATGTTCTCAAATAAGTGAAATCTTTGTAATTTCTTATTGAGAAATAAATTTCTTTAACCATAAATGACGTTTCAAATAAACCTAGGCTAGGTAGGTAAGTACATAATTGGTTAGTTGGGACTGTCCCGTTGGTCTCGTGGTCACAAGCGCGACTGCTAAGCGTGGGGGTCCTGGGTTCGATTCCCGGGTCGGGTAAAGTGTTATTGGGGTTTCCACTAGAAAATTTCTTAATAACAGCCTGGAGTTTGGAAGTTGGCGGTATGATACTCCCGTGCCTCGGAAAGCACGTTAAACCGTTGGCCCTGCAGGTGCAGGGCCAACAGGTGATCGCGCACACACTTGTGCACTATAATATCACTCGCGCCGAAGGCTGGTCTCCGCTGAGATTGGTCGCCATAGCCGAGTTTTAAAAAGATAATTAAGTACCTACCTACTTATAAAAAGTCAATAAAAGGTGTTGTATTTTAAGTAACTGAAAGTACACTTTACATGTAGAAATCACATAAATTGGAAATTGAGAAGTCCGTAAAAATTAAAACATAGCTAGGTAAGTACTAAGTAATAAATTATCTTGTTTTTTTTATTAATCTGTGTATTTCCTTGTTCGTGCTTGTGTGGTCAAGCTTAGGTACAGTTGTTCTATCACTACTCACGAGAGAGGATGAGCAATACTTGTAGTTGTGTTGTGTATACGTATAGTATATACACACGCTCTTGTGTGCGTAACTGCATGAAAATGTAGCGTTCATTGTTATTGAACAAAATAATATAAGTAGGTACAGACGCCAGCACATCAACCTACCCGAAACTGTCAGATTTCCACAATCAATTATGAACTTAGCCTTCAGTAATAAAGTTGAAAATTTATTAAAGAAATTTGACAGATTGTAGTAGGTTGATGTGCTGGCGTCTGTTTATAGTTAGATTTGTGTTTCGTTCAGTGATGAAATAAAAATATTTTGCGTGATCTATATTTATTTACATATCAGTATTTACAAATAAAATTAAGATAGAGTAAGTGCGCCAAATATGGACTGGTTTTGTAATATGGACTACCTTCATTTCTCAGAAACCGTCCGTCGTATTAAGCCACCGATCGCCGCGCGCTAAGCTCCACCCCTCCCGCGCCTCGCTAATCGCTTGCCGGTCGGCAGAGAGAGCGCGCGTGTTCACTGCAGTCATTTTTCGTTTTTATCAACGCACGATGTAATTTTTTACCTAATTTCGTAAGCTCATAATTTCAGCAAATATTACTGTTTGGGAAAGTGGATTAAACTAGGGGAAAGGTCTACAAATTCTACAGCTAAAGGCAAGATCAGACAAACATGGGATAAAGATGATTTAATTTCTGATTTAATTTTAGGCAACACGTCCATTTTTTTATATAATGTTGAATCCAATTTACTGTGGTCCATATTTAAAACCATGTGGTCCATATTTTGTCCACTTTTTGCAAATGCAAAATAATCTTATATTTTAGAAAATGTTGATTATTTCTAAGATGTTCATGTTTCTTAAGAATTCTGATATTCGTTTTTGATACCAAATAATTATCGAACTGTTCAAAATATATAAGGCTGATTAATCTTTATAATTCTGAGTTTTATTTCACAAAATCCTTATGGTGGTCCATAATTGGCGCACTTACTCTACCTATATTCAAATTCGGTACCTATCACAGTAGGTATTTAATTTATTCAGCTTCTTTATTAATCACACTAATTGCATGTAGGTATTACGCCAGGTTCCGCTAGTTGTGTTTTCAAAACTTTCTGGAATAAGTAAGCTTTTCTGCATTTGTCATATTTCGTTGGTTTCTTAAAACAACATAGCCCCCATTATGTTCTTTATAGCATTTGACGACTCTAAAACAAACAATGCATCATTAGAATAGAATCACATAGGTATTAAATGTTACAATTAAATATTTAAACATTGTTTACTGACCTCACTGTGAACAGCTTCTTCTCTGTTTACTTTCTATGTTGATGGTACGCGACGAAAAATTTTGGCGTGAAACAGAGCACTAGTAGCCCGAGGCAGTTTGGGCGATACTGACACAACTAGGATCAACCCGCCTTCGTGAGATACATAGAACAACTGTACCTACTTAGGTTAGGTTGGGTTGGGTTATGTCGACCGACCCGGGAATCGAACCTATAGTCCCACGCTAGGCAAACACGCACAGACCTGCCTTCGTCCTCTGACGAAGATCGTCTACTACTGAGCTCAGTTTGGATTGCTCTGCCTTTTATACTCTCCGTGTCGCGTCGCGGCCGCCACCGCGATATCGCCGCGACACCATACTAAATGTTCATTTTGTATGGCGTCGCGGCGATATCGCGGTGGCGGCCGCGATATCGCCGCGACGCCATACAAAATGTTCCTCTTGGTGTCGCGCTACTCGACGCGCCGCGACCCCGTCGCGGCGCGACATGTCGCTCCTGTGTGAAGTGTCGCGCGCGTTTCCATACAAATTGTTCTACGGATATATATCGCAGAATCGCGTCGCACTGTCGCGTCGCGCCTGTGTGTACGAGCCTTTACACACGTACTAGTCTATATCTTGAAAATTACTGAATCGATTTTGATGAAACTTGCACTGTTCCCTAAGTTGAAGTAAATGTAAGCCAATAAAAAAAGTGATAAAAAAAAATTAAATCGGCTTCAAAAAGAAATTAACTCAAAATTATGAAATAACTTTAATTTCGGAAGTCGGTGTCTTGCGATCTTTATTTTGGTTTTAGTTTTTTGCAATTAAAGTTATTTCATAATTTTGTGTTAATTTCTTTTTGACGTTGATTTAATTTTTTATTACTTTTTTTATTTCGTAATTTTTAGTTTTAATTAAAAACTGGAATATTTGTGTATAATAAGTAGATAATAGTTTTGCTGTAAATATTGCACTAGAATTTTACCAAGGTTTTGAGATGTTTTCCCTCTGACACTACACCCGTAGCTCGTATCAATAAGCCAGTCCGTCACACACGTATTAGTTCATATCTTAAAAATTACTAATTCGATTTTGATGAAACTTGCACTGTTCCCTATGTTGACGTAAATGTAAGACAATAAAAAAAATGGTCACGATCCGATTAATAGTTGCGGAGAAATTCGTGGATAAACATACATACATACTTCTATAAAATTTTGTATATTTGTTTGGAAGCCCTAATAGATTGTCATATGTGAATATAATGCAGTTCCAATAATATTACATACATACGTGTTGAATTGATAACCTCCTTTTTTTTTAAGTCTGTAAAAAGTAGAATGTATTTTATAAAATAAAATATGAATTGTTTGTTTCAGGCCAAGGCTTCCGGACTAGTGTACCTGAACTACTCGCCCCCTAAGTCCCTGGACTAGACGTTGCAGTGAATGCATACATCAAGATGTTCAGCTTCTGTAAAACCAGTGTGGTATATTTGCACAGCATTTACGTCAAAGCTCCCTTCATAACACTGACAATTACAAAAACTGAGCAATATCAATGTGATAGTTTAATATAATCAATATAAATAGGTATTTTGTGTTTTTTTTTTTTTTTTTTCAATTTGTTTCATCATCCTTGCCAAGGAAGGAACCTTTACTAAAACTATTTATCAAAACAAAAAGGTTTGCGCAAAAATCTAAAGCCTTCTACGGACGTAACTCACTACGCGTACATTGGAACACTTAGTCCGTACAAGGCTTTAGAATTATAGCTACCAATTTCTTTTTAATTCTACCTACCTGTATAAACTTTCATCAAAATATCCATCGTAAGATGGCAGAATTACATACGGAAGTTTCAGTTTGCCATTTTTCTACGAAAACTCAAAAACAAACTGGTGTGCAAGAAATATGTATATCCACAATCGGCCATGTCTTAGAATAAGGAGAACGAACCATTTGTTCCCAACGAGTAACACCCTCAAATGTCACACTCATTTGTTCCCAACGAGTAACACCCTCAAATGTCACACTGTTACTCGATGGGATTTTTTTCTTTCCGCTACATACTCATGGCAGTGCACTCACGGAGGAACGGGGGATTCAGTGGCTACGTTAACGCGGCCTTGCATACTGCGTTCGCGATTTAGCAAGCAAACATGGTAAACATGTGTTTTTGAACAAAAAAAAAGACTTATTCAACAATACTAGTCAAGTTGATATTCGTTTAAGAGAAAATAACATCAATGGAATCGAAATTACGATGTTTGACAGTAAAATCTCATTAAACATGGTTTAACCCGCAATAGTATAGCATCCATACATGCTAAAAAAAATATTACCATTCGAAAATAAAATGTTTTTATTATTTTTTTATATTAAAATATTCACTAAAAATGTTAAATTGATACGTAAAAGATCGCCGCACACGCAGCCCGTCATTCATAAATAAATTGCGACGTTGCCGTCCTTCAAGTACCCGTGTACAGTGTTTCTTTTACGTATCAATTTAAAATTTTTAGTGAATATTTTAATATAAAAACATTTTATTTTCGAATGGTAATATTTTTTTTAGCATGTATGGATGCTATACTATTGCGGGTTAACGGGAACGCCCTCTGTTAGTTAACATACTGTATGTTAGATGCCTCAGCCTCAGCCCGAGGCAACCGTCCATACAAAAAAAATAATTTGCGGCGCATGCCTCGCTGTCTGGATGCACCTTATGAACAATGGAATGTACCCGGGTGTTTGCAACATTATTACTGTAAGTAATATTATATTATCGTACATAACAACGCTATGTGAACGTAGCCTCAAGGAATTGAATAAGAGTAAGGAAACAACTTAAGTGGCAGTGGGCAGGGCACATTGCTCGCAGAACAGATGGCCGATGGGGTCGGAAGGTTCTGGAGTGGCGACCGCGTACCGGAAGACGTAGCGTTGGAAGGCCTCCCACAAGGTGGACCGACGACCTTGTGAAGGCCGCAGGAACCCGTTGGATGCGAGAAGCACAGAACCGGTCGAAGTGGAGGTGCTTGGGGGAGGCCTATGTCCAGCAGTGGACGTCTTTCGGCTGAAATGATGATGATGATGAAGGAAAAAAAAACTATGTGTAGGTATGAGTCTGGTGTTATAATACTTAAAAACAAAATATATTCGTTATTTATGCAACTGTTGAATAATAAGGGGTATTAAAACACGGATGTGGGTTTATATATGGATAGTAGTATACAAGACTTTATCTACACCCATGATATGAATCCTCTATAAAAGGTTTTGAAACAGTTTTTTTATTTACGGCGCTGGGGTAGTGAAAACGAGTTTCATAATCAAAATAGTACAACTTTATAATACTCGTTTGAATGATATATGGTTACTATGACACTGGTTGTTTTAATGTTGGCAATAAGCTGTTTTAGAAACTTAGAAGATGTATAACATGGATGTAGATAAAAATTTTAACAGCATAACTACTAGTTACATTGCTAAGGTATCTAGGTATTAAATAAGGACCTATACTCCATTTATTATAACATTAGAAAAAAGAGGCTCGCAGAAGCAGGATTACGAAACCTTTTATTTTCAAGTTAAAGTTCAAACAATTATAATAAATAATGTATGTGCTTTTTTTGTAAGTAACAATGTATGGCATACAATAAAGCATATTCTATTTATCTACTCGTCACGATGCTTGAATGAAATGAAACAAATAACAACTAAACCACGAAAATTCAGCAATAACAACAAGAAAAGGTATAGCATTCAAAGTATCCATATAAACCGACAAAATAAAAAAACACGTGCTGCCACAACTTATGAAGGGAATAGGTATGTGACTCAGGCTGGCTGGACAAATCTTCAAAATTGCTCGCTTTTAACTAGGTCAATAGGGCACATTATGTGACGGCTAAACACCCTTATTTCAGAATTTGTAACGCTACAGAATCTTAGATAATCGATCGAAAACGTGTCCAGCCATCTTGAAAAACCACTTTTCGCTGGTCTCTCAATCTCGGTAACGGAAGTGATTTTGACGACTTTTTGCATATCAACGGGCGTTACATAAAATTGTAACAGGCATCGAGCTAAAAGCTTTGTGGTACGTACAGCGGTTTAGTAGAAAAATGCAAAAATCTGTGTCCAGCCAGCTTGATTTTACGTATAAAACTTTTGGCTGGCACTTCCGAATCTCAATAACGGGAGCGTTTTCGAATATGGTTACTTTACTAACATTTAGTAACGCAATGTGTAACAGTAATAACGTTTGATTTATGGCGTCACATGTAAGGGTTTACGAGAAATCAATAAAAACTTAATGTCCAGCCAGCCTGAAATCAAGCTGGCTGGACACATGTATATCCGCTGCCTGATGATCTACGACCTTCGAAATGTGTTCAAAATTTTGTACCGGGGACGATAATGATAACCTGAATTTGTAACGGAGAAACTTTGCGTAGTTTCAAAGATATTGATCATTTAAATTTTCCCATACAAACTGCCATTAATATTGTGAGGTGACCATAATTTTTACATAAATAAAGGATTTCTTTTTAATCGACGAATCGGCCGGTAGCAGCCACGCCTGTTTTTTATTTGATTTTCCCGTGGGAATAAAAGGTTTTCCTGCAGTAAAAAGCGTAAGTATGTGTTAATTCAAAATAATTATTGACTACTTACCAGCGCTGCAAAAGAGAGCCCACTTGTATTTCGCGTTTAGTTCATTATCTTAGGTAACTGAAAATGAGAACTAAACTCTACAGTCGGCATTGTATGTACTTTTCGAAGTGTCATCACTAAACAGAGTAAGACAACTATTAATTAATCTGCGGTAGACAACATAAATAAGAGTTAAGATTCCACCAGTTGTCCTAGTAGTACCAACTTTAAGCAATAGATAGAGACACCAACATCAGCTATCATGGAAGTAAGTATTACATTCCGTTCACAGTTATTTTGTCCCCCGACGTACTACATTTTTTACGCAATTTATTGATTTCAAATTTTGAAATCGATATTGTTTATTTAATTATTATTCTGATAATTAAATAAACAATACCCAGCTGCAACTTCATAACATTCAATCACTACTAACCCATTTCTATGAATTACCAGCAAGAGCGATTTTAGCGCTCATGAGTGCGATTCGGAACGCGGCCATGATGAGACTTGCTTTGTGTGTAATCTGTGTGTGTGACTTGTGTGTAACTGACCGTTATAAACTTTCAGATAAGTACTGTCTTTTTATACAACTGTTGTTTTGTTAATAGGTAATGTGCCCTTGGTAACTAACGTGAATTACAATGTTTTTTTGCAAAAGTTGTTAGTTTTTACGATTTGTGTCGTCAGTTGGATGTATGCGCCCTGTTTTATTTATTTAAGTATTAGGTACACCGGCAGAACACGTTATTACGAACGTTGATCAAAACCTTATCCTAAAGAGTAAAGACATGTGGTCTATTTGGGGTGACACAATACCTGAAGGCCAATTCTCGTAATTTAAAACGTTCAAAATCTAGTCACAGTCTCATCTCGGCGACAAAAAAATGTCAAAAACTTGTCAAAATGAAGGGAAACTAGAGATATTTTTGACGGATTGACACTGAGATCAGACTGTGAACTACAGTTGTTCGTATTAGTATCACCAATACACGGATTTTCGTCCATTAAAGAAAACACCTTAAAATATACTTAGTCCTACATAAAACCTACAAGATTGGTAACCCTACTGCAGTGTTTATATGAAAACATTTTAATGATCAATATCTTTGAAACTACGCAAAGTTTCTCCGTTACAAATTCAGGTTATCATTATCGTCCCCGGTACAAAATTTTGAACACATTTCGAAGGTCGTAGATCATCAGGCAGCGGAGATACATGTGTCCAGCCAGCTTGATTTCAGGCTGGCTGGACATTAAGTTTTTATTGATTTCTCGTAAACACTTACATGTGACGCCATAAATCAAACGTTATTACTGTTACACATTGCGTTACTAAATGTTAGTAAAGTAACCATATTCGAAAACGCTCCCGTTATTGAGATTCGGAAGTGCCAGCCAAGTTTTATACGTAAAATCAAGCTGGCTGGACACAGATTTTTGCATTTTTCTACTAAACCGCTGTACGTACCACAAAGCTTTTAGCTCGATGCCTGTTACAATTTTATGTAACGCCCGTTGATATGCAAAAAGTCGTCAAAATCACTTCCGTTACCGAGATTGAGAGACCAGCGAAAAGTGGTTTTTCAAGATGGCTGGACACGTTTTCGATCGATTATCTAAGATTCTGTAGCGTTACAAATTCTGAAATAAGGGTGTTTAGCCGTCACATAAGGTGCCCTATTGACCTAGTTAAAAGCGAGCAATTTTGAAGATTTGTCCAGCCAGCCTGAGTCACATGAATAGGTAACATTTTAGATTTGGTAGAGTTATTAGTGACATGAAAAACGTTCCCGGTACTTTCCGCCCCTGCTTTTTTTAGATTTTAAACATTGACACGACAATATTTTATGTAAAAACTAAATAATATTAAGTGAAAGCCTTGTAATTTCAGAAGGTAGATAGGTTAAATAAGTACAATTAAGTGTGACTGCTGTTATTTAAATTGATTATATTAAACTCCACATCTTATCTTGACTGTAATAATGTTTGTTGTACTTTTATTACAAAGTGTGCACCTAAAAGAGCCTTTTTTAACTTCTAATGCTATAGTAAATGGAGTATAGGACTATTAAGAGTAAACTAGTCGCGAGCTCGAACTCACTGGTGGTCATGGGCAAAAAGCACGCTGTCTCACCTGGCTTCGTCTCTGATAGAGCTAGTATCAGTGATGAGCAGTTAGACACTAGTCTACACGCACAACGTCTAGTTCTCACGCACAGAAACACCGTTCCGAACTGATAGACGCGTAAAAAAATTCGAAACGTGCTTTGGAAAATCGAGTTTTAGGAAAAAACCACTGCATAAATCAATTATAAATAAAGTTTATTGAACTCTTCGATAACTGAGCTTTGTCGGTACGGACTTGGTTTTGATGATTTTAGACCTCTTTTATCACTTATTTACACCCAAAGTTACGTTAAAATTAGCAAGAAAAACGAATCTTTGTTGGCTCATAACTTTTTAATGGCTTGTTATTTTACGATTCTGTTTCCGTACAGACACAATCAATAATAAGACAAAACGATATCATGTTTAACTTTGGATGTACAATGTCAAACAGTGGAGTAATACTCTCCCGAAATTTGTATGGAAAAAATATCGACTAGTGGCGCCTTAATTTACAACATTATAATAAATAATATTTCTTACAATATTGTTACTGATAAGAATTCAACATCAAACATTGCTAGTTGAATCGACTCTAGTTCGCAGTACATAGAAAGGCATACCTACTTATATGGGTAAGCGTCGGTACATCGCACCCGCTCTTTGGCCAGGTTCACACGGGCGCGTTTTTCCTGCGGCGATTTTTTTCGCGCACTGGATTTTCAACGCACTGCTTAGCGCCGAGAGTTGAAACTCCAACAGTGTATTTTTATGACGCGCTGGAATGCGCGCTGTTGGGTTCTCAACCCACGACTCAACACCGAGAGTTGATAATCCAGTGCAAGATTATAAAGTCCCGCCGCGATATTTTTACGTCCATGTGGATGTCGACTTAGGCTGGCCGCATACGTCCGGTTTCCTGATTCGGAATTCAGATTCGGAGACCTCGAATGCACGCATTTCATACAAAATCTTCTCTTTAGCGCACACGTTCTTATATTTTCCGTTCGTAAACCCAGACGGAAAATATAAGAATGTGACAAGATTTTGTATGAAATGCGTGCATTCAGGGTCTCCGAATCAGGAAACCGGGCGTATGCGGCCGGCCTTTCCTGTACGAAACAAAGGCGCTGGCGTAGCGAGGGGAGCGCGTGGAATGCCGCGCGCGTGGTCAGTGCTCGCGCGCGATGTCGGAGAAGGCGTCGAGAATGTGCTGCGTCGTCAGCGGCAGCGCCAGCCCCGCCGCCGGGTAGCACGCCGCGATGCGCGCCTGCACACACGCACACACGTCAGGGACCCGTCGCTCCTCACTGCTGCGCACGACCACGACTCACTCACCTGCAGCGCCACGTGCTGCGCGATGAACTCCTCCTGCATGGCGCGCCACACCACCTGCAGCAGCCCGCCCTCCTCGCTCAGGTGCTTCTCCACCGTGCGATACAGCCGGTGCAGCGACTTGCGCACTGCCAACACATTGTCGTCATCAGCCTATAGCACTACTGCTAGACATGGGCTACCGGCCGCCCTGCGAAGACCGTTGCTGTCTACTCATCATTCACCGCGCACTACTCACACTGAGCGGCTCAGTGCGTACTCGCGTCGCGTACGGTTCTTACAGGCCTCATTTGTTATTGTTATTTCCAATGCTAATATTGGATAGGAAAAAATAAACCCCATGTCAGATTTTCCTTCTAGTAAGCCTTTTACTGAATTAGTCCCGCTTCGTCGACTCTTGATTTTTAGGGTTCCGTACCAAAACGGTTAAAAGGAACCCTTATGGTGCGACTCAGTCTGTCTACCTGTCACAGCAGGGTATCTCAAGAACGACTAATGCTATCAATTTGAAATTTTAGATGACGTTTGCCCAACTATTTTGCAAATAAGAAACAATTTTTTTTTTGCGAAAGTACTTAGGTACTGAAAAGGGTCTGAATAATTCGATACCCCCCCTTATATCCGAAGTTTGCAAACAGAAAAATCAGAAATAATTCTATGTAATACAAGTTTAAGTAAAGATTACAGGAAAAATAAAACGATGTCTCTACATAGCACACTTTTCAGAAATCATCAACAAAAGTTACATTAGTTCCACTATCGGTCAACAGATGGCGCTGACCTAAAACTGCAATATTCTACACCGCAGAGCGTAGTGTTAAAATTCTCTGATGAATATAGGCCTCGCCGATGAAAATTAAAAAACATGATGATACGGAACCCTCGGTGCGCGAGTCCGACTCGCTCTTGACCGGTTTTTCTTTGTTTGGCCGAGTGCGTGACGCTTTTGTATCATTTCGACATCGACTGCCCAGCGGAGTACCTAATTGCAAAACACACCAACAGTAGGAATGGCTTTCATTTTGACAGTTCAAAAACATTAATTGCGTTATGTACGTTGCTGAGCTGACAAATTCGAACATATGAAGCAATGGATTAGCAATATCATACAAAATGATTCAGATTGTAATTGATAGTGTGTTACGCAATAAAATTAGGGCGTAGAGTAGATACTAAAGTATAAAATTTAGAAAACCGACAAATTAATTCACTAATCCCTCACCTCTACCAAACGACGCTTTGTTAAACAAGTGTGTTTTGTTTTGGGTGCCGATATCGACATAGCGGTAATAATTCCATTTACTTACTAGATATGGGTGCGAAAATGCAATAAGACTCGTGTAGTAGAGTAGCATCGAGATTGGGTGCCTAGGGGTCTACTCCCTAGCACGAATTCCGTAGTCCGTGAAACGGCCAAGCCATACATTTTGACCAAGATGAAAGGTTTGTTAGTTTGGAGTGGTTTGAGGCTTGGCTCTACATTAGATCAGCATAGCTGTTCACAACCATCCGACAGGCTATCGTATCGAAAATGACACATTTCGATAACCTGATTTGCCTTGCCACCGACAGAAAACAGCTGTCGGAAGAATAGCGGTCGTCTACTCGATTTAAATTGAAAAAAAAATCGGGTTTTGGACTTGTGAACAGCGATTAGAGGACTCCTAGTCTCCTACGATAACATTGATTATGTTCCATACGGTACGGATGCGTATCGAGTGGTTTTGAATAGCTATGCTGATAACTTTTTAAGGCTAGGGGCGATGGGGGTCTACTCTCTAAGCTCGAATTCCGTAGTCCGCGAAATGGCCAAACGGATATTACCGAAGTGGTAACAAGAACAATTGTTCAATTGACTTGACTTATAGTCAGTCTAAACTACTACTATACTAGTACTAAACCGTTTTAAGCTCTCAAGCGCAAGTTGCCGGTTTTCATCCAAATGAAGCGCGTTTTTTTTTTTTTTTTTATGCAAGGCATTCACGATATCTTTGATAGTTAATTACTGAATGAGTTATGTTTAATGAGCTGGGATTTTTGTTTAAACATTTTGAAGTACTCGTATGTCCTTCTGTTGAGAATTCGACTAGGCAGAAAGGGACAGGCCTTTTTTACCTACTGGTACGGCGCGGTAGCACACCTCGTCCTCGCGCACGCCTGGTACAGTGGTACAGTAGTGTGGTATACCTTCCTGCGCGGGGTACATGGCCAGCACGCGGCGCAGCTCGTGCTTGCTGAAGGCGGCGCGGTAGCACACCTCGTCCTCGCGCACGCCTGGTACAGTGGTACAGTAGTGTGGTATACCTTCCTGCGCGGGGTACATGGCCAGCACGCGGCGCAGCTCGTGCTTGCTGAAGGCGGCGCGGTAGCACACCTCGTCCTCGCGCACGCCCTGCGCCACTGCCTCCGACACGCCCTGCACGCACACAGCGTCCATATTCAAAATATTTTATTTCACATAAACCTACATGGGCACTTATGAAACATTACCTACAAGCTAGATGTACGGTTCTATTTGATCGTTTCCTGAAGAGCCGGCAAGACGCTCTGGAGCGCTTTTTGAATTCAATTTAAGTCGTGTTTTTTAGTTTTATCAACTACTGACATACCAGGCCACTCAGAAAGTATTGCGAAAAAAAGTCTTTTATGTATGAGACTGGCCAGTTATAATCTATTTTGAAAATATGATTATTTGTATGTAAAAACAGGTACGTCGTTCCAATTTCAAAATTTCCCTCCACATTGTGAGCTAATTTAAATTATCGTGTCTCATTAAAAAATAGATCTGCACCGGGAACATTTTCGCGCTATGATTTTTTACGATTTCAAGTGTCGCCTGAAACCGGACGAATCGTACGATAGACTTCAAATGGCATTCATGGATGAAGGCCATTCTATGGCAACTGTGTCTCGTTGGTATAACGAATTCAAGCGCGGTCGACTAACTTTGGGGGATGAAGAAAGAAGTGGTCGCCCTTTGACGGCTGTTACGGAAGAAAACGTGCTAGCAGTGAAAAATATAATCCAAAACAATAGGCGAGTTACGTATCAAGAGATTCAGCCAAGATTCAGCACATACTGCAGGTTGGATCGGGAAGCCTTCACGAAATTCTACACGTGCATCTTCGCGTGAGGAGGATAGTTTCACGGTGGGTGCCACACAACCTCACCGATGCTCAGAACTAGGCCCGGGTGGAATGGTGCCGTGATATGATAAACAAATTTGAAGCAGGCTCGTCTCGGCGTGTTTACATCATTACAGGTAATGAGTCTTGGATTTATCAATACGATCCAGAAACGAAGCGCCAGTCGACGGTTTGGGTGTTTCAAAACGAATCAACGCCTACCAAAGTGAAGCGATTTAGAAGCGGGGGGAAGATTTCGATCGCGAGCTTTTTCAATTTGACGGGCTACTTGTTGTCAATTCCTTTACGGAACCAATGAAGCATCAACGCTGAATAGTATACTACCAAATGCTTGGCAGAAGTTTTCTCTGTTGTGAGCAACAAGCGACCAAACACAGGGCTCCGCGGGCTACTGGTCCACCACGAAAACACGCCTTCGCACACCGCGCTCAAAACGAGGGACTTTCTGGACAGCACGCCGGTCAAACTCCTGTGTCACCCTCCTTACAGCCCTGACCTAGCACCGTGTGACTTCTTTTTATGCCCGAAAATAAAAAATCTGCTCAAAGGGATACAATTTTTTTAGCCGGAAGATGCGCTGTCAGCGTTCGAGCAGGCGAGTGTAGAACCTAAGATAGAAACACGCTTGTACCATACCACTACATACAGAAAGCAAAGTTAATAGAAATCTCTGTTCCTAGACAGCACGTTTCGCCGAAAACTTTGTTGATAGAAAACATTGTTCGTAGATATCTCGGTCCATAGGACGCACTGTTGACAGAAATCTCTGTTCTTAGACAGCACGTTTCGCCGAAAACTTTGTTGATAGAAAACATTGTTCGTAGATATCTCGGTCCATAGGACGCACTGTTGACAGAAATCTCTGTTCATAGATAGCACACCTTGCCGGAAACTTTGTTCATAGAATCCACTGTTTCCAGATACCTCGGTTTACAGAAAGTGCCTCTGGAGAAGAAATTATTAATATTTATTATATAACTAAATTTCGGTTTTCTGACTCTTGACAGATATCCATAATAAAAACACGTTTATTTCATACAAAAATGCCAATTTAATCAAAAATTAAGCAAAACGAAAAACAAAACACAACTCTTCAGCTTTACAATATTTGCGTTGATGAGATATAAACAAAAACTAAAAACAAAAAAGTGTTCAATATAATTTTAAAAAATATTGTTTATACACTAAATGTCATTATCAATTATTTTTCATATGCAAAATTTGAGCTAATCCACCTAGAAAGGCTAATAAGTCCATCTCACTCCTTTGAGACAAGTGCTTTTGCATTCTGTTTTCATAATCAATTTGTGAAGATCGACGACGCTTTGGCATGGGTTCTGACGCATTGATGCGCTCAATTTCACAGTCAGTGTATTTTACCTCTTTAGCAAAGTTTTTGATAGTTTTAAACACATTCCATGTCTTACGGTTAAGAAGTGTAGTCCAGTGTTCATGCCAAGATTCCAAGACGTTTTGTGTCTTGGGAATGTCATATGTGCGATCAAACACGGGACCACAAAGCAGGTGGGAATGGTGGCTTTCTATTTATTGTTAGTTTAGTACTATTGGCATTGTTTCTTACATACGTCCCAGAGACATAATATTTCTCGAACCACTCCGCTAGTCCTGCGGCTTCCTCTGGTAATACTTTATCTTTAACAAGTTGAAAAGCTTCAGGTATCTCGTTGGGATCTAGGAATGCCAAAGCAAATAAATGCTAAACCCTCGCCCTGTACATGACGCCAAATGCTCTGCGTAAGATGGAATAAACATAGTCTTTGTTTACATTCTGGAAATTGCTGCTTAACGGCATTGATAGCTGCTATTTCAAAATCAGTTAAAATGTTCTGAGGAGCCAAAGTAGTCCGAAATGTATTAGCGCTGTATCTTTTTAATAACTCCAATAAAATTATATAACATGTTTCTGTCTTATGCGATAATAATGCATACACTAAAGGTAGAAATTTATTTGTGCCGCTTTCTGTTCCTATTGAAGCATGTATAGTATATATTTGAATGAATGGCACTGGACATGTAGAAAACGTGCCATCCATAACCCAACATTTTGAAATAAACGTGTTTTTATTATGGATATCTGTCAGAGTCAGAAAACAGAAATTTAGTTATATAATAAATATTAATAGTTTCTTCTCCAGAGGCACTTTCTGTGAACCGAGGTATCTGGAAACAGTGGATTCTATGAACAAAGTTTCCGGCAAGATGTGCTATCTATGAATAGAGATTTCTGTCAACAGTTCGTCCTATGGACCGAGATATCTACGAACAATGTTTTCTATCAACAAAGTTTTCGGCGAAACGTACTGTCTAAGAACAGAGATTTCTGTCAACAGTGCGTCCTATGGACCGAGATATCTACGAACAATGTTTTCTATCAACAAAGTTTTCGGCGAAACGTGCTGTCTAGGAACAGAGATTTCTATTAACTTTGCTTTCTCTATGTAGTGGTATGGTACAAGCGTGTTTCTATCTTAGGTTCCACACTCCGAGCAGGCTGTAAACGAGGTGTCTGCGGCGGACTGGAAAAAGTATTTCGAAAACTGGTTCAGACGCATGAAACTTTGTATAGAGGCTGTGGAGAGTACTTTGAAAAGATTTAATAAAAAAATATTTACCTATACATAGAACATTTCATGTCCCACGTATTTTTATTAGGGTTCCGTACCAAAATGGTAAAAAGGAACCCTTATGGTGCGACTCAGTCTGTCTATCTGTCACAGCAGGGTATCTCAAGAACGACTTGACCGATATAATTTTCTGGATTTGATGGAAATAATTCTAAATCAATAAATAAACATAATCCACAAGTAGAACTAAAATTTTTCATTGCTAAAAAAATTACAGTAAAACAACATCGGATGATTATTTTAGCGGCACGTTGTATATATGTTACGGCTAAAAACCGAAGTGCGGCTACACCTAGGTTTAGCCGGAACGTCGACGGAGGCTCGTATTTCTGTGTAAAGGGTTTAAAGTAACCTAACCAAACCTAACCTCGGGGTGCTCTTCGCTCGCTCTTGCATCCTACGTCGCCTATCGACACACCGCAACCATGCAATCGATGTCACCCGAAGTACACACGAACCGTATGTGGCCGGCTACACCTAGTTGTACCCGGCTAAACCTAGGTGTAGCCGCACTTCGGCCATTAGCCGTGACATATACATACAAAGTTCCATTTCAATACGAAAATTAGAAATAGGTTAAAGGGGGATTGAACATGTTAATATGAAGCCTGGCATACCTACTGTCGCGCCATTTTGAGTTTTTTTCATAATGGCGGCCACGCATGAAATCTATATAAATCGATAGCTGACATCGATGCAAGTAATAAAACATCTATGCAACAAGATGTAAGCACGTTTAAAAAAAATATAGATTTCACGTGATCAACTTTGAACGTTAATATCTCGGAAACGTGACACCTTACGCAGTTTCGTATTCTTATGTTTTTTGTTAGCTTAGGAGGCCTATGTCCAGCAGTGGACGTCTTTCGGCTGAAATCATGATGTTTTCTGTTTGCATAGATGTGAAACATCGACATTATTTTGTAAAAGTAATATGCAGAAAAGAACACTGTATATAGACCGTATATATATGTATACCATCATATATCGTGGCGACGCGTCGCCACGGCATGCGTCGCCACGCCAGAAATCGGTTTTACGTGCGGCTATAGATGTTTCACATCAAAAAAATGGCGGACAAGTGGATGTGCCACCACGGACCTTCAACGCCCTTTACTTCTAAGATTTTATTACACAAAACCTATTTAAACCAAATGACACGATTTGTATTACAACTACATATTTACAAAATCTGAATGAATGCATGTCCACAAAAGCCACTAATGAATAATTGAAGTTATAATAGTCCGTCAGTCTGTACCCACACATACACACACACACACGCGCGAGCGCGCTATCTCACCTCGAAGAACTGCGTGAGCTTCTCGAGCGGGCGGCCGAAGTACTGCGTGACGTAGGCGCGCAGCGCATCGGAGTAGCGCGCGCGGCACTCGCGCCGCAGCGCCTCCAGCGCCGGCACGCGCAGCGCCGACAGCACGCCGTGCAGCCGGTGGTAGTTCTCTAAGGGACATCAGTTTGGAATACAATATGTTGGAGCTCATTTGGATAGGTTTAAAAGTTACCTATACGAATAAACATACAGTCCACGTTTGATTGAATTGTAAGTAGCTAGCCAACCAGGGTAAGTAATAGATGATATAACAACAAAATCTCTAATATTAACAACATATAACAACGGAACCTATAATTTTAATATAGCGATTAGTTAATATAATGAACGATTGATATAATTTTAAAATAACTAATTTTTATAAGCATAACATCGTTTGACATAACATACATTAAATATAAAATCGTTTGACATACTTACCACTCAAAAGATATGACTTATTTGGACTAATACGATGAAAACGCCTACTTAAAAACACAAAGCAAAATTGCATAGACACGGGTTAGTTTATTTAGTATTATTTTTATGTTGTAGCCTGTGGGTAGCTCAACAAAAGTTATTGTTAGTTGTCACTTAGTGTGCGTAATCTAGTAAAGTAATTGATTACCACCTGCGCTAAGATAGGTCGACGGAGCCCCGCTTCGCGGGAGAAATAGCCTTCTAACCTAACCCATCCGAGTCGGGGTGGGTCTCCCTTGTTTTATCGAAAAAATATTGACAAATTATCACTTCCCAAACAATTTTTCGCATAATTTCATTTGCCAAATCATTACTTAGCAAATAAACTCTTCACAAAAAATTATAACGCAAACCTAATGTTTGGCAAGTGAACGTTTAAACAATAACTTGCTTACCAACTAGTACTTTTACCAATTTTAATGTTGGCAAATTTTCAGTTGGTGTAACATATTTTACGCAAAATTCCATATATTAAAGTACCGATTAAATAGAATTCCGAAATAAAAACGCCTTGTAAAACTGAATAGCAAGTGTAATGGTTTTAAATGAGAACATTTAAAACTATGATTGTTTACTTTTGAATAAAAATATTTTCTTTCGAATAAAAATATTTTCTTTCGCTGGTCACAGTTCTAACCTTACTTAACCCAAATAAGTCACCAAAAATAGAGGGCAAATGGCGCTCGGTGGCCGCTTCCGCGGCACGCTCGCTTCGCTCGCTCGCCTTAACGCTTTAACGGTCGCAGTTCTAACCTAACCTAACCCAAATGATTCACCAACAATAGAGGGGATCTGACGCTCGGGGACCGCTGCCGCGACACGCTCGCTTCGCTCGCTCGCCTTCGCGCTTTAATGGTCGCAGTTCTAACCTAACCTAACAAAAATGATTCACCAACAATAGAGGGGATCTGGCGCTCAAAAAATAATATTAATACACAAATATTAATAACAAAGTAGACTTTGGAAGTCGGGCCTCTGGCTTCAGGCACTACCGTCACCCAACATAGGCACTTTGCTGGGTGACACCACCTTCCGGCTCGCTACTTGTTTGCGTCTGGGCGCCCCTTGCGTGGCTCCGCATCGCTGCCAATGCGGTGAAGGTGTCGACTGCCTCGGACACCATGGCTTATCCTGCAGTAAAAGCGCAGGCCGGATAGCACGGCATGCCAGCATCAATGACATCATCCGTCGTGCTCTTGTCACCGTCGGGGTGCCAGCTGTTTTAGAACCCAATGGCTTGGCACGCGACGATGGTAAGAGACCAGACGGAATGACCATAATGCCTTGGAAGGTAGGTAGGCCTTTGGTGTGGGATGCAACGTGTGTCGACACCCTTGCGCCATCCCATCTTCCAAGCACGGTGAGCTGTGCCGGGGCGGCTGCTGCAGGTGCGGAAAACCTCAAACGGCGCAAATACTCCAATCTCTTTGGAACTTATATATTTGAGCCGTTTGGGGTTGAAACACTAGGGCCATGGGGCCCGAGTGCCCACTTAGTATTTCGAGACATCGCCAAGCGGTTGGTCGACTCTTCACGTGACCAGAGGGCTGGCCTATTTTTTGGCCAAAGAATCAGTATTGCCATACAACGTGGCAATGCTGCCAGCCTTTTGGGCACGTTTCCTGTTGACAGCGATGCGGACGAGTTTTTTGATGCCCTTTGATTATTTCCCCTCCCTTTTTATATACTTGTACATATTATTATTTTAAGACCGCTTTTAAATATTGTAAATATTTTGATTTGTAAATATATGAAGTTTATTTTCAAAAAAAAAAAAAAAAAAAAAAAAAAAAAAAAAAAAAAAAAAAAAAAAAAAAAAAAAAAGTAGACTTTTGTAAATTGCATTACACGTTACATAAAGATTTTGAATTTATATGCGTAAATGAATGTTATACTAATTGAATCAGAATCCTAATTTTAGCCGTGTATTCGGAGTGTTGAAAATCGGAATGTCGTTTCCATAACAAACATTTGACTATTATGTTCATTGTCTAAATTTTGTTTGCTGTAATAAATCATTTTTTTAAAGACCAAATGCCTTAATGACATTATCCCAGGTAATATTTTGCCGAGTAAAAATTTGACCAAATGAAAATGTGCGTAGGTACTAAAATCATTCCAAATATTGCATTATAGGCAAAACGGCAGGATCCCGAGTCGGGGTACTCTGAGTCGGGGTGTTAACAATAATGACGTTTTTTTTATATATATAAAACGTTAGGCCTAATGATTTTCGATTAAATAAACAATCATCATCATCATTCATCATTCTCCTGCCCTTATCCCAATTTATTTGGGGTCGGCGCAACATATCTTTTTCTTCCATACTTCTCTATTAAACAATATACATATTAAACGTTAGACCAAATGATTTTCGATTACATAAACGTTATATCAAACAACGTTATACTAATTAAGTTTTAGATAAAATAAATGTTATATGTAAAGAAATTATATCAACAGTTGGTATAATCTCACGTTGATTATATCTTATGAACGATAATAAAAAGAAATTAGACCAAATGAGTTTATACGTTATGAGACGCACCCAGCCAACCACCATATTAAATATGATATGGTTATACGGTCGGTTACTGCAGGGCAAAAGCCTTGCGAGCATTGCAATGATCGCCACGCTTGCTCACGACGACTGGTTGGAGACTTATATTATCTACTAACTTGTGCCCGCGACTTCGTACGCGTGGAAGTCGTAAGACATCACAATATACTAAAATACCAGCCACATCTTTACAAAAATCCCGGTTTACTACGTTGGTAAGTTTGGTCTCAGCAGCCAACCTGCGCCTGCGTTCCTTCCTGCATATACTACCTAATGTCACTACACTGATACACTGATTAATGCATTCTTACAGATTATTAGTGACGAACGGTGTTCACTAATTCACAGTCACCTAACCCTCGCTATATATTTTCATTATAACCATAGATGACCAACATGTTATTCTGTACGTTCTACGAATTGTCATAAAACTTGCTAGCCTCGCGCGTGGATGTCGGTAATTGTCATAAAACTTGCTAGCCTCGCGCGTGGATGTCGGTAATTGTCATAAAACTTGCTAGCCTCGCGCGTGGATGTCGGTAATTATCCTACGGGAACGTGTTATCGTTACCGGGACAAGAGCCTATGTTACTCCTTCTAACACCAGCTATCTGCCAGTGAAAGTCCCGTCAAAATTGGTCCAGCCGTTTCGGAGATTAGCCGGAACAGACAGACAAAAATTATAAACATTGTTTTTTTGTTATTATAACTGTTATAGTAAGTACCATATAATATACATTCATATGCATTTAGTAAAAAAAAATTATTTTGACAGACACTACAATTGTATTTATTTGTATAGATACCTAACAGTACAAAAATAAATAAAAAAATATTCACAAAAATGTCAATAGTTGAGAATCGATCTTACAACCACAAAGCAGCTTACAAAGCAGTCTTCGAACCGCTAAGCTATTTGCTTTTGAAAGTTCATTAAAATAGCCGTTCTATATGTCATAATTGTCTACTTTAGCTCCAGAGGTAAAGCAAGATGATAATTATTTAATAAAAGATTAAAGGACATGGATTTTGTATGGCCTAGTACGGACAAAAAGTTAATAATATTTAAAAATAACTGATAATATTTGAAATGCCACCACAGCTTTCGTTACTTAGCAAATCTTTGCAGAAAATATTTCAATACTTATAACATTATTATTTTGATTCAAGTATTCGGGGAAGTCTTTATGTTGCCAACACCCTAATTGCGTACCTAACACACTATTAGTAGCAATGGCTTTCATTTTGACAGTTCAACAACATTCATATTTACATTGTAGAGCAGACAAATTTTTCGAAGATATGAAGCAATGGATTAGCAATATCCTTCAAAATTATTCAAATTGTGATTGATAGTGTGTTAGCAGTTCGGGTGCTGAATCATATTGAAAGATATTGCTAATCCATTGCTTCATATGTTCGAAAAGTTGTCTGCTCAACAACGTAAATAACGCAATGAATGTTTTTGAACTGTCAAAATGAAAGTGATTGCTACTGATAGAGTTTTACACAATTACCCCGCTGTTTTGGAATTAAGATGGTAAATAGGGACATTCTTATTGTAAGAATTGATATGATTTCACGAGTATTTTTGGAATAAAGAATATCAAAACTGTATTAAAGCGTATTGAATAATAACTAAGTACACTGTTATGAACATGATATTTAATAATTGAGTAATGAATGTATCAATTTCATTTTTAAACAAATAGATTAGTCCAGTCTTAAAAGTATGTAATGGCAGCACCTTCTATATCGTTCATAATCATTGTCGCTGCCCGTTATTATCATGCATTTGTCATATATTACACTGCACAACAGCATGTCTGATGATTGGGTTATGTTACATGATATTAGTCCAATTGTTAATGACGATTTCAAATCTGTGACTGAAATTTCTGTATCAGCTCTAGTTAAAAAAATATTACACATAGGTTTTTTTTATAATAAAACACTATATATTTAAAAATAATCCTATTTTATTTATTTTTTAACTTGAAATAAACTTTCTTTTATTTGATTTCCTATTTGAAGCTGAAGGTAGCCTTTGAAAGTGACTCATTAGTTGTTCGACGTGTTGAAAACAGTCAGAATTTTTCTTATTTCCCAAAAAAAATTGCGGTTTCGTACCTAAATTTATTCCTTTTCTTATTTGTCCACAAACGTAGAAACTCAACACACGTTTTGCATACCTTTTGCGGAATCCAAGGCTTATTTTTCATTTTCAGCGGGTGACCAAAGTAGTTTTTGTAAGCCTCATTTACGAACGCTGTCGCATTTAAACGATATTCCTCTCCGCAAATGAAACAAAAATGATTCAGATCATTCACACAAACTCGACTTGACCATGCCATATCAAATTATATTAAGAAAACTTAATTAATTAATTATTATCAGCAAATTAACAGTGTAACACAGTGAATTTTTAGTGGAAGCTATAACTCGTAAACAAGAGCTATTACAAAACAAATGAGGGTATATTTAGAATCAGTGAAGTCAAATCAGTAAACATCATGTGATAAAATTCATTCATCAGACAAAAGTTGCAATTTTGTTGTGCAGTGTTATTATGTCATTTATGCACTGCACAGAGCTATGACTAACTAGAGGGTGCATTAAAAGATAATGCAATGCAATGCTATTTTCTATGTGAAACGTCCTGTGTGTTAGAAAGAGTACGCTTTAGTGCTTATTAATATATAAGGTGCTATAAAAATATCTGCCACGGCTTCAATGGGAGATAGTATTCTGTATATAGATTACAATAGTAAAGATACATTATTGATCTTATGTCATAATTTTTTTCATATAAAAAAATGTGCGTATAAATTTGAATTGATTTAGTTGCTTGAAACCGTCCCATGGTAATTAGCTGTTGCCGCACCGTCATTTAATTTCGCAAAATGTGACGAAGCGACACATCGCGCGTAGTTTGTGAACCACGTTATGCAGAATAGAGTAAATGTTTATTTAATTACTTTATTTTCTCAAATTGATTTAACTATTCTGGGGTAAAAAATTTCTTCACTACTGTAATCTATATACATAACACTGTCTCCCATTGAAGACGTGGCAGATATTTTTATAGCACCTTATATATACCATTAGTTATTTTTTTTACGTAGACACTAGATGATTCCAAAGATATGACTTATGACCGTAACTGATTGTTGCGCTGTTTCAAAAGCACCTTTAGCATAATGCTGCGTTTCTACCAAAGATGAGCGAGGATGCGTAGCGAGGAATGTGTGTGAAATAAACCATCCTACGCATCCTCGCACATCATCTCCGGTGGAAACGCAGCCACATACGCAGCCTAAAACCAGCATAAACAAATTGTTATTGAACCATAAAAATAAATAAATGTCCCTGGTGACCTCAGGGACATAAATCATATTTTTGGAATCGTCTCCTCGAGCCCTTTATTTTGACGAACTAAAAACTTTTTGCTTACTTATTGGGTTCTAAAGTCCGCCATGTTGATTTTTGTGAAACCTCACCTAATGGATAAGGAATTTTCATCAAAATCCTTCGGATTGTGATTGAAAGTAAAGTGCGTTACGCTGGGCGGTCACCACAAACCTAACGACATGTAAATCATTAAAATGCATCCAGACCAACGTCTGGATGTTAAGCAAGAATAAAGTATTCTACAAAAACATAACCCTTCTTGTCAGTCGGGCGGGACTGTCTTTGACGATTTCTATTTTATTTATAACTCTGTGGTACGTGTGACAGCATCACGAATGTTTCGTTGTGATTTCTTGTGTTCAAAAATATTTTTGCCCGTGTTTCTGGTTATCTTTTTTGCATTTCTAAGTGACTTCGCCTTTCTTGGACTATGGATCTTCGCATTTCGGGTGCTCGGCGTGCTGCACGGCGTGCATCATGGCGCCGGCCAGCGCCACGTACCAGCGGTCCAGCACACACACTGGCTCACTCACCCATGTGCAGCACGGCGCGCGGTGTGCGCGGGTGCTCGGCGTGCTGCACGGCGTGCATCATGGCGCCGGCCAGCGCCACGTACCAGCGGTCCAGCACACACACTGGCTCACTCACCCATGTGCAGCACGGCGCGCGGTGTGCGCGGGTGCTCGGCGTGCTGCACGGCGTGCATCATGGCGCCGGCCAGCGCCACGTACCAGCGGTCCAGCACACACACTGGCTCACTCACCCATGTGCAGCACGGCGCGCGGTGTGCGCGGGTGCTCGGCGTGCTGCACGGCGTGCATCATGGCGCCGGCCAGCGCCACGTACCAGCGGTCCAGGTCCGCGCGGCGCCCGCTCGACACGAAGATGCGCTCGCACGCGGCACTCAGCGCCTCTAGCTCCTGTAGGAAGCTCAGCAGACCGCACTTGGGCTTCTTGGCCGCCTGTGGGACATGAACTCTCGGAGTTTATTCAGTCCGTAGTTTCCAGTGGATCTGAGGACTTCAGAAACCGGACATGTGTCCTCGTATCCAACTTTCAAGTTTTTCCCAGGCGAAGATATAGCCGACTCACCTGCTTGACGGCGTCGGGTAGCGCGGCCAGGCGCTCGGCCACGCTGCGGTCCGCGCCGCGCTTGGCCGCCACCGCCACGCCCGCCAGCGCAGCGCGCGCCCAGCGCGCCTCGCCCGCGCCCCCGGCTGTGGCCGCGCCCCCTGCCGTGCCCGCGCCCGCGCCCCCGGCTGCGCCCGCGCTCTCGGCCGCGCCCAGCACGCGCCGCCCCACGCACGCCAGCGCGCGCATGGCTCCGCTGCACAGAGACACTCGTAGAGCGGCCGCTCGGGCGCGCTCGGGCGCGCCCGGGCGCGCTCGGGCGCGCTCGTGCGGCGCCGGGTACGTACTAGGGGTCGTGCCGCTCCACGTGCGCCACCAGCGCCACCAGGTCGCTCTCCAGCGACGGGAACAGCTCGCACATGAAACGCCGCGTTTCGCCGCCCGCGCGCCGTGCCTCGCCCCGCTCGCCGCCCTCACTCCGCTCGCCGTCGCCGCCTTCACCCTGAAATGAAACTTTTGGCTTCATAGCACGTCGCGAATATCTGCCGCTGGATATTTACGCGAATCGAGATGTTACCTTGACGTCGATGTCCAAAAAGAAGAATTGCGCGCAGAAGTCTTGCTCGGCGTTGCACAAGCTTTCCACCAGACTCAGCACCTGCCAACAGACGGGGCGTCGAGTTGAGCGGCAGCAGAAACATATGCGTTGGTTAGTGTAATCGCAGTGGCGCTTCACTCACGGTGTCGAGCGGCTCGTCCGCGCGGTCGGGCGGCGCGCTGGCCAGGCCGGCGCGCGCCAGCTCGCACGCCGCGCGCACCTCGCGCTCGTACACGCGCGCCCACGTGCCCACGTACACCTGCAAACAATGAGGTCAGTCGGCCTGCCAGCCTGGCGCACTGCTGCACGGCACACTGCACACGTACCTTGGCCAGCGCGTCGAACGCCTTCTCGTCCATGTCCTTGAGCCAGCGCATGAAGGGCGCGTAGGGCAGCAGCTCGGCGTGGTGGCGGTGCGCGCGCGACTCGTGCGCCGCCTCGTTGCCGAGGTGGATGAGCGCGTTGTTGAGGTGCCGCGCTAGCGCCGCCGCCAGCTGAGGGCACATGCGTCAAACCATGTCGAGAAAATACCTTGTTACCTAGTTGTAGTAGTAGTGGCCTAGTTACTGGCCCCATCGACAACCTTTCTGCATATATACTATAGAGAAAGGTATCAAAATTCATGCGAACTCTGTACTAGTTGCGCCTCACCTGGTCGCGCGCGCGGGTGAGGCGGCGCAGGCGCTCACGCACGGCGGCCAAGCGGCGGCGCGAGGCGGGCGCGGCCGCCTCAGCGCGCAGGGCGGCGCGCAGGGCCTCGCCCGCGCCCAGGGCGCGCGCGCGGCCCTCCGCCGACGTCAGCGACACCTCGGCCAGCGAGTCCAGGTCACGCAGCGGCGGCGCGTCCAGCCAGCTGTACACGTCGCCCAGCTCGGCCAGCAGGAGACGCGCGTTGGCGTCGGCGCGCGCGGCGTCCGAGCGCGCATGAGGCGCAGCGGGCGCGGCGCGGGCCAGCTCGTCGTAGCGCCGCAGACGCTGCGCCAGCGCGGCGCCGGCGCCCAGGCCGGCCTCGAGCCGCGCGGCCAGCGCGGCGCCGGCGCCGCCGCTCTCGGTGGCCGCGGCCAGCATGCCGGCCACGTTGAGTGCGTCGAGGCGCGCCAGGCGGCTGCCCAGACGCCGCACGCGCCGTTCGGCGTCGGCGTCAGCGGGCGAGGCGTCCTCCAGCAGCGCGCCGAGCGCCGCATCCGATGGCGTCACATCGTCGCCGCCCTGCCACGCCCACTTTTTTTATTACTAATCCATATTTAATATCTTAATATTTTATAAAATTAAATGTGAAGCAAAATAATGGCCTGTAGCAAGCACACAAAGGCCCTGTAGATCTATGTCTGTGGGCCCTTCAGAATGGGCCACATTTTTACTGTAATGTGGCTGCAATATTTTTACTGTAATGTGGCTGCAATATTTTTACTGTAATGTGGCTGCAATATTTGCAAATCTGGATTGAAAATGTATGGCTGGGCAATAGGTTTGGGAATGAGCTTCTCCAATTAAAATAACACAATGAGTATTGATTTTTTCGCAAAATAGAAATACCATTATGATGAATATTAAATGCATAAATTAAGGTAGACTGGTAGAGAATGCCCAAGGCATTAAGTCCGCCTTTGTACAGTTTTTACTTGTGCATAAAGTTTTAATAAATAAATAAATAATGTACGACGATAGTCTATACACTTTGTTCAAATGTACAATGATTTTTCTGTACACTTGTGATGATGGAAACCTAGTGATAAAGAAATAAACCGCCAGTGTTGAGTGTGGTAAAATCAGTGATTTATTTTACTTAGACAGTTCACTAAATGATCGCGCGTATGCAAACGCTGATGTAGCTTATCCTACTTACTGTTATTATGTCACGAAATGTGTGGGTTCACTGTTCATGTAAAGTTATATTACTAGCAGCGCCCCGCGGTTTCATCCGCATAAGTTTCCAGTGGGAATATCGGGATAAAAACTATCATATGTTCTTTCCCAGGACTCAAAACTATCTCTATACCAAATGTCATCGAAATTGGTTCAGTGGTTTAAGCGTGAACAGGTAACAGAAAGACAGACAAGGCACTTTCATCACATTTATAATATTAGTATGTTATTATTTAATTATTTCAAATGTGAAGACTATGTGGGATATTTTTTTTTCAGTTAGTTTTAATGGTCTGGCAGTTTGACTAAAGTCCTGCCGCGCCAAAGATGTAAATAACATTGGCTGCTCGGAATTGAATAAAATCGATGTAAGTATATTGATTTTGAAGAACATTTATTTTAAGTAATGTTTGTTTTTGTCTAGTTAGCTCAGAGATTTAGACGAAAACAAACATTGCTAATAATAAATGTTCTTGTATATCGATTTTATTCAATTTTGAGCGGCCATTGTTATTTACATCTTTGGCAAATTTGGCGTGGCCGGACCTTACTTCATTTGGCCTACCCAAATGTCCTTTCTTTGGTATTGGTTGTAATGTTGTTGAGCTCCTTAAGTTCTGAGTTGAGCTAAACATTTACTGACAAATGTGTGTACTGACTAGAGTAGACAGATCCACTCAAATCTGTGTGGTTTTTTCCTCAAAAGACATTTCAGACACTAATCTGGTCAATCACATGATACAAGATTATGTCTGGGCGCCTTCTCAATATCATTTATCAGATGACCCATAATCTTGTCTTCTACATAAGCTACGGACGGCAATAATGTCTGGTGAGAACTAATATAAAGAATACCACAATGCCCATGCATCACATTAGTGGCACCAGAACAATATGTAAGTACATGTGTTTTTAACAAATAAAGATTTAATTTTTCATTTGGATTTTATTTGCCATAAAGTGAAACAGGAATATTATAATGAAGCCACTTAAAATAGTGTGGCAATACTAAATAGTAAATTATGGCTACTATGTAGTTACCAGGCTGTACTGAGAAATAATTAGTACCTAAAGTTCTTTTCCAGAAACCCCTCCTTAGTGCTAAACCATGCTACAATATAAAATAAGTCTTGCTCAAAAATTCATGTTCCTAGTCTCACTAGATAGGTCACTTTCTCCTTTGATATATATAATATAAATTACCTATATGCAGAATAACATAAGATGGAATATAGAGAGATTATAGAAAGACACATAGTGTAGGCGTGAGGCAGTCATAAGTTAAGTAATCTTATGGATCACGTCGTAACAAGGGGGCAGCGCTAGCTCACCACGTCTGCACAAGGCTGCTCCTTACTGTTCTCCCATTCACGTTGCAGTGGTGTTTCTTCGTACTTCATGTTGTAAGAAGCCGACAATGTCTTTATGAAGCTTTATACAAATATTTGGGTCAGTGGGTCGTCTTAGGGGTTGCTTGTCGGAGTTTTAATAACAAATAACACAGTGAAGACAAATCTCAGTTTCAGCTATTATAGATGCCACTTTTGAAATGGAAAGTTTTTAAATTAACTTCGCTTCTGAAATACATTAAAACACGGTGTAATGCAGACACATGTAGCAAAATTGTACGCAAATAACAATTCAGTTTAGTTTTCAATTTTCATATTCAACAAACTGTGCCACAGGTACTTTTTGATGGACTTGTGCTGTCAGTGCTGTCACACTGTCACACTGACACACTTGTCACAGTCACAGAGGATTTGTGTGCTGTCATCAGTGATGATAAATTATGTCTGTCACTGTCACTAATTCACCATAAAGGCTTAGAATAATAATGTCGTGTACCGTAGACAGAGTAAAACTATAGACTACTGCTCAGCGTGTCGCAGTAAGGGACAGAAAATCAAGGTACTTGAAACTTTAGGGTTACCCCCTTCAAGGTGATTTTACCCCGAATGTTTAGATGTTTTTCAATTACTATTATCTACTTTGTACCAACGCACAGGCTTTAAAAATGGAAATAAAACATCAAAGTCAAATAATTAATTCATATTTAATGTGCACAACAAGTTTCACATTTATGAATGTTGCAGATTGTCATAAAAAAACTAAAAGAGTTTACTAATAAAAAAGAAAAAGAAAACAGTTCTGCATTCTGATGCAGTACCAAATCCGGTAAGAATTTATTATATCTTTTTTTTTTTTTTCAAAATATATTTCATAACTTTGTGATTTGCCTTGCAGATACAAGTTTTTGAAAGCGATAAATCAACAATATCACAGCACAGTCAGCGTCAGTGATGACACTGACGCTGACTTTGATATTGTTGATTTTTCTGGCTCTTGCATTAATGATAATGCAAGAGCCAGAAAAATCCATCAAGGTATTGTTCTATTGACAACGTTATTTGACATTCTTCTTGAATTCATAATAATTATGCGTTCCGAGTCAACATACTTTATTAATAATTTGATTGAATGTTTTAGATTTCAACACCTGAGGAGAGTGCTGATCCAGTACCATCAAAGTCAAAGTCAAATCATTTATTTCAATTAGGCACACTAAAGGCACTTTTGAACGTCAAAAATTATAGTAAAACGAATTGATTCTAGTCGCCCATTCCAAAAGGTAGTTTTCGTATGGAGAAGAATGGGCAAGAAACTCCACCGTTACTCTTTTAAAATGTTTTACAAGTTCTGTATAGGTACATTAATTATATAATTATATGTGAAGACGATGCATCTAGAATAAAAATTAGTCTGCCAACAAAAGGCAAAAATAATTAAAAATAAAGCAATGACAGGTAAATCAATTATGTGATAGATACATGGTGCTCACATATTTAAAACTATTGTTAAAGTAGATTATTTTTATATAATTTTAACAAGTGTGTGAGTTACTGTAGTCACAAAAAATCCACATCTTCAAGTGCCAATTTTCAAGATGACGCAAAAATAAAAACCATCAGAAGAAAATTGCAATTGCCGGAAGAGGAAGATACGCCAAGAAAGAAAAAACTTAAAGCGGATTTAAAGAAAAAAGGTAATTTATTGCAATATATCTTACTGGCGTACTATTTTCCCCTAAAATAGGTTAGTATCTCAGTAAAAAGTAGGCAACACTGAGCTTTGAGGTTATGTAAAAACAATATGTAATAATAACATAATTCAGCACTCATTTTATCTTGAAACAGCTGTATATGTATTTTAACAGTTTATAAATCATATTAATTGAAAACTTTCACTGTCTTCCACCGAATAAACTAAAATATTTAGCTACTTACGAATGAAAGGACAATCCGGCAATTTTCTTCTCACTATCACTTTTGCAGCCAAGAACACTGCACCGTACCATTTTGCAGCAATAGCTTACAGTCAATCCTCAACGGTAAACACAAAATAGTTCGTATGTTTCACACTATCAAGTAAAATAATTTAAAATTTCGTCGCTACCACTTTCGAAGGCGTATCAAACGTCAAACTTTGTTTAGCAACTGAAGTGCTGACCTTGAAAAATGTGGACACACAATAAGGGACAAAAGATGTTGGGCTCTGTCTCTTTTCTTTGCAAGAATCTTATATATATTTTTCTTTTTCTTGTGTAAGTGAGATAGAAGATGACCAGCAGTCTATAGTTTTACTCTGTCTACGTCGTGTACAGATGCCTTTATGATAAAATAAAATAAGAATCCATTTAATGTGTTCATAATTAAAAATGCTAATTTCCATGGTCTGATCATCTACAATAGGTAGTCGAAGTTTATGTATATCGTCCGGAACACTATGTATAAATAAAAATGAATCGCCGACACTTCCGAACGACTGCACCCTAATTCTTTTTTTGTTGTGTTCGGTACTTATTGCCTTACATATTATCAATCGGAATCGGTTTCATTTTGACCTCTCGTTAGAGAGTTCCTTGATTTTGACAGTTCATCAACATTCATTGCGGTATTAACGTGTTGAACAGACAATTTTTTCTAACTTATGAAGCAATGGATTAGCAATTTGCTTCAAAATGATTCAGGTTCCGATTGATAGTGTGTTACGCAATTAGGGCGCTGGACAAGGTTTGTATGAAAGAAAATTTCGGATTCGAAAAAAAAAATTGCACCCGTGCGAAGCTGGGGCGGGCCGCTAGTAAGAAATAAATAGTACAGACGCCAGCACATCAACCTACACCTAACTGTCAAATTTTCCCAATCAACATTGAACCTTATGCTTTAGCGATAAAGTTGAAAATCTATTACAGAAATCTGACAGATTGTAGTAGGTTGATGTGCTGGCGTCTGTACATTTCATTGTACAGACAGATTTCTGTAATAGATTTTCAACTTTATCGCTAAAGTATAAGGTTCAATGTTGATTGGGAGACAGTTAGGTGTAGGTTGATGTGCTGGCGTCTGTACAACCAGTGCATAAAAGAAGCCATGTTAGGCCGAGATGTTTATATCTACCCGAGCCGTAGGCGAGGGTGGATAGTAAGTCGAGGGGTAAAATGGCTCATTTATGCCCGAGTTAAACACTGCTTTCCACTTCGATTGCGAGAAAATGAAACAGACATAAAGACGTATATAACAGTAATTTCACTGTTCAAAAATGTTGCAAAATTGAAGAAGAACTTATTAATTTTTTTTTTGTTTTTTCAACGTGATTTTGTAGGAAGGAGTATCAACTCCTCACGACCATAGCTCTTTTTACTGAACTTTTAGCTGGCTGGTAACATTATTATATACTATAATCACCTACCCATAGAGTAAAGTAATATATCGGGGACCACATTTTATACCGGTAGACCCAATGACGTCTACCGGGTGTGTTTAGGTCTGAGGTTTAGGTTGATTTATTTTTTTATAAATAAACGGTGTTTGAGATAGTTTGATGTTTTCTTATTTTTTCGTTACCAAATCACAGAGTACAAATTTTTAAATTGTAAGTGGCCAGTAAATGGGCGGTAAATGGGCGTCAGGGGCTTTGAGAGTCCCGGATCCTGGAGGCGTCGAAATTGTCCAATATATTTCTGGATGAACGAAGAATGACGAACCCAAGATCCTCAAATTAAATTTCTTCCCCGGTTTCCACTATGGAAAACCGGTCTAAGGTAACCAATAATTGGTTTCCATCCACCGAAACCGTAATAAATAAAAAAAATATTTTAAGGGATAAAAAAAAAACTGTCCCACCTGCGCTATCACTAGACGGACTCAGCCAGCCGCACAGTCGCTTCCGCAAGAGGCTTCAAGCGGACTCGAGGAACGGGTCTCGCGTCTAGGTCCCAGATGCTTCTCTAGATTCTAGCGGTGAGACGAATCTCTCGAGTTGCCTCTCCTGGAATCGACAATACGGAGACCTACTTTGATTATAATTATATAATCAAAGGGAGACCTAATAATACAAGGGAAAACTAATTTACTTTCCTTGAGACACTCCTAGTAGTCGAATGCGATTTGGGTATGTACCTACTTCATAGTCTTCATACTGCCAAGTCATAAAAATGTTTGCGTTTTTATATAAGAAATGACAACTATTTTATCTATTTTTACAAATTCAAGAGCGATTTTTGTAAAAAAAAATGTACTACTAAAATGGTTAAAATTGTATTATGTTATAGTAAATTATCTGGTATATCTAATCCATAATAACGATAGAGAACACGGAAGTGATATAAATTAAAGCAAATGAAATAAATTAATCTGCGACGTTTCATTGTGCGTGTGTGGCTGCGGGCCGAATTATCTTATTCTTAGAAAAAAAAAATACTTTATGCACACTAGAACATAAAAAGCGACTTTATGTCAATGTCGCCTACGCACAACATAAACACGAAGAGTATGAGAACTGAGAAGTGAAAATACAAATCTTATGGTCTATGGTGCCAGTCTGTGCTTCGCTCCAGGATCACCACAAACAAGAATTTGCTAACTCTACTAACCTCACTGAGTTGGGAGAACTATGGAGACGGCATATTCTACTATAGAAATAATAGTTATACAAATATCTGTCATATCGACACACACATGTCATAAAGCGTTTTGTTTCTTTTTAACTAATCAAGAGCTGCATATGAAAAGAGAGACGTCAAATGTTTGTCAAGTACTAAATTTGGCAACACTTTTGTGTGACGTCAAAATCATTTCTATGCACTGAGTTGGGAGTACTATGGAGATGGCATATTCTACTATAGAAATAATAGTTATACAAATATCTGTCATATCGACACACACATGTCAAAAATCGTTTTGTTTCTTTTTAACTAATTAAGAGCTGCATATGAAAAGAGAGACGTCAAATGTTTGTCAAGTTCTAAATTTGGCAACACTTTTGTGTGACGTCAAAATCATTTCTTTGCGTGGTCGGTCGCCATGTTAACTGCCGAGGTTTTTCCTCTATGTTGCCGAGTTTTGTGGTAGATGTGCTGTCAAACGGTTGATTGCTAGTGTTGGGTAAATAGTCGGATGCTTTGAGTTATTATCGATTATAATCCATAAGTGTCCATTAATAGCCTTGCAATGGATGATAATCCTGCTATTATATGATAATCTTGTGTAATAAGGAGGAGTTGTGTGTGTGTTTCGAATTTTTCATTACCTAGTTTTGGTTGTGGTGATTGTTTATACTTTGTCTCAAGCCAAGTTAAACAAGGTATACATTTGCCGATTCGCGATCTCAATGGTTTTTGTATATATTCTGTTAAATATAGTCGAATAGATGACCGCAACTATGTATTTTTTTAGCAATCTAGTATTATTTAAATGCCATTAATGTAATAACAAAAGTAATAATTAATAATCGAAGTTCGACCCGAGTATTGAACCTAGGACTCCACACTTAGCAATCGGTCTTGCGACCGCACTAGACCAACGGGGTAGGAAATAAATAATAATATTTTGTTGCCAGTCACGACATCATAAGTCTCCTGGTCCTGGTTAGTGTGTAAGCTCGTATGAACAATACTCTACACCTGTAGTAAGTAGGTAAATATATTACGAGGATATTGGCCTTCTGATATTGAATGAAGCTTGAGCAAGGTGACAAGTTACAACGTCTTATAAAACCAAGAAACATAAAACACCCACAACTTCTAAAATTCTTGTCACTTCAGCTGCATTACATTACAAGGCTAATTCGAAAAATTTAAATAAATAATAGAAAACAAATTCATGTAGGTTAAATAATGTCGATATCCGCTGCGCATGTTGCTCGCAGTTACAACCCTACGAAAGGCGGCCATCTTAACTGCCCGATTTTTGTAGGTATACACGCTAATTTGGTAGGTATGCCAAGTCCATATTATTTATAGGTCAGTGTTTCTATGCGTGGTCGGTCGCCATGTTGAGTGCCGGGGTTTTTCCTCTATGTTGCCCAGTTTTGTGGTAGATGTGCTGTCAAACGGTTGATTGCTAGTGTTGGGTAAATAGTCGGATGCTTTGAGTTATTATCGATTATAATCCATAAGTGTCCATTAATAACCTTGCAATGGATGATAATCCTGCTATTATATAATAATCTTGTGTAATAAGGAGTTGTGTGTGTGTTTCGAATTTTTCATTACCTAGTTTTGGTTGTGGTGATTGTTTATACTTTGTCTCAAGCCAAGTTAAACAAGGTATACATTTGCCGATTCGCGATCTCAATGGTTTTTGTATATATTCTGTTAAATATAGTCGAATAGATGACCGCAACTATGTATTTTTTTAGCAATCTAGTATTATTTAAATGCCATTAATGTAATAACAAAAGTAATAATTAATAATCGAAGTTCGACCCGAGTATTGAACCTAGGACCCCACACTTAGCAATCGGTCTTGCGACCACTAGACCAACGGGGTAGGAAATAAATAATAATATTTTGTTGCCAGTCACGACATCATAAGTCTCCTGGTCCTGGTTAGTGTGTAAGCTCGTATGAACAAATACTCTACACCTGTAGTAAGTAGGTAAATATATTACGAGAATATTGGCCTTCTGATATTGAATGAAGCTTGAGCAAGGTGACAAGTTACACCGTCTTATAAAACCAAGAAACATAAAACACCCACAACTTCTAAAATTCTTGTCACTTCAGCTGCATTAGATTACAAGGCTAATTCGAAAAATTTAAATAAATAATAGAAAACAAATTCATGTAGGTTAAATAATGTCGATATCCGCTGCGCATGTTACTCGCAGTTACAACCCTACGAAAGGCGGCCATCTTAAGTTCCCGATTTTTGTAGGTATACACGCTAATTTTGTAGCTATGTATGACAAGTCCATAAGTTTTATTAGTCATTGACTAACCTCATACTGTATTATATTAGTCTATGATTCTAACCTAAAATTCCGCCATCTGTCAGACGAATGGGACAAATGGTCAATATTTTATAATAAATTTGCTTATTTTAACTGCAGTTTCTTTGTTGAAGAATACTAGTTACGTAAAAATCGTATTATACTTGGAACAATGGCTCAAAAAGCAGCTGCTGCCAAAAACCCTAAAGCGAAATCTAGCGAGGAAATTTTTTCTGGCTTTCAAACTCTTCGCGGTGAACAGCGACAACTCGCAAATAAAATTTCAGAGTTAGAGATGGATCTCAACGAGCATAAGTAAGTGTCCCCACTGCTGACTATCATGCATGCTACATTGATTTGCCCCTACTTGAAATCGTGCTGCTGATGTTAGAAAACTTGTTTGTTTCAGAATAGTAATCGAAACTCTCCGAGGAGTGGATAAAACTCGTAAATGTTTTCGAATGGTGGGTGGTGTGTTAGTTGAACGCACGGTGGCAGAAGTTTTGCCCGAGCTAGAGAACAATAGTGAACAGTTGCCTAAAGCTCTCAAAGCATTGGAAGAACAACTCTCTAAAAAAGGTCGAGAGATTAATGAATACATAGAGTGTCACGACATCCGCCTGCAGCGCGTGGACCGCCCCCCTGCTGAAGTAGCTCCGGAGCAGCCTGCCAAGTCGAATGTTCTGGTTGCTAGTGGTTAATATAGGATAGGTATTGAACTATTTAGCATTTATGTAACTTATACTGATTGCTTTCAAGCTTTTCTACATTGTAAAAGCAGTGTGTGTAAATATTTTAACTTTTATGTTGTAAGTAGTTATATTTATATAACTCAAGCATCAACTAATGAGAGGTATCCATTGTTACAAACCTCCTGAGAGTGTTGTGTCTGTTTGTTGATTGATGATGTCACTATGTTCACTAACACATACATTATATACCTATGTACTATTTCCTTTAATATTCCATATAATTTTTAGGTACAAAGCTCTCCACATATTTTTTGCTTGTATTGTATAATCCAAACAGTTATTATTTTCCTATAAATTAACATTATAACACTACAGCATATTTCTATCCTTCCCTAATCTGAAAACCTGTCCTGGTGTAAACACACCTCTTTGTTTATAAATGTTGCTTAGGTAATGATTAGGGACTGTTTAACCACACATTTTCAATGTTTAAATGTCTCACTTTAAGCAATGTTTATGAATAAACCCCATGACTCGATAAACTTTTAGATAAATGCAACTCATGGCACACTTGTAATAAATACTTGTTGATATTAATGAGAACTCAAATCTGCCTGTTTACTGCAGCAGGCTATGTGGGCTGGCCAAAATATTTTCATAACAGATGAAATAGTCAAATAAATCTCTTTTTTTCTTTCTTCACTTTTTGCTGTAGGAAATCGTTTTATTTTGTATTTCAATAGTGCCTTACAACCTTTAATTTTTTTTGACAAGGAATCACTTTCCATTTGAATATTAAAGGTTACTTGTAAATATTTTGCTAATGGAAAGGCAGTGTCAGATCCTAGTAATAGAGATGTCAGCATTAAGGAAGGGGCCCGCCAGGGCCGAAGCCTGCCGGGGTAGCGGGATCGTCCGAAAGGGTTACCGCTGCCCCGGAACATAAAGGGCTAAGGAAGGAACACGGGTGGGTTTTAGTCAGTAAGAGTCTGACACTCCCTTCCGCTCCACCCAGAGCGGGAGGAGTCATTAGATGATTTCCCATCCACAAAAAAAAAAAAAAGATCCTAGTAATATTTTACATGTATAATAAACAATAATTCTGAAGCTAACTTGTTTCATCCTGGTAGTATGGTATAGTTAGCGCCACGAAAGATCCGCCGACCCTATGTCGTCCGGTCCCTTCCCGCGCTCAGACCTCACACCGCTAGACATCAAAAAAGAAATCAGCAGAAATCGTGTATAGTACGCGTCACGAAAGATGAGACTTGACTTTTATCTATTATTTCGTAATAAATATTATAACCTTTATTTCATTATTTACATATAAATTATATTTTTAAATATTAGCATATAAAATATAGAAAAACATTTAAAAATATAAAAAATAGTAGCCCACCGGTATCGGGAACAGGGTCCAAGCTACCGGCGGTCAGGGCTCCAGAGAGAGGAACCTCCGGACAATGCGGGCCGTGTCCAGAAGTACCGCTTTCTGAATCAAGCCCTTGATCCAGCTGCCCAACGAGAGCCTCCTTAGGTGTTGGTCGAGACTCTTGGCTATTAACCCATTGGCAGTCACGACTATCGGCACAATGATCGCTGAGTCCACATCCCGCATGTCGACAACCTCGCGAGGCAAGTCAAGATACTTGATTTGTTTATCTTTCTCGGCTTTCACGAGGTTCTCGTCATGTGGGACGGTTATGTCAACAATCATTGCACGCCGCTCTGATCGATCCACCACCACTATATCAGGCTTATTGGCAACAATAGTCCTGTCAGTGATGATGGATCGATCCCAGTACAACGTGATATTACTATTTTCGAGAACTGGGTCGGGCACATACCTGTAGTACGGCACCTCCGATTCCACAAGGCTGTATGTCAAAGCAAGTTGCTGATGAATTATCCTGGCTACAAGGTTGTGTCTATGCAAGTACTCTCCATTAGCTAGACGAGAACACCCGGAGATGATATGCCTGATTGATTCCCCCGGCCGGTGGCATGCCCGACAGATGTCAACCGTGCCGTCTTTCACAATAAATCTCCGGTAATTGTTCGTCATCATAACTTCGTCCATAATTGCACAAACAAAACCTTCGGTTTCTCCAAAGAGGTCACCGAAACGCAGCCAGGCTACGGACGCTAGTAAATCTACATCGGGTCCATGAAGGGCCCGGAAAAAGCGTCCGTGAAGCTCCTTACTCTGCCATACCTCCATGCGATCATTAGTGTCAAGCACTACTGGTTTGCGCCAGCTCTCTTTAGCCAAGGAGAGCGGGGTGAGGCCCTTGTCCACCATGACTACATCTCGATGCATCCCCACGTCGGTTTCTAGGAAATATTCCCTAAGACTGCATATCTCGCGATTGTGGAGGGTCTTAAGAGTTTAAAAACCCTCGACCTCCACACTTTGGCGGGATATACAGCCTCATTACCGATGACCGTCGGTGATGCATTCGATTTGCAGTCAGTAGTGTACGAACCCTCCTATCTAGGGCGTCGAGTTCGGTCTGAGTCCATTTGAGTATGCCAAAAGAGTACATCAAAACCGGCATGACCCAGCCGTTGAAGGCGCGCACCTTGTTTCCGCCTGATAGAAGACTATTAAGTACTTTTTTCAGGCGGCCAAAGAAGCGCTCCTTCAATGATTGCTTCATGTCAGTAACATTGATCCCTAACGCTTCCGACATACCCAAATACCTACTTATAAAGTTTCGGATGCGGAGAGGGCTCTAAGGTTTGTGGAATCCGAGAGTTGATTTCCCACGGAATCCACAATCTCCCCTCGCTTTACATGCATGACCGCACATTTGTCCACACCAAATTCCATCCTAATGGCGTTACTGAAAGTTTGAGTTCCTTTCAGTAGCTCCATCAGTTGCAAATTGTTAGGGGCAAAGAGTTTTAGGTCATCCATGTAGAGGAGGTGCGATATAACCTGACTACCTCTCCTCAGCCGATAGCCTAGACCTGAATCCTCCAGCAATGTGCTTAGAGGATTCAAGGCTAAGCAGAACCAAAGCGGACTCAAACTATCACCCTGAAATATGCCTCGCTCGATACTTATCGGTTCGCTATTCCTCTGAATATTTCGACATCCTGGATAGCGAAGGACCGTCCTCCATTGCCCCATACACGACATCAGGAAGGTGCGCAGAGTTGTATCTACTTTATACAACTCCAACACCCTCATGAGCCATGTATGTGGTACCGAGTCATCCTCATGAGCCATGTATGTGGTACAGAGTCATAATATTGTTAAGAATTTTTATCTAAATGTCATCGATAAATCCCTGAATAGATATACACATTATGGGTAAATATTTCGTACACGACTTACCTGCGCAAACTTCCTACTACTGAGCTTGTCAAGTCTCATTTTTCGTGGCGCGTATTATACTGCGCAAGTCAAACCACGTGGTGTGTCAAGTCTCATCGTTCATGGCAGGCATTCTACCATGCTATAACTTCCGACTTCCACGAAGGAGAAGCCGCAGGCATAAGCTAGTAGAGAATAAAAGCTGTAGTGACACGTCTGGTGGCCCAGAATAGACCTGAGCACAGCTCAAAAAAGACCTCGAAAAGCTTCAGCGGTTCGCTTGTGTGGCAATCACTGCATGAGAACTACAACCACTGCTGCTCTACAGGCTATGTTTGGACTACCACCCCTACACCTCATCGTGCGGGAAATTTCGCCCCTGGTTGCCTTTAGGCTCTATATATCAGGAACCCTGAGCAGACTAGGGTCAAGCACATACGCAACAAACTTATAACACCCCTCTTTATGCGTCGGGGGTTAATAAGGAAGATGCGATCAAACGGCAGCCAATATGGCATCACACTGCGTCAAAGCCCCGAAACAATACTGCTTTCTAAATGATTTATTTTCTGTAAGTCTAAGTAGGTTTGTACAAACACACGTCAATAATATTTTTTTTAAGGTAGATGAGGTCGGCGTTTCCTATCTGACTATTCTGAGAAGAAAGGCCGAAACAAAGACAGAGGTCATAGTCTTTTAAAGTCCAAACAAAATCTTGGTCAGATTATGTGAAGACCATGTAGATTGGTGTCTGAATGGTCTTTTGAGGAAAAAACCACACAGATTGAGTGGACCTGTCCAGTCAGTGCACGCATTTGTCGGCAACCATGCAGCTCAACTCAGAACTTAAGGAGCTTAACGATTCGACGAACAGTACCAATGACAGGACATTTGGGTAGGCCGCATAAGGTACTCCCAACTAAAGCATTATATAGTGCAACTACAGGCCCGTAGGAATTGAGAGTTTACACTGATGGTTCAAAGACTGACTGCGGAACTGGAGTCGGAGTGTTCTCACACAACCTCAACATAAAAATATCCAGAACGCTGGGAATGCTCAACACGGTCTACCAAGTGGAGTGTGTCGGCAGATTACAAGCAGCTTATGCCATAGCAGCCAGTAGAGTTACCGACACCCATATTCGTATACTTCTGACAGAGCCTCAGTCCTCCAATCCCTAGAAAAAAAATACATCACATCAAACCTAATACTAGAATGTCACATGTGCTTGAACGGGTAACTGTAACGAACCGCAATACAGTGACGCTACAATGGATAAAAGAACACAGTGGGTCGCCAGGTAACGACGCAGCTGACGAACTAGCCAGAAGGGCGTCCAGTACGTCAGTTTGTGGACCGGAACATATCGTGCCCATCCCCTTCAATCAACTACGCAGGTGGCTACGGGAGCACACCCACACACCAGCAGAGAGCTGGTGGACGTCGTTACCGGGCTTCAGGCAGTCCAAGGAAGCCATACCATCATTAGATGGCAAGCTATCCAGACATACATTTAATACGCCTGGACAGGAAAGGTCTACGCCTGGACAAGAAAGGCCTGCGCCTGGTGACGGGGACCATCATGGGACACTGCTCGCTAAACAAACAATTGTGTGGAAGTGTTTGTTTAACGTTTTGCATAACGGACAGTCTCCTGTGCAGGGCTTGCATGGAGGCTGATGAAACTGTTGCGCATGTGCTCTTTGTGCACAGGCGTCACCCAGATTAGGTCAGAAACCCTCTGGACACCCAGATCTTACACAGATGTTCTCAACAGACCAGGAGTCCTGATCAGCTTCTGCAGGGAGGTGGGCTGATTGGAATAACCACCGACGGCCGCCATGGCCCACGCACAATCATATGGTTCACTTGAAGGACTAAGTACGGAAACCAAACCCCATAACATAGAAAGCTGTAGTGAAAGGTTGTACACACAGCGACATATCAAGCCATACATTTCCAGTTTTAGCTTACCTCGCTGTATAGGTTTAGCTTACCTCGCTGTATAGGTTTAGCTTACCTCGCTGTATAGGTTTAGCTTACCTCGCTGTATAGGTTTAGCTTACCTCGCTGTATAGGTTTAGCTTACCTCGCTGTATAGGTTTAGCTTACCTCGCTGTATAGGTTTTCCATACAATGAGAAGTCTTGAAATTACAGCTTGATATGTCGTCGTGCGTACCTGTAGTCAAGGGTGATGCTCATATTTGTACTAAAACTACACACGTTATTGCATTGTATACAATATAATAAAAAAATATAAACAATATTATAACATGTCAATATTAATAGCTAGGTACAACAATATGATTTGCATATTACTTACAAAACTGTACTTATGAACAGTTGAACTGTTTCTATATATTTTAATCATTTTATATATTTTTTTCATAAGTATGTAGCACCAAACAACCTTTTATAATAACAAAGTTTTTACAATAATGTTATCACACAAATTGAAAAAGTACCTTACTTGTACCTACTTCACAATCTTCTGATTGGTTCAGTCTGAACTCTGACCCCAAATACTTGTATGACTAGTGAAGTGATCTCAGTGCCTCATGAACGTGGGAGTGTACACTGTACAGTCTGGTAACTTGCGACAGAATGTTTCCAACCTCTATTATATGAAAGGCGGCACAGGACTACCTGTTACATGTCTGCCATCATTATTTTACAGTGCATTTTCATTACTCTTATTTTTTTCTTTCCTAAACATTGGATACAGTTAATACGACCTTAATCTAACGACACACTACACAGTGAGACGTATCAAGTGGTTCTTCGAGCATCAAAAGTTGAGGTTATTTTTTAAAGGGGATTGAAGATTTTTATATGGATCCTGGCATACCTACCTACTGTCGCGCAATTTATTTTTTTTTCTTTCATAAAATGGCGGCCACTCATGAAACCTATATTTTGATGGCTGACATCAATGCAAACGGGAAATATATTAGGACCAAACCCCGTAAAGAGTCACGTTTCCGTTCAAAGTTGATCACGTGACATCCCTATTTCTTGAACTTTATTATATCTTGTTGCATAGATTTTTGGTTAAGTACTTAAGGCGTCGCGGCAGACCCCGTAGAAGATGGCGGGACGAGCTGGACAAAACAAACGACCAGTGGTCCACTTTAGCCCTGGACCGAAAGAACTGGAAGTCATGGGGAGAGGCCTTTGCCCAGCAGTGGGATGATGCAGGCTAACAGTAACAGTAACTTACTTTAAAGTTTTAGTGATTATTTCAAAACATCAAACAAAAAATGCATAAGTATCACGTGATCAACTTTGAACGCGGAAGCGATTTTGAAAAAATTAAAAAATGTCAGACAGCAGGTAGCTGTAGGTATGCCGCGGACCTTCGAACACCTTTCTTTAGGTTTTTATATTGTGTGGAAATGAAGATATACATTTTAATCAGAGGATTACTGTTCGTACTGCGTACCATACATTAGCACAACAGTCAGCTGTGACAATAGCTCATTATTAGACTTATTTATACAACAGTTCCGTGACCGATGGACGATGAACAGTCTACATCACTAAAGATGCAATATTGTAGGTATTTATAGTTTTCATTACATCTATTACGGATTGCAAAGGCAAAGTATATGGGCCTCTCATACAACACAGTTGTGTGTTATGTAAATTATATGTCAAACCTCTGTTGGTTCATAGACCATTATTATTTTACCATCCTTAGGTGCTTGCTTCTGAATAGCTGTTGTACTAAGTATGAGTTGTAGGAATGGCAAGGCCCGTACTTCGAGCGCTGTTGCCCCACGTAATCTATCTGAGTACGAGATTCACTGATACTAGCCGACCAGCGCCAGATGTGCTGTTAAGAAGACACGGAAACACACAACCATGTCGTATGTATGTATGTACATTCAGCCTCAAAAAGATAAAAATCGACAAGAATTCATTTGATAGTATCAATGTGGAACTAAAATTAACCCTTCGTAATCGGAACGTAGATCTACGCGAGACACAATGGCTTTTTAATTGTGTCTGTAATTACGACATTCAACCGGTTAAGTAGGTACCCAACATGTAATATGTTTTGTGTTTACACATTGATACAATATTAAGGAACAAAGATTGTAAACATAAATTAATACTTGTCCATGACATCTTTATGAGGCTGACAGTACCTACATAAGTGGTGTTTCTTGTAATCCTGTATTACAGGTTGACGTGAAACGTTCAGAAACGTTCACCGGGGTCCCCGTTATTATGCTTTACCATTACGTATTCACTAAACGAAAGGAATGCAAATTTGTCCTAAGTAAAATACAAAACATAAGATATGTAAAACTTACACGACTAGAGCTGGAATAGCTCGTGACCTACATTCATTGTGGTACACCTGAAGATCTAGATTCACTCCGCCGCAGTCCCGGCGCACAACAGCTAGAAGTGCATGACGTTAGAGGGCGCGTAGGTCTCGCCCTCGCCCAGCGGCGACTGGTCGGGCGCGCGTAGCGGCGGCGGCGGCGGCGGCGGCGTGACGTCACTGCGGCCGCCCGACTTGCGCAGCACGCGCAGCTCCGTGATGCGCATGCCGCGGTCCACCGACTTGCACATGTCGTACAGCGCCAGCGCCGCCACCGCGCAGCCCGTCAGCGCCTCCATCTCCACGCCCGTGCGGCCCGACGCGCGCGCCTCGCACGTCACGGTGAGCGCGCCGCCGCCCGCGCACTCGCCGGGCGGCAGGCGCACGCGCACGCGCACCACGTCCAGCGCCAGCGGGTGGCACAGCGGGATCAGCTCGGCCGTGCGCTTGGCGCCCATCGCGCCCGCCAGCTGCGCCACGGTGAGCGCGTCGCCCTTGGGCAGGCGCGCGTCGCGCAGCAGGCGCAGCAGGTGGCCGCTCACCAGCAGCGAGCACTCGGCCGCGGCCGCGCGCGCCGTCACCGGCTTGGCGCCCACGTCCACCATGCGCGCGCGGCCGTGCGCGTCCAGGTGCGAGAACGGGCCGCCGGCCTCCTCGTCGTCCTCGGGCGGCGGCCGCGAGCTGTAGGCGCGCGCGGCGGGGCGGCTCGCGGGGCCGGGCGCGCCCGCCGGGCCCACCAGGCCCGCCAGCCCCGCCGGGCCCGCCAGCCCCGCCAGCCCCGCCAGCCCCGCCAGGCCCGCCAGCCTCGCCGCCGCCCACAGCGGCCGACGCGGCGTCGCCGAGCTCCGCGCTGTGAACGTGTCCACATCACTAGGAGGCGCGCGGAGCTGGGCGCGGGGAGCGCTAGCCGCCGATGAGGATCATTGGTCGGTTCTCCATGGTGGCCAGATTCTCCATGCCTAAAAATACACGTCGAACGAGGAACTCGCCGAGCTGGCTACCGGCGCCTAGCGCATATCGACCCCGATAGGTTACGCCTCCGATTTCGTGCTACGAGTCAATACGATAGTACTTAATACATAGGCTTCTCCTAAATCGCTCGAACAGTGTTCGGCATCTTTCTACCAATAATAGTCTTTACTGGCACCGAAGCATGTTGATCTATTGACATTTTGTTCACCACTTTGTAATTATTGTACCGTGACGTGATCGTCCTACTATAATATCGTGATATTTATAACCTGATAGTTATTCAGTTTTTCACAAAAACTTTTATCAACCGCAAAAATAAAGGTGATGGTCAGCACCCTAATTGCGTAACAGACTATTAATCACAATCTGAATCATTTTGAAGGATATAGCTAATCCATTGCTTCGCATGTTCGAAAATATTGTCTGCCCAACAACGTAAATAACGCAATGAATATTGTTGAACTGTCAAAATTAAAGCCATTCCTACTGATAGTGTCGCAGATTGGTACAACCCTCCAATAGCGATGACATGACTTACTATATGTCACAGTAAGATTGTGAACACCGTTAGTTTATAATCTATCTAGCGAGCTTGTAAACTTTCGATAAATTGTCAACTGAACCATACATTTGTTCCCAACGAGTAACACCCTCAAATGTCACACTGTTACTCGATGGGATTTTTTTCTGAAAAAATTCCCAACCGGTCACACTACCAGTCACGGGAACTCGCAATTTTCTCTTTCTAGCTCTTTTTTTTCTATTTGCGCAAGTCGTTTCTTCGCTCGCTCGGCTCGTGCGTAGAGGGGTCTCAGTTTTAACCTAACCTAACCGATTGTTCCCAACGAGTCACACTGTGACATGTTACAGTGTGACTGGTTGGGAACACACCGAACCATACTGCTTACAATATAACGTATTAATTTTCGATACTTTATAATCTATCAAACCGTCAAAATGTGAACCGTCCCTGATTGGTCGGTCTTGGCGGTTGCTCGTTCTGTGTCCATAGAAACGGAAAACAAACAAAGTATGTCAGTAAAATATATAAGGTGCTAAAAAAATATCTGCCACGGCTTCAATGGGAGACAGTATTCTATACGGGATGTACGGGAGTAAATTGAAACAATTTCTGGAATCCAAGTCATACTACTCAGTAAAGGAGTTTTTAGAAGACAAAGCCATTGCAAAATAAAACTATAGAGAATAGTTTTATTTTTGCAATGGATACATCAAACATTCTTATACAACACTTATACACCAAACTATATGAAATAATATATAATATGGAATATATAAAATCTAATATAGATATGAAAATACGAATAGGTACATAAATAATAACATGATTTAATAATAATGAAAATATTTTTAAGAATTTCATAATAATTTCCTACATTATTCTTACGCAATACTTACATAAAATAACTAATGTACTATACCTACCTATATACACAAATCTATTAATATAATATAACTATACGCCCAATTAAGCACATCTAATACTTTATAATTTAAAATTATATTGATTTGCTACTTAGCCCTCTTCCTCTCTCCTAATTTTGCTGTGCCCGACAGGGTCCATATTGTTCTTTAACTTTAAATACCATCTATGTAATACATATGGAATGCAAATAAAGAATTGAGTATTGAGTATACGGGATGGCCGAGATGCGATACATCGGGTCTTCTATATATTTTTTAATAATATGGTGGTCAATCCTAATGGAGATTAGCCGCAGGTCGCAGGAGATATTAAACTGCAGAAGTGTGTGCGCAAACACAGGTGCACTCTCTGTTCCTTTACTCTTATAGTCCGATGGGACGGCAATCCGACACGATCGGGGAGAGATCAGGCGCAGGACCAACAGCTTTGGGTGGGTGGAGAAGCCCTTTCCAACCGTATACGATCTATGTATATGGTTTTGGCTTTTAGACTGCTGGCTGCTTGTGGTGACTGGTCGTCTTGCTGACCATGGTTTTATTGTTGTTATTAGTAATAACTTGTTTATTTATTTTGCTTAGATGGTCCTAGTTTATCATTTGTGACTTCAAGTGACAGCTATGTAAACAGAACCCAGCATTGCATAAATATGTAAACTGTCACGCCCTTTATACTTTAGGCTTTTATTTAGGTAGTAAGTTTTTTTTGTTTACATTTTTAATTTTTATAATTTTTTTTTTTGCTTGAGTACGTATAGTGTTTATTGTACCTATTTGTTGGTATATTGGCGTGGCTAGCTAACCTATGGCAAATATTTTAATTTAATGTCCTACGTTAATTACTTTTCATACCTAATGTTGTATAAAATCATTTTTTTTTTCTAATTGAACAGACAGCTGTCTGTTCAATTAGAAAAAAAAAAAAGATTAATGATTTGAAGAAATGGCGGAACAAACTCCCCAGCAGCTCAGAGTTTCAGGGAGTTTGTTCCGCCATTTCTTCTCCCCAGCGAAAGCACTAGGAAGTGGCGAAGGGCGGGCGTTTTAGGGGACTGTCTTTTGTAATTTTGACGTTCGAAAAGTGCTGATTCTCAGCCTAGTTTGAATAAATGACTTTTGATTTTGATTTTAGACGCGTATAGGCCGACATTATGTATTTTTGATATTATTTTTCTTTTTTTAATTTTAACACATTATAATCACTGTCACTATTTTACACTAATGTTTTGTATACAATCGATAGATTTTGACGAGAGCTAACGATTGAAACTTAAACGAACTTCGTAACTTTTCCGAGTCAAAAGTTATACTAAGTGGAAATCTCGATACGCAGCGAAATTACCTCAAAATGGCGGCGCTTCCCCTCCACCGCGCGCGATGCGTCACAGTTCTCACTTGGCGATTACGCCAAAAGGATGCTAACCGATGGTGTAATTGAATTTAGGATGGAGATGATAGATATGAAGCTGCAACACTAAACTGTATCCCCCGATTTTGTTATCATTGGTTTTTTTGACGTGTCTCCCACCATGGAAGCAATTTTAAAGAAGTATCACGTCAAAAGAAGCGGTGCATTTCGTATTGAAAATAACTAAAAGCTATAATAGAGTTACATTTGTTTAACTTTGATATTACACACATCAAAAGTGTCTAGGGATCAACATATATTTTTGCAATAACTTTTCTCCTGATTGATATTAATTAAAATTTTCTTTAAGGATTCATCAAATAAAGTGTTTTCGTTTGTCACAGTAACGATAAACCAAGTCACCTTTGCATTAATAAAGAAATTTGCCATTTTCCTAATAAAGGGATTTTTGACATTTGAACCACTAACACAAAAGTTCGAAAAAAAGACTGAAATAACAGTTTTCTTTAAAATTTTATTGGGTAACTTAAACAATTAATAATCCGTGTTTCTACCGCGAACACTAACAACACAAGAACATCGGTTTGGCATACTCAAAATGAGTTCATCCAAATCACGCTGTGGAATGGCAGCCCATGTTCGTTGCAACAACAAAAAAAGGTCTTCTTGCGACTGGATACCCTCCATATTCGGCAGAGCTCTTCTCTGTAGCATATCCCATGCATGCTCAATCGGGTTCAAGTCTGGCGACTGAGCAGGCCAGGGCAGGACATTGATGTTAGCTGCGGCGAGAGTCTGTCTTACAACTCTTGCGGTGTGCGGTCGTGCATTATCATGCATTAACTGAAATAAGGGACCGATTTGCACTTGTAGAGGAACGATGACGTCTGATACAATCGTCTCAGCATAAATTTGAGCGTTGAGGTTGCCTCTGATCCAAATCAACTCAGTTCTTCCGCCGATCCAAATACCCGCCCATACCATGATGGTTCCACCACTATAAGGATGGACTTCCTGGCAGGATTTTAATCGCTGTTGGCGTCCAGGGGTTCTCCAGTGTCGTATACGTCTTGTATCCGGTCTCATACCAAAACGAGACTCATCAGAAAAGCACACGAAACGCCATTGTTCTTCTGCCCAATTTCTGTGTTCAAGAGCCCATTGATATCGAATCCTACGATTGTGCATTGCTATAGGTGGTACCCGTACCGGTCTTCGGGAATGAAGGTTCACTTCATGCAAGCGGTTTCTGACTGTTTGGTCGCTAATTAAGTTCCCTGAAGAGTGATGAAGCCTCACGGCTAACATCATGGCGGTTATTGTTGGAGCTCTTCGAGTTAAGATTTGAATGTATCGGTCTTGTCTCCGTGTGGTGCAGCGATACCGTCCTCCATGGCGCTCAGCCACGGTACCAGTGCTTCGGTAACGTGTCCAAAGTCGACTGATAACACTCTGACTTGTATTCAGAGCTAAAGCCACAGTACGTTGCCGGGAACCAGCTTCTATCATTCCCACGGCTCTGAGCATTTCTTCCCTGCTTAAATGACGTCGCCGCTCCATAATAACGTTGGTTTTAATCAGTAGTAGGGAAACAGTAGCACTAATAATGTCTTCAATGCGTTGTATGTTTTTATAGGGAAAATATTGACAGCTGATTTTCATCTTTTACTCGAATTTGATTCACAGTTCCTGATTCAAATTATGAAATGCACCAAAAAGGATCCATATAAATTTATAAAATCATAAATTTATTACAAAGCCACATCTCAATCTCAAGAAATCCGCATAAAAATGCTTGATCCCTAGACACTTTTGATGTGTGTATTTAAGAAGTTATATCCAATAGGGATGACGACAGGGTAAAGTAAACGAAATTCTATTTAGTCCGTCAGTTAGATTATCAAAAAATAATGGACACATATTTGTTCTTGTGTCAATCAACCAAAAAATTACAAAGATAAAGCATGTCAAAGTTTGGGAGTGGGGGCTCGTGACGTCACGTGTAGGTAAAAATTGTACCAACATGTGACGTCATGCGACATTTCAAATCAATATATCTCTGTAATGTTTTGATTATGTGAAAAAAGAAAAAATACGTGCCCAATACTTTTTAATAATCTACCTGATAGACGAAGAAAAAAAAGTTAGTCGTCATCCCTATTGACAATGTTGGATATTGAATCTGATCCTATTACATTTACAACACATCTACAAAATAATTGTAGCAATAACTGAATAATTTGTTTTAATTTATATTTTTTTAATTTGACATTTATTTTCCTACCATACGTATCGTTGTTATTGCTAACCCGTTGGTCTCGTGGTTGCAAGCGCGACTGCTGAGCGTGGGGTCCTGGGTTCGATTCCCAGGTCGGGTAAACTGTTATTGGGTTGTGCGTCCTGAGTGACAGCGCACCGCGCAGGCGGAATGAACGACGCATTAACTAAGGAATGACAGCTAATGATATTGGCGCGGGGCACAATGACATGATTTTCAACCAATCGGCTCGCAAGGCGCAGTCCGTCGCAATGCCAGTTCACAATTTGACGGTTTGACATGGATAAGATTATAAAGTATCGGAAATGAATATGTTATATTGTAATCAGTATGGTACAGTAATTCACAATTTATCGACAGTTTACAATCTCGCGAGATAGATTATAAACTAACGGTGTTCACTATATAAGGTGTTTCAAATTTAACCCAACAAACTTTAAGAGGTGGTTTAGACCATCGAACTGAACAACTTTCACTATGGGACCAACTCTAAAATAAAAATTTGCTGTTTCATACATTTTGGTCAAGTAGGTATTGAACTTTTGTATTAAACAGCTGATCTTTTTTTGTGATTCAGAGTTGGACCCATTGTGAAAGTTTTTCAGTTAGATGGTCTAAACCACCTCTTAAAGTTTGTTGCAGTGTTCTTGAAATGTTTATCCTTTCGGAGTTATAGAATCAGGATATAAATGAATTATTTTTACAATTATTATCATACTATTTGGGGGCAAATAACAACAACAACAATATTAATAACCCCACCGCCGCCGCCGTATCTCTACGTTGACGTCAAGGTGGGGCTTGAGCGCTCCAAACTCTAGGTCAGTGCTGGTAGAGATTTTACTTTACCGGAATAGGTCAGGGTGAGGACTGGCTCCTCACCCTAGAACAAAGAGATAGAGAAGCCCGAAGGGCAACATGTGCCAAGCTGTTAGGCAGTAGCGACCCCACGGACCCTATCTCCCGGGAGGTCTTGTTCCTCACCTCCGGCTTCCTTTTATTGACCGACCATCATTTCGGAACAATAAATCATACGTAGGTGTGCATACACACGAACGACTGCGTGACGCGTATCGCTCGTGTTTATGAGCACTAACTTGTATATCATAATATTAATTATATTGCGGTTATCATTTTTATTTAAATGTAACAAGAAAAAATACTTCGTCTTGTGATGGGCGACCGCGGGGAGCCTTTTCCCCCTTGAACTGGTTGAAGCGGTACGGGTGCGCAGCATACGCACAGGTATTATCTAATTGCTCTAACATAAGCCACCCCTCTCCCTAAAAATGGTATAATCATTAAAATATAGTTTTGAATGTTTCCTTCATATGTGTACCTATTACTCGGAACGGACAAACATTTCAGTCAAGCGCCACACAACGTTTTGTTCCAATTAAAATCCAACGACATATACTTATGTCATCGACATATCTTTGGTAATTGTACCAGGTTCCATACATTATTGTCCATTGTCCTTTGAATTTCATAGGTTAAAATCTTTGTGTATTGTACACTCATTCTACAGAAATACCTTTGTTTTTCAGTTACCCAAAATGACCGTAGCTGATTTTGAATTGTAGTTGTTCAGGCATAAGCTACCTATTAGAACAGCTATAGCAGGAGAGGCGTGTGTGGGGAGGTACCTGCATGGCGGGCCTTCTTGTTGGCCAGCGCCGCGCGCACCAGCTGCAGCAGCAGCGCGTCCGAGTCGCCGGCGCGCAGCCGGTCCCGCAGCGACACCTCCGCCGCGCCGAACAGGCACACCTGCGCAGTCACGGAATACGTCAACACCGCGCCCCGCTACGAGGACTAGCCGCTCATTGAATGTGTCAATAGTTAGTGTTAGTATCAGATCTGGGCGGTCCCGCAGCGACACCTCCGCCGCGCCGAACAGGCACACCTGCGCAGTCACGGAATACGTCAACACCGCGCCCCGCTACGAGGACTAGCCGCTCATTGAATGTGTCAATAGTTAGTGTTAGTATCAGATCTGGGCGGTCCCGCAGCGACACCTCCGCCGCGCCGAACAGGCACACCTGCGCAGCCACGGAATACGTCAACACCGCGCCCCGCTACGAGGACTAGCCGCTCATTGAATGTGTCATTAGTTAGTGTTAGTATCAGATCTGGGCGGTCCCGCAGCGACACCTCCGCCGCGCCGAACAGGCACACCTGCGCAGCCACGGAATACGTCAACACCGCGCCCCGCTACGAGGACTAGCCGCTCATTGAATGTGTCATTAGTTAGTGTTAGTATCAGATCTGGGCGGTCCCGCAGCGACACCTCCGCCGCGCCGAACAGGCACACCTGCGCAGCCACGGAATACGTCAACACCGCGCCCCGCTACGAGGACTAGCCGCTCATTGAATGTGTCATTAGTTAGTGTTAGTATCAGATCTGGGCAGTCCCGCAGCGACACCTCCGCCGCGCCGAACAGGCACACCTGCGCAGCCACGGAATACGTCAACACCGCGCCCCGCTACGAGGACTAGCCGCTCATTGAATGTGTCATTAGTTAGTGTTAGTATCAGATCTGGGCGGTCCCGCAGCGACACCTCCGCCGCGCCGAACAGGCACACCTGCGCAGCCACGGAATACGTCAACACCGCGCCCCGCTACGAGGACTAGCCGCTCATTGAATGTGTCATTAGTTAGTGTTAGTATCAGATCTGGGCGGTCCCGCAGCGACACCTCCGCCGCGCCGAACAGGCACACCTGCGCAGCCACGGAATACGTCAACACCGCGCCCCGCTACGAGGACTAGCCGCTCATTGAATGTGTCATTAGTTAGTGTTAGTATCAGATCTGGGCAGTCCCGCAGCGACACCTCCGCCGCGCCGAACAGGCACACCTGCGCAGCCACGGAATACGTCAACACCGCGCCCCGCTACGAGGACTAGCCGCTCATTGAATGTGTCATTAGTTAGTGTTAGTATCAGATCTGGGCGGTCCTGCAGCGACACCTCCGCCGCGCCGAACAGGCACACCTGCGCAGCCACGGAATACGTCAACACCGCGCCCCGCTACGAGGACTAGCCGCTCATTGAATGTGTCATTAGTTAGTGTTAGTATCAGATCTGGGCGGTCCCGCAGCGACACCTCCGCCGCGCCGAACAGGCACACCTGCGCAGCCACGGAATACGTCAACACCGCGCCCCGCTACGAGGACTAGCCGCTCATTGAATGTGTCATTAGTTAGTGTTAGTATCAGATCTGGGCGGTCCCGCAGCGACACCTCCGCCGCGCCGAACAGGCACACCTGCGCAGCCACGGAATACGTCAACACCGCGCCCCGCTACGAGGACTAGCCGCTCATTGAATGTGTCATTAGTTAGTGTTAGTATCAGATCTGGGCGGTCCCGCAGCGACACCTCCGCCGCGCCGAACAGGCACACCTGCGCAGCCACGGAATACGTCAACACCGCGCCCCGCTACGAGGACTAGCCGCTCATTGAATGTGTCATTAGTTAGTGTTAGTATCAGATCTGGGCGGTCCCGCAGCGACACCTCCGCCGCGCCGAACAGGCACACCTGCGCAGCCACGGAATACGTCAACACCGCGCCCCGCTACGAGGACTAGCCGCTCATTGAATGTGTCATTAGTTAGTGTTAGTATCAGATCTGGGCGGTCCCGCAGCGACACCTCCGCCGCGCCGAACAGGCACACCTGCGCAGCCACGGAATACGTCAACACCGCGCCCCGCTACGAGGACTAGCCGCTCATTGAATGTGTCATTAGTTAGTGTTAGTATCAGATCTGGGCGGTCCCGCAGCGACACCTCCGCCGCGCCGAACAGGCACACCTGCGCAGCCACGGAATTACGTCAACACCGCGCCCCGCTACGAGGACTAGCCGCTCATTGCATGTGTCATTAGTTAGTGTTAGTATCAGATCCATATCTCCTGCCCCTTTTAAATTCACTTGACCACTTTTGAACCGTAGATAAGAGTCCGCGTATCACTGGTCAGTTTCCCTCAGTCGTCAGTTTATTTAATTCGCCAGTTTCGTTGATTAGCCAGTTTCACTGATTCGTCAGTTTTCCCGATTAGACAGTTGTGTTTATTCGACAGTTTCCAGTGTTTGCCAGTTTTCGTCGATTCGTCAGTTTGGTACACTCAAGGGAAAAGGTTTTTAAATGTTGAATCAACAATGAGTTTGTATAATATTCCATAAATATGGCTAAAAGTTATCTAATAGATCTTAATCCTACTCATCATCATCTGCCTAGCCTTTTCCCAACTATGTTGGGGTTGGCTTCCAGTCTAACCGGATGCACCTGAATACCAGTATTTTACATGGAGCGACTGTCTATCTGACCTCCACAACCAAGTTACTGGATAATACGATACCCCTTGGTAAGACTGATTGTCAGATTTTCGGGCTTCTGACGACCCGTAACGGCTGTCAAAGATCCACGAATGACAGCCGGGATCAACGGCTTAACGTGCTTTCCGAGGCACGGAGGGGTCTTGGTATATAAAGATGGTCACCCATCCACGGACCAACCGCGACAAGCGTAGCTTAACCTGATAGATCAACCCGTGCGGCTGATATTATTGACTTAGGTGACTACTCATCGCAAAATAGCCACAAGCCTACCATCACACTAATATTATAAAGGCGAAAGTTTGTGAGGATGGATGGATGTTTGTTACTCATTCACGCAAAAACTACCAAACGGATTTTGATGAATCTTTACAGTAATATAGCTTGAATAACACATAGGATACGTTTTATCCCGATATTTTCACGGGATCGACACTGATGCGGGTGAAACCGCGGGGCACTTCTTGTTATATCTAAATTAGCAGTCGCGTGTGCAGTTTTCTACCGACTGTACTTTAGCTGACGAATTGAATAAAACTGACGAATCGACGAAAACTGGCAAACACTGGAAACTGTCGAGTAAACACAACTGTCTAATCGGGAAAACTGACGAATCAGTGAAACTGGCTAATCAACGAAACTGGCGAATTAAATAAACTGACGACTGAGGGAAACTGACCAGTGATACGCGGAGTCGTAGATAACGATGGTGTAGAATCTTGGTAAACAGCCACCATCTCTTCGTGAATAGTTTTTTGACTTTTTCCTTGTTTAGTAAGGAATTTAATAACAGCGCGGTGCTCGATTTCTTCAACATTGTCACATTAGCCATTCCAGTTGTCGTTGACTAAGGATAACTATAATGATCACAACTATCTATATGAAATTTTACCTTTATACCCTTATATAAGGTCATTAATTAATTAATCAAATTACCCACAATTTTTCAATCGTCATTTAAAATGTTGACAGGTTTTCACACAAAATCTGGCAAAGGACTTAATTTTTTTTTTGGATAATATAAATCTGATAATTACAAAAGCAGCCCTTAATCAAATTATTTGTGAGAAATCCACAAAACTACGGGTCTCAGAAAATAATGTCATTTAATTAACTAACCGTTTCTTAACTTTATAAGTTTCTGATTCGGTTTCAGCCGAAACTAGAAGAGGGACCGATAGTTCGATTACGGTTTCGGTTTCAGCTGAAAATCGTGTTTCGGTCTATCACTAAATTAATAATATACATATAGTACAAGAGCACGCACACTATGCAGTAGTTCAGACGGCCGAGTCGCGCTCACCTTGAGGTTTCCGTCGGCGGTGAGGCGCAGGCGGTTGCAGGAGGCGCAGAAGTGCTCCGTCATGGACGAGATGAAGCCCACGCTGCCGCGGTAGCCGGGCGCGCGCCACACCTGCAGGGAGCGGGCTCAGTGGACGAGTATCGCAGCTTCATTTTTAGGACTTCCACTATCTAATCTAAGGGCTTAGAAGATCCGTGGCATACTATCACGCCATTTTGAAAATGGCGACCACGCTTGAAACTTATATAAATCGATAAATGGACACATAAAACGTAATAAGACCAAACCCCGTGGTGCCACGTTTCCGAGATGTTAACGTTCCAAGTTGATCATGCATGTGACATCCATACGTTTCTAACTTACATCTTATCTTCTTGCATAGATGTTTGAAATAATCACTCTGAAAGTTTAAAGTAATCAAATCCAACAAGATCTAAGCAAGTTAAAAAAAATATTGATTTTTAGGGTTCCGTAGTTCTGACAAGGAGCCCTTATAGTTTCGTCAAGTCCGTCTGTCTGTCTGTCCGAAGTTTTGCTAAGAGACCGTTAGTACTAGAATGCTGTAATTTTATATCAATTACGCCGACAGTGGTAAAATAAAATTTTGGAAATTATTTTGTTTTAGTGTAGCTCCCTCCCCTGCATGTGAAGTGGAGATGAATGTTTTTTTCGTCGTCTAGCCCATCGTGTGGGGTATCGTTGAATAGGTCTTCTAAAATGACTTGGCGGTTGCTAAAATTATTTTTCGATTTAATGCTCCATTTACGAAACATTAAACTTTAAATTGTAAATTATTATTCCAGTTCCCCTTTAAAAGCTAAACTGCTGGCTTGGAAAATCTGGAAAAATTCACGATGATAGTGCATTTCATGAACTTTAAAGGAAAATGATAGCGGTTAAGATAACTTTATTAGTTTAGCAGTAATAGTCGTTGAACTTGGGTGTTGGATATTTTTTGTTATTATAACCATTAACTCCTAATATCTTTAGGTACCATTACTTATATTCAGAATAAAGAACAACATAATCGTACTATATTGTGATAACCGGTTACTACGGAACACTACACTGTGCGTGGCCCGACACGCACTTGGCCGGTTTTTTGGAAGATGCGGGTCTTTTTCGATTTCCAATTTGCAAATGTAATTTGTCATTTCTTAAATTTATGGGCGATGAACTAATTTATGTAGTTGACCTTCGGTTGCGCACTGTGTGTGTGTGCGTGTGGTGTACGTACGTAGGTGGCGGTGTCGTTGGGCCGTGGCGGCGCGGGCTCGAGCGCATGCGCGGCGGCGCGGAACGGCACCAGCTTGGAGTCGTCCCACTTGTTATGTGTATGTGTGTGTGTGTGTGTGTGCGTGTGGTGTACGTACGGTGGCGGTGTCGTTGGGCCGTGGCGGCGCGGGCTCGAGCGCATGCGCGGCGGCGCGGTACGGCACCAGCTTGGAGTCGTCCCACTTGTTATGTGTATGTGTGTGTGTGTGTGTGTGTGTGCGTGTGGTGTACGTACGGTGGCAGTGTCGTTGGGCCGTGGCGGCGCGGGCTCGAGCGCATGCGCGGCGGCGGCGCGGTACGGCACCAGCTTGGAGTCGTCCCACTTGTTATGTGTATGTGTGTGTGTGCGTGTGGTGTACGTACGGTGGCAGTGTCGTTGGGCCGTGGCGGCGCGGGCTCGAGCGCATGCGCGGCGGCGGCGGCGCGCAGGGCGGCACGGTACGGCACCAGCTTGGAGTCGTCCCACTTGTTGCCCGAGAACGGCATGAACTCGATGAACCTGCCGACACACACCACGTCATCGACGTCACGAACACGCATTCTAGCTAATTCAAAGTGCATCCCCCTAATTACATACCTCACTTCTACGTCGCGGTCTCGTGTGTATTCCACAAAATCACATATTTCGTCATCGTTAAATCCTGAAATAAAGTACAAATTATTTTTATGGTACCAGTCAAATCTCTGAAGATAATGTTCGAGCAGTGTTTGTTTGCTAACAGTGGGTACCTTTCATGAGTACGACGTTGATTTTGACGGGCGAGTAGCCCAGTTGCAGCGCCAGGTCAACGCCCGCCAGCACGCGCGACAACCCCTGCACACACGTCAAATTATATACAACTAAACCACCAGGGTAGCCCGCGAAATTCAAATTTTCTTACGTTTTTTTGCAATTTACAGGTACAGTATTAGGTTGAATGTTGATCAAAATAATTATGATTCGCGACCGTAAAAAACGTGTTTTAAAAGAATTATAACCATGAGAATCATTAATCAATCATAATCATCATCTCTCTAAGTCACAGGTGCCGATTCTCTAGTACACCGAACTAAACTATCACTAAAATTCCTTACTTTTTGCTATTAGAATTTTACAGCTATTCTGCATAAAAAAAATCTCTAAATTTAAAAATAATTTTGACACAACTAAAATCGAATTTGACAATCCCGACTCGTCGACACGTGGTACTTGTTTGCCCTACCCCGTGAATTTTTTAGAGCCGCAGGCGCGCAGGGGGCAGCCTTGGCGTGTTTTTTAAGGAATTTTTCACTTTTTGTACTTATTTAAAATATGAAAAATGATTACCTACATGTTGGGTTTTAGGGGTATATGTGTTTATGTGTTTTATGAAGGGGGTCGAAATTTTCATTATTTTTGCAATAGGAATAGGACACACCATTTTCGAAATATAAGCAAATGAAAAAAAAAAAGATACAGTACTGTTTTTGCACTTGAAGTCGAGGTGTTGGTGTGAATTTCTATTCATGACAACTAATTTTATTCCACACCTTTTTAATCGCGATTAAAAATAGTCAGATTTAGTTCGATTTAGTTAAACAATCTAAATAGGTGAAAAACGTGAAATTCAGAATAGCAAAATTGCTATTTTCAATAGATTAATAACTCAGTGCCATCTTAGTGCTGTCAAACTAAAATATATTTAAGTTGTGTCACTTTAGTCAATTTCAGAATGGGAAATCGTCGTTTGACAGGAATAAACATAGTTTAGTTTAGAGGCATTTGTGACAAGAGAATCGGCACCAATGTCATGATTTTACGGAATACGGTAGTCATTCATTAGGGTATTTCTATTCCAGTCAATAAAGAAGTTGTAGAGTGCGTGAGCAGGGACTTAAGCGATTATTGAGCAAATTTTTCGATCATAATTATGATGCAATGGAGTAGCAATATCCTTCAAAATCATTCAGATTGTGATTGATCGTGTGTTACGCAATTAGGGTGCGGGTTCAAACGGAGGCGCTTTCGAGTTATACGGTTAGTGGGAGACAAACCGGGCGGCGCGCCATGCGCTCGTAGCGCTCGGGGCGCAGCGAGTCGAGCGACACGTTGAGCGCGGCCAGGCCGGCGCGCTGCAGCGCAGGCAGGCGCCGCGTCAACACTAGCCCGTTGGTCGTGATGGACACCGAGCGCACGCCCGCTTCCTCGCGTAGCCCCTCTGCACACACAACAAACACGTGCTCGCTCTCCACACTATGAATGTCCCAGAAGTCGACGTCAAGCCGGAATCGGGTGAAAGAATTTTCATGAAAATCATTCAGCAACAGGCGTGTTCATGTGAAAGGTCTGCAACCGTGTGAACGGCCGCTGCGCGCTGTATCAACAATAAATGACCGTGTACCCAAGTGCTTGGCCATGGCAGCGCTGGGCGGGGAGCGGGTGCGGGGCCGCGCGGGAATCCCGCGCTCTGTTGAGCAAGATCCCGCGGCGGGATCTTGCTCAACAGTCGAGCGCGGTTTCGTTCTGAGTGTTGTCGTGTCCAGAGTTTGTCAAAATATAATGGATTGAAATATGATCATCAGATCACTTTATATGGCTAATATTGCTTTGTTAAATCGAATGATGGAATATTTATGTTCAGTTTCTTTCCTTTGTAAAATATGTTAAGGCTAAGGCCATCACAACCAACGCGCGCGGTCAGCTCGAACTAGTTTGAAATCCCCGCCCGCTCCCCGCGCGGGCCGTCCGCGCTCTCACTGCGGCCACTTGTATGATCGAGTAATGGGCATTGTTCATATTTTTTTAAATGTTGTAATTGAAAAACCATTTCGAGGAATAGCGTTACTGATCATTACGGACTAATTATTTATGAAAAATATTCATATTTTATTGATATTTTTGATAAAATACGATTGACCTTCTTTGCCCTTCAAATTACGTCAGCTTTGGCTGTACAGTTTTGTATCGTTACCTCAGAAAATAAAAAGTAAGACGCAAGTATTGGCTACAATCTGTCAAGTGTCAAATTACAATATAAAAGTATCGGATATTGAAACAGCGGGGTAAATGCGTAACACACTAACAGTAGCCATGGCTTTCATTTTGACAGTTCAAAAACATTCATTGCGTTATTTATGTTGTAGAACAGACACATTTTTTGAACATATGAAGCAATGGATTAGCAATGTCCTTCAAAATTATTCAGATTGTGATTCATCGCGTGTTACGCAATTAGGGTGCTGAGAACTGAAATCACGAGAGCTCGTTGGTGCATGTGGTGCAGTGGTACAGCGGTGCTCACGTATGATGTCGGCGAGGTCCTTGCGCAGCGTGGGCTCGCCGCCCGTCAGGCGCACTTTGTCCACGCCGGCCGCCACGAACACGCGCGCCAGACGCAGCAGCTCCGCACGCGACAGCAGCGCGCCGCGCGCCGACAGCGGCACGCCCTCCGCCGGCATGCAGTACTGACCTGCGGCACACGACGAAAGAGCGCTCTTATCTAGTAGTCTAGTACCTACCAGCTGGGCCCAAGAATCCATCCGCGTGGAATCAGGAACCCAACATCACTACAATTCATATTATTAGTTACTAATCATTCACTGCGGTCGTTGTCATGCACACCATCTATTAGAATCCAGAAATCATTACTATTGTCAATTACATCATGACTATGCCATACATAAATAACAAATTATCAGGAGGAGGGTCGGGGGGTCACGGCCAGCTGTGTCCCAGCAATCAGCAGTGCGTCTACAATGATACATGCAAACAGTGATAGAGTCTTGTTATTGCATCACATTTACACATACGTATTGTAGACGAATATCACATGCTCTGAGCTACTCAACTGTTATAGGCAGACTTCGTTGGTGACAGTCCCATAGTCTCTTCACGCGGGCGACAGGTGACGTCTTGTGGGGTAGTTACAAGTATGCGAACTGTGTCGCATCTTAAAAATGTACAGACCTCCTAATTATTAGAAATTTTCTTTATTTTAGTTAATAATTGAAGATGTACTAGCGAAACTTGCATCCAGTAACAAAACCGCAATTATCTGCCATCTGATCATACTGAACAAACGGTAACTTTTTTCAAACAAATTTTCAAAATATCAACAAAATATTACACGATCAGCAATATGGTTTCACCGTAGGACGTTGTACGACTGACGTGGTGTCACTTTATTAAAACACATATTTAGCGTGGGAGGAGGCCCAAGATGCCATACGAATCTTTTGTGACCTCTCCAAGGCATTTGACTGCGTTAATCACGAAACCTTACTCTTGAAACTTGAGCATTACGGTTACGGAGTAGGTAAACTCGAGCTCAGTTTAGTAAAATCCTATTTAAATAATAGACAACAAAAAGTTCAAATAAAAAAAAAAATGGGTGTTCCACAGGGCTCGATATTAGGTCGTTTCCTCTTTTTAGTAAATATTAAAAATATACCCCATTTATTAAAAAAACATCCACAAATCGTAGTATTGACTGACGATACTTCCACATTTTTTAAGATAAATAGACGTGCATCAAATCTTGACGACGTAAATAACGCCCTACTGGCAGGTACCTACAAAATTGGTTCACTGCTAATAATTTAGTATTAAATGGGAAAAAAAAACTAAATGCAAAAGATTTGCTTTACCGAATGTTAAATGTAGTGATTATGGCATAGTACTGAATAAAAAGAAACTAGAATTGGTCGATAAAACTGTGTTCCTGGGGATCACGTTCAACTCAAGGCTGCAATGGGGTCCTGGGTCCCAGGTGGAAACAGTGGTTTCTATGAACAAAGTTTACGGCAAGAAGAATATGAATAGAAATAAATAGAGAATAGAGATCTCTGTTAACAGTGCTTGGACCGAGATATCGACAAACAATGTTTTCTATCAACAAAGTTTTACCACCGTACAGTATTTAACACTACTTATATAAAAAATCACATTTGTTGTATGGGAGCCCGCCTTAAATATTTATTTTATTTTAATTTAATTATTTATTATTAAAGTAAAAATACAACTGAGTATTTTGTGAATATTTCAAGTGCCTACCTGTTGTCATTATTGATATCGAGCAAAAAAGGGCAAAAAAATCGCGTTTGTTGTATGGGAGCCCCCTTAAATATTTATTTTATTTTGTTTTTAGTATTTGTTGTTATAGCGGCAACAGAAATACATAATTTGTGAAAACGACGATACGATTACGATTTATGACGTATTAAAAAAAACTACTTACTAGATCTCGTTCAAACCAATTTTCGGTGGAAGTTTACATGGTAATGTACACACCGTTATAGGAGTTACCTGACCCACCCTATAAACAAAGGAATTTGAACCCTCTGCCTGTAACATTAAGGGTTATTTCATTTGTATGAGTTAATATTTTCGCCTAACTTGTAATAAGTGGGTAGTTGAAAGACAAATATCGTATTCATTATAAAACTGGTATTCAAATGTTATTAAAAATACGGGTAGGAAAATAAAAATGAACCGTCACAATAATAAAGCTAAAAGCCAGTCTACGCACAATTGCAGTGACAACGCGTGAACATTTTTTACCTTGCCTTACTAAATTGCGAAAAACAACGTCTTTTTCCAAGTTTTAAATTTATTTTTTATAGTTTTATTATCATGTCTCAATTGAGTGATTATTTAAAATACAAAATAATCTATTTGCATGAGGAGAACGTTGGCATCAGAGAGATTGCTAGGAGACATAATATTATGGCAGTAAGTGTATTTTTCTAATTTTATACTTCGTTTTTATACCTAGCTATTCCTTATGCCGTGACGTATAGTGATACCTGTTTCATTTCTTTGTTTCAGAGAAATACAGTCAGATTGTGGTTAAGACGTAAACTTGTGGGGTCAAATGATTTTCAATTGGGATTCATCAGAAGTCAGGAGAATTTGGCGCAACTTATGATTTCAACGTTCTCATGAGAGGAAGTGATGCTTGTTGGAATATGGTGTGCGGTATGCGAAACCGCTTGCAACAAATTATGGAAAGAGATGGTGCTCCATTTCGCTATTATGATATCACCACCGCCCGCAGTCAACAATACTTATTTACGTGTCAGTGTGTGTGTTAAATAAACTGTTGTTATCATAATTTCTATGGAAGTGTTTCATAAAATGAATAAGCAGGTCCTTTTTACGATCATATAACCATATTTAAAACTAAAAATACTTAAGTATAAAAAAATTATAAAGTAGGTAAACATCAAAGTATTTAGTGCTATTTTCACTTATAGTTTAGAAGTAGGTATGACAGTTATTGTGGTGATGTTATTGTTATAAAATAGAAATATATATATTTCTAAACATATAACATGTTGATTCACTACCTGTAATAGATTACTTGCCTACTTAAAAATAAAAATGGGTATTTTATAGGAATTGTTGAAACGAAGAAACAAAAATTCAAGCTTATCATAGAATACCTAAGTAGTTTAGTATTCTAACTTCTTTTATATGTTTTAGCTTTATATTTAAAACAAGTAATTAATTTTGTAAGTAATTATTTTGTATTTATTTTGAATAAAATCGTTATCATAATCATTATTGTTTTTTATTATTTCTGTTGTTAGATATTTGTATTTAAATAGTTATTTTAAATTAACTATTTTAATTTAATAAAAATATTGTTTTGGATTCAAAAAACATAAAATTTGAATATTGTAAACATAAAGCTACAAGAAGTGGAAGGTTAGTTTTGAACTCGCAACCATGTTGATATAAGTTCACTGTTGCAACCACTAGACCAAATCGACTTAACAAGTATTGTTGAAATTAACAACTCCATCATGTGACAAAACAGTATTCAAAAGCTTACCTACCCTAAGGTTACGTGTTAAAGATCAAATTGGCATAACTGTATTCTATAATATTTGTCTACCTTGAACAAGTCGTTCTATGTAGTTCGTGAAGCTCGAAATCGAATAACACATTTATCTACTGCTAATTACAGAAGGTTCAAATTCGTCTAACTTTTAGGTGGGTCAGCTAACAGCTATAACCCACTGTACATCATACAGGGTGAAATTGAATACATGCGACAAATCGAAATGAGGAATTGTACTCATAATTATGAACAACTTTTACTATGGGACCAATCCTGAAATCGTGAAAAAAAAATCAGCTGTTCCCTACATTTATGTTCGCATAACTCGTCAAAATGTAGGGAACAGCTGATTTTTTTTTCGCGATTTCGGTTTTGGTCCCATAGTAAAAGTTGTTCATAATGATAAGTACAATCTCCCATTTCGATTTGTCGCATGTTTTCAATTTCACCCTGTATATTTTTTTTAGTTTTATCATTCTCTTATTTTAGCAGTTACAGGGGGTGGGGTGGGACACACATTTTATTTATTTATTTATTTTATTATTTATGTACACAGTAAAATACATAAAGATATGACATAATTAAGATTTGAGTACAAAGGTACCTACTGCTTATTAACCGACGAAAAAACGGAGGAGGTTATCAATTCGACGCGTATATTTTTAATTTTTTTTTATGTATGATCACGCATAACTCTTACAGCGCAGTCCGATTTTGATCATTCTTTTTTTATTGGAAATGGTGTACCCCGAGGGTGGTCCCATATAAATTTGGAAAAAAAATCCCACCCTAAGAGTGGGAAAATAGGGATGATTTATTGTTCATACACAGATTTTAATGCCGAGTTGTGTTAAATAAAAAGGCCTACCCATGTTGGTATATAAAGCCTGTTTTTTTTGTTAAGTACTTTATTATACAACAAATAATAGTTAAAGTAGGATTATATAACAGTTAATAGCTAAAGTAAGGTAGGTAGCTATTTTAAAAGTAATCAAAAATGAAGCATGTAGTAATTAGTAAATTATAGCCTCAAAAAATTATGAAATAAAAACTTTTTAACAATAAAATTAAACCTCCGAAAAAACTGAAAAGCAAAAAATAATAAACCTTTTTTATTTAACCTTAATAAATAGTTCTTAAACTAATGTAAGTATACCTAAGTAATTTTGAGTCGGCGCCAAACAACCAATGAACAAAGATCACTAAAGATATAACCAAATCAAATTACAATGCAATGTGAAGTCTCCAGCGATAAACATTAACATTCCAAACAAAAAATGCGCTCTCCGCGCGACCACTCACCCGCAACGATATCAATTTGCTTGTTTGCCGCCGTCAAAAATCGGTTGTTTTAGCGAGGATCATAAACTAAAAACACATAATTTCTCTCCCCGCTCCGGTTCAAACACATGCCATGCCACAAATTATGTATTTTAAAATTGATTTTTATACCTTTTTGGAAAGCTTACAGAATAGGCAAGTTGTTTTAGTTATTTGTACGATTAATGTCATAGTAATTTTTGTGACGAGACAACATTTTTGAAGCGTAAAATGAAAATATTGGTAAGATATTATTCTTAAACCGTTCATTATTTTAATTATTTTGTTAAATTAAGTAGTTTTAATTATGTCAATAGCTTAATTGAAGTTCCAGCTACAACATAATTTTTAATGGTACCCATTCAAATATGTGTTTTTTTTTTTATTTGGAATTAAATGTCAAATTTTGGGTAAATATCGAAAAACCTTTAAAATTCAAATATCTCGAAAACTATTGAATTTCGGCCATACATATGGGGGGTTTAATTTGTTGCATTTTGGCCTCCTTATCAGCCCCTGACGGATATACGTCGAATTACCAGTAACCCTGTATATATATATACGCGTCGACTCGACTTGAGAACCTCCTCCGTTTTTTCGTCGGTTAATAAGAAGCAGTTTATTAAAATGCAACATTTTCCTTAAATTTGCCGTATGACATTACTTCCCAGAATTTGATCCTTATTAGGGACACTATAGAATGGTGATTAATAGTGTTTTATTTTTTAATCAAAAATCAACGGATCCGATTCCTGGCTTGAAACATTGATTTTTCAAAAATCCAATCATGCAGTTTTAGTTTTTATCAAAATCGGGCACGAGACTCCTTTTAGTACGCTATTCCTTATAGTTTCGAATTAGGCCATCCACGCCCACTTGAAAAATTCATCCTGTACATTATAGATACAAGAAACGTATTTTGTTGGGCGTTTTTTGCCTTGTACCGAACCCTTCGTGTCCTACTCGCACTTGGCTGGTGTTTTTTATCTAAAACGGTACTTAGTGTTAGCGGTGTTTTCTACAATAGTTACTTGAGACAAGAGATGCCGAATGAGATGCAGATTCCACAAGTTTCTATGATTAATCTTTTATAGTTCAAGCAATATGGTTATGGAATGGCTTGCCAGCAGGGTCGGTAAGCCGGGCTTAATCAATGTCCACTTTTAAAATCATAATACACTTCTTATCAAATCATCAAGTTAAATAAGTTGATATCTTGATGAAATTAGAAAGAATTGCGTACGAAGAAGAAGAAGTCTTAGAACTTGACATTGCTATGGATTCAAACAATGTTGTTGAAATAGATATTGATACTCACGCTGATAAACAGTACATAGGTACTTACATTAAATACGCTATCATATTATATGTAACAAACACTACATTGCCAAGTACCAGCACCTGTTCACCTGCACACATGCGCTTCTCATATAATACACCTAATTTATCAATGTTTTAACAACTTTACTTAATAAACACTCCAAGGTCAGACAAATGTTCCGCTTCAGTGAATCAGCACTTTCGAATTTGTTCCATGTTAATGAAGCCACATTAATTCATCAAATAAGGTTTTTTTATACATTTGTTCACAAAGTAATTTACAGGTATATGATAAACTAGCTTCTTCCCGCGACTTCGTCCGCGTGAAATTTCACCCCCCCCCCATTCACCCCCTTTTTTTTTTTTTTGTGGATGGGAAATCATCTAATGACTCCTCCCGCTCTGGGTGGAGCGGAAGGGAGTGTCAGACTCTTACTGACTAAAACCCACCCGTGTTCCTTCCTTAGCCCTTTATGTTCCGGGGCAGCGGTAACCCTTTCGGACGATCCCGCTACCCCGGCACCCATTCACCCCCTTAGGGGATGAATTTTGAAAAATCCTTTCTTAGTGCACCCCTAGACCTCATAAGGAACGTACGTGCCAAATTTGGAATCTCTAGACCCAGCGGTTTGGGCTGTGCGTTGATATGTCAGTCAGTCAGTTCTCCTTTTATATATATAGACTAGCTTCTGCCCGGGACTTCGTCTGCGTGAAATTTCACCCTCCCCCCATTCACCCTCTTAGGGGTGGAATTTCGAAAAACCCTTTCTTAGTGCACCCCTAGACCTCATAAGGAACCTACATGCCAAGTTTGGAATCTCTAGACCCAGCGGTTTGGGCTGTGCGTTGATATTTCAGTCAGTCAGTTCTCCTTTTATATATATAGATTATTCACTCTCCATGCTCCACAGCATGCAGAGCATTGCAATGATACCCTCCATCTGGGAAAATCAGAGGGTTATATCAGACTCCTACCAACTAAAACCCCTCTGTTCCTTCCAGTACCATGACTTGGGGACCCAGGAGATAATTGATCACTTTTTAAACCTATCAAACTGGTTTTATGTGCTACAATTGGAACTAAGAACTCTGAGACTATTTTATATAATACGCAACTTCAAAAAAGTAATTATTATTTTAATGTCTTTGACATATCCCGGGTTCATGGGGTCCTGGACCTTTGAAAGGCGTGCCAGGGGCCGAAGCCAACTCGCAGAGGCCCCTTAGACAATTTTAAATGATGGGGAGGCAACAACCGACGATTTTCCCTGTATGCACTATGCAAGTGCACCCAAGGGCAATCCCCCACATCATCAGGCGGGAGGAGACGCCCGGGTGTCACCATTGCGAGGATCACCCAGAGGACACGGTGGAGCATACGGTGGAGGTCTGCCCCGCTTGGGCGGAGCACCGCCGTGTCCTCGTAGAGGCGATCGGCAGCGGCGGCGACCTCTCGCGTCCGGCCCTGGTTCAAGCCATGGTCCGGAGCGAGAGGGAGTGGGAGGCAGTCACCTCCTTCTGCGAAGCAGTCATGCTAGCGAAGGAGGTGGCGGGACGGCTCAGGGAGAGAGCCTCACGCACGTCTCAGCCGCCGCGGGAGACGCTACGGGCGTCGGGAGCCGCGTGACGACTCCCGGCCACCGTAGGCGCGGGCCTGCGGACGGAGAGTAATGGGTAGCTCTCCGTCCGATCAGGACCAGGCCCGTGCTGGACGGCGCGTATGTGTTCCACGCGCGCCTCAAAGAGATGTCAGCATTAAGGAAGGGGCCAGGGGCCCGCCAGGGCCGAAGCCTGCCGGGGTAGCGGGATCGTCCGAAAGGGTTACCGCTGCCCCGGAACATAAAGGGCTAACGAAGGAACACGGTTGGGTTTTAGTCAGTAAGAGTCTGACACTCCCTTCCGCTCCACCCAGAGCGGGAGAAGTTATTAGATGATTTCCCACCAAAAAAAAAAAAAAAATTATATATATATACTTATATACAACAAAATTGTTTACAAGCACACTTGAGGAGATATTTAAGTCACTGGCAGCGTCATGGAAGACCAAGGGCATTGACGTCGGCAAGAAGAGGCTGACAAATGTAATGAGCATGACTGTGAGAAGCTTCAAAATGACTTAAACCGATTATCTAATTACTATATTATCAATAGAATCAATGTGAATGTAAGCAAATGTCAGACTATAACCTTTACCAGGAAGCGAAATCTCATTAACTACAGCTATAATCTTAGTGGTGGCAATATTGTGCGTTGCAATGTTATTAGGGATCTTGGTGTCGTCCTGGACTCAAAGCTTCTGTGTTCGGAGCATGTGTCCTGTATCGTCGGCAAGGCATACAAAAACCTAGGATTTATTATGCGTACATGTAAATTATTTACTGATATAAATTGCATCAAGGTACTTTATTTTGCGTACATACGCAGTATTTTAGAATACTGCAGTAATATCTGGAATCCGCACTACTTGGTTTATATACAGCAATTAGAATCAATTCAATCTAAATTCGTTAAATATATTAGTAGTCAATTCAATCTAAATTCGTTAAATATATTAGTAGTCGTAGGATGAATCTGAAATAAATTATTATTATTTTTTTATTTTTTTTATTTTACATATCTCGGGACCATGGGGTCCCGGTCCTTTGGAAGGCGTACGAGGGGCCGAAGCCAACTCGCAGAGGCCCCTAAGGAAATTTTAATGAAATGCGGCACCATCCGACGATTATCCCTGTATGCACTATGCAAGTGCACCCAAGGATAACCCCCGGTTGGTGTAGGACTATTGTAGGATATGGAAAAATAAAAAGTTGGACTATGGGTTTGGGTAGCTGAAGTGGACTGGTTACCAAGAACTATGGAAGAACTATGACCCCTGCCTGATCAATGTTTTATATATACACGGATAAAATGGCAGGGGGTGACTTGCACACTCAATAATGGGCCCCCGGAAACGGTCGCTAGCACATAGTGACGTAGCGACAAGGGGGCAACATGTCCTGAGGTGCTTATGAGGAGTGGAGAGGTATTCCACGGCTATCAGGACAATCCCGGAAGTACGGTCAAGATCCCTACCAGCATCTTACTGGAATACTTCCTTCCTCCGAGCACGTTTGCTCTTGCGAATCTCCACTCAAGCCGGCCAATAAAGGCAAGAATGAGATGGGAGCTCTGTTCCTCGTCATTTTTCACTCCAGCCGGCCAATAAAGGCAAGCCAGAGGTAAGGAACAAGACTTCTCCCGGGAGATAGGGTCCGTGGGGTCGCTACTGCCCAACAGCTCGCCACATGCTGCCCTGCGGGTTTCTGTATCTCTCTTGGTCTGGCTCCTCACCTTAGACCCATTCCGGAAAGTAAACTCTTCCGGCACAGGCCCAGTGTTCGGAGCGCGCAAGCCCCACCACGACGTCAACGTAGAGATACGGCGATGGGGTTATTATTATTTCCTTTATTTCATTATTTACATATCTCGGGACCATGGGGTCCCGGTCCTTTGGAAGGCGTACGAGGGGCCGAAGCCAACTCGCAGAGGCCCCTTAGGAAATTTTAATGAAATGCGGCACCGTCCGACGATTATCCCTGTATGCACTATGCAAGTGCACCCAAGGATAACCCCCGGTTGGTGTAGGACTATTGTAGGATAGGAAAAAATAAAAAGTTGGACTATGGGTTTGGGTGGCTGAAGTGGACTGGTTACTAAGAACTATGGAAGAACTATGACCCCTGCCTGATCAATGTTTTATTTATACACGGAAAAAATGGCAGGGGGTGACTTGCACACTCAATAATGGGCCCCCGGAAATGGTCGCTAGCACATAGTGACGTAGCGACAAGGGGGCAACATGTCCTGAGGTGCTTATGAGGAGTGGAGAGGTATTCCACGGCTATCAGGACAATCCCGGAAGTACGGTCAAGATCCCTACCAGCATCTTACTGGAATACTTCCTTCCTCCGAGCACATTTGCTCTTGCGAATCTCCACTCAAGCCGGCCAATAAAGGCAAGAATGAGGTGGGATCTCTGTTCCTCGTCATTTTTCACTCCAGCCGGCCAATAAAGGCAAGCCAGAGATGAGGAACAAGACTCCTCCCGGGAGATAGGGTCCGTGGGGTCGCTACTGCCCAACAGCTCGCCACATGCTGCCCTGCGGGTTTCTGTATCTCTCTTGGTCTGGCTCCTCACTTTAGACCCATTCCGGAGAGTAAACTCTCCCGGCACAGGCCCAGAGTTCGGAGCGCGCAAGCCCCACCACGACGTCAACGTAGAGATACGGCGATGGGGTTATTATTATTATTATTAACTATCGCACTGGATTTGGTTCTACAGATTATCTGCTATCATGCAAACACCATAATATGCTACCACTGGAGAACAGACGTATGATTCTGGACATGCTATTCCTTTATAGTATATGTAGTGGGAATATTGACAGTACCGTTTTAAATAATTTAGTTACAAGTTTAAGTGCTCCGTCTCGGCGGACTAGGCACACGCAGTTATTCAATGTACCACACAGTGGTACAAACTACGCTCAAAATTCAGTTGTTGGTAGGATGCTAAGTAGCATAAATATTTTAAGAAAAATTTTCAAAGAGCTGTGGATTTTGTAATAATAAATAAAGGAAATAAAATAAAACCTCCGTTTTGCCGACGACATAGTCCTTTTTGCCCCCACAGCTCAAAACTTCAGATCATGCTCCAAGAACTGAGCACGGCTAGCTTTAAGGTGGGACTTGCTTGCGATGAATCGGTCTAAAACCCAACTTATGACTAACAGCACCAAGCGTAGAATCGAGGTAGATGGGCAGGAAATACATTATGTCGATGAGTATATCTACCTGGGCCAGTTAGTTTCTTTCGAAAACAGGCAGGAAAGGGAAATCGATCGCCGAATTGAAAACGCCTGGAAAAGCTACTGGTCCATGAAGACGCTAATGAAGGGTGATCTGCCGATCTCCCTGAAGCGCAAACTCGTCGACATGTGTATCCTGCCCGTCCTAACCTATGGTGCTCAGACCTGGTCGCTCACCGAGTCGCAAAAGTACCGCCTTGGCGTTTGCCAAAGAGCGATGGAGCGCAGCATCCTGGGTGTAAAAAGACAGGACAAAATTCGGAACACCATGCTGCGCTCCAAAACGGGTATAACAGACGTAGGCAAGAAAGCTGCCAGGCTCAAGTGGGGCTGCGCGAGTCACATCAGCCGCATGCAGGATGACCGCTGGGCAAAAATTTCTACACAATGGGTGCCTGAAGATGGACGGCGCCGCTGAGGTCGGCCCAGAAAGCGGTGGCGAGATGACCTGGACGCGTACCGCGAGGGTTGGTTTGAGGTGGCGCGGGAAAGGAGTTCCTGGAAGGACTTGGGGGAGGCCTTTGCCCAGCAGTGGGACAGTATAGGCTAAACAAAAAAAATAACAAAATATATAAAACAAAATATTATATTGGGCTATGGGTTTGGGTGGCTATAGTGAATCGGTTACTCTGAACTATGGAAGGACTATGTCCCCTGCTTGACCAATGATAATATAATATTAACAGATAAAATGGCAGGGGTTGACTTGCACACTCAATAATGGCCCCTGGAAACCGTCGCTAGCACATAGTGACGTAGCGACAAGGGGGCAACATGACCCGAAGTGTGTGAATGGTGGAGAGGTACACCACAGCTTTCAGGAACATCCCAGAGCCCAAAAGATAGTCAAGATTCCTACGAGCACTTACTGGAATAACTCCTTCCTCTGAGCATGTATTATTATTATTAAAAGCCTGTGATGGCCCACTGCAGGGCAAAGGCCCTACTCTCTTTCCACTTCTCTCTGTTTAAAGCTGCTAAGGAGTAAGGACCAGTTCTTGTTGAGGAACCCAGTTTGGCCCATTGGTTGTCTGACATGCGGCAGATGTATCCAGCCCAATTTAGTGTGGCAGCTTTCCAAGTGACATCAGTTATCTTTGTTATGGAATGGATGGTTGTATTCCTAACCCAGTCTGTTAGTTAGATACCCAGAATACTCTGTTCCATAACCCTCTGTCTGGCAAACCTCGAGTGTGGATCTCTGCTAATTTGTCAAAGACCATGTTTGTCCACCATATTTATGTGAGAATGGGAAGTAAAAAAAATAAATAAATAAAATAAATGTATTTTCTTTCTTCTTGGTTTTCTTTTTCTTCAAGTATTCATAATGCATATGTCAATGAGTCTCCTCTTAAGGGACAAAGGAAAAAAACCGGCCACGTGCGAGTCAGACTCGCACACGAAGGGTTCCATACCACCATTATAAAATCACGTTTCTTTGTATGGGAGCCCCCCTTAATTTATTTTATTTTAATTTAATTATTTATTTTTAAAGTGAATATACAACTAAGTAGGTACCTATTCTGCAAAAAAATTTACGTGCCTACCTGTTGCCATTATTGATATCGAGCAAAAAAGGGAAAAAAATCATGTGACTCAGGCTGGCTGGACAAATCATCAAAATTGCTCGCTTTTAACTAGGTCAATAGGGCACTTTATGTGACGGCTAAACACCCTTATTTCAGAATTTGTAACGCTACAGAATCTTAGATAATCGATCGAAAACGTGTCCAGCCATCTTGAAAAACCACTTTTCGCTGGTCTCTCAATCTCGGTAACGGAAGTGATTTTGACGACTTTTTGCATATCAACGGGCGTTACATAAAATTGTAACAGGCATCGAGCTAAAAGCTTTGTGGTACGTACAGCGGTTTAGTAGAAAAATGCAAAAATCTGTGTCCAGCCAGCTTGATTTTACGTATAAAACTTTTGGCTGGCACTTCCGAATCTCAATAACGGGAGCGTTTTCGAATATGGTTACTTTACTAACATTTAGTAACGCAATGTGTAACAGTAATAACGTTTGATTTATGGCGTCACATGTAAGGGTTTACGAGAAATCAATAAAAACTTAATGTCCAGCCAGCCTGAAATCAAGCTGGCTGGACACATGTATCTCCGCTGCCTGATGATCTACGACCTTCGAAATGTGTTCAAAATTTTGTACCGGGGACGATAATGATAACCTGAATTTGTAACGGAGAAACTTTGCGTAGTTTCAAAGATATTGATCATTAAAATGTTTTCATATAAACACTGCAGTAGGGTTACCAATCTTGTAGGTTTTATGTAGGACTAAGTATATTTTAAGGTGTTTTCTTTAATGGACGAAAATCCGTGTATTGGTGATACTAATACGAACAACTGTAGTTCACAGTCTGATCTCAGTGTCAATCCGTCAAAAATACCTCTAGTTTCCCTTCATTTTGACAAGTTTTTGACATTTGTTTGTCGCCGAGATGAGACTGTGACTAGATTTTGAACGTTTTAAATTACAAGAATTGGCCTTCAGGTATTGTGTCACCCCAAATAGACCACATGTCTTTACTCTTTAGGATAAGGTTTTGATCAACGTTCGTAATAACGTGTTCTGCCGGTTTACTTAATACTTAAATAAATAAAACAGGGCGCATACATCCAACTGACGACACAAATCGTAAAAACTAACAACTTTCGCAAAAAACATTGTAATTCACGTTAGTTACCAAGGACACATTACTTTTTAAACAAAACACAAAACAACAGTTGTATAAAAATACAGTACTTATCTGAAAGTTTATAACGGTTACACACAAGTCACACACAAAGCAAGTCTCATCATGGCCGCGTTCCGAATCGCACTCATGAGCGCTAAAATCGCTCTTGCTGGTAATTCATAGAAATGGGTTAGTAGTGATTGAATGTTATGAAGTTGCAGCTGGGTATTGTTTATTTAATTATCAGAATAATAATTAAATAAACAATATCGATTTCAAAATTTGAAATCAATAAATTGCGTAAAAAATGTAGTTAAACAAACGTCGGGGGACAAAATAACTGTGAACGGAATGTAATACTTACTTCCATGATAGCTGATGTTGGTGTCTCTATCTATTGCTTAAAGTTGGTACTACTAGGACAACTGGTGGAATCTTAACTCTTATTTATGTTGTCTACCGCAGATTAATTAATAGTTGTCTTACTCTGATTAGTGATGACACTTCGAAAAGTACATACAATGCCGACTGTAGAGTTTAGTTCTCATTTTCAGTTACCTAAGATAATGAACTAAACGCGAAATACAAGTGGGCTCTCTTTTGCAGCGCTGGTAAGTAGTCAATAATTATTTTGAATTAACACATACTTACGCTTTTTACTGCAGGAAAACCTTTTATTCCCACGGGAAAATCAAATACAAAACAGGCGTGGCTGCTACCGGCCGATTCGTCGATTAAAAAGAAATCCTTTATTTATGTAAAAATTATGGTCACCTCACAATATTAATGGCAGTTTGTATGGGAAAATTTAAATGATCAATATCTTTGAAACTACGCAAAGTTTCTCCGTTACAAATTCAGGTTATCATTATCGTCCCCGGTACAAAATTTTGAACACATTTCGAAGGTCGTAGATCATCAGGCAGCGGAGATACATGTGTCCAGCCAGCTTGATTTCAGGCTGGCTGGACATTAAGTTTTTATTGATTTCTCGTAAACCCTTACATGTGACGCCATAAATCAAACGTTATTACTGTTACACATTGCGTTACTAAATGTTAGTAAAGTAACCATATTCGAAAACGCTCCCGTTATTGAGATTCGGAAGTGCCAGCCAAAAGTTTTATACGTAAATTCAAGCTGGCTGGACACAGATTTTTGCATTTTTCTACTAAACCGCTGTACGTACCACAAAACTTTTAGCTTGATGCCTGTTACAATTTTATGTAACGCCCGTTGATATGCAAAAAGTCGTCAAAATCACTTCCGTTACCGAGATTGAGAGACTAGCGAAAAGTGGTTTTTCAAGATGGCTGGACACGTTTTCGATCGATTATCTAAGATTCTGTAGCGTTACAAATTCTGAAATAAGGGTGTTTAGCCGTCACATAAAGTGCCCTATTGACCTAGTTAAAAGCGAGCAATTTTGAAGATTTGTCCAGCCAGCCTGAGTCACATAAAAAATCGCGTTTGTTGTATGGGAGCCCCCCTTAAATATTTATTTTATTTTGTTTTTAGTATTTTTTGTTATAGCGGCAACAGAAATACATAATTTATGAAAATTTCAACTGTCTAGCTATCACGGTTCTTGAGATACAGCCTGGTGACAGACAAGACGGACGGACAGACAGCAGTCTTAGTAATAGGGTCCCGTTTTTACCCTTTGGGTACGGAACCCTGAAAAGTAATAAAATCTACCTTTGTGTATATTTTAATTATGAAGATAACAATTGCACGTATTAACAATCATTGAGGCTGACTCTCTGATCTTTTTCCCCAAGGACTACCTGAACTGAACAGGTATTGGGTACATTATTCAATAATAAACTAGTAGGTAATTGAATAAATACTTACATCGTAAATTACATCGTTCGGTCAGCGAAATACGCAGGTAGTTATGACGTCGTCCGAACGAGTCCACGAGCGGCGCTGCTGCGTCCTGGTCTTGGGTCGTCGTCGGCGCCTCTCTCGCGATGCCGACCTCCTGTTTGATGTGTTGCACATTTATTGATTAATATTCTGTAAACTGCATGCAATGCAAGTAGATCATGTTAAACTGTATTTACTACTTATTAACTTTTGATTTTGCCCTGCAGTGGAACAATACAGGCTAGTTACAAAGATTAAATAAGAGTAAATTGTTATTGAATAAATGAAATGAATGATTACCTGTAAAGTAACTTTTATGTACTTACCGTTTCCAAGTTTGTACTTACATTATTATACGATCTGTTTAAATCGTCCACAAGTCGTTTTGATGCTAGAAATGATACTTCTTGATTGTTAATTCGTGTTAGAGAAATAATTTTATTTATACTATATCTCATCATAACTTTGTCTGTCTCGATCAATGAACAACCAGCGGTGTCAACACAAATAAGTTAATAACACACACAATATAACTTTACAAGCAGACAGAGACAGACCCCGTGTTCCGAATTGCGTCAAAAGCGATTATATCGCGAATCCGACCAAATTTAATAGTCACAAAATATAAGGGCTATTGAGTAATAATTGTGACATTGCGCGTTGGTCGGATTCGCGATATTATCGCTTTTGACGCAATTCGGAACGTAGGGAGACCATTGACATACAAAAGTATGGACGAGAAATACCTACAAAAAAAGGGTGCATACCTACAACTGGTATTGTCTCATAAAATGGCTGCCATTGCTAGTGTTGTGTCTATCAAGGAACATAGGTGTTACTATAACTAGTATCGATACTAAATACGAGTCTTACTAGTTATCACGTTTAGATCATACCTAATATTATGTATACAAAGTCCGTTGTAATTGTAACAGAAAAAGATGAGTAGGTTATCTTACTTTCCGTTATCTATAAAAATAAATAAAATTGAAGTGTCTGTTGGTACTGTCAAAATAACAGCTTTTTACTAAATGCTTATAAAAGTCTAAACAGTACTATTAACAAAATGGCATTTTTTTTTATTTTTGTCTGTCTGTCTATCTGTTTGTTCCGGCTAATCTGAAACGGCTGGACCAATTTTGACGGGACTTTCACTGACAGATATGTTACAAGGAGTAACTTAGGCTACCTTTATTTTAGAAAAATAATTAGGGTTCCGCGCAAAAAAAATGCCATGCATAAATTATTTTTGCGTTTGGTAGCCAGGATGGTTATAGGCTATTTAACATCACGTTACGACCCTTAGGAGCCGAGAAAAACGAACGCTAAGCGAAAACGAAATAATAGCGCGGGCGGGCGATGCAATGCGGCCGGTCGGGGGACGAATGAGTTTTATTAGTGTGGCTGTTATTTTAGTATACTGAGTATCTTACGACTTCTATGCGAAGTCGCAGGGCATAGCTGGTCTGAGAATAAAATCCATGTCATGAAAAAAAAAACTTGCTTGCAGAAAATGTGCTTTCGCAAAAGCCAATTATTTTTAAAAGAGCAAACGTGGAGTTTCTTACCGTTTCTTCTCCATAGGAAACAACCAATTGGAACCGTGCACCTAGCTTCTGACGTTTCATAAAAGTGTCCATGTAGGTTTATGTGAAATATTTTGATTTTGGTGCTGTGAAGTGTGAACCACAGGCCGGACCTAGCAAGGTCACTCGGACTGAATAAGACGCAGGATTATTTATGTTAACATCGCAGAATATACCGGTATCGTTTCAGCGGAGGAACTAGTTTCGGAAACTATTACGCCAAGTCGGCAACGGTACAACACTATTCCATTATGACATATTATTGTAAACAAACGAACGAATTAACAAATATAATAGAAAGGCCTGTTATACGGAAATGAACCCAAATATCAATACTTTAGCCATAAATTCATGATCACGTTACAATTGCATCATCGAATGTGTATTATTGTATGTATTAATGCATGAAAACCGGCTACTAACCTGTGCAAAGACAATTGAGGTTGATTTTCATTCTTTCTTGCACCACACTTCACAATACAACACACAGGCATGTTGAATTTCTGTTTTCCAACATTTACGTGCAGTTTTAACAGGTAAAATCCTCGTAATTTTCTTGCAATCCTCAATAATACAAAAAATAAACAACCATTTGACAGCAAAACTACCACGAAACTCATAGCATAAGATGGCTGCTATGGCACTTACCTACAACTGTCACTACGTCACGATAAAATATTGCCATAATGAGCAACAACTAAAATATTGTTGTCTCTTTTATCAAATAAAATTATCTCATTAGGAAGAATGAGACATAATGATATTTCACATTCTGAATCATATTTCACTCATATTTGTATAAGCAAATGTATGTATAGAATAACGCGGCATCTCCATGTTTTTTCTACCTCAATGACCACAATGAGGGAGACTGATGGATGAGATGACATAATCGTGACAGGTAATGACTGCTACTGTCACTGTCAAGTGGACCACTGAAAACTATGGAGACGGCATATTCTACTATAGAAATAATAGTTATACAAATATCTGTCATATCGACACACACATGTCAAAAAGCGTTTTGTTTCTTTTTAACTAATCAAGACCTGCATATGAAAAGAGAGACAACTAAATGTTTGTCAAGTACTAAATTTGGCAATACGTTTATGTGACGTCAAAATCATTTCTATGCGTGATCGGTCGCCATGTTGAGTGCCGAGATTTTTCCTCTATGGTTCCGAGTTTTGTGGTAGATGTGCTGTCAAACGGTTGATTGCTAGTGTTGGGTAAATAGTCGGATGCTTTGAGTTATTATCGATTATAATCCATAAGTGTCCATTAATAGCCTTGCAATGGATGATAACCCTGCTATTATATGATCATATAATTTTGACAAAAATTATATGATCATATCGTTGAATTTTGGGACATGTTGTATACTTACAGAATGTTGTAACATTTATTTTGTGACAGTTTCATCTACTAACCAAAAATGTTTTGTGCTTTTTTAGCATGGGGATCCACTGATGTCATCGCTACAAACACTGATCAATAGTTGCAGTTACTTTCTCATACCTTGACAGTGGCAAAATCATCGAACGTTACCGATGGAGCCAAAAATAGAAAAAAAAAAACTAAACACGCTTTTTCTGGTGTTCAAAGGGACAGTTACCGCCCAGCCACGATTTTTGACTTGGCGGCATGCAGCGCGATTTCTTTTGTCTAGCGTTGACGCTGCGAGCGGTGCGTCGTGGCATGGTTCATACATTTTGGTATATTTGTTTTTACCGCTCGCCGCCCTGCACTAAGCTGCCGCTGATAGCGGCGAGTTTGTGGCTAGGCCGTTATTGTGGCCGTTATGTTATGACAACAAGCGAAACGTCCCGGTTGGTGCGCTAGACCACCGGACAGTAATCAGAAAAAAAAAAACAACTAAAACACACCTAAGATTGGTTAGAACGAATCTTTGTAAATTCTAATTTAGAGTTCTATAAACTAATATGTACACATTTTTTACGAGCACGAGTCATATTTTGATCAATAACAATATAACATTGATGTTTTGTTCCAATTATGTACCTTTTTTAGTCGGTCGTAGCCAAATGCAGCTGACCGGCTATGGATGGATCCAACCAGCGGGGTAATAAAATTTCGTATAACAACGCATTTACACAATCGTGTTCGCCATTCGCCTCGTCACTCGACGAACATTTGACGAAACATTCTTAAACGAGTGCGAACTACTGTTCACATCAAGGAACATATTTACTCTAGGGAGGTTCACATATTCGCGGGGTGAATTATTTTGACATTCGCACACGAACATGGAGGACGTGAAAATAATGGCGGCATGCGCGCTACATTTTAGTATAATTATACACTTATTTAGATATCCTACATAAAAAAGTAAAAAGAACCGTCGACGTAGACGATGGTGGATGATAGCGTGTCATCGCAATAGAACAATTTAATTTTAAGTTGCTGACTGGCAATCCTATACTTACTAGTTGATACATATGGTTCCATGTATCGTTTATTTTTGATGTGAAACATCTATAGCCGCACTTAAAACCGATTTCTGCCGTGGCGACGCATGCCGTGGCGACGCGTCGCCACGCTATATGATGGTATATATATACGGTCTATATGTGTCGATGTTTCACATCTGCCAGGCGTCCCGTGACGGCTCACAATTTTTTGTCCATTTTTATGATTGCGATGTTTTGGGTTCTAAATGAGCTTTTCCTTTTGATAAAGTTCTAGAAATTCTAAAATTCACACTTCACTCCACTCCATTTTATCTACACGTTCTGTTGGGTCGGGTGCTAGCTGTTAACTGAATGCAGGCGAATATGTAAACAATAAGTTTGTGTTCGCCATTCGTGCCCTTTTCGCGTCCAAAAAACCGCTCCCAACGCAAGCGCGCGAATCGCGAGGCAAGGCACGAGGCGAATAGCGAGCGCACTGTTTACGTAGGTATGCGTGTTCGTTATTCGCCTCGCCATTCGCCTCGCGATTTGCACGAATGTGTAAATGCCACAGACTAAGAAGTACCCTTGTAAATGCGGCTTAATAGTAACTAAGTTACAATCTGTCTGTGTGTTAACCTGTGGTAAAAAAGTTTATCTATGGGCGTTGAAGCTTGAAGCCTCAGTACTTTTCTTTGTCTAAGCCTCAGAATCTTGAATCCTCAGTTAGAGCCTGTGCACACCACGTTTTTAACGCGCTTTTATCCTACAGAGCAGTTTGTTGTCGTTTGTATCGATACAAACGCGCGTTAGCATCGCGTTTATATCGATTCAAACACGTATTTGAATTTATACAGGTGTGCAAAGGTCTACAGGCTGCGTCTGACTTGCGTGCGTATCGCGTCTGTATCGCTACAAACGCGCATCAACGGCGCGTTTAAAAAACGTGGTGTGCACAGGCCCTTATTGTTCTGAGCTTGAATCTTGACGCACAGACGGGCACAGAGCATGTAACTTTTTTTTTAGCTTGAGAAAAGGTTACATGCTCTGCAAAGGATGCTCTGTGGCTTGATTAGCTTGCTCTCCGCTAGGAGTATATGTGTTCTGTGAGCCTGCTACATATTAGTAATCTGTGCTCAGCATTTCTCATTCTCATTTTTGGATTTTTTTCTATAAGGAACTATAAAAGGCGTTCTACACGATCCAGACCGACCGCCGACAAAGGTGACCTTGGTCGTTTCAATCAACTTTTGTATTCGTTCTACACGGTCGGTGGTTGACACCAACTTGTCAATCCCATCCGGTGTTCACAGCGTAAGGACTTATCAATATGGCTCCTTGCCTTTCAAAGCAACGGAAGGTCGGTTTGGCAATAACTTTTGTATGCTTGAGTGAAGAAGAAAAATTAATTATTAAAAAAGAAAAAAAGATTAATTAAACATTTTCTTATTCTTATCTTTATATAAATTAGATCCAATGTATACCAAAGACATGATAAATCAGTGTATAAAGATATAAATTCGGTCAGAACCTCTCGTTCGCGGGGTTCGTTTTGTGAATCAATAAAGAGCACTACATTTTTTATAACATGCGACTTACATTCAAAATATACCCGTCGAGACCCAACACGGCTAAGAATTCCTTCACATCAAAGCACATTATGTCATAAGAATAGCTTTATCACAGCAATAAAAATATCCAACAATATTCCAAAAGAAATAAGGGAACTCCCTCTAAAACGCTTTAAATCAAAACTACACAAATGGCTTATTGATAATTGTTTTTATAGTGTAAAAGAATTTTTTGACAAAAAAATAGACTATAAATATAAGATATGATGCTGAGTTTTAATTATATTACTTTATATACCTATTATTCTTATGTGTTCAAATCGATACGAAACCCTAATAACCAATGTTATTAAAAATATGTTAATTTTAACAAATTAATGCGTTAAAGTCACATTTAGTATGTATAGTATAGTAAATATTTGCATGCCAGTCCATGGCGCAACATGTAAGATCATCACTTTATTTATAAGACCTTAATGTACCATGTTTTAAAGCAAATAAATATATTCTATTCTAATCCATCGCTGTGACACGCGATGACGTGCGCCCACATTGACCGACAAACGCACACTGAAGCTCTCCCGTCGGCCGACAGCGTTCCAGACGGTTGGGGCCGACCACGGACGCAGCCTGTCGCGATGGATGCGCTTCCGACCAAGGTTGTCCAAAGGTCGTTTGACCCCGCCCATATTTGGTCGACCGACCAACGTCTACACGGTAGATTTTCACACCAACTGGACCAAGGTCACCTCTGTCGGCGGTCGGTCTGGATCGTGTAGAACGCCTTTAAAAGGCGTTCTACACGATCCAGACCGACCGCCGACAGAGGTGACCTTGGTCGGATCAACCAACTTTTGTATTCGTTCTACACGGTCGGTGGTTGACACCAACTTGTCAATTCCATCCGGTGTTCACAGCGTAATGACGTATCAATATGGCTCCTTGCCTTTCAAAGCAACGGAAGGTCGGTTTGGCAATTTAACTTTTTTATGCTTGAGTGAAGAAGAAAAATTAATTATTAAAAAAAAATAATAATAATTAAACATTTTCTTATTCTTATCTTTATATAAATTAGATCCAATGTACCAAAGACATGATAAATCAGTGTATAAAGATATAAATTTGGTCAGAACCTCTCGTTCGCGGGGTTCGTTTTGTGAATCAATAAAGAGCACTCTACATTTTTTATAACATGCGACTTACATTAAAAAAATATACCCGTCGAGACCCAACACGGCTAAGAATTCCTTCACATCAAAGCACATTATAACATAAGAATAGCTTTATCACAGCAATAAAAATATTCAACAATATTCCAAAAGAAATAAAGGAACTCCCTCTAAAACGCTTTAAATCAAAACTACACAAATGGCTTATTGATAATTGTTTTTATAGTGTAAAAGAATTTTTTGATAAAAAAATAGACGATAAAATATAAGATATGATGCTGAGTTTTAATTATATTACTTTATATACCTATTATTCTTATGTGTTCAAATAGATACGAAACCCTAATAACCAATGTTATTAAAAATATGTTAATTTTAACAAATTAATGCGTTAAAGTCACATTTAGTATGTTTAAATATTTGCATGCCAGTCCATGGCGAAACATGTAAGATCATCACTTTATTTATAAGACCTTAATGTACCATGTTTTAAAGCAAATAAATATATTCTATTCTAATCCATCGCTGTGACACGCGATGACGTGCGCCCACATTGACTGACAATCGCACACTAAAGCTCTCCCGTCGGACAACAGCGTTCCAGACGGTTGGGGCCGACCACGGACGCAGCCTGTCGCGATGGATGCGCTTCCGACCAAGGTTGTCCAAAGGTCGTTTGACCCCGCCCATATTTGGTCGACCGACCAACGTCTACACGGTAGATTTTCATACCAACTGGACCAAGGTCACCTCTGTCGGCGGTCGGTCTGGATCGTGTAGAACGCCTTTACAGTCCGTCAAATCTAAGAAGTACCGTTTGACGTTTCATATTTTTCAACTTTGTTCATACGAATTCATCATAAAACCATGAATTTAGAAAGATTTCATTATTGTATCTAAAAATGTACAATTCTTAATATCTAAATGTAATTGAAAACTTTCAAACAAAGCAAAATAACACATATGTGAGTGGTTGACCAAAAAGGGACCTCAAGGGAAAATAATTGATTTCGAGTAAATCGCGTTTGAAATTTCGTGTAGAAACAAATTGCGGCATGTTTTATGTCAGTATGCGACTTCGTTAGTGAGTGTCAACACGTGTTTGCGGTTACTACGTTATTGGAGACTTATTTAGTGTCAGTTTCTTGTCTTTATGTGCGTCTGACATCACAAAAACTAGTGTAAGGTGTAATTTTTCCAAAACTGCCTCGGCTCACAAAAAAAATCATAAAAAAAACACTACGGCACCTAAAAATATTCTGGTTAGACCAAAACAAAGCTAAAAGACCACTGATTAAAAAATTCAAAAAAAAATAAATAACTGTTTCCAATCCCTCCAGGTCCCTTTTTGGTCAACCACTCACATATTTATAACTGTCAAACGGTACTTCTTAGATTTGACGGACTGTAAGGACTCACACAGAACCATGGACGTAATATCACAGAACACATATACTCCTAGCTCTATACCAGTCTCCAAATACCAAGGGTACTTCTTAGTCTGTGCCTCAGAATAATAACTCAAATACAACAAAACGATTTGTTTTTGTTTTAATGTTATCATTTTACTAAGTTAAAATAGGTAATAATAGATAGCCAACCTTCATTAATGATTGGAGAGAACAAAAGATATAAGCTAATCTAAAGATAGATTATTTTAATGTATTAGTGCTGAATATTTAATTATATCAATAAGTATTAAACCATTGTTTAGAAGGAAGAAAGATGTCATTATTTCCGGCTTATGCACGAGATTTAAGTGAAAATAAAACCGAAAATGAAGGTGATTGATTGTTAAAAACAAGTGTTTTTTTTTACAAAGTACTGACCTAATGCAAATATACAAATTGACAAGTTTGAGTATTCATTGTCCCATTGTCCTGCAGAGGAGCTATGCAGTGAGTCGCCAGCGTTGGAGGCGCAGTTGCTGGCCAGCGACAACGACGAGGAGCGCGAGCCTCCCGGGGAGGCCAAGGCGGGCGTCGCCTCCGGTAGCTACGAGCGCGGCCTGACCGACCAGCAGGACTACTACCTGGACCGCAAGTTTGATGTTGGTAACTTGCGGGTCTCCACACTCTACTATCCTGGAAGACCACAGTATGTGAATAATTTGTGTTGTGATTAAAAAGTGGCAAATCAAATGAAATAAACCTACTAAATTGAACACATTAAAAACAGCCCCTAAGACGACCCACTGACCATCTTTACTCATAAAATTTCTTTACCGCTTTTTACAACAACTCTGTCAATTAAAAAATTATAAATGGTCCTTTTGGTTTAGCAATGACCCATTTAGTTTACTGGGAAATTGAATTTCAGATTGTGTAACACACAGCAATCATCTTCCATTCAGCATTCAAGGCATGCACAGTCCCATTTATTTAGTTAAATCCCCCATTTTGATAATTTTGGTTAAGGAACACTTATAGTCAGACTGCGGCAGATTTGCCAAAGATGTAAACATCAATGGCCGCTCGAAATTGAATAAAATCGATAAACAACAGTTTTTATTTTAAGTAATGTTAGTTTTCGTCTAAATCTCCGAACTAGCTAGACGAAAACAAGTAAGTAATGTTTGTTTTCATATAAATCTCCGAGCTAACTAGACGAAAACAAACATTACTTAAAATAAATACTCTTGTTTATCGATTTCATTCAATTTAGAGCAGCCATTGTTGTTTACATCTTTGGCAAATCTGGCGCAGTCGGACCTTAGGGTAAAACAAACTCACATTTTCCTATTTGATGGGTTTAATAATCCAACGCTTGGCGAATTTTGCTTCGCAGTGATAGGAAGAGCCGACATCGAAGTGACTGTCTAAACCCAGCTCAAATTTTGATTGGTAAACAATAGAATAGAAAACTTTTATTTCAGACAGGAATCCATAGGATTAGTAACAATTTTACTTAAGGACGCTATCACATTTTTCCACGAATAACAGTGCTTTTCAGGTACAATTTTAATGAACAGGAGTTACAACTGCGAGGATAACTTGGTTTCAAATTAAAGATAATATATTCATCTCCAGACTGGCCCCATAACAATTAAATAGCCCCATACAAAATTTCACACAAATACGTTTTTACCATCACAATAATCACAAAAAATCAAATAAGAGGTCTGAATAGGAACCAGTATAGCTAAATCCACAGCATATTTTAACTTAAAAATAATAAGATATTGTTGCTTATATAGTCCTCTATACGACAAGCTAAATATTTTGTAGATAAATAAATAAATTTTTCATTTATGAGACAAATAAGAAACACTCAAATTTCTCCATAAAATTTTCTACCCGCGGACACTTGCGGTTGGTCATTCCGCGCTTTCAGTCTATCAAAAACAACGACCATACAGCCCATAGACGCCGAATCATTGACTTATATATTACTAGCGTAAGGACCGGGCCAACGGCGCGACGAAATGGCACCAACGCGCTGGCCACCGCATAATAATTATTAGCATTTATAACGATCAGTCGCCTCAGAGCACCAACCGATGGGCTAATGCAATGCTTGGCGAATTTTGCTTCAAAATGATAGGAAGGGCCGACATTGAAGAATCAAAAACTGTTCCTTGAACAAAATGTGGGACATGGCAGTCTAACAAAATTTACTTCAAAATGGCTACCAAACTGCAAAAAGGATAAACATTCAATTTTAACCTTTCGTCTTCTTCTTGGTCCCGGACTTCATTACTCAAGGTCGTGTCCCTGAAATACCTTTGTAGCTTTTCGTATCATGTCTTCCACATAGTTTGGTTCTGGGCTTTTCTCAGAGCGGTCATAACATAGTCCAGTGAGGGACTGCCCTCGCGGCCTATAACCGCTGGTCAGACCAAGTAACTGTACTTGGTCTGACCAGCGGTTATAAGCCGCGAGGTCTTTTCCTATTTACCTTGCCCATCACCATCAACTTTTCAAGGTTATCTGGTTCCCAACAAGCAATTTCGCTTTTCTAATCAAAGTATTTTTTTTATTAGAATGGTTAAAATAGAATGCCACAACCACTGGTCCAGCCGAGGGAGCGCCGGTGTATATTTGCAAGTGTCTAGTAAGGTGTGAACGTGATGCTCAGATACAACTCCGTGGCGCCACGCACGGCGCTGGGCGCGGCGGCACGCAGCTGCAGGGCGGGCCCGCGCGCGCGCCGCTACTACGCCGCGGCCGCGCCCGCTCCCGATGCGCTGGCTGACGCCGAGCTGGCGCAGCGTACGCGCGCTTTCCGCGACATGCTCGCTGAAAACCCTACGGACGAAACTCTGTGGCTACGGTTTATCGAATTTCAAGTATGTGTCATTTAGTGTGTCTAAACCGTGGTCTCACTCTCAGTCTAAATACCTAATATGAAACAGGAGCGGTCGCGCGACGCCGACGCGGCTCTGTCGGCGGCTGGCGAGGCGGCGGCGCGGCTGCGCGGCTCGCGGCGTGTGCGCGCGGCGCTGCACCGCGCGCGCGAGCTGGCGCTGGCGCCGCACGCGCGCCTCGACCTGTTGCGTCAAGACCTCGCCGCCGCCGGTTAGTACACGCTGCTGCCGTGCCGAGACCGCATCTATTAAACCACGGATCACTAAGGAATGATTTATGTCAGACCATCAGAGACGCGAGCCGCGTCCGTGTCTGCTTAATTCATAGGGACCAAGACTCGGACGGGACAAATACGCTGCACGGTGTAGCATGAAATGCTCGTGAAGTTTCTAATGCCGGAGCCAAACTAACGGGAAACGCCGATAATGATCGCGATAAGCTGTGGCTGCATCTACGATTAACGGTCATTGCTATAATTATCGCCGTTTCGCCCGGGCATCACGGCTCGCGCCCGACACTGTTTAGCATAAATCATCCTTAAAATATATAGGGTGACTGGTAATTAGTGACCGATACTTAAACACGTGATTGTACTTATAATAACAAACAACTTTTACTATGGGACCAACCCTGAAATTGCGAAACAAAATCTGCTGTTTAGTCGTTTATGTTCGCCTAACTGGTCAAAATGTACTGAACAGCAGATTTTTTTTTTGCGATATCAGGTTTGGTCCCATAGTAAAAGTTGTTTGTTATCATAAGTACAATCACGTGTTTAGGTATCGGTCACTAATTACCAGTCACCCTATATACAGGATGTTTAGTAGAGGCCGGCCTTTGGGCCGTTCAGAATCTGTGGGAACATTTGCTAACAATTTTTTTTTTTTTTTTTGTAATTTTCGTATAATATACATATAATGAGCACCTCATACAAGAATCCAGGCGAGCAAGACACACACCGTGATCTGTTGTGAACTGACTAAACTGAGAGCAAGCAAACTAAGCACGCGATGATTTAGGCGCAGATACAAGGTGGGGCAAAAGTAATCACCCTATTGGAATTTGGAATGCGCTAAGTATAACTTTTGCAAATGGCGGCAAATGTAAATTCTGGTTTGACATTTGTGAAGTAAACAGATGCAGAATACACGTCAATAAGCCATGGAACGCTATACTCCTCAAGAACGCGGAATAATTGTCTGCGTCACAGGTCTGCGTCAACTAATCTCGCTGACGCTTTGGCGATTTGCACTAGCCGGCCAGATCACCCGATTTGACCGCTCCAGACTTTTTTTTGGGGTTAATGAAGTCACGGGTTTGTGTAAACAAGCCTCAGACTCTTGAAGAACTTAAGATAATATCCGACAGGAAAGCGAGAACCTGTCGCCATAGGCGTATATAGGTACCTAGAACTTGTCCTCTACAGCCAGTGGGACTTCGGGCCGCACATTCAGCGGTGGGTCCCCAGGTTGATGAGCGTTGCAGCTACTCTTGCGCGACTGCTGCCCAATTTCGGGGGGCCCAACGTCTCCTGCCGGAGGTGGGGATTGTGCGGTGTATGACCCTGTATGTGGCGCCCGCGTGGGCGGACACCCTGACGGCCCACAACGTCGCAATATTGCGAAGGCCGCAAAGAGCGATGTGCCGATGGCTGTTAGGGTGTTAAGGTACGATCTCCTATGAGACAGCAACTCCCCTGGCCAAATCAACGCCGTGGGATCTGGACGCGAAAATCCTTGCGTCCCTACATCGCTGGCGGAAGGTGGAGCTTGCACGTAATCAGCTTCCGGTTCACCGGGAATTCGAGGCACGAAGGACCGAGCTCCATCAGATCCTAGTGGCTGAAGGGAGGGAGCGACTTGCGCAACCCAGGTGGGGCGCCACAATAGTGGCGGTAAGGCCTGTTATGGAGGAATGGCTGGAGAGGTAGCATGGCGCCCTCAGTTTCCGGCTGTCGCAGGTGCTTACTGGACACGGATGTTTTGGGAAATACCTGCGTCGCATAGGCCGCGAGCGGACGCCCGTTTATCATCACTGTGTGGACAGCCACGAGGACACGGCGCAACATACGCTGGAGGAGTGCTCAACTTGGCCCAACAGCGCTGTGCCCTCGTCGCGACACTTGGTGCGGGTGATCTGTCACTTTCGGCCGTGGTTCAGTCCATGGTCGGAAGCGAAAACGGGTGGGATGCTGTGGCATCTTTTTGCGAGGAGGTGATGCATGCAGAGAGGGAGAGAGAGCATACCTCTCATTCCACCCACCAGAAGAGCAGCCGGGCGTCGAAGGGCCCTTAACGATCTCCGGCCACCTTAAGAAGGGGCCTGCGGGCGGCGAAATTGGGGCCGTTTCGTCGCTCGAGCAGTCGGCCTGAAAGAGATGGTACGCAATATGCGCGCCTTAATGGAAGGACGTGTGGTCGTGGGATCGCCCGCACTTGGGGATGGGGCCCGCTAGGCGTGGCGGGATGATACCAGTCGGGGGTGCGGCGAATGTACAAGTATCTCTCGGGCCCCAGACTTATGGTAGTAGAAGGAACAGTGGGGTTTTAATCGGTAGGAGTACGATATATTCCTCCGTTCTTCCCAGACGGAAGGTATCCATGAGGATTTCCACATGAAAAAAGATGTTAGGGGCCAGCCAGGCCCCCCTGTAAAAAAGCCAATACGCTAATGCTTATGCGGAAGTTTCGACACTAGTGATGGAAAATACCATAAAATGAGCCCATATGGTCTTCAATCTTGACGACCGCGACGGTCACTTGACCAATATAATTTTTTCGACTTGATGGAAATAATTATATTCTTCCAGAAAGTGCTGACGCATCCGCTGAGAAATACCTTAACCTATGCGCTTTCCATGGCTCGCTTCCCACACACGCTTCCTACACATGAAAGTGGCTCCTCTTTGGACCATAAATAATGCTCAAGTCGAATTTCCCCGCACTTGCCATTGTAACTAATTCAACAATAACCGATCACAGTGCTGCCCTACTTATTTTAAATTGTAAATTACCAAAAGTAATCACTCGCACAACTTCGCCTTTAAATGTAAACAAACTTGAAGAAGACTTATGCAATATCGAATTTGACCCAGTCTACGATTCCGCTGATCCGCAGTTTTGTATATTGTACTTAATCAAAAATGTACAATATGCAATTCAGAAGAATACTGTCATATCTCGGCTAAAAAACAAAAACTACAATATAAAACCATGGATCACGGCAGGACTCATTCGCTGTATGAAAAATAGAGATAAACTGCATATGAAAGCTAAATCCAATCCAGATAATTTAATTTTGCAACTGTCGTATAAACGATACGGTTTAACTTTTGTAATGCTCTTCTAAAAAAAGTAAAAAACAACTACGATAAAACTGCACTAGAAAAGGCTGGTACAAATAGTAAAAACATCTGGAAGTATAACGTTTAACTCGAAACAAAATGAGTCATCTTCAGGTTTATTACAAGCACACTCATCACACTTAATATCTGCCAACATTGTAAATAATTTCTTTGTTAATGTGGGAAAGTGTTTGGCTGAAAAAGTTCGGGGCCAATCACAATATTTAACAAGCACTGCACCATTTACGTGTAGCACTATTTTATCATCTTTTGCATTGCTAGACACTGATGAGACTGAGGTAGAAACGATAATTATGAGCTTGAAAGACGACTGTGCAGTTAGTTGGGATAACATATCAAATAAAGTTATTAAACAGTTCAAGCACATTTCGGTACCGCCACTAAAATGTTTATCTGCAGGTCTTTTTCCAGAGTGCCTAAAAAAGCTGTTGTTGTCCCTGTTTATAAATCAGGCAGTAAAAATCAAGTCGCAAATTATAGACCTATTTCATTACTGACTTCTATGTATAAAATATAAGAAAAAAATAAAAAAAATTTAAAGGCTTTACAAATACTTGGAAGATAAATTAATTTTGTCTCAGCGGCAGTTTGGATTTAGGCCTAAAATCTGTTCACAGGGGCGTGCCTTTTACTAAAGCCGAAAAGCCTGGCTTTCAATCAAACGTGAGCCTAACAATAAAAATAAAAAAAAAAACTACACAAGTAAACTTATAAAATTAACCAACTCAATCATGTCGCAAGAATTGATAAGAATAATAAAAAATAAACTCCGCGTATCCCGGCCGCCCGCTATACGTACGATGCAATGTTGCCAGGTTTACATACAGTTTTCATCACGCGCATCGTTGCCAAACATCTCCAATGCCGCTTAGCAAGAGCGCAACAACAAAAATCGACCCGTCTCGCTCACACTAGTTGGCTTCAAGTTAGGCTTCTAGACATCTGGCTATTTGTATAGAAATTGTTCACGTTGTTGATAACATTAGTATGTACTCATTCCTCAAATTGTACTGATTTTTAAGCCTGGATTTGATTTTTTATGAATGGAATGTGTAATGACGCGCGTGTGTAAATAAATAGTAAGTGCGCGAGTCGATTAGTTCAAATTTGTTTTGAGCGGTTACTGGTGCATTTTTTTGTTTCATATTTTTTTTAATTTTCTGTGAAGTTAAGTGTTGTGATTAGTTTTTGCGGTCATTGCCTTTGTTTTAAAGTGATTAAAAAGTTTCTTATGATTAAAATTAATTCGGAAACGCATGCAATTGTTCCTTGTGATGCATAAAGTGTAAGGATTGGAGATGTTCTCAGCGAGGATAAAAAAAACACGTCCTTCGGAGTCCCCCAAGGAAGTATTTTAGGGCCTATACTATTTTTGATATACATAAAGGATCTTTGTGATCTAAGTCTAGATCATGGCCAAATTGTTTCTTATGCTGACGGCACTGCCCTTCTTTTTTCAGCTGACTCAGGAAAAAATGCCTACAACGTTGCGCAACGCGGATTAAATATTGTTAATAAATGGCTTCAACTTAATTCACTAACACTAAATGCAGACAACACAAATTATATTAAGTTTTCGATGCGCAAGCAAACATCAACTGGCAGTGGCACTATCTCGACATTATATGCTCATTACTGCACAATTTCCACAAATAACCAATGTGTTTGTCCTAAAATTAAAATGGCAAATACAACAAAATACCTTGGTGTTATAATAGATGAAACACTTTCGTTTAAAACAACATATAAGTAGAAGCTTTAAATAATAGAATTCGCAAGTTGATATATGTTTTTAGAAAGTTACGCTGTATTGGTGACCCAATTAAAAATTTAAAAAACCCCTGACTCAAATAAAAACCTCTAAAAACTAAAATAATAATATATGTAGGTATATTGAATTGGCCCTTTAAGTTTAATTTAAGTTGCAGGAAATATTTTGATCCAAGCGTCCTCACGTCGCGTCGGGGGTCGGGGGACGGCTAATGAAAATTGGAAGTTAACAGCAGCTATGTTTTCTACAATACCACACATTCATTATTGCTGGTTTTAATTCTCATCTGTTTGGCGTTTTCATTAACCGTCCCCCGATGTGAGGAAGCTTGGATCAAAATATTTCCTGCAACTTATATTAAACTTAAAGGGCCAATTCAATATATAGGGTGACTGGTAATCTGGTCGCTTAGCGCGGCACGCGAACATTAATGACATCATCCGACGAGCTCTTGTTACCGTCGGCGTTCCAGCTGTATTAGAACCCAATGGCTTGGCACGCGACGATGGCAAGAGACCAGACGGTATGTCTTTATTTCCATGGAAGGTGGGTAGGCCTTTAGTGTGGGACGCAACGTATGTCGATTTTCTTGCGCCATCCCATCTTCCTGGCTCGGCATGCTGTGCTGGCGCTCCTGCCGCGGCTGCGGAAAACCACAAGCAGCGAAAATATAATAACCTTATCGGAAATTATATTTTTAAGCCGTTTGGGGTTGAAACCCTCGGGCCGTGGGGTCCGAGTGCTCGTGGTCTTTTTAAAGAAATTTCAAAACGGCTGGTTGACACTTCCCGTGACCCAAGGGCTGGCTTTTACCTTGGCCAAAGGCTAAGCATTGCCATACAACGTGGCAATGCCGCCAGTCTCTTGGGAACATTACCAGTCGACAGCGATGCGGATGAATTTTTCGACGCTATATTTTAGTTTCTGTATAGTTTTAGTTAAGTTAGGATTTAATTTTGTTATTTTTAGTATTAGATATACATAGATTAAATTCATAATGTATTACTGGTAAATAGTGACCGATACTTAAACACGTGATTGTACTCATGATAACAAACAACTTTTACTATGGGACCAAACCTGACTACATTTTGACGAGTTATACGAACATAAATGTAGGTAACAGCTGATTTTTTTTTGAACTTTAGAAACTAAGAGTTATATAATTATTTGTCTATTGTCAACTTTTGATTATTTATTGATTTTAAAAGACTATTTTAGCTCTTCTCGCCTGAAACAGAATGACCTAGTTCAGGCACGTAAGTCTTAGCAATATAATTTTATTTAAGCAAAACTGTACTAATTTTCATGCCTTATAATTAGTTATAATTTTTGAATAAACATATTATTATTATATTATTAATTCTTATTCATTAAATAATAACTTAATCCACAAATAGATCTAAAATTTTTCATTGCAAAAAAAATGACAGTAAAACAACATCGGGTGATTACTTTAGCCCCACCTTGTACAAAGTATGTGGTATTCGGCAGGAGCGAGCTGTGCGGTAGGCGGGACGGGCGCTGCGGGCGACGAGCTGACGGAGCTGTGGCTGCGCGTGCTGGACGGCGTCGAGCGCGCGGGCTCGGCCGCCGAGCTCGACGCCGCCGCCGGCGCCGCGCTGGGAGCCACGCGCGCGCATGCGCTGGCCTACCCGCACATCCTGTACGCCTACGGTGAGTGCGGCCGCGCTGGCCTACCCACACATCCTGTACGCCTACGGTGAGTGCGGCCGCGCTGGCCTACCCGCACATCCTGTACGCCTACGGTGAGTGCGGCCGCGCTGGCCTACCCGCACATCCTGTACGCCTACGGTGAGTGCGGCCGCGCTGGCCTACCCGCACATCCTGTACGCCTCCGGTGAGTGCGGCCGCGCTGGCCTACCCGCACATCCTGTACGCCTACGGTGAGTGCGGCCGCGCTGGCCTACCCGCACATCCTGTACGCCTACGGTGAGTGCGGCCGCGCTGGCCTACCCGCACATCCTGTGCGCCTACGGTGAGTGCGGCCGCGCTGGCCTACCCGCACATCCTGTACGCCTACGGTGAGTGCGGCCGCGCTGGCCTACCCGCACATCCTGTGCGCCTACGGTGAGTGCGGCCGCGCTGGCCTACCCGCACATCCTGTACGCCTACGGTGAGTGCGGCCGCGCTGGCCTACCCGCACATCCTGTACGCCTACGGTGAGTGCGGCCGCGCTGGCCTACCCGCACATCCTGTGCGCCTACGGTGAGTGCGGCCGCGCTGGCCTACCCGCACATCCTGTACGCCTACGGTGAGTGCGGCCGCGCTGGCCTACCCGCACATCCTGTACGCCTACGGTGAGTGCGGCCGCGCTGGCCTACCCGCACATCCTGTACGCCTACGGTGAGTGCGGCCGCGCTGGCCTACCCGCACATCCTGTACGCCTACGGTGAGTGCGGCCGCGCTGGCCTACCCGCACATCCTGTACGCCTACGGTGAGTGCGGCCGCGCTGGCCTACCCGCACATCCTGTGCGCCTACGGTGAGTGCGGCCGCGCTGGCCTACCCGCACATCCTGTACGCCTACGGTGAGTGCGGCCGCGCTGGCCTACCCGCACATCCTGTGCGCCTACGGTGAGTGCGGCCGCGCTGGCCTACCCGCACATCCTGTACGCCTACGGTGAGTGCGGCCCGCGCTGGCCTACCCGCACATCCTGTACGCCTATGGTGAGTGCGGCTGCGCTGGCCTACCCGCACATCCTGTACGCCTACGGTGAGTGCGGCCGCGCTGGCCTACCCGCACATCCTGTGCGCCTACGGTGAGTGCGGCCGCGCTGGCCTACCCGCACATCCTGTACGCCTACGGTGAGTGCGGCCGCGCTGGCCTACCCGCACATCCTGTACGCCTACGGTGAGTGCGGCCGCGCTGGCCTACCCGCACGTCCTGTACGCCTACGATGAGTGCGGCCGCGCTGGCCTACCCGCACATCCTGTACGCCTACGGTGAGTGCGGCCGCGCTGGCCTACCCGCACATCCTGTGCGCCTACGGTGAGTGCGGCCGCGCTGGCCTACCCGCACATCCTGTACGCCTACGGTGAGTGCGGCCGCGCTGGCCTACCCGCACATCCTGTGCGCCTACGGTGAGTGCGGCCGCGCTGGCCTACCCGCACATCCTGTACGCCTACGGTGAGTGCGGCCCGCGCTGGCCTACCCGCACATCCTGTACGCCTACGGTGAGTGCGGCCGCGCTGGCCTACCCGCACATCCTGTACGCCTACGGTGAGTGCGGCCGCGCTGGCCTACCCGCACATCCTGTACGCCTACGGTGAGTGCGGCCGCGCTGGCCTACCCGCACATCCTGTACGCCTACTGTCACTGTGTGCAGGCGGCTACCTGCGCGCGGCGGGGCTGTGGGAGCGGCTGGTGCTGCTGCTGGAGCTGGTGTGCAGTATGAATTTCCCGCCGGCCGCCTTCCCACCGCGCGAGTCGCCGGAGCGTCTCCAGGAGCAGGAGCTACAGTTGCAGACCTTCGAGGACAAGGTATTGCCCTTCGAGTGAAGTAGAAAAATGATTACTACATAGCGGCGTTAGTAGCCTCAGGTTGCTGCCTGATAGATATTTTTTGTCTGAGTAAAACGCACCTTACAATATTTTTTTTTGAATAATAAACGTTATTTAGATAAACCGCATGACCGCCTCGACTGACCAGATATCGATAGTACTAGAAAGTTCTACCATCGAAATTTCTAGAAGCATCGTGAGCTCTGGTTCTGGTACTCGATTCTAGATGGCGCTAGTAGTAACAAAGGTCAGGTGCGCAACAGTATTTTTTTCAAAATTCCGGTACTGATAAAACGATTCGTACATTATTCGATAAACTCGGGGTAGGTCATCAGCAGCGGTCTGCCGCTGAGCACGGTGTGGGCGCGAGTGGAGCGCGCGCGCGCCGCCGCGCACTGGCGCCCGCTGGCCGCGCCTGCGCACTGCGCCGACCCGCAGGGCGCGCTGGCCGCGCCTGCGCACTGCGCCGACCCGCAGGGCGCGCTGGCCGCGCCTGCGCACTGCGCCGACCCGCAGGGCGCGCTGGCCGCGCCTGCGCACTGCGCCGACCCGCAGGGCGCGCTGGCCGCGCCTGCGCACTGCGCCGACCCGCAGCGCGCGCCGCTGCCGGCCGACGTGGCCGAGCTGCTGCGGCCCGCCGCGGGGCCGGGCGCGGCCGCGCTGCTGCTGGCGCAGGCGCTGCGCCTGGCCAAGGTGCCGCTGCTGCCGTGCAGCGGCTACGCGCTGGCGCCGGCGCACGCCGCCAACTGCGCGCTGGGCGACGCGCGCGAGGCGGAGGGCGGCGAGGCGCTGCTGGCGCTGCTGCGCGCGGCGCGGCGCCTGCCGCCGACGCACGCGGCGCGGCCGACGCCCGCGCGCGCCGCGCCGCTGGTGGCGCTGTTCCTGGACCCGCCGCACTACTTCACGAACGACGCCGGTGACTATTGGTTGACTGTTTTGTCTGTGACGGTTTCGTGGTCCTAGCGGGTGTGGAGCGGTCGCGAGTAAAAATAACATGACGCGCACGCGACCGCACGAGGAATTGCGTTGTTAAAGACGAGTCTGCAGGTTTATCTATGAAATAAAAAGTATTTATATTGCTTCTTACTTTAATTTAGGCGACGTGTTTTTTGTTTTTGTGCTCACACCATAAATAATTATTATAAGTCTATACGTGAGGATTTGTAATTGGCTTTCGGGTGACTATGGTTTCCTTTTGTGTTTGTTTTTATTAGCTGTAAGTCCTCCATGTACTAAAATAAAATAAAATAAAATATGGTCTCCAAAGCACGATGTACAGGTATCTGGTGTATTCCTGTCTTCTTTTAGACAGTCTATGGGTCTATATCCTACCGTCTGTGAGTGTATCACGGGTTGATATCTGTCAAAAAGCTCGCATCTGTGAGTGAATCACGGTTTGATTCATGTCAAAAACGTCGCATCTGTGATAGTCACGGGTTGATACCGCGGCCTATGACGTAAATAATTACCGATATTTTATTCTGTACTGTATCTAACTATCTACGCTGCTCTAACTTGCACAAAATATACGGGAAAGAACAAGGATGGCATACCATCACTTGTCATGCCCCTCAAGCTTCCTCTCCATTTGCGCGGACACGTCGTGCGACGCGTCTGCGGATGCATCCGCGCATAGTGGAGGGGGCGAAATCTGTCGAGATCTGCCTGCGTGTCCGCGTCTGCCTGCGTCCCTGCCGCAATCCGTGATTTGTCGGTTTTTTGGGCACGCATCAAAGGGATCTGTCGAGAAATGCGTCTCGCCTCTTCACTATCGCCGCCTGTCCAGTTGCCGCCGGGCCATCGAGCGCTTAATTACTTTGTTCTAATCTTGTGAATACTCAAAGACCACCATCTTCTTCTTTTCCATTTTTTTTTCACGACTCTTCTTTGGTACACATTGACATAATGGTTGTATGTCGCCATTAAATAAATAGCGGCAGCCGCACTAACCAGGTCCACGTCCATCCTCTTGGGTTGCGTTCGTCACACTGACACAGACGGAAGTGAAGAGGGCAGACGGATTTCTAGACACACGCGTGCGCGGACGCGTCGCACGACGTGTCCGCGCAAATGGAGAGGGGCCGTCAAACGACCGAACAACGGCTACTAGACGTTTCTAAACTCGCCTGCGCCGATATCGCGCCCGACCACCCTGAAGTCCGCCACACACGGGGCGATTCGCGAAAAATGGGCGCCACAGATGAGCGGTTATCCTTCTACGCATTTAACGTATCGGTAGGGGCGCGTGCAGTTATTTTTATTGCGCCCATATTATTGGCATCTACTGTATTGAGGAATTTCATTTCAATGTGGGTAAGTTCATGAGGTGATACATAATTACAAGAAATAGTAGATTGTTTGCCAATGGAGCAAACAACTATTTTGAAGGCAAGAGTGTTACTTTGAATCCAGAGCGGCGCGAAGGATTCTAGATTAGAATCCCGAGTGCAGCGAGGGTATTCAAAGTACGTCACTCGAGCTTAAAATAGTGTTGCTTCCGAGGTGGACACTACTTTTTATCACCCTCTATGAAAAAGTAACTAAGTGCAACTTATGAATAAGAATAGTACAATACAATTTTGAGTAAACAGTTAACGAACGAAGGCGGAATGCATTTCGTGCATTTTTTATTTTTGACGTGAAAACGTCTTATAAATCGATGAACGCCGGCTGCAGGCACGAAAAAGCAGGAATCATTGTCACGTTCCGCCTGAGCCGAGCATGCAAGCGAGAGCGCCGAACAACAGATAGAGAGGCACGATCGGCCTAAGCGTTCGGCTTGTGACGTGCATGAGTATGGTACCTAACTGAATGTTTTCTTATGACGTTATCACGTAAAATTATCGTCCGTAAACTGACTTGACAGACAATCAATTTTTTTCGCAAACTTTTTTTTAAATTTGACTCGCGCGTTTTACTTTATCATACAGCCTGTTGGTTTTTTCATACAATGTTCGTGATTGATCTCTTTGGTGATTGGAACTTTTAGTAACAATATCCACATTCTAAATTCAAAGCACTTTTAGTCCCTAGGCATTAGAGCAATTTTAGTTCCTGTTTAGCTTCTTTCTTAGGGTTCTGTAGCCAAATGGCAAAAACGGAAACTTTATGGATTCGTCATGTCTGTCTGTCTGTCCGTCCGTATGTCACAGCCACTTTTTTCCAAAACTATAAGAACTATACTGTTGAAACTTGGTAAGTAGATGTATTTTGTGAACCGCATTAAGATTTTCACACAAAAATATAAAAAAAAAACAATAAATTTTGGGGGTTCCCCCATACTTACAACTGAAACTCAAATATTTTTTTTTTATCAAACCCATGCGTGTGGGGTATCTATGGATAGGTTTTCAAAAATGATATTGAGCTTTCTAATATAATTTTTGAAGTGAAAACTTCTTTAGCGGCGTTGTACACTTTTTTTGTAATGGGTAAAAAATGAAACTCGCGCCAGGACACGTGACCCTGATCGAAAATTCGTAAGACGGATGGAGAGTAGACAGTCGGCGCGGCGTAGGAGTATCCCCCTCTCTTTCTACGGCGCGGCGAAAATGTATAACCGACACCGCTTCGGATGTGTTCGGCTGTCCTCAAGATGTACTCGGTTTTAATGTATATCCGATATGTCAGTGAATGATGGCAAAGTATTCTGTTTGTGTTTTGTTTTCACTTCTGTCGGCACTCCCGAAGTGCCACTGTTCTTTTTTTTTATATCGACATTTACACGGATGAAACCGGGATCGACATTTACGCGGATGAAACCGCGGGGCGCAGCTAGTATTATAGAATTTTACTAGCTGCGCCCCGCGGTTTCACCCGCAAAAATATCCTATATGTCAATCCAGGGTGTCAGCTACCTCCATACAAGATTTTATCAAAATTGGTGCAGCCGTTTGAGCATGAAGAAGTAACAAACATATAAACACACACACAATCACAAACTTTCGCATTTAAAATATTATTGTGATCATCCTTATCTCCTATCCTTTTTGTTAGCCTATAACCTTACTTAAGAACTGGGCTATCCATAGATAAGCGCGTTCAAACAAACAACTATAAGTATAGATTGTAACTTGTTTGTATATTTTTCCTCCAATATATTTTTCAATCTTTGGAGGGTAATATCATACTTATGCGTTTTGAGATGCGCAGCCGTATCTGGTCGCCCGGGTTGTCGCCTGCGACGCGACACGCTCCCGCCGCCCGCACACTTGTAAAGGTGGATCCACACATTGCGAGGCATGCGCTCCGCACGGCACACAACGCATGCCTCGCCAAGTGTGGACCTGTATATTCGTGGCGAGGCATGCGCTCCGCACGCGCGAGGGCGAGCCAACGTATGTCGGCAAATGCTTCAAGATCAAAGTGCCTCAGTGCGAGCATTACGTTAGGTGTGGACGTAGCCGCGCATGCACGTTCGAGGCGTGCGCCGCGTAGAATATCAACGCACGCCTCGACTGCGAAAATGAAACTGCGTTTGCTCGGGCCAAACAGCGCGCAGCGCATGCTCGGGCCGATCCAACCCACACAGCAGCAGTCAAGATGGCGCCTTTGCATCGCGTGCGCGTATCCGCTGCTGCTTTTATAATTATTAATTCAATTATTGAAAAGAAAAGGAAAGAAAACGCCATACGTCTTCTTTTTTATTTTTATTAAAATAATGATTATGTTTAGGATCCCATAATAATCTATTACTTTCGTATAATAAAACTGCTTTTCTTAACATTTCTTTGTCGTTCATAATGCGCGCGTACATCCGCAGCGAGGCGGACACAACCATCCAAACGCAACGCACTGCTCGCAATGAGCCGGCCGCCACACGGCGCACAGCGAATAGCGCGTGTGCGGCGCACACGCGCTGTGCGTTGTGCGCCGTGCGGAGCGCATGCCTTGCCAAGTCTGCGCGCCTACTTGCCTCGAGCATTTGCTTCGCACGCGATGGCTCGACCCGAGCATATGTTGGTATAATTTGTCAACACGCACGCCTCAAGCCGAGGCATGCGTTGTGCGCCGTGCGGAGCGCATGCTCGCAATGTGTGGATCCACCTTAACCCGCCGCGTGAACCATGGGACTGTCCCCACCGATACGTGCGCTCTGTGGCAGGCTACCTCAGCTGGGTGACGGCGCTGTGGGACGCGGGCTGCGAGTGGATGGCGGGCGAGCGGCGCGTGGCGCTGCTGTGCTGGCGCCTGCGCTGGCTGCACGCGCTGCTGCTGTTGCTCGACCCGCAGGTGACGACGCACACGAACTTCCGACGTAGGACCCGAGCGCTGGTTCACTTTAACCTTTTAACCGCCCGACTTTATATGAGTTGTCGTGCCCCCAGCGCCCGAACAAAAAAAAAAAAAAAACGAAAAATCAACGCCGATGAAACGAGCTGTGATGATGTAATAATAATTCAGATTAAACGAGCTGTGTTATTTGGTCGTATATATACGACCCTGGCGGAATGGACACGAAAATATTTGTCGGATTAATCCGACGTAAGCGGTTAAAAGGTTAAAATGCTCTATAGCTTTAGAAAATTCGATTTTACTTTTGCGGCAGGAGGAGTCAGGGCGCAGGGAAACACGGCGCATGCGCGGCGAGGCCCGCGCCGCTCTGAAGAGGTTCGCGGGCACGTCACCCCTGCCGTTCGCCCAGTTCGCGCGCATCGAGCACGCGGCCGGCGACGTGCCCGCCGCGCGCCGCGCCGCGCTGCACGCGCTGCGGGCCGCACTGCGCGACCCCGCCGCCGCGCCGCCGCTGCGCCTGTACGTGGCGCGCGTGTGCGGCGAGCTGGGCGACGCCGCGCTGGGCGCCTGGGCCACGGCCAGCGCCGCGCTGTGCCTGGCGCCGCCGCCCGACGAGCGCCTGGCCGCGCCGCCGCCGCAGGAGCTGCTGCAGCGCGCGCTGCAGGCGTGCGAGGCGCGCTGCGACGCGCTGGAGCAGCAGCCGGACGACGGGCGCGCGGCGCACGTGCTGGACGCGCAGCTGCCGGCGCCGGCCGAGTGGGCGGCGGCGCGCGCGCGCCTGGCCGGGCCCGCGCGCCGCGCCCAGCTCGTGCGCCGCGTGCGCGCCGCGCCCCCCTGCCAGGTGAGTGTCGCACGCGCAGCCGCGCCGGCCGAGTGGGCGGCGCGCCCCCCTGCCAGGTGAGTGTCGCACGCGCAGCCGCGCCGGCCGAGTGGGCGGCGCGCCCCCCTGCCAGGTGAGTGTCGCACGCGCAGCCGCGCCGGCCGAGTGGGCGGCGCGCCCCCCTGCCAGGTGAGTGTCGCACGCGCAGCCGCGCCGGCCGAGTGGGCGGCGCGCCCCCCTGCCAGGTGAGTGTCGCACGCGCAGCCGCGCCGGCCGAGTGGGCGGCGCGCCCCCCTGCCAGGTGAGTGTCGCACGCGCAGCCGCGCCGGCCGAGTGGGCGGCGCGCCCCCCTGCCAGGTGAGTGTCGCACGCGCAGCCGCGCCGGCCGAGTGGGCGGCGCGCCCCCCTGCCAGGTGAGTGTCGCACGCGCAGCCGCGCCGGCCGAGTGGGCGGCGCGCCCCCCTGCCAGGTGAGTGTCGCACGCGCAGCCGCGCCGGCCGAGTGGGCGGCGCGCCCCCCTGCCAGGTGAGTGTCGCACGCGCAGCCGCGCCGGCCGAGTGGGCGGCGCGCCCCCCTGCCAGGTGAGTGTCGCACGCGCAGCCGCGCCGGCCGAGTGGGCGGCGCGCCCCCCTGCCAGGTGAGTGTCGCACGCGCAGCCGCGCCGGCCGAGTGGGCGGCGCGCCCCCCTGCCAGGTGAGTGTCGCACGCACGTGCGCCGCGTGAATATATATGCATATTTTTATTAAATCCCTTTTCGTATCGCAGGGCGCGGCAGCGGAGCGCTACTGGGAGCAGAGCGCGTGCGCGCTGGTGACCGAGGCTGCGCGCGAGCACTGCCTGGCGCAGTACGCGCGCGCGCTTGCGCCGCTGTTCCCGCACAATGGCTTGCTGGCGCTAGGTACGTAGCACGCGCCCGAGCGATGTGTGGGGACGGGCACGCAGTGAACCGAATGTCCGTCCACAGCCTGCAGTGGCGCCCCGCTGTGGGCCTGGGAGAAGGACGGCACCGCGGAGGAGCGCCTGCGCGCCATCACCAGCGGCGCGCGCTCGCACCGCGCTGCGCTGGCGCACGTGCTGCCGCCGCTACTGCGCGCCGGCGCGGCCTGGGAGCCCGGCGACGCCGCGCGCGTCGCGGCCGCGTGCGCGCGCGCAGGCCGCGGCGGCGCGGGCGGCGCGCTGCTGCACGCCGTGCGCCTGGAGAGCGAGGCGCGCGCCGACCGCCCGCGTGTCGCCGCCGCACTGTACGCCGCGCTGGACCGCCACCCGCAGCACAAGGTGAGCGCGAGGGGCGGGCCGCGCGCCCGGAGAGCGAGGCCGGGCGGGCCGCGCGCCCGGAGAGCGAGGCCGGGCGGGCCGCGCGCCCGGAGAGCGAGGCCGGGCGGGCCGCGCGCCCGGAGAGCGAGGCCGGGCGGGCCGCGCGCCCGGAGAGCGAGGCCGGGCGGGCCGCGCGCCCGGAGAGCGAGGCCGGGCGGGCCGCGCGCCCGGAGAGCGAGGCCGGGCGGGCCGCGCGCCCGGAGAGCGAGGCCGGGCGGGCCGCGCGCCCGGAGAGCGAGGCCGGGCGGGCCGCGCGCCCGGAGAGCGAGGCCGGGCGGGCCGCGCGCCCGGAGAGCGAGGCCGGGCGCTGACGTGTGTCGTGTTGCAGTGGCTGGCCGTGCGCGGCGCGGCGTGGTGTCCGGCGCAGACGGCGACGCTGGCCGACGTGTTGTTGGAGCGACAGCTGCGCGCGCACACGCTGCTGGACGAGCTCGCGCCGCCGTCGCACTCGTCGTGATCTGCTACAATAAACGTATATCGAACATGAACGCTCCTTTCAATTGCCGACGTCTTTTCATTCATTTCTTTTTTCCGAGTCACTGTACGACATTGTAACATATCCTGCAGTTTCTAATATCGAAGATGTTATGCTTTAGTAGGTACAAACTTCTTGATCAAACTTTCAGATTTCTCATTACGGCTCCTCTCAATGACTCGAATTGATGTCAGAACTAGCTATAGACTTTATTATGTTAACTTTAGTGTTTGTCACATACACACAAGCACATACAGTTAATCATAATTATTTATTTGCAATAGGTATGGGCACATGTATGGGTACAGTGTTGGTCTTAAATTCAGTAATTAAGTATCTAAATACATAGACATTTGACATGCTAAACATTACAATGTGTTTAATGCTAGAGTATAATATTTATGTCCTATGGCATGCTTTAAATGCTAGTTTATATTATTCATTAATTTTACAATACATTCAATATTAACTATCGTTACATTACTTAAAAGCACAATTATTTATAAATTCATTTATAGTACAAAACCTTGGGTGTTCCGCCATGTTGGATTTAGAATGACGTCACTTTATTTTTCGAGTCATTCTCAGCGAGTCCTTTCCTTTCATTTGATAGGTACCCATAAGAAACAATAAGAAAAGAAAAAATACCATTTATTCGTAAATAAATTAAAAAAGTTATAACTAAAAAAATCTTACTATAGTGTCGACGAATATTTAAGTGATAAATCTCTAAAACTTGAAAAATAAAGTCTTTTGCAATTTTAATTCTAATGTTAAATGTTATGTCTATGTTTTTAGAATAAGTTGGATTGTTATAAGATACTTAAATGATAAGTCCTCTCCACATTTATGTATTATATCTTTTGCTGTGCCCGACAGGGTCCACGATTGTTACCTACCAAATAAATGTTTACCACCTAAGCCTACATTGTGGAATCCAATAAAGAATTGAGTATTGAGTATATTGTAGGAGTGCATTAAAAATAACTAGTCCGCCATATTGGATTTAGAGTGACGTCACTTTATTTTTCGAGTTATTCTCAGCAAGCCCGTTCATTTGATATCCATATTTTAGGAGTGCATTAAAAATAACTAGTCCGCCATCTTGGGTGTTACGCCATTTTGGATTTAGAATGACGTCATACAATACAGCTAACCATGCATTGTCATCCAAACTAAACGTGTATACAAAATTTCAGCTAGCGTCCATCGGTAGCTCAATCGGTTGAAGATATCTGCTTCAAAATTGAGTTGAAAGAGTCCACTCGAACAAACATAGTTACATACATACATTGCAAGTTAAATAAAAGCTTGTAAAAATTACAACAAAAAATTAAAACAAATTCCAATAATCGTACTTAATTTTATTTCGGTCCGAAAAAGTATCAACTTCGTCCAACCTCAGTACGCAACTCGGAATTCACTTTTTTACGTAATTATTTTTTGCGAGAATGCGATATAGATAGTGCAATCCACGAAGACGCGCCCCACTCTTCTTCCTAATCTCTTACACTACAAGTGTGCAACATTCCGCTAGTGTTTTAGTTTTTTCGATACACACTAATTACTTATTACTTAGTGGTTAATTAGCGTGTATCGAAAAAACAAAACAATAGCGGAATTAACTGACGATATTACGATTAGGAAAAAGAGTGGGGCGCGTCTTCGTGGATTGCACTATCTGTATAAAGACGCGCTCCCACGAGCGCTTCCGAGCGCGGAACACAGAGTACTTTTTGATAGACCAACCGCAAGTGTCCGCGGGTAGAAAATGTATACGTTAATTATGTTCATTTTATCTAAAATAAGCGGCTTATAGTTATTGTTCACACTCTTTAAAGGTAATTACGGGATAAAATGGAACGTCAAAAACATTTTTAGTACTTCCCGTTAAAAATGGCAAAGCGGAAGCTACGATTGAGTACTGTTTTTTTGAGAATTATTTTACGCAAGTAATACTGAAATAATAAAATCTGTAGTAATTTAGATCAAAATTTTTAAATCCTACTGTAAAACGTTAAATCATGAACATTTATCGATACCAGAATTACCAGAGGGCAGAAACTGGACATGTCCTTTGAGAGCGTTTCTTATTTATCTTATAAATGAAAAAGTTATATATTTATCTACAAAATATTTAGCTTGCCGTATAGAGGACTATATAAGCAACAATATCCTCTTATTTTTAAGTTAAAATATGCAGTGGATTTAGCTACGAGGGGGCGTTTTTATGTTCGCGGAATGGAGGGGTTGGAGAGAGGTTAGGGCTCTCATTAGTACCTCAACGTTGAGTGATTCACTATTAGCATAAATACAAAATTTTATTACAATCGGCTAATTAGTCTCTGAACTATCACCAACCAAACAACTTAATCGGGAAGACAACGTTCACAATGGAGAAAATCGAGCACCGCGTCGTTATAAAGTTCCTTACCAAGCAAGGAAAAAACGTCCAAACCATTACGGAAGAGATGTCCTGCATTTACGGAGACTCTTGCCCTTGTAAAACCATGGTTTACAAATGGCATCGTCTATTCAAGCAAGGACGAGAATCACTTGAAGACGATCCCCGGCCTGGATTCATGACGACCGTTTTCTTGGAAACTGAAGGAATCCTGCTGATCGATTAGAAGGACAAGGGCGTTAATATAACCGGAGAATACTACGCGTCAATTCTGAAGCGTTTGAGGGGAAGCAATCAAAGAGCAAAGACGAGGAAAATTGACGAAAGGCGTCTTGCTCTTGCACCCTGTTCACAAGAGTCGTGTTGCCCTGGCTGCCCTACACAAGTCAGGCTTCGAAATAATTAACCACCCACCATAATATAGTCCAGACCTGGCCCCCTGCGATTATTATCTATTACCAAACGTGAAAAAAGAGCTTCGTGGCAAGAAATTTTCAAGTGATGAAGGAGTGAAGGACGCTGTTTCACGTATTTTGAGGACAAAAATGATTTTTTTTTTCGATGGTATGCATACACTTGTTGAACAATCTGAAAAATGTATTAGGCTAGCAGGTGAATATAGAGAAAAAGAAAAATATTTGCGAAGGTTTATTTACCCCCCTTACCTCCCATTCCGCGAACTTAAAAACGCATCCTCGTATATTGGTTCATATTCAAACCCCTTTTTATTTAATTTTTCGCGATTACTTATTGTGATGGTAAAAAGGTATCTGTGTGAAAATTTTGTATGGGGCTATTTAATTGTTATGGAGCCATTTTGGAGATGAATATATTATCTTTAATTTGAAACCAAGGTATCCTTGCAGCTGTGACTCCAAGTTCATTAAAATGGTACCTGAAAAGCACTGTTATTCGTGGAAAAATGTGATAGCGTCCTTAACTTACTTTACCTAGAGTCCGTCTCAGCATTACGCGAGCCTGCGCAGCCTGCGCTACTGTAAAATACCTATGCTCGGCGCACCGTTGAGACGACACCCGGGGCCGTCTGAATGGATGTCTCGTTATATAAATTTAAAACTGTTTATCCTATTATAGTAAATATCAAGGCATTAAAGTGGTTGTGTTTAGTAGAGGACTAGGCACACGTAGGTTCCTACCTGCCGAGTGCAGTGGTGCGACGAGTCACTCGGCCGAGTGCCCGGGCAGCCCGGGAGTCTGTCTCTGGGCACTGGCTCCAAGGGTATCTACTCGGTGCGGTACTCGATACGTGTTACAGGAGGCCGCGCGTCAGTGGTAACATATCCAATATAAATTGGCCTCTAAGACCTGCTCATACTGGTAGTATGTACCGAGTATCAATAAAATAAGAGATCGCCTCATAATAATTATATGACTATTAAAACTAAGTACTAATCCAGGCCAGCTCAAGGTCAAATTGTTATTAACGACATGCGGTTGACTCAGTTGACTGTAGGCACGGCTACACATCAAGCTATACATAACCAGTGTAAGCTGACTTCAGATTGTACGAAAATCTTATACAATGCGAGGTCCGCTAAAACTGGAAATGTATAGCTTGATGTGTAGCAGTGTGTACGTCTGTGCTAATCAGTTTCTGGATAACACCTTCTTGGTAACTAATGCTAGATATACACGCGGCGACTCGCTGGCGATTTTAAAATTTCACGTTCACACACAGCGACTGTGTGGACGTGTGATATTGAAATCAGTAGCGGAGCGCGGGCGTCGAGGCTGCGTGTGTACATAGCATAATACCTAAACTTCTTTTTCATAAAATTCCTATTATACAATAAGTACTTCTTTCACGTTCTTTCGGTAGGTACAGATGTAATGGAAAATGACAATTGCACATGTGTGATTGCTATTGACATAAAGAATTTTAGAGTTTTTGCAGACCGTTTGTTATAATAATATATTATGTTCGATACGTGTTTGTATTAGGAAGTAATTTTTATTGTAAGCGTTGCAGGGAGATGAAGTCATGAAGAGCTCGTTGTTGGCGGCTCTGCTGGTGTCGGCCGCAGCACTCGCCGCCTGCGGTTAGTTCTGCTCTGTACACTCCTACACACTCCTCTACAGTTGTTAGGTAGGTACGCTACATTATCTTCTATTTATTTATTTAATACTTCAAGCACATAAATGGCATTTTCTACCAGTCAACTTTTGGGTGATGCGGAGACAAACAGTAGTAGGTGCAATCATGAAAATTGAGGAATAAAATGTTTTAAATATAAAGATACCTACGCATAAATCTATTAAACCTATAAATATAATGGTGTACATACATAATTAGTATAATTACATATTTATATAAGCACAAATAAATAATATACATAAGTGCATGAATATACTAAAAAGAAATACTTAACACAAACAATGAGAAAATATTAGCGTTGTGATGATACTGCCAGCTTCTTGCGAATGTGCTGGCGAGGTTGGTTGCCATCCTGATTTCTTGGGGGAGCGCATTCCACAGAGGGATGGACTGAACGAAAAAGGAAGAATGAATGAAGTCTGTGCGTGAGTGGGACATTGGAGAAGACGATTGTGTGATGAACGTAGATTTCTATTGTGGTTGGCGCAAATGTAGCTACTGAAAGTGGGGGGCCAAATAACCAGGGGAAGATGGAGAATCAAGAAATGACAACAAGGTGGGCAGCGCCCTTAGCTCTGCGCTGGCGTATGGGGGCAACCACTTTCTATTCATATTAATTTATTTGCATTCCACGATCCTATCTACAAGGTGTAATTGAAATACCTAAGTGATAGTTGTACTCACCATTATGAACAACTTTTACCAAGGGACCACCAACCGTGAAATCGAGTTAAGTAGGCGAACATACATGTATGGAGCAGCTGCTGATTTATTGTGTTCCATAGCCAAATGGAAAAAACGGATCTCTTGTAATAGGCACCTATCGTCACGTCCGACAACCGTCCCTCCAGATAGATACAACCATTTTACTAGACTATTTGCACTATATCGATGACAATTTGGAAAGACAGCGTATTCTGTGCACCTTTAAACAATGGTATAGTGAAATTACAAAAAAACAATTACGGGTGTGGTGGCTCATTCCATGCATGTAACTGAACAGAAGGATGAAAAAAAATAGTCAATGCGCATACGTGTGTGGTATCGTTAGATCCCATAATTATAAAGACAATTACATTCCAAAGTGATTTTTAGGGCTCAGAAGGAAAAATGGGACCCTTATAAGATCACTGCGTTGTCCGTCTGTCTAGACCATTTTTCTCAGGAACGCGTGGAGTAATCAAGGTGAAATTAATATCAAATAAGTACTCAAGGTTGCAATCCCTTGAAGCAGTGAAAAAATCAAACTTCTAAGTCAACGCAATCAAAAGATACGGGCGTTTATGTTCCGAAATCAAAACCTATAAGGTACTTCTCATTGACCTAGAATCATGAAATTTGGCAAGAAGCAATGTCATGTAGCACAAGTAAAGGAAAAAATCCGGAAACCGTAAATTTGTAGTTACATTACAAAAAAAAAATTTAAACTATTTACATAGTTACCTACTTTGTATGGAGCGATCGTTGCGCGAGTTCGACTCGCACTTGACCGGTTTTTTCTTAACTCTACAATTGTCTTTCATTGAAAGTAGGTAGGTAATTTTTGCGGTTGATATACCTAATCAATACTGTGAATGCGTTATATATACTATACTATTCATACCAACTACGGAATCCTTCACTAAGCGTGGTGCGATACGCACTTGGCCGGTTATTGGTCTAAAAGACGTTACAAAAATGTTGATGCAAGACTAGAATGTTTATAAATTTACTTTATATATATATAATATAGTAATTATTTTTTTAAAAAACGACACTGCTTAAACATTTTTTTTTTGTCAACAATTCAAGTCAAATCAAAGTCGTTTATTGTATGTATTGAGTTTGATGCGCCCTTGATGGATTTGCGTTTATTGGTCAGACAGAGACTGTATGTCATTAGTGCGACAGACAACAGCTGTGCGACATGTCATTAGGTCGACAAGCAATCATGAAGCTTATAGATCAAAGAGATTTAATTTAATGTCTTTGTTATAGATAAAAGTGGAGGCAACACTAAATACCTAAGTGAAGATTAACCGCCCGGCCACGACCGCCAGGCCGTTCACGGCCTGGCCACGACCTCGCCGCTATCTGCGGCAGCTTAGCGGGGGGCGGCGAGCTGTAAAAACAAATATACCAAAATGTATGAACCATACCACGACGCACCGCTTGCAGCGTCAACGCTAGACAAAAGAAACCGTGCCGCTTGCCGCTAAGCCAAAAGTCGTGGCCGGGTGGTAATGTGCATAGATTAAGGCGGTACCCCGACCAAATAACCTTGAGCATTCGTTCCCTCTTTGCGACAGAGACAGAGAGCGACACGACATCCTCGTACGAAAAGGATGCAGCGTACTGCCACCCGCATCCTGCGCACGCCCCTTTATCATAGAACTCGCACAATTTTTGGAATTATTTTAATAAAAAAAGAATAGCGATCTTTTTAAATAAATCAAAACGTGGATTATTGGTGAAATCCTCAAATTAATAGAACGTCAAATTTAGCAAAAGATGTATGCAATAAATAATTTTAGTCACTTTTTTAAAAGGAGATTTTAAACGTATTAGTAACATATAAAACCAAATAATAACGTGCAATGTGATGATAGGATTATCAAACATTAATAATGTGCTTTCAAATATAGTTTATTTCTCATAATTATTGAGTTTAAAGCCTCTGAATAACGAAGAAAAACGCGGTTTTGGTCGGGGTACCGCCTTAATATACTCTAATAGTAATGTGGTCGGATACTCTCATTCCCTATTTAATCTACCTCATACACGCTGTTATGTCGCATCTAAGAAAGGAGTCTGCATTACAAACACGTGTAAATTGCAATCATCTTATCTAAATAGTAATTCGTCATTTTAATGGATAAATGACGTCAATGATAATTATTAATTACTAGCTTTTGCCCGCGACTTCGTTCGCGTGGAATAGTGACTTCCGGCAGATTTTTGGTTTTACCCACATGGTTCCCGATCTCGCAGGATCTCTTCAAAAATAAAATGTGGAACCCAACCAAATGCGTTCTAACGAAACCATAGCGCGATCTATTTCGATCCCAACGCCATCTATCGAGCATAGTGACAACTCGGATTATTTATCTATACTCCGTTAAAGTTTTATTATATTGATATTATTTTTTTCATACCTTTTTACTATTTATTTACTTTTTTCCGATGAATTAAAACAATGACACGAACCGAACTCGTGTAACGATCGACACCATTGCGCGATCACCAACTCGACATATAGTACTAATAGAATTATCTATACTCCGTTAGAGCATTTTCTTTGTACTAAAAGTTGTATTATATTATATTTTCATACCTTTTTACTATTTATTTACATTTTTCCGATGAATTTTCAGTACTGAATTGATGCCGACTCTTGACCAATAGATGGCGCTGTATGTCCGGAATAAATTTTATTTTTTATTTTATTTTTTGTAATAAAAACTATCCTATGTCCTTTCTCAAGTTCCAAACTATGTCTGTACCAAATTTCACACAAATCGGTTCAGTAGTTTAGGCGTGAAGCAAAGACAGACAGACAGACAGACAGACAGAAAGACAGACAGACAGAGTTACTTTCGCATTTATAATATTAGTTAGGACTAACATAAGTAAACAGATGGATCTTTGAGTATAAAGAGCTTTAACTTGACTCATTGAATTTATAAGTCCAGATTTCATGGTTTTCCTTTGATTTAATTTATCAAGTTTGTTAGAGAGATTTCATCCTTATAATAATTGATCCTAACGATCAATGCAATAAAAATACAGGGTGTAATTTTTACAGATTTTAGTCGGTTCGATTCCCGGGTGAGGCAAGCGAATTTTCGGAAATCTTTGAATGCAGTTTTCTTTCTATTCAAAAATAAAGGAATGTTTTCTTTGAGTAAAACTTTCTATCTACAGTATTAAGACTACTTCCCCTTCAGGTGGCATTACAAAATTCCACACTGTATAAACAAACAACTGGACTGGACTGGTATTCAGCTGCATCAGGCTAAACTGGAAGCAGACCCCAACATAGTTGGGAAAAGTCAAGGAAGATGATGATATAAACAGACAAGATTGATTACTATCCATGGATAGTTCGGCAATAATATATAAAATCGTTGTTTTAGGATTAAACACAAGTTGATTAACTTGTGTTTGTGTTTGTTTTCGTTATGAATAACATTCATAACGAACGCAAAAACTAGATGAATTAAAGTTCTCCGTACGCTTTTGAAAGTTCCAGCTCCCCAAGGTCTAAAGAAATGTCAAAAGCGTTTATAATGTTGTGATTTAATTCCAAAAGTTCAAGATTTCCTATTAACTACGTCTAGACAGGATCTTGATTATTTGGAATTTTTTGAACGACATCGATGTCTTCTTGAGGACAGATAATAATGAATTGATGATGAAATTAGATATTATTGCTGTTCTGTCACTAGTGCAGACGCCAGCACATCAACCTACCCCAAACTGTCAAATTTTCCCAATCAATTTTGAACCTTATGCTTTAGCAATAAAGTTGAAAATGTATTAAAGAAATTTGACAGATTGTAGTAGGTTGATGTGCCGGTGTCAGTACTTTACTATTGCTTGTGACAGTACACCGCTACAAGGTTCTTTTGGTGCGTGGCCAAAATCCGAACTAACGACGCCATCTCGTTTAGACAATACAATTTCTGTGACAATTTCTTGTCAATGTCATTCAGGCACCAAAAATACCCCTGTGTAGCCTGTAGCACGTTTCTTTGTATGCAAGAAACTTAGAGATAAAAGTGGAGGCAACACTGAATACCTAAGTGAAGACGACTGTGGTCGGACACTGTCTTTCTAAATTCACACATAAGAACGAGACAGCGATATCTGTTTTCTTTGTCATATGTATGTATTTAGAAAGAGAGCGTCCAACCACAGTCGGTTTCACTTAGGTATTTAGTGTTGTCTCCATTTTTACCTATAAGCTTCTTGTTTGTATGCCAGAGAGCAGTGCGGAGAAAGCGCCGGCGACGGGAGAAGAGCGCGAGCCCGAGCCCGAGCAAGAAGAAGAGAGTGACTCTGCACCTTTCATGGTAACATTACTTACCATTATATTACTGATTATTGTACTACTACTTATGTGCAAATTAAACGTGGTACGCACGACTACACATCATTCTATACGTAACCTGACTAAGCTGACTTCTGATTATACGAAAAACCTATATAATGCGAGGCCAACTAAAACTGGAAATATATCGCTTGATGTCTACCTGCAAGATCATCGACCGCTCCTTTCTAATGACTGATAGTTTTAACCTCTACCGCAAAAAAGGAATATAGTTTGAAGTCTTAAACGAATGGACCACAGAAAAAAGAAAGAAGTTCTCTTCCCCGTTGTTAGTTATGTGGCTTAGTCGAAGACGATCAGTTCTTTAACTTATTGGTGTAGGATATAGGATCGCTTCTATAAGTTGATAATTATCCCACGAGAATGTACTATCGGGATAAAAGTATCATGTCCTAACCTAGGTCATGGGTCTACCTGTGTGCCAAATTAATCGAAATCCGTTCAACCGAGGAATGGTAACAGACAGACAGCCAGTCGTTTTCGCCTTAATCTATTTATAATATTTGTATCGATAGTGAAAAGTACCTACTCAAAGGAGTACCTGATTTGGATAAAAAGTAAAACTGGAACATTACCTCGATTAAAAAAGGAACTTGATACGTACGGGACGTATGAGTCTTATCAACTCAGCTTATTGTAGTCTGCTGCTGGACATACCTAGGCCTCTCCCAAGTCCCAAGTTGCGCTACAAAACCCTCCGCCTTCCGTATCCAGTCTGTTCCAGCAGCCGCCTTCTTATGGTCGTCGCTTTCACCGGCTATTGGTCTTTCGACAAACACGGGTAGCCCATTGCATCGTCACTTCGGCATACTTTCTCTCTATGTCGGTAACCCCAGTTTAGTTTTTTCCGGATCTAGAGGAGGCTAGATTTAGGATGGATCGAGATCCAAATATGGCCTCCTTTTTAGAAGAAACTCCGAGTATAGCCCGTGGCCCTGTGCTAGAGCGCACTGAGCGAAGTTAGGCAACATTTCGATGTGCTGGTGCGCAGATCGTAGTGGAGCATACAAGTGGGCGGCGCTGCGGCGGGTCACTGGTGTCGCTGCGCACCGCGCTCACGTCGGCGTCGTGCGTGAGCGGCGAGAGTGGCGCCGTGCCGAACGAGCTATGGGCGCTGGCGCCGGGCGCGGGCGCGGCGCGGCGCGTGGCGCGCGTAGCACTGGCGGTGGGTGCGGACGTCACGCTCGCCCATGACGCCTGGAGCAGCATCGCCATGGATCTGGCCGTGCTGGAGCTGGAGGCGCCCTTCGGCGGCGGCGCGCGCTCGCGGCCTATCCTTATGGCCACGCAGCCCTCCGAGTGCGCGGCCAGCTCCACCTGCCACGTGGTGCGTGCGCTGGGCCGCAGCCGCACGCCGCGCCTGCGCATCGTGGACGCCACACTTGTGTCGGGCGACGCATGCGCCGAGCGCTCGCCGGGTTGGCCTGGCCTGCGCGAGTCGGCGCTGTGCCTCGTGGGACCGACGCTGTGCTCGGTAGGTGTGCCTGTCCGCCGCGGCCCGAGGGCGTCCCTGTTGGTCAGAGAGTGACGGGTGACTGTTCGCAGAGCGACTGGGGCACTGGCGTGGTGTGTGAGGGCAAGCTGTGCGGAGTGATGAGTCGCTCGTCGCGCGCGCCCGATGGCACCACGGAGGCGGGCGCCGCGAGTGAGGCGCTGGACGACACGTGCGGCGACACGCACGTGGCGCAGAGCGTCGCGCGCTGGCGCCGGTTCCTACATTGCGCGCACACGTTACGCGCGTGCGGAAGGTGAAGTTTGCTTTTAATTCGAGCACTAGTAGCTTTAATAACGGTGATTATGCCTAGTGTTGTATGTTTTTGTGTCGCAGCGGAGGCGACTGCGCACTACTGTGCAGCGAGCGGCGCCTTCTGGACACGGACAGCGCGGACAGCACGACGACGCTCCAAGCCACCGAAGATACCTCCACGGAAACTGTCGAGACTACTGCAGACACCGAGACTCCGCTGATCCAGACCCTCTCGTCTTTGCTGCCTCAGCATACCGAATCTGGTAGGTACCTAAATGCTTGTATACCTGCCTACTTACAGTACTTACTACAATCAAAGTACCTACTACTAGGCAAATTATCTATTCTATGTTTCAGGTACCTGTAATACGCACTTGCAGACTGTAACTTTATAAGTTTGGTTTGATCTGAATGTTGTACCTACTTACTTGGAATGTTTTGAAGCATAGGTAACGGTTTGTTTTGCGCTAGTGCTTCGTCCAGAGCGGCTGTCAAGCATGAAGACACCCGCGCGCAGCGGGCCCACCCAGACCAGCTTGCAGCCTGAGCCGCAGTCGTCGCCGCGAGCCTCGCCGCGGCCCGAGTTCGAATTCGAACCCAACCGGCCTGACTTTAAGGTAAAGTATGAGCTGCGCGTCCGCCGCGAGACGCCCCGTCTCGGGCGCCGCAGTGCCGTGACCGGGTGTTTCTAGGGTGGACCCGAGCGAACTTCACGCGTGTACTTGAAGGCGGGCGAGTACGGTGACAACGCTGCGGAGTACGGCGGCGAGGAGGCGCTGCTGCAGACGAGTCCCAAGACCATCGCGCCGCCCACGTCCATCGCAACCGACCCCACCGTCCCCGACGCCCCCGGCGCCCCCGCAGCCCCCGGCGACCCCGGCGCCCCCACGGCCCGCACCGCCGACATGCAGGCGCGCGTGTCGCCCGCCACGGGCCGCTCGCGCGCCGCCCCGCGACCCGCCCTCGCAGCCTATTTTCTTTATGTACTTGTAGCGATTACAAACTTGGTGAATTAATTTCAGACTTTTTAGTAACTTCGGTCCCGCCCTTATAGAATATAATATGTCCCGACTCCCGCCTCGTCATGTAGACACGGCTACTCATCAAGCTTTACATAACCAGTACCTAGGTATAAGCTGAGTCCTGATTGTACGAAAAACCTACACAATCCGAGGTCAGCTAAAACTGGAAATGTATAGCTTGATGTGTAGCCGTGGGTGACCAGCCAGAATATCTATCTATTTGTCTACGTGCTGTGCCATTGCGCAGCCGTTACCTATCTATAGACTGTCCCAAAAGTATCTGATGAAAATGTAAACAAACCCTGTTTAGGTATTTTATTTACGCAATCAACAACAAATTGACAATAGAGGTCAAGTAGGTCAACTTTATTGACTTTTCAGTTGCAATTTAAAAATGGATAGTAAGTAATAAAAGCTCCGACAAAATAATAAGAATTGTCTTTACTCAAAATATTAAATCTACTGCCTAAAATACTAACTTTCCGACTAGGTACTTTTGTCAAACTTTGTCGTTTGTTGTGTGAAATGACCGAATGAGATACTGAAATCTTCGAAAAATAAACATGACTGTTTATTGCTATACCTAATACTTTTTTACCAGCTTAAATTAATTTTTTATGTATACCTAGGTAAAGTTTTATTTTATTTTATTTATTGAGTTATTTGTATTCTCATTCACTCGCTCTTGCATCCTATGTCGACGGATCCTATGTCCTATTTCTATGTAAAGGGTTTAAAGTAACTTAACCAAACCGAATCTCGGGGTGCCCTTCTCTCACTCTTGCATCCTAAGTCGACGTAGCCCCGCGTATATATTTAATATGATTATTTTGATAAAACCTCTGTTGTAGGTAACTTAGTAATTTTGTCGGAGGTTCAGTATTTTATTCGGAAGTTCAGTTTTGTTATTCGAAGATCCATTTTTTTAGTCGGCCGCAGTTCGACTTGCGTTCCCATTGAGGGTCCACATTTGAATTTTGAGCTTTTGAATGCGTCAGCCTTTAGTAAAAATTCTCAAACAATTGTAAATTCAGCCATTAATTTGTAAAAGTAGCCACTCAAAAGTTACAATCGGTTAAAGGTGGTCCCTCAATCGTGACTGACTGACATCCCTATCTCAAAACTTAGTTAAAATTTACAACTGCTATAAATGACTACTTTTAGACTAAGAAATTAGCGTCGACCGAGAAAATAGAGGTCCATTCTCTGTCTACGGAAATTAGGAACCGAATACTCGTACACTCGTAGACCACAGGGACAAAACCGCTCACCTCGGCGCTCGCACGCGATTGAGCAATGCCACGAGACGCCCCGCTCGCAGCGTCAACGCTAGGCAAAAGAAACCGCGCCGCTTGCCGCTAAGCCAAAAGTCGTGACCACGCGGTTAGTCCAGCGTACTTGTTTAACCTTTTAACCGCTTACGTCGGATTAATCCGACAAATATTTTCGTGTCCATTCCACCAGGGTCGTATATATACGACCAAATAACACAGCTCGTTTCATCGGTATTTATTTTTCGTTTTTTTTGTTTCGGGCGCTGGGGGCACGACAACTCATATAAAGTCGGGCGGTTAAAAGGTTAAACCCCTATTACGGCCTGGTCACGAACTCGCCGCTATCAGCGCCCGCTAGCGCGGGGCGGCGAGCGGTAAAAACAAATATACTAAAATCATTGACTTATATACTAAAATGTATGAACCATGCCACACGACGCACCGCTCGTAATCGTAACGTCAACGCTAGACAAAAGAAACCGCGCCGCTGGCCGCTATGCCAAAAGTCGTGGCCGGGCGGTTACACTACACAATATTTAGGGGTCCACATTTAGGTGATGTGTTTTTTGAATAGGGGCTCTTCCTTCTCTTCTCTTATTACACCATCCCGATTTAGGGAAAGGGTCCCTGAATATCGCGTAGTGTAATGAGGCTTTTATTAGAGGTCAGTGTTTTATTTATTTTTAAAGTTCTAAGGCTGTATGATGATTTTTGTAAACCGTTGCCTGTCTAAATTGGCCGACTAATCGACTATAGAAATTGAAATTTGTCTATGAGTGAGCTATTTGTTTGATTGAGTTCATTCATGTTCGAATTCGAAATGGATTGATTCTTGATTTTCAGTCTATCAAAAAGTACTCTGTGTTCTTGATTCACTTCACTCACAGTACTCTGCAGTCTGGCGAAACCATGGACGTATTATACTAATATAATACGTCCATGGGCGAAACTGTCTAATAAAAAAAGAAACTATGAAACGTGCACTAAACATAGTAAACATAATGGCGGCTATCGCTGTCTCGCTTTAACATCTGCAGTCTGTGCATAGTCTGTGTCATTTTTGCTATGTTGGTATTCAGACGGTTTTAGCGCAAGTTTCATACAAGCGCCGTTTTTCATCTTTTTCTATGGGACAGGGACTCCCGTCTCTTAAAGGCCTTCTACACGATCCAGACCGACCGCCGGCAGAGGTGACCTTGGTCCAGTTGGTGTGAAAATCTACCGTGTAGACGTTGGTCGGCCGACCAAATATGGGCGGGGTCAAACGACATTTGGACGACCTTGGTCGCGAGTGCATCCATCGCGACAGGCTGCGTCCGTGGTCGGCCCCAACCGTCTGGAACGCTGTTGGCCGACGGGAGAGCTTCAGTGTGCGTTTGTCAGTCAATGTGGGCGCACGTCATCGCGTGTCACAGCGATGGATTAGAATAGAATGGAATATATTTATTTGCTTTAAAACATGGTAGGTACATTAAGACGACAACAAATCTCTTATGGAAAACTGCTTAGTGGTACAAATCTAACTTAGAAAGATGTATTAATGATTCTAATGATTATAACTCTATAAATACGTACATGTTATTGTCGCGAATTTTTGATCAAGATACAACCTGACACTGACCTGCAAATTGCAAAAAACGTAAGAAAATTTGAATTTCGCGGTCTACCAAAATTACTTACTCTATGGTACTCTGTGCTTCACACCCTTTAGGGTATATATTATTTTATGTTCTGTTGTTCCGTGACGTCAGACGTGACAGTATCACAGTTCACTTTGGCGGGAATTCTTTTCCTTTTTCCTTTCTGTTTTTATTTCTATTCTTGTGTACCGTAATATATTTCTGTTGGATTTAAGATTTTTTAATTTTTAGTAAGCTAACATTACTAAAAATGGACGTAACTGATATTGGGAGAGTCGCCAGCAGAAAAAGGATGAACACGGATGCCGAAAAGCTCAGAGAAAAAGTATCGCGTGAAACCGCTAAAATTATTAAACTGAAGGTTTGTTTTGTGTTTTAATTATTTAATTTCGAGTAGGTATTCGAAAATTTTCTACATTTTCTTAGGCATATAAAAATTCTTAGTGGCTTCGCTCACAGCGAGTTAGTAATTTCTAAAGAGCTATCGGCTATCGGTGGATTCACAGTTTCACTGAAAGAGCGTCATTCTGATTCTGACTAGCATGTTTTCTCACTGCGGCGCGGTCGGCTGCTAAATTTATTAATGGTCTTTAGGTTCATATTGCATCATGTTTACTTTTTTGTTGGTCTGAGACTTTAAAATATATAATAATATGGGTGTGCGTGCGGTCAGGTGGCGCAGGATACGGCGTACTGGGACCTGAAGGAGCGGCTGCAACAGCTGCAGGGCGCGCACGAGCGCCTGCAGCAGAACATGGTGGATGTGCAGATGCAGCACGAGGCCGCGTCCGCGCACTACACGCAAGAGCTGCGCCTGCGCCCCGACACGCTCAACAAGTACGTCGCGTGCCGGAGGGACTGAGGGCAGGCAGCAGGTAGTGTACGCTCGGCTGCGCAGGGTGGCGGGCACGCGCGGCGTGTGCGACGTGCTGGAGGAGTACGGCGCGCGGCTGCGGCGCTGCGTGGCGCGCTGCCGCGCCGACCGCGGCGCGCTGCAGGCGGCCTACGCGCAGTGCGGCGCGCGCGTGCGCCTGCTGGCGGCCGAGCTGGCGCGCGCCCGGGACGCACAGGCCGCCCAGCGCGACGCCGGTATGTATCGTACGGGATTTCACGCGTCGGGCGTCTACAGAGGAGTGGTTGTGGCCTTGGCGATTATCACACTGCTGCGTTCCACACAGCGGTGTGCGGGAAACGGAGCCAAATTCCACGCGCGTGAGTGCGTTTTTATTGAATTTGTATGTAAAAAATCACGCGCGTGGTTGTATTATCTGCGCCCTGCTGCGTGATGCGGTGCAGTGTGATAATCACCTTATAATGTGAAATGTTACCCCTGCAAATGTTATAAATGCGCAAAGAAAAGGGTCATGTTTTGGTCAGTGGGTCGTCTTAGGGGCTTGAGTTGTAGGTGATGATGACGCTTGTGGTTATGTAATAACAGCCGCACAATGAAGGTTAAGCTACGCTGACCGAGGTTGGTCCGTCGATGGGTTACCATGCATTTGTTTCTGAGACCCTCCGTGCCTCGGGAAGCATATGTGAAGCCGTTGAACCTGACTGAGATTGGTAAAACTTACAGTTGTTACAGAAATTCAGAAGGCAGAAAGCCAAAGGGTGTTGTGATATCTAACCAGTTTTTCTTATTGCTGCATGGGACTGCTATTATAATACTGGTATTCATTTTCATCCGGTTATAATCTTTACTCAATAAATACCAGTAAAAATAAAAATAAATATATCTTCACGTACCAAGATTAGTTAAGTTACGTATAAAAATCGGGCGAACAATGGTTTCAATGTGTGCGTGCGCGTAATGTTGCTGTGTTGCGATTCAGATACCTAAACTTGAGCGAGTTCAAAATGTGATAGCGTCCTTAAGCCTCAAATTTTTCAAGTAGCAGTAGGTTATATTGTATGTTTTTGTTATTTTAGTCGTATAATTGCAAACCAAGTATTTATATTGCTTCTTACTTTAATTTAGGCGACGTGTTTTTTGTTTTTGTGCTCACACCATAAATAATTATAATAAGTCTATACGTGAGGATTTGTAATTGGCTTTCGGGTGACTATGGTTTCCGTTTGTTTGTTTTTATTAGCTGTAAGTCCTCCATGTACTAAAATAAATAAATAAATATAAACTAAGTGGAAAAAACCGGCCAAGTGCGTGTTGGACCACGCACAATGAAGGGTTCCGTAGTTGGAATGAATTTATCCCAAGAACAAACTTAAAATTGTAGTTGAAAAACATGTTCTCCCATACATTCCAAGTGAAAATGTAAGTTTGTACGCACAATATTGAGAGATTTACCATGTTGTTTTAAGACCACAGACTTATAGGTTTTCCTGTAATCTATAGGTATATAACTATTTTCTCTATTTTTTTCATAATTTTAGGCAACTTTAATACAATTTACTTTAAAATTATGAAAAAAAAATGTATTTGAGATCCTCACAGTAAGCCCTTTCATTTTGATATGTCACCCGGTACAGATTGCGAAACTTATTTTAAAATTGTCTATTTGTCCCCCAAAAATTTCCCCCAAATTACAACTGAATCGGTCCATTAGATTCGGAGCAAATTGGCTGTGACAGACGGACGGACAGACAGACACACTAGTGATCCTATAAGGGTTCCGTTTTTTCCTTTTGAGGTACGGAACCCTAAAAAATCCTATTATTGACCCTAACTCAAAAACTACCCAAACAAAGTTAATACAATTTATATGGGACCACCCCTGAGGCATACCTTAGGTATCCATTAAAAAATGAGATAATTTTGCAAATCCGTCATAATGTGTTATGACGGAGTTATGCCTGAATATACATAAAAAAATATATAAACCAAATTGAGAACCTCCTCCTTTTTTGAAGTCGGTTAAAAACACTTTTCATGATTTCATCGCTTACCATCCCCAGGATTTCTTTAGTGCAGCCTAGGGATCATAATATATTTGTTTCTGCTACCCTCCAATCTAATTAGAAATTGATATTGGCCCGGGATCGTATCTGGTTCGTACAGCTGCTCTAGAGCACAAAGTGGTCATACTGAAGTACCTATTCTAACTTTGATTTATAGGATTTGAGGTTTCTACATTATTAACATAAGACAGTTGGTACGAAAAGCGATTGTGGACTCGCTTTAATTTACTAGAGACCGGTATTGTGACTTGGATTCCTAAATTCCTTGAGTTGTCGCGTTACAAAATTAAGCAGGAATAAAGTATCTACAGTACGCGTCTGGGATATTTGTCTGTGAAGTTAGCTCTGGTAGCCTTTGTGTGTTAATTTCTTGTCGGTGTCGAGAAAGTCACGTCGAATGTACGATCTCCGTTAAATCTGGCGCAGCTAAGTTCACAAACACTAATGCGTGGCGCGTAAGTTTTGTGTGGTGTGTGGTAGCGCGGGAGAGTGCCGCGCGCGCCCTGGAACATGCGCGCCAACTGGAGGCCGCGCGCGAGCAGCTCGGCGCCGCGCGTGCCCGCGCCGACGAGCGCGCCGTCGCCCGCGACCAGCTCGCCGCGCGCCTGCGACAGGTGAGTACAGCACGCACAGTGAGGCAGCGCGCCAGCTGGACAGTTCCCCACACACTCACTGAGCGCGTGTTGCAGGCGGACGAGGCGGCGGCGGCTATGCGGGACGAGGTGTCGCGCCTGGTGCGCCAGTTCGACGCGCAGAGCGCGCACATGCAGCAGACCATCGCGCGCCAGGAGGACGAGTCAGTATCTATAACCCCTGCCCGACGCCGCTCGTGTGGTAGTCGTGGCGTGAGACGAGTGTGACGTGTGCAGGGCGCGCTCGGCGGGCGCGGAGGGCGCGCGGCTGCGGCGCGAGGTGGGCGCGCTACAAGACGAGCTGCGGCGCGCGCTGGACCAGCTGGCGGTACGTCACCACTCAACCCAGCCTCGCGAGCGCAGTTATTATTTTATCACTACTCAAAACACTACCCACATCACTGTACTCCAAATCATAGTATACCTTATAATGTCAACATTTCAATAATCTGGAGGCCTACCCCAAGCTCTTAACGCGATCCATTTTAGGACCTAAACTGAACTGTTCTTCTAATTCGTACCATGACGTCAGTTTAACGATTCAGATTAGGCCGTGCCATCTGCTGACAGCGATTGTCCCAAACTGAGTCGCAAGTTTTGGTTTCATTCATACTTGTTTGGTACCATGACGTCCATAGAGCAGCTCGAGCGATGCAGTTTAGAACCTAAACTGAAATGTCTTGTTTTTGAATCGTTTTTAATTAGATCATGGTACGTGGCCACCAGGGCCCTATACCACAAAACTTTACAATTAAAATTTACAAAGGAAATCATTCATTTTGAACCCAAAAATTAAAGTGCCGGCGAGAAAAAGGAAGTACTGTTTTCATGTTATAGGAAATTACATCCTGAGTATTTTTTACTATTACAACGAAAGTTTACAATTAACCTCGGCTGCTATTTGAGATTAAAAATGCCAAAAAATCATATTTGTATAATATTTTAATATTAAATTTAAAAAATACCAACTTTACATGCCGAACACGTTTAAACTATTACTAAGTACATGGATCTACAACTAACTCCCTGGCTGCTCTTTGGGTGTGAAAATACCAAAAATATATTTTTGCCAACAATATTTTGGGTATTCGTTTAAAGACACAATCAGTTATTGATTCACTGGTTTTCAGTCCTAACCCTGTAACCCCATGGTTTAAAATGGGATGAACGTTAGGTACTAAATACTCAATTCTTTATTGCATTCCATATGTTACATAGATGTTACATATGTTATTATTATAAAGTAAAAAAATCCTTATTATTTTAAATTATAAATTATTAGAAGTGCTTAATTGGGTGTATAATTAGGTATATTATATTAATAGGTTTGTGTATATAGGTATAGTATAATAGTTATTTTATGTAAGTACTAGCTTCTTCCCGCGACTTCGTCCGCGTGAAATTTCACCCTCCCCCATTCACCCCCTTAGGGTATGAATTTTGAAAAATCCTTTCTTAGTGCACCCCTAGACCTCATAAGGAACCTACGTGCCAAATTTGGAATCTCTAGACCCAGCGGTTTGGGCTGTGCGTTGATATGTCAGTCAGTCAGTTCTCCTTTTATATATATAGATTTGCGTAAGAATAATGTAGGTAATTATTATGAAATTCTTAAAAATATTTTCATTATTATTAAATTATGTTATTATTTATGTAAGTATCTACCTATTCATATTTTCATTTCTATATTAGATTTTCTATATTCCATATTATATTAGATTATTTCATAATGATTTGTCTTCTAAAAACTCCTTTACTGAGTAGTATGACTTGGATTCCAGAAATTGTTTCAATTTATTAATAAATACCTATTTTGTTTACTTCTTTAATGAAATTTGGCAATTTATTATAATTTTTTATGGACATAACTAAAGGGCTGGTTGAGTGCATTTTGAGTCGGGATTGAGGTATGTATTTTTATTTTGTTTTTGTTGTGTCGAGAAGTGTATCTTGTTTGTGTTTCTTCGCAAGTGGTGTAAAAATCTGGGAGTTTTCTGACAAATGTACATAGTTTGTGTTTTCGGAAGTGTGGTTTGCAGCTATCTGTTTGTTCTATATTTGTTATTATTCTAATTAACTTCTTTTGTAAAATAAAAATGGTTTGTGAATCTGTACTGTTACCCCACAGCATGAGCCCATAGCTGAGCCATGCCTAGACATAAGCATAGTAGGTGACAAGTGCAGTTTGCAGGTTGTAAGTTTTTTTTAATTTCGCGTAGGGCATACGAAAATTTTGATAGTTTTGCTCTTATTTTCTGTGTATGGGATGGGATTTCCAATTTATGTGGGTATCTATAGACAAACCGAGGAGAGTAAATTCATTTACTTGTTCCAGTTTAGTATTATTAAAAATTTAATTGAATTTTATTGGGGATTTTTGATGGGGATGAAAAGTAATTAGTTTTGTTTTGGTGAAGTTAATTTTCTAAATTATGGTTATCAATCCAGTTTACAGCTGTAGAAAGAAGGGAGTTTAATTTGGCGCTTATATTGTCATCGTTCTAGCATGAGGTGAGCAGAGAGATATATTTTAGGAAGGTCATTTATATAGATAAGAAACAAAAGGCACCTATTACACTCCCTTGGGGAATTGACGCGTTAACTGCTTTACTGTCGGCTCATTTTAAATATTCAATTTCTACTAATTGTACCCTATCCTGGTATAAATAAATAGGTATTAATAAATAACGAATAGGTATGAATAAATAGTAGTAGATAATAATAGGTATTAATAAATAACGAACAAAAGATTGAGGGAAATGTTTTTATTATTTTTTTACACATTTGTTATTATATTTCGGTAGTCCTTATAATAACGCTTTCTATCCCTATTGGTCTTATATGAATTTCATGTCTCGCATAACTCATATACCACACCAAACACCTTGTATGAGAGTAGCAACAGACAGTACGCTTGACTATATTTCAAGTACAGTCGGTGATAGCTGTTAGTTGACCCACCTAAAAGTTAGACGAATTTGAACCTTCTGCAATTAGCAGAATATAAATGTGTTATTCGATTGCTTCACGAACTACACAGAACGACTTGTTCAAGGTAGGTAAATATTATAGAATACAGTTATGCCAATTTGATCTTTAACACGTAACCTTAGGGTAGGTAAGCTTTTGAATACTGTTTTGTCACATGATGGAGTTGTTAATTTTAAAAATACTTGTTAAGTTGATTTGGTCTAGTGGTTGCAACAGTGAACCTATAGCAACATGGTTGCGAGTTCAAAACAAACCTTCCACTTCTTGTAGCTTTATGTTTACAATATTCAATTATGTTTTTTGAATCCAAAACATTATTTATATTAAATTAAAATACTTAATTTAAATGAACTATTTAAATACAAATACCTAACAAGAGAAATAAAAAAATAATAATGATTATGATAACGATTTTATTCAAAATAATTACTTACAAAATTAATTACTTGTTTTAAATATAAGGCTCGATAAAATACCCATTTTTATTTTTAAGTAGGTAAGTAATAAGAGCAGTGGTGGCCCAGTGGTAAAGGCCGCGACTTACGAGTTGTAGGTCGCAGGTTCGAACCCAGACAGGCGCTTTACTTTGTGTAAATTATTTCATCACCACTGCTCTCAAAACGGTGAAGGAAAACATCGTGAGGAAACCGGCATGTCCTAGAACCAAAAAATTCGAAGACATGTGACATCTACCAACCCGCACTGAGCCCGCGTGGTGGATTACGGCCCACTCCCTCTCACAGAGAGGAGACCTGTGTCCCAGCAGTGGGAACATTATAGGCTGATTATGTTATTATGTTATGTTAAGTAATCTGTTACATGTGGTGAATCAACATGTTATATATTTAGAAATATATTTATTTCTATTTTATAACAATAACATCACCACATTAACTGTCGTACTTACCTACTTCTAAACTATAAGTGAAAATAGCACTAAATACTTTGATGTTTTACCTACTTTATTATTTTTTTATACTTAAGTATTTTTAGTTTTAAATATGGTTATGATCGTAAAAAGGACCTGATTATTCATTGTATGAAACACTTCCATAAAAATTATGATAACAACAGTTTATTTAACACACACACTGACACGTAAGTAAGTATTGTTGACTGCGGGCGGTGGTGTTATCATAATAGCGAAGTGGAGCACAATCTCTTTCCATAATTTGTTGCAAGCGGCTTCGCATACCGCACACCATGTTCCAGTAAGCATCACTTCCTCTTCATGAGAACGTTGAAATCACAAGTTGCGCCAAATTCTCCTGACTTCTGATGAATCCCAATTTAAAATCATTTGACCCCACAAGTTTTCTATTGGGTTTACGTTTTAACCACAATCTGAATATTTCTCCGAAACAAAGAAATGAAACAGGTGTCACTATACGTTATAAAAAATATGTTTGCTTACGTCACGGCATAACGAATAGTTAGGTATAAAAACAAGGTATAAAATTAGAAAAATACACTTACTGCTATAATATTATGTCTGCTAGCAATATCTCTGATGCCAACATTCTCCTCGTGCAAATAGATTATTTTGTATTTTAAATAATCACTCAATTGAGACATGATAATAAAACTATAAAAAATAAATTAAAAACATAGAAAAACACGTTGTTTTCGCAATTTAGTAAGGCAAGGCACGGCAAGGTAAAAATTATTCACGCGTAGTCACTGCAATTGTGCGTAGACTGGCTTTTAGCTTTATTATTGTGACGGTTCATTTTTATTTTCCTACCCGTATTTTTAGTAACATTTGAATACCAGTTTTATAATGAATACGCATGTCTTTCAACTACCCACTTATTACAAGTTAGGCGAAAATATTACCGAGTAGCGCTAGTCTGATAAACTCATACAAATGAAATAACCCTTAATGTTACAGGCAGAGGGTTCAAATTCCTTCGTTTATAGGGCGGGTCAGGTAACTGCTATCACCGACTGTACTACTTATAATAATGTGCTATGGCTTCCCGACGACGACGTACACTTCTGTTCCATCCGATGAACAGTCTTCTTCCGTTAGTCTTGGGAAGTCGTTTAACCCTGCCACATCTGCCGATAGTAGATGTAATTGTACAGACGCCAGCACATCAAGTTACTACAATCTGTCAAATTTCTTTAATAGATTTTCAACTTTATCACTAAAGCATTAGGTTCAAAGTTGATTGGGAAAATTTGACAGTTTCGGGTAGCTTGATGTGCTGGCGTCTGTACTCGCCATTGTGTTTAGTAGAGTTTTAAGTCGGACTTCCCAAGAGTAACGAAATAAAATGTTCGACACTTGAATGATGTCTTTTTGTAAATCTTACAAGTCTCCGTACCATAATACTCTAAGCCAGATAATTATAACGTAATGGTATCCTAACTAATATTATAAATGCGAAAGTAAGTTTGTTTGTTTGTTACCTTTTCACGCCTAAACCACTGAACCGATCATTCTGATATTTTGTATATACGTTGTCAGGTGTACAGAAACTGGCATAGGGTACCTTTCATCCCGAAAAAAAGTGCCGTTACCGATGACAACAACAATAACGTTATTATGATATAGATGGCGCCACGTGTCTATTGAACTTTGTCACATTATTTAATTCTGAGGCGGTACGAAGTTCGCCGGGTTAGCTAGTAATTATATAAATACCTTACAAATATGTAAATTGTATTGACAAATCTATAATTTACATTTTTGTCATTTCTGTGTTACGCAATATTTTCTACAATTTACATGTGTACAATAAAACAAAATGTTAAAAGTTTTGTGATCCAGCTTCTCTTTCCGTATTTTGGAGTTCCATGAACTTAACAAAGAAGTCCATTCCAGTCTCTATCTTTTTAAAAATGACTTTTATACCATTAGGACGCTAAGAATACAATTGACCACATGAAACAGAAGGAGGCGACGCAAGTTGACGAGATTCAAATCCTAGAGAAAGTTATTAATGATAAAAGTCAAGTAAGTACCTAAAATCAGTAGTTATAAGGATTCCGTACCAAAATGGTAAAATAACTAATCAACTATACTCCATTTGTTTAGGTAATTAAATAAAGGTAAACAAAAAAACCTTAGTTAACCGACCGGTTTGAGCACTGGTGGCCAAGTGGTAACGGCCGCGACATACGAGTTGTAGGTCATAGGTTCGAACCCAGACAGGCGCTTTACTTTGTGTAAATTATTTCATCACCGCTGCTCTCAAAACGGTGAAGGAAAACATCGTGAGGAAACCGGCATGTCCTAGAACCAAAATTCAACGACATGTGACATCTGCCAACCCGCACAGGGCCCGCGTGGTGGATTACGGCCCACTCCCTCTCACCGAGAGGAGGCCTGTGTCCCAGCAGTGGGAACATTATAGGCTGATTATGTATGTATGTTATGTAACCGACTAAACGTAATACCAGTCTATTCAGTTATGCTACGTCACAGTTGTACTCTTCAATTTAAATACTTTATATGTAATTCGTTATAAAACGTTGCTAAATTGAAGAGTACAACTGTGACGTAGCATGACAACTGAATAGACTGGTAAAATTACGTTTAGTCGGTTAACCACGTCACGTGTTTTTTTTTGTTTATCTTTATATAATTACCTAAAGAAATGGAGTATAGGGGTTTTCGGACATAAGATACTATAAATACTAGGTACCAATCGCATTTTACTACTTTATTACCTTTATAGATTCAATTTATTTCATTTTAGCACGAGCGAGAAATGGAGACAGAAATAAGTTCCATTAGAGAATGTGTGCGTCAGTTGGAAACGGAGAAGCTGGAAGCGAGTGATAAACTGCACAAGAGCTCGCAAGAGTGCGGCGCGCTGCGCACCGCGCTCGACGACCTGCGCCGCGGCGCCGACCAGCTGCGCGCGCAGCTCGCCGACCAGCTGGCCGCGCACCAGGCGCTAAGGTACTTGTGCCACACTTGCATCCAATAACAAAGCTGGAAAATAATTCAAATAGCAGTAGATTTAAGCCTTTTCAAATCGTTCAATTTATCTAATGTTTTTACAGAACCGACTAGAGTAACTCCAACTTCTGCTAGTTGTATCGATAATGTTTTTTGCGATTGTGATTATTTAGATAAAGCCATCGTAAATTATCTGCCGTCTGATCATAGTGGACAAACGTTAACTTTTAAGTTTAAAACACCTTTGCAAAAAGTGCAAATACAATTTAGACCAATAACGACTAGTAAACTAATTAGATTCAATAGTACCCTAAATAATAAGTTAAATGATCTGGGCCATGATATAGATGATGCAAATAAATTGTACGAGGATTTCTTTTCAGTAGTTCACACTCAATTCAAAGAAACTTGAAAAGAAAACAAAAAACATTTGCCCTAATTTTATATTTAGTGACTGGGCAACTAAAGGTATTAGAATAAGTAGGGAAAGACTGTTCGAGCTGTATAGCCTTAAGCCTTACATCAATACTGAAACTTTCAGCATGTATGTTGCTACATATTCCAAAATTTTTAGAAATACTTGCAAAATAGCCAAAGCCCTGTACATTAGCAACAAAATCAAGTCAGCATAGAATAAAATAAAAACAGTTTGGAAAATTATAAATAACGAAACTAGTAGGAATAAAAAAGAAAACACCGATTACACGTTGGAGACTTCACGTGGTGCCATAAGCTCTAACTTAGAAGTAGCTCAATAATTTGCATTCTTTACTAATATACCATCAAAAACGACGGAAGCCTTAAATTCCTCACCGTACCTATCAATTGATTTATTAAAAGCGAACGTTCAAGCCTGCCCGGTTGAATTTCAATTTAAACATATTAACCCCGTAGCAGTAATAGAAGCTTTTAAGAAAATTAAGATCCTCCATAATTGAAACTATTGCGCCTTACTTAGCCTTAGTATTTAATTCGTGTGTTGATCAAGGAGTCTTCCCCGATTTAATGAAATACAGTAAGGTAATACCACTTTAAAAATCCGGGGACAGTAAAGACACCAATAATTATGGACCCGTATCCGTGTTGCCGGTTTTCAGCAAGGTGTTTGAAAAGATAATAATCAAATACTCAATCATTTTAACACGAATAAATTCCTCTTTTGTGACCTCTCCAAGGCATTTGATTGCGTCGATCACGAAATGTTGCTTTTGAAACTTGGGCATTACGGACTTGGAAAACTTACACTCAGTTTAGTTAGTTCTTATTTAAATGATAGACAACAGCAAGTTCAAATAAATGGTGTCAGTTCACATGGTTTAACAGTAAAAATGGGTGTGCCACAAGCCACAAGGCTCGATATTGAATCCTTTCCTCTTTTTAGTCTATATTAATGATCTACTCCATTTATTAAATAATCAACCACAAATGGTGTTATTTGCTGATGACACTTCCTTAATTTTTAAGGTAAATAGACGTGCTACAAATTTTGACGACGTAAATAACGCCCTAATGCAGGTCCAAAATTGGTTTACTGCTAATAATTTAGTATTAAATGGAAATAAAACTAAGTGCATAAGATTTTCTTTACCAAATGTCAAAGGTAGTGATTATGAGATAATATTGAATCAAGAGAAACTAGAATTCGTCGATAAAACTGATTTCCTAGGGATCACGCTCGACTCAAGGCTACAATGGGGTCCTCATTTAACATCTCTTGCAGGACGGCTAAGTTCAGCAGTTTATGCTGTCAGAAAAATCCGTCAATTTACTGATGTAGATACCGCGAGACTAGTCTATTTTAGTTCCTGTCATAGTATCATGTCTTACGGTATTTTACTTTGGGGACGGGCTGCAGACATCGATTCTATTTTTATTCTCCAGAAAAGAGCCATCAGAGCCATATATAATCTTCGCAGGCGTGATTTTCTAAGAGAACTGTTTAAGGAAATTAACATCATGACGGTGCCTTGTCTATATATCTACGATAACGTCGTGTATATAAGGAAAAATTGACACCTTTTTAACAAAAGAGGTGAAAAGACATAATTATAGTACTAGAAATAGGGTCCTATTAGTTCAACCATGTTTCAGACTAGCTAAAGTAGACTCATCTTTTATGGGGTACTGTTTAAAATTTTATAATAAAATACCTCCCCACATTCTTCAACTGAATCGAGACAAATTCAAGTCTTGTATAAAACGCACACTATGCAGACAGGCATATTATAAGTTAGGGGATTACATCGCTGATAAAAATGCCTGGCTCAATGCTGGTCCTGCTCCACAACCACAACTAATTGATTAACACTTGAAAATACTGTTGGAGCTGCTGAAGATTGTAAGTCTATCTTTGCATTGTATAAACTCAATTTTCTTTGTATTGTATAATTGCATTGCATTGAGTTCTATGTACTATAGTGCTACCATTTACCGGGTAATATGTCTTTCATTGACTTGAATGAGCCCTGGCGGCTGATAGTATGTCATGCTCACACAAATGTCTCGCTGACGGTGGCGTGTGTGTTGGATCAATTAACTCTCTTCAAAATGGTTGAGCTGAATGGTGCCGATCTATGCGTCATGTTCGTGAACGTGCGCCGTCACTTGGGACTGGTCATCACTTAGCTGTCTCGGCTTATTTTTAATTATTTTATTTTTGGATTGTTGTTTTCTTACTATTTGCTGTACTCTGGACGCTTTTAACGCGTAAGTCTTTTTTTTTACATCGTTCGCACATATAATTATAAATTCAACATAAATGATGTAATTAATATTTTTGTAAAAATATAATTTAAAAGATCGTCCATGGAGTGTCTTGCCCGTTCTTCTCCATAGGTACCTACGCTTTGGAATGGGCAACTAACTAGCTTCATATTTTCTGACTGACCGACTTCTTGACAATTCAAAAATGCCTGTAAATAGTTTAGTTGAAATAAATGCTTTCAGTTTGAGTTAGCGACCCGTCGCCCGCGCGCGTCCTGCCAGCCATGTGACGCGCTCGACCTGCCAGCCATGTGACGCGCTCGACCTGCCAGCCATGTGACGCGCGCGACCTGCCAGCCATGTGACGCGCGCGACCTGCCAGCCATGTGACGCGCGCGACCTGCCAGCCATGTGACGCACGCGCTCTTGCAGGGACGCCGACGCCGCGCAGCGGGCCGAGCTCAGCGCCGCGGCCGCCGCCAAGGACCGCGAGCTGGACGCCAACACCGGCACCATCGCGCGCCTCATGACCGATCTCAAGAGCGAGAGCGACGCGCGGGCGCGCTCCGACGCCGCGCTCGGCGCCGCGCGGCGCCAGCACGACGCCGCGCAGGTCGCCGCGCGCGCGCTGGAGCAGCAGCTGCGCGACGCCGCCGCGCGCCTGGAGCACGCCGTGCAGGTGCGCCGCGCCCGCTGTGTGAGTGTCCGTCCCGCACGTGCGCTCACGGCCCTTCTGCTTGCAGGCCAAGGACGACGAGCTGGGCGCGCAGATGACCATCATCCTCGACATGAGGGGCGAGAAGGTGAGCGTGCGCCACGACCGGCGCCGAGCGCGGTCAGGCGCGTGCTGTAACGTCGAGTCGGTTCCCAGGAGCGGCTGCAGGAGCGGATCCAGGGGATGCAGAACACGATCGACAATATCCAGAAAGAGCTGACGGGCCGCCTCGCAGCGCCCAAGGGGGCCGCAGACGTGGGCGAGCCTCCCGAGCTGGACGCCGGGCCGCACGAGGCGGGGCCGCACGAGGCGGGGCCGCACGAGGCGGAGCCGCACGCGACCGGGGCGCGCAAGGCGAGGCCGCTCATGGCCGAGCCGCGCAGGCCGGAGCCGCGCCAGGCCGAGCTCTACAGCTTCCTCAGCGACGGCAGCGTGGACGGCGACGTGCTAGACGTGAGTGCACTAGCGCACGCGCGCCTGCGAGCTGCGCAGCTACTGACGCCTGTTGTGTTGCAGCCGCGCGAGGTGGGGCGGCGCTTCGAGGCGCTGCGCGGCGACGTGCGCGGTGTGCGGCTGGCGGCGCAGGTACGTGCGCGACACACGACTACTGTGCACTGGCACGTGCGCGACACGAGCGAGGCGCGAGTACTGGCACGTGCACGACACGAGCGAGCAGAGCGAATTAAACATCGCTTTGCCAGTCGGTCGCTAGTGCATAATACTAACCTTAAAAGGGGAAGTTCGATTAATCTTACAAGAAAAAAAATACGTGTGGCACTCGGGGACTGCCGCGGTAAAGCTATTGCATAGCATACGTCTAGTCGCACGCACACAAACACCGTGCCGAAGTCTGCCGAACTGATACGACGTTAGACGATGCACGGCTTTCAATGCTGCACCGCTGTGCCGGTCGGAGTGGGGGGTGTTAGGTTTATTTTCGTTACGGAATTTCTTCATTCGGTCGCCGCGCTCAAAGCCCAAGATAAAAGCTAAGCAATAGCTTAAAAACCGTTTTAAGTGTATCTAAGGCCAATTTACACAATATATTATATCAAGTGTTATTCTGATGTATAAGCTATATACATGTATTACTGTAAAGAGTCACAAAACCCGTTCAGTAGTTTTGCGTGAAAGAGTAACAAACATTTTTTCTTTTCTTATAATAATATCGTATATTTTTTTTTTACAATAAATGTCAGAGCCCAGTTGGTTATTTGCCTAAACTAGGTTTAACCTCTGCTTCAGACTAGAAAGTGCGTAAACAATTACTTAATGCTTCAAATGAACAAGATATATATTTTGCCCTCGTTTATCTTGCAATCGGGTGTAAACCTTTAGCAGATATTGGTAGAGAAATTACAAACAAATTTCTGGCTTGGTTTTAAGAACAAAGCCAGAAAATTGTTAGGTTTATAAATAAATATTATGTTTTTTTACAGGGGTCTATTTCGCTGTCGCAGGTGAAAGATGATTTAAAGATAAAGAATCGAACGTTTTTTAAAAACAAACGGTTCGATAGTAAACCAAAGAAGTTCAAGTAGATGAACCATTACTGTTAGAGTCACCGTGACCACTTCTTAAGTACTGGATTGTATGTGTTTTTAATTTCTTATAAGTACCTATTGATTGATCTCATGCATTATATAATATAAGTTTAATAGATATGTGCAGATGTGTTTGATTTCCCTATTGAACTATAGCACGGAACAAACCTACTGTAATAATAGATACAGCTACTAGAGACCAAGTGTCATCAGTGCTTACCTGTAGGTATAAATCAGGGTTCGCTGTGATACAGGCTGAATTTTTCAAGTGGGAGTGGATGCCCAATTTAGAAACTATGTGGAATAGCGAAAAGTACTCAAAAGGCGTCATGGGCTCGATTTTGATGAAAACTAAAACTGCCTCATTGAATTTTTGAAAAATCTATATTTCTAGCCAAAAATCGAACCTGTTGATTTTGAAAAAAAAAAAAACGCTTATTTGTCGCTAATAAAGATCGAATTCTGGGAAGTAATGACATACGGCAAACTTAAGGAAAATGTTGGATTTTAATAAACTGCTTCATTTTTCATACCTACATTACCTGTACCTTGTTCGAAATGATGCTCAATTGTTTTACCAACACACACTCGTAGCGCAGTCATCTTCACAAAATTATGTTCTACATTCAAATTTTTAATTGCAGTACGATCCTTGAGACATCGAATCCAGTCTATGTATTGAAAACAATTGTTATCATTTTGAACAATTAATCAGTTAAGGTTTAATAGGTAGGTGACAGGAAGATAAACATCATCAATATAAACTAAGTGGAAAACAAACGTATTGTTGAAGCTAATTCAAAAACTACCCAAGCAAAGTTCATAAAATTTATATGGGTCCACCTCTGAAGCATACCTTATTCATTAATTAGACTAGATGCTGATAATCCTGGCTGCAGCATCAGGCCAAACTTATGTCAACATTGCATTGGACTTAAAATTTAGTCCTGTTTAAAATGAGCCCAAACACGACTACGGTGCTGTAATTTCAAGGTTTGTACTTTTTCTGATGCTCCTGGCTTCAGAATCAGGTCTCTCTCGTGTTCCTCATTAACAGTACGTTTATCCACACATCGAGCCCTTTTCAATGAGCCTAAACAAGATATATCTGCTGTTAGTTGTCGAGGAGTTAGGCACTCTGCAGACTACTAGACTGCAGCATCAGGACATGACTTGATGATCATGAGACCAAATCTGGCAAATGCCCTATCAAACATCAAAACAATTTACTAAAACAGTCCTTGCCTGTTCGAGTACCTAACTTCTTACTGTTAAGGAGTTGTACCTTCCATCATCAGCCCAGCTACCTGAGATGGTGACAACCATACGCAAATACACAAGATACTTCTTAAAAAATGCGAAAAACAATAAGTAAGCCTATAAAATTTGAGGGTTGCCCTCGATTTCTCTAAGATTCCATCATCAGATCCTAACTTGGTGACAGTGGGACCACCTCAGAACTATCTACTTTCGAACAAAAAAAGAATTTTGAAAATCCGTCGACAATTGGCGGAGTATTCGATGAACAAACATACAAAAAAAAAAAAAAACAGCCGAACATAGTACCTCCTCCTTTTTGTGAAGTCGGTAAAAAGACGTATGCGTTAAAAGCGTCCAGAGTACAGCAAATAGTAAATAATAATAAAAAAAAAACAACAATCCAAAAATAAAATAATTAAAAATAAAAATAAGCCGAGGCAGCCGAGTGATGACCAGCCCCAACTGACGGCGCCCGTTTACGAACATGACGCATAGATCAGCACCATTCAGCTCAACCATTTTGAAGGGAGCTAAATGATCCAACACACGCCACCGTCAGCGAGACAATTGTGTGAGCATGACATACTATCAGCTGCCAGGGCATATTCAAGTCAATGAAAGACATATTACCCGGTAAATGGTAGCTCTATAGTAGATAGAACTCACATCATCTGTGCTATGCAATTATACAATACAAAGGAAATTGAGTTTATACAATGCAAAGATAGTCTTACAATCTTCAGCAGCTCCAACAGTATTTTCAAGTGTTAAATCGATTAGTTGTGGTTGTGGAGCAGGACCAGCAATGAGCCAGGCATTATTTATTAATAACGGCAGATCAGCGCCGAGATACAAAAATGTATATCAACAAATAATAACAATAATAATTTATTGTTATTCTTATTTATTATAGGCAACTGGGGCCCATATATATATAAAATACACAAAATAATCTACACGTAAGGTTGTCGTATTAAATAATGTGAACGCAGCAGGTAAGGGTTCGTTTGTTAAATCAGAGTCCGTTCGTGTTTTAATTTCGAAATTGGAGTTGCACCAGGGACAGGTGGACAGGTGGAGGGGGGGGGGGTCGGGGGGTTTGCGATGATTTTATTTTTGTCGAGAAAAAATATTTTTTAAAATTGCGAATATTTGTCAAATAATACTGTTCGTGTATTAATTTCTAAAGTCTCATGGACTGTTTCAGTTACTGAGTACAAAACGGTAGTTATCTACAGACTATTCTAAGGCCCTACATCCAATTGAAGTAAAATCAGACCTTCGCTCAGAGGTTCACTCTTCTCGCTCAGGTTAGGTTAGGTTAGGTTAGGTTAGGTTAGGTTAGGTTAGGTTAGGTTAGGTTAGGTTAGGTTAAGGTTAGGTTAGGTTAGGTTAGGTTAGGTTAGGTTAGGTTAGGTTAGGTTAGGTTAGGTTTTTTTTTTTTTTTTTTTTTTTTTTTTTTTTTTTTTTATACCTGTCCGGACGCAAGGCCCGGCCCGCGAGCTATCCTACCTATTTTCCTCTGACGTGATCAGAGACCTTTTCTACGGGGTATACTTATTTACCTTTATTTAATTTTATTTTTGCAATTTGCCTTCATTTACTGGCTTTTTACATGTTTTCAGTACAAGATTGCTACATGAATTTCTTATATACTATTTACTTATTTATTAGACAATGTTTTCATACATGCTACTTAACCTATTTTACAATTCGTTTTTATACAGTTTTTACATTTTTGCCTTGTTATTTTACACTTCTTGGTTTTAGAACAGGATTGTTATACTAGTTTCTTATTTTCTACTTAAAAGACTTATGTTAACTTGTATATTAACCAATATATAGCTAACATAATTTATTTAACAATTTATTTCTATTATATTAATAACCTTAACCTGATTTACAATTCAACCTGTATTTATTTTTACCAGCTTATTTTTAGATGTTTTGATACATAATTCATCAGCTACAGTTTCGGACATTTTCAAAGACTTTTGTAAATATGCTACTGTTTTATATTATATACAAATATAAATCCTAAACATATATTCATTTACTTATTCCTAGTAATGGTATTTTTAGCAATTTTTATGCAAAATTCAATAAATTTATTTCTGGTATCCTTATCAGCAGGTTAGGTTAGGTTAGGTTAGGTTAGGTTAGGTTAGGTTAGGTTAGGTTAGGTTAGGTTAGGTTAGGTTAGGTTAGGTTAGGTTAGGTTAGGTTAGGTTTTTTTTTTTTTTTTTTTTTTTTTTTTTTTTTTTTTTATTGTCTAGTGTTTCCTCTGACATAGGTCGTCAGAGACCTTAGTAAGCTCATTAATCGATATGTTCATACTAGTTCTCGCTTTTATTCCTCTCGTACTTTCATTTTGCATACTTTATCTTTCTTTCATTCCTTCATCTTTCTATCTTAAGGGTAGGACGCCCTTCTACTTGTTCCTAATCTGTACTCTATTCCTCTTTTTTCTTTTATTTTGGGTATAACACATAGACACATGTTTTTATTTATCTTTTACAATGGTTCTTATTCTATCTTATTTATTATTCTAATGCTATTACATATTTGTTTCAGGTTATACAACCATCTTATATCTAATTACATATTTTAATATCTTAAATATTATTTCGAAATATTTTACATTTCCACCGTTTATAATCTTTAATACACCTCTAACAACTACTTATCTTTTACATTTTTAATTCTAAATTTTTACAACTAAGATTACAATTTCTATTTTAAATTCTTCTATGTCACGGCGAATACTTTTTATGTATTCTAATAATACATAATAGTATATCTATTTTCTTAGGCTTTATTATTTTTAATGACTTTTTTAGCAATTTCCTCACAGTAAATTAAAAACTTTTCCCTTAATTTTGAATTTCCCATTATTATCGGTATGTTTTCTAAATTTATTTCCATTTCTATTTCGGATTCGAGTTTATATTTATATAACGCGAATATAGGGCACTCCGTTAGTAAGTGTGGGACGCTCTCGTTTTTAGATGGGTCACAGGGGCATGCCGGGCTCTCCTTGCACTTGAAGCGATTCAAGTACTCGGAGAACCCGCCATGCCCTGTAAGCACTTGTACTATGATCGGGTTTAGCACGATTTTCCGTACTATATGGTAGGCTGTAATTGCATCAGGGAGAAACATTTTTGTGGTTGCAGCCGTTTCGCCCGACCCGTATCTTGTGCTCCATTCGCCAAGCGACTCCATTCGGATTTTTCGCTTGACAAAAGAAGCCGGACACAGGTCGTAGTGGGGCCTTGTTTTGCTGCCTATTGCTGCCTCTTTTGCCAGCACGTCTGCCCTCTCGTTCCCCTCCAATCCCGCATGTGCCTTTATCCAGAACAGCTGAAGGGTTTTTCCACAAAGTTTCAGTGCCTGGATGTTTCTTAGTGTTTTAACTGCTAAGGGATGGAGAGAGTCGCCTCGGGTGACGGTTTCTAAGGCTGATCTGGAGTCGCAATAGATCTGGACAACGGCTGAGGGATGCTTCAAGGCCAACTCCGAGGCCCCGTGCAGAGCCAATAATTCGGCTTGATAAACGGTGCAGAAATGATCCAGTTTGAACTTTTGGGCTTTGACCTCTACCCCATTTTCCCACAGGCTCAGTGCTGCACCGACTTTGCCCTGGATTTTGCTTCCGTCGGTGAAAATCTTCGGGATTGTGAGTTCTTGCTGGTCCATCTCTGCATCGTTCACCACGCACTGGAACTGTAATCCAACTTGGCTGGCCGGGTGTAGTAGTTCCGTGTACGGAACTGGTGTTTCGATGTCTCGGTCTCCTGTCACTCTCCGGGAGTATCCTCTTTTCTCTTCATAAAAAGAGGCCGTTTCCCGGATCCTAAGGTCCAAAGGAAGCAGTCCAGAGAGTAACAGGGCCGAGTTCAGCGATGTTGTCCTGTACGCCTTTATGATTTTCTGCACAAAACCTCGCTGGACTGTGTCCAGCTGCTTCTGCATACCTTTTTTGTTTGTAGCCGGTGCCCAAGCACTGGCTGCATACATTATGACCGGCTCCACCACAGCGGTGTATATGGTCCTGATTATTTCGGGCTTTAGGCCCCAGCTAATTTTTGCGGCTCTTGACAGCTGTTTGTATATGTTTAACGCCTTCCTCGTGACATTCGAAGCATGGGCGTTAAACGTCAGCTTGTCATCAACCGTGAGCCCCAGTATCTTGATTTCCCGAGACAGGGCAATGTCCTCACCGCCCATGCGCAGAAGTGGTGAGTCGTATTTCAACTTATTTGTGACCACCATAGCTTTCGTTTTGTGGGGCGCGAACTTCAGTTTGTTTCCGACTCCCCACCTCTGAACATGAGCGAGACTTGCATTGGCCCGTCCCTGGACATCAAGCGCTGTTTCACCCGAAAAAATCAGAACCACATCGTCCGTGAATGCCTGGCAATAGTCGCCTCGCTGTTCTAGCTCTTTGAGCAGGGGATCCAGGAGTAGGTTCCAGAACGTGGGCCCACCTATGGAGCCTTGTACACAACCTTTTGATGTTCTTTGTGCGAACTCTGCTCCTGCGTATCGCACCCTCACCCTCCTGTCCAGTAGATAGCTATCTACCAGACGTCTCAGGTTTATTGGGCACGGTGTCTCTGCCAGTCGGCATTTTATGGCTGGCCACCACGCATTGTCGAAGGCTCCCTCTATGTCCAATGATATGACGACGATGATCTTCTTCTCTTTCAGTCGGTCTCTTATGTGTTTTATCAGGTCATAGAGGGAGTCCTCGGTGCTGCGCTGCGGCATGAAACCATACTGGCTCCTGCTAACTTGTGGCAATATATGCCATCTAATGCGACGCACAAGCATTTTCTCCAATATTTTCCCTAGTACAGGCAATAGCCCAATCGGCCTGTACGATTTGGGGTGCGCGTAGTCGTCCTTACCTGGCTTTCTAAGGACCACGACTACTGCCTCTTTCCAGATGGTCGGAAAGTGGAACAGAGAGAGACATCTGTTTAGCACTGCTAGGAACAGTTGTGGGTTATGGGTAATAGCCGCCCTGCATATATCCGCTGTTAGGCCGTCAATACCCGGTGCTTTCTTCGGATTAAAACTAGATACAGACCATTTAAGTTCATCCACCGTGAATAGAGGATCAAATGTCTCACCATTCGTATTTTCATTCACTCCATTTGCCAGCTCACGTATCCTGCCGTGGTCTGCATCGTCATCCTCTGTTTTATCCTCAGGATAGAACGCCCTCGCAAGCGTCATGGCTGACTCCTCGCTGCTAAGTACACGGTCGCCTTGTACTAGCGGTATGTCTTCCCGCCTTGTGGCAGTGCGACTTATTACCCGATATATGCTGTCCCACATAGTCTCTCGTTCCTGCCTTCCACAGAACTCCTTCCAACTGGATGTCAGCGTGCTCTCCATCTTCTGTTTCAGCTCCTCTTTAGCTGCAAGATATAGGCCCAAGACCCATGCTCTGCGTCTCGGTGCGGCACTGGAGATTCTCCTCTTACGTCTCTTGACCTCCTCTTTCATTCGTGTCAACTCCTCCGTCCACCAAGGCAATCCTGTCTGATTTCTTTTACTAACAGTCGGTATGGTTCCCTCACATGCTTTCTCTATTGATTCTGTGTATCTTTCTGTTATCTTATCAAGTTCTTCTATAGTGTTTAATTTGTCTATTTCTATTTTGTTTATGTTTTGTTGTTCCCAAATTTCGTCAAGTTTCCCATAAAATTGTCCCCATTTTGCCTTCTTAGTATTATATTTTCGTGTAGTTCTTATAATGTCCATACCCTTTGATTTTTCTAGTTTTAATTCAAACAGGATTGCCTTGTGGTCCGAGGTGGTGACGTCCCCGGATAGTCTCCAGTTAGCCACACTTCTGAGCATGTCTTCTGTACAGGTGGTAATATCAACGCAGCTGCAGTACCTTTGTCCACCCCTGATGACGTCGAAGGTGGGGGCCGTTCCCATGTTCAAGATCTGGAGTCCTAGTTCATCGAGGGCACCAGCCAGTGCCTCCCCCCTATGATCCGTCTCTCGGCTTCCCCACCACGTGTTCCAAGCGTTGACGTCTCCCCCCAGCATCACGTCGCGAACTCCGATTCCCTCCATTATCTTCCTTAGATGGCCCAAGTCTGGCTCGATAGGCTGCCCACCATCCAGGTACACCGACACCACACCTATTTCCCAGGCTCCAGTCCTCAGTTTTGCAACTGCAAAGTTTTCTGTAGTTAGGGTTGGGCACTGTGTGAGGTTTATGGTGTCGTCGAATAGTACAATGGCCGCTTTGTTGACTTTCTCGGTCTTCCTGGCACACTGCACTACTCGTGCACCCGGATAGTTCTTCACTTCTCCGGTCCCGCCTATGTATGGCTCTTGGACCATTGCAAACGCCAACTTCCGCTTTCCCGCTTCCATAATGAGCTCAGCTGTGGCCAGTTTGCTCTTTTGGAGATTTGCCTGTACGACGCGATACTGGTGAGGTCTGTCTTCGCTATTTATTGCGCTTCCGCCCTGGACCACCTTAGCAATACGCCACCGACAGCCGCGCCAATCTGTCCCATTTGAGACGGGTTGGGCACTCGCTGTCGAAAGCGTTGTGCTCGGTCTTACCCATCTTTGCGGAAACGCAGTTTCGGCACTTTGGTGTTTCCGCAGCTAGCCGTGAGGGGCAGTCTACCCTCATGTGGGGGTCTCCACAGTGTGTGCAGAGGTCGGCGGGTTCCGTGCACATCTTACGGCTGTGGCCGAAGCGCAGGCAGCGGGTGCACTGGATCAGTGGCGACTGGTCCAGCACATGCACCCGCTGCAAGTCGATGTGCACTCGACCCACCGTTGTCAGCTTCTGCCACACAGAAGGGGACACCTGCATGATGATGTGAGACATGTGGGGGTTCCTCGTCCTGCGACGGTACTTAACCCCCATCCTCACATCGTCTGCAGGTAGGTCCCCGATCAGGTGAGTGTTCTGTCGCTTGAGCGCCTCGATGATCTCCCCATCCGAGTGGCACGAGAGGACATCCTTGAGGATGATAAGAGGATCTTTATTCTTTATCTCCTCGACCACAAGGTTTCCGGCCTTCTTTATCCTTTCTGACACCCGATTCAGCTCCTCCCTGGTCCTGAATCCGACCACCACCTTCTGGTCCCTCGCTTTTCGCAGCCTCTCCACCCTGGTGCCCTCATTTCTGGCATCTACCGCCGTTCTCAGTTTTTCAAGAACCTCTTCCCCGGTGTCTTTGTCATCGACCGATGACACAACCACCGAGTGAAGAGGCTCCTGGAAGCGCTGTTTCGGGACGGCGGCCATCTCTGCGAACGAGGGTCCCTGGCCTGCGACAAAGCGAGGTGCCTGTTGTAGGCGCTCCGACAGAGCTCGCGTGTGTAGCTGGCATTCCTCCAGCGCCTTGTTGTGCTGCTGGAGGTTATCCATGAGCTGCTTCACGAGCTCTGTAGGTGCGCCGGAGGCCGGTGTCACGTCCTTGGGAGCCATCTCGGGTTCGGCTGCCTCTCCCGGTGTTTTACCCCTCTCTTTTTCACTCTCCTTGACGAGTTGGTATAACCGATCCACGGCTTTTATTAGAGCGTCCTTTATTTCTTTTTTAAGGTTCCTCGAGCTGTCCAGTTGTAGCTTGGCACTGGAGAGACACGCTTTTGCCTCCGTGGTTCTATTAAGATACTTCACGGGTGGCACTTCCTGAGGCGAACTCTCCAGGGCCCTTCCTGGTAACTCGTAGGTATCCGTCCTTACCCGCTGGGTGGCTATTGGTTTAAACTTGAGCTTTAGGGGAGAGGGCACGAGTGCTTTCTTTGGGGGGGTGGTCGCGGGTGTCGCTTTTGGAGGTGTAGGAGGTTTGCAGGGTTGCCCCATTTTCTGTTTCTCCGCTTCCCACTCCCCGACACTGCGCCTCACTGAGGGGCCCGTTGGTGCTGTGCATGCCTCCTCAAAGCTCGAACTCTCATCCACAGCCTTCGGCTTGTTAGGGGGGGTCCTATGTCCGAACATCCTTAAAGAGAGCTTATTATAATAATATGATTTATCAGAGGACACTACTTTGCAGAACTACTGAATCCCTGTAAAGGGGGGGGATCAGCAAGAAGAATTTTTTAAAAAGCGAGCCCTCTAAGAAGGGACTCGGTCAATATTTTTTAGTAAAACGTGTAAATGGCGTCAATACTAACGTCACTTGAAATTTAGATTAATCAAAACACGTCTTATTCCTAACAGTTTTACCCTTAATGGGGTAAGTCTAAATAAATGTAAATAAAAATAAAATCAAACAATAACAAACAACAAGCAATTAATAATTTTGTAAATTGGTTGGAGCCAGAAGACAGGTCTTTTTGTGCTGATTTCAGAGACCCCAAACTTGGTGGGTCTAGGACCTCTGGTTCGAAAGTTAGGCCCAGGGGGGGTGAAGTAGCCTTAAACGGTGGGGGGGGGGAAGTTTAGCAAAAATGGGGATAAAAGGATTTTAGAGAGTTCCAGGTGGTCGCCAGAGGGCGGATCCTAGGGGTCACAGGGTGCGTCACGGGGGGCCACGGATGGGGGGAGGGGCAGGGGGGGGGATTCAGGATATAAATGTAAGTGTACTATAGAATATATTGTATAATTATACTACTAAAACAGTTTTGGGGTCAATAATGGAGGGGGTCAAAAAGGGGGTCTAGGGGTCTTATCCTAATATAGGTCCTAGCTGAGAGGGGGGGTACTAGGGGGGGGGGGAAATTTCGTCGGAATTTTGATATTCCTAGCCGTTCTCGAGATATTTGGGAGTCAACAAAATTAGGGGGAAAAAGGGAGTGGGTAAAAGTGGGTGACTAAGGGATTACTGCTGCATACACAATAATACACAAAGGAATTTATTGCGAGCGAAGAGGGGAGGGAAGTGAATTATGGATTGCGGGGGGGGGGGGGGGGGTCGAAGAGGAGTTATTTAGAGGGGTAATAACATATACATATACATTTATACGGTGATAATGATGAGGCACGTGGAGGATGTTTGTGGCGGGCGGGGAAGGGGAGGGGGGGTCTGTATTTAATTAATTTAACGATTAATTTAAAGAAGTAGGGGGGTTCGAAAAAGGGTAGTCAGGAGAGGGTTGCAGTATATCTATACTATAGTATAGATATCCAGGCTGGTGTCAAAAACGGGCTAACTCACTCCGTTCCCGAGATAGGAGCGTTTTAAAAGATTTTTAGGTCCCGGGTTCGATTCCCGGTTGGTGAAAAATAACTTTTGAGGTTTCCTATGGTTCTGTATGTCCTAGGCTCACATGCGAGGTGTCAAAAGACGCGTCTCCGTGCGACCTAGCCAACTATGGAATAACTGATTGTATTGCCAGACAAATATTTTTAATTATGGTCAAAAAACATGTTTTTCTAAAGAAAGATATATGATAATCTGGAATAACAGCGACCAAAAAGGAATCGGGTTCGAAATATGCACCCCAGAAGACTAATAAGCTACTATATATCTATTAAATTAAACATAAAAGAAATTTTTTAATAATTTTGACAATAAAACAATTGTAATTTTAATTTTTGCTTTTCTGTAAAGAAATTGTTAAAATTTTGGTGTAAATATGTGTTTCGGGTGGGTTTAATATATATCACTAGATAGAGGACAATTTTCCCTATCGCGTGATACTAAATATAGATTTTTGTTTTGCCCTGAAGGGGTGTATTTTAGATTTAAAAAAGATGTGTATCAAAAAATAATACTAAAAAGCTGGTTTTGAGCACTAATAGGAAATTAAAAATATTACAATTTACAGTAAATATAGCTACTTGCTGAGTTCTTATAACTAAAAAATTTTTGGATGTTTTAGGGGTTGAATTAACCAACCCCCAAATTTTTTAAAGTTTAAAAACGTAATAACTTAAAAACTATTTGTTGGATTTAAACCAAATTTAAAACACATATAGGGATGCTAATGATTAATTTTTTGAATTCATAAAAACTATATGTTGTCGCTCTAGATTCCTGGATATTAAATCTTGAAATTTACTAAAATGTTTAACCTTATTTTTACAGGTGTTCCAAGAAGATTTTCTTCGATG